>CM077665.1:253933278-255200421 GCA_039707655.1 Elymus sibiricus
TCATTTCAAAAAATGGCAATACGAACACAAAAAGAAGCAAGCAACAGCCGCGTCTGGCACCTAGGCTAGTCTTCGCCTTCGTCTTCCCCCAGCGCGGAGTGTAGGGCATCCACGTTGCGTGGGCATAGCCATTGGAGGGATGTGTTGTCCGCCAGCGCGGAGCATGGGGCTTCCACTTGGGCGTGGGATGGAACCCCTCCGCGTCCTCGGGGGGCTCCGGGCGTATACAACCCACTCATTATTACGTGAGAGTGTCACGGCCGAAGATAGCTGGGCAAGCCCCCAGGCGCACGGCCCAGGCGCTCCCAACTCGGTTAAGAGCCATCCCACGCATTACTGCGCGGTTGCGCGCCTTTACAGCCCAAACTTGGGTGCAGTGCTCCCCGCGTAGCCACGAGATTGCGCTCCCGCGGCCCAAACATGAGCGCAATGCACCCAGCGCAGCTGCAGAGGTGTTGTGTCGGTGAAGCCGCCTCGTGAGGCGTCATGGCATCGCCCGGGCCTCGGCTTGCTGGCCTCATGAGGCCCTCCCCTCCGGAGGGCCGTGACGGCACTCCCGTTGCCGCGGGTGGCCCGCACTGCGCGTGTCTTGCTGATCCTCCCAGGCGGTCGCCCCTGAGGTCCGGGGCTCGCCGTGTACTGCTTGCTTGCGGGGGCAGTGGCTGTGTCGCGCCCCCACGCTCCCTAGGATGCCCCCTCCCCTCTCCCTTGCTCGCATGAACCTGGCCTGGTGCTCCCTCTGTGGAAGCCCCCATCCTCGGCTTGGGGGAGCGTCCGGGGCGTCTCCCTTTTCCGGGAGGGTGCCGGTATCAGTAGAGGGCGCTTGATCCTCCGCGCCCTCCGCAGGTATGACGTAGCTCGGAACGTAGGCCTCTGTATAGAGGCTTTGGCTCCCTCCTGAGTCGTCTCCACCCGCACCAAGGACAGTCTCCCCGGGTGGCAGGATGACACCATCCTGGGCGCGCGGGCCACAAACCCTCCTGCGGTGGGCCTCCGCCTGAAGTTGCATGGTTCTACCGCCGCCGTGGGCTGGGCCGCGCGTGTCTTGCCGTGAGTTGCATCCCTAATTTTCCATCGCGCCTCCATTACGATTACCTATCTGGCCGGAATCCTGAGCTGCCTGCTCCCTGCGCCGGTTGGCGTGCTCCCGTTGGGACGAGCCAGGCTGCCGATGATCCATTTGGGTGTGGGCGTGTGCGTCGAGGTGCGCATGGGGCGCCCCAGCACCTCCTTTGTAGGCACTACTGGCGGGACCGGGCGGCGCTCCGAAGCCGGTCACCGAGATCCGGAGAAGGAGAAGCACTGCGTGCGGCGGGCCCTGCCCGGGCTCGCCCGGGAGTGGAGCGGGCGCGCCGTCCACAAGTGGGGCGACGGGTACAGCGAGCGAGCCCCCGGCGCCCAGCGCCGGTGGTCGTGAAGGAAGGTGGGGGACCCAGGCCCTCCTTACAACAATGACTAGCTCGGCGATGTGGTCGCCCAGGCATCGAAGCCCCCATGCGTAGGGCAGTGGCGAAGCATCTCACTCGCTATTAGGAGCGAGTCGTGTGCGTTGAGGTCTCCCACATGGGTGAAGTGTGTGGACGCCGCTCGTCCGCCACGCGCCTGGCCGGCGCGAGCGGCGTCAGTGGTGGAAACGACGCTGGTGGCCTGGTAACGACTGCCCAGCATCGCACTGCCGTGGCGCGGGTCTTGGGCGGCAGTGGCAAGGGTGGGGGAGGCGGATCCTCCGAGGCCGAAAGGAGCTTGTCCGGCGTCAGCCATCGACACGACGGGGCGAAGGAGAAGTGAAGCTTGCCGAAGACTCCGACACGCCCCCTAGCTGGTTCGCAGCTAAGCCCCCGAGGGTGAACGATGTTTCCACTCGGAGAAGTTTTTAACTTAGGTGAAGTCAGGTTCGCAGCTAAGGCCCCGAGTGTGAACGATATCCGCACTCGGAGAAGTTTTTAACTTATGCGAAGTCAGGTTCGCAGCTAAGCCCCCGAGTGTGGATGATGTCCTCACTCGGAGAAGTTTTAACTTAGGTGAAGTCAGGTTCGCAGCTAAGCCCCCGAGTGTGGATGATGTCCTCACACGTAGTTGTTTTCAACTTAGGCGAAGTCAGTTTCACAACTAAGCCCCCCGAGTGTGGATGATGTCCTCACTCGGAGTAGTTTTCAACTTAGGCGAAATCAGGTTCACAGCTAAGCCCCCGAGTGAGTAGTTTTTAACTTAGGCGAAATCAGGTTCGCGGCTAAGCCCCCGAGTGTGGATGATGTCCTCACTCGGATTTGTAACTTAGGCGAAGTTAGGTTCGCGACTAAGCCCCGAGTGTGGATGATGTCCTCACTCAGAGTAGTTTTTTACTTAGGCGAAATGAGGTTCGCAGCTAAGCCCCCGAGTGTGGCTGATGTCCTCACTCGGAGTAGTTTGTAACTTAGGCGAACTCAGGTTCGCTGCTAAGTTTTATCCACACACCCACTGGGGGTGAGGAAAACAAACAAAATTAAGAAAGTTTCGACAAGGAGTAAAGAAAGTTCATTACAGGAATGACAAAGTGTTTTTAATCTAAGTGTATAACTTGCGGAGCAGGTCCGCGTTGCACGCTCGTGGCTCTTCTGCATCGGTTTCTAAATTGTACAACCGGTAAGCTCCATTGTTCAAGAATTTGGAGATTGCATAAGGCCCTTGCCACGGAGGCGCTAAGTTGCGAGGCTTCTGCTGATCCAATCGGAGACCAAGATTGTCGGATTTTGGGCTCCAAAAATCCGAAGGAATTCGAACCCAGGGGCGTGTGCGAAGATTCCCCAATAGCTTTGCCCCTTCCAAGCCCACAACACGATAACCTTGCTCGATGGCGAGGAAGACGATGGCACAGAAGAGTTTACCTAGGTTCAGGCCGCTGCGAAGCGTAAAACCCTACTCCTGCCTTTGTTGGATTGCCTCACGAGGAGGTTTGTGGATGAACTAGTACAGCGGTGTGTTTGCGGGGTGGTTGCTTCGTGTCCCTCTACCGGGCTACCTAGCCTCCATTTAAAGCGGCCCGGGTCCTCTCCCCTTATCGCAATGGCGGGAAGGGATCCCACAATGGCCAAATTCGAAAGGGGATAGGAGGTACATCTTATCCTGACGAAAGGCGGTCTTCGCCTGCAAAGTAGTCGTTGGTGATGCGGAGGTGGGCTCGGCGATGACGTTTGTCCTGCGGGGCTTCGGGTCTTGGTCTTGTTGCACCGAAGTGGAAACCTTTGGGGGCGCTTTGCGAACTCGCGTACACTCCTGTCTCCTTTGCACCAAAGGGGAAACTATCCCCTCTGGCGCGCTGGCACCCGCCTGGCCTGGCTGGCATCACTTTTGGCCTCCTGAGGTCGTGCGCTGCATAGGAGTCTCCGCCGCTCGGGAGGGGGCCTGGGGAGGCCTATCTCCTCGCGGGTCCTGGCGTTGTTTCCCTCGCGAGCTCAGGGCCTCACGAGGGCCTTGAGTGGAGCGAGGCCGCGCTGGACCGTACTCGGTCGTCGAGGTGGGCCACGCCCCGGGCCGCAGGCAGGCGAGTCTGGGTACCCCGGTATCCAGAACGCCGACAAAGATCACCTTCTTCAAAAAGCGCCTTCTGACTTGTCTGTCGTAAAGGCGCCTCAAGTCTTGCTGATACAGCGTTGACCTGATCAAGGCTAACTCTCTCTCTCTCTCTCTTCCTCTAAGAGGTCTAGACCGTCCTGACGTGCTACTTCTGCTTCATCTTCGTTGTAAAGTTCCACTCGGGGAGCGTTGTGGCAAACGTCACTCGGCAAAACCGCCTCGGACCCGTATACCATAAAGAAAGGAGTGCGCTTGGTCGAACGATTCAAAGTTTTCCGAATGCCCTAGAGGACAGACGGTAGTTCTTCAACCCAAGCGCCAGCAGCAATTTTTAGATCCGTCATCAATCGGGGCTTCAGTCCTTGAAGAATCATCCCGTTAGCTCGTTCTGCTTGTCCATTTGACTGCGGGTGAGCTACGGAAGCGTAATTGACCCGAGTCCCTTGGGTATAGCAGAACTCACGGAATTCTTCCGAATCGAAATTCTTCCCATTATCAGTGATGATTTCATGGGGTACTCCGAATCTGAAGATAATCTGCCGAATGAAACTGGCTGCGGTAGCTGCATCCAAGCTTTTGATGGGCTTCGCTTCGACCCACTTGGTGAACTTATCCACTACAACGAACAGATGGGTAAACCCACTCGACCCTGTACGCAGGGGGCCGACCATATCGAGGCCCCACACGGCGAATGACCAGGTGAGCGGGACGGTCTTGAATGCAGATGCAGGCTTGTATGTCCGATTCTTGAAAAACTGACATCCAACACAGAGGTTGACAATGTCTTTTGCAACTGCATTGGCTCAGGGCCAATAAAACCCTGCACGAAACGCCTTTGCGACCAACGTCCGAGAGGACGTGTGATGACCACAGGTTCCCGAATGAATTTCATGCAAAATCTGCAGCCCTTCCTCTGGGGATATGCATTTTTGTGCCACGCCTGTAGTGCTTTTCTTGTATACCTGTTCTCCCATCACTTCAAAGGATTTGGATCGTCGAACGATCCGTGTGGCTTCTTCTTCATCTTCAGGGAGCTCTTGCCGGAGCAAGTAAGCAAAGTAAGGTTGGGTCCACTCAGGAGTGATTACCAACATCTCTTGAACGAGATCCACTACAGCCGGAATGTCAACTTCAGTCGGATCGGAGGGTCCGACTGCCTGCGGTGTCTCTTCAGTAAAAGGGTGTTCTTTGACTGAAGGAGAATGCAAGTGCTCAAGGAATATGCCCTTCGGGACAACCCGTCGAGTAGAGCCGATTTTAGCAAAGTCATCGGCGGCCTGGTTCTTCGCTCGGGGTATATGATGCAGCTCTAAGCCTTCAAAGTTCTTTTCCAACTTCCGGACTGCATTACAATTCCCAGTCATGGCCAGACTCTGGATATCCCAATCCTTCATCACCTGATTGACCAAGAGGTCCGAGTCATCGAATATCATCAAGCGTCGGATACCGAGCGAGATAGCCATTCGGAGCCCATACAGGAGGGCTTCATACTCGGCCTCATTGTTTCACGAGTCAAAATGAATTTGAAGGACATAGCTCAATCGGTCTCCTCTAGGGGAAACGAGAACTACTAAAGCTCCAGACCCTTGAAGCATCTTAGATCCATCAAAAAACACGGTCCAGTGTTCAGGAACATTCGAAGCCGGCTGTTCCTACTCTATCCACTCGGCTAAAAAGTCCACAAGTGCCTGAGACTTGATCGCCTTCTTGGCTTCAAACTTGATCTCCAGCGGGAGGAGCTCAATCGCCCATTTGGCCACTCGGCCCTTGGCGTCTCTGTTATGCAGGATCTCCATCAGGGGAGCATCACTGATAACTGTGACCGAGTGCTCTTGGAAGTAATGAGCTACCTTTTTCACAATGAGGTAAATGCCATAAACTAGCTTCTGATAGTGTGGATACCTTTGCTTGGAAGGAGTCAAGACCTCTGAAATGTAGTAAACGAGTCTCTGCACTTATAATGTTTTTCCCGATTCCTCGCGCTCCATAGTGAGGACAGTACTGACCACCTGGCTAGTAGCCACAGTGTACAAGAGCAAAGGCTCTCGGCTGCTCGGAGCAGCTAACACTTGCTGGGTGGAATGCAAGCCCTTGAGCTGATCAAATGCGGCTTGCGCTTCAGGGTTCCATTCAAAGGTATTAGACTTCTTCATCAATCCGTAAAGAGGCAAGGCCTTTTCACCGAGTCAAGATATGAATCTACTCAGGGCTACAAGGCATCCCGTGAGCTTCTGGACGTCAAGCGGACGGACAAGTTTCTTCATTCGGACGATGGCGCCGATCTTGTCCGGATTAGCATCAATTCCTCGCTCGGAAACGAGAAAACTGAGTAGCTTACCCGAGGGCACTCCGAATGTGCATTTTGCAGGATTGAGTTTTATTTGGAAACGGCGGATGTTGGCGAAGGTTTCAGCGAGGTCAGCCAAGAGGTCGGAACCTTTCCTGGACTTGACCACGATGTCATCCATGTAAGCCTCTACGTTCCGACTGAGTTGCTCTTGCAAACACTTCTGAATCATACGCATAAAAGTTTCCCCAGGATTCTTGAGGCCGAATGGCATAGTGATGTAGCAGAAACACCCAAATGGCGTGATGAAATCTGTTTTTATTTCAGCTGGTCCATACATTCGGATCTGATGGTACCCGAAGTACGCATCTAAGAACGACATGCGTTCATATCCGACGGTGGAATCTACTATTTGATCTATGCGGGGAAGGGGAAAATGATCTTTTGGGTAGGCCCGATTAAGGTGCTTGAAGTCGATGCACATCCGGAGGGACTTGTCCTTCTTGGGCACCCACACTGGATTGGCCAGCCTCTCAGAATGGAAAACTTCGCGAATGAATTCAGCCTAGGAGTCAAGTGATCTCTTCACCAATCGCCTTGCGTTTCTCTACGGAGGATCGGCACAAGTGCTCCTTGACTGGTTTGACTTTAGGATCCACTCGGAGTCGGTGCTCTGCCAGTCCCCTGGGAACCCCCGGCATGTCAGACGGCTTCCATGCGAAGATATCCCAGTTCTCACAAAGGAACTGGGTGAGCTCGGCTTCCTATTTTTCACCGAGTGTCGTCGAGATGTTGGTCGGAGCCGCACTCGGATCGGTGGGATGAATGTGAACCTGCTTAGTTTTGCCCGCCGACTGGAAAGCTGATTCCGTCGCCGGTCGCTTGGACTATAGCAAGCCTGCAGTGTCCACTGCCTTCTTGGACCCATCGAGTTCGACGGCGCGTACGTGCTCATTTGCAATTTTAGAGCCCTGTTGGAGGCACTATTCAGCAACCTTCCGATCGCCGGTAACCGTGATCACACCATTCGGTCCTGGCATCTTAAGCTTAAGATACATGTAACATGTTCGGGCTATGAAACGCGCGTAGGGAGGCCTACCTAGGATTGCATGATACGCACTTCGAAAATCAACCACTTCGAACGTCAGGTGTTCCTTTCGGAAGTTCTTCTCTCCGCCAAAGACGACGTCCAGAGCGATATGACCGAGTGAATCGGCTTTCTTTCCAGGGATGACCCCATGGAAATGCATGTTACTCTTACTCGCGTGGGACATCAGAATGCCCATTGCGCTGAGTGTATCCACGTAAATTATGTTTAGCCCACAGCCGCCGTCCATCAAAACTTTGCGCAGTCAGACTCCATTGACAGCCGGATCAACAACTAGCGCCTGCCTCCCGGGGGTGGCTATGTGGGATGGGTGATCGGACTGATCGAAAGTAACAGGAGTTTTTGTCCAATTGAGGTACTTGACGCCAGTCGGGGCCACCAAGTTCACCTCCCGATTGATGACCTTCAATCGACTCTTGCTTTCGACATCCGCGAAGTTCATGTTCAGGACCCTGTCGACGTGAGGGTACTCGGAATCACGCTCGCCTTCTTCGTCGTCGTCCTTCTCTGTAGAGGCCTCTTTACCCATCTCAAGCTTGAGCATCTGGCACTCTCGGGTGGTGTGCTTTGGGTAAATGAGGTTGCCCTCCTCATCCTTTTTCGTGTGAATAGCACAGGGCTGATCCAGCACCTCAGAATTGTACTCGGGCTTCTTTTTGTTAGCCCAATCTTTTTTATTATTCTTCTTGGGCTTCAGCTTCCCCTGACCAGGAACTGCAGCCACTTCCGCCTTTCCCGGAGGATCAGCTTTCCTCTTCTATTTCTTGCCTGTGTTCCCCGCCGACTGAGGGACATCACCGGCTCGCCCTTTCCCGTTGCGGAGGCGGTCTTCTTCCTCGCCATTGGCATACTTGTTGGCGATTTCCATGGCTCAACCGAGAGACAGATCCCCCAATCGGCCAAATTTCACAATGAGCTCCCGGTACCGAGTGCCTGCCTTGAAGGCACACACGGCCTGGTGCTCGGTGACATTCTCGATAGTGTTGTGCAGAGTGGTCCATCGTTGTATGTAGTCCCGGAGAGTTTCATTGCTTTTCTGGACACAATGCTGCAACTCTGTCAATCCACCCGGACGCCTGTAAGTGCCCTCAAACATCTTGATGAACACCTGCGCCAGGTCCTCCCAGCAATAGATGCTGCTAGAAGGTAACTGGTTCAACCATGCCCGAGCAGATCCTTCCAGCATGAGGGGAAGATACTTCATTGCCACGAAATCATCATCACCCCCAATCTGAACTGCCACTCGGGAATGTTTGAGCCAGGTTTTAGGCTTGGATTCACCGTTAAATTTCCCGATCCCCGTCGCCAACCTGTAGTTGAGGGGAATCTCGGCCTCTCGGATATATCTGCAAAAACACTCGAGACCAGACATCCCCCATCCGCTCACTCGGTCCCTGAGCACTCGGCTTTTATCCACCAATCCAAGAGTGATGGTAGATCTGGCATTGAGCAACGGGGGGCGTCGGCCTACTTCCTCATAACCTCTAGGGCTAGGGGGAGTCTGATTGCGGTCTTCTCTGTGAGGTCGACCGTCATCATAGGGGCGCTTGCCGTGTGAACCACCCCTCGGAAGGGGCGTTCGACTGATGTCACGGTCGTCGCGCCAATGCCCTCCGTGCCGGCCTCTCGGAGGAGGAGGAGAGTATCGGTGTTTCCCATAAGCACGTGGACTATGCGTGGACTGGACAGTGTCAGCCCGAAAGGACTTGCTGTAAACACGTTGATTCGACTGAGACACTTCTGCATTCTGTCTCATCGCCGTCTTCAGCAGAGTCTGAATCTGCCGAATGCCTTCTCAAGCCGCAGAACCGGACGGCTGAATGGATTCAGCTATCCGAGTGGCTGCAGCTAGGTTCTCTATAGGAGTGCGCATCACTGGGATCTTGGGCAGCTTATCACTCGGGATCGGTCGCCGCCTGGCGTAACCAGAGCTTGGTTGCTCTCTTGCTGCACGTTCGTCGACTGCTCGCTGGAGCCTCTCTAAACGCTCACGCTCAGCCAAGGTGGCCTGGTGCGTGTCCTCCAAGGCTATCTCCTCAGGTGACGTTCCCGTGATGGGGATAAGGAGGACCTCATCGTCCCTCCTCCTCTCTTCCCGCTGCTCCCGAGAGAGAGCCTGGGGAAAATAACCATCGGAAGGACCATCGCCGAGATGACCTTCGCCTCGGTCACGAGAACCACCCATGGAATACCCAGGGGCACCATGATCGGTGGAGTGTGCCATCAGTATCTCAGCAACGTTTCCGCTGCTTTCACTCTCGGATTCATCGGACAGCTCGTCACCCGATGTGGGAGACAAGCTGTGAGTAGGCTCACCGGAGTCGAGCACCACGACCTGCTCGAAGGTAGGTTGCCGTGCTACAACATGCTTGAGCCACCGCTGCAACCGTGAGCGTCCGGAACGCTTGCGGCGGCCGGAGGTCAAACGGATCGACCCTGAGTTGTATGGCTCCGACGACTGTCGCAGCAGAACCCCGTGCGCCACTGCGCTGAAATGCACAGCCCCGCGGACGGGGAATGCATCCGGATCTAGTGGTGTGTCGTGTAGCCAGGCCGAACCGTCAGCGATGAAGCGGAGGCTGCCGAAGAGGATCTCAGCGCCGAGTGCCAGCATGATGGCCGGAAAAAGAAAGGAATCTCCACTTCCGCCGGAGTTTGCTCAAACTGCTGCCCCAAGGTAGGTGCCAACTGTCGTGGGAGTAATCCTGACAGTAGTACGGGGGGTACGTATGAGTAGGGCGAAGCCTAGCTACGGAGCAAGTGTAACACTCGGATTTTACGAGTTCGGACCGCACTCGGAAGTGGTAAAAGTCCTACGTCTCGAGCCTGGGGGCTAAGTGTTGCTTGGTATGTGTTCTGATTACAGAGAGTTCGTAACCCCTCTTATGCCATGGGGGGTGGCTTATATAGGGTGCGCCACCGCCAGCCGAGTGCCATTACGAGGGTCATTAATGCCAGTAATTGTCGGAGTTACTGGAAACTACTGAGTTAACTACGAGCGTTACAGGTAATGCAACGTCTACAATATTCAATACTAATTAAGTCTCTCGAACGTTGTAGCTCCCACGTCGCCTCCGCTTCTTGACGTCCGGGTGCTGAAGCTAGGCCGAGTGGTTTATAAGGTCCGAGTGACTTCCAAGGATCCGAGTGCCTTTCGCACCTTCGTCCGAGTGCTAATGTAGTCCAGGGACTTTCGTGAACTTGTAGGACCCTAGGTGTGTCCTAGATGAGAAGTCTATGACCCTACTTAGGGTAGGTGACCCCGTCAATAATTGATTTCAGAAAATTAAAAAAAGCTACTAGGAAAGATCATAACCCCTTACCTTTTATTGATCAAATGTTAGAAAGATTATCTAAGCACACACACTTTTGTTTTCTTGATGGATATTCTGGTTTCTCTCAAATACCTTTGTCAAAAGAGGACCAAGAGAAAACTACTTTCACTTGTCCTTTTGGAACTTATGCTTATAGACAAATGCCTTTTGGTTTATGCAATGCACCTGCTACTTTTCAAAGATGCATGACTGCTATATTTTCCGACTTTTGTGAAAAGATTGTTGAGGTTTTCATGGATGATTTCTCCGTTTATGGAACTTCTTTTGACGATTGCTTGAACAACCTTGATCGGGTTTTGCCGAGATGTGAGGAAACTAATCTTGTCTTGAATTGGGAGAAGTGCCACTTTATGGTGAATGAAGGTATAGTACTCGGGCATAAAATTTTCGAACGAGGCATTGAGGTAGATAAAGCCAATGTTGATGCGATAGAGAAAATGCCATGTGTCGGTGCACTAGGACTCTGGTACCCAGTGCCCCTGACTTATGCACAGGTAGTAGTAGCAGAACCCATCAACATAAATATAGTCAAAACTAGTCTAGACCAGAGAAGCCGCTCTATGTGAGATCAAGGAACGCATATAGAAGAAGAAACCAACATTCAAGACCAAGACTCCGGCAGAAGCAGCCTACGCTGGCTAAGCAACGCCGGCAAGGTCGATGCAACGGCCCAGAACGGGCCCGAACCGCGCGAGTCACGTCCCCGGTGCCTGCCGGGGACCGAGGCGCACACATCTTCAGGGAGACCCGGCAAGCCATCCCCCGGTAGGCATGAGCCGATCGGCCACCGCTCCACCGCATCGCAACGCCAGTCATTTGGCGATGCGGTGTCGAGCCCGCAGGTGGCTAAGTGGCTCTCGCTAAGTACGTGACGCACTGGGAGACAGATTATGCTCGTTTGACACCCGTCCAGAGGCGTGTCAAGATATTGAGCAATAGTTAGCTAAAGTGGTGGTAAAAGCCTGTCGGGGATGCATCCCCGCACACCACCTAGGCTATCATTTATGGCATTTTATCCTAAATGCCAGAGTTAGGTATGATAGCACTTTTGGCTATCTAATCACTAGATAATGTCTGTTTTGCCACTGTGGTTGCCCCTTGAGCTATAAAAGGAGGCCCAAGGCAATCTAGCTAAAGATTCAGACCTTTGTACACTTGTACTCGCGTAGCAGCTCGCCCGAAGGTAACCTTGCCGGGTTTGAGCACTGCGTGTGTTTCGTGTTCCCCCGATCAATCCACCAAAGCAGGAGTAGGGTTTTATGTTTCCCAGCGGCCTCACCACCTCTACTCTTTATGCAACGTGACCTCACCCCTGCCGAACCACAAAGGGGCCCATGGCCCCATACGTGATCGTGTTCATCGTGACCCGACATCCTTGGCGCACCAGGTAGGGGGCGCGCCATTTGCGCGAACCTGAGTTTGTGAGTAGCGTGTTGATCTTCATCACCATTTTCTTCCTCTATGGCTCCCAAGAAGAAGCCCAGCGCGACCGCACATCCCTCCACTTCGAAGCCCCCCCTCGCACGCATCTGCGGACACCGTTGGTACCACGGCGGCGACGAGTGAGGTGGGCATCGTGGGTGATGTGGCTGGCGCAGGCGTCGCCACCGTCGTGTCCCCCGCGGCCGAAGCTGGAGCGGGGAACGCCGAAGAGGAGCAACAGAAACAACATTTTGGCGAGCTCGGCCCTAGTGTCGTGGGAGGAGGAAACGTTTAGTCTCCACCTCCCCGCCGCACTGGTGGCCGCGGCCGCAACAGCGGCGCCCAATCTGGGGCGAGCCATGATCTTCCATCTGCGCGTGTCAGAGGCGCAGCTGCTGGACGCGCGCTTCGCCCAGAGAAAGACGGAGCGCCGAACGGGACCGTAAACCCACAAGTTCGACCTCCTCCATGTCAGACCGCCCTGGCGATCGGTGCACGGCGACAAGAATGCAGCGACGCCCCTCTTGGTTCCACCAGGATTCGAGCGACGTCGCGATCCGCCTCCCTAGCCATGCCGGCCACGGTAGCAGAAGCGATGGCGCGGGCCCAGCTGCTGTTAAATTTCCCGCCGGCGGCTGACAACATGGACGAGTGGAGAGCCACCATCTAGAGTTTGATCGGCTTCGTCAAAGCCAGCAAATCATAGCATGCAGAGCCGTCGCGATGCCCGCGGACAACGACAGCGGCCCAGGCTGATGGTTGTGTCGAGGGGTACGCGCCAACGGTGCAATCCCCTCCGCGACAATAGACCCAGAGGCAGCCACAACGAGCTCCACATGCCGATGAGCCCGGCGAAGCATCTATGACCTCGTCTGCCCCGCACGATCGCCGGGACCAGCGGCGTGTCCTGGAAGACCGGCGGAGGGAAGATGCGCACGTCACCATAGAGCGACGCCGGGAAGCACACCGCCAATCCGACAGGCGCAATGGCCCAGATGTTGGCGACCCCTTGTCCAGTGCTGGCGGGTACCTGCCTTACGAGGTTGGGTGCCCTGCCTTCACTCGCGAGCTGCGATAGGTCCGCTGGCCATCTGCCCGAGCTTTCAAGCCTGAACTGACGGAGAAATACGACGGGAAGCTAAACCCGGCGAAATTCCTGGGCATCTATACGATAGCCGTTCAAGCGCCGTAGGAAGTGATGAGAAGGTGCTCGCCAAGTATTTCCCTTTGGCGCTCAAACAAATGTGGGATCATGGCTGGTGCACCTGTTGGAGAACTCTATTTCATCATGTGCTGACTTGTGCAATGAGTTTGTCGGCGCCTTCACTGGTGGCCTCCAGGAGCCAGGACAGCCCAGCGACCTGCATGTCCTTCCGCAAAAGGAGGGAGAAACCTTGCGGAAGTACATCCAGGGATTCAGTCGAGTACACCGCAATATTCTAGATATACACCCCGCAGCCGTGTTTGCCGCGTTCCATTCGAACGTGCGTAACAGGAGGGTGCGGGCCAAGATGAATGTTAGACACCCCAAGACCGTCAATGAGTTGTACACATTGGCGGACAAGTGTGCTTGTGCCGAGGAAGGGAGGCAACTCCCTGGAGAGGAGGTTGGCGTCGAAGTCGACTCAGATGACGACGATGATGCCCCTGGCCCGAAGGGGAAAAGCCGAAGGCGCAATAAGAAGCATAAGGGAAAGGCAGTGTTGGACGTTGAGAGCTCTGGTGATGTCAGTGCCGGCAAGAAGGCCAAGGACGGGGCCCCCAGCAAGGGATCTATCGCGTGCGCTGATTGCCGGGAGGCTGCGGCGGTAGAGGAAACCGAAAAGTCCGGCGGGCCATATTGCAAAATCCATCGCACCAAAGGTCATGATCTAAAAGAATGCTGCCAAGTTGAGCAGCTTGCTGAGAAGCAGAAGGCTGAATACGAGAAGCGTGACAAGGAGAGAGGTCAAGATGGTGCTGCCGGGAAGGGCCGTGGTGGTAGAGGGGGCCACCGCGGTAAGGCCCCGTGATACATCCATCTTGCATCATGATTTCCTACTGTTATTTATTATGTTTTGTTGAATAATAATGCTTTAGGGAGTGATTCTAATGCCTTTTCTCTCATATATGCAAGGTTTACACAAAGAGGGAGAATACCGGCAGCTGGAATTCTGGACCTAGAAAAAGCACATCAGAGATACCTATTCTGCACAACTCCGATGAAGCTGAAATTTTACGAATAAATAAAAAATACTGGAGCAAAAAGCTATCGGAGGGGGCCACCCTGGTGGGCACAAGACACCAGGGCGCGCCAGGCCCCCCTGGGCGCGCCCTGGTGGGTTGTGCCCTCCTCGGCCCACCTCCGGTGCCCATCTTCTGGTGTGCCCATCTTCTGGTATATATTCACTTTTGACCTAGAAAAAAAATAAGAGGAGGACTTTCGGGATGAAGCGCCGCCGCCTCGAGGCGGAACTTGGGCAGGAGCACTTTTGCCCTCCAGCGGAGCGATTCCGCCGGGGGAACTTCCCTCTCGGATGGGGAAATTGAAGCCATCGTCATCACCAACAACCCTCTCATCTTTGGGAGGCCAATCTTCATCAACATCTTCAACAACACCATCTCCTCTCAAACCCTAGTTCATCTCTTGTGTTCAATCTTTGTACCGGAACCTTAGATTGGTACATGTGGGTGACTAGTAGTGTTGATTACCTTGCGTAGTTGATTACTATATGGTTTATTTGGTGGAAGATTATATGTTCAGATCCATTATGCTATTCAATACCCCTCTGATCTTGAGCATGGTTATCATTTGTGAGTAGTTATCTTTGTTCTTGAGGTCACGGGAGAAGTCATGTTGCAAGTAATCATGTGAATTTGATATGTGTTCGATATTTTGATGATATATATGTTGTGATTTCCTTAGTGGTGTCATGTGAACATTGACTACATGTCACTTCACCATTCATGGGCCTAAGGGAATGCATTGTGGAGTAGTTATTAGATGATGGGTTGCTAGAGTGACAGAAGCTTAAACCCTAGTTTATGCGCTACTTCGTAAGGGGCTGATTTGGATCCAAACGTTTAATGCTATGGTTAGATTTGATCTTAATACTTTTCTCGTAGTTGCGGATGCTTGCGAGGGGGTTAACCATAAGTGGGAGGTTGTTCAAGTAAGAACAACACCCAAGCACCGGTCCACCCACATATGAAATTATCAAAGTAGCGAACACGAATCAAACCAACATGATAAAAGTGACTAGATGAAATTCCCGTGTACCCTCAAGAACACTTTGCTTATTACTAGAGACTGTTCTGGCCTGTCCTTTGCCACAAAAGGTTTGGGCTAACTTGCTTCACCTTACTTACTGTTACCGTTACTTGCTCGCTACCAATTATATTGCTATCAAACTATCTGTTACCTACAATTTCAGTGCTTGCAGAAATTACCTTGCTGAAAACCAATTGTCATTTCCTTCTGCTCCTCGTTGGGTTCGACACCCTTACTTATCGAAAGGACTATGATTGATCCCCTATACTTGTGGGTCATCAAGACTCTTTTCTGGCGCCGTTGCCGGGGAGTGAAGCGCTCTTGGTAAGTGGAAATCGGTACGGAAAAACTTATACTACGTGCTGAAATTTATTGCTACTTGCTACTATGGAAAACAATCCTTTGAGGGGTTTGTTCGGGGTATCTTTACCTCGACCGAAACCACAATTAGTTGCCCCTCAACCTACCACACCTACTGAAAATATTGGTTATGAAATTCCTTCGGGTATGGTAGAACAACTGCTTGCTAAACCTTATGCAGGAGATGGAACTGAACATCATGATATGCACCTATTATATGTGAACGAAATTTGTGGATTATTTAAGCTTGCAGGTTTACCCGGAGATGAAAAGCTAATAAGAAGGTTTTCCCTTTATCTTTGAGGGTAAAATCATTGACATGGTATTGGCTATGTGATGACCTTGGATCGTGGAATTCGAATCGTTTGCAATTGGAATTCCAACAAAAGTTTTATCCCACGCATCTAGTTCATCGTGATCGGAATTACATATATAATTTTTGGCCTCGTGAAAGAGAAAGTATCGCTCTAGCTTGGGGGAGGCTTAAGTCAATTTTATATTCATGCCCCAATCATGACATCCCGAGAGAAGTTATCATTTAGAATTTTTATGCTTGGCTTTCTCATAATGATCAATCCATGCTCGATACTTCTTGTGTTGGTTCTTGTATGAAGAAGACTATTGAATTCAAGTGTGATCTCTTAGAAAGAATTAAACGCAACTCTGAAGATTGGGAACTTGACGTAGGTAACGAGTCAGGTATAAAGCTTGATTTTGATTGTCTTAAATCTTTTATGAATACCGATACTTTTCACTAGTTTAGCACTAAATATGGACTTGACTCTGAGATAGTAGCCTCTTTCTGCGAAGCATTTGCTCTTCACGTTGATCTACCTAAGGAGAAGTGGTTTAAATATCATCCCCCTATTAAATAAGAAATTAAAGAACCGGTCGTAGCTAAAGAAGAAACCATCATTTACAATGTTGATCCAGTTGTGTCTGCCGCTTATATTGAAAAACCACCTTTCCCTGTTAGGATAAAGGAGCATGCTAAGGTATCAACTGTGGTTCGTAAGAGTAATATAAGAGCACCTAAGCCCCCTGAGCAAATTAAAGTAGAACCTAGTGTTGCTATGGTTAAAGATCTCTTGGTAGAAAATATTCATGGGCATGTTATCTACTTCTGTGATGAAGCTAGTAGAATTGCTAAACCCGATGAAAAAGGTAAACATAGACCCATAGAAGGCATGCATGTTGTCGCAGTCAAAATAGGAGATCATTGCTATCATGGTTTATGTTATTTGGGTGCTAGTGTGAGTGCTATCCCTTTTACCTTATACCAAGAAATTATGGATGAAATATCACCTGCTGAAATAGAAGACATTGATGTTACTATTAAACTTGCTAATAGAGACACCATCACACCACTTGGGATTGTTAGAGATGTTGAAGTCTTGTGTGGGAAAGTAAAATACCCTACTGATTTTCTAGTTCTTGGTTCCCCACAAGATGACTTTTGTCCCATTATCTTTGGTAGACCTTTCTTGAGCACCGTCAATGCTAAGATAGATTGTGAAAAACAAACTGTCCGTGTCAGTTTTGGTGGTGTGTCTCATGAGTTTAATTTTTCCAAGTTTAGTAGACAACCTCGTGATAAAGCATTATCTAGTAAACATGAAATAATTGGTCTTGCTTCTATTATTGTGCCTCCTACTGATCCATTTGAACAATATTTGCTTGACCATGAAAATGATATGCACTTGCGTGAAAGAAATGAAATAGATCAAATTTTCTTTCAACAACAACCTCTACTGAATAACAATTTGCCTATTGAAACTCTTGGAGGTCCTCCTCCACCTAAAGGTAATCCTGTGTTCGAATTAAAGCAATTGCCTGACACTTTGAAGTATGCTTATCTTGATGAGAAAAAGATATATCCTGTTATTATTAGTGCTAACCTTTCAGAACATGAAGAAGAAAGATTATTAAAAGTTCTAAGGAAGCACCGGGCTGCTATTGGATATACTCTTGATGATCTTAAGGGCATTAGTCCCACTCTATGTCAGCACAAGATTAATATGGAACCTGATGCTAAACCCATTGTTGATCACCAACGGCGACTGAATCCTAAGATGAAGGAAGTGGTAAGAACTGAAATATTAAAACTTCTGGAAGTAGGTATAATCTATCCCATTGCTGATAGTAGATGGGTAAGTCCCGTTCATTGTGTCCCGAAGAAAGGAGGTATTACCATTGTTCCCAATGATAAAAATGAACTCATTCCACAAAGAATTGTCACTGTCTATAGAATGGTAATTGATTTTAGAAAATTAAATAAAGCTACTAGGAAAGATCATTACCCTCTGCCTTTCATTGATCAAATGCTAGAAAGATTATCTAAGCACACACACTTTTGCTTCCTAGGCGGATATTCTGGTTTCTCTCAAATACCTGTGTCACAATCTGATCAAGAGAAAACTACCTTTACTTGCCCTTTTGGAACCTATGCTTATAGATGTATGCATTTTGGTTTATGCAATGCACCTGCTACCTTTCAAAGATGTATAACCGCTATATTCTCTGACTTTTGTGAAATGATTGTGGAGGTTTTCATGGATGATTTTTCCATTTACGGAACTTCTTTTGATGATTGCTTAAGAAACCTTGATCGTGTAGAGATGTGAACAAACTAATCTTGTCTTGAATTGGGAGAAGTGCCACTTTATAGTTAATGAAGGCATTGTCTTGGGGCATAAAATATCTGAATGAGGTATTGAGGTGGATAAAGCTAAAGTTGATGCAATTGAGAAAATGCCATGTCCTAAAGATATTAAAGGTATTCACAGTTTCCTTGGTCATGCTGGTTTCTATAGGAGGTTCATTAAAGTCTTCTCTAAAATTTCTAGGCCTCTTACTAATCTTTTGCAAAAGGATATTCCTTTTGTTTTTGATGATGATTGTGTGGAAGCCTTTGAAACACTCAAGAAAGCCTTAACCTCTACACCTATCGTTCAACCACCTGATTGGAACTTGCCTTTTGAAATTATGTGTGACGCTAGTGATTATGTTGTTGGTGCTGTGCTAGGACAAAGAGTTGGTAAGAAATTGAATATTATCCATTATGCTTGTAAAACTCTAGACAATGCTCAACGAAATCATGCTACTAATGAAAAAGAATTTTTAGCGGTCGTGTTTGCCGGTGATAAGTTTAGATCTTACATTGTTGACTCAAAAGTTATTGTTCACACCGATCATGCTGCTATAAAATATCTTATGGAAAAGAAAGATGCTAAACCTAGACTCATTAGGTGGGTTCTCTTGCTTCAAGAATTTGACTTACACATCGTTGATAGGAAAGGAGCTGAGAACCCCGTAGCTGATAACTTGTCTAGGATAGAAAATATTCTTGATGACCCACGACCTATTGATGATAGTTTCCCTGATGAACAGTTAACTCCAATAAGTGTTTCTCAAAACACCCCTTGGTATGCTGATTATGCTAATTACACTGTCGCTAAATATATACCACCTAGCTTCACATACGAACAAAAGAAAAAAATTCTTTTATGACTTGAGACATTACTTTTGGGATGACCCACATCTTTATAAAGAAGGAGTAGATGGTATTATTAGACGTTGTGTACCTGAGCATGAACAGGAACAAATCCTACGGAAATGTCATTCTGAAGCTTATGGAGGACATCATGCGGGAGATAGAACTGCTCATAAGGTATTGCAATCTGGTTTTTATTGCCCTACTCTCTTCAAGGATGCATGTAAGGTTGTCTTGTCTTGTGATGAATGTCAAAGAATTGGCAATATCGGTAAGCGTCAGGAAATGCCTATGAATTATTCACTTGTTGTTGAACCTTTTGATGTTTGGGGTTTTGATTATATGGGACCTTTTCCTTCCTCTAACGGGTACACTCATATTTTGGTTGCTGTTGATTATGTCACTAAGTGGGTAGAAGCTATTCCAACTAGTAGTGCTGATCACCACACCTCCATTAAAATGCTAAAAGAGGTTATCTTCCCAAGGTTTGGAGTCCCTAGATATTTAATGACTGATGGTGGTTCACACTTTATTCATGGTGCTTTCCGTAAGATGCTTGCTAAATATGATGTTAACCATAGAATTGCATCACCCTATCATCCTCAATCTAGTGGTCAAGTTGAACTTAGCAATAGAGAAATAAAATTGATATTACAAAAAACTGTCAATAGGTCTCGTAAGAATTGGTCTAAGAAATTAGATGATGCACTTTGGGCCTATAGAACAGCTTATAAAAATCCTATGGGTATCTCTCCATACAAAATGGTATATGGAAAAGCTTGTCATTTGCCTCTAGAATTAGAACATAAAGCATTTTGGGCAATTAAAGAACTTAACTATGATTTCCAACTTGCCAGTGAGAAGAGGCTATTTGATATTAGCTCACTTGATGAATGGACAACCCGAGCCTATGAAAATGCCAAACTATTTAAAGAAAAAGTAAAAGATGGCATGACAAAAGAATCCAAAAGCAGGAATTCAAAATAGGAGACTATGTTCTTTTGTTCAACTCTCATTTATGATTTTTTGCAGGTAAGCTTCTCTCCAAATGGGAAGGACCGTATATTATCGAAGAGGTTTGTCGTTCTGGAGCTATCAAAATTAATAACGCCGAAGGTACTACTCCGAAGGTGGTCAATGGACAAAGAATTAAGCATTACATCTCAGGTACGCCTATTAGCATTGAAAGCAATGTTATCCAAACCATGACACTGGAGGAACACACAAAAGAAACCTTTCGGAACACTCCAGAATTCTGAAAAAAATAGGAGGTACATGATACGGTAAGTAAACGGACTCCGAAAAATCCGCAAAAATATTTTTTGTTAGTTTTGGAATATTAGAAAATTTTGGAAATAAAGAAATAAACCAGAAGGTGATCGAGGTGAGCACGATACACCAGGGCATGCCAGGCACCCCTGGGCATGCC
Organism: Elymus sibiricus; assembly: GCA_039707655.1. Lineage (NCBI taxonomy): Eukaryota > Viridiplantae > Streptophyta > Magnoliopsida > Poales > Poaceae > Elymus > Elymus sibiricus. The sequence goes on from CM077665.1 coordinate 253,953,515, forward strand.
CTGGTGGGTTGTGCCCACCTCGGACACCTTCCCGACTCTGTTTTCCTTCCATATGCTTGTCTCCCAAGAATAAAAAATCTCTATATATACCCCCGACTGTTTTGAAAACTGCATCGCAGAAAAATCCTCTGTTCTTGTTTCGTGATGTTTTCCTATCAGATAATTCAAGTCAGGCATCATGTCTTCTCCCTCTTCTAATAACGTGGAAGAAGATCCATGGCTAATGAAGATAGAGCTGAAGAGGGAGGAGCCAGAAGAATCCAACAAGGAAGAGAAGGGCAAGGAGGCTATGGTGGATCGGCCCCCTGAAGGAGAACAATCCATGCCAACAAAGGAGGGAGAAGAAGAAGAAGATATCCTTCAACCTTATTACAGTCATCTCACCCCTATTGAAATGGAAGCTTTTATAGCTTTCGAAGCGGTCCGTGTCCAGAAAAAATTTCTCATCCGTGAAAATATTTTGCTAGAGGAGCACATCAATAACCTTCGGAGAGTCATCCGCAAATTGGAGCACCTTTTGAAGTTGAAGTGTGACACCTCTACACCACCACCTTATTCATCACCACCACCAAAGGAGACTTGAGCACACGGGTATGGGCACTCCCCTTGGCTTGAGGCAAGCTTGGGGGAGGTGCAACGGTATCGTATCACCATCACCTTTATTCACCTTTACCTATTTTAGTTCGATATTTAGTTTCCCTTTAATTTAGTTAAATAAAAGTTTAGCAAGATCTATTTTCGTGTGTTAGTTGCGTGGCCTATCTATCTATGTAATCGAGCGAGAGTTATATAATAAAGTTTAGTTTGAGTTTTTGCCTCCCTACTTTCTTGTTGCAATCAAAATAAAAAGAAAGAAAAATAAGTGAAAAGAATCATATGCTAATCTTATGGTGAGTAATGACATCACATAAGGAAAGTATAAGTAGTAAAATTTATTGGAGATTGACAAACATAGCATTGGTCAATGATGCAATTCATGAAAGAACCAATAAGGGAAGAGAAGATTCACATGCAAATACACTATCTTGGACATCTTTTATGATTGTGAACCCCCATCAAATATTATATGTCAAAATTGTTGACGTTGGACAAGGAAGACAACGTAATGATTTATGTTTGTTCATATCCACATAGAAGTTACATTGTCATAGATCCTTCAACATGTGGTGCTTGCTCAATATCTTTGCTAGCCAAAAATTCCGCACTGAGTAGAGATACTACTTGTGCATCCAAAAACCCAAACACAAATTCATCATTTGAGAGTCCACCATACCTACCTATGGATCGAGTAAGATCCTTCAAGTAAGTTGTCATCGGTGCAATAAGGCAATAAAAATTGCTTCTAAAAGTGTTTTGATCAATTAGTGTAAGAGAAAATTGAGCGCTATACGAACTTATGATGGCAAAGTAATAAAAGCGACGGACTGCATAATAAAGGGTTCTATCATAGGGGGCAATATAGCGTGACATTCTTTTAAATTAAGGGATTGGGCATACAAACCAAAAAGCGCATGACAACCTCTGCTTCCCTCTACGAAGGGACTATCTTTTACTTTTATGTATTTACTTTTGTGCAAGAGGCAAAGTATTATTCCCTATTCCTTTTTACTTTTTCCTTTTGCAAGCATCATGTGGTGAGGAAAGATCTAGGCACATATATCCAGTTGGATATGAGTGGGCATGAGTTATTATTGTTGACATCACCCTTGAGGTGAATACGTTGGGAGGCAAAACTACAAGCCCCTATCTTCCTATGTGTCCGGTTGAAACTTTTTGGTCATGGGTATGCCATGAGTGTTAGCAATCATAGAAGACTAAATGATGGTTGAGTATGTGGACTTGCCAAAAGGCTCCGACATGAGACCCTTCCTAAAAATATGATGAATTGTAGTTGCAAAGTTGACTGAGAACATAGTTTGTTGGTTTTCAATAAGGTTTATGCTTCATACTTCTATGTTGCGATGAATTGTTATTTGTTCATGAGAAGTTATATGATAAAAGTGTATGAATAAGTTTTATGTTAGAGTTTCTTGCTGTTATGACAATAAGCATGATGCTACTATGTCCGTATTTTGTTTTTATCGACACCTCTCTCTCAAACCATGTGGACATGCTTTTCAATATCGGCTTTCGCTTGAGGACAAGCGAGGTCTAAGCTTGGGGGAGTTAATACGTCCATCTTGCATCATGATTTCCTACTGTTATTTATTATGTTTTGTTCAATAATAATGCTTTAGGAAGAGATTCTATTGCCTTTTCTCTAATAATATGCAAGGTTTACACAAAGAGGGAGAATACCGGCAGCTGGAATTCTGGACCTGAAAAAAGCACATCAGAGATACCTATTCTGCACAACTCCAATGAAGCTGAAATTTTACGGAGATTATTTTTGGAATAAATAAAAAATACTGGAGCAAAAAACTACCGGAGGGGGCCACCCTAATGGGCACAAGACACCAGGGCGCGCCAGGCCCCCCTAGGCGCACCCTGGTGGGTTGTGCCCTCCTCGGCCCACCTCCGGTGCCCATCTTCTGGTATATATTCACTATTTAACTAGTACAAATAAGAGGAGGACTTTCGGGACGTAGCGCCGCTGCCTCGAGGCGGAACTTTGGCAGGAGCACTTTTGCCCTCCGGTGGAGCGATTCCGCCGGGGGAACTTCCCTCCCGGAGGGGGAAATCGAAGCCATCGTCATCACCAACACCCCTCTCATCTTTGGGAGGCCAATCTTCATCAACATCTTCAACAGCACCATCTCCTCTCAAACCCTAGTTCATCTCTTGTGTTCAATCTTTGTACCGAAACCTCAGATTGGTACCTGTGGGTGACTAGTAGTGTTGATTACCTTGCGTAGTTGATTACTATATGGTTTATTTGGTGGAAGATTATATGTTCAGGTCCATTATGCTATTCAATTCCCCTCTGATCTTGAGCTTGGTTATTATTTGTGAGTAGTTATCTTTGTTCTTGAGGTCACGGGAGAAGTCATGTTGCAAGTAATCATGTGAATTTGGTATGTGTTCGATATTTTGATGATATGTATGTTGTGATTTCATTAGTGGTGTCATGTGAACATCGACTACATGACACTTCCCCACTCATGGGTCTAAGGGAATGCATTGTGGAGTAGTTATTACATGATGGGTTGTTAGAGTGACAGAAGGTTAAACCCTAGTTTATGTGCTACTTCGTAAGGGGCTGATTTGGATCCAAACGTTTAATGCTATGGTTAGATTTACCTTAATACTTTTCTCGTAGTTGCAGATGCTTGCGAGGGGGTTAATCATAAGTGGGAGGTTGTTCAAGTAAGAACATCACCCAAGCACCGGTCCACCCACATATCAAATTATCAAAGTAGCGAACACGAATCAAACCAACATGATAAAAGTGACTAGATGAAATTCCCGTGTACCCTCAAGAACACTTTGCTTATTACTAGAGATTGATCTGGCATGTCCTTTGACACAAATGGATTGGGCTACCTTGCTGCACCTTACTTACTGTTACCGTTACTTGCTCGCTACCAATTATCATGCTATCAAACTATCTGTTACCTACAATTTTAGTGCTTGCAGAAATTACCTTGCTGAAAACCGCTTGTCATTTCCTTCTGCTCCTTGTTGGGTTCAACACTCTTAATTATTGAAAGGACTACGATTGATCCCCTATACTTGTGGGTCATCACCCCGTAGCAGAAGGAAAAACCTGCTGGAGGCCGTGAGAAGAAAGAAGGAGATGATATGAGTGATGATGAGAATGATGGAGAAGAGTCCAGTGATCGAGAATTGCAGAAGGCAACTGAATCCATGTGTGATTACGGGGGTGCATCCTTGCATTCCTCTCATCGCTAGCTCAAGCCATGGGTGCATGAGATCAACGCCGTGGAGCCAGCTGCAGAGTCCAGAAGGCCACTCAAATGATCCCGCACGCCTATCATCTTTGACGAAGAGGATCATCCTGACCGCACCACTGCGGTCAGATGTTTGCCATTGTTGGTGTCCCCAACAATCTGCAACCTCAAAGTAACCAAGATGTTAGTTAACAGTGGGACTGGGTTGAATTTAATCTCCCCTAAGGTGGTTGAAAGGCTGTAGATCCTTGACGGAGAGCTCAAATCTACGGGTACGTTCCAAGGAATCAACCCTGGCAGGAGCCGACCCAAGGGAAAGATCACTTTGCCTGTGACGTTCGGTGGGGAGTTGAACTACCAGACTGAGAAGGTGGTGTTTGATGTGGTCGAACTCCCTCTGCCTTACAATGGAATTCTTGGTCGCCCAGCTCTGGCAAAATTCATGGCAGCATCCCACTATGCTTACAACACTTTGAAGATGCCAGGGCCCATAGGAATCATCTCCATTCCATCTGATAAGAAGGATGCAGTTATATTTGTGGACAAGATGTATCGAGATGTGGTAGCGGCTGAGGTCACAGAAACCAATGCTCCCGCCAAGGAATCAAAGAAGGGGAAGAAGTCTAGCAGGGACGCCGGCAAGGACTCCGGGAAGCGCGCCTCTTCGGAGTGCGCTGCACCCGTCGATGACCTGCCGGAGAGTTCCACTAGCAAAAGATCCAAGGTCACCAATCCTGCGAGGAAGAAGGTCCCAACAAGGCATGATGGCGCTAATGGTACGTTTATCATCAGTGTCACACTTAATGACAAATAGGAAAGCGTGCTCGTTGCCTTCCTGCGGGCGAATGTCGATGTGTTTGCTAGGCAACCATCTGACATCCGCGGTGTTCCCAGGGAGGTAATTGAGTACCACCTTGCTGTCTGCCCTCATGCCAGGCCCGTCAAGCAAAAAGTTAGAAAGCAAGCCTTGGAGCAGGAGTAGTTCATCACCGAGGAGATCAAGAAGCTCGAAGCAGCTGGTTTGGTCAGCGGAGTGTTGCATCCAACTTGGTTAGCCAACCCGGTAGTGGTGCTCAAGGCGAATGGGAAATGGAGGCTTTGCATTGATTTCACTGACTTGAATAAAGCATGCCCGAAGGACCCTTTTCCCTTGCCGCGCATCGATCAGATTGTTGATTCCACTTCCGGGTGTGACTTGCTTTCCTTCTTGGACGCATACTCCGGATACCACCAGATATTCATGGCCAAGGAAGATGAGGAAAATACCGCGTTCATAACTCCGTGTGGCACGTACTGCTTTGTATGTATGCCCTTCGGATTAAAGAGCGCTGGTTCTACCTTTGTAAGGGCCGTGCAGATTGGATTTGAACCTCAGTTGTACAGGAACGTGGAAGCTTACATGCATGACATAGTAGTCAAAACCAGAGATGAAGCAACCCTCATACAAGACTTGGAAGAATATTTTATGAACTTGCGCAAGCTCAATTTCAAGCTCAACCCTGAGAAGTGTGTGTTTGGTGTCCCATTCGGCAAGCTGCTTGGGTTCTTTGTATCTCAGCGAGGAATAGAAGCCAATCCCGACAAGATCAAAGCGATCGAGCAGATACAAGCGCCCAAGTCCGTCAAGGACGTAAGACGCTTGGCCAGATGCATTTCCACGTTGAGTAGGTTCATCTCCAAATCCACTGAACGCGCCCTGCCGTTTTTCAAGATTCTAAAAAGGGCCGGCCCGATGAAGTGGACCCCGGAAGCGGAAGCAGCGCTGCAAGATCTGAAAGCTTACCTTTCCTCCGCTCCCACCTTGGTCGCGCCTAAACCGCCTATACTTGGTGGCAACGAATCAAGTGGTTACTGCAGCGCTGGTGGCGCAGCGAGAAGTGGATGAAGATGCAACCGTTGCGACTGATTTCACTAGGGGTGGAACCGAAGCATTCGGGGCAGGACCTGATACAAACCGAGGGGAACCTAAGGAAGCAAACGAAGGCAGTTTCAAGGAAGTGGCAAAGAAGAAAGTGGTGCAGCTACCAGTATACTTTGTCAGCTCCTCGTTACAAGGGGCTAGGTCAAGGTACTCTGGAGTGCAAAAGCTGATCTTCGGCCTTATCATGGCCTCGCGGAAACTGCGCCACTACTTCCAAGGCCACGAGATCACAGTTGTCACCCGCTTTCAGCTGCAGCGTATATTGAGGAACCCCGAAGCCACTAACAGGATAGTTGAGTGGGCGCTAGAGGTGTCATGTTTCGGTTTGAAGTATGAGAGCACTTCCACAATTCAGAGCAGGGCATTGGCGGAATTCATTGTGGAATGGACGCCCATGCCAGACGAAGAGGTTCCAGAGACAACTCTCCCCGGCAAAGAAGCGACTAAGGAATGGATCATGTATTTTGACGGTGTTTTCTCGCTTCAGGGCGCCGGAGTAGGCATGCTCCTCATCGCCCCCACCGGAGAGCATCTCAAATATGTGGTTCAAATGCACTTTCCCCAGGAGGAGGCCACCAACAACACCGCTGAGTATGAGGGGCTCCTTGTCGGACTCCGAATCGCGGTGGATTTGGGAATCAAGAAACTCATCATCCGAGGAGATTCTCAACTCGTGCTAAAACAAGTCAACAAAGATTATCAGAGTCCGTTGATGGAAGCATACGTGGAAGACGTGAGGAAGCTGGAGGACCGCTTTGATGGATTGCAAGCAGAGCATGTACCACGTGCAGAAAACAACATCGTTGATCATCTATCAAAGTGCACCACGCAAAAACTTCCTGTGGAACCAGGAACTTTTGTCCTCCACCTCACTCAGCCATCAGTATCCCGGTCAACGATGGCTAGGAAAAGGATAAAGCTGAACTCCGGCAAGCATTTCCCAGTAGAGCTTCCTGAAGCCTATGGTAGAGAGGCTACTGGGGACTGTCTCGTTTCGGTTGGTGAGCACCTCCCTCCTACGGAACCCCGGGTTCTTGCGATCGAGGTAAGCGCTCCCACGAACGAGGAAATGCCTTTAGTTCTCGTTGTCGAGCCACAGGCTCCAGCTTGGGCACAGCATATAGTCCACTTCCTTCAAACAGGAGAACTTCCCGAAGAGCAGGAAGAAGCCGAAAAAGTAGCCCGTCAGTCAAGTATGTACCAGTTTTTCGATGACACTCTGTACAGAAAAAGACCAACCGGTGTGAAATTAAGGTGCGTTCGCCGGGAAGATGGACTGAAGCTGTTGGCAGAGATTCACGGAGGCAAGTGTGGGTCTCCCATTAGGATCAACGGCCCTTGCCAGAAAAGCCTTCCGGCAGGGTTTCTATTGGCCCACTGCCCTCCCGGATGCAACTGAGCTAGTCACCAAGTGTGAAGCCTGCCAGTTCCATTCCAAGAACATTCATCAACTAGCGCAAGCTGTCCAGACGATCCCTTTATCCTGGCCATTCTTGGTCTGGGGGCTCGATATCTTGGGCCCCTTTCCCCGCGCCGTCGGGCGCTTTGAATTCTTGTTTATAGCAATTGACAAGTTCACAAAGTGGCCTGAGGTGGAACCAGTGAGAAAGGTGACCGCACAGTCAGCTGTCAAGTTCCTGAAAGGACTAGTGTGCCGTTTTGGAGTGCCCAACAGGGTGATCACCGATAATGGCACCCAGTTCACGAGCCGCACCTTTATGCAATACATCCAAAGCCTTGGAAGCAAGGTCTCCTTCACCTCTGTTGCCCACCCAAGAAGCAACGGGCAAGTCGAGAGGATGATGCTGATGTGTTGCATGGGCTCAAGACAAGAACTTTCGATAGACTGCGAAGAGGCGGCAAGCGCTGGATAGATGAGCTGCCGGGGGTTCTTTGGTCCCTCAGAACGACACCAAATCGAGCTACCGACCATACGCCCTTCTCCCTAATATATGGGGCGGAAGCAGTTCTCCCCATGGAACTCATATACGGGTCACCTGGAGTACTTGCCTATGATGAAGTAGAGCAAGAGCAGCTACGGCATAGCGATGCCATGCTCCTCGAGGAAGATCGTCTCCGGGCCGCTGTGCGTGCTGCATGCTACCAGCAAGCCCTACGTCGCTATCATAGCCACAGGGTCCACGCCCGGAGTCTTGAGGAAGGCGACCTTGTCCTTAGGCGTGTTCAGTCCGCCAAGGGTACCAACAAGTTGTCGCCGAAGTGGGAGGGCCCTTACCGGGTAGCATGAGTCACCAGACCTGGCGCAGTCGGTCTGGAGACTGAAGATGGCATCAAAATGATTAACTCATGGAATGTTGAGCATCTTCGTAAGTTCTACCCATAAGGCGCGATTGTCGGGCTCAGTCCCCGGCAACCACCTTTTGTACAAGCCTTGCCACAGTGCATGTAACCCTTTGTACAAAGCCAGGCGCAGACCCTGTGCATGCAATAATAAAGCTAGGCATTGCATCATACCATCAAACTGCATGTTTACTATGCATTTTTATGTTGCAATGTTATCGCTTTTAAGTTTTAGAAATTTGCTAGAGTACTTGATGAGCCTATTATCCTTGTTATCGCATTCTCTCTCACCAGAGGACAGAGGCCTCTTGCCCTACATGTTTGACCATCAGGAAAACAAGGAAGGAGAGCGGAGAAACAAGGACGGCGGCCCGTCGTACTCCAGAAAGGGATACTGCCTGAAAATATAAGTCTAATCACATATTACATGCTCGGAGCCATTTGATCCCTTAAGGAAACCCTTGCTACCCTTTTTGACTGTGTACAATGGAGTTCTTCACGCAATGGAAACCCTTCCCGGGATGAGCCGTCCTCCTGCTCCTGTCGCTTATCAGCTCTGGGGGGGGCGCCGATACCGACAAGGAGCCTTGCCGGGAAATGATACCAGCCTGCTGCCGGGGGCTCGCTCCCCCTTGGCGCTCGCGGTTAGCACTGACCCGGCAAATAGTTCTGTGCGGCAAGGACAAACATGCTGACACAGTATAAACAAGGGGAGAAAGGCATAGTACTTAAGGAAGATAAATAGCATTCTTTCATTCATTTTCAGTACAAAATGGATAAAGATTACATTATGATTGGCTAAAACTTGGCAAGCGCCTACATCTTTTGATTTATAAAAAGATAAGTGCCTGCCTTTCTTGTCCCTCTCCTCCTAGGGATTGGGTGGACAAGAAAAAGAGGGCAAAAGGAGCGCCTGGATGGGATTCGACGCCTCCCCGCCACCAGGACGCGTCCCCTGGAAAGATCAGAAGGACCCTACCCCCAGGCACGGCGGACGAAGCCGACAGGGGGGAAGAAGATTGTCGGCGTTCTGGGAACGGGGGTACCCAGACCTGCCTGCCTGCGGCCCAGCGCATGGCCCACCTCACAAGCCAAGCATGGCCTGGCGCAGCCCCACTCAAGACAAAGCCCTCGCGAGGACCCGAGCTCGCGAGGGAAGCAACACCAAGGCCAACAGGGAGCGGGCCTCCTCAGGCCCCCTCCGGAGCGGCGGAGATCTCTATGCAGAACCCGGCCTCAGGAGTCAAGGATGACGGAAGGAAGGACAGGCGGGCACCAGCGCGCCAGGCGGTACAGATCCCCTTTGGTGCAAAGGGAGCAAGGACGTACGCGGGTTCCCAAAGTGCCACCCAAAGGTTTCCATTCCAGTGCAACAAGACCACGACCACGAGCCCCGCATGGCGGATGTCATCGCCGAGCCCACCTCTGCATCATCAACAACCACTATGAAGGCGAAGACCACCTTTGGACAGGGCGGGGATGTACTCCTGTCCCCCTTTGAATTTGGCCGTTGTGGGATCCCTTCCCGCCATTGCGATAAGGGAAGAAGACCCGGGCAACTGCTGTATATAGAGGCTAGGTTGCACCATAGAGGGGGATGAAGGACAAAAGAAAAGGGAGACAACAAACAAGGCCGAGAGCCAAGAACACCTCTCGTGCGCCCTCGCGAGGCTCCTCACCAGTGTACTAGTTCCGCCACCATACCTCCTCATGAGCCAATCCACCAAACCAGGAGTAGGGTATTACGTTTCGCAGCGGCCCGAACCTGGGTAAATCACCGTGTGCATCTTCTTCCTCGTCATCGTGCGAGTTCATCATCCTAACCATAGAGTACCGAGCTAGGTAGGGTGAGGCTGCAGGGGATCTTCGCACATGCCCCTGTGTTCGAATCTTGAGGGTTTTGCGGTGTGTGGACCCCGACTCATAAGTCATGATCACCGAATGTACGTGCACAGTGATCCTAGAGATCAATGCTCACTGAACACACAGAAACTGAATAACAAGAGTCTTACATCCATTACATACCGGTTTACTCAAATATGGCATTTATGGCCAAGTCTTCATATGGTTACAGCGGAGATCTTCAACGATAGCGTGAACCCATGCCATCTGCCTTAACCCTACAGGCATTCTGACTGGGAAGCGTCCTAGCTCGCATGTCCGTCACCAAGACAATCTTCATCATAACCTGGTCTTTCATGCCTGGCCAATAAAATAACCAGTGGCAAGCCAATGAGTACTTTGAATGTACTCGCAAGCAACCCATGTTTGGAACAAGGTTCAACAGAGCATGATATAGCACTAAGTAGGTAATTTTGCAGAAAGCTAATTTTGAGTGCAGTGACATGATCAACTAACTTATGTAAGCATGCATCAATAGTTGGCAGATATCCATATGAACAAGTTATAGATATCATCATAAGCAAGGGGCTGAACATCACATGTTCAATCATTTCATCAAGTCTTCCGACTTAGCTCAAGTATCTCTTTGTCACACACACACACAAAGTTTTGTGAAAACATCTGGACGTAGTTTAAGCAGCACCACCCAACTGTCCTTGACCGTGGACACGGCTATTCAAATAGTTTTACACTCTGCAGAGGTTGCACACTTTACCCACAAGACTCGGGGAACTTCCGTGTCATCCACGACTCGCGGTATATTTCATACCCGAGGTAAGCACCCGAACATTACCTTTCCCCTAGCGATACTAAACAAAGAGTCCACTCGATTGGTACCCAGCCCTCACGATGTACATCACACGAGCCGCGCTACAGATCGTACCATCCATGAGGGGACCAACGGTGTGCCCGGTGCCTATGAAGACAGCGCATGATCGTCCATTCCGGTACGACCCCGTATCGAGAGTGACCACTTCACTCCCGCCACTAGTAATGCGGGCACTATGCTAGTACCCACCAAGGTAGTCAACAAAGCCCCATCCCATAAGGGGTATCGTGGTTGTGCATGTAAGGTTGGGACGGTCGACAAATCTTAAATCTAATCCGTTTTCGAAATCACACACACTCACTTGCTCCGGTACACCACTTCTTTCTCAAGTGGTTACCCAACTCAACATCATCTCCCTCGGGCATTAGTGTCACCCGACGGGGTTTTCGAAAAGTCTTTGAAACCATTTTGTTTCCAACACCATGCATATCCCCATCCCACTTGCGTAGCACTCCTAGCAACCTAACTACTCCCACCCGCACAACCCTCATAAGAATGGTAGGGTCATGCGCGATGCAAGTGTCAATGGTAGAGTATCAGAGGCATCCCACCGAAGGGGGAACACCACATCATGATCAAATCATCGAAACAACAAGTGCTATATGTCATGCATGAAAAGTTTTTTTAACATGGTCAAAGGGCTGCTTGCCTGGCTCAGCAAAGTCTTTGAGGTCTTCACACGCTTCTCGTCCACTTCGAGCACTTCATCTACTTCGTCAACTATCGCCGGAAACAACCGCAATAAGCAACACAACAGGCAGAGAAATAGAAGTGCTCTATAAATAGGAGTTTTATTTTTCTAGGACACCTCTGGTCATGAGAGAAATAACCAAGGAGTTTTGATAGATGTGGGTCAAGGGGGAGTTTTGAATGGTGGAAATGAAGGAAACGATGATCCTATAAGATGTCCACAGAAAATATTTTTGTAAAAATGAGTGGATGGACCCAACAAATAGGGCATGATTTTATAAACATGTGAGAAGTGGTTTCACTGGATTTAGAGTTGGGATGAATTTCCTAGGGATTAGCAAAGTGGGTCACAAATGAAGAAATGGCCCAATAATTGACATAGCAGAGGGGGGGCAAGGAAAAATGCTCATATATTAGAGCATGAATTTAGATTCAACTAGGAATTTGAATCACTCCATTTGGAGTTGATTTGGATGCTCTAGGGATTTTACAATGGGGCTCTATCATAGTTCAAATTCAAGTTTGAATTTAAAATCTATAGAAAATATTGCATGAAAAATGTGTAAGCCATATTTTTGGATACATCACGATTTTTGGAATCTGTAGGAATTTGAATCACCAAATTTGGATGTCGAATGAATTTTATATGAATTATACCATTTCTCTGGTAAAAGAAATAGGAAAAGCATTTTACCAGAAGGCCAGACTGCGCACTGGGCGCAACATAGCCAATGGGCCGGCCCAGTGGCTCGGCCGAGCAGCGAAGCGGTGATGACGATGGCGCACTCGTGGAATACGTCTTCCCCGAGCGGAGGCGGCATTCAGCCGGGTCGCCTTCACTTAAAGAGCGGGGCCCGACAGCTGTGCGGCTTACAGGCGGGGCCCGCCCGCCAGGTCCATCTCCCTCCTCCTGCCCGAACAGAGGGGAGGTAGGGGATGGGGAGCCGAGCGCCTGCCGACATCGCCCCGGCCACACAAGCCACCTCCGGCGGCCGTCCGACCACCGACGTGCTCGGGGGGAAGGCCCACGTCCTCCTGGTGGCTCCATTCCTGTAGGGGAGTGTCGGAGCGAGCGGGCTCTGGCCGCAATGGGGGCCGGCGACGGGCGACCGTGGGGGTAGTGTGCCAGCCGCCTAGAACAAGAAACGGAGCGTTGGGAGGAGTCTGCGACGTCGAGGGGGAACACCGGAGTGGCCAGGGTCAAGGGGAAGCTCGGCTGCGTCCGAATTTTTGTGCGGAGGCCGCCGGCGGGCTCCGGCCATGGAAGCAAATGGAGGGATGGGGAGGATGAATTGGTGGTCCGACGGGTGTTTGCGGGAGGTGCAGGAGCTAAAGGAGTGCAGAGGAGAGCTTGGGGCCAGGTTAAAATGCTGGGGCGTGGGCTCACCGTGGACCGGGGTCCGGCGAGGTCGAGGCCGTCTCTGATGCGCTCGGGGGCGCTCTGGTCCGTGTCTGCGGTCTTTGTGAGCACGGTCCACGTCCAGGGAACGAATAGGAAGGAGGCGGGAGCCGACAGGGCTCGCGCGTGTGAGCTCTCTGGTTGGAGCTCCCGGGCAGCCATGGCGCGCGTGTGAGGGAACCAGCAGAGGGGAAGAGAGAAGGGGGGCGATAGGGTGCCGTGTCCCGGACGCCGAGGCAGTCTCGGGAGACACGAGGGGGAGGCCCAAGGTGGTCGGGAGCAGGGATTGGGCGGCGGCTACAGTGCGGGTGCGCACTGTAGCGTGCTCCAGAGCGCTCGTATGGCATGCCACGGCATGCCAACGACGTTTTGGGCGCGGCCAGCCCTGTCCAGTGGGTCCAGGGAGGTCTAAACAATGTGGGGGAGGCATTGGATGCTCTGGTGATCCACCAGGGTGAGAGAGGAGTGGAGAGAGAGGGAGATTCCTGCTGTCCAGAAGGGTAAAATGGGGTTTTACCCTACTTAACCATTGAACTGAGTCATGAGATTGTTGCTGGGGGTAGAGGGGGCATCCTAGAGACTGTGGTAAAAGTTTGGGATCAAGGAGAATAAGTTATAGGGTGAAAACAGTGACTTTTAGAAATGACCAGAAGGTGTTTGATGGTGATTTGGCCAAGTAAATGAATTCTACTTGCCTTGAGATTTAACAAGATCAAATGGTGGTCAAAAGTAGGGCTGATCACCAAGTTTGAGATTAGCTGAAGAAAGTTGCCAATGTAAACTTGGTAAACCCTAGAAATCAACAGAAATAGGTTTCTATAGATCTGGTCATGCTAAGCTATTCTCCTTAATGCACCACTTTGTGTGGTGGCATTATTTGGATATTAGAGCATGCCCAAAAAGTTTGGGACCAATTGGGAAAACTTGACAATGCAAACATTCCCAATTTTTGAAATTAGCAGGAAGGGGTTTGAGGTGAGTTGGACAAGTGAACCTGTTCTCCTTGATGCTCCACTTGGTGTGGATGCATTATTGGAGGATTAGATCATGTACACAAAGTTTGGAAACAATAGGGGACAGTTAGCAATGTAGAGTTGCTCAAATTTGGATCTGGACAGAGAGGGTTTTGGAATATTTTGGTGTGTCAAAACAATTGGGATTGATATGAAACTTGGACATATGATCACATATGTCATATGTGGCATGCTAGAATTTTCTTGGATTTATTTGATAATATTTCTTAGAGAAATATTTCAAATGCTTGAAATAGGCAGAAATGGTTTTAAAGGGTTTTGTCCAATATTCTGAACATGACCATGTGTTTAAACTCTTATATATGGACAATATATGTCCACTGAGTTTTCCTAAATTTTATCAAATATTTTGAAAGCATAAAAATATTTTTTCCTAATAAAAGATCATTTCTGGCCTTAAGAAAAAGCCTTTAAATAAAATAAGAAAATAACCTTTAAAAATAATATTTTGTGGTTTTGGGAAGTTATATATATATATAGTAGTTTCCAAATATATCCTTTGGGGAAAATATTCCACCTACTTTGAGGACTTGTAGTACAAACCTCAATTCAGGGGGTTTTGAAAACCTAAATTGGATAAATGCTTTTTGGCCAAAATAATATTTGATAAAAATAGTTTTAGGTCCTATACACATGGTATGGTCATTGGACAAGAGTTTAGATCAAGTAAAAGAGTTTTGAGAGTAGGAGGGAGTTTTATGAATATAGCGCACCAGCAAGCAATCAAACAAGCAAGCAAATAGCACACCAGTCAAACATTCATAGGTACTCCAAAAAGTTTTAATTGGACCTAATTTGAGTCATGTTAACTTAGTCATGAGGCAAAACACAGGGTGTGACATGTGGAGCCCAAAATCTGACATTTGGCGCGCCAGGTAGGGGGCATGTCGGAGTCTTCCTCAAGCCAAGCTCTTCCTCCGCCTCGCCTCTCCGATGTCTGACGCTCGACGAGCCCGCGCCGAGCGCCTAGCTGCCCGCGTCGTACAGACGGCGCCTGTTGGCTGCGCCGCCGCGCGCCGGTCCCCCTCACCTATGGCCAAAGCCGCCACGGGGCCGGAGGCCCACGAACAATAGGACTCCTCCCAGCCGGTCACCGCGCGGCGCGACGGCCACACCACCAATCCGTCGATCGTTCCGGCTACCGGGACGTCCTCCCACGCTCGACCCGGGCCACCGCGCGGCTCGTGTGCACTCGCCATGGCGCACGAGCTGCTCCGCTACCGCCCTGCCCCCGATCGCCATGACGACTGGCTTCGGCGCATCGCGGAGATCGTCAGTGCTGCCGGCGAAGCTTCAGCGCTCTCCTACTCGTTTCGACCTCGGCCTTCCCTGGCAGACGACGTGGCCCACGATGCGCCGCCACCTCCTCCACAACGCGACGTCGACCCCGAGCCCAGGCGTGAAGCGCGCCCGCGCGACAAGCCCCGCGAACCCCGGGCAAGGGCGAGAGATGAAGTAAGCTGCCAGGTGGTGCCCCGGCCGCGCGTCGACGCGCGTGTGCTCTCCGCGCTACCGAACCAGCGTCGCGACCGGGCACTACTCGAGGCGGCCCCTCAGGAGCGTCAAGACCGGGTCCCTCCCGCACACGCAGCACCCGTCGAGACGGTGCGGTGCCACGCCATCGCTCCGGAGCTCCATCCAACCACGTGGCCCTGCAAGTTCAAGCCTGACCTACCCCCTCGCTATGACGGCACCCCGGATCCCGCCGAGTACCTACAGCTCTACTCGCTGAGCATCCGGGCGGCCGGTAGAGACGGCAAGGTTATCGCGTGCTGGTTCCCCATGGCACTCAAGGGCGGCACGCTCTCTTGGCTCCTCAACCTCCCAGAGGGGTCCATCACCTCCTCGGACGACCTGCGCAAGCGCTTCTTCGCCAACTTCCAAGGTACCCGCGACCGAGTGCTCACCGTGAACGATCTGCGACGTGTGAAGTAGTAGGAGGGAGAGACCCTGCACAAGTTCATACAGCGCTTCATGACCACCCGCCTCAAGATCTAGAGGGCGTCGGACGAGGCTATCATCTCCGCATTCACCGACGGCGTCACGGACCTCAAGATGAAGGAGGAGCTTGCCATGAATGATGAACTGTGCTCAGCCCTAGAGATGTTCAACCTGGCAAACAGGTGCGCCAAGGCCGAAGAGGGCTGCCTATCGCTCCGCGAGCCTCTGGCGGCAGAGCCAGAAGACAAGAAGACCAAGGCCAAGGAGGCGAAGCGCAAGGCCCCCGCGGTGCTTGCGGCCGAGCCTGAGGCGAAGCGCAGCCGAGGCGAAGAACCCCCCACAGGAGGGCGGCCGTCCTGCATCTTCCACGGCACCAACAACCACGACCCCATCGACTGCCAGGAGCTCAGGCTGGTCCGCGACGAGCACTTCGGCCGGCGCCCTGGACGCGTGGACCGTGGCTTCGGACGTGGCGGAGGCCGCAGCGGAGGCCGTTGGGAGAACCGGGAGCCGCGTGAGGAGTGGGGAGACCGGCCTCGGGAGGACCGCTGGCGCGACCAAGCTCGGGAGGACCGCTGGCGTGAAGACCCTCCGGAGGGGTCACGCCGTGGCCTGCCTTGTGAGGCCGGCCTACCAACACTACCGCCGCCACCCAGAAGGAAGGAGGAGGACAGGCAAGATGGTGGGGCTGGGGGCTTCCAGGAGGTCAGGGCGATAGCCTGTATCCTGGGCGGCGCCCAAGCCCCGGCATCGAACCGCATCTTCAAGCAGTTCACGCGGGAGGTGAATGCAGCTCTCCCGAAGCCCGAGGCCATGCGCCCCCTCAAGTGGTCCCAGACCGCAATCACCTTTGACTCAAGGGATCAGCTCAGGTGCTCGGCCATGGCCGGCACGCTCCACATGCTGTGCACTCCGACCATCAACAACGTCCTCGTCACCAAGACCCTCATCGATAGTGGAGCAGGGCTCAATGTCCTCTCCATTGAGACCTTCGAGACACTCCAAGTACCGTATGACCAGCTCATGCCGACCAATCCCTTCTCAGGAGTCACTGATGGGTCCACCGTCCCCATTGGGCAAGTGCGCCTGCCCGTCACCTTCGGCGGACGCAAGAACTACCACACCGAGATCATCGTCTTTGACGTCGCACACATCCACCTCCCGTACAACGCGATCCTTGGGTACCCGGCCCTTGCCAAGTTCATGGCGGTGACTCATCATGGCTACAACGTCCTCAAGATGCCAGGGAGTGGCGGCGTCATCACCGTCACCTGCGATGAGAAGGATGCCATCTGCTCCCTCGAGCATGCTTACTGCGATGCGGTGGCCGAGCGCTCGGATGACGAGGAAGATGCCCTGCCTCGTGAGGATGCACGCAAGAAGAAGAAGAAGCGGCTCCTCCCCACGGGGCGCCAGGGGGCTGGAACCTCCAAGGACGGCGCCTCAGGCTCTGCGCCCCGGGACGGGGCCCCACCCTCCATCGCATAGGAAAGCACGCTCGGCACCTCCCTTGGGTCGGGCTCAGGGGCTTCCATCCAGGGAGCTTCCGGCCTGGCCGGTGAGACAAGGGAGGCACTCGGGCACAACCTGAAGGCGTGCCCTGACGCACGTCTGCCTGAGCCAGGAGCACGGCGCGAGGCGCCGAGCTCGCAAGAGTCCGTCATCAGAGCGATCGAGGCGCTTCAGGAAGCACAGGCCATGCGAGGCGGGAACTGCCCTGCACCACCAAGCGCAGCCGCCATCGTCGGCCCGGTCGACAAGCCACGCGTCTGCGTCGACGCGCTCGCGATCAACGAGGCCGCGTCCCAGGACCTCTTCTGGTCGACGTGCGCCGATCGCGGATGGGTCTACACGCGCAACTACGTCTGCATGCCCTTTGGCCTGGCGAATGCAGGCGCCACGTTCCAGCGCCTTGCCCAGGCCATGCTCGTACCTTGCCCGGCGAGGCGCGACGAGGGATTGGAGGAGATGCCCGAACCGAGCAGGGGTCCCGAGCCCCGGGAGACGACGGGCTCGTGAGGGTCACGCTCACGGAGGTGCAAGATCAGGCTACGACGGCAACTTCGACTCTTCAGCGGCGCGGCCGCCAGGTGATTTTTTGGTTTGTGTCAGGTAACTTTTTGGTTTACTCCGTTTGAGGGTGCCCACCGGGCCGCATTATCCTCAGGCGACTAAGGCATACCCCTGCAGCCGCCTCATTTACGCATATTTCAACAACTTTCCATACATGTGATCTATTTCCTAACGTTTCACCTTGCCTGCATGGCTCTTTGATGGCGTGAATGTCGCCTTACTCGGATGATCCTACCTTCGACCGCCTCATGAGAGAACTGGGCACGGCGTCTGTGCTCGAGTCCGTCCCTGCAGCGTCGATAAATCCAGTGGCTGAGCTCTGTCTGACGGGCCGGCCCCGTTCACGTCACCCCCTGGGGTCACTGGTGCTTGGCCCTCTCATGCGATGGCCCTCGGGAGCACATTCGACGCAGGCTTCTCAAAAAATTTGTAGGACCTCGGACGGCGCTATCTACAAGAAGATCCAGGCGCAAACCGCCTTTGAGGTAGGGACCTCGCGAGGCCAAAGAGCCCTCGCGAGCTCCCAGATACACATCCGAGTTCTACCGTGCAAGCCACGCGTACAAACTCAATGGGCTGTACACGCCCGGAGCCCCCCGAGGATGCGGAGGGGTTCGTTCCCACGCAATGTGGAAGCCCCATGCTCCACGCTGGCGGACAACACGGTCCACCAATGACTATGCCCACGCAAGGTGGAAGCCCCATGCCCCGTGCTAGCGGACAACACGGTCCACGAATGACTATGCCCAGGCAATGTGGAAGCCCTTCGCTCCGTGCTGGGGATAAACAACTAAGGGCGCCCCAGCGGCTGCATCCAACCTCAGGAAGGCCCCTCGCGGCCCCGTCTCGCTGCGTTCCCCTGGGATGTACGCGTGAGAGGGCTGCATGGGGGCTACTACCGGGCCAAGCCTGGTAGACGCCACCTCCCCAGGTCTGCCAAACCTGGTCTTCACGCGCCCCTCTTAGGAAAAGCTAGCGAGGAAAGGTATGGGAGCCGCTCGTACGTCAAGGGGGACTCCTGAGCATCGCGACCCAGGAGCCTCACTGGCCACATAGCGCCTCACCCCTTGGAACCATCATGGTGATCCGGACGGCCCAACGGCAGCTGAGGTATGCGCGGGGCCGGTCCCTGCCGACGCAGAGCTCAAAGCGCTCAAAACCCCTAAAGAGGACGCTGGAGTTCGTACGTCAAGGGGGACTCCTGAGCATCGCGACTCAGGAGCCTCACTGGCCACTTAGCCCCTCACCCCTTGGAACCGTCCTGGTGATCCGGACGGCCCAACGGTGGCTGAGGTATGCGCGGGGCCGGGCCCTGCTGACGCAGAGCGCAAGGTGTTCGAAATTGCCAAGTTAACACAATCTTCACCATGTTCCCTTCATGAGGGCTGCTCATACGTTAAGGGGGACTCTTGAGCATCGCGACTCAGGAGCCTCACTGGTCCTGTAGCCCCTCACCCCTTGGCACCGTCCTGGTGATCCGGACGGCCCAACGGCGGATGAGGTATGCGCAGCAAGCAAGAAGGAAACAAGGCGAAGAAAGGAATAACACAGTTCAACAGTTATTACAAGCATTAAAAGTTTTCGCAAATACAAACAAGTTTAACGCCTCCGCGAGGCACGATGAACATTGCAGGAAAGAAACAAGGAAGAGGAATTAGGAGGAGCCGCCACCACCACTCGTCCCGGCAGCGGGGAACTCGTCGTCGACATCGCTGGCGTCGTCTTCTTTGCCGCTAACCCTTGCAGCTTCAGGAGGTAGAGGAACGGTGATGCAGGTGAACTTCTTCACCAGTGCCTCCACGGCGCCCTTCACTACCGCCGCAGCGCTGGTGCGGACCTCGGGGGCGACCGGGCGGATCACGGAGTTGAAGTAAAACCCCAGCTCGCGAAGATGAAGATGGTTGAAGACGCGCGTCGCGGCCTTAGAAAAGAGGTCGCGACACTCGCTCTCCAAGACCCCCTCCACCTTGGCAACGGCGCCCTCCAACGCCTCGACGAGCCTCAAAGCGAGCTCCGCAAAGCCGCTCTCCGGAGCCGCCAGGGGCTCCGAAAACCCATCCTGGCAGAGGGAGTGGAGCGCTTGGCGAAGCCTGAGCTCGACGGAGCGAAAGGCGTTGAGCTCCGCAGCCTTCTTCTCCTCGTCCGCGGCGAGAGCCTTCTCCCTGGTGTCGAGCCGGGCCTTCTCCACGGCAGCTTCTCCCTCCCGCGCGTCCAGGCGCTATCGCTCCGCGGCCTGGCTGGCCTCTGCCTGGGACAGCTCGGAGTCCCGAGCAGCAAGCTTGGCGTCGCGGGCCTCGAAGGCTTCCTCCTGCTGACGTAGCTGCTCCGCAAGAGCGGACTTCTCCTCCTGAAGACCTTCAAGCGGGCCTCCACTTCGTCACAGTGCTTGCAGCAGACGCCGCGTCGGTCAGTGCCACCTCGCGGGCTGCCTTGGCTGACGCGGCCTCCTTCTTGCTCTCCGTCGTGGTGGCCTTGGCCTGGCCCCAAATCGCCACGACAGAGGCGTCGGCCTGGAGCCACCCGGAGAGGAGCCCTAGGCGCCCACTCGCGAGGCGATCGTCAGCGCCCCCGAGGGCGTCCCGAACCTGACCCAGAGCGGTGTAGGCCCCATCCAGGACGCTGGGGACGCGCAATGCGGACACCAAGGCCTCGTCAGGGGGAGTCGCCTGTGCCATCACAGGAGACGCCCCTGGGGCGGCAGAAGCACGAGGAGCGGGAGGCACCGGAGGCTCCGCCACGACCACAGGGAAGGTGGGTGCAGACGAGTCCAAGGGTAGATGGCCCTCGGGGGCTGGCTCCTGGGACAGCGACACCGACACGCCCTCGAGAGCAGGAATGGCAGCACCAATGCGCATCGGGGGCTCAGGGGGCTCCGCGGCGGTGACCAGGAGGGTTGCCTCGCGAGTCCCCGCCCCCACGGCGTCAGACGCCTCGACAGGCAACGACAGGACGACAGGAGCGAGTAGTGCACTGGAAGGCATCTTCGGCTTGATGCTTGCCTTCTTCTTCCTCATCTTCAGCATGGCGACATTCCTGGTCACCAAGCAAAGGAAAAATCGTCAGCACACAAGCTACCGGCAGGCGACCAAGGCCGAGCCGGATTACCCACTCTTCAACGTCGACCCACTTCCTCTTCTTCTCTGCCTCGGCGATGACAGGGGCGCCCACGCCCTTCACCGGGAGGGCACCACCACGCGGAGGAGCAGGATCATTGTCCGCAAGGGCAGCGGCTGGGGGGGTCACCATGGCACCGGGCTCGTCCGCCTTGCCCGCGAGCCATGATTCGGACGGGGGCGAGGCCGACACTTCAACCGCCTTGCCGGCAGAGGCAGGGCACGCCGGAGGAGACTCAGCCCCGTGCTTCCTGGGGGTCGACAGGCCGGCAGACCGAGCGGCGCGAGGAGTGAGCCCCGGCCCCCTGGGGGCCTGGGCGGGGCGCAGAGAAGCCACAGCAGAGGCTTCACCAGCATCATAATCGTCTTCAAGGCCACGCAGGAGTGAGCTCTGTGACGGCGGGGACGCCTCCACCGAATCACCATCCACCGTCTCCTTCGAATCACGCCCCCCCCCCCCCGCCTGTGGTGTCGCCGGAGGACACCGCCACAGGGGAACCGTGGCCCTCAGCTGGGGAGAGCCCCAGTTCGTCGAAGATGGGCATCGCGGTGACCAGATCGTCTCTGTCATCGCGACGGTATAGCGGGCCGTAGGCGTCAGGGAGATCGTCGGGGTCGCCGTTGAGCAGGGTTGACACATCCCTGTTCAGCTCCTCGGAGGTTATGCGTGCGGACCGAAGCCTGAGGTTGTCGCCGTTGCCCTGATAGTCCCACAAGGGCCTCGAATGCGACTGGAGGGGTGCCAGGCGCTGCTTCAGGAACTCCTTCACTATCATCCCCCAGTCAGCTTCCTGGCACTGATATCGCGAGAAATCCGCTCTAGGACAGGCCTAGCCCGGGGGTCAGAAAGCTTCGCGGAGCTCCACGCGGGGGACTTCTCCGGCAGCCCCTTCGGCAGATCCAAGCGGGGGTTGTTGCTCTTGAGATCCATGAAGACCCAGCGGTGCCTGAAGTTCTCCACCTTCTTCCCGGCCTTTAAGAGCATGTTACCGCTCTGGACCGCGATGAAGGAGACGCACGCCGACCGCTGAGCGTCGTCGTGCATGCACAAGCTAAAGAAATGGCGGAAGAGGGCCAGCGAAGGATTCACGCCCACGAAAGCCTCGCAGTAGAAGGCGAAGATGAACAAGAGCAGGATGGAGTTGGGTTGGAGATGAAGGGCCTGGAGCCCGTAGTGGTCGAGAATGGCGGTGAAGAACTTGGAGAAGGGTGGGACGAGCCCAGCGAAGACGCTATGGAGAAAGAAAGGATAGGCCGACCTGGACGAGGGCCGCTTCTCCGAGGAGCCACCCCATATCAAGGTCCGCCCCCACTCGTTGGTCCCGTCTGCCGTCGACGGGAGCACTGGGACGAGGTCTCCGTCCTTGGCAATGGTGGACTCCGAGGCGCCGGTGAGAGGGGAGCGGAGGCTGAGCTCTCGGCCTCTGGCTTCGACTTCCCGGCGGGAGCCATCGGGAAGTTCGCGGGGCCGACGCGGCAAGGAGGAGGACAGAGCGGCGCCGGGATCTGGAGAGGTCTGTGCTAAAGCCAGGGATCTGGGAGTAAGAGCAGGTGCGGAGAAGAGGAAAGCAGTAATGGCTCGGCGCTGGAAGTCAGGCTTTTGTCGATTCGAGCGGTGGCCGAAGGGACGGTGGATGCCTGACATCAACTACACGACGCGTGCCAGTCCTGGCCCACAGGCGTTTGGGGCCCGCGGCGCTTCGGGCCGTCCTCAAGGGCTTTGCCCGGAAGTGTGGCGCCCCGCATGATTACCACTGTAGCCAGACGGTCGCCACGCATACCAGCCCAGGAAATCACTCTGGCATGCGCATTTACAACAAGTATCATGAACACAGGCATTTCTATTAATGGATATATCAGTCTTACAAGATATATTACAAGAGTGATGGCAGCGGAAAAGCTCTATCTAAGGCAACATGGTCTTGGTGCGGCTCCAATCCACAGGGATCTGACTGGGTTACTCTCCTAGCCCGCGAACACTCCGGCTCCTCGACGACGGACGGCGGATCCTTATGTGAACCTAGCCATGTTAAAGGCCGCTGAGTACTTTTGAATGTACTCGCAAGCAAACCAACTAACATATACACCAAGCAAAGCAATCCATGGCATTCAAGCATGCATTTGTTATTAGAGCAATATTAATCATCATGACATAGCATACCTATCTAGCAATATTAATTATCATGTTGTAACAGGATTATCCAGTGTGATACTACTATAGTAAAGTAAAGCATGGCAAGTAAATAATCCATACTCCGAACATTCTCAGGATCCAATCCAACTCTTAACCAGATCCAACTTACTCCCTTACGGGTTGTCCCACAACCCTCGAAATACTCACGAGTCATTGAGTACTTCTGATCATAGGACAAGTTCTTCCATCATTGTTATCATTACTACGGTTGACCACCTAGTGAGGCCTGGACGGACTGTCCACTACTGTGGACGCGGCTATTCGAGTAGATTTTACACTCTTCAGAGGTTGCGCACTTTACCCACACCATGGAGCACCTGCCTCATGATCCCAGTCGGGTGGACCAGCATTGCTCCAACGAAACTCGCCTGACCCGTGACTCTCCCATCGTACCACCGGCATTCATCCTCCCCCTGTGTCACCTCGTGACACCTGCCACCGTCGTGGCCACACAAACTTTCCCCCAAACGAGGACTCTCGGGTCAAACAATCAACTGGGCTCACAAGGTTATCGCCGCCTACCGGGCCAGGGTAGCGCGCATGCATAACCTTCCCTGTCTGGAGGTACCGGTGAAAGAGCACGCGATCAGACCAAGTCAAGGCCGTCCCATACCGGCAAATGTGGCTGCACGGATAAGCCCGGACAGGTGACTCTAGATCAACCAACTAAGTTTAGCTTTAGCAACATTTAACAAGCATGGTTATCTCTCACGACAACTTGAGATGGCAGCTACTATACATTTAAGTAAATTACTTTAAATTATCACATAGCAAACTATGTAAGTAATGTAAATCGTAAGTGCAATCTAGCAGAAGTTTAATTATTTCTATTACAGGCATAATCATTAATTAAAGACACAAGAATAACACAGAGCGATGCTTTAGGGCATATATCAGATGGTCGGCTTGCCTGGGGGTGCAGGATACTCCAGGAAGAAGTGCGGAGAGCCTGCGGAAAGGATCGACGGAAACCGTTCTCTCTCGGAGGGCTGATAGAAGGGCAAGGGCAAAATGGTCATTTTTAGAATGTGTAAACATTAGGAACATGACCTCATCGGAACGAGCTCAACGCAGTGAAGACGTGAGCGTTGGTTTCACCTGAATCGGAGTCTCGGTTAAAAAGATATAGCCGTTCTAAGTATAGGGACCAATCTGTAAATAAAGTATTCACAGACAGGCCCCTGGCTGCTTAAACCGAAGGCGTACTGGGCAGTTTACGTTTCCTGAAAAGGAAAGCGCACTTTCAGTCGTAGTGTAAAAGAAATACGCTTCCAATTTCTGAAAACGTACTTTGAGAAAATGCGAATCCACTTAAAATACCTTGGGCCCGGTCGTCAGCCACTGTACCCCTTCGCCGGGTCGCTTACATGAGGGACCCGCGTGGTCTTCTCTCTCCTCCCCTGCCTCCTTCTTTTCCAACGCGCCTGGAGGCAGAGGAGGGCACGGCCGCCGGTCGGAGCAGGCGTCTGGCGCCGCGGAAGGGTCAGCCGGCGAGCGTACTGGCCCCGCCCGACCTCGCCGTGCCCGTGGGTGGCCTCCAGGCGGCTCGGGGCGGCCTGGTTCAGGGGCGCCGCGGCTCGGCACTCCGGCCAGCATGGCAGAGGATGGGAGGCACCGGCAGGGCTTCCCAGCGGAGCTAGGGAGCGGCAGCAGCGAGCGGTCGACGAGGGGGAAGCAGGGGCACCAAAGGAAGGGAGGGGAGAGGCCACAGGCAGGGGCCGGCCGAGGGAACGGCGACGGCCTTCTGCCATTGGGGAGAGGAGGAGCTCCTGGAGCTCGGGGAGGGGTGAGGAGGCAAGAGGAGAGGTTGGTGGTTGCGAGGAGGGCTCAGGCCCAGCTTAAATAGCCGCGGGGAGGGCCTCTCGACGTTGGCCGGAGCTTCGGGACGCCGATGCCATGGCCGCGCTCGGGCGGAGCACCTCCTGTCGGCACACCTGGCCAGGGAGCTAGGGGACGAGGCGGAGCAGAGGAGCAGGCGACGTGGGCGAGAAAGGGAAGCTGGGCGGCGAGCTGAGGACAGCCAGAGGGGACCGGACGGCGATTGTTGCCACAGTTTGCGCTGGCTGCCGACTAAAGTCGTGGTCACTACCGGCACCACGCGTCCAAGACACTGGATGGCTCTAGGACCCTGTCAAACATGTTGCTCACTGGTCATAGGGATGACCCGTGAGAGTTTGGATGGAAGTGGAGGCAAAGAATGACTGATTTGAGCTGACATCCAATCTGAACAGAAGGTGTTTGTCATATGGTGTGGCCACCACAGTAGTGATCTTGGCCCGATCTTTGGCATGGAGTAGTCATCCACTAAGGTGGATATGATGCCAAAGTTTCAACACAAATGGACTAGTATAGATGGTACTTCCTTTGTAACCATGTACTCTGGCCAGAAATGGAGATGATGATGCTGGGGAAAAATGGCTACATGGATTTGGCTCAAATTTGGTGGAGAGAGGTTATCTAAACATATGAAGCCATTTTAAAAGTTTCATATCATTTGGGTACACCAAAATGGTACTTCCCTCACAGAGCTTCCAAATGGACGGAAACTTAGGAAAATTGTTGTGGAAGAATGGATAGATGAATTGAGCTGGTTTTTGGTTTCCATGAGTGATTTATCAATGTTAATCACCATGAAAAATTTCATCTCAAATAGATCAAGGGTTCAAGCACTTCCTTTGCAATTTGCCCAATTGGACAGAATTTGCAAATTGATGTTGTGCTCAAAATTTAAACTATGGAACTTGGGTTCTTGATGGAAATGGTGAAGATATGGATAGGAGAAGCTCCATAAATTATTTGGAATTTTTCTTGGCTACCAAAATGGTAGATCCTTTAGAAACTGCCCAAAATGCAATATTGGCATTAAATAGGAAAATGCAATTTATCCTATTTAATTATGGCCAATATTTTTATGGGAGCTCAATATGATCACAAAGAATATCTCCACATGTTTTCATGAACTTTGGAGATGGATAGATATTTTCCTGGATTTAATTCCTTTAACTGGCAGAAAAAGGAATTAATTATAAATGAAAAATATTGCAAATGACTTGGCAATATTTTTACATATCCAGGGTTTATAGAGGTGGGATGATCACTGGGAAAGGTTTGGGAGGCAGAAGATCAAAGGAAATTGGGGTTCCTTTGTAACTGAAAGGATTAGGGTTTCCCTTCCGGTGATTCGGAAGGCATGGTTTCGATGGCAAAGTCCGGAGATAGATCCTGGGTGGCAAGGTTGGACAGGAGAGAATCTCTGGTTGGATAGAGAAGGCAAGGCTAGATTACCATCTTCACATACCCAAGAGCTAGAGAAATCCGATAACACCGAGAAAAAAGACGGGACTCAAATCCCGCAAAGGAAAAAAAACAGGGAGCGAAAACCAGGTTGTTACAAACCTACCCCCCTTAAGAAAATCTCGTCCTCGAGATTTCCGGGCTTACCTCCCGGGGAAGGGGGACTTACCTGTGTGCGACTTGGATCCATCAGTTGTCCTGTCTTCGTTGGTTCACTGACCCCTTTAACTGCCTCTTCTGATGATCCATGTGTTGTCTTTTCACACAGTTTCCTTGAATCCTTCTCTTTCTGGTCAGGTGTACCTTTTTGTCCTGGTAGTGGTATTGCTGGGTGGGGTAGCGGGTAATACCAACAGACGGCTCGGTTTCCATGGCCTGGAAGTAACTGCTTCGGTTTTATTGCAATACTTCATACTCTAACTGTCGTGGGCAAGACATCCTTTCCTGGTACCAGGCTCTCGTGCTAGTATGGCCTTGAGTGAGTGGGAGTGGCTTTCCTTTTTGCTGTGTCAGAATGCTCAGTCTGGCTGTGGGTTCCATTCTGATGTTTCCTTCTAGCTTATGCATCCTGAGTTTGCCCTTAGGTGATCCATAACTCAAGGAATCAACATGACTGAACTATGGCTGCTATGTCCTCAACTGAAATGTCAGTTATGATCACAAAGTAATCATAGACAGTAATCTCTTATTCCAATGATGTCATGATATCTACGAGCTGTTGATGCTGACATGCTTTGAGCCATTCTACTTGAATGTCTTGTTTCAAACTCCATCGCTCGTGAAGGTGGCTCTGTCATGTATAGCTTCTGTAGTCTATGCTATGACCATTGAGCTGAACACAGTATTGCCAGCATCCGGTGTATCTTTCGGAGTATAACCTCTTATCTTGGTTAATGGCCCATATTCATGATGAATGCGGCATGCTGGCTGCATTGTTGTGGCCGTATATGCAAGAGCCTGACAAGGATTAGTAATACCACTCTGTCCGTGAAACTGTATCTTGTTGACCGTTACGGAGGTTGTTTGTCCACAACTTCTTTGTGCTTGTGGACTCCTTTGATGGACCTGTAATGACCTGCCAACACGGCTCCTTGATTGTTTTCCTGGTTTGTCGGGCTTGTTCTCAGAACTTACTCTTGCATACCTCGTAGGGACTGCTGTGCTCATATCCTTCCTTGAAGTATGGGGCAACTGTTTTTCTGGACACAGTCATTCCCGTGTACGAGTGGATCACATGAACTGATCCACTGGACTGCATGCTCACAACACATGCAGGGGTAAGATAATTCCTTTCATAACCACTGAGTTCTGAGGCGGATGTGTGTCTAGACTAGTTCGTGCTCCTGACACGCTTGTTGTAGGCACGATGGCGTGTTGAAGAAGACTGAATTCCTTATTCTCGAAGCTTCTGCCGGAGTAGCGTGCTGAAGAAGGCTGGGTATCATACCTCAAAAGCCTTCCTTCATGTGTGGCTTGCCGCGGAAGGTCAGGTGCCTTATGCCGGAACACTTCCGCGGTAGCACGCTGTGGAAGATGGGAGTGCCGTACCCCAGAAGTTTTCTCACCAAGTGATGTACGGAGGAAGATTGGCAGTCTGGTATCGTAAGCCCCTTCTGTTGGCTTGCGGAGGAAGGCTGGGTTGCTTATTCCAGAAGCCTTGGGTACGCAGTCGGATCTATGGCCGATTATGGCTTCCTTCCGAAGTATTCGGAATTTTACCCATAGCGGAGCCAAACTTGGTATAGGCCATACCTTGACTGAAGATATTCCGATGGTCGCGCACATCGCTTGTCTTCTGTTGGTCTGATCATTGTTGCTGTAAAGGTTGCACAACTGGTGCAGACTTCATGTCGTTAATTACTTCAGAATACCCTTTGCATTCAACCCAGGTGTTGCCGATAATAAGCAGTTGCCAGATAATTCCATTTGGTTCAACTGAGCTTCCAAGCATGTGAAGTTCTCATTGATTCTGGCAACCGTAAACTTATCCATATTCCTTGCAGACCATGTTCACAGTGCCCAGAAAACTTTGTATTTGTACCAGTGAACTTCAAAATATGCTTTGAAATTTGTACCAATGTACCGGAGTTTTGTTGCTGCTTTTGGCTCATTCTCAATCTTGAAATATGTCCTCGGTGGGTGATAAATGATTCTTGGGTCCACTGCGAAAAGACTCAAGGTTCACCCCACTGACTGAAATAATCCTTGTATCGAGGACGGAATCATTTGTCCCTACTGGTGTTTATTCTTGGTAGCTCATCTGACTGCTCCTCGGGTATGAACGGTTCTGAGGCCAACTCTCTCAGGTATATTCTGGCCTTGTCTATTGTACACGGATTCTTCTTGTGACCCATTCTTCATCCTTGACAGATTCGGTGGTAATGTTCTGAATATCAGGTAGTTGGCTGGACAGGACTCTTGCTGAATTGGGATTATTGGGTATTATCCCGGTTGCATGCTGATCTTCTTGACGGCACTTGCGGATGGATCCAGTCGGAGCGAAGAAACGGAACCGACAAAAGAAACAAAAACCGCGAAAAACCAGGAAGCAAATAAAGCTCAAATTTTGCAGACCTTACACACGTGGCCAGGGATCCACTAGTATAACTATTATAGCGCACTCGATGCACCTCTAAGGATTTAGAAGCGTAACGACACAATGCTCTTGGTAGCACTGGTGTCAAGCTCCTACTACTTCCTTAGAGAACATCACACTCGATGCAGGACCATAGCCAAAGTGGCTTGGTCAACGATCCTAGGGTTATCGGGGAAAGATGGAATTTATAGGCGTTTCCCAAAGGAAACTAGGGTAAGAAGAGAAATGCCAGGGCTAGCAAGCAGGGTAAGGATATCTGGTTTACCTAGGGGTTTCAGGGCTCACGGGTCATTGTCGGGTGCGAACATTTCACACCGGAGGCAAAGGCCACGAGAGTTGGGGTCTGGTGGAGCCAAAACCTATGGGGTTGCCTTATGATCAATAGTAGTCGTGCCTGTCTGGCAAAGATGACTGAAATCCATCTAGGCTTTCTGTTGAGCACAAGACAATGAAGTTTGGCTAGGGTAACCTATGGCCAGCCTGGCTGCTCTGATACCATCTGTTGTGGCGCCACGCCTGATTACCACTGTAGCCAGACGGTCGCCACGCATACCAGCCAAGGAAATCACTCTGGCATGCGCATTTACAACAAGTATCATGAACACAGGCATTTCTATTAATGGATATATCAGCCTTACAAGATATATTACAAGAGTGATGGCAGCAGAAAAGCTCTATCTAAGGCAGCATGGTCTTGGTGCGGCTCCAATCCACAGGGATCTGACTGGGTTACTCTCCTAGCCCGCGAACACTCCGGCTCCTCGACGACGGACGACGGATCCTTATGTGAACCTGGCCATGTTAAAGGCCGCTGAGTACTTTTGAATGTACTCGCAAGCAAACCAACTAACATATACACCAAGCAAAGAAATCCATGTCATTCAAGCATGCATTTGTTATTAGAGCAATATTAATCATCATGACATAGCATACCTATCTAGCAATATTAATTATCATGTTGTAACAGGATTATCCAGCGTGATACTACTAGAGTAAAGTAAAGCATGGCAAGTAAATAATCCATACTCCGAACATTCTCAGGATCCAATCCAACTCTTAACCAGATCCAACTTACTCCCTTATGGGTTGTCCCACAACCCTCGGAATACTCACGAGTCATCGAGTACTTCTGATCATAGGACACGTTCTTCCATCATTGTTATCATTACTACGGTTGACCACCTAGTGAGGCCTGGACGGACTGTCCAATACCGTGGACGCGGCTATTCGAATAGATTTTACACTCTGTAAAGGTTGCGCACTTTACCCACACCATGGAGCACCTGGCCTCGTGATCCCATTCGGGTGGACCAGCTTTGCTCCAACGAAACTCGCATGACCCGTGACTCTCCCATCGTACCACCGGCATTCATCCTCCCCCGGAGTCCTGCCCTGGGTGGCCCCTGTGTGACCTCGTGACACCTGCCACCGTCGTGGCCACACAAAATGTCCCAAACGGGGACTCTCGGGTTAAACAATCAACTGGGCTCACAAGGTTATCGCCGCCTACCGGGCCAGGGTAGCGCGCACGCATAACCTTCCCTGTCTAGAGGTACTGGTGAAAGAGCACGCGATCAGACCAAGTCAAGGTCGTCCCATACCGGCAAATGTGGCTGCACGGATAAGCCCGGACAGGTGACTCTAGATCAACCAACTAAGTTTAGCTTTAGCAACATTTAACAAGCATGGTTATCTCTCACGACAACTTGAGATGGCAGCTACTATACATTTAAATAAATTACTTTAAATTATCACATAGCAAACTATGTAAGTAATGTAAATCATAAGTGCAATATAGCAGAAGTTTAATTATTTCTATTACAAGCATAATCATTAATTAAACACGCAAGAATAACACAGAGCAATGCTTTAGGGCATATATCAGATGGTCGGCTTGACTGGGGGTGAAGGATACTCCAGGAAGAAGTGCGGGGAGTCCGCGGAAAGGATCGCCAGAAACCGTTCTCTCTCGTAGGTCATTTTCATCATGTGTAAACCTTATGAACTTGACCTCATCGGAATGGGCTCGACGCATTGAAGACGTGAGCGTTGGTTTCACCTGAATCGGAGTCTCAGTTAAAAAGATATAGCCGTTCGAAGTATAGGAACCAATCTGTAAATAAAGTGTTCACAGACAGGCCCCTGGCGGCTTAAACCGTAGGCGTACTGGGCAGTTTACGTTTCCTGAAAAGGAAAGCGCACTTTCAGTCGTAGTGTAACAGAAATACGCCTTCCAATTTCTGAAAACGTACTTTGAGAAAATGCGCTTCCACTTAAAATACCCCGAGCCCGGTCGTCAGCCATTGTACCCCTTTGCCGAATCGCTTACATGAGGGACCCGCGTGGTCTTCTCTCTCCTCCCCTGCCTCCTTCTTTTCCGACGCGCCTGGAGGCAGAGGAGGGCTCGGCCGCCGGTCGGAGGAGGCGCCTGGCGCCGCGGATGGGCCGATCAGCGAGCGTACTGGCCCCGCCCGACCTCGCCGTGCCCGTGGGTGGCCTCCAGGCGGCTCGGGGCGGCCTGGTTCAGGGGCGCCGCGGCTCGGCACTCCGGCCGGCACGGCAGAGGAAGGGAGGCACCGGCGGGGCATCCCGGCGGAGCTAGGGAGCGGCAGCAGTGAGCGGTCGACGAGGGGGAAGTAGTGGCACCAAAGGAAGGGAGGGGAGAGGCCACAGGCAGGGGCCGGGCAAGGGAACGGCGACGGCATTTGGCCATTGGGGAGAGGAGGAGCTCCTGGAGCTCGGGGAGGGGTGTGGAGGCGAGAGGAGAGGTTGGTGGTTGCGAGGGAGGGCTCAGGCCGAGCTTAAATAGCCGCGGGGAGGGCCTCTCGACGTTGGCCGGAGCTTCGGGACGCCGATGCCGTGGCCGCGCTCGGGAGGAGCACCTCCTGTCGGCACACCCGGCCAGGGAGCTAGGGGACGAGGCGGAGCAGAGGAGCAGGCGACGTGGGCGAGCAAGGGGAGCTGGGCGGCGAGCTGAGGACAACCAGAGGGGACTGGACGGCGACTGTTGCCACAGTTCGCGCTGGCTGCCAACTAAAGTCGTGGTCACTACCAGCACCACGCGTCCAAGACACTGGATGGCTCTAGGACCCTGTCAAACATGTTGCTCACTGGTCATAGAGATGACCCGTGAGAGTTTGGATGGAAGTGGAGGCAAAGAATGAATGATTTGAGCCGACATCCTATCTGAACAGAAGGTGTTTGTCATATGGTGTGGCCACCACAGTAGTGATGTTGGCCTGATCTTTGGCATCGAGTAGTCATCCACTAAGGTGGATATGATGCCAAAGTTTCAACACAAATGGACCAGTATAGATGGTACTTCCTTTGTAACCATGTACTCTGGCCAGAAATGGAGATGATGATGCTGGGGAAAATGGCTACATGGATTTGGCTCAAATTTGGCAGAGAGAGGTTATCTGAACATATGAAGCCACTATAAAAGTTTCATATCATTTGGGTACACAAAAATGGTACTTCCCTCACAGAGCTTCCAAATGGACGGAAATTTAGGAAAATTGTTGTGGAAGAATGGATAGATGAATTGAGCTTGTTTTTGGTTTCCATGAGTGATTTATCAATGTTAATCACCATGAATAATTTCAGCTCAAATAGATCAAGGGTTCAAGCACTTCCTTTGCAATTTGCCCAACATGACAGAATTTGCAAATTGATGTTGTGCTCAAAATTTAAACTATGGAACTTGGGTTCTTGATGGAAATGGTGAAGATATGGATAGGAGAAGCTCCACAAATTATTTGGGATTTTTCCTAGCTACCAAAATGGTAGTTCCTTTAGAAACTACCGAAAATGCAATATTGGCATTAAATAGGAAAATGCAATTTATCCTATTTAATTATGGCCAATATTTTTATGGGGCTCAATATGATCACAAAGAATATCTCCACAAGTTTTCATGAACTTTGGAGATGGATAGATATTTTCCTGGATTTAATTCCTTTAACTGGCAGAAAAAGGAATTAATTATACATGAAAAATATTGCAAATGACTTGACAATATTTTTACATATCCAGGGTTTATAGAGGTGGGATGATCACTGGGAAAGGTTTGGGAGGCAGAAGATCAAAGGAAATTGGGGTTCCTTCGTAACTGAAATGATTATGGTTTCCCTTCCGGTGATTCGGAAGGCATGGTTTCGATGGCAAAGTCCGGAGATAGATCTTGGGTGGCAAGGTTGGACTGGAGAGAATCTCTGGTTAGATAGAGAAGGCAAGGCTAGATGACAATCTTCACATACCCAAGAGCTAGAGAAATCCGATAACACCGAGAAAAAAGACGGGAGTCAAATCCCGCAAAGGAAAAAAACAGGGAGCGAAAACTAGGGTGTTACAGGAAGCCATCTCGAGCGCGCCTTGGGCCCGGGGGCTACTGTCGGCGTTCTGGGAACGGGGGTACCCAGACCTGCCTGCCTGCGGCCCAGCGCATGGCCCACCTCACAAGCCAAGCATGGCCTGGCGCAGCCCCACTCAAGACAAAGCCCTCGCGAGGACCCGAGCTCGCGAGGGAAGCAGCACCAAGGCCAACAGGGAGCGGGCCTCCTCAGGCCCCCTCTGGAGCGGCGGAGATCTCTATGTATAACCCAGCCTCAGGAGTCAAGGATGACGCAAGGAAGGACAGGCGGGTGCCAGTGTGCCAGGCAGTACTATTTCCCCTTTGGTGCAAAGGGAGCAAGGACGTATGCAGGTACCCAAAGTGCCAGCCAAAGGTTTCCATTCCGGTGCAACAAGACCATGACCACAAGCCCCGCAGGGCGGATGTCATCGCCGAGCCCACCTCTGCATCATCGACAGCCACTTTGCAGGCGAAGACCACCTTTGGACAGGGCGGGGATTTACTTCTGTCCCCCTTCGAATTTGGCCATTGTGGGATCCCTTCCCACCATTGCGATAAGGGAAGAGGACCCGGGCCACTGCTATATATAGAGGCTAGGTTGCATCGTAGAGGGGGACGAAGGACAAAAGAAAAGGGAGACAACAAACAAGGCCGAGAGCCAAGAACACCTCTAGAGCACCCTCGCGAGGCTCCTCACCACTGTACTAGTTCATCCACCATACCTCCTCGTGAGGCAATCCACCAAAGCAGGAGTAGGGTATTACGCTTCGCAGCGGCCCGAACCTGGGTAAATCACCGTGTGCATCTTCTTCCTCGTCATCGTGCGAGTTCATCATCCTAACCATCGAGTAGCGAGCTAGGTAGGGCGAGGCTGCATGGGATCTTCGCACACGCCCCTGTGTTCGAATCTTGAGGGTTTTTCGGAGACCGAAATCCGACAAAGATGGAGGGCAGGTCCAGATGGTGGTGCTGCCGAAGCACAGCCGATGATGATGGTGCTGCCGGCAATCACGACGCGTCAGAGCTGTCATCCACGCTCTTGAAGCGTCGTGGGTTGCCGCTGCCGTTGTCTTCCTCATCGCCACTGCTCAAGGGGACACCTCCGCCGTCGTCTGAGCCCTCGACACGGCATCCGGGGCAAACGCCAAGCCTCTCGAAGAGCCTCATAGAGAGCATGGTCATCCCCGTCAACAAGAGGCACGGAAGACTCCCTGCCCTTAAGGAGTACACGTAGGCAAAAGGCTCCCACCCATGTGCGGGATACATAGCGCTATGGGTGGGGAACTATGCCACGACCCTTGATGGACCGCTGCTGCGACGACTCGCGCATAGCCGACGGCCATACGGATGATCTTTCTCCGTCGCCTTGAAGAAGGAGCGCAGAGACCGCAGTTGACCACAGCACTGCTTTTCCGCTATGAACTCCAGCCCAGTGTCGTCCGCGTGGCATTCCGCCAAGACTGAAGCAGCGGGCGACACAGTTGCGGGTGCGCCACCGCAGCTACCCCTGGCGCGCCCGCCGCGCTACCGCTCCCCCGTCCAAGACTCCTCCTGCCGGCTCTCGGTCCAAAACCATCAACCCGAGCCGGGGGCTGGGCACGGACACAAAAAGAAGACCCTGCGGTGGCAGGCGTGCTCGCCCGACCCTTCCCCCTGACCATCAGAAGGGAAGGGACGATCCGACGAAGGGAGAAGAAGGGCAAGCTATGTGAACCCGAGATCGAGGAGGAGAAGGGAATGGATGAGCATCACCCGTCGTGACCACCCAATTTATAGGGAAGGGCACAGGGGCTGGCTCTCCTATGCTCCAAGGCGGCCGCCCATCTCCACCAATCCCACTACCCACGATCATGGGCGAACAGGTAACCGCCCAATTGCTCCAATTCCTGGCGCTGCAGTTTCTGCCACTCCCACGCCTTTGAGCCACGTGCGTCCACCGCAAACTCCCTGCAATGCATGTGGCGCGCGTGGTGGAAACGACCTGAGGTAGTAGGTAAATGCTGGCTTCAAAGTTGGCAGTTACTCCCTCATATTGCGCGCCTGTGCATAAATTTTGGGCCTGAACCAACGGCGCTGGGCGAGCGCGTTTGGGCCAGACCCGGGGGCTCCTCTCTATGCAGTAGGACTGGGGTACCCAGTGCCCCTGACTTATGCACAGGCAGTAGTAGCAGAACCCATCAACATAAATACGGTCAAAACCCGTTCAGACCAGAGAAGCCGCTCTACGTGAGATCAAGGAGCACATCAAGAAGAAGAAACCAACATTCAAGACCAAGACTCCAGCAGAAGCAGCCTACGCCGGCTAAGCAACGCCGGCAAGGTCGATGCAACAGCCCAGAATGGGCCCGAACCACGCCAGGCGCGAGTCGATCGGCCACCGCTCCACCGCATCGCAACGCCAGTCATTTGTCGATGCGGTGTCGATCCCTCAGGTGGCTAAGTGGCTCTCGCTAAGTATGTGGCCACGCGCTGGGAGACAGATTATGTCCGTTTAACACCCGTCCAGAGGCGTGTCAAGATATTGAGCAATAGTTACCTAAAGCGGTGGTAAAAGCCTGTCGGGGATGCATCCCCGCACGCCACCTAGGCTAGCATTTATGGCATTTTGTCCTAAATGCCAGAGTTAGGTATGATAGCACTTTTGGCTATCTAATCAACAGATAATGTCTGTTTTGCCACTGTGGTTGCCCCTTGAGATATAAAAGGAGGCCCAAGGCAACCTATCTAAAGATTCGGACCTTTGGACACTTGTACTCGCGTAGCAGCTCCCCCGAAGGCAACCTTGCCGGGTTTGAGCAATGCGTGTGTTTCGTGTTCCCCCAATCAATCCACCAAAGCAGGAGTAGGGTTTTACGCTTCCTAGCAGCCCGAACCAGGGTAAAACACCAGCGTCTCGTCCTCGTGTTGCCTCACCACCTCTGCTCTTTGTGCAACGTGACATCACCCCTACCGAACCACAGAGGGGCCCGTGGCCCCATAGGTGATCGTGTGCATCGTGACCCGACACCATGTCCTAAAAATATTAAATGTATAAGAAGTTTTCTTGGTCATGCTGGTTTTTATAGGCGTTTCATTAAACATTTCTCGAAGATTTCCAGGCCACTAAATAATCTCCTTCAAAAAGATGTTCCTTTTGTTTATGATGATGATTGTGTAGAAGCCTTTGAAATACTTAAGAAACCTTTGATTACTACGCCTATTGTTCAACCACCTGATTGGAACTTACCATTTGAAATTATGTGTGATGCTAGTGATTAAGTTGTTGGTGCTATTCTAGGGCAAATAGTAGATAAAAAATTGAATGTCATTGATTACGCTAGTAAGACCCTAAGACACTGCTCAAAGAAACTATGCTACTACTGAGAAGGAATTTTTAGCAGTTGTGTTTGCATGTGATAAGTTTAGACCTTATATTGTTGATTCTAAAGTAACTATTCACACTGATCATGCTGCTATTAAATACCTTATGGAAAAGCAAGATGCTAAGCCTAGACTCATTAGGTGAGTACTACTACCTCAAGAATTTGACTTGCATATTGTCGATAGAAAGGGAGCTGAAAACCTTGTAGCAGATAACTTGTCTACAATGGAAAATGTTCTTGATGACCCACTGCCTATTGATGATAATTTTCCTGATGAGCAACTAGCTATAATAAGTACTTCACATAGTACTCCTTGGTATGCTGATTATGCTAATTACATTGTTGCTAAATATATACCACCTAGTTTCACATATCAACAAAAGAAGGAGTAGATGGTGTTATTAAACATTGTGTACCTGAGCATGAACAGGGACAGATCCTACAAAAGTGTCACTTCGAGGCCCACTTGGGACACCATGCTGGTGACAGAACTGCACAACAATCTGGTTTTTATTGGCCTACTCTTTTCAAAGATGCTCGTAAGTATGTCCTTTCTTGTGATGAGTGTCAAAGAGTTGGTAACATTGGTAAATGCCAGGAAATGCCTATGAATTATTCACTTGCTATTGAACCATTTGATGTTTGGGGTTTGGATTTTATGGGACCTTTTCCTTCCTCTAACGGGTATACTCATATCTTGTTGATTATGTTACTAAGTGGGTGGAAGCTATTCCAACTACTAGTGCTGATCACAACACTTCTATTAAAATGCTTAAAGATATTATCTTCTCGAGGTTTGGAGTCCCTAGATACTTGATGACTGATGGTGGTTCACATTTTATTCATGGTGCTTTCCATAAACTTATAGCGGAATATGATGTTAACCATAGAGTTGCATCACCTTATCATCCTTAGTCTAGTGGTCAAGTTGAATTGAGTAATCAAGAAATAAAATTAATTTTGTAGAAGACTTTTAATAGATCTAGAAAGAACTGGTCTAAGAAATCGGATGATGCTTTATGGGCCTATAGAACTGCTTATGAAAATCCAATGGGAATGTCTCCCTATAAAATGGTCTATGGAAAAGCATGTCATTTACCTCTTGAGTTAGAGCATAAAGCTTATTGGGCAATTAAGGAATTTAACAATGATTTTAAACTTGCCGGTGAAAAGAGGCTTTTTGACATTAGTTCACTAGATGAATGGAGAACACAAGCTTATGAAAGTGCCAAGTTATTTAAAGAAAAAGTTAAAAGATGGCATGACAAGAGAATCCAAAAACGGGAATTCAAGATAAGAGATCTAGTTCTTTTGTTCAGTTCTCGTTTCATATTTTTTGCAGGTAAGCTTCTCTCCAAATGGGAACGACCCTATGTCATTGAGGAGGTTTATCGTTCCGGTGCTATAAAGATTAACAACTTTGAAGGCAAAAACCCGAGAGTGGTAAAGGGACAGAGAATTCAGCATTACGTTTCAGGTATACCCCTCAATGTTGAAACTAATATTGTTC
Source organism: Elymus sibiricus (assembly GCA_039707655.1). Taxonomy (NCBI): domain Eukaryota; kingdom Viridiplantae; phylum Streptophyta; class Magnoliopsida; order Poales; family Poaceae; genus Elymus; species Elymus sibiricus. The sequence goes on from CM077665.1 coordinate 253,991,879, forward strand.
AAGTAATGACACCAGAGGAACACATAAGAGAGACATTCCAGAACACTCCAGAAACCAGAAAAGGGGTAGGTACGTGATACGGTAAGTATACCGACTCCAACAATTCCAAAAATATATTTTCTGATGGTTTTGATATTTTAGAAAAATTACAAAAATAAGACGGCATCCAGGGGACCCACGAGGGAGCCAGGAGGCAACAGGGCGTGCCACCCCCCTGGCCACACCTAGATACCTCCTGTGCCCCTCGTTTGCCACCCGGACTCGGTTTTTCTTCCACGACAAGTATTCTGACCTAGAAAAATTCATTATATAAACTCCCGGGTGTTTTGGCAACCGCATCACAAGTTTCTCCCATCTTCTTGTTTCGGGCAGTTTTTCTGACAGATCTAGATCGCCATGACGTCGCCAAGCTCCTCCAAGGACAAGTTCTTCGAGAAGGTCATCAACGCCTACCTACCGGAGGTGATGAAGCACCCTCAAGTCATTGAAATGCACAAAGGGGTGCTCCACATCCGTGATGCACAAGCCCCAAATAAGGAGGGGAGCGGGAAGGCCAGGCTTGCGGAGGTGGAACAAGACAATTTCAAGTGCAAGGGGATGGTTGAACGTGGTTTGAGTGCCAATCACTCGATGATCACGGACTTCATCCGGGAGAGCAAGAAGGACAACAAGGAGATTGTGGAGATGATCTTCAAGCTCCATGATAGGCTCCAAGATCAACAAGCACAAATATTTGATCTTCAAAACCAAAACTGTGAGTATGAATCTCGTTTCAAAAGGATGAGTTTGGATGCAACTTACGATATTCCAGAGACAAGCTCTTCTTTCCTCAACGGGGATCCTATGTCGTGGAAGACAGAGAACAAGTCTACCCCATCATCACTGTCATCACCGAAGAACACTTGAGTACATGGGTATGGGCACCACCCTTAGCTTGTTCCAAGCTTGGGGAGGTGCCCTGATATAGTATCACCACCACTTTTTACCATCATATTTTATCTTAGTTCGATCCTTAGTAATTTTGTGATTTAGAGAAATAAATTTCAGATTTTCTTTGCTTAGTATTTTTTCTTGAGATCTATTGATACGTCTCCAACATATCTACTTTTCCAAACACTTTTGCTCTGGTTTTGGACTCTAATTTGCATGATTTGAATGGAACTAACCCGGACTGATGTTGTTTTCAGAAGACCTACCTTGGTGTTATTTTTGTGCAGAAATAAAAGTTCCTGGAATTGGACGAAACTTTTTGTGAATTTTTTTGGAATAAATAATGAATTATGGAGCGAAGATCCACCGGAGGGGGTTGCCTGTGGGCCACAAGACAACAGGCCGCGCCCACCCCCCGGGCGTGCCCTGATGGCTTGTGGGGTCCACGTGGCTCCCCCGACCCGAATTCCAGTCCTATAAATTCACATCTTCAGAGAAAAAAATCAGAAAGAAGATTTCATCGCATTTTATGAGACAGAGCCACCGCCACCTCCCGTTCTTCCTCGGAAGGGCTGATCTGGAATCCGTTTGGGGCTCCGGAGAGGGGGATTCGTCGTCGTCGTCATCACCAACACTTCTCCATCAACACCACCATGATGCTCACCACCGGGAGTGAATAATTCCTTTGTAGGCTTGCTGGATGGTGGTGGGATTGGATGAGATTTATCATGTAATGGAGTTAAGTTTGATAGGGCTTGATCCCTAGTATCCACTATGTTCTGAGATTGATGTTGCTATGACTTTGCTATGCTTAATGCTTGTCACTAGGGCCCGAGTGCCATGATTTCAGATCTGAACCTATTATGTTTTCATGAATATAAGAGTGATTTGGATCCTATCTTGCAAGTTGTATGCACATATTACGTGTCTTGATCCACATACCCCAAGGTAACAATAATTGGGATTCTTTCCGGTGATTGCCGTAGTTTGAGGAGTTCATGTATTCACCATGTGTTTGATAGCGTTGGCCCACGTGGTTGGCCAACACCATTCAGAGTATTATTTTTTAATTTTCATCTATTGTGAATATATATATATATATATATATATATATATATATATATATATATATATATATACAGAATTAAAATATTAGTGCAAAATATATTTCATATAGATGAACAACATAGATTTCATTGATTAATCTGGCCTGCTTACATACATTATAGAAGGATAATAAAAAATAACAATTATAATTTACTACTACTAGATCTAGACTAAGAACATCATCAGTGTGATGACGTCCAGCAGAAGAAATGGTGTCAGCGATCCAGCTGGGAGAAATAGGCCAAGCATGCAACCGGCTAAAAGAGCATATCGAAGCATCTTGAATTTTTTATTTGGCCTCGCATCACATCGTTCTTGAGTTGCCTCTAGTCTATCTATCGTCTCAAAAGTCTAATGGAGTAGTCGAGCAACTCTCTTACGTACTTCTGGACGAGATCAACCCATATCCATGTGAAGCAATATTTCCCCCCTGTTTTCTGTGGATCACAATATATATTTATACATATTGATATGAGCGACACTATAGGAGTTGAATTGTGCAAATTAGCTGAAAGCCAATCAATATGTACATACATACCTTTCCACGTTTGGCGCAGATGTACAACTCTCGCTCTGGATTCCATTCCGTTTGCGACATATGCTTATCAAAAGGGTGATGAAAGCCGCAAAGCAGCACAGGGCCGGTATCTTCGACGCTAGTGGCATAGCTGCCGGATTGAACGGAAGTCACACTGCTACGGCGGGATGATTCGCCGGACAGGGCAGACTACATTGCCCGTGGCGAGCTCATGGTGTAGCCAACAGGACTAGACGGGAGCTCGGCCAGGGCGGCGGAGTCCCAAACTTTCGACACGCTCCGCCGACGTGGATCCATAACTAAGAATTGGAAGTTAATTTCTTTTGAGAAACAAAGGGGCTTCCAACACTAGCTTATATATGCAAAACTTAATGCTGGCGTTCGCGAACAGTCAACGTCAGCACTACATAATATATCTATGGCGTGTTAGGACATATGACACCAACAATATATTCCGACGGGTCAGCTCAGCAGGGCCCACATTTTGGTGGCGCTCCACTTTATATCGACGCCAGCACTAACTGCACAACACTGTCGTACCAATTCGTCCAAAGCCATCGCTATTTGAAAAAAATAGTGTTGGCGTGGCGCGAAATTGGTTCGCCACCAACATAACTTGTGGCTAACCATTTCTCTACTAGTGCCAACCCATCTCCATCAACTATTCCATGATGCTCACCACCAGGAGTGAGTAATTCCTTTGTAGGTGATACGGGGCAAACCCGTGGGTGTCAAGCTTTTCACACTTGGAGGTTAAGAAGGGAGAAATCACGAGAGAAAACACGAACTCAAGAACAATCTCTGATCACACATCCACTAAATTCGCGCAAGCACAAGAGATACATAGATCCGAAGTCAAACAAGAAGATACAACAAACAGATAGTCATCTCACTCCGGGGAGATGAGGTCTTCATATCCCGTGGGATCTTCCCTAGGTAGGGGTCTTGGCAGCCACTTCGGATCTTCTCACAAAGAGGTCTTCAACTCCATGGGAGAAGGAAGTAGATGGAGCAATGCTGTGGGGACCCCGACTCATAAGTCGTGATCACCGAATGCACATGTACAGTGATCCCAGAGATCAATGCTCACTGAACACACAGAAGCTGAATAACAAGAGTCTTACATCCTTACATACCGTCTTACACGAATAAAGACCATGGAGGTCAAGTCTTACATAGATAGGGCCGCAAGGGCCAAACACTTAATCATAACAAGCAGCGGAAATCTTGATCGAAAGCGTGAACCCATGCCATCTGCCTTAAACCTACAGGCATTCTGACCGGGAAGCGTCCTAGTTCGCATGTTCGTCACCAACGAACTCTTCACCGTATTCCTGTTCTTCCATGCCTGGCCAATTAAATAACCAGTGGCAAGCCAATGAGTACTTTGAATGTACTCGCAAGCAACCCATGTTTGGAACAAGGTTTAGCAATGCATGATATAGCACTAAGTAGGTAAGTTTTGCAGAAGCCTAGTTTTAAGTGCAATGACATGATCAAGTAACGTAAGCAAGCATGCATCAACAGTTGATAGGTATTCACATGAACAAGACACAGTTATCATCATAAGCAGGGGTTGAACATCTCATGTTCATCATCATGCTAAGTCATCGGACTTAGCTCATGTACCATCTTTGTCACCAACACACACACACTAGGTTTGTGAAAACATCGGACGTAGTTTAAGCAGGACCTCCAACTATCCATGACTGTGGAGATGGCTATTCGAATAGTTTGACACTCTGCAGAGGTTGCACACTTTACCCACAAAACTCGGGAAACTTCCGTGTCAAGCCACGACTCGCGGTATTGTCCATACCCGAGGTAAGTACCCGAACATTGCCGTTCCCCTGATGATACTAAACAAAGAGTCCACTCAATTGGTACCCAGCCCACATGATGTACATGAAAAGTATCATCCATGCAGGGACCAACGGTGTGCCCGGTGCCTGTGAAGACAGCGCATGATCGTCCTTACCGGCACGACCCCGTATCGAGAGTGACCACATCACTCCCGCCACTAGTAATGCGGGCTCTATGCTAGTACCCATCAAAGTAATCAACAAAGCCCCGTCCCATAAGGGGTATCGTGGTTGTACATGTAAGGTTGGGATGGTCAGCAAATCTTAAATCTCTCCGTTTTCGAAAACACACACACACAACCTGCTCCGGTACACCACTTCTTTATCAAGTGGTTACCTAGCACAACATCATCTCCCTCGGTCATTAGTGGCACCCGACGGGTTTTCGAAAAGTCTTTGAAATCATTATGTTTCCATCACCATGCATATTCCCGTCTCACTTTGCGTAGCAACTACTTAATAACCTAACTACTCTCCACCCGCACAACCCTCATAAGGAGGTAGGGTCATGCACGATGCAAGTATCAACAAGGAATTATCGAAGGCATCCCACCGAAGGGGATACCACATCATCATGATCATCATCGGAACATAAAGTTCTATATGACATGCATGAAAAGTTTCTTAACATGGTCAAAGGGCTTCTTGCCTGGCTCAACAAAGTCTTCGGGGTCTTCAAAGTCTTTGCGTCCAACTCCCTCGTCAACAGCGCAATCTATCGCCATGATAAATAACGATAATAATAAGCATCACAACAAACACAGAGCACAAACTTTACTTCTAAAATGTTACCCTACTCTGATAAATACTACAAGCTATTCTAAAAATAGGTGTATAAGGTTTTGGAGTGAAAAAGGTTTTCAAAACCATTTTTAAAAGAGGCAAAAATGCCTAAAAAGGGGTTTTAAAATAAAACAATACATAAAAGGTTTTCAAAATTTTCCACAAATGGCACCAATAAATACTACACAATATTCTAGGAATTATGGTGGAAAATTTATTGGAATAGGATTTTTATTTAATTCACTGGAATTTTTGGAAAACTGGAGTAAAAAGAAAAAGAAAAAGGCCTCAAAGCCAACTGGGCCAGAACAGACCTAGTTGGGCCGGCCTGAGGCTGAGCCAGGCCTGGGCGAGCCGGGGCGCGCGCGCCGTCTGGGTTCAAACCCGACAGACGGGCCCCTGGCGCCAGTCTCACAGAGAGGGAGAGAGAGAGAGGAGAGGATGATAGGTGGGGGCCACCTGTCATCTCCTTCCTCTCGACAGGAAGGTGGCGGCGCCACCGGTGCTGAAGGAGGGCACGGCGAGGGGAGCTGAGGGCTGGGACGCACTCTGCGTCGATCCGCCGTTCCTCCGGAGGTGGAGGGGAGGCCGGAGACACGCAGGTTCGCCGGCGACGAGGAAGTACGGCGGAGCCGCTTCGGGAGGAGGTCGTCGGCGTTGATTCCTGCTGCGATTTGAGCGGACTGGAGGGGGAAAAGAGTCATGAGGACCCCACGGGTGTAGAGAGGAGGGGAGGAGGACCGGAGCGGGCCGGTAACCCGAGATCGACGGAGCTCCGCCGCGGCGGCGCCTCGGTTGATCTCGAGCACTGGTGGTTGATTGGGAGTGGAAGGGGGCCAGAGGAGGAGAGAGGGAGAGCTCGCATGTGCGAGGCCCGTGGTTGGCCGAACCGGGCGGCAATGGCGCGTGCGAGCGGAGCTGTTGGAGGAAGAGGGAGGAGGGGGCCGACAGGGTGCCGTGGTGCGGACGTCAAGGGGGGCCAAGTGGCGAGAGGGGGAGGCCCGAGGCTGTCGGGGCCATGCAGTGGGCGGCGGCTACAGTACAGTCGGGCACTGTAGCGCGCTCTGGAGCGCCCGTTTGGCATGTCACGGCATGCCAACGGCATCCATGGCGCGGCCAGCCATGTCCAGTGGGTCCAAGGGGTATTAGACAAAGGGGAAATGGCATAGGATGCTCTGGGGCTTACTAGATTAAGGGGGAAGGAGAGAGAGAGAGAGAGATTCTTGCTGTCTAGGGGTGAAAATTGAGGTTTTACCCCATCTAACCATTGAACAAGAGCTGCGCTCTCTTACTGGACGTAAAGGAACATAATAAGAAGATGTGGTAAAAAGTTGGGGTCAAGGAGAACAAGTTAAGAGGGGGAAATATGGTTTTTACAAATCTGCCAGAAGGTGTTTGATGAAGTTTTGGGCAGGCAAATGGAGTTTGCTTGGCATGAGATTTAACAGGATGAAAATATAGTTAGAAATAGAGAGGATCACCAAGTTTGAGCTTTATTGAAGAAATTTCACAATGTAACTTTGTAAAACCCTAGAAATCAAAAGAATCAGATTTCTGTAGATCCAGGCATGCATTTCACTTCCCACAAATCCACCACTTGGTGTGGTATCATTTTTTGGGGTTTAACACATGCCCACAAAGTTTGGGGTCAAGGGAAGAAACTTCACAATGTAAAGTTGCTCAAATTTTGCTCTGGACAGGAATGGTTTTGGAATATTTTGGTGAAGAAAATAAAGGGGGATTGAGATGAAACTTTGCAAGATTATCACATATGGCATGTGTGTCTTGCTGGAATTTTCATGGAATTTATTGAGAATATTTCTTATAGAAATATTTCAAAAGCTTGATTTGTGCAGAAAGGGTTTTGAGGGGTTTTGCCCATGATTTTGAACATGACCATGTGTTGAAACTCATATATATGGAAAATATATGTCCACTGAGTTTCCCTAAATTTTCTCAAATATTTTTCAAGCATTTAAATAATTTTCCCCCATAAAAGACCATTTCTGGCCTTAAGAAAAAGCCTTTAAATAAAATAGGAAAATAATCTTTAAAATTAATATTTGGTGGTTTTGGGAAGTAGTATATATATTAGGTTTCAAATAAAGCCTTTGGGGAAAAGGATCCACCCAATTTGAGGACTTGCAGTGCAAACCTCAACTCAGGGTTTTTGAAAACCTAATTTGACTAAATCCTTTTTGGCCAAAATAATATTTGATAAAAAATAGTTTTGGGTACTATTCACATGGCATGATCATTGGGCAAGAAGTTTGGATCAAGGAAGATGAACATGGAAAGAAGTAGAACCTAAGAGTGCCATACACAAACAAGCAACAATTCAAACAAGCATAAGCACTCAAAAGTTTTAATTGGTTCCAAATTTTATAAATCCATATTATAGCAAGGTGATACAAACACAGGGTGTGACAGACCTACCCCCCTTACAAGAATCTCGTCCCCGAGATTCCTAGGCTAAGCGCTAAAAAGATAAGGAAACTCAGATCTAAGATAGTCTTCACACTCCCAGGTTGCTTCAGCTTCAGTGTGGTTGCTCCATTGGACCTTGAAGTACTTGATGGTGCGGCTTCGGGTGCAACGCTCAGCTTCATCCAAAATATGAACTGGCCTCTCACGATAAGTGAGGTCTGGTTGAAGGTCGATGGCTTGATGGTCGATGTCTTTGTAGTGGTCGGGGCGGTTGGTAACTTGAAGACACTTCCGGAGTTGTGATACGTGAAAAACGTTGTGCACTTCTGATAACTCGGAAGGTAGCTCTAGCTGGTAGGCAACTTCTCCGCGCTTGGCGGTGATCTTGAAGGGGCCGATGTATCTTGGTGCAAGCTTTCCCTTGACGTGGAAATGTTTGGTTCCTTTGAGAGGCGTGACTCGGAGGTAGACATGGTCACCGACACAGAAGTTCACTTCTCGGCGGTGAGAGTCGGTGCAACTCTTCTGTCTTGACTTGGCGGTCTTGAGGCGCTCTCGGACGAGTTGAACTTGCTCTTCTGCTTCGCGGAGGATGTCTGGTCCAAAGACTAGTCCCTCTCCGGTTTCCGACCAGTTGAGGGGAGTACGGCACTTGCGTCCATACAACACCTCAAATGGTGCCATCTGAAGACTTGACTGGTAGCTGTTGTTATAGGAGAACTCAGCAAATGGCAGGCAGTCCTCCCACTTGGCTCCGTACGCCAGAACACAAGCACGAAGCATATCCTCGAGTATCTGATTTACTTGTTCCGTCTGTCCACCGGTCTGGGGGTGAAAAGCAGTGCTGAAGGAGAGCTTGGTTCCCATTGCTTCTTGAAACTTCTTCCAGAACCTTGAGGTAAACTGAGTTCCTCGGTCTGACACAATCTCCTTTGGAACTCCATGGAGGCTCACAATACGTTCGATGTAAAGGCTGGCTAGCTTGTTACCATCATAGGTGGTCTTGACAGGAATGAAATGGGCCACCTTGGTCAGGTGATCGACAATGACCCAAATAGAATCATGTCCTTTGCTTGACCTTGGTAATCCAGTGATGAAATCCATCCCGATCTTGTCCCACTTCCATTCACGGACTTTGAGAGGTTGCAATAGTCCAGCGGGTCGCTGATGCTCAGCTTTGACTCTCTGGCATATGTCACACTTAGCGACAAAGGTGCCTATCTCTCGTTTCATGCCATGCCACCAGAATCTTGCCTTGAGGTCTTGGTACATCTTGGTTCCTCCAGGATGGATGGAGTATGGAGTGTCATGAGCTTCTTGCAAGATCAAGTTCTTGAGCTCTTCATTGTTGGGTACGCAGATGTTATTCCTGAACCATACAACTCCTTGTTCATCCACTGAGAATCCAGGGGGCCTTGCCTACCTTGATCTTCCCGTTGATGCCTTCGATGCTCTCGTGTCCCTTCTGAGCTTCCTTAATATCATCCATCAAGGTAGGCTTTGCTTCGAGGTTGGCTAGGAATCCAGGTGCAACTAGTTCCAAGCCGAAGCTTTCAAGTTCTTCGTACAGGGCGGGTAGCCTTTCCTTAATCATAGCATTCAAGGAACAAGCCTTTCTGCTTAAGGCATCAGCTACCACGTTAGCCTTTCCAGGGTGGTATTGAACACTGAGGTCATAGTCCTTGATCAACTCCAACCATCTTCGCTGCCTCATGTTCAATTCCCTCTGAGTGAAAATATACTTCAAACTCTTGTGGTCTGTGTATATCTCACATCGCTTCCCCAGAAGGTAATGTCGCCATGTCTTCAAGGCATGAACTACGGCTGCCAACTCAAGATCATGAGTAGCATAGTTCTCTTCATGAGGACGTAGCTATCTGGATAGATATGCTACGACTCTGCCTTCTTGCATCAGAACACCTCCAAGCCCGGTTCTCGATGCATCACAATATATCACAAACTCCTTGTGAATATCGGGGGTAGCCAAAACTGGGGCTGTGGTCAATCTCTTCTTGAGCTCTTGGAAGCTATCTTCACACTTCGGCGTCCATTCGAACTTCTTGTCCTTCTTCAAGAGCTGAGTCATGGGTCGGGCAATGCTCGAAAAATCCTTCGATGAACTTGCGGTAATATCATGCGAGTTCGAGGAAGCTCCTGACTTCCTTCACATTGGTTGGGGATTGCCATTCAGTCACGGCTTCAATCTTGGCAGGATCCACTGACAATCCTTCTGCAGTCAATACATGACCCAAGAATCCAACTTCGTGCAGCCAGAATTCACACTTGCTGAATTTGGCATAAAGCTGGTGCTCTCGAAGCTTGTCTAGGACCAATCTCAAGTGTTTCTCATGCTCTTCTTCAGACTTGGAGAAGACGAGTATGTCATCAATGAAGACGACAACAAACTTGTCCAAGTATTCCTTGAAGACCATATTCATGAGGTACATGAAGTAGGCAGGGGCATTGGTCAACCCAAATGACATGACCGTATATTCATACATGCCATACCGGGTTACAAACGTCGTCTTCGGGATGTCTTGGGGCCTGATTTTCAACTGGTAGTACCCAGACCTGAGATCGATCTTGGAAAACACCTTAGCTCCATTCAGCTGATTGAACAGGTCTTCAATCTTGGGGAGTGGGTACTTGTTCTTTATTGTGACCTCATTGAGAGAACGGTAATCGACACAGAGTCGGATAGTCCCGTCCCTCTTTGACACAAATAGAACAGGTGACCCCCAAGGAGAGGCACTAGGGCGAATGAATCCTTTTCTGAGCTGCTCCGCCAGTTGCTTCTTCAACTCAGCCAACTCTTCGGATCCCATTCTATAGGGCTTCTTATAGATGGGCCCTGACCCGAGCATTAGCTCAATGATGAACTCAATGTCGCGGTCAGGAGGCATTCCGGGCAACTCATCAGGAAATACATCCGGGTATTCACATACCACTGGCACTTGATCCAACTCAATTCCCGATAGGCAATTAACCTGAGGGGTTTGAGTGGAGGCATAGCCGGGGACATACCTTACTTCCACTCCTTGGCTATTGGTTACGGTAATGGTCCTCTTGGCACAGTCCAAGTAGCCTTGGTTCTTGATTAACCAGTCCATGCCTAGGATAACATCCAAGACTTCCGACTTCAGGATGATAAGGTCTGCTAGGAAGTCTACCCCGTTGATATTAATCTCAACTCCGTTACAACCTATCCCGGACTTCATAACTGATCCTGGGGTTTGTATCAACATACGACTACCCAGGGGTGTAGGTTTCATGCCACTCTCTAGTGCAAACTTTTGGGTGACAAAAGAATGCGAAGCTCCACAATCAAACAGTACTGTTGCTGGGGTTGAGTTGACGAGGAACGTACCCAGTATGACGTCCGGGTCTTCCTGGGCTTCCTCAGCGGTGACGTGATTCAAACGACCCTTGCCATTGTTAGGCTAGTTGCGGGGAGCTGCGTTCCTTGGTGGCGCTCCACGGCCTTGACCTTGGTTCGGCGCATTGGGGCACGGTGCATTTGGCTTCTTGCTGGGACACAGCCTAGAGATGTGTCCTGGCTGACCACGTCCAAAGCAAGTGACTTGTCCAGGGTTGTTGTTGTAGTTATTGGGGTTGTTGTAAGCTGGCCTGGGATTGGCGTATTGCTAAGGCTGGTAGCTCGGACGAGGTGCAGGAGGTCTAGCCTGCTGCGGCTGATAGGTTGGCTTGGCTGGGGCTGGCTGCCAGGGGCAAGTCTTCTGGTTGCTGGAACTACCCTTGCTGATCATCTTGCACTTGCGAGTGTCGTCTATGGCACGACGCTTGTCTTCCAGCATGAGAGCCTTGTTCACCAGGTCGAAGAAGGTCCGACAGTCGCAGACTATGAGCTGATACTGCAGGGTCTGCTCAAGTCCTTCCATGAAGCGTTCCATCTTAGCAGCCTCCGTGTTGACATCTTCAGGTGCATACCTTGACAGCAGGTTGAACTTCTGCATGTACTCCTTGACAGAGCCACTTCCTTGCTTCAGTGCTCGGAATTCTCTCTTCTTGATAGCCATGATCCCAGAAGGAATGTGGGCGGTGCGGAATCCTTCCTTGATGTTATCCCAGGTGATCACACGATCGCCTTGCATGACCTTGAATCCATCCCACCAAGCTCGGGTGGTACCTCCGAGGCAGTGAGAGGCATGCAGCACCTTCTCATGATCCTCACTGCAATTGACCAGTGCAAGGAGGTCCTCGATGGTGCGGATCCAGTCATCAGCATCCAGTGGTTCAGCAGTCTCGATGAAGGTTGGGGGCGAATTCCTCATGAACTCAAACAGAGTGGAGCGGCCATTGCCGTTCCTGCCTTGCTGCTGATTGTTCACAAGGACTTGGGACATCTGCTGGATAGCAGCAGTGTTGGCTTGGCGTTCCTCCCGGAGAACTTGGAGAAACTGAGCTATGCTCATGTTCTCGGGTGGAGGTGGTGGCGGGGGAATGTCGCCTTGTGGCTGCTCCTGGTGTCCTCCAGCCTGAGCAGTCCCACCAGCTCCCTGTTGCTTGCTGGAGTTGCCGGCTTCAGGGTTGGTGAAGAAGCTGTTGTGGGTTGCAGTCACCATCCTGTTTGGAGCAGCCAAGTCAAATAACTGGGATAGACGAGAGGGAAAGCAATACTGGAGAAAGCGCGCCTAGGGGGGTTGGCATAGTGCAAGTGTGTTAACACAAAGGTCGAAAGACCGACACATATATTAAGATAAGATAAACGATGGAGTCGCTTACACGTTGCCTAAGGCAAAAGCGCGACTTGCATCGGAACACAAACAACAAGCACACATGGTTTCATATGAACCATTACACGGACTCGACTTCGCATGAGGGGTACATGACTGATCCTACCCTAGCGGTTCTCAGACTCAGGTGGTGGAGTGTTGTGCTTCGTGCCCAAGAGGAAGAAAGACTTGGTTGCTTGCTGGGACTCCTTCTGGCACGACGCCCATGTTCGCCATGCCCGAGATATGTGACGAAAATCCAGAGGTTTCTACACGGCTTTGGTTCAAGATGACAGTGGTTTGGCAGAGTAGCTCTCAAATGTGGTGAAGTTCCTGGCGGAGCTTCACGGACTCCTTAATCAGGTTGTGAACCAGACTATCGGCGGAGAGGCTGAAGTAGGTCTGAAATCTGAGGGGCACGCCATCCTCCTTGGATGGAACCAGTGTCTGACTTTCGCCGATGTCGTCCTTTCTGATGGGTAGGTAACGAGTAGCAGGCTCGTCGGCCATCTCTGGAATGATGCCTCGAAGGTGGACGAGTGCCTTCCATGCAGCTGTCTTGACTGCGAGCGCCAGGGTCTCCATCTGTGGTCCTTTAAAGAACCAACTAGTCGGGGAGTCGTTTGCTTTCACGAACACTTCAACATGATACTCCTTTGTGATGGCATCGACCCAGTGCTCGTGGTAGAGGAAAACAGGTGGTTGGCAAAACTGGCACTTCTCCAGGCTATCCCCAAGGAGTAGGGAAAAACCGGATGCTAGGAGGGCTTCGGGTACGAGGGCCATCTACAAGGTTTTGAATGGAGGAGAGTCAGCAAGAACTTGAAATAGACTAGAAGAGAAAACAGGTATAGAATTTGTTGCACCTAGCAACTAGGCACAATTTTTGAAAAGGTTTTTATCCTAACTAACGTCCATGCTAACTAAGGCCTTCCTACAGTAAGGATGGCTTTGATACCAGCTCTGTGGGGACCCCGACTCATAAGTCATGATCACCGAATGCACGTGTACAATGATCCCAGAGATCAATGCTCACTGAACACACAGAAGCTGAATAACAAGAGTCTTACATCCTTACATACCGTCTTACACGAATAAAGACCATGGAGGTCAAGTCTTACATAGATAGGGCCGCAAGGGCCAAACACTTAATCATAACAAGCAGCGGAAATCTTGATCGAAAGCGTGAACCCATGCCATCTGCTTTAAACCTACAGGCATTCTGACCGGGAAGCGTCCTAGTTAGCATGTTCGTCACCAACGAACTCTTCACCGTATTCCTATTCTTCCATGCCTGGCCAATTAAATAACCAGTGGCAAGCCAATGAGTACTTTGAATGTACTCGCAAGCAACCCATGTTTGGAACAAGGTTTATCAATGCATGATATAGCACTAAGTAGGTAAGTTTAGCAGAAGGCTAGTTTTAAGTGCAATGACATGATCAAGTAACGTAAGCAAGCATGCATCAACAGTTGACAGGTATTCACATGAACAAGACACAGTTATCATCATAAGCAGGGGTTCAACATCTCATATTCATCATCATGGTAAGTCATCGGACTTAGCTCATGTACCATCTTTGTCACTCACACACACACACACAAGGTTTGTGAAAACATCGGACGTAGTTTAAGCAGGACCTCCAACTGTCCATGACCGTGGACACGGCTATTCGAATAGTTGGACACTCTGCAGAGGTTGCACACTTTACCCACAAAACTCGAGAAACTTCCGTGTCAAGCCACGACTCGCGGTATTGTCCATACCCGAGGTAAGTACCCGAACATTGCCTTTCCCCTGACGATACTAAACAAAGAGTCCACTCGATTGGTACCTAGCCCACATGATGTACATCACAAGTATCATCCATGCAGGGACTAATGGTGTGCCCGATGCCTGTGAAGATAGCGCATGATCGTCCTTACCGGCATGACCCCGTATCGAGAGTGACCACGTCACTCCCGCCACTAGTAATGCGGGCTCTATGCTAGTACCCATCAAAGTAATCAACAAAGCCCCGTCCCATAAGGGGTATCGTGGTTGTACATGTAAGGTTGGGATGGTCAGCAAATCTTAAATCTCTCCATTTTCGAAAACACACACACACAACCTGCTCTGGTACACCACTTCTTTCTCAAGTGGTTACCTAGCACAACATCATCTCCCTCAGGCATTAGTGGCACCCGACGGGGTTTTCGAAAAGTCTTTGAAATCATTTTGTTTCCATCACCATGCATATTCGCGTCCCACTTTGCGTAGCAACTACTTAACAACCTAACTACTCCCCACCCGCACACCCCTCATAAGGAGGTAGGGTCATGCACGATGCAAGTATCAACAAGGAAGTATCGGAGGCATCCCACCGAAGGGGATACCACATCATCATGATCATCATCGGAACATAAAGTGCTATATGGCATGCATGAAAAGTTTCTTAACATGGTCAAAGGGCTGCTTGCCTGGCTCAACAATGTCTTCGGGGTCTTCAAAGTCTTCGGGTCCAACCCCCTCGTCAACAGCGCAATCTATTGCCGCGATAAATAACGATAATAATAAGCGTCACAACAAAAACAGAGCACAAATTTTACTTCTAAAATGTTAGCCTACTTTGATAAATACTACAAGCTATTCTAAAAATAGGTGTATAAGGTTTTGGAGTGAAAAAGGTTTTCAAAACCATTTTTAACAGAGGCAAAAATGCCTAAAAAGGGGTTTTAAAATAAAACAGTACATAAAAGGTTTTCAAAATTTTCCACAAATGGCACCAATAAATACTACACAATATTCTAGGAATTATGGTGGACAATTTATTGGAATAGGATTTTTATTTAATTCACTGGAATTTTTGGAAAACTGGAGTAAAAAGAAAAACAAAAAGGCCTCAAAGCCAACTGGACCAGAACAGACCTAGTTGGGCCGGCCTGAGGCCGAGCCAGGCCTGGGTGAGCCGGGGCGCGCGCGCCATCTGGGTTCAAACCCAACAGGCGGGCCCGTGGCGCCAGTCTCATAGAGAGGGACAGAGAGAGAGAGGAGAGGATGACAGGTGGGGGCCACCTGTCATCTCCTTCCTCTCGACAGGAAGGTGGCGACGCTCACCGGCGGCGAAGGAGGGCACGGCGAGGGGAGCTGAGGGCAGGGACGGACTCAGCGTCGATCCGCCGTTCCTCCGGAGGTGGAGGGGAGGTCGGAGACACGCAGGTTCGCCGGCGACGAGGAAGTACGGCAGAGCCGCTTCAGGAGGAGGTCGTCGGCGTTGATTCCTGCTGCGATTTGAGCGGACAGGAGGGGGAAAAGAGTCAGGAGGACCCCACGGGTGTAGAGAGGAGTGGAGGAGGACCGGAGCGGGCCGGTAACCCGAGATCGACGGAGCTCCGCCGCGGCAGCGCCTCGGTCGATCTCGAGCACCGGTGCTCGGGGAGCTCAAATGGGAGCTTGAGGTGGTCGATTGGGAGTGGAAGGGGGCCAGAGGAGGAGATAGGGAAGCTCGGGGGCCCTTTTATAACCGGGACGCGAGTCCACCGCGGACCCGTGTGTCGGCGAGGTCGGGTTGGTCACTGGAGGGGGAGGGAGCACACAGGGCTTGCCCTGGGGTGCTCCTGGGGCTGGTCTACGGGCAAGGGAGGCAAGGGAGAGAGAGAGGGAGAGCTCGCGCGTGTGAGGCCCGCGGTTGGCCGAACCGGGCGGCAATGGTGCGTGCGAGCGGAGCCGTTGGAGGGAGAGGGAGGAGGGGGCCGACAGGGTGCCGTGGTGCAGACGTCGAGGGGGGCCAAGTGGCGAGAGGGGGAAGCCCGAGGCTATCGGGGCCATGCAGTGGGCGGCGGCTACAGTGCGGTCGGGAACTGTAGCGCGCTCTGGAGTGCCCGTTTGGCATGCCATGGCATGCCAACGACATCCCAGGCGCGGCCAGCCATGTCCAGTGGGTCCAAGGGGTATTAGACAAAGGGGAAATGGCATAGGATGCTCTGGGGTCTTACTAGATTAAGAGGGAAGGGGAGAGAAAGAGAGAGATTCTTGCTGTCCAGGGGTGAAAATTGAGGTTTTACCCCATCTAACCATTGAACAAGAGCCGGGCTCTCTTACTGGAGGTAAAGGAACATACTAAGAAGATGTGGTAAAAAGTTGGGGTCAAGGAGAACAAGTTAAGAGGGGGAAATATGGTTTTTACAAATCTGCCAGCAGGTGTTTGATGAAGTTTTGGGCAGGCAAATGGAGTTTGCTTGTCATGAGATTTAACAGGATGAAAATATAGGTATAAATAGAGAGGATCACCAAGTTTGAGCTTTATTTAAGAAAGTTCACAATGTAACTTTGTAAAACCCTAGAAATCAACAGAATCAGATTTCTGTAGATCCAGGCATGCATTTCACTTCCCACAAATCCACCACTTGGTGTGGTATCATTATTTGGGGTTTAACACATGCCCACAAAGTTTGGGGTCAAGGGAAGAAACTTCACAATGTAAAGTTGCTCAAATTTGGCTCTGGACATGAATGGTTTTGGAATATTTTGGTGAAGAAAATAAAGGGGGATTGAGATGAAACTTTGCAAGATTATCACATATGGCATGTGTGTCTTGCTGGAATTTTCCTGGAATTTATTGAGAATATTTCTTATAGAAATATTTCAAAAGCTTGATTTGTGCAGAAAGGGTTTTGAGGGGTTTTGCCCATGATTTTGAACATGACCATGTGTTGAAACTCATATATATGGAAAATATATGTCCATTGAGTTTCCCTAAATTTTCTCAAATATTTTTAAAGCATTTAAATAATCTTTCCCCATAAAAGACCATTTCTGGCCTTAAGAAAAAGCCTTTAAATAAAATAGGAAAATAATCTTTAAAATTAATATTTGGTGGTTTTGGGAAGTAGTATATATATTAGGTTTGAAATAAAGCCTTTGGGGAAAAAGGATCCACCCAATTTGAGGGCTTGCAGTGCAAACCTCAACTCTGGGTTTTTGAAAACCTAATTTGAATAAATCCTTTTTGGCCAAAATAATATTTGATAAAAAATAGTTTTGGGTACTATTCACATGGCATGATCATTGGGCAAGAAGTTTGGATCAAGGAAGATGAACATGGAAAGAAGTAGAACCTAAGAGTGCCATACACAGACAACCAAACAAGCAACAATTCAAACAAGCATAAGCACTCAAAAGTTTTAATTGGTTCCAAATTTTATAAATCCATATTATAGCAAGGTGATACAAACACAAGGTGTGACAGACCTACCCCCCCTTACAAGAATCTCGTCCCCGATATTCCTAGGCTAAGCACTAAAAAGATAAGGGAACTCAGATCTAAGATAGTCTTCACACTCCCAGGCTGCTTCAGCTTCAGTGTGGTTGCTCCATTGGACCTTGAAGTACTTGATGGTGCGGCTTCGGGTGCAACGCTCAGCTTCATCCAAAATATGAATTGGCCTCTCACGATAAGTGAGGTCTAGTTGAAGGTCGATGGCTTGATGGTCGATGTCTTTGTAGAGGTCGAGGCGGTTGGCAACTTGAAGACACTTCTGGAGTTGTGATACGTGAAAAAAGTTGTGCACTTCTGATAACTCAGAAGGTAGCTCTAGCTGGTAGGCAACTTCTCCGCGCTTGGCAGTGATCTTGAAGGGGCCTATGTATCTTGGTGCAAGCTTTCCCTTGACGTGGAAATGCTTGGTTCCTTTGAGAGGCGTGACTCGAAGGTAGACATGGTCACCGACACAGAAGTTCACTTCTCAGCGGTGAGAGTCGGCGCAACTGTTCTGTCTTGACTTGGCGGTCTCGAGGCTCTCTCGGACGAGTTGAACTTGCTCTTCTGCTTCGCGGAGGATGTCTGGTCCAAAGACTAGTCCCTCTCCAGTTTCCAACAAGTTGAGGGGAGTATGGCACTTGCGTCCATACAACACCTCAAATGGTGCCATCTGAAGACTTGACTGATAGCTGTTGTTGTAGGAGAACTCAGCAAATGGCAGGCAGTCCTCCCACTTGGCTCCGTACGCCAGAACACAAGCACGGAGCATATTCTCGAGTATCTGATTTACTCGTTCCGTCTGTCCACCGGTCTGGGGGTGAAAAGCAGTGCTGAAGGAGAGCTTGGTTCCCATTGCTTCTTGAAACTTCTTCCAGAACCTTGACGTAAACTGAGTTCCTCGGTCTGACACAATCTCCTTTGGAACTCCATGGAGGCTCACAATTAGGGATGGCAATTTTATCCATGTATCCGGATACCCGCGGATACCTGACCCGGTTGGGCAAGGGTATGGAGCGCATTTCTGCCCATGGATCCGTGGATCTGGATACCCGCGAACAGCTGGGTTGGGTACGGTTATAATTTTTGCTCCATGGATATCCAATGGATACCCGTATGACGGTGGTGCCATATGGCAGTGACACTGGACTAAGCAAACATCCAACCCCAAGTCGCTCGCGGTCATAGAAGGTCATAGAAGGTCAAAGCCTGGCCCATGTTCCCTAATCCCCCACAACCCCACTAACCTAATTATTAAACCTAATCTAATCTGGATGCCTTGCGTCAACTCCCAATCCTCCCGAGTCCAGCTCCCTCCCCAGCGCGGCGGCCCTCTGTGCCTCACAATCATCGCCCCGTCGCCTCTCCCTGGGCATCCACCCCATATCGGCGACCAGCATCGGAGACCGGCCTCGGCCACCAGCATCGGCGACCGGCCTCGATGACCAACATCGGCGACCGGCAGGCAGCAACAACTCCAAGGTCGGTGACCCCCGTCCCACTCCCTCTCTCCCTTCCCCAACCGGCGACCGATCTCCTCCTGAATAGTGTACTTGCTATCTACTTATTCTTGTAGCTTATGTTGTCATTTGTGAATGAACGATGATGAATTAATTTGATCTTTAGGAAGGCTTCATGCTGATTTTTCTATGCCCATGGAGCTCCATGGGTATCTGGGTATCCAATGGGTTTGGGCATGGGCACAAGTTGTGCCCATGGATACTTTGGTGGATGGGCAGAGGGCAGGAAGATGGGTCATGGGTTGGATTTGGACCAGCTCCACCCGCCCCAAACCCGACCCATTGCCATCCCTACTCACAATACGTTCGATGTAAAGGCTGGCTAGCTTGTTACCATCATACGTGGTCTTGACGGGAATGAAATGGGCCACCTTGGTCAGGTGATCGACAATGACCCAAATAGAATCATGTCCTTTGCTTGACCTAGGTAATCCAGTGATGAAATCCATCCCGATCTTGTCCCACTTCCATTCACGCACTTTGAGAGGTTGCAATAGTCCAGCGGGTCGCTGATGCTTAGCTTTGACTCTCTGGCATATGTCACACTTAGCGACAAAGGTGCCTATCTCCGGAGGCTTCGGTCTTCCGAGGATTTGGTGTGGATGACTTGGTGCCGGTTTACCGGATGGGCTCGGACATCCGGGCGGTGGGGTTTGTCGGTCGTCTGTGTGTCATCGGTCGTCCAGCCGCTGGAACCTCCTGCTGGTCCTTGGGCTGGCACTGGGTTCCAGGCATCGGACGTCCGACGTTGTCCGGACGTCCGAGGGTTGTAGCTCGTCTGCAGCTTCTCTTTGGTGCTTCCAAGCTTGGCATCCTCGTGGCTCTCCGTGGTCGCTTGCATGTTCCTATCCCGATTACCTGAGTATGCAAAGAACTTCTGCTTGAGGTAGCAGTCATGTCTCTTGTGAATGGAACGATAGTTGAACAAGAGGAGATGTCACCTCGGATTCAATTGCACGTGCATGGGCTCTTGTCATGGGACCCTTTGGAGCTTGAGTTGATGGAGATGGGTCCATGGGGATGACCACGGGTTGCTCCGCACCATCCCCCCCCCCTTGTGAGAGATCCGTCCTCGGATCAAGATCTTCATCACCATGTAAAGGAGATAGGTCCGTGATGTTGAAGGTGTTGCTCATGGTGTACTTGTCGCATGGAATGTCGATCTTGTAGGCATTGTTGTTGTAGCGTGCCAATACTTTGAAGGGTCCATCAGCTCGAGGAAGTAGCTTGGACTTGATCTCGGCGGGGAATCGGTCCTTCGGAGGTGTAGCCACACAAGATCACCGGGCTTGAACACCATGGGGTGCTTTTTGGTGTTGTTCTTGGCGGTGACTCGTTCCACTTGACGTTCGATCGTGCACCTTGTATCTTCATGCATCCTCTTGATGTAGCTTGCCCTTGCACTTGCGTCCATGTGGACGCGTTCTTGTAGTGGTGGAGGTAGGATGTCCAATGGGGACAACGGATTGAAGCCGTAGACCACCTCAAAAGGAGACTTGCCGGTGGTGAAGTGACGCGCGTGATTGTAGGCGTACTCGGCGATGGGGAGGCAATCTTCCCATTCCCTGATGTTCTTCTTGATCAACATGCGTAGTAGAATAGATAGTGTCCGGTTCTTCACCTCCGTTTGTCCATCGGTTTGTGGATGATAGGTCGATTAGAATTGAAGCTTGATGCCGAGCTTGGCGCATAGGGTCTTCCAAAAGTAGCTTAGGAACTTGATGTCGCGATCCGAGACAATGGTCTTGGGAACACCATGTAGTCACAAGATGTCCCTACAAAAGAGATTTGCAACATGTGAAGCATCGTCTATCTTGTGACATGGAATGAAATGAGCCATTTTGGAAAAGCTATCCACAACGATAAAAACTGAATCATGTCCATTTTTTGATCGTGGCAAACCAAGCACAAAATCCATACTAATGTCTTCCCACGGTTGGAAAGGTATAGGAAGAGGCATGTAAAGACCATGGGATTGGGCTTTAGACTTAGCTTTGCGGCATCTAGAGCATCGGTTGGTGAAGTGTCCAGCATCACGAAACATCTTTGGCCAATAGTACTTGTTGGATAGTGTGGCATACGTCTTGTCACGTCCAAAGTGACCCATAAGTCCTCCACCGTGAGCCTCTTGCAAAAGCAACAAACGAAGAGAAGACTCGGGTATACAAAGTTTGGTAGCATGCATAAGATAGCCATCTTTCATGTAGTAGTTCTCCCAACAAGGTTTCACTTCGCAGTTAGCATATGGAGTAGCAAACGAAACATCTTGCTCATACAAGTCTTCTATATGCTCAAAACCAAT
This sequence comes from Elymus sibiricus, assembly GCA_039707655.1. Lineage (NCBI taxonomy): Eukaryota > Viridiplantae > Streptophyta > Magnoliopsida > Poales > Poaceae > Elymus > Elymus sibiricus. The sequence goes on from CM077665.1 coordinate 254,013,318, forward strand.
GACATTCAATTCAAGTTGAGTAACTAGCATGCATTTGCGGGAAAGAGCATCTGCCACAATGTTTTCTTTACCCTTAATGTATTTGATGACATAAGGAAAAGACTCTATGAACTCACTCCATTTAGCATGCCATTTGTTCAACCTAGTTTGACCCTTAAGGTACTTGAGAGTTTCATGATCGGTATGAATGAGAAACTCAAGAGGTCGTAGATAATGCTCCCAAACATGTAAAACTCGCACCAAAGCATACAATTCTTTATCATAGATTGGATAGTTAAGTTGAGCGCCGAAAAGTTTCTCGCTAAAGTACGCAATTGGGCGCTTCTCTTGCATTAGCACACCACCTATTCCATTACCACTAGCATCACAATGCACTTCAAATGTTTTGTCAAAGTTGGGTAAAGCCAGCAAAGGTGCATGAGTGAGCAAATTTTTAATCTCATGGAATGCGGTGTCTTGGGAAGGTCCCCAAGTAAATGGTGCATTCTTCTTGCTCAAAGCATGTAGAGGAGATGCAATAGTGCTAAAGTCCTTGACAAAACGATGATAGAAACCGGCTAGTCCTAAGAAACTATGCACTTGTTGCAAATTTGTGGGTGTAGGCCATGTTTTAATAGCATCAATTTTAGTTTCATCTACATGAACACCCTTAGAAGATACCACAAATCCTAGGAAAACGACCTTGTCAACACCAAAGGTGCATTTTTCCCTGTTTGCATAAAGTTGTTCTTTCCTAAGAATTTGCAAGACTTCTCGAACGTGGGTAGCATGCTCCTCAAGAGACTTGCTAAAGACAAGAATGTCATCAAAATATACCACAACAAAATATCCTATTAGGGGTCACAAGATATAATGCATCACACGCATAAATGTACCCGGTGCTTCGAATAAGCCCATGGGCATCACTAGCCATTCATAGAGACCAAACTTAGTCTTGAACGCCATTTTCCACTCATCACCCTCTTGTATGAGTATTTGATAGTAACCACTTTTTAAGTCAATCTTGGAAAATATGGTGGCACCACTAAGTTCATCTAGCATATCATCTAGGCGAGGAATGGGGTGGCGATATCGAATGGTTATAGTGTTGATAGGATGGCAATCGGAACACATGTGCATACTACAATCTTGCTTACGTACTAGTATCACCGGAACCGCACAAGGACTCAAACTCTCACGTACATGACCTTTATCTAGGATTTTTTGGACTTGCCTTTGTATCTGCTTTGTTTCTTCGGGGTTGATGCGGTATGGTGCCTTGTTAGGAAGCGGTGCTCCGGGGATGAGGTCGATGCGGTGTTCGATTCCTTGTTTTGGTGGTAGTACCGGAGGTAGCTCATCGGGGAAAACATCTTGGAATTCGTGCAACATACAAGATAACACAAGAGGAAGATGTTGTGAAGGGTTAGTCCGAATGACGTCATCTTTGAACACGCGTACATAGTGAAGAACTGTCGATGGGCTCTCACTCACATCCCTCAAATCTGTTTTGGTGGCTAAAAGAACTATATCACTCATGTCCCTCATCATGTAGTCACTCAAGTTTGGCTTGTGGCGCTCACTCTCTTTAAGGTGGGTCGCTCTCTCACTTTTGTCTCCACGACGGGATGAAGCGTGCTTGTCGGCGATGACTTAACTTGGAGTCATTGGACGAACTACATATTGCTTGCCCTTCATCTTGAAGCTATAGTGATTGGTCCGACCATTGTGGATGACACCACGGTCGAATAGCGAAGGTCTACCAAGTAGAAAGTGGCAAACGGACATGGGAACCACATCACACTCCAAAGTGTCTTCATAAGCGCCTATCTTGAAGGAAACTTCCACGGTGTGTTCAACTTGGAGGGTGCCGGAATCACTTAGCCATTGGACCGTGTAGGGGCGAGGGTGCTTCTTCTTGACCAATTGTAGTTTGGAACAAAGGTCCTCACTTGCCAAATTGTGGCAACTTCCGGCGTCGATGATGACCTTGATGGATTTTCCTTGGATTTCCACCTTGGTGTGGAAGATGTGGCAACGTTGGTCCTCGTCATCTTGTTGTTGAAGTGTCAAAACATTGGAGACAACGAGAGTGGGGCTCGGATCATTGTCGCAAATGATTTGCGTATCTTCATCTTCATTGACTTGACGATGCATCGTGCTCCAATGCTTCCATCTCACCGTCACTCATAGAGTCATAGGTGCCATCGTCTTGAAGGATCATGGTGCGTTTTGTTGGACACTCGTAAGTCTTGTGGCCTTGGCCTTGGCATGTGAAACACTTGATGGAGCTTGACTTAGCGGTAGCATCTGGTGTCGGTGTAGAAGATGAAGCTCTCAATTTGTAGTTGCTTGTAGTTGGTCGGCTTGATGAACTCGTCTTGTCCTTGTAGCTTGACTTGTCACTGGTAGTCGTAGTAGTTTTTGTAGTCGAAGGCGTCGTTGTCGTAGTAGGTTGAGCACTTGAACCGTAGGTCTTGGAAGAGAACTTGGAGAACTTGTAGTCGTCTTGCACTTGGCGTTCCACCTTGGTAGCTTGATGCACTAGTTCAAGTAAGTTGGAGTACGGTTGGAAGCCGGCGATTTTCTTGACATGGTAGTTGAGGCCATTCAAGAAATGCGCCATTGTTTGCTCGTCATCTTCCTTGACATTGGCTCGTATCATTGCGATTTCCATCTCTTGATAGGACTCTTCTACCGACTTGGTACCTTGCTTGAGTTGTTGTAGCTTCTTGAAGAGATCCCGGTTGTAGTGAGTAGGCACAAAACGAGCTCTCATGAGATCCTTCATTTGGGCCCAACTGTTGATAGGAGGTTCACCTCTCTCTCTTCTTCACTCAATCACTTGTTCCCACCAAATAAGGACGTAGTCTTGGACCTTGAGTGAAGCCATGGCGATCTTCTGCTCTTCATCATAGTTGTGGAGACAGAAAATCTTGTCAACTTTGAGCGCCCATGAGAGGTAGTCTTCGGGATCATTACTTCCGGAGAACTTTGGCGCTGTAAACTTGAGCTTGCCGAAGCGTTGTTCATCATGGTGGTCATGCCGAAGTCTATGTCTTGGATGTGGAGCCTGGTTGTCGTGGGCTTGTTGACGATGTTCTTGTCCTTGTTCATCTTCGTCCTTGGATTCGTCATGATGAGTTTGAGGACGGCGACGAGATGGACGTACTCGGTTTCGCCTTTCGTGGTTCTCCTCTTGGCAGTTGGCTTCTTCTTGTCATTCGCGGTGAAGTGCTTCTTGCTCAAGACATGCTTGACGGTTGCATTCCTCCAAAGCACGAGTTGCATCATGGAGTGCACATTGGGCTTCTTGAGCTTGTTCTTCGCGGAGACGTTGTTCTTCTTCACAGCGTTGTTGTTGTCGTTCTTGCTCCAATGCCTCTTTTTCTTGTTGTTGGCGTTGACCACGCTCGCGAAGTCGATCTTGTAGTCCATTGCCATGGAAGGGATTCTCCGAAGCTTGATGTTGGCAGCCTTGGAGTGAACTTGGATCGGAGCGGTTATCTCGGTGATGAGGACGTGCAAAAGGTGGACTCACGCCGGAAGAGTACTCCGATGAGTGACGACTTGAGTGGCGCCATCTTGATGATGTAGATGTAGAAGAAGCACACTTGACCATCAAGGCGCGAATTTCCTCCATTTGGCTTGAGAGCTTGGTGTCGAGGTATTCCCTCGTGCACACTTCGGATTTGTACGTCGGTGGCGAGTTGCTCGATACGGTCATTCAAGACGTGATGCGATTGGCGCATTGCCTTTTGTGCACCAAAGAATTGTAGCTTGGTGACGAAAGCGGTTGAGTCGTCTTCTTGTTCCTCAAATGCCGGGTTGTGGATGCTTGACCTATCCATAACACTCAAGAAGATATAAGTGTAAGAATGAGACGACAATATCAATTACCGTTCCACAAGTTTGAAAATGGATCAAGTATCACTCAATATGCAAATGTGGAAGTAGTAGAATTGGTACCGAAGATCGTCCTTCTCACACCTACACAATTAAGGCTTATGGAGTAGCTTAGTTAGGATAGTGGCACAAATTTCAAGCAATCTGAAAGATAAGATTCAATAATGTTGAAAGAGATTCGCAAGTTTGCAAGTTAGACAATGTAGATCAATAGCAATGAGTATACACGGAAACACACACACGAATAGATAAGTGGGGTCGTGCAACCAAGAATGAGCCAAAATGTGGAATCCACGTAAAATGCTCGCGTTGCACAACACTAGAGAGACGCTAGCACGATTGCTCAAATGGGCGTGATACGAACTTGTGCACAACCTATAAGAAACAAAAACGTGTCGTCTTCCTATTCCTGACTTGCTATGTATGTATGAGGCACGTGTCACTCGCTCAAGTGATCCAAGATGATCAACTATGATATGCAAAATTGTCGATGCTATTGCTCTTTTTCTCTTTTGCTGTTGCTTAAAAGCTTTGCTTCTCTTTCTTTTGCGATCGTGTTTTGTATGGTCACAATGCGGGACGTGCACACCAAGATAGCAATTAAGTATGCGGGTACTATTTCAAACACAAAAGATGATACTAAGATATATATGCACACAATTTGAGCTATGCGGAGTATGTATCACTAAAGTGCAAAAGTAGCGTAGCCCGGCAATACTCAATGGCTAGTCTCGATAGGCAAGTAACGCAAATTGGCTCGGGGTAACAATGCAATGGCAAGGGCAGAGTCAAGAGTGTCGTCGCGGTTACCGTCCTTGCTTACGGTGTAGTATCAACAAAGAGTTGGTCGGCGACGAACCGAGGAGATGTCGATGAAGAACCACTCCTAATTGACCGAAACACCTTAGGAAGTGGCGATGCTCGCGACTCAAAATCTCCAATGCAAAAGGTTGCGGAAGAAAATGTTGGAGAAACAAAATTTCGGGTTAAAAATGCAGATTGGTCAGAGTTGGTCGGACGTGCGGAGGGCGTCGGACGTCCGGGGTCCAGTCATCCGGAAGCTCTCGATCGTACGAAAGTTGCGTGTTTCACCGGTTGACCTAGGAGGAAGAACTCGAAAGAAAAGAAAATTTTCGGCCAAAATTGGGGCGATTTGACGATGGAAAATGATGGGAAAGATGGGGGACAACTAGTTCTACTTGTCCACAACGAAATCCACGGATCAAAATCAACAAAATCTCCTCAAATCCAACAAATCCAAAAAAATTGGTAGGGCTATTTTTGAGTAGGTCAAAAGCAAAACAAAATTCAGCTAGAAAGTGGAGGAAGGGACTCCAAGGTGTGAATCAACATGGCTCATGATACCAATATGATACGGGGCAAACCCGTGGGTGTCGACCTTTTCACACTTGGAGGGGAAGAAGGAAGAAATCACGAGAGAAAACACGAACTCAAGAACGATCTCCGATCACACATCCACTAAATCCTCTCAAGCACAAGAGATACATAGATCCGAAGTCAAACAAGAAGATACAAGTAACCGATAGTCATCTCACTCCAGGGAGATGAGGTCTTCATATCCTGTGGGATCTTCCCTAGGTAGGGGCCTTAGCATCCACTTTGGATCTTCTCTCGGAGAGGTCTTCAACTCCGTGGGAGAAGGAAGTAGATGGAGCTATGATCAACAAAGTCATGTGCTAAAACATAAGCTGACCCTAGCTAGATTAGGGGGGAGGTTATTTATAGTCTTAGGCAGACGGAGGGATACATCGGCCAATGCCCGAGTGGCTGTGCGCATACAGGGTCCGGACGTCCGGGATCTGTCGGGTCCGAGGATTCATGGTGATCCCAACGTCCGGGGTATGTCGACTGTCCGAGGCTTCACGGCGGTCCCGGCGTCCGGGGTCGGTCGGTCGGGCGAGAATTCAGTGTGGGTGTGGAGTGGTCGGATTTCCGGAACTTGCCGGACGCCCGGGGCTTGGTCGTCCAGAGGATTTGGTCTTCTGAGGATTAGGTGTGGGTGACTTGGTGCCGGTTTTCCGGATGGGCTCAGACGTCCGGGCACTGGGGTCTGTCGGTCGTTTGTGCGTCATCGGTCGTCCGGCCGCTGGAATGTCCTGCTGGTCCTTGGGCTGGCACTGGGTTCCAGGCGTCGGACGTCCGATGTTGTCTGGACGTCCGAGGGCTATAGCTTGTCTGCAGCTTCTCTTTGGTGCTTCCAAGCTTGGCATCCTCGTGGCTCTCCGTGGTCGCTTGCATGTTCCTCTCCCGAGTACCTGAGTATGCAAAGAACTTCCGCTTGAAGCAGCAGCCATGTCTGTCGTGAATCGAACGATGTTGAACAAGGAGAGATGTTACCTCGGATTCAATTGCACGTGCACGGGCTCTTGGCATGGGACCCTTTGGAGCTTGAGTTGATGGAGATGGGTCCATGGGGATGACCACGGGATGCTCTGCATCAGCGGGCTTGCTGGTCGGTGAGGTGTTGATACGTCTATGTCGTATCTACTTTTCCTAACGTTGTTGCTCTTGTTTTGGACTCTAATTTGCATGATTTGAAAGAAACTAACCCAGACTGACGTTGTTTTCAACAGAATTGGACGAAACTTTCCGGAAAATTATTTTACAATAAATAAAAAATATTGGAGCCAAGAACCACCGGAGGGGGTGCCCTGGCTGGGCACGATAGACCAAGGCGCGCCACCCCCTCCAGGCGTGCCCTGGTGGGTTGTGGTCACCTCGTGGCCCCCCTGACCCTAATTCCAGCACTATAAATTCCTATTTTTTGAGAAAAAATAGGAGAGCAAGTTTTATCGCGTTTCACGAGATGGAGCCGCCACCACCTCCTGTTCTTCATCGGGAGGCCAGATCTGGAGCCCGTTTGGGGCTTCGGAGAGGGGAATCTTCGGTCTTCGTCATCACCAACCCTCCTTCATCGCCAATTCCATGATGCTCCCCACTGGGAGTGAGTAATTCCTACATAGGTTCGCTGCTCGGTGAGGAGTTGGATGAGATTCATCATGTAATCGAGTTAGTTTTCTTAGGGCTTGATTCCTAGTATCCACTATTTTCTGAGATTGATGTTGCTATGACTTTGCCATGCTTAATGCTTGTCACTAGGGCCCGAGTGCCATGATTTCAGATCTAAACCATTTATGTTATCACCATTATATCTATGTTTTGATCTGATCTTGCTAGTCATATGCACCTGCTATGTGTTATGATCCGTTAACCCCGGGGTGACAATAGTCGGGATACTTTCCGGTGATGACCGTAGTTCGAGGAGTTCATGTATTCACTATGTGTTAATGCTTTGTTCTGGTTCCCTATTAAAAGGAGGCCTTAATATCCCTTAGTTTCCTTATGGACCCCGCTGTCATGGGAGGGTAGGACAAAAGATGCCATGCAAGTTCTTTTCCATAAGCACGTATGACTATTTATGGAATACATGCCTACATTATATTTATGAACTGGAGCTAGTTCTGTGTTGCCCTAGGTTATGACTGTTATATGATGAATATCATCCAATGAATTCACCGATCCAATGCCTACGAGTTTTCCACATAGTGTTCTTGCTAAGTTACTATTGCTACTGCTACTGTTCCAACTGCTACAAAATCATTGCTATCACTATTACCGTTACTTCTACTGTTACCATTGCTATCAAACTATCATATTACTGTGCTACTGATCACTCTGTTGCATATATTTAATCTCCAGGTGTGGTTCAATTGACAACTCAACTGCTACTACTTGCAAATATTCTTTGGCTCCCCTTGTGTCGAATCTATAAATTTGGGTTGAATACTCTACCCTCGAAAACTGTTGCGATCCCCTATACTTGTGGGTTATCAAGACCTTTTTCTGGCGCCATTGCCGGGGAGCATAGCTATATTTGTTGAGTCACTTGGGATTTATATCAATTTATCACGATGAAGAATCTGAAGGATACTAAAACAAACATCGTTCCTTCTAAGACGAGGGGAGGTAAGGATTTGCCATCACACTCTGCACTTGATTCACCTTCTGTTTTGAGTAAACTTGCAACACCACCACATGCTATTAATCTTGATATGCTGCAAGTTATTGATGATGCTACTTCTGCTATGAATAATGCTTATGATGATGCTAGTACCATGCCTGATGATAATGTGCCACTAGGTGAATTTCTTGATGAACAAATTGCTAGAGCTAAAGAGAATGAAATCATTGAAACTGATGAGATTACTGAAACTGATGAAGTCTTTGAAACTGAGAATTATGAAACACCTATTAGACCTAACTCTCCTAGATTTGAATTGCCTAAGATACCTGAGGGTTATGTTATGGATGAAGAATTAGCTAGAGACATCCTTGCTTGTAAGGATAGAAATGATCTTAAGAACTTATTATGCAAGTATAAAGAAAAGACTTTGAACACTAGAATGAAATGTGATCCTAAGTTTGCTACTTCACCTATCTTTGTTACCGATAAGTATTTTGAATTCTCTGTCGACCCAGAGTTAATTACTTTGGTTGAATCTGATCCTTTTCATGGCTATGAAACTAAAACCGTAGTGGCACATCTTACTAAGTTGAATGATATAGCCACCCTTTTTTCTCATGATAAGAAGATTCGCTACTACTATATTCTCAAATTATTTCTCGTTAAAGGGTCATGCTAAGATATGGTACAATACTCTTTTCTCCTGGTTGTGTGTGTAGCCCCCAGGATATGATTTACTAATTCTTTGAAAAATATTTTCCTGCTCATAAGAAACAAGCTGCCTTATAGGAAATATTTAACTTTGTGCAGAGTCTCCCACAAGCTTGGGGGAGGCTTCTCCAATTGGTTAATGCTTTTCCTGATCACCCTCTTAAGAAAAATGAAATACTTGATATCTTCTATAATGGACTAACTAATGCTTCTAGGGACTTCCTAGATAGTTGTGCTGGTTGTGTTGTCAGGGAACAAACTGTTGAACAAGCTGAGGAATTATTGAATAATATATTGAAGAATGATGATGATTGGACTCTCCCTGAACTAGCACCTAAACCCACTCCGAAAAAGAGGGGTATCTTATTTCTCAGTCCTGAAGATATGCAGGAGGCAAACAAATGTATGAAGGAAAAAGGTATTAAAGCTGACGATGTTAAGAATTTACCACCTATTGAAGAAATACATGGCCTTGACTCACCACCACCTCAACAGGTGGTATAGGTAAATTCTTTATTAAAGTTTGATGAAGGTGATATCCCTTACAATAAACATCCTAGTCAATGCTTATATGAGTTTCACAACTACATTAGGAAACAAGATCACTTCAATGCAAATGTTCTGAAACAATTGAAATATAATTCTGATATGATAGCTCGCTTGAGTGACTTGTTATTTAGAATCAGTAATGATGTTAGAGGTGTAGGAAAACATGCCTCTATGCTTCAAACCAAGTTAAACAAGTTGCTAAATCTCAAAGAGAATTGCTTAATGAAATGAATAATAATATGAATAATCATGCTATTAGAGTAGTGACTAGAGGAGGTAAAATGACTCAGGAACCACTTTATCCTGAAGGTCATCCTAAAAGAATTGACCAAGACTCTCAGAGAATTAACACGGATGCACCTAGTCCTTCTAAAAAGAAAAGGAAAAAAATGATAGGACTTTGCATACCTCTAGTGAACCTGAGATAGAAAAACCTCCTGAAGATAATAATTATGTCTCTATTTTTGATGCCGAAACTCAATCTGGTAATGAACATTCACCTAGTGATAATGAAAATGATAATGATGATGTTCATGAAGATACTCAACTGAACAATGATAAAGAATCAGATAATGACGTTGAAATAGAACCTGCTGTTGATCTTGATAACCCACAACCTAAAAGTAAACGATATGATAAAAAAGACTACGTGGCTAGAAAACATGGTAAAGAAAGAGAGCCATGGGTTCAGAAACCCATGCATTTTCCACCTAAACCATCTAAGAAAAAGGATGATGAAGAATTTGAACGCTTTGCTGAAAGGATTAGGCCAGTCTTTTTGCGTACCCGCTTAACTGATATCTTAAAGATGGCCCCTTATGCAAAATACATGAAAGACATCATCACTAATAAAAGAAAGATACCTGAAGCTGAAATCTCCACCATGCTTGCTAATTATTCTACTAAGGATGGAGAACCTAAAAAACTTGGAGATCCTGGAATACCAACTATACCTTGGTCCATTAAAAGAAATTATGTCAAAACTGCTTTGTGTGATTTGGGAGCTGGTGTTAGTGTTATGCCTTTCTCTTTATATAAAAGACTTGATTTGTATAAACTCACACCTACTGAAATATCATTGCAAATGGATGACAAATCAACTGCCATACCTATTGGTATTTGTGAGGATGTTCCTATTGTTTTTGCAAATGTTACTATCTTAACAAACTTTGTTATTCTTGAGATGCCCGAGGACGACAACATGTCGATTATCCTTGGTAGACCATTTTTTAATACTGCAGGGGCTGTGTCGGGGATATAACTCCATGGTATAACTCGCCATACTGAGCCGGGTTAACATATCAACAACTTTGCAACTAAGTTTAAATGGGTCGTGTCCTGAATACAAGATAAAGTAAGGTGGCAACTGACTAAGGCGCCGGGCGGCCCAACACCTAATGACGGCGGCTCGAGGCCCACGAAGTTGAAGATGCCGGCCTGGTTTCCCTAAGATACAAGACAAGTTAGAGATGTTATAAGTCACAGGTCATGATATGACCCGGACTCTATTGTAAACCCTAGGGCTTGACCTGTATATAAAGGCAGACCCCAAGGGCCAACAGACTCAAGTTACAACCTCTCGATAGCTAGGTTAGCGATTACGCACCCTTGTAATCGAGATCTACTCATCAAATACACACAAAGCATGACGTAGGCTATTACCTTCATAGGAGGGGCCGAACCTGGGTAAACACGACTCTCTCTCTCTCGTTTAACCCCTTCGAGTCGCCACCTAGCGGCGATGGCCTCACACCTAAGTCCTGTTACAAGGACATCTGCCGGGTTGACAAAACCACGACAGTTGGCGCCCACCGTGGGGCCCTCGCCCGGTGGAGTTGAGTTTTCGAAGGGGATCCAATCAGGATTTGGGAAGTTTGCGGTGAACCAGATGGTCAAGAACCACCACGACAAGATCTACGAGCCGGCTTGGAGCGTCAAGGACGACCCGATCGAACGTGGGTTTCGAGATCCCGCGGGAGAATTTGGCTTAGAAACTTCTGAGTCGGACATCTACATCAACATCGACGAGCCGGCTCGGAGCGCCTGATCCAATCAATGCCAGGGCGGTCTTCGCCATGTATTCGTCGGCTTCACACAAGGGGTCAGCCTTTCAGATGAGCCGGTGTCTAGTGGCGACGTCCTTGTCAATTCGGACGGTACATCATCCACAGGAGATATGGAGTCAATCTGCCCTCTTTATGATGGCGGACTTGGGGGCTCATTGGCGACCGAAACCCCTTAGGAATACAATGTGTCGCCTTGACAAGTCGCCGTCTACATGGCGGGGGCTACGGCGGTTCCAGATCCGGCCGCAGCTGGAGGTTCTGGCGGGTCAACTAAAACGCCAGCTCAAGCCATGACTGATCTCATGGCCGAGATGGCAAAACTAGTGGATACCCCGGTCACTGTGGAAAACCAGGAAGAGCGCAATGTGGAACTAACCAAATTGCGTAGTCAAATAATTGAGGTACAGAAGGAGATTGATGCTGAAAACGCACGGATGGCGGATTAGCAGGCTCGCATACACATCAAGAGACGGAGCGCCTTAAGGCCGAGGCTTGGCGATTAGGAGTTCAGAGAGAGGCATCAGAGGCGGTTTACGAGAGAAGACGCCACCGTGGACTCCCTCCGAACCTTGAGCCACAATAGCTTTTTAAGACGCCACCGTGGACTCCCTCCGAACCTTGAGCCACAATAGCTTTTTAACACCCCACAACAGACACCAGGAACTGTTCAGCAACCCGGGAATCGGCAAGAGGATCCAGCTCAAACCCCACCGGCTCAATCCCCGCCTAGGCGATTTCAGACGCCACGGGGCCACTTTTCCAATCCTGTTGACAACATGCTGGTTGCAACCCAGAATTTTGAAGCATTGCCTATTAACAGAAACTCCCCTCTTGAGGTTGAAGCTAGAAACGCTAGCAAGATGCTTAAGACTGTTGTGGTCCAACATGCACCATATTCGTACAGCCAGGATCGGATGCATTCCACTCCCTATGCTAGTAAGGGTCGTCATGTGGAATCCCCGGCTGTTTCTAGCAGTGGGCGAAGACAGCAGCTTCAGGTCTCTCCAACCCGTCTCATGCCATCAGACGCCCAGGCAGTTGTTGATGCTGCAAGAGGCGCACGACAAGCAGAAGTAGAAGCAGCAGCACAGGAGATCCAGCAGTTTCACCATCAACCAGCGAGTTTGGGGGCTGGGTCCAACAGGACGATTGGTATACCATGTTTATCCCCAGCACTTCGCGCTGAGCGCATGCCCAAAGATTTCAAAGGGCCTCGTAAGGTGCCTAACTATACGGCAGATCTTGAGCCGGCGTCTTGGATTGAGAGTTAGGAATTGGCAATGGACATGCTGGATGTCAGCGACGCTGTATGTGCTAAATACTTAACCATGATATTGGAAGGACCGGCTCGGACATGGTTGAAAAACTTGCCACCTAACTCCATAAACACATGGGCCGAATGGAAAGAGCGATTCATCAAGAATTTCCAAGGAACCTGCAAGAAGCCTATGACAATAGTAGACCTACAACATTGCATTCAACGAGTAGACGAGTCGGCTCACCATTGGACTCGCCGGGTCGTGGAAATCATCCACTCATCGGACAACATCACGGCGGCTCAGGCAGTCCTAATATTGGAAAAGAACTGTCACTTCTAGCTTTTGGTCCAGAAGCTCGGGCGGCTCAAGCGAAAGGTTCAAGACATGGGCGACTTGATGGACGTTCTCACCAGATATGCTGAGTCGGATAGCACGAAGGATCTCAGATCAGATGAGGAGAAGACCACCAAAGGCAAGAAATCTAAAGGAGGGAAAGGTCAGCACCGTTCAGGAGCCAACCAGGGGGCTCAAAATAATAAGCGGAAGTAGCCGGACGGCGGGTCTGACTTTGTAGCCAACACTAATACAGGTTTCAAGAACCAGCGCCAGAATGGTCGACTTGGAGGAGCTTACAATGGGAATAAACCTCGCAATTATGAGGAGGCACTTAAAGCACCTTGCCCTAAGCACGGCACCCAAGATAAGCCGGCTAGCCATTCTTGGGAGAATTGTTATATCATACAAGAATTCCGTAGCCAGGCTTTCCAGAACAACTCAGGAGGGAATGGTGGAGGACACCCAGGTCAACATGGACCTGGCGGGTCACAAGGTGGCCCAGGGGCTGGTTTTCAACATCAGGGAAATCATGGCAATGGGCAACATCCAAGCCAGGGCAATCAGCATAATAACCAAGGAGGATTTCAAAGTAATCCCAAGCAGTTGAATAACGGTCAGTACCACTAGCACCTGAATCCCAGAATAAAATTCGTACTCTGGAGGATATCAAAGAAGAAACCTTATGTCTCCAAGAGGGAAATAAGCCGGCCCTGGAACACCAGTGGCTTTATTGAACTTAGCTCTGCCGACTCCTTTTTTGTAATTTCTCCCCCCCTTGCAAACTTCTATATATACTTCTTTATGTTTCGAGTATGAATAAAGCCGGCGTATTTTGTCGTTTCAACTTACAAGATGAGTTTGAGTCTTTTTTTCCGAAACAAAGGGCACCTGGGGGCTTCTGACTCATTGAGTTTAGCTTTCTCACCCTTGTGACCCAGCATAATAATGCCACCTTATTAAGGGCATTTGGGGGCTTCCAGCCCACCAGGCTTAGCTTTCTCACCCTCTTGGCCTGACAAAAATAAACGCCATATATGGTTAAACCGGCCTATTTGCTTGATGCGACTCCGATCAGATGACCCCGTGAACTCTTGACGAGTCAATCCTTTTTGGACCCTGAAATTGTAAAGGTTAAAACACCGGATTGAGTCATGAGAGAGCCGGCATACGGAAAGCTAGGATAAACCATGGGTTATCATACCCACTTCATTGAAGCGAGACCCGAGCCTCGAAAGCCGGTCTTTTCCTGTCGAGCCTCGAAAGCCGGCAGATTATCTCGGTATTATGATCATACGTCCTTTGCATTAAGGTTAGAACCATTAAAGGTGATTTCAAAGGGGGCTACCTTATATTTCTAAACCTTCGAGAAACAGTCCCCAAAACGAATACTATGTGCTGAATCTCATCACATAAAAATGTTTTTGTGCACGCCCTGTTTTTCATTACCGGTTTATGTATAAAATAACCAGGTTATCAGCAGCATGACAGCGCAAAATTATGTTATTGCTTAAGAGGCTACCAAAGGACCTCAAGCTTGGACATCAATTTTGGCCAATACTCATTGATCCGGCTTATCAATATTGTTTTATTTGGCTGTTTATTATAGCAAGCTTCAAGTTCAAAGTTATTGTCGGCCCATGCTTCAAGGACCGGGTTGAACAATTGAGTATGCATGAGCAACCAATTGACAAGGAACACAAATCGTCAACATTGTGGAAAGAAAAATAAGTTGTTAAAATCCGGAAGATCAATGACCGGCTCATTTTGCCCAGTTTCTATCCTATCAAAAGGCTCATCAGTAGAAAGACGGTGAGCAGACAAAATAGTGAATCAGCAAATAAAGTATCTTGCGTCAAAAGTGCAAAACGTGCACGATGGCACAACAACAGTCTTCGGCTATCCCTATTACATACTTAAGGAAGCCACAAATTGTTTTTCCACCCATACTTGGGGTCTTAAGTTGGCAAGGTAACGATTGAGGAAATGTAAATCGCCGACCGCATCATTTGGGTCATTGGCGGCTAATCTTGTGCATGAGATGCCTCCGAGTATGATTGGCACCATAAGCCACCTGATAGTTCCTCAATTTCATCTCAAAAACTAGCTGAGTCGACAGAATTTGAGCATCCTTGACACAGGCCGCGTAATCCTTCTGGGAGTATTCAGACCCGTCATTTTTAAATTCAGGGAAGTCTTTTGCTAGCTCAACTGGATCAAGCTCCTCTCCATAAGCTAAAGCCCGACTCAATGCATATATCGTGCCCGATCGGGCGGCTGACCTTTTTAGCTCTGGAATGTGCTGAGGGATAATGGAAAGACTTTCCAATACATTCTTGATATACTTTAAGGGCTGCTTATCCCCCAGTATCGCCTTGATCGCAAGATGACTCCCAGCATAGAGTTGCTCCGTCAGAGAATAAACAGCCTTCAGCATGGGCTGACTGTTATCATAAAAAATGCTAGTCCGGGGGCCTGCAAAATAGAATCAATGCATGAGTCGCCGGGTGGGTTATATCTATATTTCAAGAAGACAGGAGGCTATGTACACTTACCAAAAATAGCTTGGGACATCTGGGCAATATGTTGTTTTAACCCGGACAACTCCTCGGTAATGGGTTTGAGCCGGCCCTCACCATCCTCTGCACGCTTCAACAGAGTTGTCTTTTCATCTTCAAAGGATTTCTTCTCTTTTAAGAAGCCTGCTTTGGTGTTTTCCAACTCGATCAAAGAGAGGCGAAGTTTTTCTTCAACTTCCGCCTGGGAGGTCTACCCTTTTTCCAAGTCTTTTTTCAAACTGGCCACGCTGGATTCAGCTGTCTTCAAAGCTTCCTACTTCATAAATAAAGTTTATAGCAAGTCCCAAACAAACTGCAAAGCAATATATTTGGCACTTGGGGGCTAATGTATTTCAGCTTTTTTGACGTTAAAGATGTGAATGAGACCCGACTCATCTCAAGGAGATGAGTCGGCCCTTGGGGGCTACAGGTCAAAGTTCTTCAAAATTATATAAAAGACCCGACACATCTCAAGGAGATGAGCCGGCCCTTGGGGGTGACAGGTCGAAGTTCTTCAAAATTATATAAAAGACCCGACTCATCTCAAGGAGATGAGCCGGACCTTGGGGGCTACAGGCCAAAGTTCTTCAAAGTTATTACACAAAGACCCGACTCATCTCAAGGAGATGAGCCGGCCCTTGAGGGCTACACGTTGAGTCAGTCAAACATTCGCAAGACCCCGCTTATATTACAAAGACAAAGCCGGGCCTTGGGGGCTACAAAAGGATATATGATGAGAGCATACCAAGGAGAACATACCTCGTATTTATTTTTCATCATGCTAATAAGGCCAATTTCCATCTCACGGCTTGTAGCCAGGCGATCCAAATAGACAGCATGAAGATCTTCAACACTAAAGCTCTCATAGTTTGGAAGCTCCAACTTGGTCTTCCCTTTTTCTTGCAGTACCGCTTCATCCTTAGCAACAACCTTTGTTAACACCCTCGAAATCTCAGGAGCAGTATAACCCGTCCCAGTAATAATAACTTCAGGTGTATCTTTGTTTGTTGCTGAAGGATTGGGCGGGTCAAGGTTAGCTGCTGGTGTAGCTTCAACGGTTACGACATCAGTATTGGTTGGTTCAGATGGAGGAGGTAAATCATTTTGGATATCCTGAGGGTCTTCAGGATGATCAACATGGATTTCATGAGCCGCCGGATCAGGAAGCTCCGGCTCAGGGGCCTCCGGGTTAACAGAAGACCTGTCAGTCTTCCTTTTCTTGGCTTTGGCCCTGTCAAGTCAAAAAGTATAATATGAAAAATGGGAAGAGACAATGGTCTACTCAAACAGAGAAGTTGATAAGGAATTTACCCATGATTGATAACAAAGGGCGCCAGTTTGGACGCGGTTGAGTCGTCTGACGAAGGTGGTGTTTCCTGATTAACCAAGGCATAGGAGTCAAAAGTTGGTACATCAAGTCAGAACTTCCTTAGAAATTTGGAATATTATGTACCTTGGCTGGTCATTTCCGGGCGGTTGATTTATCAGGTAAGCCCTCGACAAGATCACCACTTCCACTTCGGGTTTGACGCCTAGACTGGTGTTGGGTTTTCTTCAAAATAAAGTAAGGATCTAGATCAGCGTCAGAGTGAGAAAAGCCTATCTTCTGGACAACCCGCCTTGTTTTCAACGGAGGCGAAGGTTCTGAGTCGGAAGAGATGGAAATTACCTCAACATCGCCTGCACGGCTTGTCTCAACATCACCCTAAGAGGCAAAGGTGTCAGATAGATTCAATGGAATATAAACAAAGGATTAATTTTACCTCTGATCGGGTATCAGTGGCAGTTGTTTCGTCCATATGAGACGGTCCTTCTGCAGCCGCCTTATTTTTCTTCTTGCTCGGGGCGGCTTTGGATTTGTTAGCCTCAGTCTTGATGCGTCTCCGATTCCAGAAAGAAGAGGTAGCCTGCAAAATTAAACATTCAGATCAAGAAAGCAAAGGCTTAAAGTTTGTTCAAAAAAGTCGGATTAAGATCTTAAAGGTTTTGTACCGGAGGAGCCGGGTTAAGGGCGTAGAAAGGTTTCAACCCGTCCTTGCTGCAAGTCTCCTGGTTTTCGCCTAGCAGTTTCATCACCATCCGGTTTATTTCGCCGGCCTCCAAGGATAAATTGTTGTGCCGTTGAGCGTCGTTCAAATCGCCAGAGTAAGTACACATTAAAACACTATGCAGGCTTAACGGAAGAATCCTCCAAGATACCCAACACCGTCTTAAGTTGACCCCAGTTAACCCGTTGGCTAGCAGAGCCCTCAACTTTGGATAAACATGGGCATGTTGGGAGCGTTCCTGTGAAGGAGCCAACCCGGAAGCTCAAGATCCATGGGGAGGCGGTTGGGCCTATAACCCGGCAAGGGATTTTCATCAGCAGGAGCGGTGTTTCGACAATAAAACCAAGTCTTGTTCTACCCTTTAGGGTGGCTTGGTAAGGTGGCAACAGGAAAAAGAACATCCTTCCGCCTTTGAATTGAAACCCTGCCAAGTTCTAAGCCGGGACCATTCGCACACTCTGTTTGCCGGTTCAAATAGAAAAACTGCCTGAAGAGGGAGACAGTTGGTTCCATTTTAGGATACACCTCGCAAAATACTTGGAACTGGCAGAGGTTCGATATAGAGTTAGGGGCAAGGTATTGAGGATGAAGATGAAATAAATGTAAGACGTCCCGGAAGAATTTTGACCCGGGAGGTGAAAAACCCGTCTGAAGGTGATCCAAAAATATCACCACTTCCCCCTCCTGGGGGTTTGGGATTTCCTCTCCAAGGACGACTCGCCAGCCAACCACATTTTGAGGCGGCAAAAACCCATGTTCTTCATAATCCTTTAAGTGAACACCAGAAACATTAGTTGCCACCCAGTTGCAGGCTTTTGACTCCGACATAATGAGTCTCCTGGATAAAGTAAAAGAGGGCGGCTTAAGTAAATGTTTCATGTAAAATGATCTAAGTATTTGCAATGAAAGGGCAAGCCTGGTAAAGAACCAGAGTCTATACAATGACTTAAACGTATGCCGGTTCTCATTTATTAAGCCGGCAGAAGTAAGGGCGGCTTGTGCTAAGACAGGAGGTTCTTGGGAATTTTGCTAAGTATGAGAAAAACAAGTTTCTCCCGAAGCCGCAACAATTTTGGATCTAAGAATAGTTTAAAAAGGCGAGAATATTCGCTAGCCCTAGCAGGAGGGCATGGAAGCAATGACAGTACGGTTCATCTAATACTCGGAAGGATTAAAATATGTCATACACGAAACGGAGTTGGTGTCTCTACCGCTCTACTTTGGTGATTACGTTCGTGAGATCCATTCACAGAGTTAGCAATGGCGCTGAACTGGAGAAAGGTTGTCGAAGAACTCAAAGAACCTCGGGGTGCTACAATGGATCTAGGTCAGAAGAAAGATAACTTACTCAAGCGGGAGCGCGCAGAGGGTTTGACTGACGAAGAAGAGACATCGCGACGACCTCGAGGGAGATTGCCGGGACGAGGAAGCTGCGGCGGTGGCACGAGGAGCTTTCGGGCTCGAGGAAGAAGAAGAAGCGAAGAGAGGAGGTGAAAAGTGAATCTAGGGCCTTTCGGTAAATATTTAAGGGGAAGGAGACCGAAGGGGCAACTGACAGGTGCGACAATCGAGGGGACACAGTAAATTTTGGGAAACAAAAACGCCTCGATTTTCGGGATAAACGGATAAGACCAGATTCGCCATGATGTCAACATTGTTTTTCCAGATTGACGATAGATGGCGTCACAACAAATGAACGCTGGAAAAATGACAAGTGAGGAAGTGGAACAAGCCGGCGTTATGAAATCTGTAGAAGATACCAATCCAAAGATGAACTGCCACAGGAAGGAAAGATCTATTGACATGAATGAATTCAAATCAACCTGGGGCCTAATGTCAGGGATATAACTCCATGGTATAACCCGCCATACTGGACCGGGTTAACATATCAACAACTTTGCAACTAAGTTTAAATGGGCCATGTCCTGAATACAAGATAAAGTAAGGCAGCGGCTGACTAAGGCGTCGGGCGGCCGAACACCTAAAGACGGCGGCTCGAGGCCCACGAAGCTAAAGATGCCGGCCGGGTTTCCCTAAGATACAAGACAAGTTAGAGATGTTATAAGTCACGGGTCATGATATGACCCGGACTCTATTGTAAACCCTAGGGCTTGACCTGTATATAAAGGCAGGCCCCAAAGGCCAAAAGACTCAAGTTACAACCTCTCCATAGCTAGGTTAGCGATTCCGCACCCTTGTAATCGAGATCTACTCATCAAATACACACAAAGCAGGACGTAGGCTACTACCTCCATAGGAGGGGCCGAACCTGGGTAAACCCGACTCTCTCTCTCGTTTAACCCCTTCGAGTCGCCACCTGGCGGCGATGGCCTCACACCTAAGTCTTGTTACAAGGTCATCTACCGGGTTGACAAAACCACGACAGGCTGTTATTGATTGCAATAAAAGCAAAGTCACTTTTCATATCAATGGTAATGAGCATACGGTGCACTTTCCGAAGAAACAATTCCAAGTGAATGGTATAAATGTTATTGAAGAATCTCCGACACAAACTATTGGAAGTTTTCAACCACCTCTACCTACTGCCAAAAAAAATATGATATACTTATTGTTGCGGATATGCATATCCCCGTTGAGGTAACTTAGCGTTTTACGAAAGTTCTTCGGTTTCATCCTAATCGAAAGTGGTTGTTAATAAGACTTGATTAACCTTATTAATGGATCATTTTTGAGAGGTATGAAGTTGATGAATCTAGTAGGCACAACCTTCTGCTCCCACCTTTTGTTTCCTATTATTATTAGTCATATAAAATAAAATACCATGTTTGTCCTATTTTCCGATTTCTCCGTGTAATAAAAATGACCCAATAATAAAAGTTCTCAGAATGTCCTGAAAATTTAACATGATTTTTTTTCTGAATATTTCTGAATTTCTGGTGCAAATAACATCAGACGGGGGTGAACCTGGTGTCCACAAGACACCAGGGAGCGCCAGCAACACCAGGCATGCCCTGGTGGGTTGTGGTCCCCATGTGGGTCCCCTCACTTATCTCTTTAGCCCATTCCATCTCCTACCTCCAGAAAAAAATCACCATAGCTCTCTCTCTCTCTCTCTCTCTCTCTCTCTCTCTCTCGTGTTCTTGCTCTCAAACCCGTGGATTTTGATCTCTTTGCTCGAAGCTCCGTTTCCGAAACTGTTTTGGGGGATTGCTACTTGGTATGTGACTCCTCCATTGCTCCAATTAGTTTTCGATTTAGTGGTTTATTTTTAGAACAATTAGCCACTCTTGGTGCTGCTGTAGATGGGCTTGCATGTTGAATTCTTAGAGTTCTAAGTAGTTTGAATGGTTAATATGGCCTCTAGGCATCCTTATGAGTAGTTGCTATCAATCTTACGAAGTTTTGTTAACAAAAATTTTGGGACCCAAAAAATTTCAGAAATTTGTACGCGAATAATAAGAATTTCTTTGGATGGAGTTCTTCGAGGAGAAGGTCTTTGAAGGCATCATCGAGTAGTGGCTCAATACGACGTTCTTATGTTGAGCCAAGTGCAAGCTCGATGCGGGATGCCGCTACCAAATCATGCTTATGGCCATGTAACGAATTCATGTTAGGTGCGGGTATCAAGGAGGAATTCGAGCAATTTATCCACAATGCAAAACTTGCCCCCTTCATCGCAGATGAGTGCATTCAACATCTCGACCTCACAAAAACATTCTCAAAGAAATTTAAATATTTTCCTCGTGAGTCTAGAGTTTCATTTAACCTTTATGACCATCCCTTAACCATGCCTTTAGATATGTTCCGTGAAGCGTGCAAAATTCCATATTGGGGTTCGCTAGACGAACCACCAAAATCTGAGTATGAGTCATTTTTGATTAATCTTTGCTACGGTGAAGATAGAGGAGTGACACTAGGTAGAATAAAAAGCATCCATTTTCCATCTATACACTACTTTGCACTCTTTAATGGCAAATGCATCATAGGCAAGCAAGATTGCAGAACACTGTGTGCCCCTGATTTGAGTCTTAGACACACTGCTATAACAGGAATTAAACGTTATAATCTTGGAGCAATCGATTGCAACACAATGCTACTAGTGGTCACTTTTATGGTGGGATCTATGCCTCCCGTGTAGCTAAGAAGCTAAGTGTATCACCTTGGCCTAATGATCCAATTTTACCTACTCAGTACTTAGACTTTGAGGCCATGAAACGTCATAAGTTCCTTAAGGGCACAGTCACTAATTATACTTACAACTTGAGGTTCAATAAAGATCCCATGTACCTGTTCTCTTTCTGCTCCTGCTCTCTTTGTTTAACATAGTAAGGGAAGATATTACGTTCTTGAGAGCGAGGCCCGCGTGTACAATGCGGAGATCGAAGCTGCCAGACGAGCTGAGGAGGCTGCACCAAGAGCCTCGGTGGGCTATCACTCAGACTATTATCTAGGCCGCGAATGGTGATTAACAAGCTAGACCAAAAGCCTAAGCTTGAGGGAGTACGTATTTCCACCGACATTATATTCATGTTTACACATTTCATTCCAGTTGCCGGTGTCAACACTTTTTCATTGTATTATCCATGCTAGATTTATTTGCTTGCTTTCTTCTTGCGTGTTTGAAAAACTTTGATAAAATCCAAAAATATTTCTTGCTTCTTTCCGGTTTTTCTTTCTAGTTTAAATTAATTGCAGTAGCAAAAGAAACCCAAAAAATATTTCTCGCTTCTTCTTTTACTTGTGGGGAGTTTTCCCGTGTAGATAGTTTTTCTCGTCTTTGTTTTTCCTTCTTTGATTTGCTTTCTTTAAGAAAAACCAAAAACTCTAAAAATATTTCAGTGTGTTTCTTTAAAATTCTTTTCCTTTTATTTGAGTCATACCAAGGAGAATACCATTATGAAAATGTTGAGTGTCTCTCATATGCATTATTGTTGATCTAACAAAGAGCCCAAATTACTTTGTCTTCTCCTTTTGAATAAAATGTTTGCAGATTCCATCTTAGTCCACGGCACTCTTGCACTATTGTTATTATTTTCATATCATTTGGTCGTGCAAGTGAAAGGCAATAATGACGATATCTGATGAAGTGACTGTGGCAGAGAGAAGCGGGTATGAACTCAACTTGTTTTTGTTTTTGTAAATATGTTTAACCTAGTATCCATGATTCAACATATTATGATCAAACATGTTTGCAATGACAATTAGAGATTGTAGTTGCTCATGCCATGCTTAAGTAGCTAGGAGTGGATAATGCTTTATCTTGGATGTCAACATGCATTAAAAGGATTGTGATGTAGTATGATGATATGGTACCCTCCTGTGAATGTTTCAAGTGGCTTGACTTGGCACATGTTCACGCATGTAGTTGAATCAAAACCAACATAGCCTCTACGATATTTATGTTCATGGTGTTCATATCCTACTCATGCTAGTATTCAATGTTGATTATTCATAATGCATGTTCATGACTGTTTTCGCTCTCTAGCTGGCCGCTTCTCAACCTATTTGCTAGCCTTCACCTGTATTAAGTGGGAATACTGCTTGTGCGTAAAAATACTTAAACCACAGTTAGTCCAGATGAGTCCACTATATCTACCTATATGCGGTATTACCCTGCCGTTCCAAGTAAATTTGCATGTGCCACCTCTAAAATTTCAAATGAATATCTGTTTTGTGTGCCTGCACCGCTGATGGAGCCACATGGGGCGGTCAGTATCTTCCATGTTAAGCGGGTTATTCTCATGATTAGTGTTTATTCACTCGTCCTTGCATGAGAGGGGCGGTAATAGGGATTCCCAGCCCCGAAATCAAAAATTGCAAATAATTAAACAAAACTCCCCCAGGAATGTTGTTGGTATGGACGGTACCTGCGGATTAGGCTAGCCGTAGAGTGTGTTTGTTGGTGGAGGGGGAGTAAACCTTTACTTTTACCGCTTGGGAACCGCCGCTAATGTGTTTAGCATGGAAGATATTGATAACTCTTGGTCGTAACGTTGACAGGAAGGGTGCACCTCCCAAAATTATATTTATCTCTGATTTAAGCTTTAATCTCTGGCACCTGTGCAAATCCCTACTTCTCTCTATGAAGGGACTATCTATTTACTGTTATGTTGAGTCATCACCTTCTCAAATAAGCGCCAGATCTGAGAGCACTATTGTCATCCTCATGCATTGTGTATAGTTAATGTTGGATGCAGCATGACTGGATCTTTTCTACCATGAATTACAATGTTTAGTTGCAGCTTGAACTTTGGAAGTGCTCTGGATTTATGTTTTGCGGTCTCAGAAAGGGCTAGCGAGATACCACTATTGTCATATTATATCATGACCATTTTGACAAATTGTTGGCACTAGAGATATTTTATTATTGCTCTCTAGTTGATTATGCCATTGATATGAGTTAATATAATTTCTAAGAGTTATTTTTGACATGGTTAGTCATGACCTTTGCTGAAAACCTGGGTGCTACTTAAGCATATTTATGTAAACAAGAACAAAAGAGTTTGTAAAAGTTTTTCTTTTTCACTTTCAGTTTGTCAACTGAATTCCTTGAGGACAAGCAATGGGTTAATCTTGGGGGAGTTGATACGTCTCCGTTGTATCTACTTTTCCTAACACTTTTGCTCTTGTTTTGGACTCTAATTTGCATGATTTGAATGAAACTAACCCGGACTAACGATGTTTTCAGCAGAACTACCATGGTGTTGTTTTTGTGCAGAATAAAAGTTCTCATAATTGGACGAAACTTTTTGGAGAATTATTTTACAATAAATAAAAAATACTGGAGCCAAGAACCACCAGAGGTGGTGCCCTAGCTGGGCACGATACACCAGGGCGTGCCACCCCTTCCAGGCACACCTTGGTGGGTGTTGGTCACCTCGTGGCCCCCTGACCCTAATTCCAGCACTGTAAATTCCTATTTTTGGAGAAAAAAATAGGAGAGGAAGTTTTATCGCGTTTCACGAGACGGAGCCACCGCCACCTCCTGTTCTTCATCGGGAGGCCAGATCTGGAGCCCGTTTGGGGCTCCGGAGAGGGGAATCTTCAGTCTTCGTCATCACCAACCCTCCTTCATCGTCAATTCCATGATGCTCCCCACCAGGAGTGAGTAATTCCTTCGTAGGCTTGCTGGTCGGTGAGGAGTTGGATGAGATTCATCATGTAATCGAGTTAGTTTTATTAGGGCTTAATCCCTAGTATCCACTATGTTCTGAGATTGATGTTGCGATGACTTTGCCATGCTTAATGCTTGTCACTACGGCCCGAGTGCCATGATTTCAGATCTGAACCGTTTATGTTATCACCATTATATCTATGTTCTTGATCCGATCTTGCTAGTCATATGCACCTGCTATGAGTTATGATCTGTAAACCCCGGGGTGACAATAGTCGTGATACTTTCCAGTGATGACCGTAGTTTGAGGAGTTCATGTATTCACTATGTGTTAATTCTTTGTTCCGGTTCTCTATTAAAAGGAGGCCTTAATATACCTTAGTTTCCTTATGGACCCCGCTGCCACAGGAGGGTAGGACAAAAGATGCCATGCAAGTTCTTTTCCATAAGCACGTATGACTATTTACGGAATACATGCCTACATTATATTTATGAACTGATGCTAGTTCTGTGTCGCCCTAGGTTGTGACCGTTATATGATGAATATCATCCAACGAATTCACCGATCCAATGCCTACGAGTTCTCCACATATTGTTCTTGCTAAGTTACTATTACTACTGCTACTGTTCCAACTGCTATAAAATCATTGCTATCACTTTTACCGTTACTGCTACCGTTACCACTGCTATCGAACTATCATATTACTGTGCTACTTATCACTCTACCGTAGATATTTAATCTCCAGGTGTGGTTGAATAGACAACTCAACTGCTAATACTTGCAAATATTCTTTTGCTCCCCTTTTGTCGAATCTATAAATTTGGGTTGAATACTCTACCCTCAAAAACTGTTGCGATCCCCTATACTTGTGGGTTATCAGATGTGTGGATGGAATTGATCATGTAATCGAGTTAAGTTTGATAGGGCTTGATCCCTAGTATCCACTATGTTCTAAGATTGATGTTGCTATGACTTTGCTATGCTTAATGCTTGTCACTAGGGCCCGAGTGCCATGATTTCAGATCTGAACATATTATATTATCTCTGAATATAAGATTGATTTGGATCCTATCTTGCAAGTTGTATATACCTATTATGTGTCTTGATCCGCATACCCCAAGGTGACAATAATTGGGATTATTTCCGGTGATTGCCGTAGTTTGAGGAGTTCATGTATTCACCATGTGTTAATGCTTTGTTCCAGTTCTCTATTAAAAGAAGGCCTTAATATCCTTTAGTTTCCAATAAGACCCCGCTGCCACGGGAGGGTAGGACAAAAGATGTCATGCAAGTTCTTATCGCAAGCACGTATGACTATACACGGAATACATGCCTACATTACATTGATGAATTGGAGCTAGTTCTGTGTCACCCTAGTGTGTAACTGTTACATGATCTATGCCATCCATATATTCCCATCACTGCACCATGGCCTACGCTTTACATATATTGAATCTTGGTAAGTTACTACTACTATTGTTACTATCACACTCGCTACTCAATTGCTATTGTCACTACTGTTACTAAAATTACTGTTGTCACTGCCACTGCTACTTTTGCTACTACTATTTGTTGTGCTAGTAAATCCTTGCTGCAGAGAGATATCCCAGATGCGGTTGAATTGACAAGTCAATCATCAAGGCCGATAAATATTCTTTAGCTCCCCTCGTGTCGAATCAATAAATTAGGGTGAAATACTACCCGTGAAGACTGTCGCGATCCCCTATACTTGTGGGTTATCAAGACCTTTTTTTGGCGCAGTTGCCGGGGAGCATAGCTTTATTTATTGTGTCAACTTGAGGATATCCAATTGCCAGTATGAAGAATCTGAAAGATAATCAAACTAAGCTCGTCCCCTCTCGTACGAGAGCAGGTAAGGAACGGCCATCTAGATCTGCTTTTGATTCACCTACTGTTTTGAATCATCTTGTTACACCACCACCTATTGATCGTCCTGATATGTCACATGAACTTGATGATACTACTTATGAAATTAATGATGATACTATTGCTACACATGATGAAACTGAAACTGTCCCACTGAGAGAATTACTTGATGCTCATATTACTAAAGCTAGGGAACTTGAAAATGCTGAAACTGATGAAGACTTTGAATCACCTGTTACACCTCGCTCTCCTAATAGATATGAATTGCCTTATGTACCTGAAGGTTATGTTATGGATGCTGAGGTAGCTAGGGTATTTCTTTCTTGTGAGAATAGAGATGATTTGAAGAAACTACTATGCAAACTAAAAGAAAAATCTATGATGGAGAAATTGAAATGTGATCCTAAATTTGCTACTTTCTCCTATATTTGTCACTGATAAGGATTATGAATTCTCTATAGACCCTGAATTGATTCCTATAGTAGAGTCTGATACCTTCCATAATTATGAAAATGAAACTGTTGTCGAACATGTCATGAAACTAAATGATATTGCTGCTTTGTTTACTAATGAGGAAAAGATGTGCCACTACTTTATCCTTATGTTTTGTCCTTTCTCGCTAAAAGGTGAGGCTAAAGGATGGTTTCTTTCTCTTGTTCCTAGTTGTGTGCGTAGCCCCCAGGATATGATTCATTACTTTTCTGAAACATATTTTCCTGCTCATAAGAAATAAGCTGTTTTACCGGAAATATTTAACTTTGTGTAAATATAAGAAGAGAATCTCCCTCAAGATTGGGGGATGCTTCTCTAGTTACTTAGAGCTTTAACTGATCATCCTCTTAAGAAAAATGAAATTCTTGATATCTTTTATAATGGACTAGCCGATGCTTGTAGGGAGTTCGTAGATAGTTATGCTGGTTGTGTTTTCAGGGAAAGAACTTTTGGACAAGCTGAAGAATTATTGAATAACATATTGCAAAATGTTGATGATTGGACACTTCCTGAACCACTGCCGGAACCTATTCAAAACAAGAGAGGTATTTTATTCCTCAATCCTGAAGATATGCAAGAAGCAGAAAGATCTATGAAAGAGAAAGGTATTAAAACTGAAGATGTCAAGAAATTACTGCCTATTAAAGAAATACATGGACTTGACAACCCGACACAGGTAGTAGAGGTAAAATCTCTCCGTGCCTTTAATGAAAGTGATATACCTTATACTAAGACTCCTAGTCAATCCATGGATGAATTTTACCTTATTAAGCAAGAGCACTTCAATAATTATGTTAAGGATCAATTAAGACGTAATGCCATGATGATAGATCACTTAAGTGACTTGATGTTTAGAATTGCTAATGATGTGAAGGGTCTAGGTAAACATGCTTCTATGGTTCACACCCAACTAGACGAAGTTGCTAAGTCACAAAATGATTTGCTTGCTGAAATAAATAATAATATGAATGATCATGCTGAGGAAGTTCGGGATTAAGGGGTCCTCGGGCTGCCGGCCTGTCTCTGCGGGCCGGACAGTGGGCCGCTTTGTGATTGTCAATGAAGGTCCGAACACCATCACCAAGACGGAATCTCTCAGGACATGACGTGCACTCCAAGTACAAGATGATGGGTTCGGCATATTCCTTTCCTGATGTAGCCGACATTGTGTAACCCTAGATACCCCTGGTGACTATATAAACTAGAGGGTTTGAGTCCGTAGAAGAAGGTTAAGCTCCTTACTTTTAGGGTTTAGACCACATCATACGATCTCGAGGTAGATCAACTCTGTACTCGATACCCCATATTCAATATGATCAAAGCAGGATGTAGGGTTTTACCTCCATCAAGAGGGCCCAAACCTGGGTAAACATCGTCTCCCTAGTCTCATGTAACCCATCAATCGAAGATCCACAGTTCGGGACCCCCTACCCGAGATCTGCCGGTTTTGACACCAACATTGGTGCTTTCATTGAGAGTTCCACTGCGGAATCGCGAGAAGGATTGATGGCTTGCTCCGTCACCACCGATGGGCTCCACTCCGAGGATATCTTGGTCCCGGGCCAGCCCTCCGTGTTCGATGACGCCACTCCGCTCACCGGGGTGGCTGATCACCTTGATCAGATCGTCAGGTTCGCCCCGGGCCAGGGAATCAAGTTCGGCGATCTGGATTACATCAGCAACGCCCAAGGCAATCTGGTTCTTTGCGAGCTCTCAGCTTTAACTGACGAGCACGGTAGTCCCGAAGCCTTGACTTCTAATCTCTTCCCCGACATAGTGTCCGGGACAACCTCTTCGGATCTGGCCTTGAGTTTGGATCTGATCATGACATGCATAGATCAGGGGTCAACCCTGGCCAAACACACTTAGTGGGCTAACATGTCTGAGTACAGCTCAGCCGAAACGACAAAGGATACTCCAGCGAGTCCCTCATCTTCAAACGAGACACTGGGCCGGATCCAAGCATTGGAAATTACAGATTCCCCGGCCCCGACCTATGCTCAAAACGGTCTGGAGCCAGTCACTGGGAATTTTGCTTCCCACCCACCTCCCACTTAATAGCCACCATCGAAGATTTAACCGATGTGTTGGACTTCTCTTCGGATGAGGGAGAGGAAACATATGCGGACGTCGGCACAACTGCTCCTCCCGCAACGGGTCAGTGGACCGCCACATCCACGTATGATGTTTACATGGTGGATACTCCCGGCAATCAGGAAGACAGCACACCTGCTTCGAGCGGCAGCGGCATCCCACCCAAAAACAGTGGTGACGACACACTCAAGCGCCGTCGTCAGTGTAAAAAATCCAATGGGCGCAAGGGAAGGAGAAATAACACCGCCTCCGAAAACTTTACATCATACACCCCCGAAGATCCCGCTGACCCAGCCGCTCCCGAACAGCAGCAGGGCGATCCTGATGGGAGAATAGACACTGAAAACCTAGAGGACCCTGCCGACTCCGAAGACAGCAACTACCTACCTCTTTTCGAAGATGATGTCAGTCTTGATGAGCAGGATTTCATCATTCCCGAAGACCCGCTTGATCAAGAGCGATTCAAGCGTCAACTGATCGCCACCGCTCGAAGCCTTAAGCTGAAAGAAAAGCAAATCAAAGCTGAACAAGACACCCTCAATGACAGATGGACGTGAGTCCTACCTACCGAGGAAGAACATGGCTATGGATGGCAGGATCAAAATAAAGTTTACCCGCGCCGCCGCTTATTGCCAGAATTCGATGACGAGGCCCTTTAGCCCACACTCCCTAGACATGCCAAAGACGACCAGCTGGACTGCCCCCCCTCGAGGACGGGATAGGCCAACCGGCAAAGCGAGAGAAGTACCCGAGCACCCCTGCAAAGGACGGAATGAGCCAGCGCAGCCCGAAGACCTGTTCCACCTACGCCACACTCTGAATGCTCACGCGGGACAAACAAGATCCATCTATGGATCCAAAGGACGAACCCCTGCCAGATGGGACAGGTATCAAGCTTGGCTCGACTAGAACGATAGAGTCCGGGGGCGGCACCGGGATCGAACTCAATCCGACCTCCTGCGCGACGTAGCCAGGATCAGGAGCGCCTCGCACCCGATGTGTTTCACTGACGAGGTGATGCAGCACCCATTCCTCGAGGGATTTAAACCCGTATACATCGAACAATACGACGACACTGCTGACCTGGCTGTTTGGATGGAAGATTTTCTTCTCCACATACACATGGCTCTTGGATATGACCTCCACGCCATCAAGTACTTACCACTAAATCTCAAAGGACCAGCATGGCATTTGTTGGGGATATTGCCCACGGTTTGACCAGGCCAGAAGGTATGACCTGGCCCATCACTTGGCGGCTCATGGGTCACCTCGCTTACCGGGTCGACCTGGACGACAAGGCCTAAGGCCCAGTGTGCAACCTGGCGGAAGGTGGCTCACGGAGAGGCCTGGAGGGTTGGCTTGCAGAGTAGGACTCCAATTAAGGGAAGCAAGACCTGTACTAGGATTCATCTTATAATAAGAAAGAGAATAGTCCTAATCCTACTCGGACTCTACATGTAAGCCTGCCTCTTCAACTTATATAAGGAGGGGCAAGGCACCCCAAGAGGAAGAGGTCAAGTCATTAGAGATAGACAAATTAGAAACCCTCGAGACATATGGTAGTGAAATAGAACCCTTGTAATCGAGATCATCATCATCATCAATATCAATCAAGCAGGACGTAGGCTTTTACCTCCACCGCGAGGGGCCGAACCTGGGTAAAACACGCGTCTCTTGACTCTGACCAACCCCGTTCAAACCGCCACCTAGTTGCGATGGCCTCACACCTAAGTTCTCTCACGAGGACATCTGCCGTGATAAAACCACGACAGTTGACGCCCACCGTGGGGCCAGCACACGTTGATGTTGAGTTCTTGGAGGGAGCTCCCTAGGGATCGAGAAGCTCGCAATTGGCCGGATGAGCCGGTCCGGAAGGATCTACTTCAAATCCAATCTCACAAAAGGGATGAAGATATTTTTTGTTACAACGTTGCTCGTACATGGTGATCCACCAGATTCAAAAAACAGACAAGATAGCGGCATCAACAAGAGGCAAAGGTGGCACAACTCCAATCTGCTGCGTTACTATCCAACCGCCAGTGCTACAGCTGGGTACGTCCGTATCACCTACCACACGGGTCAAAGATATGTTAAACCAGATCAATTTCCCTTATTTGTTCATGTGGCCAGACAATCATATGGTGAAGCAAACAAGAAAATTCAGCCATCATAAGTAGTACTAGTACCCATGTGGAATAGTACTAAAAGTAATCAAGAGGAGCAGGGTTTACACGAAAATCAAGGCTTGATGGATCAACAGTATTGTACGATTATGCTACAACTACGCGTCTCTCCCAGGAATTAGCATCAGACCGTCACTGCTATGACTGCTACACAAAATTATCAATAACGACGCCGACTTCATGGCTACATCCGCCAGGCGACTCATAAAGATCGTGATTTTCCAAAGATGTTCTGTGAAAAAATTGTGAATCGAAAATGCAACAGGAGCGGCAGCTGCAGTGCTAAGCTGTTTCGCCGTTTGGAGAGGTCGATATTTTTTGGGGATCCAAAAGTTTACCGATTCGCCTCCTAATCGGAAGTGTCGTTGCCACGTCAGTCTTAATTGGAAGAATCAAAGTCAAACCCTAGGTATCTCACCATGGGATTTGCCGTGGTGCCCCACCGTTTGCGGAAATTCACGCGCTGGATTCACATTTTCGGCAGCTCCAATCAATATCAACAGTGGCGACAACTCCTGCATTGCGTTCCGAACAGGACCGTTCATCTTATTCGTCAATCAACGACGGCCAGATCGCATCACGCCTGGCAAGCTTCGCCATCACCACTTAAGATCTCGGCGAAGTGGCAGGCTTTGTCGCCTCCGTCTTTCCTCGGGCACGTGGTCAAAGCCGGCCATCGCCTACAACAATGTCTACTTCAATCTCGATGCTGGCCGAAAGTAAAAATAAAAAAAAAACCTTCAGGGCCTCCGACGGCCCTGCCTTGTGCGAGGTGCGCGTGTCCAGCAGAGGCGGTTGTGCGCACATTCACTGGCAGCAGATTGGATCTCACAGCTGCTAGCATCAGCGCAACACGCGTCAGTCCCAAACCGAGCCGGTCAAATCGGAAGCCATCCGACAACAAACTCGTCCGCATTGCTGGTTGATGGAATCTATACCCGATCAAAGTTCTTTAGCGGTTAATCTGATTGCATCATGGAAAGTGATCGGAGAGCAGTGGATGCGAGCACCTGCATGCAAAACATGCATCATGGTGTGCCTTACTACTCCAAAGGATCAAGTCCCACAATAAACAACAAGCTGACTACGTTCATGGATTATGCGGCCAGAGTGTTGATCACATGCATATACTATTCACTACATGCATATACTATTCACTTTGTGTGTACCTCCAGTACCTCATGCATGGTTCAGCCTCCGACTCGGCGTGTCCTAGAAATACGGCGATCTCGACGATGTGCACATTGGGCGCAGGGGCTCGGTTCAATGGTGCATGCGCTTTGAACTCATAGTTGGCGATGCCTCCTCGTCTGCGACCCGGCCATGAGCCATCTTCAACTTGAAATCCCTCTACTTCATCGACCACCGCGATAGCTATCAACATCAGTGGTACTGGCACACAGAGGTCGCTCCCTATATAAGAAAAAGGAAACATGCGGTCCAGACAATGGAACGTGCTACTAGATACTACCTCAATGATCGATCCATTGAAACTAAAGAGAAAAAAAGAAGGTGGCCGGTGCAATCGGCAGGGCAGGATGATCCAAGTCCCATGGCCCCAGCCTGGGAGCACCAACAGCAAGCTGCTTTTGCATGCGTGCCACATCAGTAGCATATCAGGCACAAAGAAAAGGGAATTTACCTCACACAGAGATACAACATAAGGGATTCATGCTAAAAAAGGTACTAATTGAGGGGCACGACACACTTCAAAACTTGATGGATGCATGGCTACTATTTGGACATGAAGGCCATCGTTCAGTCAAAGTGCTGCGCAATTGCTGCATCCGAACAATAAATCAGGACAAATATTCACTGTTCGTGAGAGACACGACGAGATCATCTATCGTTCAAATACATCAGGTGATATCCATCCAGTCTATTTTCATCAGTATATATTAATTCCTTCGAGAACATCTACCCTGCCCGACGG
Organism: Elymus sibiricus; assembly: GCA_039707655.1. Classification (NCBI taxonomy): domain Eukaryota; kingdom Viridiplantae; phylum Streptophyta; class Magnoliopsida; order Poales; family Poaceae; genus Elymus; species Elymus sibiricus. Next base: position 254,046,377 of record CM077665.1, read on the forward strand.
TATTTTTATACGCAGGACATTTACTGATTACAAAAAGGCATTATTTTGTGAGTACGGAGCTCGCGCCAATATCATCATGTACCACCGTCCATCCATGCCGCACTGTCCATCGGACACGCGTTCAAGCCCCCGCCCCCGCGGTCCGGTCTACATCAGCACACCGGGGCCGCGCCCCGCCCGTATGAGCCACCAAACGAACACACGCAAGCGGCCGCCTCCGCGGGCCGGTCTCCTCTAACAACATTGGAGCAAAGAAAAAATTAACATTTGGGATCATGTCTTATGCAAGGTTGCCAAAGCTCGCGCCAGCCCCCACTCACACCAAGTTACCCAATGGATAGACGCACTGGCTTTCCATTTCCCTGTCCGGTCTGCTTTAGCACATCGAAGATATAAGAGAGTCAGACACGGAGGAAACATTCCTGGAGAAGCTACAAATTGAGACGGCTACCGTTGAGCCAGCAATTCTAAAGCTGGCAGTGAAGCAAAAGGAAAAAAATGCCCCTGGAGGAGACAGGAGAGCCGGACCAAGTGAGACTAGCAAAGAATGGGTCAAGAGGCAAATGAATTCAATTTGGCCACGAAATTTTCCAAGGACATACGATGAGCATCACGAAGATCATCAACTCGCCACATCATCTCCAGTTTCAATAAATTCCATCGTTCAACCGTCAACCTTATGCTGGCTTATGCCATAGCCAAGTATGAAGACTCTCAAGCCGCCTCCTCGAGTCGACTTAAGACTCGGGGGCTACACAGACATGGCTCGACAGATTTGGTCGTTTTCAACAAATACAAGAACCCTGAGTCATGGCAAGGCAGATAATTCGGTTCCAGGGGTTGCTGCCATATTGGCGAAAAATTAAAGGTTGACAAAGAGGACTAGCTGCCACGATGCGCAATTCAAACATGGGTGTCCTACCATATTGGCGAAAAATTAAAGGTTGCCAAAGAGGACTAGCTGCCTTTATGCGATGTTCAAACATAGGTATCCTACCTTATTGGCTCATCATATTATGATTAATGGAATAAAGCCGGCTTATCTGAACCCCAGATGTTTTGCAGTAGTAGCATTGTCTCCTGTATATCCTATGCTGAGCTTTTCCATGATCATAGGTCACTTGGGGGCTCCCGACTCAACAAGTTAGCGATTAATATCCCTCATGACCTGGCTAAATGCCATTACCAATAATTGTTAAACCTACCTGTTTGCAAGATGCTACTCCGAACAGGTGAACCCGTGTACTCTTGATAAGTCAATCCATCTGGAGCCTGAACTTATCAAGGTTAAAACACCAGCTTGAGTCACATGAGAGCCGGCTTACAGAAAGCAAGGATAAACCATGGGTTATCACGCCCTCTTCATTGAAGCAAGACTCGAGCCTCGAAAGCCGGTCTTTATGTCGAGCCTCAAAAGCAGGCATTTTTATACTCTGTTATCATATGCATACATCATCCTGCATTGCATCATTACACAATGCATCATACATACATATCCATATTTGTTTATGTTGCGGAAAGCCGGTCTTCAAACCGGGTTTTATCGTAACTTCTGCAGGAACAAATAAATCCTTGATAGCCAAAATTGCCGGATCTTCAACATGGTTTATCATAATCAGTATTAAATGATTAGGTCTTCTAAGCTAGCTCAGAAGAAATGATTACTCTCGAAGAGCTGGTCTATATTGCTGAGCCAGCTTATCACATATAATGTCGGGTCATTTCTGTCGGCGTTCTGGATACCAGGGTACCCAGACTTGCCTGCTTGCGGCCCAAGGCGTGGCCCACCTGGCGGTCCGTACGGCCCTGCGCGGCCTCGCACAAGACAAGACCCTCGCGAGGAACCCATCCTCGTGAGGAGGACATCGCTAAGGCGGAAGGGGAAGCCTCCCCAGGCCTCCTCCCGAGTGGCAGAGATCCCTATGCAACACCGGGCCTCGGGAGGTCAGGGGTAACGACAGCCAGGCTAGGCGGGTACTAGTGCGCCAGAGGGAGCAGTTTCCTCTTTTGTGCAAAGGCGACAAGGACGAACGCGAGTTCCCAAGGAGCCCTGCCAAAGGTTTCCATTCCGGTGCAACAAGACCGGGTCAGCGAGCGCAGCAGGACGGATGTCACCGGCGAGCCCACCACGGCGTCACCACCACCAACTTTGCAGGCGAAGACCGCCTTTCGTCAGGTTAAGATGTACCTCCTGTCCCCTTTCAAATTTGGCCGTTGTAGGATTCTTTCCCGCCATTGCGATAAGGGAAGAGGACCCGGGCCGCTATAAATAGAGACTAGGTAGCTCGGTATAGAGGAGACGAAGGAACCACCCCGAAAACACACCGCTGTACTAGTTCATCCACAAACCTCCTCGCGAGGCAATCCACCAAAAGCAGGAGTAGGGTTTTACGCTTCACAGCGGCCTGAACCTGGGTAAACTCTTGTGTGCCATCGTCTTCCTCGCCAACGAGCGGGGTATTGTGTTGTGAGCTTGGGAGGGGCGAAGCTATTGGGGAATCTTCACACACGCCCCTGGGTTCGAATTCCTTAGGGTTTTGCGGAGCCCGAAATCCGACAATTTCATTGACCGGCTCTTGGATTTTTCCAACTTGTGCTCTGTAGTAAACTACATCACTTACGGATTTCTCAAACATATATTTGCCGGGTTGCATCGCAACCATGGGCAGAGATTTCATTTCAAGCACAAAGGCATTATTCCAGGATATTCGTACAAATGATAAATTACCGGGTTGCATTACAACCACGTTCAAGGATTCATTCAATTCAGATCAATATCTGTTCAAGAGAACTTCTGAAGTGCATTATGATGGGTTATATTATTCTCACACGATCCCAAGTCACTGCAGGCATACGACCCGACACTTGGGGACTACATCATATCATGTTTTTCTTTTCAAAGGAGAAGTACATATAAGTCCTGAGTCGCTGTAGGCAAACGACCCACCACTTGGGGGCTACACTACTCAGATCAAATTTTCTAAAGTCCCGAGTCGCTGCACGCATGCGACCCGACACTTGGGGGCTACAGTATTCAGCTGTTTAAACAGATTATAAGGTCCAAATTGAAGACCCGAACCATCACATACTGATAGGCCGGCCCTTGGGGGCTACACATGTGAAATGCAAAAGATTCAGTTTATATCTGGCGACTCAGATGACAACCTAGATTTCTCCAAAGCTATCTACCTACAACATTCAAAACCAAGTTCAAAGTCCCAAGATGCTACAGGCAAGACAACCTGGCACTTGGGGGCTAAGCAGTCAAAGATATTATTTTTACGCAAAGAACCAAGTCATCATGAACTGATAAACTCAAAGTTTAGGGGCTATAGGTAACATGGAGATAAAAAATAGCAGAACACCTTCAAGCTGTCAATCGTGAGCGAGACACACCTCATTTCTTGATGGAGGTTTGCAAAGATCATCTTCTCCAAGTTATTCATAGAAAGTCCTAGAAGCCGGCTCAACATCAGATGGATCTTTTATTCCCAATATTTTTATCTAGCCGAAGCATTGAAAGCCGACTCAACATCAGATGGATCTTTTATTCCCAATATTTTTATCTAGCCGAAGAATTCAAAGACGGCTCAACATCACACAGATTTCTTTATTCCCAATAATTTCATCAATTCAACTGGAGTCCAGTTGTTTGACCTGGCAGCGCCAACGATCACGACCCGGCATCATCAATGGTCATGACCCGGCAGAGTCTATATATGCAACCCGGTTTCATAAGTTGGCAATTTGTACATCCATAAATCAACAATATTTTCATCCTAATTCAGTATCCACTATGTGTGATGACCCGGCAAGAGCCGCCGCGTCCCAAAAAGCCGGTTCAAGAACAGACGAAATTCTATTCCCAATATTTTCATCAAACCCAAAGCACGAGGAACTGGCCTGACGTTAGAGGCATTGTTATTTACAATATTTTTTCTACGAGGAAACAATATCAGCAAGTGGATTGAGAAGCCAACCCGATGATATGATAATGAGAGACCCGGATTTTCGAGGAGCTACTTCATTGAAATAAGCCGGCCAGTGGAGCAAGCAGGTCCCTTAACATATTTATTATTCTTGTTTAAGGAGCTTACCATGAATAAATTCAGGCTAACCTGGGGGCTAATGTTGGGGATATTCCCCAACGCTTGACCTGACCAGGAGGTATGAACCGGCCCATCACTTGGCGGCTCATGGGTCACCTCGCTTATCGGGTCGACCTGGACGACAAGGCCTAAGGCCCAGTGAGCAACCCGGCGGAAGGAGGCTCACGGAGAGGCCTAGAGGGCCGTCTCATAGTGTAGGTCTCCAATTAAGGGAAGCAAGACCCGTACTAGGATTCATCTTATAATAAAAAGAGAATAGTCCTAATCCTACTAGGACTCGACATGTAAGCCTGCCTCTTCAACTTAAATAAGGAGGGGCAAGCCACCCCAAGGGGAAGAGGTCAAGTCATTAGAGATAGACATCTTAGAAACCCTCGAGAATTGAGGTAGCAAAATTGCACCCTTGTAATCACGATAATCATCATCAATATCAATCAAGCAGGACGTAGGCTTTTACCACCACCGCGAGGGGCCGAACCTGGGTAAAACACGCATCTCTCGAGCCCAACAAACCCCGTTCAAGCCGCCACCAAGTTGCGATAGCCTCACACCTAAGTTCTCTCACAAGGATATCTGCCGTAACAAAACCATGACAGCATTGGCTGAACAGCCTCCCCGAAAACTCCATAGGGAGTTGGGAAGAGCTTGAGGATGCCTTCCTCTCTAACTTCCAGGGCACCTACGTTCGGCCGCCGGATGCTGCAGACCTGAGCCACATCTTTCAACAAGTCAGAGAATCATCCCGGCAATTCTCTAACGCTGAGGCGTTGGCCTCCTTCAGGAACAATATTCGAGACGAATGGCTAGCCTGTTAGCTCGGACAGGAGCAACCTCGAACAATGTCCGCTCTCACCTCACTTATGTCCTGCTTTTGCACGGGCGAAAACAGCTGGCTAGCACGCTGGAACAATCCTCCTTCAAACCCCGACACTTCCGAAGTACGGGACCACAACGGGAAGCCACAACGTAACAAGAATAAACGTCGGCACAACGGCATGGAAGCCGAAGACACGGAGGTTAACGCCGGGTTCAGTAACTCCAAGTCGCCACAACCGAAGAAAACCACTAAGGGGAATAGGGATGGACCCTCTCAGCTGGACAAAATAATGGACAGACCCTGCCAGATTCAAGGAACTCAAGACAAGCCCGCCACCCTCACCAACCGTAACTGTTGGGTGTTTGAACACGCAGGCAAACTTGCAACCGAAGACTACAGCAAGGGCGCCCGCAGCAAGGACGATGAAGAGCCCCGCAGGCCGAATAATGGAGGCCAAAAGCAATTCCCCCCTGAGGTAAAAAGTGTGAACATGATCCACGTCACACATATACCCAAGAAGGAGAGGAAGCACGCACTTCGGGACGTATACGCCACAGAGACCGTCGCCCCGAAATTCAACGCATGGTCAGCTTGTCCGATCACCTTCGACCGCACTGACCACCCGACCAGTATTCGGAATGGAGGGTCAGCTGCCCTGGTACTCGATCCCATAGTAGACGGATACCATTTAACAAGGGTCCTTATGGACGGAGGCATCAACCTCAATCTGATCTACGCAGATACGGTAAAGAAAATGGGAACTGATCTGTCACGGATCAAACCTAGCAACACCACCTTTAAAGGTATCATCCCTGGCGTCGAGGCAAATTGATCGGGCACCATAACTCTAGAAGTGGTGTTCGGTTCGCCCGATAACTTCCGGAGCGAGGACTTGATCTTCTATATCGTCCCCTTTCGAAGCGGTTACCACGCACTTTTGGGCCGAAAAGCATTCGCCCGCTTCAACGTCGTCCCCCATTATGCGTATATGAAGCTCAAGATGCCCGGACCCAAGGGGGTCATAACCGCCTACGGCAACATGGAGCGTTTGCTCCGAACAGAGGAACACACCGCGGCCCTAGAATCCGAGGTTCAGCTCGGTGAACGCGTGCCAAACACTCAACCTACCGTCAAAACACACAAGGTAAGTAAGCGGGCCCGAGCTTTGTTTCAACTTCCGGAGCCTTCTCACGAACCACGCAAATAGGAATACGCTCCCCACAGCGCAGCATGGATACCTGTAAGGTACGTACCCCAAAGTCCCAATTTCGCACTAAAAATTCCATGGGTAGCTGTGGGGACCCTTCATCCAACGGGATGGCGTTCGGCTTAACCGAACACAGTCATATATGTCTTCAGACAACACTAGGCTCCATTCAAAGTATCCTATTAGTAGCATTAAGCTCACATAATTCGGTGACCTCTCAAGACTTTCTCTCACATGGCCCGCTCGTCAACTACCACCTCCTCTAAAGGAGCACCCTCCAGGAGAATAAAGGCACAGACGTGCAGCAGGACACAGTAAAGGACATCAAGCCATTTTTTGTCAAGGTCCTGTGTTAACCTTTTTTCCTATAAATTTATTTTCGCGTACTTGTAACAGTTGCATGAGCAAACGAAAGTCTACGGACCGTCAAGTATCCATCGCAATAACGCTCAAACGTTACACAATTATTGATATTGTGCATGCCTTTTTGCTCCTCAATGCAAGTTAGTTCAGTATGTATTTCTTCAGATGTGGTTGGTCCATAAAACCGGGGGCTTGATCAACTCACCACACGCATCGCCCCAACACTATCCTGGTATCATGTGTTCGACGTCTTGGATATTGCGTTATATGCATCGGTTCTGAATTGTGTCTTTGGTCAAAGGTTGGGTTGCCCGGCTCCTGTGGTTCCCCTTTTACGTTCCGCTTGTTCGGCTAAAAGGGGAAAGGGAGCACCGTTGCGATTGTACTTCTAGTTTGTCTTGTTAAGTACCTCAGCGGAGAAAGCCGAAACCGACTGGCATAATAAGCGTGAATTGATATGCGATCTGATGACAAGTGTTAAACTCAGAACTGTTGGAGGTTCACCATGGTAAAATGGAGGGTTTGGAGTAATACAAACCATGTGATACGGGTTTTCCACAGTGTTAAAACACCGAACATCACAAAGTAAAGGGGGGCTAGTGCTCATTCCCCGCATTCAACCTCCTATGGTTAAGTGAAAGCAATAAAGCCACATAGTCTGATTGCATCGTTTTCTTCCGAACTACCGCCTCCGGGTACCAAGACGTTGGCTAAGGGTAACAATGCGGATTCGAAAACACCCCTTTTAGTATCTATAGGGGGGTTGAAGCCGATGACAGGTAACTTTTAGAGTTACAAGAACCACACAGGAATCAAAATTAACAAAAGCACAACATGACATATACCATGCAAATTCACAAACATTACGATACAATAAAGTTTCAACCGTCAAATGGAAGATGGTACTTTCACTCAAGAACTACATCCTTTGGACATAAAGCCTCTATTGCCCATGCACCGTCCATAACGGCGGAAAAATACAGCTTGGGACGCTTATGCTCCTTCCCGGGCGGAGGAGGACCGGTAGCCCTTTCGGTGGGCTTCAGCTCCGGCCAATGCACCATCGTCTTCGCAAACGCCATCCGGGCACCCTCGGTGCAGGCAGAGTGAGTTAGGGCATCAACCCGGGGCATGACAGCGACCAACCTTTGCACCAAGCTGAAGTAGCTACATGGCAGTGGCTCTGTAGGCCATAGCCGGATGCAGAGATCCTTCATGACTGGCTTGGCTATGCGGTGCAACTCCATCAGCTGCTTCACTTGATCGGAGACAAGGAATGGTTGGTCTGGGGCCTGAAACTGCTCCCAGAACAGTTGTTGATCGGCATCCCCTTCCTGGGAGGCATAATGTTGTGCCGCATCCGCTGCACTTTTCGGTAGGTCCGCAAACACGATTGGAGAACACCACACTCGAGTGAGCAACAAGAACCTATTTCCACCAATGGGACATTGCAGTAAGTATCGCTTACCATTCGCAATCTGCTTTATTTGATGGAGTTCCTTCTCATGACGTTGTGCCTCCACGCGTGCCTCCTGGAGGGATGCCGAACTCAAGGATAGCTCGGTAGCTTGCTCCTTGTTCTTCTGCTCAAGGACCTCGCACTTGGAGATGGTGTCCTTGAGCTCTCGTTGCACTTCCGCAACTCTGGCGTCATGCTTGTTATTTCTAGATTTTCCCGATAATATGTTGGTAGCCACTTGTTCGGCAGCTGCCTTATGTTCGTCGGTCTCCTGCCTCGCCTTTAACAGCTCGGCCTTGAGATTATCGATCTCCACGGGAACGGCTGCATTGGGCATCAACATACTCCATTTTTCAGGATACAACCATAGAAATTCCTCGCTTATATGAGGAAAATAACGACATCAGTCCAGTTCGGACTTACCTTGTGCTTCATCAAACCGCTTGTTAAGGCGGTCGAGCCCGTCTTCGGAACTTTCAGCTTCCGATTCATCTCTGCCAACTCCATGGCACTGGGGGCTGTGGTCAATGGCATCGCCTGTATAGACCATTTACACATGTCACATTCCCAAGTTCCTGGATTCTAAAATCCTCTGTCCGGATGTTTTTCACATTCCAACACAGTCTTGGGGGCTGCGGCTAAATTCAAACCAAAAAGAATTTTACTTCGTATTCTTATCACATTCGACCCACGCATGAGTTCTTTCGAACTCACACATGGCTCGGGGGCTACTAAGTATGGCAATTGCATAAAAACTAAAACATACTTTAAAATTGGTGCCATACTATGTAAATTACCTTGAAGCCTACTAGTAGGCTGCCGAAGTTTTCCTTCAATCCGGTGTCAACGGATTGAATACCTTGCAGTGTCGTGCCCAGAAGGGCGTGGTGCTCTTCGGCGATGGAGGAGTCATTGAGACCCTCCTCCATCAGGGTTGTCCACCCGGATTGAGTCCGCTCTCTTACACGCGGCTCCGGGTGCGGCATTGTGGTTTCTCCCACTAGAGAAACCTGAGCAGATGACTCTGGAGCCCTGGATGGCTCTAGAGCAGATGGCTCCGAAAACCTGATGCTTCGACTGCCTTGTGGGTTGCTGGTCATCGCATATCCAAGTGAGTCAGGATGGACGAGTGGTTGACTTTTATCCGACTGGATGGAAAGTACTTGTCTGAGTGGATAGTATGTCTGTATTTATCTTGATACACTTGATGTGTCACCCCATGCTAGTATGGTATTTCGACCCTTCATGGGCCTACCTGTTATGTGTATCCCCAGCAGCAACAGCTTTAGTGGCTTGTTTCTTCATTTTGGCTTCATGCTTTTCCCATTCTTGAGGAAGTTCCTCTCCTCGCCTGATGCTCATGGGATTAGTTCTTTGTTCCTTAGCCAGTGGAGGTCTTGGGCATGGAGGATTTACTGCAAATTTCTTCATGTATTTGGGAGTGACATAATGGTATGCCCTCCACTCAATCTTTTGCATGCGCATTTTGCGCTGCTGCTTTGTTTCCTTGCCATGGGTGGCTTCATCTGGTGTGTAGTATTCATCATAAATTTCCTATGGAATTTCAAAGGCAGTGTGGACTTCAGGCTTCATTCCACCTTTTTGTGGTCTTTTACCATCTACCATTTCTTCAACTGAGGATTTTGCACTTTTGAGGTCTATGAAGATGTGTACAGTTTTTCTTCGAGGAACGCTGCAAATGAGTTAAGTTGATGCGAACCTAGAGATTCATCAGCAGACATTTGTACCTATGAATAGAGTATAGTTGCAAAGAATTTGGAGATGTCATATGCCTTCTCAGAAATTTTTCAAAAATATCTATAGTTGAGGAATTTGACCATAGATGTCTTGAAGAATTTCACTAAGTGTTCTTGACTTTGGTATCAGAGTTGTGCATATTTTGACAATCCACACAATTGAGGAATCTTGAAAAAAATCATAACTTAGAGAAATAAATCAAGGAAGAGTAGATTCATGGTGTTTAGAGGATTGATTCTTCAAGAATAAACACCTTTTGAGGATTTTGAGGCAAAACAAAGATCAAATGGGGTAGTAAAATTGGATTTTAGTTACCCTTTATAAAGAACACAACGAACTGGGAGTAAGAACGAAGAAGCTCGTCAGTTCGGATCTCACACGCCCTAACTTGGTGGCGGAAGACAGCTATGGCGGCGGCGGAGTGAAGAAATCCACGACCGATGCGAGTACGGCGTTGAAGAAGTCAAGGCAGTGATTGTTCTTCTTCTCTGGCGACGATGAAGGTTAGCAGGGATGCTAGGTCTTGAGCTTGAGAGCGATGGGAGTGAGGGAGAGATCGAGCAGGTAACTTTGAGGAGTGAAAGGGCAAGGGGTATTTATAGCAAAGTGAAAAATTGAACAACCCAGAATATTTTGACATCCATACTTGTCGGGGATATAGCCCCGCGGTATAACCCACCCTAATGGGTTGGGTCAATATAATGACGGTTCTGGAGCTATGCTCAAGATGGGCCATGCCATTGCAGACGAGGCAAGCAAGGCGATTACCAAGTAAGCCGCCGGGCGGACCGAACATGTGAAGACGGCGACTCAAGGCCCAGGAGGCAGAAGACGCCAGGAGTTTCCTTGCTTAAGAAGCAAGGCGTGTTAGAGACATATTAGGTGACGAGTTGTAGTGCGACTCGGACTCTGTTGTAAGGCCCAGGGTCTCGACTTGTATATAAAGGCGAGCCCCTAGAGCCGAAAGACTTATGTTACACACCCTCGAAAGCTAGGTTAGCGATTCCGCACCCTTGTAATCGAGATCATCATCAATATAGACACAAAGCAGGACGTAGGCTATTACCTCCATTGGAGGGGCCGAACTTGGGTAAACTCATCTGTCGTTCCCAATCAACCCCTTTGAGTCACCACCTAGCGGCGATGGCCGCACACCTAAGTCCTTGCACGAGGATATCTTCCGTGGCAAAACACGACAGTTGGCGCCCACCGTGGGGCTCTCGTCCGCTGGAGTTGAGTTCTCAAAGGGAGCCCTTCCAGGGTTCGGGGGATTCGCGGTCGGCCGAATGACCAAGAGTCACCGCCGCAAGATCTACATCGACGACTCAGGCTGGGGCCCCGAGGCAGACTTGATTCAGTACGGGTACCGGGACCCCTTTGGTAAGATTCATGTCTTCATCGGCCAGATTGGCGCATCGGTGCCCGAGTTGAAAATCTGCACCAACATCGTCGAGCCGGCTCGGCGCACCCAACCTGGTTGGCGTCACGACTTCGTTGGTTTCACCATGGGAGTCGGCCTCTTAGATAAACAGGCTTCTTGCGAGAACACACTCGTTAGCTCAGAGGGTGAATCTTCCAACGAGGACGCCGAGTCGATCTGTCCTCTTTATGATGGTAGGCTTGGGGGCTTGTTAGAGACCAAGATCCTCGAGGAGATTCATGAGTCGCCTCATCATGTTGCTGTCTACACAGCAGGAACCGCGGCGGCTCAAGCTCCGTCCACGGCTGGAGCACCGGGCGGCTCTGGCGTGCCGCGGGGCGGCTCAAGAGCTGAATTTAATCAGCAGGGAGGTAACGATGGCGGGCAGCTTTCTGGCCAAGGCAGTCACCAACATAGTAACCAAGGTGTTTTTCAAAGTAATCCCAAGTAGCTGAATAGCGGCCAGTACCATGTTTTCACCACTAGTACTTGCTAGCGAGATAGCAAGGTCAACAGCAGAGCCGATAGTTCACAGGTATCTCAACTAGTCTGAACATTCGATTACCTGGAGCAGGGAGGACCATCCCCCCCCCCGGGTTGACAACCCTGGTGGTTTAGCTTTGGTGATGTCACCTCAAGTTGGCGGTTACACCTTGTCCAAGGTCCTTATGGATGGAGGCAGTAGCATAAAAATCTTATACTATGAAACTTTTCGCCGGATGAACCTATCTGAGAGCATGCTGCTTCCCTCAACGACGGTGTTTCACAGGATTGTTCCTGGAAAGTCGGCTTATAAAATTGGGTGGATCAAGCTTGATGTCTCTTTCGGCAACGAGCGCAATTTCAGATGCGAGCCTCTAATGTTTGAGGTGGTCAAGATAAAGAGCCCTTATCACGCCCTCTTTGGGCGGCCGACCTATGCTCGTTTCATGGCCCGGCCTTGTTATGTCTATCTCAATCTCAAGATGCCAAGACCGGATGGCACCATTACCGTGGACGGAAGCCGGGAGATAGCTCATGAGTGCGAGGAAGGAGATGCAACTTACGCCGAGTCGGCTTGTGCGGCTGAAGAATTGAAGTTCTATACCGCCAATGTTGACCCGGCTAATATGAGCCCCCAAAATAAACCCAATACTAACTCGGAGCCTTCGCTCAAGTTTAAGCCGGCTGAAGATACAAAGTAGATCGATTTCACACCAGGTGATTCGTCCAAGTTGTTCACTATTGGGACCGACTTGGATCCCAAATAGGAAAATGCGCTCATCGAGTTCATCCGTGAGAATCGAGACATCTTTGAATGGAAACCTTCTGACATGCCTGGAGTCCCGAGAGAACTCGCTGAGCCCCACGTTAATGTGGATCCAAAGATGAAACCAGTACACCAATACCTCTGTCATTTTAACGAGAAGAGACGCAAGGCTATTGGGGAAGAGGTAGCCCGGCTCCTAGCTGTCGGGTTTATCGTTGAAGTTTTCCACCCTGAGTGGTTGGCTAACCCGATGCTAGTTCTGAAAAAGAACGGCACTTGGCGCATGTGTGTTGACTACACAGATCTTAGCAAAGCTTGTCCGAAAGATCCTTTTGCTCTGCCACGTATCGATCAGATCATTTAATCTACGACGGGTTGTGAGCGTCTGTGCTTCCTAGATGCATACTCCGGCTATCACCAGATAAAGATGGTTGTTGAGGATCAAGAGAAGACGGCTTTCATCACTCCTTTTGGTGCTTTCTGCTACGTCTCTATTCCTTTTGGGCTTAAGAGTGCAGGGGCGACTTATCAGCGGTGCGTCCAGAATTGCCTTCAACCATAGATTGGGCGCAATGTTCGTGCTTATGTCGATGACATCGTGGTGAAATGTCAGAAGAAGGAGACGCTCTTGGATGATATCAAGGAGACGTTCGATAATCTTTGAGTGTACCAGATGAAACATAACCCGGCAAAGTGTGTTTTTGGTGTTCCTGCAGGCAAGCTATTGGGATTTCTAGTTTCCAGGCGAGGCATCGAAGCTAACCCGGACAAGATCAAGGCGGTGACTTCACTAGCTGAGCCGGCAAATATAAATCAGGTTCAACGCCTGGCGGGTCGCATCGCGGCTTTAAGCCAGTTCATAAGCCGCCTGGGAGAAAAAGCTATTCCTTTTTATCAATTGCTGAAGAAAACAGGCGATTTTAAGTGGACTGATGCTGCTAATGAAGCTATTGAAGCACTCAAGCGACAGCTTGTTAACCCACCCATCTTAGCCGCTCCTACTGACAAAGAGCCAATGCTCATGTACATTGCCGCCAATTCCAAAGTGGTGAGTGTGGCAGTTGTCGTTGAGCGGAAGGAGGAAGGGAAGGAGTATCCGGTTCAGCGCCTAGTTTACTTCGTCAGCGAAGTCTTAACCTTGCCCAAGCAGCGGTATCCGCATTGGCAAAAGCTGGTCTTCAGAGTCTTTATGGCAAGCTGAAAGTTGAAGCACTATTTCCAGGAGCACCTAATCACGGTGGTCAGTTCAGCACCTCTTGGTGATATCATACAAAACCGGGAGGACACCGGTCGGATTGCTAAGTGGGCTATTGAGCTTGGTGATCACTATTTGAAATATGTGCCCTGAACCGCCATCAAGTCCCAAGCACTGGTAGATTTCATCAATGATTGGACAGAGAAGCAGATTCCAGAAGATAGGCCAGATAACACATACTGGACTATACACTTTGTTGGATCCAGACAGTTGGAGGGCTCGGGGGCTGGAGTTATACTGTCTTCTCCACGACGTGACAAATTTTGTTATGTTTTACAGCTCATGTTCCCTTCCACTAACAATGCAGCTGAGTATGAGGCCCTCCTACATGGACTTAGAATAGCTAAAGATATGAATCTTAGCCGGGTCAGATGTTTGGGCGACTCAGATCTGGTGGCTCAGCAAGTTTCAGGGACTTGGGATTCTAAAGACCCCCGGATGGCGGCTTACCGACGGGCAGTCTTTGATGTGGAGGGTCATTTTCAAGTCTATCAAGTCGTTCATATAGACCGCCGGCATAATGAGTCGGCTGACACCCTGTCACGTCTCGGCTCACAGTGGAAGCCGGTCCCCCCTAACGTCTTTTTAGATGTACTTCATAATCCTTCGGTCAAGTTGTCATCTGAGGAGGATATAGCTATTCCTGGAGGCACACTTGGTGGCGGCTCTCCATGCTACTCCTGACTCGACTATGCCATATCTGGCTTACCTCACTCGAGGTGAGCTCCCAGCTGAGGAAATCATCGCTCGACAGATAATTCAGCGGTCCAAATCAATGACTATCGTCAATGGCGAATTACATTGGGAAGCAGCACTGACGTGTTTCAACGCCGTGTTTCCCCTGAGGAAGGCCAGGAGATTCTTAATGAAATCCATGCTGGTGACTACGGACACCATGCCGGATCACGATCCCTGGTGGCAAAAGCTTTTCGGCATGGGTTTTATTGGCTGACGGCTCACGCAGATGCAGAAGAGATTGTGTGCAAGTGCGATGGGTGTAAAAAGTTCGGTCGACAGGCTCATGTGTCGGCTCAGGAATTGCGTATGATCCCGATTACTTGGCCGTTTGCGATTTGGGGGCTTGACATGGTTGGCCCGTTCAAGCCGTCTTCTGAAAGAAAACCCACCTCCTGGTGACGATTGATAAATTCACCAAATGGGTTGAAGCAGAACCAGTCAGTAATTGTGATGCAAAGACTGCGGTTAAGTTTTTGAAAAATTTGATTTTCCATTTTGGCTACCCGCACAACATTATCACTGATAAAGGTACCAATTTTTCCAAGGGAGCCATGGAACAATATTATAAACGAGAGCACATCGGGCTTGACCTGGCAGCAGTTGCACATCCATAGTCCAACAAGCCGAACGAGCTAATCAGGAGATCCTCAGAGGGATCAAACCCCGGCTTATGGTGCCCCTTGAGCGTACTCCGGGTTGTTGAGTTCAAGAACTCCCCGCAGTACTTTGGAGTATTCGTACAAGTCCAAATAGATCCATTGGATGCACACCTTTCTTCCTGGTTTATGGAGCCGAGGCGGTTTTACCAAGCGATATTCGCCATGACTCACCTCGGGTTACTGCCTACGTTGAGGCGAACAATGAGCTAGCACTTCAAGACTCCCTGGATGCCTTGGAAGAATAACGTGACTTAGCAGCAGCCAGATCTGCTATATATCAGCAAGACCTACGTTGCTATCACAGTCGTAGAGTGCGAAGCCGTACTTTTTAAGAAGGCGACTTAGTGCTCCGTCTGATTCAAGATGAGATAGGGATGCACAAACTTTCCCCACCTTGGCAGGGTCCTTTCGTCATCAGCAGAAACCTCAATAATGGTTCATATTATCCCGTGGACTTACGAGAAGGATCATACACCTCTGAGGATGAGACAACCCGGCCCTAGAACATTGCTCACCTGC
Source organism: Elymus sibiricus (assembly GCA_039707655.1). Taxonomy (NCBI): domain Eukaryota; kingdom Viridiplantae; phylum Streptophyta; class Magnoliopsida; order Poales; family Poaceae; genus Elymus; species Elymus sibiricus. Next base: position 254,061,930 of record CM077665.1, read on the forward strand.
GGCCTTATTATGCTTAAGAGCCACCGGCTCCCTTTTGTAATCCCCCCCTTGTAAAATCTATACATAGTTCTTTATTTTCAAATATAATAAAGCCGGCAGCCCCGAAACTTAGGCTCTCTATCGTTTCGACCTACAAAATGAGCATGAGTCTTTATTGTTTGAAACATAGGTCACTTGGGGGCTTCCAACTCATCGAGTTTAGCTTTCTCACCCTCTTGACACGGCAAAAACGCCACAATATATGGTTAAACTTGTCTGTATGCTTGATGCAACTCCGATCAACTGACCCCGTGTACTCTAGACAAGTCAAACCTTTTTGGACCCAGAACTTCTCAAGGTTAAAACACCGGCTTGAGTCATGTGAGAGCCGGCATACAGAAAGCTAGGATAAACCATGGGTTATCATACCCGCTTCATTGAAGCAAGACTTGAGACTCGAAAGCCAGTCTCTTTTTGCCGAGTCTCACTGAGCCGGCTTATTAACAGTACTTTATATAACTATAATTTTTTGTTATCACGTTATGGATTTTCAGGTACAGTATTATCCCTATTACCGGCTCATATATGAGCATCCGGGTTAACAACTATGGTCATATTATCACCGGGTTCAAATCACTTATCCTCAATATTATTGTGGAAAGATTCAACAAAGACTTGGGCCTCGAAAGTCAAGTTCTTTTGCCGGCTTATTTTTTTGACTTATCCTTTCTGTTTCAATCAAGCGACTCATTTAGCATAAGAGCAGAAATATTCAAGGACAAGCAAAAAGAGCAGCACAATTATATCTCATCAAATAGCTCAAAAGATAGAAGTTCTGCACCAACAAAGGTGCAAACATGCACGATGGTACGACAAAGCATTTCAAAAGTTTTAAAGCTACCCCTGCTACAGGCTCATACTAGGAGCCACACAGTACTCAAGTTCTTTCCCCAACACTTGGGGGCTAACTTAGTTTGGCGGCTCATTTATCTTCGGAGATGCCTTCATGCCTTTTCCTCATCAACCACCTCTGGATCTGAATCCACCGGCTCATCATCCTCGTCAACCTGCTGGCCTTTCCATTGCCATCGAATTGAGTTCAAAGATTAAAAATTGGACGTTCCCTCAATAGGAGATGATGCGTCAACATCAGGAGCAAAATTTCTCTTACATCGAGGAGACACCAACTCAGACGGCTCATCTTTGGGCGCTCTGATACGCTCATTATAATTGGAGTACGCGGGATGGTACTTTGAGAGGTCAATTTCCTCAGCTATAAGTGTAACAACACAAGTGCAATCCTTTCCAAATTCTTGTAATATTCCATGTATGGACCTTCCAAGTTTGACCTCATGTGTTTTGGTTTAATAAGGTTTGCCTCATGTCATATTGCATCATGGCATCATATCATCATATCATATGTGCATCATGCTTGTTGTGCATTGTTGTGTGTGAGTATGTGATGTGGAGAGGTGTGCTTGCAAGTGAGGTTTGGGGTTGGGTGAAACCTCCCAAATTCTTTTATAAAAACTATGCTTAAAACCCTTTCAATAGCAATGCTAGAGATGTGGTGTTTTTGCTTGCTCTTCTCATCTCAAATAAATGTTGCACTTCTTCCTAATAATCTGATAAGCATTTTAGAATAGCTCTCAACCATGTTTTAATATATTTGCCTTTTGAATCTTTGCAAAACAGATTCCTATAATAATTATATGTGAATTATTTATTTTCTCTAAAAATGCCCAAACCATTTTTATCAAATAGTGCTGATAATTGTGAGTTCAAAACTATATTTAGTTCCCTCAAAGACTTTTCCAATCTTCCCTGGCATTTTATTTTGTTTTGCTGTTTATTAAAAAAGGGAAACCTTTTTTCGGAGAGAGAGATCTCAGCCCACCTGGGCCTTCTTCCTTCCCTGGCCCAGCAGCAGCTAGCCAGCCACAGCCCAGCCGGCCTCCCCGCGCGCGGTGTCGTCCTCCTCTATACGGCACCCCATCCAGAGGAGCCACGTTGGCATGCCGATGATTTGACGGCCGTCCAGTGCCCATAGCCTCTATATAGGATTTCCCCGGCGCTCTAGGGTTTTCCCTCGCTCCATTTTAGCCTTCCTCTGCGCTGCCTCCGCTAGGTATAGCTCGTCCTCGCCCCGCCATCGCCATGCACCGAGAGCACCCGAGATCGTGCTCGGGGTAGCCTCCCGTGCCTCCCCTCCTTCGTCTGCGACAGCAAGGAGCTCGGGGTCGTCTGCAGCATCGTCCCTCGCCTGCGCTCGCATTGTCAGGACCCAGAAATCGGCCTCCTCGACGACATCTTCTTCCAACAGCCCCGAATCAGGGAGCTCGCCGGAGAACTCCCCTCGCCGACGTCTTTCCATGGGATCCCCGCCGTCCTCTTCTTGTCGTAGGTAAACGAGCTAGTCCCTGCTCCTCCCTCATGCCTTTCCCGTTGTGTTCGATGCCTGTAGGACGCGCCATACTCCTACCATCGCTGCGCTCGCCGCGCTTCGACGAGCTTCTGAAGGAGATCTTCAGAGAGAAAGCCTCGGGCTTTCTTGCTCCATTTCCGCAGCCCTCCCGTCCCAGTGCGCGCCCCGCAGCCCCACGTAGCCGCCTTGCCCCCACAGCGCTCGCCCGCCAGCTCCGCAGCGTCCTTCGCCTGGCCGCTCGCGCGCCTGAGCCGAGCTTCGGCTCAAGCTCGAGCACCTCGCTCCCGCCCGCCTCGTCTCGAGGTAGGCGCAGGAATGGAAATCCCGCTGAAATCCGCCCCCTGCTAGCCCTTCTCCCCCACGGTGGTCGTTGCCATGCTCGCCGGCGTCGTCTCTGGCTTCCTGGCGCAAGGTAGAAGGAGACCCAGCGCCTGGGGTCTGTTCAAAAGAGCTGACCCCCCCCCCTTCTTTCAGTAAACACCCTCCTAGCCCAGTGGTTGCGCCTCCACTTCCTCACCGGGGAGACCCGGGTTCGAGTTCCCCCGGGTGCACCCCCCTTTTTCCCATTTTAATTCGGGCTGACACTAGGCCCGAGGGCCCACATGTCATCCACACATGACTTGGGGCACTGCCAAGTGGGCCTTGTTTTTTTAGATTTTGTTTTGTGTTTTTTTACTGTTTCTGAGATATTTCCTTTTAAGGGAATTTTCCAGTTCAGAATTTTCCTGTTTTGGCAATGCTATTTTTGGATATGCCAAATTTGGCATATACTAGGTTATAAGTGACCATTGCAATTTTCGAACGCTATTTGTGAGAGTTTTGTCTATGCAAACATATGCTTATGATAGATGAATTTGGGGTAGAAAAATCCAGTGAATCCATTTGTGGTATTAGTTTTGTCATTTGGGCAAGTTTGTGAAAATGTTATTTTGTGATAATATGCCATTTTGTCATTTTCACATGATTTAAGTCTTGCACTATTTGCTAAACTTGCGAACATGAAAATTGCTCTTCGATGTGTGTACTAGCCCTTGGTATTTTTCCATGCCATGTTAATCCATGTTAAGGTTTGGAAATCTTTATGTCAACATGCCACCAAAATTCTGTTTTCACATGCTCAAATATTTCTAAGTGTTAATTCTGTTATTTTGTTGGCATGTTGTCTTGATGATTCCCATGAATTCATAGCTCCTTTGAGTTTGGCTCAATGTTATGTATTGATGAGCATGTTGACCTCTGTTAGCTTGTGCCAAGTGCTTGCAAATAGAGTTGTTACATCTTGGTTAAATATGATGCCAAACATGTCATTCTGTTAATAAAAATGCCTTGCTTGCCACTTGTTAAAATTACTGTCTGTGGAACTAGTTAGCTCAATATGCCATGTTCTGAGGATGATAGCCAGTGATCTGTGCATGTTTTGATGTTGGTATAGTGGAGTGAATTGAAGTGCATGTTGTCCTCTATGACCCTGTTAATTTTCATGCCATGAAAGTTCCTGTAGCATATGTAAATGTTGCTGTCAAAATGCCATCCTGTTAACTCAGATTTGGAAAACTGGTAATTTTCACTAAGTCCCTAAATACTGATTCAACATGCCATCTTGAGAGCTCAATTGCCATTGATCCTTGCTTTCATTCATGTTTCTGTAGATAGATGAATTGTTAAGCATCTTGTGTACTTCATGTTCATGCCTTTGTTGTGCTTTGTAGCTTGTTGTAGCTCCTGTTTTGTTTGTTGCAATATGGCATGTTGCTGTTTGTGGACAGATTGTGTGTTTGTTTGTTTGTTTGTTTTATGACTTGTGAGAGCTCTACCCTATGGTTTTGCATGATCTTTAGCTCTATTCTTGCTAGATTTTCATTTCCAATCCAGTGGAATCCTTGTGTCGGGGCACGGATACACACGATCACCTATGGGACCAAGGGCCCCTTTGTGGTTCAGCAGGGGTGAGGTCAATTTGCACAAAGAGCAGAGATCATGAGACGACATGACGATGGGACGCTGGTGTTTACACAGGTTCGGGCCACTGAGAAGCGTAAAACCCTACTCCTGCTTGGGTGGATTGATCGGACCGAAGCACACACAGCGCTCAAACCCGGCAAGGATGCCTTTGGGGGAGCTACTACGCGAAGACAAGTGTCCACAGGTCCAAATCTTGAGCTAGGTTGCCTTGGGCCTCCTTTTATAGGTCAAGGGGCAACTACAGTGGCAAAACAGTCATTATCTAGCGATTAGATAGCTAACAGACCTATCATACCTAACTCTGGCATTTAGGACAAAATACCATGATTGCTAGTCGAGGTGGCATGCGGGGGTGCATCGCCGGCAAGCTCCTACCACCGCTTTCGCTAACTGTTGCTTAGCATCTTGACACGCCTCTGGACGGGTGTCAAACGGGCGTAATCTGTCTTCCGGTGCGTCACCACGTACTTAGCGAGAGCCACTTAGCCACCTGAGGGCTCGACACCTCATCGATAAGTAACTAGCGTTGCGATGCAGTGGAGCGGTGGTCGATCGGCTCGCGCCTACCGGGGGATGGCTTGCCGGGTCTTCCTGAAGATGCGTGCGCCTCGGTCCCCGGCAGGTACCAGGGACGCGGCTGGCGTGGCATGGGCCTGTCCTGGGCTGTTGTATCGTCCTTGCCGGCGTTGCTAGCCATCGTAGGCTGCCTCTGTTGGGGTCTTGGTCTTGGCTTCATCTTCTTCATGCGCTCCTCGATCGCACGTAGAGCGACTTCTCTGGCTCGGACTGGGTCTTGACGGGACAGTAGCTTTCCTCGGCAGGCTTAGGCCATCGGGTCGGAGGCTTATCGTCCATGCACAAGTCAAGGGGGAAACAAATACCCCTGTTTGTGTACCCCGGCAGAAGCCCCCAGGCCTAAGCCATACGTATCGTTGGGCATCGTTAGGTTAGGCCCCAAAACGGTGCACGGACACGCGTCGAAGAAATGCTGCCCTCACGTACTTGGTAGTGATAACTTCTCAAACCCACGTCCACTCCGCATGATTATCGCAGGTCGTGGAACAGTATCCGTTGCCAGTAAAAGAAACGGAAAAAGATCGCGAAAAGCCAGCCCCCGCGCGGGTTCCCAATAAAAAGGTAACGCGTAGGGGCGCTGCTCATTTGCGTTCGTTTCTCCGTCCTTCATCTTCCTCCTCAAGCCAAGAAACCGCTTCCGCCGCCGCCATTTGCCCACCAAGCACCGCTAGATCCTCCGTCACCCTTGAGAGCCCAAGAGATGGGGAAAAATACGAGCGCCATGAAGGGGAAGCAGACGGCCACGTCTGCGGACCCAGCAGTTGAAGAGAGGAAGAAGAAAGGAGAAGAGCAGGAGAGGTAGCGGTGGAGAGATGTGGTTTTCTCCCCGTCGAACCTGGACGGCAATGCCTTGATCGCAAGGTACGCCTATATGTGGTGGAGGACAACGAATGGGCATGGAGCACCCATAGTTCTGCCGGGCAGCCCCAAGGAGAAGACGCCATTAGATTCGTACCGCTTTTTCTGCGCGTACTTCCTCTGTTGCCTCTCCCCCCTTTCTCTGATTTCTTCTGCGCCATGATGACGGTGTATGGAATCCACCTTCTGGACTTTACGCCCAATGCAATGGCCTGCATGGCGATCTTCGCCCATCTGTGCGAGAATTTTGTTGGGGTCGCTCCCAGTGTGGGTTTGTTCAGGCACTTCTTCGTCCCTCAGATCGAAGACAAATCCCACCGCTCGGGGAACATAAGCTGGATCCCCCGGTGCAGGAAGGATGACTGGGACTACCTTCCTAGCCAGCAGCATGGGAAGTGGGAAGAGTGGAGAGGCGATTGGTGCTGGATTAAGGATGAAGAAGCCCCCGAGTTCTGCTCGGCGCGGACTGGATGTGTCACGCGCGGCAGTGATTGGAGCAAGTTGGGCCTCACTGACGACAAGCTCCGCCCGGCGCTGAACAGGATCACTCGTCTGAAAGCTGTTGGGCTGACCATCGAACATGTGGGGACCGACTTCCTTTGGCGCCGCATCGCGCCGCTGCAGAGGAGGGACAGAATTGCATGGGAGTTCAACGGCTCCGCCGACAGGATGCGGTTGTACCCAGGCCCTGCCAACAACTTGTCGGTTTCGGGCCATGGCTGGCTGTGCGAGCAGCTATTCGGCCATCTTGGGCCGTTCCACCTGCCAGCGAGAGTCGTTCCCCTGCATCTCAATTCTGCCCGGAGCCAGATTCTGCAATGGATGCCTGATTGCAATGCCTCCGGAGTCAAGCCCGATTGGGAGCTGCCTGCCCTGGACGACGAGATAGACTGGGTCTCCTGCCTGGAAGAAAGAGCTTCCAAGGCGGAGGACAATCTGATCAAGCCAACCACCAGGGCGGAGGAGGCATTCATCGCCACTCGGATTGACGAAGACAAGAAGGCCAGGGCCGCCAAGAGGATGGGCTCTAGGGAAGAGTAAGAGGAGGAGCTCGAGGATGATGATTCTTCTGAGGAAGAGAGCGAAAGGCACGTCCCGAAGGAGGCTGCCGGGCTTGACTCTGCCGGGGCTAGGGCTTCCCAAGCCATGGCGACAGGAACCCAAGAGCAGGTGGAGGAAGAAGAGCTTGAAATGGGCCCTCAAGCTCCAGAGCCGGGGCGCCGCCTCCGCGAGCGCATCAACCGAGAGGCAGCGTCGCCTGCGTCTTTGCGAGGTGCCCAGAAGGTGAAGAAGACAACCGCCAGGGGAGGCAAGCCCGACGCAATGCGCCGCCATTCCTCCCGCCTTTCCCAGGCCAAGCCTTCTTGCGTCAAGCGACAGTTGGTTACTGGGGTGGACCCCAGCCCCCCGGCAAGCCGAACTTCTCTGCCAAGCTCAACTCTGCCGGAGGCCCCGGTTCCTTCGTCATGCCCTGCTCCTCCAACTTTGAAGAGGGGCAGATCAACTCCGCCGCCTGTGTCATACGAGCTGGGCTCCATGCTCCTTGCCTCGGAGTGAGACACTCAATTATGATCTTAGTCGATGTTTTTCCGTTCTTGATCTCTTGACTGATCTTGTATAACTGATTTTGACAGGGATAGAGAGAACCCTGCGCATCAAGCCAAACGGGCCAAGTCCGCGGCAGAACCGGGTTCCGCGGCAGACACGAGCCCGGCAGGAGGAGCGGAAAAAGATCCCGTGCCTAGTTGTCGGTCAAGCCCTCTTCGCGAAACTCCAGGGCTGACTTTGATTGCTGGTGGGGATGAGGAAAGGCATCTTCCCCCACCCGACAGGGAGGCGGGAGAGATCTGTCAAGGAGGGACTCGCCAGGGGGAGCCCTCTTTCCAAGATCCCCCACTGACCATCGTCGGTGGGGAGGAGTACCCGGCAAGGGCCTCCACCGAGGGGTTTGCCCGTACTGAGGCCTCCACCGAAGAGCTGGTGACAGACAGCCTGTCGGCAACTGATGTTGCCGGGGGAGGGGATGTCCCTCCTCAGCAACCCCTATCGGGTATCCAACTTGCTTGCATCTTCATTTCCCCCTTTTCTCTCTTCTCGTGTGCTTTGTTTATTTCTGACTTTTCATTTTTCTGCTCACTGTTTTTGTCTACAGCTTCGCCATTTGGAGAGCCTGAGATGCTGGAAGAAGTGGCCGGCATCGGGAAGGATGCTACTGAGGAGGCGATGAAGATTGTTGCCGCGGAGGCGCACGGGCAGGTTGCCGGGGAGGCTCAGAAATCCTCAGAAGGGTGGAACCAGCCCCCGGCAGCACATCTAGCCCAGATACAGTCGTCGAGGAGAAGACTCCTCTCCAGTCCATGGGGCCCTCCACGTCAAGCTATCCTCTGGCATCGGCCCTGCGATCTCCCTTGAGCCATCTGGCGCTGGTCACTACTCAGCTAGGTCCCACAACTCCTGGCTCACCCTTCTCAGTGGGCGCAGACCTCGATGAGGAAATCAGTAGGATAGTGGCGCTGCTGTCTCAGAGGGTCGAGGAAGCTGACGGTTCCGCTGATGGCGCCAAAGATTTGGCTTTCTTGGAATCCATGGCAGCAGGGCTCAAGGACGTGCAGAGCAGGTACAGCCTCAAATGGCAGGCGGTTAAGGAGCAGCGCGACTCGGCCGAGCTCGTGGATCAGCAGCTGAGGAACAAAGGGAACGAGCTGCGGGAGTGGTACAACCGGCAGGTCCATTCTCTTAAGAGATAGCATGAGACACTATCCATGGCCAAAGAGGACGTTGCAGCCCGGGAGGCTCGACTGGTGGAGCGCGAAGTGCTTCTGGACACCAGAGAGGCGAACGTCTCCTCCCGGGAAGGGGCCCTTGAAGCTACTCTCCATGGGAAGGAAGAGGAGTTGGAGGCCCATGTTCAACAACGTACCAAGGAGCTGGAGGACGGTCACATGGCCACTCTTGACGCGCTCTCTCTGGAGTCCTCAGCCCAAAAGTGGCCGACGATCTTGCTGCAGCATCCACCGCCAAGACCAACCTTGAGGCCCAACTAAACAAGCTGACAGAGGACCTTCCCGGGAGTAGCAAGGAGATCGGAGCCCTCAAGGAGGAAGCGCAAAAGGCGAAAGCCACTCTGGAAAAGGCGCAATCGCAGCTTTCCTCCAAGAGTCATGGTCTCGACGCCGCCAACGACACCATCTCTGACATGAAATCCAGGCTTGCTTCCTTGGAGAAAGACCTTGAATCTGCCGGTGCCCACGAGAAACTGATGCTGACAGATTTGAACAACGCGAAGATCCTCCAGAAAGAAGTAGAGGACAAGCTGGAGAACCAAACTCAGCAGCGCGACCTCTGGATCAAGAGTATGACTGAAATCGCCGAGCGGCTCACTACCCAGATTGCAAAGATGGACATGAAGAGCTGGGCCTTTTCCGTCGGCAAACACTAGGTTCGAAGCGTCAAGCTGACACTCTTCTTCGAAGGCTTGATTGAGGGGTTGAAGATGTACGAGGGCGACAGGGCCGCCTGCTTTGCCAATGAATCCCGGAAGCTGGCTCACGACGCTCTCTTCCTGGTCCTGAGCAACCTCGCCTTCTTCCACCCGGACCTTGACCTCTCCGATGGTTTCAAGAAGCTGCCATCGGGTGCCAACACCTCTGTTGCCGTGGAGAAGGTTGGTCCTCTTGCTGACAGGGTCCTCTCAGTCCCAAGGACCCAGGGTAGCTGCCGGGGTTCGCCTTGAGTTACTCTTGCTGCCGTGTTGTCCTGTACTTAAGACACAATATGTATCCCGTATTAGGCCATGCACTATCTTTGCTTTAATGTTTGCTGAACTGATGTCTTTATGTAAACGCATGCTATCCCCCTCGTTTTACCACTGGTATTCGTATAGTTGTTTTCTTTGTGCGCTTTGGATACCCGTCAACAACGTGATGCCGCGATTGCTTTGAGGAACGGGTCCTTAGCATTCTGCTAGCAAGGACACGTTGCCGGTGAGTTTTTCCTTTACGGTGTTTGATGCTGCCGCATGTTTTGTTGAACGGACTCGAAACAAAGCAAAGGCACAAACAAAGCACGGTAAGGTTCCATCGTGCACAAGACTCGCCATACGCAACCTTGGTTGCTAGGGAGGGGGATATACAAATGAGAGCTCTAATGAAAGTTGATAATAGTGTCAACTTAGCTTTTGCCATGGCTCTCATTCCGTCTTGGTGCGTGTCTATTCATGCCCATTGCCCCTCCTTCCATTTTTGGCCAATCTTCCTCTTTGCGTTTCCCGGTGAATAGATGCATTTGTACCCACTTTTTGTCCCGAGACAGAGGAAAAACGAAGAGGGGGAAAATGGGGAAACTTGGGAGCCCGTTAGTTATGAGTTCAATCCCCGGCACGAGCCTGCCGGGTTAACGAAAGCATTCACAACTAACGAGGAATGGAGGAGAAAACTTGAACGGCCGAGCCTTCCCTCCTTTCCTTTGCGCCCAACGGTCCCGCGGCGGCCCATGCGATGGAGTCATAGGCGAACGGGACCTTGCCATTGTTCGCTTGCCGGGGGTGTTAACCGGTGGATTCGCTCTAGCATTTGGCTCGGGATTTATCCTTGGCGGAATAACGCAGGACCAAGCCTCATGCGAGCTTATCGACACAGGCGGCACCGCCGCCATGCAGAACTGACCACTGACGGGGAAGGAGAGGAGAGAGGGGTATAGCCAAGTACCTCTTTCTCTTCTTTGCCTATCGGATCAAGCCGCACCTCCCTGGGTTTAGGCGGGCTTGCTCCTCTTCGGCGTTCCCCGCTCCAACTTCGGCCGCGGGGGGCACGACGGTGGCGCCGCCTACGCCAGTCGTGTCACCCCCGACGCTCACCTCATTTGCCGCCGCCGTGGTGCACACGGCGTCCATGACTGCATGCGAGGGTGCCTTCGAAGTGGAGGGAAGCGGGGTCACGCCAGCCTTCTTCTTGGGAGCCATGGGTGAAGAAGACGGCGATGAAGATCGACACCCCGCTCACGAACTCAGGTTTGCGCAAATGACGCACCCCCTACCTGGCGCGCCAAAGCTGTCAGGGCATGGATGCACACGATCACCTATGGGACCAAGGGCCCCTTTGTGGTTCGGCAGGGGTGAGGTCAATTTGCACAAAGAGCAAAGATCATGAGATGGCATGACGATGGGACGCTGGTGTTTTACCCAGGTTCGGGCCGCTGAGAAGCGTAAAACCCTACTCCTGCTTTGGTGGATTGATTGGAGGAACAAGAAGCACACGCAGCGCTCAAACCCGGCAAGGATGCATTCGGGAAAGCTACTACGCGAGTAGAAGTGTCCAAAGGTCCGAATCTTGAGCTAGGTTGCGTTGGGCCTCCTTTAATAGGTCAAGGGGCAACCACAGTGGCAAAACAATCATTATCTAGCGATTAGATAGCTAACAAAGCTATCATACCTAACTCTGGCATTTAGGACAAAATACCATGATTGCTAGTCGAGGTGGCATGCGGGGGTGCATCCCGGCAAGCTCCTACCACCGCTTTGGCTAACTATTGCTTAGCATCTTGACACGCCTCTGGACGGGTGTCAAATGGGTGTAATCTGTCTTCCGGTGCGTCGCCACGTACTTAGCGAGAGCCACTTAGCCACCTGAGGGCTCGACACCGCATCGATAAGTGACTGGCGTTGTGATGCGGTGGAGCGGTGGCCGATTGGCTCGCGCCTGCCGGGGGATGGCTTGCCGGGTCTTCCTGAAGATGCGTGCGCCTCGGTCCCCGGCAGGCACCAGGGACGTGGCTGGTGTGGCTTGGGCCTGTCCTGGGCCGTTGTATCGTACTTGCCGGCGTTGCTAGACAGCGTAGGCTGCCTCTGACAGGGTCTTGGTCTGGGCTTCATCTTCTTGATGCTCTCCTCGATCTCACGTAGAGCGGCTTATCTAGCTCGGACTGGGTCTTGACGGGACAGTAGCTTTCCCCGGTAGGCTTAGGCCATCGGGTTGGAGGCTTAACATCCGTGCACAAGTCAAGGGGGAAACAAATACCCTTGTTTGTGTACCCCCGACACTTGGAATACCAAGGAATAGCCCATGGCCTCCCTCATCTTTGTTTTTGACTCCGTTGACGTTCGTACCTTGTTGTGAGTGTTCCGTGAGTTCCGTTACTCCGTTTGCAACGTTCTACATATGCATTTGCATTGTTTTTACGAGGAGCATTCATATTTACCATGTCCATGCATGTTCAAATAACTAATCTTGAGGTTCTATCTAGAATACTAAAGAACTTAATAATTGCATGAGAAACATGACTAGCATAGGGTTGCCATGTTAATTACTTCAAATTCGGTGTGCATCATCCTTGGTTGCGCATTGCATCTTGCATGTATGTTTATTTGGTGCTGTTTTCTCTTTGGGTAGACCCGAGTGTCGAGCCTGAGTACGAGGATCCGGACGAGAACAACTACGAGGACCTAGCTCTTTATCCCCCTGAAGACCCAACACGCAAGATGATCGTACCCGGATCCCGACACTATTTTTTCTATGCTAGATGTCTCGCTTCTACCATTATGGTTCGTTGCCTACCACTTAAATTGTTAAGCCTCCCAAATTGCCTTGAAAGCCGCTAACCCATCCACATCCTAGCAAAACATTGATTGCCTACATTACCGCTGCTCAGCCCTTATCTTATAGCGTTGCCAGTTGCAGGTGCAAGTTGTTTCCATGTGGCAACATGGATATTCTGAGATATCACAATATTATTGCTATTTAATTTAATGCACATATATACTTGGTAAGGTGGAAGGCTTGGCCTTTTGCCTGGTGTTTTGTTCCACTTTTGCCACCCTAGTTTTGAGTACCGGTGTTATGGTCCATATTTTGCGCTCCTAACATGCTCGGGTTTGTTATGGGGACCCCCTTGACTATTCGTTTTAGAATAAAACTTGTCTGGCAAGACCCAACATTGGTACTACATTTGCTAAACAACCTAATTAAAATGCATAGGGCTTAGCTACCCCATGGATAATTAATCAACCCCCGGGGCCAGTGCTCCTCATGAGTGTTGGTCCAAACCGAGTGATGTCCGGCGCCCCCTGCTCACCCGGGGTTTCAACCAACCCGACATCTAGCTCATCAGGTAGTGCCTTGAGAAAGCTGATAGAGGCGAGGGTGTCCCGATCTTTCGATGAGATGATAAATATCGATTTCGTGGAGATGACTTTGACGATCTGACTACAAACATGCAGGACGTTGCGCCTTAGCAATCCCTAAATCAACCTGACCACGAAGGTCTATTCCTGCAAGAAATCGAAGAACAAGCAAGAATATGATAATGCAATCTGAATATTGTGAATATAGATGAAGTATTGATAAGGGTGGGGTTCTGAAAGCAGTCTTGGTCTGGTCGTTGGACACAAACGAAGTACACGAAGTTGCAATGGCTAACTTTTAACTAAACAAAACCCAAAGAAAAAGCTACTAGATTGATCTACTTATATAGGAGCGAGGGGTGGCGGCCAAGGAGGTGGGAGGACATCCCAAGGCAGCCTAAAACTAAGCCTAGGTCGTACAAGGCCATGTGCCCAAGTGGAGGTGATGCTACACCTTTGGACTTGTAGTTTGACTCGGATTCTGCTGCAACGTCATATTGTTTCATCAATATCTCCACGCTCCGGACGAATTTTAAGGTGATTCCAATTGGGCTGGAACGCATATGAAATGCACTTTCCAAAAAAAAGAATCACCCAATTCGGAGTCTGGATGAAAACGTTCTTGGCATTTTGAGACAGGTGTGTCTGTGCAGTCCGAATCTGAGTCTAGAACGTGAGAGACCTGGACTCTATCATCTCTTGGGCTAAAAGTGACGTGAGAGAACTTCTTGAACAACACCTAATTATTTACTTGGCGTTAGAGGACCTCTTGAATAGCACCCAACCAACTACGAGCTTAACTTTCTTATGTTCAGCAAAATTATGGGAAGCAAATATATAATTCATTTCAAACTCCCATTCAATATATAAAGCAGGTCCAAAACGGCCATTAAATGGTGGTATAGAAACATTAACCTGATCATGTGCATTTGGATCAATTTGCACCTCTCGTAACGATTGTTGTGGTGGCATGTCTCCCACGATCAACGAAGCCCACAAACTGACAACTCTGGATCCTGTCATGGTTAGTAGAAACAAGAAACAAAATCCAAGAATATTGTCCCTATGTACTACTGTGATGTGGTGGCAAAACGCTCACCGTAAAGCAAGTATCAATGTCTTACAAATTCATACCATGTAGCAAGTGGTGACCGGCAACCGACGGTGTCATTATCTCCGAAGATTGAGTAAAGCGATTACCAGGTGAATGTACGTATACACGGTGTAGAAATATGTGGAGCTTGGAAGGCTTTATATATGGTAGCAAAATATTAGCAATAATCAATTCAGAGATGCAATGTTGAATAAACGCTCAACAACGGTACTGTGCTGGTCCTGGGCTAGACCGTACTAGAGACACGAGCCTAGAACACTAATGAAGTCACGATGTAGCACATATAGCATCAACGGATGATATGAAGTAGCTCTGGATAGCAAGATATAAGTGAAGATCCAATGGCAGTAAATACGATGATGATGGTGCCACGACGGCGTGACAACTTGTAGAGGTTAACTTTCAAAAGAGATATGCGCGGCTCCTATTGGGATCTGGCCTGTCGAGCGGTCTTGCTGGACTTGTTTATACCTTTCTCGAATGTCTTGCATGAGGGATTCCGAGGATACTTAGGGCTATCTCGAGGTTGAGGTTTTCCAATGGAATTTCCAAGGAGATCACAGGTTTTCCGCGGTCATTCCACGCGGCGTGTGGTTAGTTTGTGATGGATGAGTTGGAGCACCCCTGCAGGGTTAAATCTTTTCGAGAAGCCGTGCATGTGGTTATGTGGCAACTTGGAAATTGTTTAACACCCGGTTATAGCAAACTTGAAGTAAACTCAAATAAAATACACCAACCGTGTGCGTAACCGTGGCTGTCTCTTCTCGTGAACATGAACCGAGAGAGAACGCGGTGGGGTTATGTTTGACGTAAGTAGGTGATACGTCTCCAACGTATCTATAATTTATGAAGTATTAATGCCATGTTTACAATAATTCTATATGATTTTGATATGATTTTATTAGAACTAACCCGGACTGACGCTGTTTTCAGCAGAACTACTGTGGTGTTGTTTTTGTGCAGAAATAAAAGTTCTCAAAATCGGCTGAAAATTTACGGAGAATATTTTTGGAAAATATAAAAAAAATACTGGAGCGAAAAGTCACCGAAGAGGAAGGCCGAGGAAGCCACAAGGGTGGGGGCGCCCCCCCCCTAGGGCGCGCCCCCCTGGCTTGTGACTTCCTCGGGAACCTTCTGGACGTGGGACCAATGCCAAATACTCCTATAAATACAGAAACCTCCGAAAAGAAACCTAGATCGGGAGTTCCGCCGCCGCAAGCCTCTGTAGACATGAAAAACCAATCGGGAGCCCATTCTGGCACCCTGTCGGAGGGGGAAACCATCACCGGAGGCCATCTTCATCATCCCGGTGGTCTCCATGACGAGGAGGGAGTAGTTCACCCTCGGGGCTGAGGGTATGTACCATTAGCTATGTGTTTGATCTCTCTCTCTCGCGTTCTTGAGATGACACGATCTTGATGTACCGCGAGCTTTATTGATATATATGAATCATATGGAGTTTTCCTCTCTCTATCTTCTTGTGATGAATTGAGTTTTCCCTTTGAAGTTTACTTATCGGATTGAGTCTTTAAGGATTTGAGAACACTTGATGTATGTATTGCGATGGGATATCTGTGGTGACAATGGGATGTTCTATTGATCCACTTGATGTATGTTTTGGTGATCAACTTGCGGGTTCCGTGACCTTGGGAATCTATGCATGGGGGTTGGCACATGTTTTCTTCTTGACTCTCTGGTAGAAACTTTGGGCACTCTTTGAAGTTCTTTGTGATGGATTGAACACGATGAATCTGAAATTATGTGATGCATATCGTATAATAAAGCCCATGGGTACTTGTGGTGACATTGGAGTATCTAGGTGACATTAGGGTTTTGGTTGATGTGTATCTTAAGGTGTTATTTTACTACGAACTCTAGGGCTGTTCGTGACACTTATAGGGATAGCTCATAAGATTGATCAAAAAAGATAACTTTGAGGTGGTGTCGTACCCTACAATAATTTCTTCGTTTGTTCTCCGCTATTTGTGACTTTGGAGTGAACTCTTTGTCGCACGTGAGGGATTTACATATGATTCAACTATGTCAGTATTGTTGAGAGAACTTGCACTAGTGAAAGTATGAACCCTAGGCCTTGTTTCTAAGCATTGCAATACCGTTTGTACTCACTTTTATCATTAGTTACCTTGCTGTTTTTATATTTTCAGATTACAAAAACCTATATCTACCATCCATATTACACTTGTATCACCATCTCTTCGCCGAACTAGTGCACCTATACAATTTACCATTGTATTGGGTGTGTTGGGGACACAAGAGACTCTTTGTTATTTGGTTGCAGGGTTGTTTAAGAGTGACCATCTTCATCCTATGCCTCCCATGGATTGATAAACCTTAGGTCATCCACTTGAGGGAAAATTGCTACTGTCCTACAAAACTCTGCGCTTGGAGGCCCAACATGAGTCTACAAGAATAAAGTTGTGTAGTAGACATCAAGCTCTTTTCTGGCGCCGTTGCCGGGGAGGTGAGTGCTTGAAGGTATATCTTTAGATCTTGCAATTGAATCTTTTAGTTTCTTGTCTTATCACTAGTTCGGTTTTATAAAAGAAAACAACAAAAAATGGAATTGAGGTTGCCTCATATGCTTCATCTTTTTAATGTCTTTCGTGAAAATGATGGAAAGGAAAATTGTGCTCAAGTGTTAGAAGAAGAAGTTATTAAAATGTTTGGCACTAAATCTTTGAATGATGAGCATGATAGAAATATTGTTAGTATGAATTCTCTGAATATTCATGATGCTAATGATATGCAAAGCCACAAGCTTGGGGATGCTATGTTTGATGAATATGATATTTTTAGTCCCCCAAGTTTTGATGAGCAAATTTATTATGATGAAAGCATGCCTCCTATTTATGATGATTATTGTGATGACATGTATGCTATAAAGAATAATGATAACCATGAAACTTGTCATCATGATTTTAATTTTCAATTGGACTATGCTTCACATGATAGTTATTTTGTTGAGTTTGCTCCCACTACTATGAATGAGAAGAAAATTGCTTATGTGGAGAGTGACAAAATTTCTATGCTTGTAGATCATGAAGAGAATGCTTTATGTGATTGTTATATTGTGAAATTCCTTCATGATGCTACTGAAAATTATTATGAGGGAGGAGTATATGCTTGTAGGAATTGCAATAATATCAAGTTTCCTGTCTATGTGTTCAAAGTTTTGAAGTTATGCTTGTTTTGCCTTCCTATGCTAGTTGATTCTTGCTCCCATAAATTGTTTGCTCACAAAATCCCTATGCATAGGAAGTGGGTTAGACTTAAAGGAGCTTGACATGAGATTCATGATGCTCTTTTGCATGTTATAATTATTACTCCTACGTGAGCATCATTGAAATCATCATGCCTAGCTAAAAGGCATTAAAGAAAAGCGCTTGTTGGGAGGCAACCCAACACTTTTACTTTCTGTTTTAGTGTGTTCACATGATTAAGCTACTGTATAATCATGTTTTATAGCTTTTGTTTCAATAAAGTGCCAAGTAAAGCCTTTGGGATAGTGTGGATGATAGTTGACTTGATTCTGTGCAAAAACAGAAACTTTTGCTCTCAGTCCAGGAATTTTGTAAATTCACTGGGACTTGATTTTGATCTGAATTATTTACACATGATTGATATACAAATTTCCTAGATTGTCCTAATTTTTCAGAATTTTTAGAGACAGGGAAGTATGGTTACACTACAGATCTTCACAGACTGTTCTGTTTTTGACAGATTCTGTTTTGCATGCAAAGTTGCTTGTTTTAGTGTTTCCATAGCTTATATTTAGTGATATAAATTATGGTAATGATATAATACAGTAGGTATCATGTGGGAACAATTATGAATCTTGTCTTGACAGTACCTAAGTGAACGATCTATCTTTATTATACTAACCCATCTCACGAAGTTCCGATAAGTTTTGTGTGATTGAAGTTTTCAAGTTTTGGGTGAGACACCGATATGAGGAGAATAAGGAGTGACAAGAACCTAAGCTTGGGGATGCCCAAGGCACTCCCAAGGTAATATCCAAGGAAGACTCAAGTGCCTAAGCTTGGGGATGCCCCGGAAGGCATCCCCTCTTTCGTCTTCAACACTATCGGTATATCTTACTTGGAGCTATATTTTTATTCGTCACATAATATGAGTTTTTTTGGAGCGTCATATTATTTTGTTGTTCTCTGTTAGGTGTCATTTATAATCTTGTTTTTCAATAAAAAGTTCCAAGAATTGCCTTAGAATGCTTGCATTGCATGTTTTGATGTGTGCTGTGTATAAACAGAAACTTTTGCTGTAGTTTTTGAATTTTCATATTTTACTGGAACGTGGAAAGTTTCTGAATTTTTACACAGTGTTGTCATATAAATTTTATAGCATGTCCTAAATTTTCATAATTTTTTGAGTTACATAAGTACACTGGTTTAATAGATTGCTACAGACTGTTCTGTTTGGACAGATTGCTGTCATAGTTTTGTTATCTACTTATCCTATAGTTTCCATAGCCTATATTGGTAGATATAAATTGTGGAAATGATAGTATACAGTACATAATGTTTGAAAATTATTATGCAACTTGTCTTGGCTGTACATAAAGAGTTGATTTATTCTTATGTGTACTAACCTATCTCACGAGTTCTTTTCGAGTTTTGTGTGGATGAAGTTTTTGAGAATAGGTGGAACCATGATATGAGAGGATTGAACGAGATACAAAAGCTCAAGCTTGGGGATGCCCAAGGCACCCCAAGTAGATATTTCAAGAAGACTCAAGAATCTAAGCTTGGGGATGCTACGCATCCCACCTCACTTCATCAACAATTATCGGTTAGCCTATGTTGAGCCTAAATTTTTATTTGTTCACATGATGCATGCTATTCTTGGAGTGCTATTTTTTCTTTTGCTTGCTGTTTAATAAAATACTTAAGATCTGAAATTCTTAGATGAGAGAGTCTTCACATAGTTATTTAATTGTTGACTACTCATTGATCTTCACTTATATCTTTTTGGATTAGTTTGTCATTCACTCTCGTGCTTCACCTATATCCTATGAGTAAATGGTTGAATGAATTGAATATCATAAATCTGAAATTAAATATGCTTCATATACTTATCCCATGGGGAGTAATGACTTCACACATAATAAGTATAGGTGGTAAAATTTATTGAAAGTTAGCAAACACCGCATTGATCACTTGAACAATTCATGAAAGAATATTGAAGGAAGAGAGATTCCACATATAAATATACTATCTTAGACATCTTCTATGATTGTGAGCTCATTAATTATTTTCAAACTCGAGCAAATTAGTTAAAATTGGACAAGGAAGACAACTTAATGAGTTATGTTTGGGTATATTTGTATAGAAGTTATATTGTTATGGATCCTCCAACATGTGGTGCTTGCTTCCACCTCATACTAGCCAAAACTTCCGCACCAAGTAGAAATACTACTTGTGCATCCAAACACCCTTAAACCAGTTTTGCCATGAGAGTCCACCATACCTACCTATATGCGGTATTTACCTGCCATTCCAAATAAATTTGCATGTGCCAAACTCTAAACCTTCAAATAATATTCTGTTTTGTATGCCCGAATCGCTCATATAGTGACTAGGGGCTGTCAGTATCTTCCATGCTAGGTGGGTTATTCTCACGATATGTGTTGATTCACTATCATTCACGAGAATGTGGCTGGTATTTGGGATGCCCAGTCCCATGCTCAAAAATCAAATCAAAATATAATGAAACAAAACTCCCCCAGGATTGTTGTTTGTATGGACGGTACCCGTGGATTTGGCTCGCCGTGGAGTGTGATTGATTGGTGGCGGGGGAGTAAAAACTTTACCATTCTGTTTGGGAACCGCCTATAATGTATCTAGCATGGAAGATACCGAGATCTCTTGGTTGTTATGTTGACAATGAAAGCATACCGCTCAAAATTATTATTCATCCCTGTTTTAAAATCTCGAGCTCTGGCACCTCTGCAAATCAATGCTTCCCTCTGCGAAGGGCCTATATTTTACTTTCTAGTACTTACCTTTATGCATGAGTCATGGTGATCTTCACCACTTCCTATATTTCGCCTTTTTCTCTTGGCAAGCGTCATGTGTTGGGGAATGATCTAGACATATATATCCACACAAATATATTTGATCATGAATTATTATTGTTAACAATTATCTATATGATAAATAAGTTGGGAGGCGAAACATTAAGCCCCTATCTTTCTCTGTGTTCGATGGATGCTATTTGTTCTAAAAATATGCTTTGAGTGTCAATAATCATGGAAGACTATATGATAGTTGAGTATGTGGAATTTGCTAAATCAAAGCTCTTACATAGACCCTTCCTGAAAATAAGATGAATTGCAATTGTTCGATGACTAGGAATATGGTTTGTTAGTTTTCAAGAAACTTGCTGGTCTATACTTTAACATGTGAATATCTTGTTACTTGATCATGAGAAGTTTTATGAGATGAGCTACTATTTATGGTTTATATTGATGCTAGAAAAAGTGATTGGAATTATCATTGATCAAACTTGTGCACTTGCTAGCATTCACACTTCATAAATTATTTCTTTTATCATTTACCTACTCGAGGACGAGCAGGAATTAAGCTTGGGGATGCTGATACGTCTCCAACGTATTTATAATTTATGAAGTATTCATGACATGTTTACAATAATTCTATATGATTTTGGTATGATTTTGTTAGAACTAACCCGGACTGACGCTGTTTTCAGCAGAACTACCGTGGTGTTGTTTTTGTGCAGAAATAAAAGTTCTCGGAATCGGCTGAAAATTTACGGAGAATATTTTTGGAAAATATAAAAAAATACTAGAGCGAAAAGCCACCGAAGAGGAAGGCCGAGGAAGCCACATGGGTGGGGGGCGCCCCCCCCCTAGGGCGCGCCCCCTGGCTTGTGACTTCCTCGGGAACCTTCTGGACGTGGGACCAACGCCAAATACTCCTATAAATACAGAAACCTCTGAAAAGAAACCTAGATCAGGAGTTCCGCCGCCGCAAGCCTCTGTAGACACGAAAAACCAATTGGGAGCCCATTCCGGCACCCTCCCGGAGGGGGAAACCATCACCAGAGGCCATCTTCATCATCCCGGCGGTCTCCATGACAAGGAGGGAGTAGTTCACCCTCGGGGCTGAGGGTATGTACCATTAGCTATGTGTTTGATCTCTCTCTCTCATGTTCTTGAGATGACACGATCTTGATGTACCGCGAGCTTTATTGATATAGATGAATCATATGGAGTTTTCCCCTCTCTATCTTCTTGTGATGAATTGAGTTTTCCCTTTGAAGTTTACTTATCCGATTGAGTCTTTAAGGATTTGAGAACACTTAATGTATGTCTTGCGATAGGATATCTGTGGTGACAATGGGATGTTCTATTGATCCACTTGATGTATGTTTTGGTGATCAACTTGCGGGTTCCGTGACCTTGGGACTCTATGCATAGGGGTTGGCACATGTTTTCGTCTTGACTCTCCGGTAGAAACTTTGGGGCACTCTTTGAAGTTCTTTGTGATGGATTGAACATGATGAATCTGAAATTATGTGATGCATATCGTATAATCAAGCCCATGGGTACTTGTGGTGACATTGGAGTATCTAGGTGACATTAGGGTTTTGGTTGATGTGTATCTTAAGGTGTTATTTTAGTACGAACTCTAGGGCTGTTCGTGACACTTATAGGGATAGCTCATAAGATTGATCGGAAAAGATAACTTTGAGGTGGTTTCGTACCCTACAATAATTTCTTCGTTTGTTCTCCGCTATTTGTGACTTTGGAGTGAACTCTTTGTCGCACGTGAGGGATTTACATATGATTCAACTATGTCAGTATTGTTGAGAGAACTTGCACTAGTGAAAGTATGAACCCTAGGCCTTGTTTCTAAGCATTGCAATACCGTTTGTGCTCACTTTTATCATTAGTTACGTTGCTGTTTTTATATTTTTCAGATTACAAAAACCTATATCTACCATCCATATTACACTTGTATCACCATCTCTTCGCCGAACTAGTGCACCTATACAATTTACCATTGTATTGGGTGTGTTGGGGACACAAGAGACTCTTTGTTATTTGGTTGCAGGGTTGTTTGAGAGAGACCATCTTCATCCTACGCCTCCCATGGATTGATAAACCTTAGGTCATCCACTTGAGGGAAAATTGCTACTGTCCTACAAAACTCTGCGCTTGGAGGCCCAACACGAGTCTACAAGAATAAAGTTGTGTAGTAGACATCAGTAGGTGTTCAGGATCACTTAGTGATCATTCTAGTTCATGATCGTCAAGCGTAGGCCACCATATTCAATTCTTGTTCTCGTAAGATAGCCACTCAAATACATGCTTAGTGCTTGATGCAGCCTCACCACTTAACCATTCCTCACCTATTGGCTTACATAGTCTCGGTACCCGGTTTATGAGATTGCTGAGTCCGTGTGGCTAACAGATTACTAAAACAATACAGATACAGGTACTGACGAGTTCGTGCCAGATGACGTTTCTCAGCTCCAGTGGGAGTACGATGAGGAACGTAGGTGTATGTATGTGACATATCCGAATGAGTAGGGGAGCTTCGTGGTTGTGTTCCTGGCGTAACAAGACAGTTTCATTGCTTTCTTTTATTGTTTGATTTCGTCCGTATTCGGAGCTGGATGATTGTATGAATGATTATGTGGAATTGTAATCTAGTTTGTGGTGAGTGTAAGCCAACTCCTATACTCATGTCCTCTTTACATGTATTGCAATGATTTCTGTACTTGCGAAACGCCGAGATGCGCCTCTATCCCCATCGAGATCCTCGAGCCTTAATTGGGATAGTACCGCATCTTGGTCGTTACAATAAGAGTCGCTAACGGCCGAGTCTCTGTGACGCACTTGGCGAAGTCTGAATGAGTAAATGTTGAGCCAACAAGTTTGAATTTGGGAAAGCCGCCTTTTAAGAGCTGAAGATCCAGCTCCGGTACATATGCCTTCGCTTGAGCAAGAGCCATATTTGCTCCTCCTTGAGCCGCTGCTTTCCGGGTCTCGGTGACCCATTGTGGCCCAGTGGAGAGCTGCTTCAACATGTCCTTGATGTTCCTGGGTGGGTGTTTTAAATTCTTTACCGCCATAATGGAGTAGACAGATCATGTGAACAGTCGCTCTACATATGTTTAAATGGCCTTCAATTTCACAATAGGCAACTCTACAAGATTATGGTATTTTCGTCCTGCAAACAAAGCAAAAGAGAGACAATGAGCTGCCATATCATCATAAGCCAGCGAAATTACAAAAGTGAGACAGAGTACATACCGAAGATTGCCGTCAGCATCTTGTTTATCTGTTTCACAAGAGTGGCATATTTCTCCTTCAACGGATTGAGTTTCCATTTAGCCTTCTCAGCACGTTTCAGAAGGGTGGCCTTTTCCGCTTCAAATAACTTTATGGCTTGTTCAAGGCGTTCATTAGCCTACCGTTCAGAATCCTCAAAACGAGCCACCATGAGCTCAGTGATAACCCACAAATATAGGGGATCGCAACAGTTTTCGAGGGTAGAGTATTCAACCCAAATTTATAGATTTGACACAAGGGGAGCCAAAGAACATTTGCGAGCATTAGCAACAGAGTTGTCAATTCAACCACACATGGAGACTAAATATCTGCAGCAGAGTGATCGGTAGCACAGTAGTATGATAGTTTTGATAGCAGTAGCAGCAGTAACGGCAACAGTAGCAGTGATAGCAATAGTTTTGTAGCAAGTGTAACAGTAGAAGCAGTAGTAACTTAGCAAGAACAATATGTGGAAAGCTCGTAGGCACTGGATCTGTGAACTCGTTGGGTGATATTCATCATATAATAGTCATAACCTAGGGCGATACAGAACAAGCTCCAGTTCATAAATTTAATGTAGGCATGTATTCCGTAAATAGTCATACGTGCTTATGGAAATGAACTTGCATGATATCTTTTGTCCTACCCTCCCATGGCAGTGGGGTCCATAAGGAAACTAAGGGATATTAAGGCCTCCTTTTAATAGAGAACCGGAACAAAGCATTAACACATGGTGAATACATGAACTCCTCAAACTACGGTCATCACCGGAAAGTATCCCGACTATTGTCACCCCGGGGTTTACGGAACATAACACGTAATAGGTGTGTATGACTAGCAAGATCGGATCAAGAACATAGATAATGGTGATAACATAAACGGTTCAGATCTGAAATCATGGCACTCAGGCCCTAGTGACAAACATTAAGCATGGCAAAGTCATAGCAACATTAATCTCAGAACATAGTGGATACTAGGGATCAAGCCCTAACAAAACTATCTCGATTACATGATGAATCTCATCCAACTCCTCACCAACCAGCAAGCCTACGAAGGAATTACTCAATCCTGGTGGGGAGCATCATGGAATTGGTGATGGAGAAGGGTTGATGATGACGAAGACCGAGGATTCCCCTCTCCGGAGCCCCAAACGGGCTCCAGATCTAGCCTCCCGATGAAGAACAAGATGTGGCGGTGGCTCCGTATCGTAAAACACGATGAAACTTTCTCTCTGATTTTTTCTCCAAAAATAGGATTTTATAGCGTCGGAATTAGGGTCAGTGGGCCCCCGAGGTGGGTACAACCCACCAGGGCGTGCCTGGGGGGCTGGCGTGCCCTGGTGTATCGTGCCTAGCCAGGGCTCCCCCTCCGGTGGTTCTTGGCTCCAGTATTTTTTATTTATTGTAAATTAAATCTCCAATATGTTTCGTCCAGCTGCACAAAAACAACACCATGGTAGTTCTGCTAAAAAAATCGACAGTTCGGGTTAGTTTTATTCAAATCATGCAAATTAGAGTCCAAAACAAGGGCAAAAGTGTGAGGAAAAGTAGATACGACGGAGACGTATCAACTCCCCCAAGCTTAACCCATTGCTTGTCCTCAAGCAATTCAGTTGAAAAACTTTTACGAACTCTTTTGTTCTTGTTTACATATATATGCTTAAGTAGCACCCAGGTTTTCAGCAAATATTATGACTAACCATGCCAGCAGTAACTCTTAGAAATTATATTATCTCATATCAATGACATAAGCCACTAGTGAGCAATAATAAAATATCTCAAGCGCCAACACTTTGTCAAAACAATCGTGATATACTATGACAACAGTGGTATCTCGCTAGCCCTTTCTGAGACCGCAAAACATAAATGCAGAGCACCTCCAAAGTTCAAGCAGCGACTAAACATTGTAATTCATGGTAGAAAAGATCCAGTATGTTGCACCTAACATTAACTATACACAATGCATGAGGATGACAATAGTGCTCTCACGTCTGGCGCTTATTTGAGAAGGTGATGACTCAACATAAAAGTAAATAGATAGTCCCTTCGCTGAGGGAAGCATGGATTTGCAGAGGTGCCAGAGCTCAAGGTTTAAAACAGAGATAGATATAATTTTGGGAGGTACACCCTTCCTGTCAACGTTACGACCAAGAGTTATCAATATCTTCCATGCTAAACACGTTAGTGGCAGTTCCCAAGCGGTAAAAGTAAGGGTTTACTACCCCTCCACCAACAATCACACTCCACGGCTAGCCGAATCCACGGGTACCGTCCATACCAACAACATTCCTTGGGGAGTTTTGTTTAATTATTTGTAATTTATGATTTCCGGACTAGGAATCCCTATTACCGCCCCTCTCGTGCAAGGACGAGTGAATAAACACTCATCATGAGAATAACCCGCTTAACATGGAAGATACTGACCGCCCCCTGTCGCTCCATGAGCGGTCTAGGCACACAAAACAGATGTTCATTTGAATTTTTAGAGGTGGCACATGCAAATTTACTTGGAACGGCAGGGTAATACCGCATATAGATAGATATAGTGGACTCATCTGGAATAACTTTGGTTTAAGGATTTTGATACACAAGCAGTATTCCCGCTTAGTGTTGGTGAAGGCTAGCAAATAGATTGAGAAGCGGCCAGCTAGAGAGCGAAAACGGTCATGAGCATGCATTATGCATAATAAAAATTGACTACTAGCATGAGTAGGATATGGACACCATGAACACAAATATCGTGAAGGCTATGTTGGTTTTGATTCCACTACATGCGTGAACATGTGTCAAGTCAAGCCACTTGAAACATTCAGAGGAGGATACCATATCATCATACCACATCACAATCATTTTAATGCATGTTGACATCCAAGATAAATCACTATCCACTCCTAGCTACTTAAGCATGGCATGGGTAACTATAATCTCTAATTGTCATTGCAAACATGTTTGATGATAATATGTTGAATCATGGATAATAGGTTAAACATATTTACAAAAAAAACAAGTTGAGTTCATACCCGCTTTTCTCTGCCACAGTCACTTCATCAAATATCGTCATTATTGCCTTTCACTTGCACGACCGAATGATATGAATATAATAATAGTGCAAGAGTGCCGTGGACTAAGCTGGAATCTACAAACATTTTATTCCAGAGGAGAAGACAAGGTAACATGGGCTCTTTGTTAGATTAACAATAGTGCATATGAGAGACACTCAAGCATTTTCATCGTGGTCTTCTCCTTGGTACGACTCAAATAAAAGGAAAAGAATTTCAAAGAAACACACTGAAATATTTTTGGAGTTTTTGTTTTTTCTTGAAGAAAGCAAATTAATGAAGGAAAAACAAAAATGAGAAAAACTATTTACACGGGAAAGCTCCCAACAAGTAAAAGAAGAAGCGAGAAATGTTTTTGGGTTTTCTTTTGATACTACAACTAAATTATGCTAGAAAGAAAAACTGAAAATAAGTAGGAAATATTTTTGGGTTTTCTCAAAGTTTTTCAAACACGCAAGAAGAAACCGAGAAAATAAATCTAGCATGGATAATATAATGAAAAAGTATGAACACCGACAATTGGAATGAAATGTCTGAACATGAATATAATGTCTGTAGAAATACGTACTCCCCCAAGCTTAGGCTTTTTGCCTAGCTTGGTAATCACCATCCGTAGCGTGGATAATAGTCAGAGTGATAGCCTACCGAGGCCCTTGGTGCAGCCTCCTCGGCCCTCCTGGCAGCTTCAACCTCTGCATTGTGCGCATGGGCCTCGCTCTCAAGAACATAATATCTTCCCCTACTGTGAAAATCAAAGAGAGCGGGAGCAGGCAGAGTGACAGGCACAACGGGTTTTATTAAACCTCAAGTTATAGGTGTAAATAGTGATTGTGCCCTTAAGGAACTTATGATGATTCATGGCCTCAAAGTCTAAGTACTGAGTGGGTAAAATGGGGTCATTAGGCCAAGGTGATACATTTAGCTTCTCTGCTACACGGGAGGCATAAATTCCTCCATAAAAATTACCACTAGCAGTGTTGTGCTGCAATCTCCGTGCAACAATTGCTCCAAGATTATAACATTTATTTCCTGTAATAGCAGTGTGATGAGACTCAAATCAGGAGCACACAGTGTGCTACAATCTTGTTTGCCTACGATACATTTGCCATTAAAGAGTGCAAAGTAGTGTATTGATGGGAAATGGATTCTTTTAATTCTTCCTTGTGTCACTCCCCTATCTTCACCGTAGCAATAAAAAATGAAACATACTCAGATTTTGGTGGTTCATCAAGGGAACCCCAATATGGAATTTTGCATGCTTCACTGAACAATTCTAAAGGCATGCTGAAGGAACGGTCATAGAGGTTGAATGAAACTCTAGACTCGGGAGGAAACTATTTAAATTTCTTTGTGAATGTTTTCGTGAGTTCGAGATGTTGAGGGCACTTATCTGCAATGAAGGGAGCAAGTTCTGCATTGTGGATAAATTGTTCGAATTCTACCTTGATACATGCACCTTCCATGAATTCGTCACACGGCCACAAACATGATTTGGTAGCGACATCTCGCATCGACCTTTCGCTTGGCTCAACATAAGATTGTCGGACCGAGCTCCCACTTGATGATGCCTCCGAGGACCTCCTCCTCGAAGAACTCCTAAAGAATTGCATTTTTATTTGCGAATAAATTTCTGAAATACTTTTGAGACAGAAAACTTTGTTAACAAAACCTTGTGAAATTGATAGAAACTACTCCTAAGGGTGCATAGAGGCCATATTAAGCATTCAAACTACTTAGAACTCTAAGAATTAAACATGCAAGCTCATCTACAACAGCACCAAGAGTAGCTAATTATTCTAAAAATAACCCACTAAATCAAAAACTAATTGGAGCAATGGAGGAGTCACATACCAAGTAGCAACCCCTCCAAACAGTTTCGGAAATGGGGCTTCGAACAAAGAGATCGAAATCCATGGGTTTGAGAGCAAGAACACGGGAATGGAAGCTATGGTGATTTTTTTCTGGAGGTAGGGGATGACATGGGCTAAAGGAATAAGTGAGGGGACCCACGTGGGGGCCTAGGGTTGCTGGCGCGCCCTGGTGTCTTGTGAGCATCAGGTGCACCCCCCCCTCTGATGTTATTTGCACCAGAAATTCAGAAAAAAAATCGTATCAAATTTTTAGAACATTCTGAGGACTTTTATTTTTGGGTCATTTTTTATTGCACGGAGAAAACAGAAAACAGGATAAACATGGCATTTTAATTTGTTTGACTAAGTTAAACCAAAAACAAAAGCTGGGAACAGAGAGTTGTGCTTACTAGATTCATCAACTTCATACCTCTCAAAAATGATCCATTAATAAGGTTGATCAAGTCTTATTAACAACCACTTCCGATTAGCATGAAACCGAAGAACTTTTGTAAAACACTAAGTTACCTCAATGGGGACATGCATATCCCCAACAATAAGTATATCATATTTCTTTTTGGCAGTCGGTAGAGGTAGTTGAAAACTTTCAATAGTGATTGTCGGATATTCTTCAATAACATTTATACCATTCACTTGGAATTGTTTCTTCGGAAAGTGCACCGTATGCTCATTACCATTGATATGAAAAGTGACTTTGCTTTTATTGCAATCAATAACAGCCCCTGCAGTATACAAAAAGGGTCTACCAAGGATAATTGATATGTTGTCGTCCTCGGGCATCTCAAGAATAACAAAGTCCGTTAAGGTAGTAAAATTTGCAACAATAACGGGCACATCCTCACAAATACCGATAGGATGGCAGTTGATTTATCAGCCATTTGCAATGATATTTTAGTAGGTGTGAGTTTATTCAAATCAAGTCTTTTATATAAGGAGAAAGACATAACACTAACACCAGCACCCAAGTCACACAAAGCAGTTTTGACATAATTTCTTTTAATGGAGCAAGGTATAGTTGGTATTCCCGGATCTCCAAGCTTTTTAGGTACTCCATCCTTAAAAGAATAATTAGCAAGCATGGTGGAGATTTCAGCTTCAGGTATCTTTCTTTTATTAGTGATGATGTCTTTCTTGTATTTTGCATAAGGGTCCATCTTTAAGATATCAGTTAAGCGGGTACGCAAAAAGACTGGCCTAATCATTTCAACAAAGCGTTCAAATTCTTCATCATCCTTTCTCTTAGATGGTTTAGGTGGAAAGGGCATGGTTTTCTGAACCCATGGCTCTCTTTCTTTACCATGTTTTCTAGCCACAAAGTCTCTTTTATCATAACGTTTATTTTTAGCTTGTGGGTTATCAAGATCAACAGCAGGCTCTATTTCAACATCATTATCTGGTTCTTTATCATTGTTCGGTTGAGTATCCTCATGAACATCATCATTATCATTTTCATTATCACTAAGAGAACATTCATTACCAGACTGAGTTTCAACATCGAAAATAGAGACATCATTATTATCAGGAGGTTTTTGTATCTCAGGTTCACTAGAGGTATGCAGAGTCCTGTGATTTTTCTTTTTCTTTTTCTTTTTAGAAGGACTAGGTGCATCAGTATTAATTCTCTGAGAGTCTTGTTCAATTATTTTAGGATGACCCTCAGGATAAAGTGGTTCTTGGGTCATCCTACCTCCTCTACTTACTACTCTAGCAGCAAAATCATTCATATTATTATTCATTTCATCAAGCAATTCCTTTTGTGACTTAGCAACTTGTTCTAACTGAGTTTGAACCATAGAGGCATGCTTTCCCACACCTCTAACATCATTACTGATTCTAAATAGCAAGTCACTCAAGCGAGCGATCATATCAGAGTTATATTTCTGTTGTTTCAGAAAATGTGCATTGAAATGATCTTGCTTCATAATGTAGTTATCAAACTCATATAAGCATTAACTAGGATGTTTATTGTAAGGGATATCACTTTCATCAAACTTTAATAAAGAATTTACCTCTACCACCTGTGGAGGTGGTGGTGCGTCAAGGCCATGTATTTCTTCAATAGGTGGTAAATTCTTAACATCCTCAGCTTTAATACATTTTTCCTTCATAGATTTCTTTGCCTCTTGCATATCTTCACGACTGAGAAATAGGATACCCCTCTTCTTCGGAGTGGGTTTAAGTGGTGATTCAGGGAGAGTCCAATCATCATAATTCTTCAATATATTATTCAATAATTCATCAGCTTGTTCAACAGTTCATTCCCTGAAAACACAACCAGCACAACTATCTAGGAAGTCCCTAGAAGCATCAGTTAGTCCATTATAGAAGATGTCAAGTATTTCATTTTTCTTGAGAGGGTGATCAGGCAAAGCATTAAGCAATTGGAGAAGCCTCCCCCAAGCTTGTGGGAAAATCTCTTCTTCAATTTGCACAAAGTTAAATATTTCCTGTAAGGCGTCTTGTTTCTTATCAGCAGGATTTTTTTTCCAAAGAAGTAATAAATCATATCCTGGGCACTACGGACACAACCAGGAGAAAGAGTATTGTACCATGTCTTAGGATCAGCCTTTAATGAGAACGGAAATAACTTAAGAATATAGTAGTAGCAAATTTTCTCATCATGAGCAAAGAGGGTGGCTATATTATTCAGCTTAGTAAGATGTGCCACTACAGTTTCAGTTTCATAGCCATGGAAAGGATCAGATTCAACCAAAGTAATTAACTCTGGGTCGACAGAGAATTCATAATCCTTATTGGTAACAAAGATAGGAGAAGTAGCAAACTTAGGATCACATTTCACTCTAGCATTCAAAGTCTTTTCCTTATACTTGCGTAGCAATTTCTTAAGATCGTTTCTATCCTTACAAGAAAAGATTTCCCTAGTCGACTCCTCATCCACAACATAACCTTCAAGTATCTTAGGCATTTCAAATCTAGGAGAGCCAGGTCTCATAGGTGTTTCATAATCATCAGTTTCAAGTGCTTCATTAGTTTCAGCAATCTCATCAGTTTCAATAATTTCCTTCTCTTTAGCTCTAGCAATTTGTTCATCAAGAAATTCACCTAGTGGCACATTATCATCAAGGATGGTACTAGCATCATCTTCATAAGCATCATTCATAGCAGAAGTAGCATCATCAATAACTTGCGGTATATCAGGATTACTAGCATGTGGTGGTGTTGCAAACTTACTCATAACAGAAGGTGAATCAAGTGCAGAGATAGATGGCAGTTCCTTACCTCCCTCGTCTTAGAGGGAAAAATCTTGGTTTTTGGATCCTTCAGATTCTTCATAGTGATCAACTGATATAAATCCCAAGTGACTCAACAAATATAGCTATGCTCCCCGGCAACGGCGCCAGAAAAAGGTCTTGATAACCCACAAGTATATGGGATCGCAACAGTTTTCGAGGGTAGAGTATTCAACCCAAATTTATAGATTCGACACAAGGGGATCCAAAGAATATTTGCGAGTATTAGCAGCTGAGTTGTCATTTCAACCACACCTGGAGATTAAATATCTACAGCAGAGTGAATAGTAGCACGGTAGTATGATAGTTTTGATAGCGGTAGCAGCAGTAACGGTAAGAGTAGCAGTTATAGCAATAGTTTTGTCGCAAGTGTAACAGTAGCAGCAATAGTAACTTAGCAAGAACAATATATGGAAAGCTCGTAGGAACTGGATCGGTAAACGTGTTGGATGATATACATCATATAACAGTCATAACCTAGGGCGACACAGAACTAGCTCCAGTTCGTAAATGTAATGTGGGCACGTATTTCGTAAATAGTCATACGTGCTTATGAAAAAGAACTTGCATAATATCTTTTGTTCTACCCTCCCGTGGCTGCGGGGTCCATAAGGAAACTAAGGGATATTAAGGCCTCCTTTTAATAGAGAACCGAAACAAAGCATTAACACATGGTGAATACATGAACTCCTCAAACTACGGTCATCACCGGAAAGTATCCCGAATATTGTCACTCCGGGATTTACGGATCATAACACATAATAGGTGCGTATGACTTGCAAGATCGGATCAAGAACATAGATATAATGGTGATAACATAAACGGTTCAGATCTGAAATCATGGCACTCGGGCCGTAGTGACAAGCATTAAGCATGGCAAAGTCATCGCAACATCAATCTCAGAACATAGTGGATACTAGGGATTAAGCCCTAACAAAACTAACTCGATTACATGATGAATCTCATCCAACTCCTCACCGACTAGCAAGCCTACGAAGGAATTACTCACTCCCGGTGGGGAGCATCATGGAATTGGTGATGGAGAAGGGTTGATGATGATGAAGACCGAAGATTCCCCTCTCCGGAGCCCCAAACGGGCTCCAGATCTCGCCTCCCGATGAAGAACAGGAGGTGGCGGCGACTCCGTATCGTAAAGTGCGATGAAACTTTCTATTTGATTTTTTCTCCAAAAATATGATTTTATAGCGTCAAAATTAGGGTCAGTGGATCCCCGAGGTGGGCACAACCCACCAGGGCACGCCTGGGGGGGCTGGCGCACCCTGGTGTATCGTGCCCAGCCAGGGCTCCCCCTCCGGTGGTTCTTGGCTCTAGTATTTTTTTGTATTGTAAAATAAATCTCCAAAAAGTTTCGTCCAGTTCCGGGAACTTTTATTTCTGCACAAAAACAACACCATGGTAGTTCTGCTGAAAACAGCGTCAGTCCGGGTTAGTTTCATTCAAATCATGCAAATTGGAGTCCAAAACAAGGGCAAAAGTGTGAGGAACAGTAGATACGATGGAGACGTATCACTCAGCATCAGCTTTCAGCTTCATCTCTTCCTTGAGGCATTTTGAAGTTTCACAGCAACAGATTCAGCATCCCCTACATACTCCTGACAGACATACAAGAAGTATCAGCAAATATTTCTACGAAAGCTTCAAGCTGCCCTATAACGAACTACTTGACCCTTGGGGGGCTACAACCATTCAAACTTATTTTTATATTATCAAAGTCCCAAGCAGATTGCAAGCAATATCCTTGACACTTGGGGGCTAATGCATGCCAGTTTTTCTTAAAATTCTTAATATGGAACGACCCGACTCATCTCAAGAAGATAAGCCGACCCTTGGGGGCTACATGTCGATTTCTTCACAATACCAACAAAGACCCGACTCATCTCAAGAAGATGAGCTGGCCCTTGGGGGCTACATGATTTCAGGCTTCCATATTACTTGTTTCTTATGAAGGAAGACCCAGCCTACTCAATGAGATAAGCCGACCCTTGGGGGCTGGATCATGTTTCTTTCCTTACTACAAAGTACCGGTTCGCTATAATCACAGCGACCCGGTCCTTGGGGGCTACAGCTACAGGTCATATTTAATTTATGGAACCAGCTTACCATAATAAGCTGGTCCTTGGAGGCTAGTGACAGTATAACGATAGTGGTAAAACAAGAATCTTAACTCATACTTTTCCTTCATAGCATTTATCATGCTGATTTCAATTTCCCGGCTCTAAGACAGCCGGGTCAAGTATTGCTGGTGTAACTCTTCGTAACCAAGTCCAGACAGCTCTGGAATGTCCAGTTTGGCTTTCCCTGTATTCAACTCCATCGGCTCATCCTTGGCCACAATTTTAGCTAAGGAGGTGGAAACAATTGGAGTTTGGAAGCTTTCCTTAACAATAATGACATCTGGAATGTTGTCATCAGCCAACGGTATGGGGTCATCCGCATGGGTCGCCGGGCTGGAAGGATGAGCCGGGCTTGGCAGACAGCCAGACGGGTCGTCCGACTTGCCTTGGGCCTCCGGTGGTGTATCCATAAAGACCGGCTCATCCGGCCTGGGCGTTTCAACATCGACTGTCTCCTTAGCCCACATGACTGGCTCCTTTTCTACAGAAAGGCCAATTTCCGTGGCTGACTTCACTGGTGGGGGGTATGGAATGTCTTGGCTTGCAGTACCAGAAGATGACCCGCCAGCCCGCTTCGACAATGTAGCTTTGGCCCTATGATTGCAAAATTCAAGTATTATGCTAGGAAAAAAGTAGCTCAAGGTTTAAAAAGACTTAAGTCAACAATGCAAGTTCAGGCGCTTACCCGCGGTTGACATTCAAAGTGGGAAGCTGCGTTGCAGTTGAGTCGCCCGAAAGTGAATTTGAAGACTAAGAGGTTGCTTAAACAAACCGGCTCTAGGTCGAGAATCGGTTGGACTATGAGGCACCTGGAGACGTGGTTTGCGAGCCGGCGGTGCATGAGACAAACCGGGGTCTAAATCGCCCAAACCACTCCGGGTCTTGCATTTTGATGAGCCGGCAAACTGTGCTTTCTTCAAAAGAAAATCGGGAGCCAAGTGAGCATCTGGATGTGTCAACTTAACCTTTCGGATGGTTTGTCTTGGCTTTCTGGGAGCAAACATTTCTGAAGAACTGGAGGAGATTGGAATTACCTCAATTACGCCGGCTTGGCTACATTCTGAGTCATCCTGATAAGAAGGCGCGTCAGCAAGCTCAATAAATAGGCGGCCAAGAGAGTCAAGTTCTACCTCAGATTCCTCCCCCGAAGACGACACAGGGGTCAGGTCATCTTTTTTACCCGATGAGGGAATAGGGGCTTGAGGCGTGACCTTCCAAAAAATAGAGTTCTCCTGCAGCATATAAAGCATTTGTAAGAGTGACGGGTTAAAGTAAAAATTAATAAAAGACAGAGTAAAACTGATTAATACCGGCGGTGGCGGATTGAGCAGATAGAACAGACCCAAGCCGGTAACACTGCATTGCTCCTTTGAGTCGGAAAAGAACCTCTTTGTTTCTTTATTAAGGGCGTCATCGGTCAGATTGTCACGAGAGAAGCGCTGAGGATCAGTTGAGGCGCCTGAGTAATCACACATCAAGCCGCCCCGTATGCTGATAGGTTGGATTCGCCATTTTAAGCAGCGGCGAATCAAATCAATCCCAGTTAAGCCATGTGCGGTCAGAGCTCTCAATGTTACGTGAAAAGGTGCTAACAGATTCCTCTCTTCATCTGTTGGCCGACCCGGAAATTCCATGTTGCTGCTGAGCCGCTCCAGCCTAAAACCCGGCAGAGGATTCTCTCCCTTGGGCACAGTATTCTTGCAATGGAACCAAGTCTTGTTCCATCCTTTCGGATGGCTCGCCAGCTTTGATTTAGAAAAGATGTTTTTCTTTCTCTTTTGGATGGAAACTCCACCAAGTTCACAGGCAGCACCATTATTCACCTTAGTCTGACGATTGAGGTAGAAAAATTCCCTAAAAAGGGTCACGGATGGCTCGACCTGGAGATATACCTCGCATAACACTTGGAATTGACATATATTGGTCATGGAATTAGGACCAATATCTTGAGGCCTGAGGTTGAAGAAGTGCAAAAGGTCTCCAAAAAACTTTGAGCCGGGGGGCCAGAAACCTCTACGTAGATGATCAGTAAAAACAACTTCTCCTTGCCGCGGCTGTGGATAAGGCTCTTCTTTTGGAGCTCGCCACTCTATATCCTTCCGAGCCAGCAGGAAACCTTGGTCCACGAGCTTATCTAAGGTAAGCTTGGATTCTCTTTTAGATTGGATCTCGTGGTTCTGGAACATGCGGCCGCTAGAAGTATTTTTTGTCAACTCCTCTAGGGTTTCTGGAATATTTGGGTATTTATAGAGCTCAAAGGCGGTGGAGGAGATCATCATGGGCCCCACAACCCACCAGGGCGCACCGGGGGCCTTTGGCGCGCCCTGGTGTCTTCTGGGCCCGCCGGGCCTCCTCCCAGGTATTTCTTTCGCTCCCTGGATGTCTTCTGGTCCAAAACAAATCTCCAAAAAGTTTCATCGCGATTGGACTCCGTTTGGTACTGATATTCTGCGAAGTAAAAAACAAGCAAAAAATAGCAACTGGCACTTGGCACTATGTCAATAGGTTAGTCCCAAAAAATCATATAAAGTTGCTATAAATGATTGTAAAACATCCAACAATGATAATATAACAGCATGGAACAATAAAAAATTATAGATACGTTGGTGACATATCAGCAGGCAAGCTTGCAGCCGAAGACCACAGCAATGGCGCCCGAAGCAATTCCCCCCTGAGGTAAAAAGTGTGAACATGATCTACGTCACACATATACCCAAGAAGGAGAGGAAGCGCGCACTTCAGGACGTATACGCCATAGAGACCGTTGCCCCAAAATTCAACCCATGGTCGGCTTGTCCGATCACCTTCGACCACACTGACCACCCGGCCAGTATTCGGCATGGTGGGTCAGCTGCCCTGGTACTCGATCCCATAGTAGACGGATACCATTTAACAAGGGTCCTTATGGACGGAGGCAACTGCCTCAATCTGATCTAAGCAGATATGGTGAAGAAAATGGGCATTGATCTGTTAAGGATCAAACCTAGCAACACCACCTTTAAAGGTATCATCCCTGGCGTCGAGGCAAATTGCTTGGGCACCATAACTCTGAAAGTGGTATTCGGTTCGCCCGATAACTTCTGGAGCGAGGACTTGATCTTTGATATCGTCCCCTTTCGAAGCGGTTACCACGCACTTCTGGGCCGAACAACATTCGCCTACTTCAATGACGTCCCCC
The DNA here is from genome assembly GCA_039707655.1 of Elymus sibiricus. NCBI lineage: Eukaryota > Viridiplantae > Streptophyta > Magnoliopsida > Poales > Poaceae > Elymus > Elymus sibiricus. The sequence goes on from CM077665.1 coordinate 254,098,791, forward strand.
ATTACGCGTATATGAAGCTCAAGATGCCCAGACCCAAGGGGCCATCACCGTCTGCGGCAACACGGAGCGTTCACTCCGAACAGAGGAACACACCATGGCCCTAGCAGCCGAGGTTCAGCTCGGCGAACGTGCGCCAAACACTCAGCCTACCGTCAAAACACGCAAGGTAAGTAAGCGTGTCCGAGCTTTGTTTCAACTTCTGGAGCCTTCTCATGAACCACGCAAATAGGAATACGTGCCTCATAGCGCAGCCCAGATACCTGTAAGGTAGGTACCCCAAAGTCCCAATTTCGCACTAAAAATTCCATGGGTAGCTGTGGGGACCCTTCATCCAACGGTATGGCATTCGGCTTAACCGAACACAGTGATATATGTCTTCGGACAACACTAGGCTCCATTCAAAGGATCCGGTTAGCAGCATTAAGCTCACATAATTCGACGTCCTCTCAAGACTTTCTCTCACAAGGCCCGCTCGTTCGCTACCACCTCCTCTAAAGGAGCACCCCCAGGAGAACAAAGGCGCAGACGTGCAGCAAGACACAGTAAAGGACATGAAGCCATTTTTTGTCAAGGTCCTATGTAAACCTTTTTTCTTGTAAATTTATTTTTGCATACTTGTACCAGTTGCGTGAGCAAACAAAAGTGTACGAACCGTCAAGTGTCCATCGCAATAACGCTCAAATGTTACGCAATTATTGATAATGTGCATGCCTTTTTGCTCCTCAATGCAAGTCAGGTCAGTATGTATTTCTTCAGGTGCGGTTGGTCCGTAAAACCGGGGGCTTGATCAACTCGCCACGTGCATCGTCCCAACACTATCCTGATATCATGTGTTCAGCATCTTGGATATTGTTTTATATGCATCAATTCTAAATTATGTCTTTGGTCAAAGGTTGGGTTGCCCGGCTCCTGTGCTTCCCCTTTTACGTTCCGCTTGTTTGGCTAAAAGGGGAAAGGGAGCACCATTGCGATTGTACTTGTAGTTCGTCTAGTTATGTACCTCAGCGAAGAAAGCCAAAAACTGACTGGCATAATAAGCGTGAATTGATCTGCGATCCAATGACAAGTGTTAAACTAAGAACCGCTGGAGGTTCACCGTGCTAAAACGGAGGGTTTGGAGAAATACAAACCGTGTGATACGGATTTTCCACATTGTTAAAACACCGAACATCACAAAGTAAAGGGGGGGCTAGTGCTCACTCCCCACATTCAAGCTCCTATGGTTAAGTGAAAGCAATAACGCAGCATAGTTTGATTGCCTCATTTTCTTCTGAACTACCGTCTCCGGGTACCAAGATGTTGGCTAAGGGTAACTGTCGGATTTCGGGCTCCGCATAACCCAAAGAGGTTCAAACTCAGGGGCATGTGCAAAGATCCCCGCCAGCTTCGACCTCAAGCTCACAGCTCCACAGCCCAGCCATATTGAACTCACTTAATCGCGGGAAGAAAACTAACACACGGATTTACCCAGGTTCGGGCCGCTGCGAAGCGTAAAACCCTACTCCTGCTTTTGGTAGATTGCCTCACGAGGAGGTTTGTGGATGAACTGGTACAGTGGTGAGCAACCTCAAGAGGGCACTCGGGTGGTTTCGGATCTCTCCCTCTGTGGTGCAGCCTCGCCTCTATTTATAATGTCCCGGGTCCTCTTCCCTTATCGCACTGGCGGGAAGGGATCCCACAACGACCAAATTCGAAGGGGGACAAGGAGTACACCTTATCCTGACGAAAGGTGGTCTTCGCCTGCAAAGTAGCTGGTAGTGATGCAGAGGTGGGCTCGGCGGTGATGTCCGTCCTACGGGGCTCGTTGTCTTGGTCTCGTTGCGTCGGAATGGAAACCTTTGGGGGCCTGCCTTGGGAACCTACGTACGCCCTCGCCTGCTTTGCACCAAAGAGGAAACTGTCTTCTCTGTGTGCACTGGTGCCCGCCTGGCTTGTCTTGCGTAACCCCCAACCTCGCGATGCCGAGTGCTGCATAGGGATCTCCGCCCCTCGGGAGGGGGCCTGGAGAGGCCTCCTCCCTCCAGGGGTCTTGGAGTCGCCGCCCTCATGAGGATGGGGCTCTCTCAAGGGCCTTGTTCAGAGTGATGCCGCACGGGGCCGTGCCGGGCCGTCGAAGTGGGCCATGCCCTGGCCCGCAGGCAGGCAGGTCTCGGTACCCCCGTTCTGAGAGCGCCGACAGTAGCCCTGGGCCCAAGGCGCGCTGGGGTTGGCTTCGGGGAAAAGCCGGAGGAGCCGGCCCGAGCGGCGCGGGCCCCAATTGCCTGCAGGCCCAACCTGATGCGTGGCGCGTAACGAGACGCGGATGCCTCTACTTCCCGAAGACCTCGGGAACCGCCTTGACTCGAGCTGACATGAAGCCCACGTGCAGCGGTGGCCATCATTGCCCTTCCTTGAATGCATCCGAGTCCCTGTGTCTTCTCTCCCCTCGACCCACGTGGACATGACCCGACGAGGGGAGACGAGGTGACATGAAGCAGGGCCATCATTACCCGTAACGTGGAGGGGCGTCGGTTGGCCTCCACCCGTCTATAATTAGGCAGAGGGGGTGAAGCCCCCAGCCCATCTCGATTTCTTGTTTCCTTGCTCAAGGCCCCCGCCGTCTCAACCATGACGCCGGTGAGGAGGTTTTCCGCCGCCGAGAAGGGGAAGGCCCGCCAGGAGGAGCCGGACCAACAGCCACCTAAGAGGTTCTGGGGCTGTCCCCGCAAGTACACCGTGGTGCCCACGGCGGCGCCCCGGGGGCGTGGCCGCACCCCCGCCAGGGCAGGTGCCCCCTCCGGCGCAGGCGGAGGCGGCGGGCATGGAGACCGTGGCCAAGGAGGGAGGCCCTCAGCGGGCGCCCGACCACCGTGCCTGTGGTCCCACAGTGCCGATGTAGCCCAGGAGTTCATGGTGGGGGTGGAGATCGAGGCTACCCCCGCAGGTTACGCCTTCTTGAGTCGCGGGTGGCAGACCTTCGCCCGCGCCCGCGGCCTGGAGGGGAGGTTCACGCTCCACTTCAAGTACGACGGCGCGGCAACGCTCTTCGTCAGGATCTTCGAGGAGGATGGCAGGCACTTGGGGTGCTGCCCGGAGGGTGACGGCGATGGGAGCGGCCGCCTTCCGGCAAGTGGCAGCCCTTGCGGCGGCGGCGCTGTTGGAGGTGAGCTTGCCCTTGGCGACGGCCGTCATGCTTCCAGTGGCAGTGACACCTCCTCCGAGGAGAGTCCGAGTGATGACTCCTACAATGCGCCACCGCGTCGGCGCGCCCGGACCTCGGGGGGGGGGGAGCAGGCCGCGACGGCGCCGTACTCCCGCCCAAGAAGCGGCCATGCCGGCGCGCCACCACGGGCCCGTCAAGGAGGAAGAGGACTCCGACTGACCCCGGCCGCACCGAGCCTGAGCCTCAGGAGTGGCAGCCCTTGAGGGGGTCACCTTTGGCCTTCTTCTTCTTTTCTTTCCCTGCAATCAAAAATCATGGAGGGCCCTGCTGGGCATGTAATGAATTATGGCGCTTGCGCCTTTAGCATTTTCGTCGCACATCTGGATCCTTGCATTACTGTTAATTGAGACTTCCTGTTGGTCGTGATTGGGGTACTTAGCTTGATGCGTCCACGGCGGGCCTCTACGCCGTGAGGTCTGGTAGTGGCACCTGGGGAGCTTGGGGGTCTTGCCAGGGGGTTCTTTTTTCTTGCGAGTGAGGCGGTTTGGGAGCCCTCTTGGCGCTCTACGTCGGCAGGGCCCAATCCCGCGCATACCTCGGCCGCCGTCGGGGCGTCCGGATCACCAGGACGAGACCAAGGGGCGAGGGGCTATGTGACTAGTGAGGCTCCTGAGTCGCGTTGCTCAGGAGTCCCCCTTGACGCTCGAGCGCTCCCATACCGTTCCTAGCCCCTCCCGGGGCTCCATGAAGACGCGCCAGGCCGTGGCAGGAGCCCCCGAGCGAGGGTGAGGCAACACGCGTCTGCTGGATCACTCGAGAGCGCCACGCGAGGACCAAGATGCCAAGGCCTTGGCAAGGTGTGTGCACCGTGCCCGTAGCCGCCGCTCACGTGGGGCAAGAGGGAGGGGCTGGCAGCTGTTGACTCAGAAAAAGAAACTTCAAGACAGAGAAATGCAAGGAGAAAAAAATCCCACTCCCTTTTTTCAAATGAGGTTGAAAAGCCTCGAGTTTCATTCCAGAAAATGGCAAATTCGAATACAGAAAAAAGCAAAGAACAGCCGCGTCCGGCACCTAGGCTAGTCTTCGTCTTCCCCCAGCGTGGAGCATAGGCCATCCACTAGGCGTGGTCATAGTCATCTGAGGACAGTGTTGTCCGCCAGCGCGGAGCATGGGGCTTCCACTTTGACATGGGTGGGAACCCCTCCGCGTCCTCGGGGGGCTCCGGGCGTATATAGCTCACTCATTATATTACGTGAGAGTGTCACGGTCGGAGGTAGGTGGGCGAACCCCCAGGCGCAGGGCCTAGGTGCTCCCAACTCGGCCATGAGCCATCCCACGCATTTATGCGCGGTTGCGCGCCCTTACGGCCCAAACATGAGTGCATTGCCCCCCGCGTAGCCGTGGGATTGTGTTCCCGCGGCCCTAACATGAGTGCAATGCACCCCGCGTAGACATAGGGGTGTTGTGTCAGTGAAGCGGCCTTGTGAGGCGTCGGGGCGCCGGCCAGGCATCGACCTGAGGACCTCGCGAGGCCCTACCTCCTGAGGCCGCGTCGGCGCCCCCAGAACCGCACGTGGCCCGCGCTCTTCGTGTCCTGCCGGTCCCCTAGGCGGTGGCTCCTACGGCCCAAGGGCCCGGCTACGTCTTCCTTGCTCGCTGGGGCTGGGCTCGCACCGCGCGCCCGCGCATCCCAGGACGCCCCCTTCTCTACTCCAACCGGGCCCAGTGCTCCCTCAGTGGAAGCCCCCAGGCCCGACCTAAAGAGGACATTCGGCCAACCCTCCTACTCCGGGAGGATGCTGACACCTGCGGCGGACGCGTGACCTGCGACACCGTCCACAGATATGATGCTGCTCGGGACATAGGGCTCCGTGTAAAGGCTTTGGCTCCCTCGTGAGCCATCTCCGTGCGCCACGCGGTTAACCTCCCCGGGCCACGCGGGCCACAGACCCTCCTGCGCCGAGCCTCGGTGCGAAGCTGCTTGCCCTTACCATCGCCACGAGGTTGACCTCACGCGTTCTAGCGAGGATCGCCTCCGTGGTCATCCACCGTGCCCCTGTTGCGATTACCTGCTCGCCCGGAGGCTTGAGCCGGCTGGTCCCTGTGCCAGTTAGCGCGCTCGCGCCTGGACTGCCCAGGCGGCCGATGATTCACCGTGCAGGGGGTGCGCGCACCTGGGCGCGCGCGTGGCACCTCGACGCCTTCTTCTTGCGTGCCGCCGACGGGGCCGGGTGATGCCCCGAAGCCGGCCATCGGGACCCGGAGGAGAAGGAGCACCGTGTGGGACAGGGCTTGCTCAGGCTCGCCCCGGCGCGGGCTGAGCATGCCTCCGGTCGATGAAGGGAGCTGTGCAGCGAACGAGCCCCTGGCGCCTAGCGTCGGAGGTTGGAGGGGGAGGTGTGGGGCCCAGTCTCTCCTTGCGACAGTGACAAGCTCGGCGTTGTGGTCGGCCCAGGCGTCGGAGCCCCCGTGCGTCGGTCGATAACGAAGCAGCTCACTTGCCAGCAGCAGCGCGTCATGCGCGTTCAGGTCTCCCACGTGAACACAGGGTGAAGGCTGCCCGGTGGGCGGTGCTGCGAAGCGGGCGTACTGCCCTGGCGGCGGGCGTGCGGAGCCCGGGGGCGCCTGGCTGGTGCGGGCGGTGACGGCGGTGGCGACGACGTTGGTGGCCTGGTAACGTCCTCCCAGCACTGAACCGCCAGGGCGCGCGTCATGGGTGGCCTCCACAGGGTCGGTGAAGGTGGGAACTCCGGGGCCGAAGGAGGTTTGCCGGGCGTCAGCCATCGGAGCGACGGAGCGGAGCCGAGGCGAAGCTTAGGAAAGGATTCCGACACGCCCCCTACCTGGCGCGCAAAATGTCGGATTTCGGGCTCCGCATAACCCAAAGAGGTTCGAACTCATGGGCGTGTGCGAAGATCCCCGCCAGCTTCGACCTCAAGCTCACAGCTCCACAACCCAGCCGTATCGAACTCACTTAATCGCGGGGAAGAAAACTAACACACGGATTTACCCAGGTTCGGGCCGCCGCGAAGCGTAAAACCCTACTCCTTCTTTTGGTGGATTGCCTCACGAGGAAGTTTGTGGATGAACCGGTACAGTGGTGAGCAACCTCTCGAGGGCACTCGGGTGGTTTCGGATCTTTCCCTCTACGGTGCAGCCTCGCTTCGATTTATAATGGCCCGTGTCCTCTTCCCTTATCGCACTGGCTGGAAGGGATCCCACAACGACCAAATTCGAAGGGGGACAAGGAGTACACCTTATCCTGATGAAAGGTGGTCTTCGCCTGCAAAGTGGCTGGTAGTGATGCAGAGGTGGGCTCGGCAGTGACGTCCGTCCTGTGGGGCTTGTGGTCTTGGTCTCGTTGCGCCGGAACGGAAACTTTTGGGGGGATGCCTTGGGAACCTGCGTACGCCCTTGCCTCCTTTGCACCAAAGAGGAAACTGTCTTCTCTGCGCGCACTGGTGCCCGCCTGACTTGGCTTGCGTCACCCCCAACCTCGCGAGGCCGAGTGCTAAATAGGGATCTCCGCCCCTCGGGAGGGGGCCTGGAGAGGCCTCCTCCCTCCGGGGGTCTTGGCGTCGCCTCCCTCGCGAGGGCGGGGCTCTCGCGAGGGCCTTGTTCTGAGTGATGCCGCACCGTGCCATGCCGGGCCATCGAAGTGGGCCACGCCCTGGCCTACAGGCAGGCAGGTCTGGGTACCCCCGTTCCTAGAGCGCCGACAGTAACAGTGCGGATATAGAAAACACCCCATTTAGTATCTATAAGGGAGTTGAAGCCGACGACAGGTAACTTTCAGAGTTCAAACAACCACACAGGAACCAAAATTAACAAAAGCACATCATGACATATACCATGCAAATTCCCAAACATTACGATACAATAAAGTTTCAACCGTCAAATGGAAGATGGTACTTTAACTCAAGAACTACATCCTTTAGGCATAAAGCCTCTATTGCCCGTGCACCGTCCATAATCGAAAAAATACAGCTCGGGACGCCTATGCTCCTTCCCGGGCTTGGAGGACCGGTATCAATTTACCAATGCACCATCGTCTTTGTAAACGCCATCCGGGCACCCTCGGTGCAGGCAGAGCGAGTCAGGGTGTCAACCCGGGGCACGACAGCGACCAACCTTTGCACCAAGCTGAAGTACCTACCTAGCAGCGGCTCTGTAGGCCATAGCCGGATGCAGAGATCCTTCATGGTCGGCTCGGCTATGCGGTGCAACTCCATCAGCTGCTTCAGCTGATCGGAGACAAGGAATGGTTGCACTGGGGCCTAAAACTGCTCCCAGAACAGCCGTTGATCGGCATCCCTTCCTGGGATGCATAGTGGTGCGCCGCATCCGCTGCACTTTTCGGTAGGTCCTCAAACACGCGTGGAGAATGCCACACTCGAGTGAGCAACAAGAACCTCTTTCCACCAATGGGTAAATTGTAGTAAGTATTGCTTACCATTCGCAATCTGCTTTATTTGATGGAGTTTCCTTCTCATGACGTTGCGCCTCCACGCATGCCTCCTGGAGGGTTGCTAAGCTCAAGGATAGCTCAGTAGCTTGCTCCTTGTTCTTCTGCTTGAGGACCTCGCACTTGGAGATGGCGTCCTTGAGCTCTTTTTGCACTTCCGCAACCCTGGCTTCATGCTTCTTACTTTCAGAGTTTGCCGATAACATATCGGTATTCGCTTGTTTGGCACCCGCCTTATGTTCGGCGGTCTCCTGCCTCGCCTTTAATAGCTCGGCCTTGAGATTCTCGATCTCCGCGGCAACGGCTGCATTGGGCATCAACATACTCCATTTTTCAGGATACAACCATAGATATTCCTTGCTTATATGAGGAAAATAACGACATCAGTCCAGTTCGGACTTACCTTGTGCAACATCAAACAACTTGCTAAGGCGGTCGAGCTCGTCTTCGAAACTTTTCAGCTTCCGATTCATTTATGCCAACTCCACGTCACTAGGGGCTGTGGTCAGCGGCATCACCTGTATAGACCATTTACACTTGTCAGATTCCCAAGTTATTGGATTCTAAAATCCTTTGTCTGGATGTTTTTCACATTCCAACAGAGTCTTGGGGGTTGTGGCTAAATTCAAACCAAAAAATAATTTTACTTTGTATTCTTATCACATTCGACCCCCGCATGAGTTCTTTCGAACTCACACAGGGCTCGGGGGCTACTAAGTATGGCAATTGCATACAAAACCAAAACATACTTTATAATTGGTGTCATACTATGTAAATTACCTTTAAGCCTGCTAGCAGGCTGCCAAAGGCTTCCTTCAATCCGCTCTCAACGGATTGAATACCTTGCAGTGTCGCGCCCAGAAGGGCGCGGTGCTCTTCGGCGATGGAGGAGTCATTTAGACCCTCCTCCATCAGGGCCGTCCACCCGGATTAGGCTTCCTTCAATCCGCTCTCAACGGATTGAATACCTTGCAGTGCCGCGCCCAGAAGGGCGCGGTGCTCTTCGGCGATGGAGGAGTCATTTAGACCCTCCTCCATCAGGGCCGTCCACAAGGATTGACTCTGCTCTCTTACACGTGGCTCCGGGTGCGGCATTGTGGTTTCTCCCACTGGAGAAACCTGAGCAGATGACTCCGGAGCCCTGGATGGTTCTGGAGCTAATTTTGGGGAAAGCTCGAGTTGACCGAGCTCTCCCTCCTTGTGTGACAGAAGGGATTCACCATCTTGTTCTTCGGCGGCCGAGGTATTAACTCCGGCCATAGTATCGTCGCCCCGCCCCTCACCTCCTCGGTGGCTGGGGGGAGGGAGTTATGGGACGCAGTCCCACTTTCTGCCAATGCGGCGGGCGGAAGTTATCCCTCCAAGTTTTGATCGGCAGGGAGCTCGCGCATCAGACTGCAATGAGGAAAAAATTACATACGCTGTTTGTTATAAAAAAAACCTTTAGAAGGGATAAAAATGCTGAATTAGGTGAATTCGTACCTTTGCGCCCGGGGTTTGACCCTGAGGGTCCTTCGAGGGACAACCTCAAAAATTTCGGACTCCTTGTCAGAGTTCGGAACATTATCGAACAAGGCCACCTTGGGCCTCCATGGTATTTTAGGGGAGGGAGTCGGGTCACCCTCGGAGTCTTTGGATACTGCCCTCTTCTTAGGGTGGGAAGAATCGCTCTGCTCCCCATCCTGCCCCATCTCTCCTTCAAGAGTAGAGGGAGCGTGTGTCGCCTCGGATGTTGTGTCCGGGGGGCCTTTGATCGGAGACCCCCGCGGGCCTCTCCTTCTTCTCTTCTTTCTTCTCCTCCCTCCTCTTTGGGCCGCATATGGCTTTTTGACTAGTACGACTGTAAGCAGGGGCATCCTGGGATCCGGGGGTAGCGGAGCCGGGCAGTTGATCTACTAGGATTTCACCAGCCAGATCTGTCAAAGCAAGGAGAAGAGGGGATTGGAGCCTTTGAAAGGGGAAAATCTGAAGACAAACAAAAAGAATGTTACCGGTCCAGGAGGGTTTGAGGCTTCCATGCCAAGGTCCTCCTCCTCTGCTGGCAAGCTCTTTCGCGGCTTGAATAGCACCTTCCACAGCTTCTCGTGGGAGGTGCGTAAGAACTCCCGCATGGTGACAGGGTCGTCCCGCATGTATTCCCACATGGGGTCGGCCCGGTGTTGACAGGGGAGAATGCGGCAGCGGAGCATGACTTGAACTACGTTTGGTAGTTCGATATTTTTGTTCTCCACCAGCGTGGTGATGCACCTTTGCAAGGTCTTCACCTTTGTCGCACTCCCCCAATCAAGTCCCTTCTTCATCCATGATACTATTCTGGTGGGAGGTCCGGATCTAAATCTGGGAGGTGCCTCCCATCCCTCTTCGCGTGGTTCGCTGATGTAGAACCACTCCCGTTGCTAGACCTTGACGGTGTCTATAAAAGAACCGGCCAGCCATTGAACCAAGGGAAGTTTGCTAATCATCACTCCCCCGCAGTCGGTCTGCTCGCCACTAACAACCTTTGGCTTGATGTTGAATACCTTCAACCATAGGCCGAAGTGGGATTGAACGCAGAGAAAAGCTTCGCAGAGAGTGATGAAAGAGGACATATGCATGAAAGAATTCAGGGGGTCGTGAAAATCTAGCCCTTAATAGAACATAAGACCCCTCACAAAAGGGTGGAGGGGGAAGCCTAGGCCCTGGAGAAAGTGAGGAATGAAAACTACCCTCTCACCTTCCGTAGGCATGGGTACGGCCTGGTTCTTCCCCGGGGCTCGGTGGACGATGTTCACCGACAAGTAGCCGGAGAGCTTCAGCTCCGTAATATCCTTCTCGGTGACCTCAAAGACCTCCCACTTGCCCTTGAAGCCCACTTCGGCCATGATCGAGTTGGGGAGGGGTTCGGGAGATTTGGGAGGAATGGGGCTAGGAAGCACTGAGCTCAGGAGGAAGATGGCAATGGGGGATCTGGAAGAGCGTACTATGGGTCTTGGCAGACGTTTCCTTTTATGGGCCACTAAAATACGAAGAGTCCCCAAGCTGCGCCATGCACCTCGCCACTTCCCAATACACCATGCAGTTATGCACTCATGGGATGACCCAAATCATAAACCATATCCCCGGAAAGGCGGAACGATCTCCACATTAATGAGACGTGTCACTTAAAAATGAAAACTGCCTCAATCCGTGATTCGAGATTTTTGAGACTGGTCAACAGTGACGTTCAAGCTATGACCTTTCAGCAAAAAGTTGTCACAGAAAAACACTGTTCTTGCTTAGACGGTTGGCCTTCAAGGCTAAGTTATATATTCGAGAATCAGGAAATATTCGGTGGCTGAACTGTCATCGGCAGAATTTGAATTCAAAGGGGAACTCGCCCCGCAAGCCGAAGACTTTGGACATGCAAATGCTAAGATGACGCTGCAGCATTGGAGGCTAGTTCGGGGGCTACTAAGGGAGTCCGGGATTAAGGGGTCCTCGGGCTGTCGGCTTGTCTTTGTGGGCCGGATAGTGGGTCGCTTTGTGATTGTTAATGAAGGTCCGGACACAATCACCAAGACAGAATCTCTTACGACATGATGTGCACACCAAGTACAAGACGATGGGTTTGGCATATTCCTTTCCTGATGTAACCGGCATTGTGTAACCCTAGATACAAACAGGAGGAGTACGCCATGCTAATGTGCCTTGGATGATCCACATCTTCGGGTCAGGCGCTGATGAGCACATTGAACTATCCATGTGGCTGAGAGCCCTCACAGCCCAGGCACAATGACGCAATTATCAGGGGAGCGCTCTACCACTGAGCTATTAGCCCGTCGCACGGGCCTCCCTTTGGGAGGCCCTGGTGACTATATAAACCAAAGGGTTTTAGTCCGTAGGAGAAGGTTAAGCTCATTACTCTTAGGGTTTAGAGCACATCAAACGATCTCGAGGTAGATCAACTCTGTACTCGATACCCGATATTCAATACAATCAAAGCAGGACGTAGGGTTTTACCTCCATCAAGAGGGCCTGAACCTGGGTAAACATCGTCTCCCTAGTCTCCTATAACCCATCAATCCAAGATCCGTAGTTCGGGACCCCCTACCCGAGATCTACCGGTTTTGACACCCACACATGTTGTTAGAGTAATGACTAGAGCAGGTAGAATGACTCAAGAACCTCTTTATCCTAAGGGACACCCTAAAAGAATTGAACAAGATTCTCAGAGAATTAATGAATATGCACCTAGTTCATCTAAGAAGAAAAAGAAAAGGAAAGATGATAGGAACTTGCATGCTTCTACTCAACCTGTTATAGAAAAACCTATTGAGAGACATAATGATGTTTCTATTTCTGATGCCTAGACATAATCTGGTAGTGAACATGCACCTAGTGATAATGAAAATAATAATGATGATGATGTTCACGTAGACTCTCAACCTAATAAAGAACATAATAATGATGTGGAAAGAGAACCTACTGAAGATATTGATAACCCACATCCTAAAAATAAACGATACGAGAAGAAAGACTTTGCTGCTAAGAAACACGGTAGGGAAAGAGAGCCATGGGTTCAAAAGCCCATGTCATTCCCTCGTAAGGCTACTAAAAGTAAGGACGATGAGGATTTTGAACGCTTTGCTGAAATGATAAGACCCGTCCTTTTGCGCACTCGCTTGACTGATATATTGAAAATGCCTTTGTATGCTAAGTATATGAAAGATATTATTACCAACAAAATAAAAATACCTGAAACTGAAATTCCTACCATGCTTGCTAATTATTCTTTTGATGGTGGAGTACCTAAGAAGTTGGGAGACCCGGGTATACCCATGATACCTTGCTCTATTAAACGAAGTTATGTTAAAACTGCTTTATGTGATTTAGGAGCCGGTGTTAGTGTTATGCCTTTCTCTTTATATAAAAGACTTGATTTTTAATAAGCTTACACCTACTGAGATATCTTTGCAAATGGCTGATAAATCCACTGCTTTACCTATTGGAATTTGCGAGGACGTTCCTGTTGTGGTTGCAAATGTTACTATCTTAACAGACTTTGTTATTCTTGATATGCCCGAGGACGATAATATGTCGATCATCCTTGGTAGACCCTTTTTAAATACTACATGGGCTGTTATTGATTGCAACAAAAGCAAGGTTATTTTTCATGTCAATGGCAAGCAACATACCGTGCATTTTCTGAAGAAGCGAACTTGGGTTAATAATATTAAAGCCATTGAGCCTAGTGTCACGGTTATCATTGGAGATTTTAAAATCCCTCTACCTACTGTCAAGAAGAAATATTATAATATCATTGTTGGGGAGATGCAAATCCCCATTCAGGTAACTTAGTGCTATACTGAAATTCTTTGGTTTCATGTCAATCGGAAACGGTTGTTAATAAGACTTGATCAACCTTATTAATGAATCCTTTTTAAAAGACATATGATTGATGAATTTAGTATGCACAACTCTCGGTATCACAAGTTTACCTTCTGTTATCTTCAGTTAAGAAAAAAAATAGTTTGATTTTCCTGTTTCCTGATTTTCCCGTGCAATAAAAAATGTCTCAAAAATAAAAGGTCTCAGATTGCCACAAAAATTTAGCATGATTTTTTTTGGATTATTTAAGAATTTTTGGCATAAAAATTACAACAGGGAGGTGCACCTGTGGGCCACAAGACAATAGGGCGCGCCCACCCACCCTGGGAGCGCCCAGATGACTTGTGGGACCCACAGGGCCCCTGCCTTATCCCTTCGGCTCACTTCATCCCTTACCTCCAGAAAAAATTCTCTAGCTCTCTCTCTCTCTCTCTCTCTCCCGTGTTCATCCTCTAGAAACTGAAATTTTCGATCTATTTGCTCGGAAATCTGTATCCGAAACTGTTTTGAGGAATTTCTCCTTGGTATGTGACTCTCTGTGGGGACCCCGACTCATAAGTCGTGATCACCGAATGCACGTGTACAGTGATCCCAGAGATCAATGCTCACTGAACACACAGAAGCTGAATAACAAGAGTCTTACATCCATACATACCATCTTACACAAATAAAGGACATAAAGGTCAAGTCTCACATAGATAGGGCCATGAAGGCCAAATTGCAAACATAAACTCGCAGCGGAAATCTTGAAAGATAGCGTAGACCCATGCCATCTGCCTTAACCCTACAGGCATTCTGACTGGGAAGCGTCCTAGTTCGCATGTTCTTCACCAACGAAATCTTCAACATATTCTTGCTCTTCCATGCCCGACCAATTAAATAACCAGTGGCTAGCTAATGAGTACTTTGAATGTACTCGCAAGCAACCCATGTTTTGCAACAAGGTATAACTATGCAGGATATAGAACTAAGTAGGTAAGTTTGCAGAAAGCTAATTTTGAGTGCAATGACATGATCGATTAACTTGTAAAAGAATGCATCAACAGGTTGTAGGTATCCATATGAACAAGTTACAAATATCATCATAAGCAGGGGTTAAACATCTCATGTTCAGTCTCCAAGCCAAGTCATCAGACTTAACTCAAGTATCATCTTTGTCACACACACGCACGCACACCAAGTTTGTAAACAATGGACGTAGCCCAAGAGCGGTCATCCAACTGACCTTGACAGTGGACACGACTATTCGAATAGTTTTACACTCTGCAGAGGTTGCACACTTTATCCACAAGACTCGGGAAACTTTCGTGTCAAGCCACGACTCGCGGTATTGTTCATACCCGAGGTAAGTACCCAAACCATGCCTTTCCCCAGACGTTACTAACAAAGAGTCCACTCGTTGGTACCATCATTCATGATGTACATCACAAGTATCATCCACGAGGGCACGCAATGGTGTGCCCGGTGTCTGTAAAAACAACCCATGATCGTCCTTTCCGGCATGACCCCGTATCGAGAGAGACCACATCACTCCCGCCACTAGTAATGCGGGCACTCTGCTAGTACCCACCAAAGTAATCAACAAAGCCCCATCCCATAAGGGGTATCGTGGTTGTACATGTAAGGTTGGAGTAAAGGTCGCAACTAAAACCAATCCGTTTTCAAAAACAACACACTCACTTGCCTCGGTACAACACTTCTTTGTCAAGTGGTTACCTTGCTCATTATCATCTCCCTCTGGCATTAGTGGCACCCGACGGGGTTTTCGAGAAGTCTTTGAAAACACTTTTGTTTCCATCACCATGCATAATCCCGTCCCATTTGCATAACACTACTGAGCATCCTATCTACTTCCCACCCACACAACTCTAAGTGTAAGTAGTTATTTCATGCAAGTATCAACGAGGAAAGTAACGGAGGCAACCCATAAAGGTGGTTACCATAGCATCATGATTAACATAACAAAATGAAGTGCTATATGCCATGCAATAAAGTGATTTCTTAAACATGGTCAAAGGGTTGCTTTCCTGGCTCAACAAATTCCTCGGTGTCTTCAAAATCTTTTGGCCCAACTCCCTCGTCAACAATGCAATCTATCGTCGCAATATTGACGGGCAAAAATAAGAACACGGCAAAAACAGAGAAAATAATTCACTTCTAAAATGTCACACTACTCTGTAAAATACTATACTAAAAACTCAAAATATTAGTTTCTGGTTTTGAAGTGTAAAAAGTTTTGAAAACAATTTTAACAGTGGTTTTAACTATTCTAAACTAGGTTTTAAATAAAACCAGTACATGAAACTATTTTCAAAAAGTGCACAAGTGGCATCATTAAATAGTACAGAATATTACAAGATTTCAGGTGGAAGAATATTTGTATTTGGAAATTTATTTCAATCTAAGGAAATTTTGGAAAGTGAGAGAAAAAAAGAAAAAGAGAAAGTGGCACTGTGCCACTGGGTCATAAGCGGCTGGCCGAGCCGGCCCAGCCAGTGAAACGGCCCAGGCGACCCGAGGCGCGCGCGCTCGTCAGGTTTGAACCTAACGGGCGGGCCCCGGTGGCCGAAGAGAGAGAGGGGCGATCGTATGACAGGCGGGGCCCGCCTATCATCTCCCTCCTCGTGGCAGGGGGGCTCGGGAGGTCACCGCCGGTGATGTGGGGCTCGAGGGGAGGAGCTGATGGCACCGTTGTGCTCAGGGCATCATCGCCAGTCGAACGGTGGTGGAGAGGGGCGCTGGGGAGCTCTCATTCGCCGGCGACATGGAAGTCCGGCGGCGGCACTTCAGGAGGGGGTTTCCCCGGTCGTTACCGGTTGCAACAACGAGGAGGAGAAGGGGAATCAAATAAGGGTGGTGAGGAGGGTCCATAGGGAGGACAAGGAGCACCGGAGAAGCCTCATACCGCGGGATCGACGGCGGCCCGTGGCGGCGGAACTCGGGTCCGATCCAGGACAGGGGCTCTCGGGGCTAGTGTGGGCGGTTCAGGTGCTCGATTGAGGGTGCTAGGGGGCCAACAAAGGGAAGAGAGGAGTGAGGGGTGGCTTAAATAGCCAGGGGCGCGGTGCACCGTGGGCGGAGCTCACCGGCACCCGCGGAATTGGACCTGGTGGCCATGGGAGAGAGTAGGGGCTGGTCTGCAGTGTTGCTGGGGTTGGCCTAGGACCAGGGGGAGCGAGAGAGAGAGAGAGAGGGAAAGCGCGCGCGTGTGAAGCAGTTCACTGGCCGAGCCGATGGTGCTCGGCACGCACGGAAGGAGGGAGACGGAGGAAGAGAGAGAGAGGAGCGGGCCGACCACGTTGTGTGTCAAGGACTCCGAGGGCATCTCGGGGGACATGCTGGGGAGGCCCGAGGCTGTCGGGGCTGGCGATTGGGCGGCGGCTACAGTGCGGGTGTGCATTGTAGCGCGCACTAGAGCGCCCGTTTGGCATGCCAGTGGCATCCTGGGCGCGGCCATTGGTGTCTTGGGTGTCTAGGGAAGTTTAAACAATGTGGAGACGACATACGATGCTCTGGTGGCCCTTTAGAATTGAAGAAGAGTGGGGAGAGAGGAAGCTTCTTGCTGTCCAGAGGTAAAAATTGGGGTTTAACCCCCTTCATTGATTGAGACTTAGCCAGGGAAACTTACTGGAGGTAGAAGGTGTCTAGGTGGAGCTGTGGTAAAAAGCGGGAGTCAAGGAGAACAGGTTAAAAGGTGAAACCAATAACTTTAAGATTTAACTAGAAGGTGTTTGATGTTGATTTGCGCAGGTAAAAGGAGTTTGCTTGCCATGAGTTTTAACAAGATAAAATGGAAGGTAAAAATGAGGTTGTCCACAAAGTTTGAGCTAATTTGAGAAAAGTTGGCAATGCAAACTTGGTAAACCCTAGAAATTAACAAAATCATGTTTCTGTAGATCTAGGCATGCAAATCTATTCTCCTTGATGCACTACTTGGTGTAGTAGCATTATTTGGGGACTAGAACATGTCCACAAAGGTTGGGGTCAATAGGAGACAGTTGGCAATGTAGAGTTGCACAAATTTGGATCTGGACAGGAATGGTTTTGGGATATTTTGGTGAACCAAAGTAATTTGGATTGGGATGAAACTTTGCAAGATCATCAGCATATGTGACTTGCTAGAATTTTCCTCGATTTATTTGAGAATATTTCTTAGAGAAATATTTCAAATGCTTGAAATGAGCATAAATGGTTTTGGAGGGTTTTGTCCAATATTTTGAACATGACCATGTGTTGAAACTCATATATATGGAAAATATATGTTCACCCAGTTTCCCTAAATTTTCTCAAATATATTGAAAGAATAAAAATAATTTTTCCCTAGGAAAGACCATTTCTGGCCTTAAATAGAAGCCATTAAATAAAATAGGAAAATAATCTTAAAAATTAATATCTCGTGATTTTGGGAAGTCTTATATCTAGTAGGTTTCAAATAACGTCTTTGGGGTAAAACAATCCACCCAATTTGAGGACTTGTAGTTAAATCCTCAACTCAGGGGTTTTTGAAAACCTAATTTGAATAAATCCTTTTTGGCCAAAATAATATTTGATAAAATAATTTTAGGTAGTAGTTGAGTGTTGAGAGAGGAAGAATCTTTGAGTGCCAAAACACAATCAACGAAACAAGCAAACATCAAACAATTCAAACATGCACTAGCACTCAAAAAAAAATTAATGGGTCCAAATTCTATAAACTCATAGCATAGCAAAGTGATACAACACAGGGTGTGACAGACCTACCCCCATTACAAGAATCTCGTCCCCGAGATTCCTAGGCTAAGCGCTAAAAAGATATGGGAACTCGGATTTAAGCTAGTCTTCGCGCTCCCAGGTTGCTTCCGCTTCAGAGTGGTTGCTCCATTGGAGCTTGAAGTACTTGATGGTGAGGCCTTGGGTGCAATGTCCATATTCATACAAAATGCAAACTGGCCTCTCACGATAAGTGAGGTCTGGCTGAAGGTCGATGGCTTGATGGTCGATGTCCTTTTAGAGGTCGGGGCGGTTGGGAACTTCGAGACACTTCCGGAGTTGTGACACATGGAACACGTTGTGCACATCTGATAGCTCGGAAGGTAGCTCTAGCTGGTAGGCAACTTCTCCTCGTCTGTCGGTGATCTTGGTGCGAGCTTTCCTTTGACGTGGAAGCGCTGGTTTCCCTTGAGAGGTGTGACTCGGAGATAGACATAGTCCGCGACAAAAAAACTCATGTCTCGGCGGTGTGAGTCAGCGTAGCTCTTCTTTCTTGACTTGGCGGTCTATAGACGCTCTCGGACGAGTTGAACTTGTTCTTCTACTTCATGAAGGATATCTGGCCCAAAGACCAATCCTTCTCCGGTTTCTGACCAGTTGAGGGGAGCGCGGCACTTGCATCCATACAACACCTCAAACGATGCCATCTGAAGACTGGACTGGTAGATGTTATTGTAGGAGAACTCGGCAAAAGGCAAGCAATCTTCCCACTTGGCTCCATATGCCAAAACACAGGCACAAAGCATATCTTCAAGTATCTGATTTACTCGTTCTGTCTGCCCTCCGGTCTAAGGGTGAAAAGCAGTGCTGAAGGATAGCTTGGTTCCCAAGGCTTCTTGGAATCTATTCCAGAATCTCGAGGTAAACTGGGTTCCTCGGTCTGACAGGATCTCCTTAGGAACTCCATGGCAGCTCACGATCCGGTTGACGTAGAGGTTAGCTAGCCGGTTCCCATTGTAGGTGGTCTTAATGGGAATGACGTGGGCTACCTTGGTCAGGTGATCGACAATGACCCAAATGGAATCATGTCCCTTGCTTGACCCTGGGCAAACAAGTGATGAAGTCCATCCCGACTTTGTCCCACTTCCACTTAGGCACTTTGAGAGGTTGTAACAATCCAGCAGGTCGCTGATGCTTAGCTTTGACTCTATGGCATATGTCACACTTAGCGACGAAAGTGGCTATCTCTCTTTTCATGCCCTACCAGAATCTTGCTTTGAGGTCTTGGTACATCTTGGTTCCTCCAGGATGGATGGAATACAGAGTGTCATGGGCTTCTTGCAAGATCAAATTCTTGAGCTCAACTTTGTTGGGCACGCAGATGTGAGTCCCAAACCATGCAACTCCTTGCTCATCCACTGAGAATCATGGGGCCTTACCTTTCTTAATCTTCCTCTTCATGTCTTCAATGCTATCATGACTCTTCTGAACTTCCTTAATATCATCCATCGAGGTAGGCCTTACTTCGAGGTTGGCTAGGAAACCTGGTGCAACTAGTTCCAGGCCCAAGTTTTCAAGCTCTTCATACAAGGCGGGTAGCCTTTCCTTAATCATAGCATTCAAGGAACATGCCTTTCTGCTTAAGGCGTCTGCTACCACATTAGCCTTTTCAGGGTGGTATTGAATACTGAGGTCATAGTCCTTGATCAACTCCAACCATCTTCATTGCCGCATGTTCAACTCCCTTTGAGTGAAAATATACTTCAAACTCTTGTGGTCTGTGGATATCTCAAATCGCTTCCCTAGAAGGCAATGTCGCCATGTCTTCAAGGCATGAACTACAGTTGTCGGCTCAAGATCATGAGTGGCGTAGTTCTCTTCGTCAGGACGTAGCTGTTTGGATAGATGTGCTGCGACTCTGCCTTCTTGCATCAGAACACCACCAAGCCCGGTTCTGGATGCATCACAATATATCACAAATTCCTTGTGAATATCGGTGGTGGCCAAAACTGGGGCCATTTTCAATCTCTTCTTGAGCTCTTGGAAGCTTTCTTCGCACTTCGACGTCCATTCGAACTTCTTGTCCTTCTTCAAGAGGTGAGTCATGGGTCTAGCAATGCTTGAGAACCCTTCGACGAACTTGCGGTAATATCCCGCAAGTCCGAGGAAGCTTCTGACTTCCTTCACATTGCTTGGGGATTGCCATTCCATCACGGCTTCGATCTTGGCAGGATCCACTGACAATCCTTCTGCAGTCAACACATGACCCAAGAATCCAACTTCATGCAGCCAGAATTTGCACTTGCTGAATTTGGCATAAAGCTGGTGGTCTCGAAGCTTGTCTAGGACCAATCTCAAGTGTTGCGCATGCTCTTGTTCGGACTTGGAAAAGACGAGTATGTTATCGATGAAGACGACAACAAACTTGTCCAAGTACTCCATGAAAACTTTCTTCATGAGATACATGAAGTAGGCTGGGGCATTGGTTAACCCAAATGACATGACCGTGTATTCATACAGGCCATACCGTGTCACAAATGCTCTCTTCGGGATGTCTTGGGGTCTGATCTTCAGCTGATAGTACCCGGACCTGAGATCAATCTTGGAAAACACCTTGGCACCATTTAGCTGATCGAACAGGTCTGCAATCTTGGGAAGTGGGTACTTGTTGTTTATTGTGAACTCATTGAGAGAACGGTAATCGACACAGAGTCGGATAGTTCCATCCCTCTTTGACACGAATAGAACATGTGATCCCCAAGGGGAGGCACTAGGGCAAATAAATCCTTTTCTGAGCTGCTCTGACAGTTGCTTCTTCAATTCAGCCAACTCTTTGGATCCCATTCTATAAGGCTTCTTATAGCTGGGTCCTGCTCCGGGCATTAGTTCAATGATGAACTCAAAGTCATGGTCAGGAGGCATTCCGGGCATCTCATCAGGAAATACATCTGGGTACTCACATACCACTGGCACTTGATCCAACTCAATTCTCGACGGACAATTAACCTGACGGGCTTGAGCATAGGCAGGGTTGGGAACATACTTTACTTCAACTCCTTGGCTATTGGTCATGGTAACAGTCCTGTTGGCACAATCCAACAATCCTTGGTGCTTGGTCAACCAATTCATGCCAAGGATCACATCCAAGCTTGGCGAATCCAAAACTATGAGGTCTGCTAGGAAGTCTACCATGTTAATGTTGATCCCGACTCCTTTACATCCTATCTTGGACCTCATAACTAATCCCGGGATTTGTATCAACATATGACAACCCAGGGGTGTAGGCTTCATACCACTCTCTAGTGCAAACTTTTGAGTAACAAAAGAATGCGAAGTTCCACAATCAAACAGAACGGTTGCTGGGGTTGAGTTGACGAGGAACGTACCCAGTATGACTTCCGGGTCTTTCTAGGATTCCTCTTCTGTGACGTGATTCACACGACCCTTTCCATTGTTGGGCTGGTTGCGGGGAGCCTGGTTCCTTGGTGGTGCCCCACGGCCTTGACCTTGGTTTGGCGCATTGGGGCGCGGTGCATCTGGCTTCTTGTTGGGACACTGATTCGAGATGTGTCCAGGTTGACCACATCCAAAGCATGTGACCTGACCATAATTGTTGTTTTTGTTGTTCTTGCCACCATTATTTTTATTGGGGTTGTTGTAAGCTGGCCTAGGATTGGCATACTGTTGAGGCCGGTAGCTCGGACGAGGTGCAGGGGGTCTAGCTTGATGAGGCTGATAGGTTGGCTTGGCTGGGTTTGGCTGCCAGGGGCGAGGCTTCTGGTTGCTAAAACTACCCTTGTTGATCATCTTGTGCTTGCGAGTGTCTTCCATGGCACAATGCCTGTCTTCGTGCATGAGATACTTGTTCACTAGGTCGAAGACGGTCCGGCAGTCCCAGACAATGAGTTGATACTGCAGGGCTTGCTGGAGTCCTTCCATGAAGTGTTCCATCTTAGCGGCCTCAGTGCTGACATCTTCACGGGCATACCTCGACAGCAGGTTGAACTTCTGCATATACTCCTTGACAGAGCCACTTCCTTGCTTCAGGGCTCGGAATTCTCTCTTCTTGATAGCCATGATCCCAGAAGGAATGTGAGCGGTGCGGAATCCTTCCTTGAAGTCGGCCCAGGTGATCACACAGTCGCCTTGCATGACCTTGAATCCATCCCACCAAACTCTGGCGGTACCTCCTAGGCAGTGAGAGGCATAAAGCACCTTCTCGCGATCCTCATTGCAATTGACCAATGCAAGGAGGTCCTCGATGGTGCGGATCCAGTCATTGGCATCGAGAGGTTCGGCGGTCTCGGTGAAGGTTGGGGCGAATTCCTCATAAACTCCGATAGAGTGGATAGGCCATTGCCATTCATGCCTTGCTGCTGGTTGTTCACAAGGACTTGAGCCATCTGCTTAATAGCAGCAGAGTTGGCCTGGCATTATTTCCCGAAGAACATGGAGAAACTGAGCTATGATCATGTTCTCCAGTGGAGGTGGTTGTGGGGGAATGTCGCCATGTGGCTGCTCCTGGTGTTCTCCAGCCTGAGCAGTCCCACCAGCTCCCTGTTGCTGGCTAGAGTTGCCGGCTTCAGGGTTGGTGAAGGAGCTGTTGCGGGATGCAATCACCATCCTATTTGGAGTAGCCATGTCTAACAACTGGGATAGACGAGAGGGAAAAGCAGCAATAGAGAAAGCTCGCCTAAGGGGGAAGGTATAGTGCAAGTGTGATCAAACAAAGGTCGAAAGACCAAACACATATATTAAGATAAGATAGACGATGGAGTCGCTTACATGTTGCCTAAGGCAAAAGCGCGACTTGCATTGAAACACAAACGACAAAACAAGCAACAAGCACACATGGTTTCATATGAACCATTACAGGGACTCGACTTCGCATAGGGGATAGATGACTTGTCCTACCCTAGGGTTCTCGGACTCAGGTGGTGGAGTGCTCTGCTTCCTGTCCAAGAGGAAAGAAGACTCGGCTTCTCGTTGGGACTCCTTCTGGCATGATGCCCATGTTCGCCACACCTGAAACATGTGACGGAAATCTAGAGGTCGCTACTCGGCCTTCGGTTAAGATGTTAGTGGTTTGGCGATGTAGCTCTTGGGTGTGGTGAAGTACCTGGCGGAGCTTCACAGACTCCTTAATCAGGTTGTGAGCTAGACTGTCGGTGGAGAGGTTGAAGTAAATATGGAATCTGAGTGGTGTGCCATCCTCTTTGGATGGAACCAACGTCTGACTCTTGCCAATGTCGTCCTTTCTGAAGGGTAGGTAGAGAGTAGCTGGCTCGTCACTCATCTCTGGAATGATGTCTTGAAGGTGGATAAGTGCCTTGCGTGCTGCCGTATCCACTGCGATAGCCAGGGTTTCCATTTGTGGTCCTTCAAAGAACCAACTTGTCGGGGAGTCGTTCGCCTTTACGAACACATCAACGTGGTACTTCTTCGTGAAGGCACCGACCCAGTGCTCGTGGTAGAAGAAAACGGGTGGTCGGCGAAACTGGCACTTCTCCAGGCTATCCCCAAGGAGTAGGGGAAAGCCGGATGCTAGGAGGGCTTTGGGTACGACAGCCATCTACAAGGTTTAGGGGAGAGGAGTCAGTAGAGTTTTGAAAGTAGACTTAGAAAAGTTAAGAAGTGCAGAAACTCCTAAGTATAGGTACTAGGCATAGTTTTGAAAGGGTGTTATCCTAACTAACGCCCATGCTAACTAAGGCTTCCTACAGTCAGGATGGCTCTGTGGGGACCCCGACTCATAAGTCATGATCACCGAATGCACGTGTACAGTGATCTCAGAGATCAGTGCTCACTGAACACACAGAAGCTGAATAACAAGAGTCTTACATCGATACATACCGTCTTACAGAAATAAAGACCATCAAGGTCAAGTCTTACATAGATAGGGCCATGAAGGCCAAATAGCAAACATAAACTCACAGCAGAAATCTTGAAAGATAGCATAGACCCATGCCATCTGCCTTAACCCTACAGGCATTTTGACTGGTAAGCGTCCTAGTTCGCATGTTCGTCACCAACGAAATCTTCAACATATTCCTGCTCTTCCATGCGTGGCCAATTAAATAACCAGTGGCAAGCCAAAGAGTACTTTGAATGTACTCGCAAGCAACCCATGTTTTCAAACAAGGTATATTAATGCATGATATAGCACTAAGTAGGTAAGTTTGCAGAAAGCTAATTTTGAGTGCAATGACATGATCAATTAACTTGTAAAAGAATGCATCAACAGGTTGCAGGTACCCATATGAACAAGTTACAAATATCATCATAAGCAGGGGTTGAACATCTGATGTTCAGTCTCCAAGCCAAGTCATCAGACTTAACTCAAGTATCATCTTTGTCACACACACACACACACACACACACACACACACACCAAGTTTGTAAACAATGGACGTAGCCCAAGAGCGGTCATCCAACTGTCCTTGACCATGGACACGGCTATTCGAATAGTTTTACACTCTGGAGAGGTTGCACACTTTACCCACAAGACTCGGGAAACTTCCGTGTCAAGCCACAACTCGCGGTATTGTTCATACATGAGGTAAGTACCCGAACAATGCCTTTCCCCTGACGATACTAACAAAGAGTCCACTCGTTGGTGCCATCCCTCATGATGTATGTCACAAGTATCATCCACGAGGGCACGCAACGGTGTGCCCGGTGTCTGTAAAAACAGCCCATGATCGTCCTTTCCGGCACGACCCCGTATCGAGAGTGACCACGTCACTCCCGCAACTAGTAATGCGGGCTCTCTGCTAGTACCCACCAAAGTAATCAACAAAGCCCCGTCCCATAAGGGGTATCGTGGTTGTACATGTAAGGTTGGAGTAATGGTCGCGACTTAAACCAATCCGTTTTTGAAAACAACACACTCACCTTCCTCGGTACACCACTTCTTTGTCAAGTGGTTACCTAGCTTTTTATCATCTCCCTCGGGCATTAGTGGCACCCGACGGGGTTTTCGAAAAGTCTATGAAAACACTTTTGTTTCCATCACCATGCATAACCCCGTCCCGTTTGCGTAGAACTACTAAGCATCCTATCTACTTCCCACCCACACAACTCTAAGTGTAAGTAGAGTTATGTCATGCAAGTATCAACGAGGAAAGTAATGGAGGCAACCCACAAAGGTGGTCACCATAGCATCATGATTAACATAACAAAATAAAGTGCTACTGGGCCAGAAGCGGTTGGCCGACCGGCCCAGCCAGCGAAACGGCCCAGGCGACCCGAGGCGCACGCGCTCGTCAGGTTTGAACCTGACGGGCGGGCCCCGGTGGCAATGGAGAGAGAGAGGGGCGAGAGTATGATAGGAGAAGCCCACCTATCATCTCCCTCCTCGCGGCAGGTGGCTTCGGACCTCACTGCCGGCGATGTGGGGCTCGAGGGGAGGAGTTGATGGCACCGCTGTGCTCAGGGCATTGCCGCCAGTCGAACAGTGGTGGAAAGGGGTGCCGGGGAGCTCTCGTTCGCCGACGAAGTGGAAGTCCAGCGGCGGCGCTTCGGGAGGGGGATGCCCCGGTCGTTACCGGCTGCAAGCAACGAGGAGGAGACGGGGAATCAAACCAGGGTGGCGAGGGGGTACATAGGGAGAAGAAGGAGCACCGGAGAAGCCTCGTACCGTGAGATCGACTGCGGCCCATGGCGGCGGAGCTCGGGTCCGATCCAGGCACAGGGGCTCCCAGGGCTCGTGTGGGCATTTCAGGCGCTCGATTGAGGGTGCTAGGCGGCAACAGAGGGAAGAGAGGAGTGTGGGGTGGCTTAAATAGCCAGGGGCGCGGTGCACCATGCGCGGAGCTCCCCGGCACCCGGGGAATCGGCCCTGGTGGCCATGGGAGAGAGCAGGGGCTGGTCTGCGGTGTTGCTGGGGTTGGCCTAGGACCAGGGGAGCAAGAGAGAGAGAGGGAACGCGCACGCGTGTGAAGCAGTTCACTAGCCGAGCCGGCGGTGCTCGACACGAGCGGAAGGAGGGAGAGGGAGAAAGAGAGAGGAGGGGGCCGACCGCGTTGCGTGTCCCTGACGCCGAGGGCATCTCAGGGGACACGCTGGGGAGGCCCGAGGCTGTCGGGGCTGGCGATTGGGCGACGGCTACAGTGAGGGTGCACACTGTAGCGCACTTCAGAGCGCCCGTTTGGCATGCCACGGTATGCCACTGACATCCTGGGCGCGGCCATTGGTGTCTAGGGTGTCTAGGGAAGTTTAAACAATGTGGAGACGACATAGGATGCTTTGGTGGCCCTTTAGAATAGAAGAAGAGTGGGGAGAGAGGAAGATTATTTCTGTCCATAGTTAAAAATTGGGGTTTTACCCCCTTCAATGATTGAGACTTGGCAAGGGAAACTTGCTGGAGGTAGAAGGTGTCTAGGTGGTGCTGTGGTCAAAAGGGGGAGTCAAGGAAAACATGTTAAAAGGAGAAACCAGTAACTTTAGGATTTAACCAGAAGGTGTTTGATGTTGATTTGGGCAAGTAAAAGGAGTTTGCTTGCCATGAGTTTTAACAGGATAAAATGGAAGGTAAAAATGAGGTTGTCCATCAAGGTTGAGCTAATTTGAGAAAAGTTGGCAATGCAAACTTAGTAAACCCTAGAAATTAACAGAATCGGGTTTCTGTAGATCTAGGCATGCAAATCAATTCTCCTTGATGCACCACTTGGTGTAGTAGCATTATTTGGGGATTAGAACATGTCCACAAAGTTTGGGGTCAATAGGAGACAGTTGGCAATGTAGAGTTGCTAAAATTTGGATCTGGACAGGAACGGTTTTGGGATATTTTGGTGAACCAAATTAATTTGGATTGGGATGAAACTTTGCAAGATCATCACATTAGGCATATGTGACTTGCTAGAATTTTCCTGGATTTATTTGAGAATATTTCTAAAATGAGCAGAAATGGTTTTGGAGGGTTTTGTCCAATATTTTGAACATGACCATGTGTTGAAACTCATATATATGGAAAATACATGTCGAGTGAATTTCCCTAAAGTTTCTCAAATATTTTGAAAGCATAAAAATTATTTTTCCCTAGGAAAGACCATTTCTGGCCTTAAATAAAAGCCTTCAAATAAAATAGGAAAATAATCTTAAAAATTAATATATCGTGATTTTGGGAAGTCTTATATCTAGTAGGTTTCAAATAAAGTCTTTGGGGCAAAACAATCCACCCAATTTGAGGACTTGTAGTTAAATCCTCAACTCAGGGGTTTGTGAAAACCTAATTCGAATAAATCCTTTTTGGCCAAAATAATATTTGATAAACATAGTTTCAGGTACTATACACATGACATGATCATTGGGCAAACATGTTTGGATCAAGTAGTTGAGTGTTGAGAGAGGAAGAATCTTTCAGTGCCAAAACACAATCAACCAAACAAGCAAACATCAAACAATTCAAACATGCACTAGCACTCAAAAAGTTTTAAATGGGTCCAAATTTTATAAACTCATAGCATAGCAAACTGATACAACACAGGGTGTGACACTCTCCCATTGGTCCAATTAGTTTTTGCTCTAGTGGTTTATATTTTGCATATTTTGCTGCACTTGGTACTACAGAAAATGAGATTGCATGTTGAATTCTTTGAGTTCTAAGTGGTATGAATGCTTGATATGGATTCTAGGTACCTATATGAGTAGTTGCTATCAATCTTATAAAGTTTTATTGATATAAATTTGTGGCTCAAAAATTTCAGAAATTCTTGCTTAGCAGGATGAATTTCTTTAGGAGGAGATCTTCAAGAAGACGTACTTCGGGTGAGTCGACGAGTGAGGGCTCGGTACGAGTACCTTATGCTAAGCCCTGGACTGACCAGATAGTCATGGCTGACGCCAAATCGTGTTGCTGGCAAGCGATGAATTTATGAGAGGTGCAGGTATCAAGGAGGAATTTGATAATTACATTTATAATACCGACCTCGTAGATAAGTGTGTCCAACACTATAACCTTACCCGCACGTTCACGCATGGATTTTGATATTATCCCAATACTTCTAGAGTGCTATTTAATCTCTATGATAAATCCTTAAGTACGACTCTAGAAGAATTCTTTGTTGCATGCAAACTTACACTTTGGGGCTCTCTAGAAAAACCAAAACCAACTGATTATAATTTGTTCCTTGAAAGTCTTTGCGTTGGAGAGGATAGAGGAGTGACACAAGCTAGAATAAAAAGTATTCATTTCCCCTCTATTCGTTACTTTGCACTGTTTAATGGGAAATGTATAGTAGGTAAACAAGATTGCAGTGCATTGTGTGCTTCAGACTTGAGCCTTATTCACACTGCGGTGACCGGTGAGAAACACTATAACCTTGGTGCAATTGTTGCCCACAGAATGTAGGCTAACGCAGGCAGCGATGATTTGTATGGCGGAATTTATGCCCCCCACGTAGCTGTAAAATTGAGAGTGTCGCCTCAACCTCGTGACCCTATTTTGCCTTAGAGATATTTAGACTTTGAAGCCATGCATCGTCATGACTTTATCATGGACAGTGCTAGGGGTTATGAGTATAGCCTAACGTTTAATAAATATAAGCATGTTTCTGTCACTTTGCCTGTGCCTGCTCTCTTTGATTTTAAGGCTCGACAGAGATACTATGTTCTTGAGGATGAGGTACATGAGTACAACGCTGCGGTAGAAGCCGCTCGCTTGGCGGAGGAGGCGGCAAGGAACGCCTCCACGAGTTACCACTTCAACTATTATCCTGACCAGCAATTGTGATCACCAAGCTAGGCAAACGCCTAAGCTTGGGGGAGTATGTATTTCTCACCGACATTACATTCATGTTCACACACTTCATAGAAATTGTCGGTGTTCATCCTCTTTCATTGTATATCCTTATTAGCTTTATTTTCCCGCTTTCTTCTTCTGTGTTTGAAAAACTTTGAATACCCAAAAATATTTCTTGCTTCTTCTTGGTTTTTCATTCCCGTTTAATTAGTTGCACTATTATAAAGAAAACCCAAAAAGATTTCCTTTGCATGCTGGGAGCTTTCCTGTGTGAATTGTTTTTCTCGTTCTTGATTTCCCTTTGTGTATTTGCTTTCTTGAGAAAAATAAGAACTACAAAAATATGTGTGAATAGTTTTACTTTCCCAAGTGTGTTTCTCTGAATCTCTTTTCTTTGTGTTAAGTCGTCAAAAGGAGAAGACCACGATGAAAATGTTGAGTGGCTCATATATGCTTTATTGTTGATCTAACAAAGAGCCAATATTACCTTGTCTCCTCCTTTGTATAAAACTGCCCTACAGATTCCAGCTTAGTCCACGGCATTCTTGCACTATTATTATTATCACATCATTCGGTCATGCAAGTGAAAGGCAATAATGATGATATTTGGTGAAGTGATCGTGGCAAAGAAAGCTGGTATGAACAGTTCTTGTTTTCAATTTTTGTAAATATGTTTAGCTCATTCAATCTTGATTCAGTATATCATGAGTGAACATGTTTGTGATGACAATTAGAGATTATAGTTTCTCATGCCATGCTTAAATAGCTAGGAGTGTATAATGATTTATCGTGTGTGTCAACATGCATTTAAATGGTCGTGATGTGGTATGGTAGTATGGTATTCCCTCTGAGTAATTTGAGCGGCTTGACTTGGCCCATGTGCAAAAATGTACTAGATTCAAAACCAATGCAGCCTTCATGATATTTAAATTCAGAGTGTTCATATCCTACTCATCGTATGTTCAATGTTAATTATTCACAATGCATGATTATGATCGTTTTTGCTCTCTAGCTGGTCGCTTCTCAATCTATTGCTAGCCTTCACCTGTAGTAAGTGGGAATACTGCTTGTGCATCCAAAATCCTTAAACCAACTTATTCCACATGAGTCCACCATACCTACCTATATGCTGCATTACCCTGCCATTCCAAGTAAATTTGCATGTGCCATTCTAATATTCAAATAAATATTTGTTTCGTGCACTCGTCCCGTTCATGGAGCGACGAGGCGGTAAGTATCTTCCATGCTAAGTGAGTTATTCTTAAGACAGTCGTTTATTCACCGTCATTGCACGAGAGGCTGGTAAAAAGGATGCCTAGTCCTGCAAAATCAAAATTAATTAAACAAAACTCTATGGGACAGTTGACATGTTGGCAGGCACCCGTGGATTCGGTCAGCCATGGTTTGTGTATGGATGGTGGATAGGAGTAAACTTTACAATTCTGTTTGGGAACCGCCAATAATGAGTTTAGCATGGGAGATATTGAAAACCTTTGTCGTAACATTGACAAGAAAAGTGCAGCACCCAAAAACTATATTTTAAATCCTTTTTTAAACCTTGAGCTCTAGCACCTCTGCAAATCAATGCTTCCCTGTGTGAAGAGCCTATCTATTTACCTTTATGTGGAGTCATCACCCTCTTACTAAAAGCACCAGACCGTAGATCACTATTGTCATCTTTATGCATTGAGTCTAGTTAATGTTGGATGTGAGCATGACTGGATCTTTTCTTCCCTAAATTATAATGTTTAGTCGTTGCTTGAACCTCAGAGGTGCTCTGCATTTATGTTTTTCGGTCTCAGAAAGGGCTAGCAAAAAACCATGTCACCATATCATATCATGATTGTTTTGACAAACTGTTGGCATGTGAGATATTTTATTATTTCTTGCTAGTTGGTTATGTATTGCCATGAGTGAATGAGATTTTTAATTGTTATCATGCATGTGGCTATTTATGATTTATGCTGAAAACTTGAAAACTAGCTAAGGATGTGTATAATGACGAGAACAAAAGAGTTTGTAAAAGTTTTCTTTATCACTTTCATTTTATCAACTGAATTGCTTGAGGACAAGCAATGAGTTAAGCTTGGGGGAGTTGATACATCTCCTACATATCTACTTTGCCAAACACTTTTGCTCTGGTTTTGGACTCTAATTTGCATGATTTGAATGGAACTAACCCGAACTGACGTTGTTTTCAGCAGAACTACCTTGGTGTTATTTTTGTGCAGAAATAAAAGTTCCTGGAATTGGACAAAACTTTTTGTGAATTATTTTTGAAATAAATAATAAATTATGGAGTGAAGATCCACCAGAGGGGGGCTGTCAGTGGGCCACAAGCCAACAGGGCGTGTCCACCCCCCTGGGCGCGCCCTGATGGCTTGTGGGGTCCACGTGGCTCCCCCGACCCTAATTCCAGTCCTATAAATTCACATCTTCGAAGAAAAAATCAAAGAGAATATTTCATCGCATTTTACAAGACGGAGACACCGCCACCTCTTGTTCTTCCTTGGGAGGGCTGATCTGGAGTCTGTTTGGGGCTCCGGAGAGGGGGATTCGTCGCCGTCGTCATCACCAACCCATCTCCATCAACTATTCCATGATGCTCACCATCGGGAGTGAGTAATTCCTTTGTAGGCTTGCTGGTCAGTGAGGGGTGTGGATGGAATTGATCATGTAATCGAGTTAAGTTTGATAGGGCTTGATCCCTAGTATCCACTATGTTCTGAGATTGATGTTGCTATGGCTGTGCTATGCTTAATGCTTGTCACTAGGGCCCGAGTGCCTTGATTTCAGATCTGAACATATTATATTATCTCTGAATATAAGATTTATTTGGATCCTATCTTGCAAGTTGTATGCACCTATTACGTGTCTTGATCCGCATACCCCAAGGTGACAATAATTGGGATTCTTTCTGGTGATTGTCGTAGTTTGAGGAATTCATGTATTCACCATGTGTTAATGCTTTGTTCCGGTTCTCTATTAAAAGGAGGCCTTAATATCCCTTGGTTTCCAATAGGACCTTGCTGCCACGGGAGGGTAGGACAAAAGATGCCATGCAAGTTCTTATCGCAACCACGTATACTATATACGGTATACATGCCTACATTACATTGATGAATTGGAGCTAATTCTGTGTCGCCCTAGTGTGTAACTTTTACATGATCTATGCCATCCATATATTCCCATCACCGCACCATGGCCTACGCTTTACATATACTGAATCTTGCTAAGTTACTACTGTTGCAGTTACGGTCACACTCGCTACTCAATTGCTATTGTCACTACTGTTACTAAAATTACTGTCGTCACTGCCACTACTACTTTTGCTACTACTAGTTGCTGTGGTACTAAATCATTGCTGCATAGAGATATCCCAGGTGCGGTTGAATTGACAATGATAAATATTCTTTGGCTCCCCTTGTGTCGAATCAATAAATTAGGGTGAAATACCACCCATGAAGATTGTCGCGATCCCCTATACTTGTGGGTTATCACCTATTCACCCTTGTAACCGAGTGTGTGAGACATATAATAAAGTTTAATTGAGTTTGTGTGCTTTACTCTCATTGCACCCTTCATCATAGCATTGATATAAGAAAAATAGAAAGATCATGTGCTTATCTCATGAGGAGTAATGACTTCACATAAAAAGAAGGTATTAGTGATAAAAGTTGTTGGGAATGAACAAACATAGCATTAGTCATTGTTATAATCTATGCAAGATAATGATAGAGAAGAGAGGATCCACATATAAATACACTATCTTGGACATCTTCTATGATTGTGAACCCTCACCAAATATTATGTAATGATCGAGTGTTGATGTTGGACATGGAAGACAACGTAATGTTCATGATTGTTTACATTTGCATAGAAGTTATATGGTCATGGATCCTTTAACGTGTGGTGCTTGCTATAGCTCTTTTGCTAGCCAAATTTCCCGCACTAAGTAGAGATACTACTTGTCCATCCATAATCTCTTAAACCCAGTTTCTTTCCATGAGAGTCCACTATACCTACCTATGGATTGAATAAGATCCTTCAAGTAAGTTGTCATTGGTGCACAAAGAAATAAAAATTGCCCATAATCATGTATGATCTCCTATTGAAAAGGAAAATAAGCTTTGTACGATCTTGCGATGACGGATAAATAAAAGCGAGGGAGTGCATAATAAAGTTCGCTATCACAAGGGGCAATATAAAGTGACATTCCTTTGCATTAAGAGATTGCACATCCAAACAAATAGAAGCACATGACAACCTCTGCTTCCCTCAGCGAAGGGCCTATCTTTTACTTTCATAAAGCTTTTACTTCCATACAAGAATCATTAACACCTTTCCTCCTTTCAATTTATAAAGTCTTTTAGTTGGCAAGCATCATGTGTCGAGGAAAGATCCAGATATATATATATATATCCAGTTGAATGTGGGAAATCATGACTCATTATTGTTGACATTATTCTTGAGGTAAATGAGTTGGGTGGCAAATAAAGCCCCCATCTTCCTATGTGTCTGACGGAAACATTAGCTCCAAAAATATGCAATGAGTGTCAACAATCATGGAAGACTAAATGATAGTTGAGTATCTGGACTTGCTAGAATGAAAGCTCTTATATAGACTCTTCTCTTCAATATGATGAATTATGATTATCTCCAGTTTGTTGGTTGTCAATCAAGTTTATGCTTCATACTTCAATAACTGTGAATAGATCTTTACTTGTTTATGAGAAGCTATATGATGAAAAAATTTCTGCTATGATGATATTCATGATGCTCTCACATCCATATTCTGTTTTTGTCGACACCTCTCTCTCAAATTATGTGGTCATTACTTTCGAGCTCGGCTTTCGCTTGAGGACAAGCGAGGTCTAAGCTTGGGGGAGTTGATACGTCCATTTTGCATCATGATTTCTTATTACTATTTATGTCATTCTTGTCCATTATTTCCTATTATCATACAATTCTTATGTCTTTTCTCTCAGGATATGCAAGGTACAACACAAAGAGGGAAATTACTGGAAACTGGAATTTTGGACCGGGAAACCGAGGAAAAGGCAGAAGAATCACTAGAATCCAAATGACCTGAAACTTCATGGAGATTTTTTCTGGAATATTTAAGAATTATTGGGCCAAAAATATACCCGAGGGGGCCACCTGCCGGCCAAGAGGCAACTGGGCGCGGCCACCCCCCTGGCCGCGCCCTGATGCCTCCTGGGGGCCCAGCAGGTCTCCCGACCCCCCCCCCCCCCCTCTTCTCCTATAAGGTGTGTTTTGCCCTAGAAAAAATCATAAGCAACCTTTTGGGATGAAGCGCCGCCATGTCGAGGTGGAAACCTGGGAAGAGGCCCTTTTGGACTCCGACAGTCAGATTCTGCTAGGGGAATCCCTCTCCGGGAGGGGGAGATCGAAGCCATTGTCATCACCAACACTTCCACCTTCGTGGGAGGACCAATCTTCATCAACATCTTCACTACCACCATCTCATCTCCAACCCTAGTTCATCTCTTGTATTCAATCTTTGTCTCAAAACCTTAGATTGGTACCTGTGGGTTGCTAGTAGTGTTGATTACATTTCGCAGTTGATGCTTGTTGGTTTACTTGGTGGAAGATATTATGTTCAGATCCGTAATCATTATTATTATACCTCTGATCTTGAGCATGTTGATGAGGTGTGAGTAGTTACTATTGTTCCTGAGTATATGGGAGAAGTCCTTTTATAAGTAATCATGTGAAGTTGGTATTCGTTTAATATTTTGATGATGTGTATATTGTGCTTCTCTTTGTGGTGTCGTGTGAAGGTCGACTACACGACACTTCACCTTGTTAAGGGCCTAAGGGAAATCATTGTGGAGTAACAAGTATATGATTGGTTGCGAGAGTGACAGAAGTTTAAACCCAGTTTACGCATTGCTTCATAAGGGGCTGATTTGGATTCACACGTTTAATGCTATGTGATGCGGAGCATCCCACCATCCCGATGGACTCATCACCAACACCTCAAGCTCCAAAGGGTTCTATGACAAGAGCACGTGCACGTGCAATCCAAGACGAGGTGACTTCTCTCCTACTCGACTCTCCTTTTGATGTTCATGGAACGTGGATGCTACCTCAAACGGAGACCCTATGCATGCTCAGGTACCATGAAGACAGCCTAAAAGATGATCGTGGTGAAGGGCAAGCCCCCATGGAAACGAACACGAAGAGGGGCGGACAAGAGCGACAAAAGGAGGCTAGAACACCCTCCAGGCCTCGGACATCCTGCCTAGGCCCCGGACATCCGGCCCCTAGAGACTGCACCAGCACTCGGGGCCAGCAGCAGAAGCTACACGCGCCAGACATCCGGCCCCAGCCCGGACATCCAGCAACGCCTCGGATATCCGGCCGCCACCCCGGAAATCCGGCGAGCCCAAACCAGAACCACGCGAAATCCATCGTTCCCAGCCCGGACGTCCGACCCTCAAACCCGGACATCCGGCGTACCCCTGAAGCCCCGGACATCCGGCCCCCAAACCCGGACATCCGGCCCCTGCGTGGGCAGACTCGGGCCCGAGTGGCCATGTATCCTCTTCTACGCCCCTTTTTCACCTAGCACTATATAAACACCTCCCCCTCCTCTCTCTAGGGTTAGCTTTGTTTAGCACATACTTTTTTTGAGCATAGCTCCATTACTTCCTTCTCCCACGGAGATTGCCCTCCATCGAGAGAAGATCCAAGTGATGCCAAGGCCCCTCGAAGGGAAGATCCTAAGGGATTCAAGACCTCCTCCTTTGGAGTGAGGAGACTATCGTTATGTGTATCCTTTTGTTGATTGTGGAACTTGTGTCTCGTGTACTCGTGTGTTTCTAGTGGATGTGTAATCGAAGATTGTCCTTGAGTTTGTGATTTCCTCTCGTGTTCTTCGTGTTCTTCGTGAAATCCCCCTCCAATTCATGAAAGATCGACGCACACGGGCGTGCCCTGTATCACTATGGTTAGATTTATCTTAATTCTTCTTTCGTAGTTGCGGATGCTTGCGAGAGGGGGTAATCATAAGTTGGACGTTTGTTCAAGTAAGAACAACACCTTAGCACTGGTCCACCTACATATCAAATTATCAAAGTAGCGAACGTGAATCAACTCAACATGATGGACGTACTAGACTGAAATTCCTATGTGTCCTCGGGAGCGCTTGCTTCATATAAGAATACTTTCTGGCCTGTCCTTTGCTCTAAAAAGGATTGGGCTATCTTGCTGCACACTTTTTACTATTACAACTTGTCACTTGCTACGAATAATCTTGCTACAAAACTATTAACTATCGTTACTCACAACACTTGCAGATACAAAGAACCCAAGAAGGTTGCCGGACCGGACACCAAACACACACTTCTCGGGGTTGAGCTTCAAGTTGATCTTGTGCAGGTTGATGAATGTTTCTTCTAATACTTGGATCAATGTTGCCTTTTCCTTGGTTTTGACCACTATGTCATCCATGTACGCTTCCACATTTCTGTGCAGCTGGGACTCAAAACCAATTTGAACAGCTCTTGCAAATATTGATCTGAAGCTTTTCAATCTAAAAGGCATACGTTTAAAACTGTATGTGCCACATGGAGTGATGAACGCGTTTTATCTTCATCTTCCTTGGCAGTGGAGTCCACAATTTAGTATCTAGAAGAGGCGTCAAGAAAGGAGAGCAAGTCACAACCGGCAGTGGAGTCCACAATTTAGTCAACACGCAGCAAGGGAAAAGGATCTTTGAGACAAGCTTTATTAAGATTAGTAAAATCAATACAAAGCCTCCACTTCCCATTCTACTTATGTACAACAATTTGATTGGCTAACCACGTGGGGTGGATCACTCCTCTAATCAAACCTGCCGCTTCTAGCTTGTTGATTTTTCTGCAATGAATTCTTGCCACTCCAAGGCTTGCTTTCTGACTTTCTGCTTGATGGGTCTCGCATGAGGATAGACGGGAAGGTCATGCTCAATTACTTCCCTGGGAACGCTGAGGATTTCAGATGGTTGCCATGCAAACACATCGACATTTGCCTGCAGGAAAGCAATGAGCACGCTTTCCTATTTATCGTCAAGGGTGGCACTTATGGTGAAAGTGTCTCCTGAGCCATACTCCCTTGCAGAGACTTGCTTCGTCTTGGGGGTAGCCACCTTGGTTTTCTTGCTCTGGGCGGTAGAGCTCTCCGGCAGGTCCTCAACGGGCATGCTGTACTCCGTGGTGCGCTTTCTGGAGTCCTTGTTGGAGGTCTTGCCGGTACTCTTGTGTTTCTTCCCCCGGGAGCTTTGTCGGCAAGAGCAAGTGCCATATCGGCAGATGCTGAAACTACCTCCCGGAAGAGCTTGTCGATGCAGTGGACTGCGTCCTTCCTGTCGGAGTGTATGGTGATGACGCTCATCGGCCCTGGCATCTTCAGCGTGTTGTATGCATAGTGGGATGCCGCCATGAATTTTGCCAGAGCCGGCCGACCAAGGATCCCGTTGTATGGCAGTGGTATCTTGACGACATCAAAGACGATCTTCTCCGTCCTGAAGTTAAGCTTGCTGCCGAACATCACCGGCAAGGTGATCTTGCCCTTAGGCTGGCTCCTCTTTGGGTTGATTCCTTGGAACGTGCCCGTCTGTTTGAGGTC
Source organism: Elymus sibiricus (assembly GCA_039707655.1). Taxonomy (NCBI): domain Eukaryota; kingdom Viridiplantae; phylum Streptophyta; class Magnoliopsida; order Poales; family Poaceae; genus Elymus; species Elymus sibiricus. The sequence continues at coordinate 254,135,808 of CM077665.1, forward strand.
ACTATCGGGGATTTGCAGCCTCTTGATCACTTCTGGTGAGATCAAGTTCAAGCCAGCCCCATCGTCAACTAGGATCTTCGTCACCATGAGGTTGCGTATCGTGGGTGAAATCAACAACGGCAAGCACCCGACCGCAGTGGTACGATTAGGGTGAACCTCGGTGTCGAAGATGATAGGCGTGTTGGACCACTTGAGTGGCTTCTAGGCCTCCATTGTCGGTTATGCAGCATTGATCTCCCGGGCCCATTGCTTTAGTTGACGGTGAGAGGAGTGCAAAGATTCACCTCTATCAATGCACATGGCGTCCATCGCCTTCTGGAATTCGTCATTATCGTACTCTTCCTTGTCATCATCATCATCCTCTTCCCCTTATTTCTTGTCGTGGCCTCTAGCAGGTTTCTCCGTTTGCTGCCTGGCCTTGCACGGATCCGCCAGCACCATCCTGGGCCTTCTCCTTGTCGCGCTTTTCGTACTCTTGCTTCTGCTTCTCGGCAAGATGCTCCACTTGTCGGAACTCCTGGAGATCATGGCCTTTGGTGCGGTGGATCTTGCAGTACGGCCCGTCAGTCTTGTCGGTCTTCTCGCCTATCGCAGCTTCATCACCACATGAGCACGCGACGGCTTCCTTGCTGGAGCTGTCCTTCTTGGCTTTCTTGGCGGCGTTGGAGTTGCCGGAGCCCTCAACGGCCATTAATCCCTTGGCCTTGAGCTTGCGATTGCGTTTCTGGCCCTTCTTCTTGGAATTGGATGCGTCGTCGGAGTCGGAGTCAACTCTGTGTCGGCATTCTCCCCTTTGAGTCTCCTCCCCTCTTCAGCCCGTGCACATCTGTCGTCCAAAGCGTAAAGCTCGGCAATGTCACGAACCTTGTTGACGCTCGTCTCCTCACACATCTGCCTGTTGCGCACATTCATGTGGAACGCGACAATGACAGCGGCAGAATGGATGTCAGGGATGTTGTGTTGCACGCGGCTGAAATGTTGTATACACTTGCGGAGCGACTCGCCGTCTCTCTGGGGGAGCACGTGCAAGTCGCTGGGTTGACCAGGGAGCTTATGACCCCCATGGTAAGCACCCACAAACTGGTTGCATAGATCTGCCCAGGAGGAAATGGAGCCCTTCGACAAGTTCATGAGCCAACTCCTGATGTTGGGCTTGAGCGCCAATGGGAAGTAGTTGGCGAATACCTTCTCATTGCGTCCCCCGGCAGCTTGCACCACAATGGTTTAAATGCTAAGGAATTCTGATGGACTGACCATGCCGTCATACTTGTTCGGCGGGTCGGGCTTGGAGATCTTGGAGGAGGGCCAGCGGACTTGCCGCAGCTCAGGGGTGAACATGGGGTAGCCCAACTCGTAAGGCATGCTTCCCGGTGCCCCTGGCTGGCTCCTCAACCTCTGGTCTGGCACGGTCGTTGGACTAACGGCGTGCTTCCCGACACCGCTTGATTGTCGTGCAGGCATCTTCTCCTTACCGGTCCCGCGGTATCTGGCGCTTGTCTTGTCGTTGTTGCAGGCTTGACGACGCCATGGACATCTCATCATGTGTGTTGGCCCAGTAGGTTTGCCGCTGCTGTTGAGGAGGCGATTGCACTGTAGGCGCTCCGCCAGCGCTGCGCTTGCTCGATGGCCTCGTCGGCGCGTGGGGTGTGCTCATGAAGGGTCCGCTGGCTCTAGCTTGTCGTGGTTGGCGTAGCTGAGGAGGCTCTGGATAGTATCTCTCCACTCCTCCATATTCTCCGGCGCGGGAGGAAAGTCCAGCAGCAGCTGGGCTTGTGCCAAGGCTTCCGTCGGCGTCTTTGGCAAGGTGTGACGCGAAGCTTTGGTGGCGCTCCTACTCCTGACTGAGTCAGGAGGAGCTCCATCCCGCTCTTGTGCCTGATACCTGTTCTCGCCAGTGGGCTGATGATGAGCTTGGACCTGTGCATCTTGGGAATGACACGCAGGATTCTGATCAGCACATCGTCCGAGGTCGTCGCCGGCCCGCGGATGCTTGTCGCGGCCGTCCTGCGATGGACATGGTGCGCATTTCGCGTCGCTGCCGTGTTCTCCTTGGACGTCGCAGCAATATGGTCATGGCTCGTAGAGCTCCGGACAGTGTTAATGTGGTGGCTGTGCTCACCAGTGCGATGGGAGCGGCGTCCGCCCCCACCTCCATCACTAGTAGCCGCCGGTGTGGGCAGCTTGGACGCACACGGGGTGGTCGTACACGTACTCTTGGCCTTCTTGGGCTCCATGGCTGTCGATGAAGATGATGAAGCAGATGCACCGAAAGCTGGTGCAGGTCCACGCATGCGTCTCCCCTACCTGGCGCGCAAAAGTTGTCGAGGTACAACTATCTATGGAACGACGAAGGGACCCTTTGTGGTTCGACTGTGGGAATTGATGTACGCAGACAGAAAAACCAAAAATCTACACACAAGGGTTTATACAGGTTCGGGCCACCCGGAGGTGTAATACCCTACGTCCTGTGTTTTGTGGATTATGTCTATTGCCCAAGTTACAAGGAGCACAGCTTGCCAACAAGCATGCGCGGGAGTGTAGCTACTACGTGTGAAAGGACAAGGGTTCGATCCTGTAAGAGGTGACATGGACCTCCTTTTATAGCTCAAGGGGTTACCAAAGTGGCAAAATTGTAAATGCACGATGCTAGTGGTGGCTACAGTGCCAGATACCTAACTCTGACGGATTAGGACGGGAGCATTAAATGCACCATGAGGTGTCGTGTTGGCGCCGTCTCTCGGCAAGGATGGCCTTTCCTTCTGTGTCGTCCACCCAGCTACCTCTTATCCCTTCACCACGCCACCAGGACAGATGTTAATAAAGGTGGGTTAATCATCCAGAGCTGCCACGTGCCCCGTCAGGCTCTACCTAACCACCTACCCGCTTGACACCTCACTGATAAGCGACAATCGGGCTGATGAGGTGGAGCAGTGGCCTGGTAGTGGGAACCTACCGGCATGGAGCTTGTCTTCACCTTGCTTTGTCTTGAATGTAGTTGTCCCCCAGCAAGGCCTGTCTGGTGCCGAACCGCTCTCGTCTGTGCACAAGTCAGGATACTAAGAAGACCCATTCTTTTGTACACTGATAAGTCCATTTTGCATCATGATTTCTTATTCATATTTATGTTATTCTTGTCCATTATTCCCTATTATCATACAATTCTTATGCCCTTTCTCTCTGAATATGCAAGGTACATCACAAAGAGGGAATTATCTGGAAACTGGAATTCTGGACCGGAAAACCGAGAAAAGGGCAAAAAAATCACCAGACTCCAAATGACCTGAAACTTCACGAGGAATTTTTATTGAATATATGTGAATTTATGGGCCAAAAATATACCAGAGGGGGCCACCAGCCAGGCACAAGACAACAGGGCGCCCTGATGGCTTGTGGGGCCCTGGCTGGCCTCACGAGGCCCCTCTTCTCCTATATGGTGTGCTTTACCCTAGAAAAAAATATAAGCAACCTTTTGGGACGAAGCGCCGCCGTCTCGAGGCAGAAACCTGGGCAGAGGCCCTTTTGCACTCCAGCAGTCAGATTCTGTCGGGGAAATTCCTCTCCGGGAGGGGGAGATCGAAGCCATCGTCATCACCAACGATTCCTCCTTCGTGGGAGGACCAATCCTCATCAACATCTTCACCAGCACCATCTCATCTCCAACCTTAGTTCATCTCTTGTATTCAATCTTTGTCTCAAAACCTCATATTAGTACATGTGGGTTACTAGTTGTGTTGATTACATATTGTAGTTGATGCTTGTTGGATTACTTGGTGGAATAAATTAAGTTCAAATCCTTAATTATTATTATTACACCTCTTATCTTGAACATGTTGATGAGGTGTGAGTATTTACTATTGTTCCTAAGGACATGGGAGAAGTCTTGTTATAAGTAATCATGTGAAGTTGGTATTCGTTCGATATTTTGATGATATGTATGTTGTTACTTCTCTTAGTGGTGTCATGTGAACGTCGACTACATGACACTTCACCATGTTATGGGCCTAAGGGAAGTCATTGTGGAGTAACAAGTAGATGATGGGTTGCTAGAGTGACAGAAGCTTAAACCCCAGTTTATGTGTTGCTTCATAAGGGACTGATTTGGATCAACATGTTTCATGCTATGGTTAGATTTATCTTAATTCTTCTTTCGTAGTTGTGGATGCTTGCGAGAGGGGGTAATTATAAGTAGGTTGTTAGTTCAAGTAAGAACAGCACCTTAGCACCGGTCCACCCACATATCAAATTATCAAAGTAGCGAAGGCGAATCAACTCAACATGATGAACATGACTAGACATAATTCCCATGTGTCCTCGGGAGCGCTTGCTTAATATAAGAGTACTTTCAGGACTGTCCTTTGCTATAAAAAGGATTGGGCTACCTTGCTGCATCTTTGCTACTATTGTTACTTGTCACTTGTTATGATTTATCTTGCTACAAAACTATCTACTATCGTTACTTACAGCACTTGCAGAGAATACCTTGCTGAAAACCGCTTATCATTTCCTTCTGCTCCTCGTTGGGTTCGACACTCTTACTTATCAAAAGGACTACGATTGATCCCCTATTCTTGTGGGTCATCATACACCGACAATACAAGATTTTGGAAAATCTAGGATATGACAAAGGGTGGCGCGTGCGAGCACGCGAATTCGACGTCGGTGGCCTCGTCTTACGCCTCAAGCAGAAGCCACGTAAGAACAAGTTGTCCTCTCCTTGGTAGGGCCCTTACATCATTGATACATCTCCAATGTATCTATAATTTTTTATTGTTCCATGTTGTTATATTATCATTCTTGGATGTTTTATAATCATTTTATAGCAACTTTATATCATTTTTTGGGACTAACCTGTTGACATAGTGCCCAGTGCCAATTGCTGTTTTTTTGCTTGTTTTTTACTTTGCAGAATATCAGTACCAAACGGAGTCCAATTGCCACGGAAATTTTTGGAGATTTTTTTTGGAACAGAAGACAACTTGGGAGCCAAGGAATCACCTGGGGGAGGCCCGTGGGGCCCACGATACACCAGGGCATGCCAGAGGCCCCTGGCGCATCCTGATGTATCATGGGGCCCACGTAGGTCTTTTCCACCGCCTCACAGCTCTATAAATCCTCCGAAATTCCAGAAACCCTAGAGGAGGCGACGAAATACAATTCCAGTCGCCGCAAGTTCCACAACCATGAGATCCAATCTAACACCATCACGGAGGGGTTCATCATCCTCATGGGTGCCTCTCGGATGAGGCATGAGTAGTCCACCATAGACCTACGGGTCCGTAGGCAGTAGCTAGATGGCTTCCTCTCATTGTTTTGATTCTCAATACAGTGGTCTCTTGGAGATCTATTTGATGTAATGACTTTTTGCGGTGTGTTTGTTGGGATCCGATGAAGTTTGAGTTCATGATCAGTTTCTATCCATGAATATTATTTGAGTCTTCTTTGATCTCTTATATGCATGATTATTTATAGCCCCGTATTTCTTCTTTGAATGTTTGGTTTAATTAGGCCAACGAGATCGATTTTGCTTGCCATGGGAAGAGGTGCTTTGTGATTGGTTCGATCTTCCGGTGTCCTCTCCCAGTGATAGAAGGGGCAGCAAGGCACGCATGTATCGTTGCTATTAAGGATAATAAGATGGGGTCTATTCCTATATGAATATATCTTGTCTACATCATGTCATCGTTCTTATTGCATTACTCCATTTCTCAATGAACTTAATACACTAGATGCATGCTGGATAGCGGTCGATGTGTGGAGTAATAGTAGTAGATGCAGAATCTTTTCGGTCTACTAATCTTGGACGTGATGCCTATATATTGATCATTGCCTTGGATATCGTCATGATTATTTGATCTTCTACAATTGCCCAACAGTAATTTGTTTACCCACCGTGTGCTATTTTCTTGAGAGAAGCCACTAGTGAAATCTACGGGCCCCATGTGCCTTCTATTTGCCTGCATCTTCGTTTGCTAAAAATCTATTGATATGGATCTTCATCCACTAGGTAATCTTTTCAAAAGGCCAAATTATGATGAACCAATTGCTAGTGAGTTGAGTGCACTTGATTATCTATATGAAGTTTTGTTTGAAAATCATGAATTTGAAAATTTTGATGAAGTGTTGAAAGAATAAATTTATAAGGTGATTCGTGATAGCTCCTTGATTGAAAGGCATGATTGCAATGATGTTACTATAAATTCTATTAATGTCAATTATGTTTATGATATGCAAAACTTCAAGATGGGGGAAGATAATTTTGTCATGTCCACTTCTTATTTCAATGATCATGATTGGGGTGATAATGCTTTTTATGATCTTGAAAATTTATTTAAGCCTCATGTTGAATATGTTATTGATAATAATGTTTTCAATAGTATCAAAAGTGGGTTTGGAAGAGCGTCAACTATAGGTAAAAAGAATTTCACATATTTGGAGAGTGTTCAATCTTATGACTTTTTTGATAAAAGTGGGTTTGGAGAGGTCATAACTTTAGTTGATGATAATCCCACTATTTTGGAAGATGATAAAAACATTATGCATGTTGATCATAAAGAGAGTATTGTTTATGATAGATATATTGTTGAATTTGATTATGATCCTACATGTAATTATTATGAGAGAGGAAATTATGGTTGTAGAAATTTTCATGATACTAAATTACCTCTCTTCATGTTGAGATTGCTATTGCCACTTTCTTCTTCCTTCCATATGCTAGTTTTTGCTTGACTTGATAATTTGTTTGCTTATAAAATGCCTATGCATAGGAAGTATGTTAGAATTAAGTGTGTTTTCCATATGCTTCATGATGCTCTCTTGGTGTTGCTATTATTATCTTTCATGAGGGCATCATTGAAATCTCAAGCCTATCTTAATGGCTATAAAGAAAGAGCATGTTGGGAGGCAACCCAATGAATAAAATTTATTTTTTCCTTTTTCTTTCTGTTCTTGAGTGTTTACACAATTATTCTACTGTTATGATTGTATTTTTATGTTTTAATTAGTGTTTGTGCCAAGTAAAGCCTTTGGGATCATGTTGGGTAATAGTTGATTTGATCTTGTTGGAAAACAGAAACTTTTGCGTCCAGTAGAAGAATTTTCAAAAATTGCAGAATTGACAAAAAAATATGAATTTTTTACACAAGATTGATATACAAATTTCTACGTTGTCCTAAGTTTTTAGAATTTTTGGAGTTACAAAAGTATGGTTAGAGTACAGATTACTACAGATTGTTCTGTTTTTGACAGATTCGGTTTTCGTTGCATTGTGTGCTTATTTTGATGAATCTATGGTTTGTATTGGAGGGTATAAGCCATGGTAAAGTTAGAATACAGTAGATATAATGAAATAATAAAAATATTAATGGGTTTGCAACAGTATTAGAGTGCTGATTTTCTTTATTATACTAATGGATCTCAGGAAGGTTTTGTTAAGTTTTGTGTGATTGAAGTTTTCAAGTTTTGGGTGAGATCACGATGGATGAAGGAATAAGGAGTGAAAAGAGCCTAAGCTTGGGGATGTTATGGAACCCCAAGATAATATCCAAGGATAAACAAGAAACTAAGCTTGGGGATGCCCCGAGTGGCATCCCCTCTTTCTTCTAACGACCATCGGTATTTTACTTGGAGCTATATTTTTATTCGTCACATATCATGAGTTTTGCTTGGAGCGTCTTGTATTATACGAGTCTTTTCTTGATTTGCTTTTTAGTTTGTCACAAGTATCCTTTTTGGACACACCTATTTGAGAGAGCCAAAATTATGCTATGATTTGTTAGAATTGCTCTATATGCTTCACTTAAATGTTTTGAGCTATGCAATTGCTCTAGTGCTTCACTTATATCTTTTTGAGCATGGTGTGCTTTAATTTTTGAAGAAATACTCTCATGCTTCACTTAGATTAAATTGATAGTTAGTAAATTTTGAAGAAATTCTCTCATGATTCACTTATATTATTTTGAAAGATTAAATTTTTATGCTCATGTTCTTCACTTAAATTTATTTGAGCTTGTCAATAGCAATGGCAATATATGAAACTAGTCACAAAGTGATAGATATTCAAGAGGGATATAATAAAAACTTTCATGAAGATCATTGGACAAATTAAACTTGATTCCTTGTAATAGTTTTGAGACATGATGATAGTAATATGTGAGTCATGTTGGTGAGTAATTATGCTTTAGTAAGAATATTGGTGTTAAGGTTTGTGATTCCCTATGAAAGCACGAAAGTCAATGGTTATGCAATGAAATTACATCCTACTTGTGGTGCATTATTCGGTGTTAGTTATGCTTAATGCCCGTTTATGTGAATTTTCATTTCTTGGTTCGTTTCTTCTCAATATATTTGCTAGCCTCCCCTTGTACTAAGTAGAAATACTACTTGTGCATCCAAAATCCTTAAACCCAGTTTTGCCATATGAGTCCACCATACCTACCTATATGAGGTATTTCCGTGCCGTTCTAAGCAAATTTGTATGTGCCATCTCTAATTTTCAAAATGAATTTCCCTTTTGTGCGCTCGTACCGCTCATGAAGCGGCAGGGGGTGGCCAATATTTTTCCATGCTAGATGTGTCATTCTCAAGATGAGTGTTTATTCACTTGTCATTGCATGAGAGTACGGCGGTAATAGGGATGCCGAGTCCCGAAATGAAAAAGAAATTTACTTTATGTCGTGAAATAATAAATTCCTTGGAAAGTGTTGGTATGGAAGGCATCCATGGATACGGCTAGCCATGGATTATGAAAGAATGGTGGAAAAAGGAATAAACTTTATTTTCTGTTTGGGAACCGCCTATGATATATTTAGCACGGAAAGTATTGAGAACTACTCGGCGTTTTCGTTGACAGGAAAGGCATGCCACCCAAAATATTTTTCCCTCTGAATTTAAGCTTTGAGCTCTGGCACCTCTACAAATCTCTAATTCCCTCTGCGAAGGGCCTATCTATTTACTTTATACAATTTTTATTTTTAATTTGAGTCTCCGTCTTCTCTTATAAAGCACCAACTAGGGGGCACTATGATCATACTTGTGCATTGGGTCTAGCTAATATTCGAGTGTGTTTCATGAATGGATCAAATGATTGAGCATGATGGGCTAGGGATAACTTTCTTTAGTGTTGATATTTTGAAAGACATGGTTGCTTGTTGGTACGCTTGAGTATTAAAGTCTTCATGTCAAAACTAGACTATTCATTTGAACCATCTAAAAGTCCAAATGTCCATGCTACAAAAGAAAAGAATATGTGATGAACATGTTAGGCAGCATTCCACATCAAAAAAATCTGTTTTTATCATTTACCTACTCGAGGACGAGCAGGAATTAAGCTTGGGGATGCTGATACGTCTCCAACGTATCTATAATTTTTGATTGTTCCATGCTGTTATATTATAATTCTTGAATGTTTTATAATCATTTTATAGCAACTTTATATCATTTTTTGGGACTAACCTATTGACATAATGCCGAGTGCCAGTTGCTGTTTTTTTGCTTGTTTTTTACTTCGCGGAATATCAGTACCAAACGGAGTCCAATTGCCACGGAACTTTTTGGAGATTTTTTTGGACCAGAAGGCAACTTGGGAGCCAAGAAAGCACCTGGGGGGAGGCTCATGGGGCCCACGATAAACCAGGGTGCGCCATAGGCCCCTGGCGCGCCCTGATGTATTGTGGGGCCCGCGCAGGTCTTTTCCACCGCCTCTCAGCTCTATAAATCCTCAGAAATTCCAGAAACCCTAGAGGAGGAGACGAAACACAATTCCAGCCGCCGCAAGTTCCAGAACCACGAGATCCATTCTAACACCATCACGGAGGGGTTCATCATCCTCATGGGTGCCTCTCCGATGATGCGTGAGTAGTCCACCATAGACCTACGGGTCCGTAGGCAGTATCTCGATAGCTTCCTCTCTCTCTCTCTTTTGATTCTCAATACAATGGTCTCTTGGTGATCTATTTGATGTAATGACTTTTTGCGGTGTGTTTGTTGGGATCCGATGAAGTTTGAGTTCATGATCAGTTTCTATCCATGAATATTATTTGAGTCTTCTTTGATCTCTTATATGCATGACTATTTATAGCCTCGTATTTCTTCTTCGAATCTTTTATTTACTTAGGCCAACTAGATGGATTTTTCTTGCCTTGGGAAGAGGTGCTTTGTGATGGGTTCGATCTTGCGGTATCCTCTCCCAGTGACAGAAGGGGCAGCGAGGCACGCATGTATCATTGCTATTAAGGATAACAAGATGGGGTCTATTCCTAGATGAATAGATCTTGTCTACATCATGTCATCGTTCTTATTGCATTACTCCGTTTCTCCATGAACTTAATACACTAGATGCATGCTGGATAGTGGTCAATGTGTGGAGCAATAGTAGTAGATGCAGAATCGTTTTGGTCTACTAATCTTGGACGTGATGCCTATATATTGATCATTGCCTTGGATATCATCATGATTATTTGATCTTCTATCAATTGCCCAACAGTAATTTGTTTACCCACCGTGTGCTATTTTCTTGAGAGAAGCAACTAGTGAAATCTACGGCCCCCGGGTCTATTATTTTAATATATTGCTTTCCGATCTATCTTTTTTCGCTTTTGTTTTCAGATTTATTATTCCAAAAACCCAAAACTAGCTTGCTTTACTTTTTATTTGCATCTTTTATTTTGTGTTCTTGTGCGATCTATTTATCCAATCTAATACAAACCAATCTATCTTTTTACCGTGGAGAGATTGACAACCTCTCTTACGCGTCGGGTTGCAAGTATTTGTTCTTTGTGTGCAGGTACCGTTTACATAGTGTTGCTTGGTTCTCCTACTGGTTCGATAACCTTGGTTTCATAACAAAGGGAAATACTTACCGTACCTGTGCTTCATCATCCCTTCCTCTTTGGGGAAATACCGATGCAGTCTTAAGCCACGTCAATCATCCACGAGGTCATCAACAACAAGGCCTACTACCTCCACAACAAAAAGTCAGGTCGGGTAACATCGCAACCTTGGAATACGGAGCATCTCTATCTATTCTATGCATAAGTTATAACTATTACGTACTTTCCCGCATAGATAAACTACAAATATTCATCACATGTTTACTTAGCTCATACAAAATCAGGTTAAGAAATAAGGAGGACCCTGCGGCCTCCCATATTTCTTCAGTTCCCTTTTATAATTTTCTAATAAACATGACACATGTCTATTGAGCACAAACACACTCATTAACCCATGGGGATAGACAAATTGCGGTTGAACAAACGTATCTCTTTGTCTATGTACTCGGGGGCTGCATCATTCTAAGTGGACCCCCTCTCAGCTCGACTCAAAAGATGTATAGTACATTCCTTCTTTCTGCTCCAGACCCTCGTGGACGATCTTCTGCCGACCTCCCACAGCTTCATGCTCTGGAGCTGCATCGACGCAATTTTTTGGTAGTCTTCCTTTGAGGAGAGCAACCATAGGGACTAGATCGGGATCGCGCCTTGGCGTGACGGTGCCAGTCCCAACGTTTTGGTCAAACAGGTAATGCTAAGCCAGTAGTAGATCCAGGTTTGGTATATGTACATAACAATAAAGTGAAAAAGAAACATTTAATTGTACTTGAGCAAGACATAGTGATGCTCAATAGCGATATGAGACTATAAGGCAAAATCAATTTGAATGCGTTCATAAGACCACTCGACAGGAAGTTCAAAACCAAAAATGCAGCTAATTGCGACAGGAAGCATGCCTTGGCATGCATTGCCTATCCAACATTGTGTTCCAATGTTTGGCATGTCTCAAGCAAGGATATCGTTGTAATCGAGCGTCAGGTATATGGTAGCTCTCAAGGAAAGATATGATCCAGTAAGTTTGGCATGTCTCAAGCAAGGATATCGTTGTAATCGAGTGTCGGGTCTATGGTAGCTCTCAAGGAAAGAAACGATCCAGTAAAAAGCAACAATATCCAAGAGTGGTTCATAAGATCATGATTAACGATATAGCAAAACAGTGATTCAATTGAAATTGCACCGTCCATCCCATTGGTCACAAAAAGTGCAGTTTTCCACACCCCTGCCAGGTGCATTCATATCCACATAACATGGTATAGGATCAATATAATACAATCTCTCAATTCTTATGGGGCCTTAATCAAAGAGGTATAACATTCAGGATCAAAGAGATGGTAGTACATTCAAATTAGAACATCAGCAAGCAACAATCCAATAACGATTTATACCATAATTAAAATAGCTCAAAGTAGGCCTGAAAGGCAAAAGCACACATGTTAAGGACATTACACCAAAAGCAAGCAGGATCATCATACACGATAAGTCCGGCGCAGCTTGCCGCACATTGCCCACCAAACGGCGAGGCAACAAATAGGACATTGAGATGTTAATGAAGATGACCTCAGCATCTTGTAAACATATATCATAACAATGACTGTTTAGAGGATAATAAAGTTGGAATGTAAAATGCATTTAGTTACATATAGGAATTGGTCTATCTGTCATACATAGGATATCATAATCACAAGATATACATGGAGGCAACAATAAGTCTTGTGTAGATACAAAATCGTAGTATGATAGTATCCTAAATCCGAGATATTTGGATGCTGAGCAGTAAGGCGAAGGGCTTCCTCCATTTGGCGGTAACAATGGTGGTAAGCTGGAAAAATAGTTGAAATGCAAAGTTTGGACACTTGCGTGCACAAAAATTAGCGATGAGTACCATCCGAACATCCTCGCTATCTCTCTCTCCCGGCTGGGTAAGAAAGTTCATGTTCAAAAGACATCTTGGATTTTAATCATCCAAGACTTCTATATGGTCAAGTTCATGTTCAAAAGTCATCTTGGATTTTTTTTCCTGTACACGTTGTTCATGCATAGGAATAGGAGACACATCTATGGCTAATAGCTGATCTATATGAACCGACAAGCTATCTTTTCATAGTAAATTGCAAAAGCGACAATACGTGGTTACAATTAAAGAATACAGAAAGAACTACATAACTATACCTGGCAATACATGAAATGTGTAAGAAGTGGGAATCTCATCAACCACGGTGGCGATCGATAGCTGTAGACCTATTGGATGCATGGTTGCACACAAGTCACAATTTCCTTAATGATTTCAGGCCAGATGATAGCTGGTAGGCAGGGCTGCTGCTCAATACAAGTCCTGACAGGTAAACAAATATAAAATGATTAAGCCAAACCAAAATTCCAAAGGAAGCATCGGTACATAGATATAAAATCACAACGGGTTAAAATAGAGTTCTTATTATGGCATATAAACTATTATTTTTGAAATATCCAGTAAGCCAGTCTAACATTTTGGTGTAAACATGCAGCTTTGGAAAGTGAGTATTCAGTAAAAATCATGATCGTCGGACCCAAATAATGAAAATATTCCCATGAATTAGTTAAATTTTTAAGAACACCAACACCTAACTAATACTACTAAAATGACTATAGGATGTAACCACGTAATGGGCAGGAAAAGAATAACCTTAAAAGCATGGATGCCTCGCACGGGGAACCAGAGGCAGCTCACCTTGGGTCGTCTTCCTCGCCCTCTCGCGTGGTGAGGCGGCTTTCCTAGGCCGCTTGCAATCTTGAAAATAAGAGTGAAATGAGAATGACATTGTCTGTCCATTTACTGCTCCAGAACAAACGGAGGCTGAAGGAAACCAAACCAACGGTCTAAGTCCTAAAATTGTTGAGTAAAAAAGCGTTGATGTGTTAGGCAAAAGACAAATAAGAAACTGCCAATTTAATATTGGTTGGGAAGTAATAACAATGCCTTAATCCTGCCAGATCAATAGGAAAATAAATAAGCATCTCACCATCTACCATATGCAAGTTGGATCTAGAACCCAAATACTTGAACCATCATAATACAGTAATAAAAACAGAAGTTTCAGAGTATAGCTCCATATACAAAATATTTTCATTTCTAAAATAAAGATAAGCTGGGAAGATTCATGCTCATTTAACTATTCTTTATGTAGGTGACTTGTTTGAAACTCTATAGTTGTAAGTTTCTTCAAACTGCACTGGCCCAGTCAACCACAAGCAGCAACCCGTAGCAACAACATTAAATGAAGGCTCCTCGTGTTCCCGCAAATATCACCTAAAAATAAAAGTACCTAAACCCACGATTTAATTAGCCACAATCAATATATGAAAAACAGTTTCTAAGTTAGAACATGCAAAAAAAGATATTAAGCAAAGAAAGTGATAAAGAACATCACCTGCAATTGGAGTGTCGACCAAAAGGAGAACCAGCAGATCCTAGCAATCCAACGGACAAGAGCACCAGAAAAGGGTAACCAGCAGCGACAAAACTAATGAACAACCACCCGCCATGACCGCATCTTGCACAACACCAAGAATTAAGCCTAGATGTGCAAAAGGACTAAATAAGGCCAGAACGGTAACACGAGACCTAGATGAGACCGTCCAATCTAGTTAATGAGACAAAAAAAATATATAATGAAAATGGCCGAAATCTGGTACATATTGGTAACAAAAAATAACATGATTGGTAAGAATTAAGATGCACCAATAAAATAGCCACAGAATATTTTGTTGCACGCTACCAAGTATTTCTGACTCACAGTGAGTTCACAAATTTTGTGCACACAAGAAGGCAAAGGAGAATCTAGTTATGTTCAATTATTAATGAATGGAACAACCGACTTCTTCAAGGAGTGGGAATCATAATGGTAGCAATACCAAAATATTATTCATCCTGATCATCATCCTATTTAAGAGGAACATTTGGTCTTTGATCTATAAAGGTAACTATCAGCATGGACCAAGAGGCCATAACAATTTAAAAATAGAAAAGTATCCAATGATTGCGACCAAAAGGCGGGCTAATCGATAACTAATCTACATCTACACAATAATCATAGAAAATAATAATAACTGACGCCTAATACTTAACTCTAGTAGCAAAATAAGCTAGTTGACTGCTTGTGAGTTCTGATGCTACCTCCACTAACAAATGCGCTACAAAATTATGCTTTCCAACATTTAATTAAAGATCTGGCAAAAAGAAATATACCTCCAGTCGTCCACACGCCCTTGGTTCTGGTGAAAACCCAGCCATGTAGGATCTCCCTAGCAGCAAGAACAGAACTGCAGCTATGAGAAAGGTCACTGCCCAGTCCTCCCATAGGCAATATGCCATCCACCACAACAACCATGGTTGCGCAAAAAATCGAACGTATGGTCTTCTGTACTTGCGGCTATGTATGTTATGTTCAACTTGTTTGTCGAACCCTAGAACCGCCAACACCCATCTACAATACTTCCAAATCGCGGCCCCCATCCAGATGAAACCTCGCCATTCATGTCAGCGTGCATGCCATCGGGAGGCATGACTGGAGGAGAAGCGAGAGAGTGACTAGGCCAACCAATCATATAAAGTGCCATGTTGTCGATATCGGCGATCATTGCTCCCTCCAACTCGAGGTCGCCGCTCTCTAGTCTCCTCCTTAGCCTCCCCAGTCTCGCCCCCTCGTCTCAAATGTAGCATTCAGCCCTGCACCACAACCATTAAAAGCTACAAAATTTACCATTTGTTCATATCAATCAAGTTATGAGATAATCAGAATCAGTGCATATTAAGGGACCATGAACCATATGCTATTACTTTGGCAACCTATAGGAGTTATGACAACAATAGGTAGCATAATTTCTCAGTAATCCCTTGCTTCAAAGGTTATTCCCATTCAAGTCTCTAGTGTTCTGTTCAAGTACATGAGCATTATTGCCCTGATCCATCTAGTTCACAATTAATCATTAACAGAACAGAGTGCATGATTGAAAAATATACAGCCGTAGCTAATGCACACATATTAGAGCCTTTGACTTCTTATTCACTCAATACCACCCTGATGATAAACACGAGGTGAATTAAACCACAACACTTTTTTGGGAAATTCTTGCCCCGAGTATCTTGAAATTCTACTTTGGGACAACAACATTCATATGTCAGAATCATACTTGCATTACATTATTCTAACAGCAAAAGTGGTGTCTCACGGCTCGAATACAGTTAATCTAAAGAACCATAATCCCTAGCTTATAAGGAGCATGCATGATCTTACATACCTCATGATGGACTGACCAAGGAGCTCTCCAGAATGTGTGTCCTGGCCTGCAAGCAACAAAACAAAGGAGATAGAGGATTAGGTATGTAGGCAGCAAGAATATACGCGTACACCATGGGGAACTACACTGCACCTCTGGAAATCTTGACGGATGCCCCAAGTGATGAAGAGTCGCGACCTGAGCTACGCATACACCATCAATAAGATTATGAGGCCATGAAACCACAAAATTCTATTGTCCAGCGAATTGATAACACCAATAACCATGAGACCTCATTCCTAGAAGATTATCAACAATTAGAAAGCTAGATCTCAACAGCAACAACATAACATATTCTTCCATATCGAAGAACTAAGTTTGTTAATTCTGAATCAATGCTTTTCTAAAATCTCCTAGCCATCAACACCAAAATTTCATTGGTTGGTCTTTTTTTATCTTTTCATTTATATGCACGGCTCGCCCTATTTATTAGTTGCTTCTTCTGAATAAAAACCACTGTAGTGTTCTCTGCATCATATTGTACGGCACTAATCAACCAAGCAATTGGAATTAACAATGTAATGAGCCATTTCCCTTTTAGTAAAGTATATATCGTCCCTATGACTATGACCAATAGCAGGCACCAAAGTAAACATCTATGAAGAACTGTACACACACTAAGAAAGGTACTAACTTCCTAAATAAAAGAAATTGCTAATATAAAAACCAAAATACTGATCCGACCTCGATCTCTAATTACAATTGCAGCACACATTTGACAATATATTTCAACCGATAATTATCTTTGTTTTGCATAATAAAGTAATTCTACACCTAGAATGTGCAGATACATCACCATATATTTTATTATGCCTGTACAACAGTTCTGAATCCATTCGACAACACACAATACCTAGAATGGATCAAACCTAATGGTGGAGGGGTAAAATCAGCTACCTGAACACCGAGGACACCTGCAGCAAACTGAACCACTGTCGGCTGGAAAGGTGAGGCAGAATCAACACCAAGATCTGTACCTGAAAAGGAAAGATGTAGCAGAATCAACCAACAAACATTATAATCAAAGCAAATAAGAAATCTTAGAACCACAAGCGAGGCAAACAAACAAGCACCAGTATATCAACATATCTAGCATGCATATCGCAGCAAGTAGAGTATCAAAAAACAAAAGAATCAACCAGAACAACCAACAGCAAAACACCTATGTATCATATATAATTAGAAACTGGAAAGTCGGAGATGGCAGGATAACCAAATTAATTTAGCTCCCAAGAACAACATTCGGTCAATAGGTCTGCAACCACAATAAGCACATACCTTTCGTGCTCTTTTCCAATCAACCGTGTGACCTATTTGTTCTTGTGATTACATGGCTAACAAAGGACCAAATGAAAATCTAGCAGCTAAGAACAACACCCTGATCCAAACAATTCCAAGCACAACATGTAGCCCATCTTCTTAACCAACCATGCAACTTCTCTAATCCCCCAGGAAAACAACTAAGCAGGGACTAACCAAAACAAATGGACAATGACAATATCTAAATAACACAAGGATACAGAATCCAACAACAGCCTGCCCCACACCTGTCTTTTCCAAGTCCCAATCGAACAGAAACAAATCCAGCCCCTTATGGTCCACCATTCCCTCAACCAACGTGTGAGATGGCTGATCCCAAAAACAAACGACTAGGCAGATCGTAAATAAATCAATCAACACAACCCATCTCACCCCCTTTACTTAAAAAGCTCCAATCAAGCACCTAAGAATGGCTTCCTAAATCCACCGAACCGCAACCACGACAGGCACAACCCCTACAATTTGCCAGCCATGTGATTCATCAAACTACTCCTTGAGCCAAAGAACAAATCAGGTACTAATACAAATGGCCCTAAACGTGTGTCACATTTGAGCCTAACATAATCAGTTACTAATCCAAATGGCCATACATTTGAGCCTAACATAACCCAACAACTAATCCTTAAGATAAAACCTAAAACAAGGACTAACCCAAACTAGTAGTCAGAGTGGCAAAATATTTTAAAACAAGCTAACAATGGCAGTGCACGCCAAACTCATAAGCAGCAGACAAATTCAGAAAGAAACAAAAAAAACTGGCAGGAATCTAGACATGCAGCCGAGCCACCCACATGGAAACAAAAAATACCTAGGATCCAAGTAGATCCCCTAATCCACCAAAGGAATCCGACCATATCCAGCCTCAAGCAGCTAATGCATCCAAAAAAACATTAGTTGGATACAAGCAGCCAACACATCTAGGAAACTACTGAAGTAGCACATAACGACCAATCCACATATATTTGACCGCTCGATAAGAAGGAAAAAAGAAGACCTCACAGAACAGAAACCTAGCAACATCTCGACGCAGCAGCAGTTGGTAGGATGGTCAAAGTCTCGAGGAACGGAACAAACAGTGGCTCTTGAGAACCTGCAACGAAATCCCATGTGGGACACTGATCAAAATGAAAGTAACCGAGCAAATCAACCACGACAGTTGAACAACCACCTCACCTAGTTGCGGCACGCACAGGAGCCATCAGAGAACAAGACACTTGAGCTCGGCCGTATACCTTGACCAGCAGCAGCAATGCTAGGGTTAGGGTTGGAGCAAGGGGAGGGCGGCGTCCCGAGCCGGCCATGGCGTGTTGCGGAGCAGGAAGCCCGTACCGTCACGCCGCTGAGTAGAAGCACTCGAAGGCCGAGGTCGGACGACAGCACCGGCGTATCTGCGAGCGCCATGGCCGCCGCCTGACATCCAAAGGCTGCTACCAAACTGACATGAGAGGGATGCTGCAAATTCACACTCACCTAACATGAATCATAGCATGCATACATATATGTGATGTCTACTACGCAACTTTATTCTTGTAGACTCGTGTTGGGCCTCCAAGCGCAGAGTATTGTAGGACAGTAGCAATTTTCCCTCAGGTGGATGACCTAAGGTTTATCAATCCGTGGGAGGTGTAGGATGAAGATGGTCTCTCTCAAACAACCCTGCAATCAAATACAAGAAATCTCTTGTGTCCCCAACACACCCAATACAATGGCAAATTGTATAGGTGCACTAGTTCGGCGAAGAGATTGTGATACAAGTGTAATATGGATGATAGATATAGGTTTTTGTAATCTATAAATATAAAAACAGCAAGGTAGAAGTGTAAAACAGCGAGCAAAACGGTGTATAAATGCTTGGAAATAAGGCCTAGGGTTCATACTTTCGCTAGTGCAATCTCCCAACAATGCTAACATAGTTGAATCATATGATCATCCCTCAACGTGCAACAAAGAATCACTCCAAAGTTCCTCTCTAGCGGAGAACAATAAGATGAAAATTGGTGTAGGTAGTAGAACCACCTCAAAGTTATTCTTTCCGATCAATCTATTGGGCTATTCCTGTAAGTGTCACAAACAGCCCTAGAGTTCCTACTAGAATAACACCAATGATACATATCAATCAACCCTAATATCACCTAGATACTCCAAAGTCACCTCAAGTATCCGCGGGTAAATTATGCGACATGCATCAAACAATTTCAGATCTATCATATTCAATCCAACACAAAGAACTTCAAGGAGCACCCCAAGATTTCTATCGAAGAACGTGGTATGAAAACGTGCATTCAACCCCTATGCATAGATCCCCTAGGTCACCGGGATCCGCAAGTTGATGCCTCAACATATATCAAGTGAATCAATAGAATACTCCAATGTCACTACGGGTATCCCACGCAAGATGTACATCAAGTGTTCTCAAACAATAATATTCAATCCAACATAACGAGATCTCAAAGGTAAAGATTCAATTCATCACAACAAGGTAGCAAGGGAATAACATCATATGATCCGACTATATTAACAAAGCTCGTGATACATCAAGATCGTGCCATCTCAAGATCACGAGAGAGAGAGATTGAACACAAAGCTACTGGTACAAACCGTCAGCCCCGAGGGTGGACTACTCCCTCCTCGTCATGGCCTCCGTCGGGATGATGAAGATGGCCACCGGAGATGATCTACCCTCTCCGGCAGGGTACTGGAACGCCTCTAGATTCGTTTTTCGTCGATACAGAGAGTTGCGGCGGCGGAACGAGGAGTCTCTTGTTATTTCTGGGGTTTCTGGTATTTATGGGATTTTTCTGCGTTGGAATCACGCCAAACGGAGCTACGAGGGCCCCACAAGCCATCTGGCCGCAACCCCCCTGGGGGCGCGGCCGGTTGCGTGGTGGCCTTCTGGTCCACCCCCTCTGATAGTTCTTCACTCTAATATTGCTTATTTAGTCCAGAAAAAATCACAAAAAAGTTTTGGGCGATTCCGAGAACTTTTGTTTTCTGCACAAAAATAACACCACGGTAATTCTACTGAAAATAGCGTCAACCCGGGTTAGTTCTAAATAAATCATATAAAGTGCATCAAAACCATATAAAAGTATTGTAAATATAGGTGAATATGGCATGAATACTTCATAAATTATCGATACGTTGGAGACGTATCAATATGCTCCATTCAAATCCTTCAAAGGTTCCAATTCTGCACAGACCAAGATGAAAAGGCCCAAATCAGCTAACCCGCATCACCAATATAGGAAACAAACAATGTTTTTTTTTCCAAAAAGACACGAACATGCAGCCCCAACACAAAAGCCTCTTGGAACTTGAATTTGGCAGCGATCTGGACTACGTCCACGGCTCAACGACCGCTGCGACCTGCAAAGAAAGGCAAGACGATGAGATTGAAGGCAAGAAGCATCCTGCATGGTGAATCGGGCATGGCTCACCTTGAGGTCCTCGTCGTCCCCACAACCTGTGCTTAAAGTCAAAGGACACATTCGGTGTTTCCCAAGGGATAACTTAGTGGCCGAGGCGATCTCAGACTCTGACCGACCAGCGCAGCATCACCGGCGGTGACTTGGTGACGCGCGAGACGGTGTTGACCACTGGATCCTGTGGCGCCATGAGACACATCGCCGAGCCACTTCCCCGCGTGAACTATCCAGCAGCTCTGGAGGACTGCACCTCTCCCCTTGGGATCTATCCCATGCAAACAAACATATCCCCGCGTGAATCTCGAGCCAATTAACACACACGCACACAGAGGAAATGGGGAGTGGAGATAACGCTCATCGCTGCCTTCACATGGTGGATCTGAGGCGGCACATCTTGGTTCCTCTTCTTCACGGACGTACACGGGCACAAGGACGACGGTGACACGCTTGACGGGGGCACGACAGTGGGTGAGAGAGAAGATCTGGTCGCCGGAGACGGTGGGCGAGGGAGAAGATCTGGTCGCCAGAGGAGCGCCGACGGTTCCTGCGCTACTCCCACTCCTCCCGCCGATGGGGATGCTCCAGGTCCATTGGTCCCTCTCCTCCCGATGATGGCAACGGCGAGCTCGCTGCTCTTCATGGCCGTGAGAGGCTAGCACAAGGGAGGGCAGGTCGCGATCGTGTGTGGAGGAGGAGGGAGGCGGGGAGGAGCGACGGTTGCTCATGCCAAAGAGAAGGAGGAGAGACGGGTGTGCGAGAGATGCAAGGGAGAGAGAGAAGTGAGACGGGGCGACAGAAACCCTAGGGGCGCGTTTGGTTGCCTAGAGTGAATAGTGCCTTCATTTCAGCTACATCTCACTAAAGCCAGTTTGAGCAAAAACAGCCAACAACTAACATATGCATGTTGTTTGGTTGCCTGCATTGCATCAAAGTCCACTTTAGGGCCGGCTGTTTGGTTACCTGCATTTTTGCTTAAGGGGTGACCAGATACAAACCACAGCTGTTTGGCTGCATACACGTTTGTGTTCTGCTCATCCGATTCAAATGTGGCCGCCTTACCACCACATTGTGCACAACACCATGGACAACACTAACAGTAGCTAAACAAGAAGATAAATAGCAGCAAACAACACAAAACAAGCAGATAAACATAACATAAACCATAATGCTCACTGGCTAGCCACAACAAAAGTAAGTTTTCAGACAACAAGGGCATCCCATGCCCCTTGCTTCAACACAGGGTGCCGAACCCTGGCAAAATATGAACAAATTCACGGCATTGTCTCATACCAGCACCTACTACTACATGTTCAGAGGGTCAAGATCAGAGGGCAAGATTAGAGGGCGAAAGCAACGTCACCGATGCAGCTGTGCGTCCTGCAGCGCACCCTGCACCCGATTGAGATGTTGTAGTTGTAGACTTGCACCTTGAGACCTAGGCCAGAGATGCGCAGCACGACGAGGTCGCTGGGGACGATCTTGTGGCGACTGCAGAAGTAGTCCCAGCCCCTGCTAGGGACCATCAGGCCCTCGAAGTTCTGGACTTGAGCCCAGAACTCGCACCACTTGTTGGCCGAGAGCCTCACCACGTGCGGGAGCTTCACCGTCAGCCGCTCCTCCATCACCTCCACGAACTTGGGAGGGATGATGAGCATGGCGAGGTCCTCCTCATCCCTGATTTGCACGTTGAAGCGGTGAGGCTCTTGGGGCCCCTCCTTGTGGCCGGTCTGAGGAGCTCGTCTCCTTGAACGCGGCTGCCTCATGTAGGCGACCATGCCAGGCAGGTTCACCACCTTCAGCCAGCGGTTCGTGGGGATGAAGTCCACGGCGACCTCGGTGCCGACGACGACATGGGCTCCTCCTCTGGCCCTGTCCTAGTCGGTCTTCATCACCTTGTCAGGTAAGAAGACATCCATCAGTAACATTGGCATTGGTCCTACCTAAAGTAGCAAACACATTGGTCCTACCTAAAGTAGCAAACACATTGGTCCTACCTAAAGTAGCAAACACATTGGTCCTACCTAACATGAATTCCATGCACATAGCGAACACAGCAAGAACCCTAAGAATCAAACACAGCTACAACATGAACATCAAGCACACCAAGAACCCTAAGCATCGTCAACATGAACATCAAACACGGCAAGAACCGTATGCATCATCAACATGAACATCAAGCACTAAAGCAGTAAGCAGTAAGCAACAACCCTAAGCATCAAACATAGCTACAACATGGACATCAAGCACAGCAAGACCCCTAAGCATCGTCAACATGAACATCAAGCAGTAAGCATGAACAAATGGAACACACAGCAAGAACATGAACAGTACCAAGCAGAAGGGGGGTTGAATCCTATTGAATTGATTCAATTGGAACTGAATCGATTGGAATCAAATCGAATCCAATCCGATCCAATCCAATACAATGCATGTTGATGAAAACCCTAATCTACACATCTACAAACATAGATGGGGTTTCGTTCTTATCGGAGCGACTGGAGCATACGCCGGCCGGGGAGAAAACCCCGACGGAAAGAGGATGGCCGGTGATGAGGAGGAGGAGGCGCCAATGCCAACGGCCGTCAGCCTTGGCCCGGTGCTCCTGGCCACGCGCGCGGTCGATGAGGAGGTCATTGGCGTCCATGGAACAAACCCTCGGACGGGGATGTAAAGAACCCCATCACCAACAGGGGTTCCGACCAACGGCGAGGACGCCGCCCCGTCCGGCGGCGCCACCGAGCCCAGGACCACGAGGTCCGGAATCGGCGGCGGAGCAGGAGCGGCCTATTGCACAGCAGAGACGACGCCCGCAAAGCCTGCATCAGATCCACCCCGGAGTTTGCCAAGTCGGCAACCCACCGCTCGTGGATGCGGTTCTGGCCAGCGCTGATGGGAGTCAGCGGACGGCATGATGGAGGGCGACTCATCGGAGCAGAGGAGAGGAGAGCAAGGGGCAGTGAGAGGAGTGAGAATGGGTGGTGTGAATGAAGTAGTGGGCGGTGACAGGAGAGCGCGAGGGAGTTATGGGACGTCCCGTCCGTCTCCCGTGCTCCCCGAGGCGTGCAGCCAAGAGCCACGTGTGGCCTCGCTCCGCCTGGGTGCAGAGAAACTGCCAATTCAGCAGTAGCTCTCGGGCCAGGCCTGGGGGTGCTTTAATCTTCGCGCTATGCATGCCCAATAGTGAATGCAGGGAACCAAACAGGCCGTTTTCGTCCCGCGTGGGCCTGCTTGGGCAAAATATAGGCAACCAAACGCGCCCTAGGCGCCTTACCGATTGGGGACG
The DNA here is from genome assembly GCA_039707655.1 of Elymus sibiricus. NCBI lineage: Eukaryota > Viridiplantae > Streptophyta > Magnoliopsida > Poales > Poaceae > Elymus > Elymus sibiricus. Next base: position 254,159,978 of record CM077665.1, read on the forward strand.
AGGCCACGAATCGGTAGAAGCCACGAGGGGCGAGGCTTTGCGAAATCCCAATATTGCCCTCGGCGGGGGATGGGAATTTCTGTGGTGGCATGAAATCTTTTCCCTCTGGAGGGCGCCGACGGGCCGCACGGGACGCGCCCCAGGCATGGCACATGACACGCGGGCCCAGCCAGCGGGAGACCCCACACGCCAGCGACCAGCCCAGGAAAATAGCGGAGTGAGAGAGACATACTGGGCCAAGCCGTGTGTATTTCAACTACTCACGGGGTAGCGATCCCACGACTGATATCTCTCCATCTCACGATCTAATGATCAGCATTCCATCAAGCAGAAGATTCAACGACCGGAAAGCACAAATCGCTGAGAGCGCGCGGAGTCGCCCTCAAATCTTGTTTTAGGATGCCGGAAGACTGAATCAAGCAATCTTGTCACGCCGAGCCACACAAAATACGCTTATAGCGTCAACCACCACAAGGAGGAACTTCACAGTCTATACGGTAAACAAAACCATGTCTCATTTTTAAAGCAACAAAAGCAAAGAAAAGAGGTCGTATAATAAGTCTCGCAAAGAAAGTTGTGACACATTTTTCACGTTCCGGGCACACGACCAAGCCTAGCGGCAGCTCTCAGCAGCAGCAAATATGTCACACGCTATGTTGGTATCACTTTGCTAGGTTATGGTTTTATAAAATTTGGACCGATTTAAAACTTTTGCTTGTTGTGATGGATGACTTGGGTGTTACTTGCTTGAATGTTTGTTGTGTTTTAATTCCCAAAGATTCTTCTTCTCTCCATATTCATCTTCCTTGATCCAAACTTCTTTCCCAATGATCATGCCATGTGTATAGTACCCAAAAACATTTTTATCAAATATTATTTTGGCCAAAAAGGATTTATTCAAATTAGGTTTTCAAAAACCCTTGAATTGATGTTTGCACTACAAGTCCTCAAATTGGGTACATCCTCTTTCCCCAAAGACTTTATTTGAAACCTACTATATATAAGACTACCCAAAACCACCAAATATTAATTTTAAAGATTATTTTACTATTTTATTTAAAGACTTTTTCTTAAGGACAAAAATGGTCTTTCTTAGGGAAAAATTATTTAAATGCTTTGAAAATATTTGATAAAATTTAAGGAAACTCACTGGACATATATTTTCCTTATATATGAGTTTCAACACATGGTCATGTTCAAAATATTGAACAAAACCCTTCAAAAACTTCTCTGCTTAAATCAAGAATTTGAAATATTTATATAAGAAATATTCTCACATAAATTCAGGGAAATTCCAGCAAGTCACACATGTAATATGTGATGATCTTGCAAGGTTTCACCTCAATCCCAATTGTTTTGCTTCACAAAAATATTTCAAAACCATTCCTGTGCAGAATCAAATTTGAACAACTTTGCATTGTGAAGTTTCTCCTATTGCCCCCAAACTTTGTGGACATGTTCTAATCCCCAAATAATGCTACTACACCAAGTGGTGCATTTAGGAGATTAGTTTAGCATGCCTAGATCTACAGAAATCTAATTCTGTTAATTTCTAGGGTTTACAAAGTTTACATTGCCAACTTTCTTCAAACCAGCCCAAATCTTGTGGTCAACCTTGATTTTACCTATTATTGGATCCTGGTAAAACTCACGGCAAGTAGACTCCATTTGCTTGCCCAAATGAACATCAAACACCTTCTGACAGTTTAGTATAACCCTTGTTTTCACCTTTTCCACTATTCTCCTTAAGCCCAAATTTTTACCTCAGACACTTGTGTGCCCCCTCTACCCCCAGTAATAATCTCAAGCCCAGAATCAATCATGGAGTGGGGAAAACCCCCCATTTATCTCTATGGACAGCAAGAACAGCAGCATTTCTACCTCTCCCCTACTGCAATTCTTCACCTCTACCTATACCCGAGCTCCTAGAGCATCTTCAGACCCTCCAGCAGCTTGTGGACACACTTGGACGCGTCCAGGGCACGCAAGCATGCCATGGCATGCCAAAGGCCTGCTCTGGAGCATGCTACAGTGCGTCCCCGCACTGTAGCAGGCGCATCCCGAGGCCCCCCGACAACATTGGGGTGGGGGAAGCTATCCCCCGAGATACCCTCGATGTCCGCAACCCTCCAAAATGCCGGCCCCCTCTCCTTTCTCTCTCCGGCTACCTCCAGCACGCGTGCCCGACGCCGCCCGGTTTGGCCAACCGCGGGCTTCACACGCGCGAGCTTCCCCGCTCCATTTATTCTCTCCCTCGCTCCTAAACCAACCCCAGGAGTGCCCCTGGCTCATCCCCTCGCGCCCCCGTTCCTCTGGCGATCGCCTCGATCGCACCGGCGCATGGGCGTTCGGTGGACCGCAGGCAGGCTATTTAAGCCGATCCCGAGTCCGTTCCTCCCCTCCGGATTCTCTCCCTCCCTCCAAATCGACCACCCCGAGCCCCCATTTGAGCTCCTGGCGCCCCTGCACTTAGATCGATCCGAAGCTCCGCCGCGTCGGGACTCCGGTGATCTCCAGGTGCAGAGCCCCTGCAGCCCTCTTTCTTTCTCCAATGAGACTCCCTCGGTGCCCTGATGGTTTTCCCCCTCCTCCCCGTTCGTTTGCAGCTAAGGGACGACGTGGGCGACCTCCTCCCGAAGCGGCTCCGCTGTGCTTCCTCTTCGCCGGCGAACCAGTGCATCTCCGGCCTCCCTTCCACATTCGAAGGAATCGCGGCTCGACGCCGAGCCCATTCCCGTCCTCGCCTGCCACTGCCATGCCCTCCTTCGCCGCCGTTGAGCGTCGCCGCCCCTCTGTCCCAATGTGGGACATGACAGGTGGGACCCCCCTGTCAACCCCACACCTCTCCTGCCTCCCCCTCTCTCTCTGGCCGATGGGGCCGGCCTGTCGGGTTTAAAACCCCGACCGCCGCGCGCGTGCCCCCTTGCCTGGGCTCTTTCCCTTTGGGCCGGCTGTGTTGAGCCCATTTTGGCCCACAAGGACAGTGGCTTTTCCCTTTTTCTTTTTTTAGAACTTGCAAAAATTCCACAGACCTCAATGTTTGTCCAATCCCAATAATTCTTCCAACATAAATTTTGGAATATTCTGTAGTATTTAATAGTGCCATCTGTGTAAATTTTTGAAAATATTTTATGTACTAGATTTATTTAAAACCTAGTTTTGAATATTTTAAACCTCTGTTAAAATAGTTTTCAAAATCTTTTTCACTTCAAAACCAGAGGAAAATATTTTTAGTTTCTATTGTACTCCCTCCGTCACAAAATAAGTGACTCGACTTTGTACTAACTTTGTACTAGAGTTAGTGCAAAGTTGAGTCACTTATTTTGGGACGGAGGGAGTAGTATTTTATAGAGTAGGGTAACATTTTAGAAGTGGATTTTATGCTCTATTTTTATTGTGATTCAAATTATTGCCCGTTATTATCGCGACGATAGATTGCGTTGTTGACGAGGGAGTTGGACCCGAAGACTTTGAAGACCCCGAAGACTTTGTTGAGCCAGGCAAGCAGACCTTTGACCATGTTAAGAAACCATTTTATTGCATGGCATATAGCACTTTATTTTCGAGATATTGATCATGATGATGTGGTGACCACTTCAGTGGGTTGCCTACGATACTTTTACCGTTGCTACTTGCATCGTGCATGACCCTACCTCTTTATGAGGGCTATGCGGGTGGGAGTAGTTAGGTTGCTAAGTAGTTGCTACGCAAGTAGGATGGGGATATGCAAGGTGATGGAAATAAAAGTGTTTTCAAAGGCTTTTCAAAAACCCCGTCGGGTGCCACTAATGCCCGAGGGAGATGATGATGAGCTAGGTAACCACTCGATAAAGAAGAGGTGTACCGGAGAAAGTGAGTGTGTGTGTTTTTGAAAACGGATTAGATTTAAGATTTATCAGCCGTTCCCAACCTTACATGTACAACCACGATACCCCTTATGTGACGGGGCTTTATTGATTACTTTGATGGGTACTAGCAGGGAGCCCACATTACTAGTGGCGGGAGAGTATGAGTTACTCTCTCGATACAGGGTCGTGCCTCGTAGGGCGACCATGTACTGTCTTTACAGGCACCGGGCACACCGTTGTGTTCCTTCATGGATGGTACTACGTGGAGCGATGCTCGTGTTTTGTACATCATGAAGACACGGACCAACAAGTGGACTCTTTGTTTAGTATCGTCAGGGAAAAGGCAATGTTCGGGTACTTACCTCGGGTATGCAATATACCGCGAGTCGTGGCTTGACATGGAAGTTTCCCGAGTCTTGTGGGTAAAGTGTGCAACCTCTGCAGAGTGTAAAACTATTTGAATAGCCGTGTCCATGGTCAAGGACAGTTGGGTGGTGCTGCTTAAACTATGTCTAGTGTTTTCACAAACTGGAGTGTGTGAGTTGGTGACAAAAGAGATACTCGAGCTAAGTCAGATGACTTGGCATGATGATTGAACATGAGATGTACAACCCCTGTTCATATTTATATCTGTAACCTGTTCACTTGGATAACTGCTACCTCATGATGCATGCTTACAAGTTACTTGATCATGTCATTGCACTAAAAATTAGCTTTCTGCAAACTTACCTATTTAGTGCTATATAATGCATTGTTATACCTTGTTCCATAACATGGGTTGCTTGCGAGTACATTCAAAGTACTCATTGGCTTGCCACTAGTTATTTAATTGGCCAGGCATGGAAGGGCAGGAATACGGTGAAGAGTTCGTTGGGGACGAACATGCGAACTAGGACGCTTCCCAGTCAGAATGCCTGTAGGGTTAAGGAAGATGGCATGGGTCTACGCTTTCGAGCAAGATTTCCGCTGCTAGTTATGTTTGCTATTTGGCCTTTTATGGCCTTATCTATGTAAGAGTTGAACTACAAGGTATTTATTTGTGTAAGACGCTAAGTATGGATGTAAGACTCTTGTTATTCAGCTTATGTGTGTTCAGTGAGCATTGATCTCTGGGATCACTGTACACGTGCATTCGGTGATCACGACTTATGAGTCGGGGTCCCCACAGAGCTGGTATCAGAGCCATCCTGACTGTAGGAAGCCTTAGTTAGCATGGACGTTAGTTAGGATAAAACCCTTTTCAAAAACTATGCCTAGTTGCTAGGTGCAACAATTTCTATACTTCTCTTCTTTTCTAGTCTATTTCAACCCCTTACTGACTCTCCTACCTTCAAACCTTCTAGATGGCCGTCGTACCCGAAGCCCTCCTAGCATCCGTCTTTCCCCTACTCCTTGAGGATAGCCTGGAGAAGTGCCAGATTCGCTGATCACCCATTTTCCTCTACCACGAGCACTGGGTCGATGCCGTCACGAAGGAGTACCACATTGATGTGGTCGTGAAGGCAAACGACTCCCCGACTAGTTGGTTCTTTGAGGGACCACAGATGGAGACCCTGGGGCTCATAGTCGAGACGGCTACACGCAAGGCACTCATCCACCTTCGAGCATCATCCCAGAGATGGCTGACGAGCCAGCTACTCGCTATCTACCCTTCGGGAGGGATGATATTGGCGAGAGTTGGACGTTGGTTCCATCCAGAGAGGATGGGACACCACTCAGATTCCAGACCTACTTCAGCCTCTCCGCCAACAGTCTAGCTCACCACTTGATTAAGGAGTCCGTGAAGCTCCACGAGGAACTTCACCACACCTGAGAGCTACTTCGTCAAGCCAAGACGAAGCCAGACAAAATCAAGAAGGATGGAGCCCCCGAGGGACGACCAGCTGTCGCTTACAGAGAAGGAGTACCCCCAGCTAGAGATGCACCCACATGCCATCGTCGCATGAGTGCGAAGGAGTACCGTGCGCTCTTCACCGACCCACCGGCGAAGCGTCATCGGGATGGACCTCCTCATTCTCCGACCCCCACGTCCAGAGACGATGTCCGTACGGATGATGATCAGGAGGAAGACCCACAGGAGCGCGACTATGAGACCGAGCACTCCACCACTTGAGTCCGAGAACCCCTAGGGTAGGATCAGTCATGTACCCCTCATGCGAAGTCGAGTCCGTGTGATGGTTCATATGAAACCATGTGTGCTTGTTGTTTGTTTTGTTGTTTGTGTGTCCCGATGCAAGTCGCGCTTTTGCCTTAGGCAACATGTAAGCGACTCCATTGTCTATCTTATCTTAATATATGTTGGTCCTTCGACCTTTGTTTTATCACACTTGCACAATACCAACCCCCTTAGGCGCGCTTTCTCCATTGTTGCTTTTCCCTCTCATTTATCCCAGTTATTTGACTTGGCTGCTCCAAACAGGATGGTGACTGCAACCCGCAACAGCTCCTTCACCAAACCTGAAGCCCACAACTCCAGCCAGCAACAGGGAATGGTGGGACTGCTCAGGCTGGAGAACACCAGGAGCAGCCACAAGGCGACATTCCCCCACCACCACCTCCACCGGAGAACATGACCATAGCTCAGTTTCTCCAAGTTCTCCGGGAGGAAAGCCAATCCAACATTGCTGCTATCCAGCAGATGGCTCTGGTCCTTGTGAACAACCAGCAGCAAGGCAGGAACGGTAATGGCCGCTCCACTCTGTCTAAGTTCATGAGGAATTCGCCCCCAACCTTCACCGAGACTGCTGAACCACTGGATGCCGATGACTAGATCCGCACCATCGAGGACCTCCATGCACTGGTCAACTGCAACGATGATCGTGAGAAGGTGCTTTATGCCTCTCACTGCCTCGGAGGTACCACCAGAGCTTGGTGGGATGGATTCAAGGTCATGCAAGGCGATCGTGTGATCACCTGGGATAACTTTAAGGAAGGATACCGCACGGCCCACATTCCTTCTGGGATCATGGCTATCAAGAAGAGAGAATTCCGAGCGCTGAAGAAAGGAAGTGGCTCTGTCAAGGAGTACATGCAGAAGTTCAACCTGTTGTCAAGGTATGCACCTGAAGATGTCAACACTGAGGCTGCTAAGATGGAACGCTTCATGGAAGGACTCCAGCAAACCCTGCAGTACCAACTCATTGTCTGCGACTGTCAGACCTTCTTTGACCTGGTGAACAAGGCCCTCATGCTTGAAGACAAGCGTTGTGCCATGGGCGACACTCGCAAGCGCAAGATGATCAGCAAGGGTAGTTCCAGCAACCAGAAGCCTCGCCCCTGGCAGCCAGCCCCGGCCAAGCCGACCTATCAGCCGTAGCAGGCTAGACCTCCTGCACCTCGTCCGAGCTACCAGCCTCAGCAGTATGCCAATCCCAGGCCAGCCTACAACAACCCCAATAACAACAATGGCGGCAAGAACAACAACAACCACTCTGGTCAAGTCACCTATTTTGGATGTGGTCAGCCAGGACACTACTCTAAGCAGTGCCCCAACAAGAAGCCAGATCCACCGCGCCCCAATGCGCCAAATCAAGGTCAAGGCCGTGGAGCGCCACCAAGGAACCCAGCTCCCCGCAACCAGCCCAACAATGGCAAGGGTCGTGTCAATCACGTCACCGCAGAGGAAACCCAGGAAGACCCAGACGTCATACTGGGTATGTTCCTCGTCAACTCAACCCTAGCAACCGTACTGTTTCATTGTGGAGCTTCGCATTCTTTTGTTACCCAAAAGTTTGCACTAGAGAGTGGTATGAAGCCTACACCCCTAGGCTTCATACCAAGATTGAAACTTTTGGGTAAACTTTTGGGTAACATACCAAGTTTGCACTAGAGAGTGGTATGAAGCCTACACCCTAGTGGGAACAGGTCTTCAATCTTGGGGAGTGGGTACTTGTTCTCTCAATGAAGTCACAATAAAGAACAAGTACCCACTCCCCAAGATTGAAGACCTGTTCGATCAGCTGAATGGAGCTAAGGTGTTTTCCAAGCTCGACCTCAGGTCTGGGTACTACCAGTTGAAGATCAGACCCCAAGACATTTCGAAGACAACGTTTGTAACCCGGTATGGCATGTATGAATACACGGTCATGTCGTTTGGATTAACCAATGCCCTGCGTACGTCATGTACCTCATGAACAAAGTCTTCATGGAGTATTTGGACAAGTTTGTCGTTGTCTTCATCGACGACATACTCATCTTCTCCAAGTCTGAACAAGAGCATGCGCAACACTTGAGATTGGTCCTAGACAAGCTTCGAGAGCACCAACTTTATGCCAAATTCAGCAAGTGCGAATTATGGCTGCATGAAGTTGGATTCTTGGGTCACGTGTTGACTGTAGAAGGATTGTCAGTGGATCCTGCCAAGATTGAAGCCGTGACTGAATGACAATCCCCAAGCAATGTGAAGGAAGTCAGAAGCTTCCTCGGACTCGCGGGATATTACCGCAAGTTCGTCGAAGGGTTCTCGAGCATCGCCCGACCCATGACTCAGCTTTTGAAGAAGGACAAGAAATTCGAATGGACGCGGAAGTGCGAAGAAAGCTTCCAAGAGCTCAAGAAGAGGTTGACGACAGCCCCAGTTTTGGCCACCCCCGATATTCACAAGGAGTTTGTGATATATTGTGATGCATCAAGAACCGGGCTTGGTGGTGTTCTGATGAAAGAAGGCAGAGTTGTAGCATATCTATCCAGACAGCTACGTCCCCATGAAGAGAACTACGCCACTCATGATCTTGAGCTGGCAGCTGTAGTTCATGCCTTGAAGACATGGCGACATTACCTTCTAGGGAAGCTGTGTGAGATATACACAGACCACAAGAGTTTGAAGTATATTTTCACTCAAAGGGAGTTGAACATGAGGCAACGAAGATGGTTGGAGTTGATCAAGGATTGCGACCTCAGTGTTCAATACCACCCTAGAAAGGCTAATGTGGTAGAAGATGCCTTAAGCAGAAAGGCTTGTTCCTTGAATGCTATGATTAAGGAAAGGCTACCCGCCCTGTACAAAGAGCTTGAAAGCTTTGGTATGGAACTAGTTGCACCCGGTTTCCTAGCCAACCTCGAGGCAAGGCCTACCTTAATGGATGATATCAAGGAAGCTTAGAAGGGTCATGACAGCATTGAAGGCATCAAGGGAAAGATTAAGAAAGGCAAGGCCCCAGGATTCTCAGTGGATGAGCAAGGAGTTGTATGGTTTGGGACGCGCATCTGCGTGCCCAACAAAGTTGAGCTCAAGAATCTGATCTTACAAGAAGCTCATGATACTCCGTATTCCATTCACCCTGGAGGAACCAAGATGTACCAAGACCTCAAGGCAAGATTCTGGTGGCATGGCATGAAGAGAGAGATATCCACTTTCGTCGCTAAGTGTGACATATGCCAGAGAGTCAAAGCTGAGCATCAACGACCCGCTGGATTGTTACAACCTCTCAAAGTGCCTGATTGGAAGTGGGACAAAGTCGGGATGGACTTAATCACCGGTTTGCCTAGGTCAAGCAAAGGACATGCTTCCATTTGGGTCATAGTCGATCATCTGACCAAGGTAGCCAACTTCATTCCCGTCAAGACCACCTATGATGGAAGCCAGCTAGCAAACCTCTACATCAACTGCATCGTGAGTATTCACGAAGTTCCAAAGGAGATTGTGTTAGACCGAGGCACCCAGTTCACCTCGAGATTCTGGAAGAAGTTTCAAGAAGCAATGGGAACCAAGTTCTCCTTTAGCACTGCTTTTCACCCCCAGACTGGAGGACAAATGGAACGAGTAAATCAGATACTTGAATACATGCTTCGTGCTTGTGTTTTAGCGTACGGAGCCAAGTGGGAAGATTGCTTACCCTTCGCCTAGTTCTCCTACAACAACAACTATCAGTCGAGTCTTCAAATGGCACCATTTGAGGTGTTGTATGGACGCAAGTGTCGTACTCCCCTCAACTGGTCAGAGACCGGAGAAGGATTAGTTTTTGGACCAGACATCCTCCGTGAAGCAGAAGAGCAAGTTCAAATCGTCCGAGAACGCCTAGAGACCGCCAAGTCAAGACAGAAGAGCTACGCCGACTCCCACCGTCGGGACATGAGTTTTCGTGTTGTGGACTATGTTTATCTCCGAGTCACGCCTCTCAAGGGAACGAAGCGTTTCCACGTCAAGGGAAAGCTCGCACCAAGATATATAGGCCCCTTTAAGATCACTGACAGACGAGGAGAAGTTGCCTACCAACTAGAGCTACCTTCTGAGCTGTCAGATGTGCACAACGTCTTCCACGTGTCACAACTCCGGAAATGTCTCCAAGTCCCCAACCACCCTGACCTCTACAAGGACATCAATCATCAAGCCATCGACCTTCTGCCAGACCTCACTTATCGCGAGAGACCAGTCCGCATTTTGGATGAAGCTGAATGTTGCACCCGAAGCCGCACCATCAAGTACTTCAAGGTCCAATGGAGCAACCACACTGAAGCAGAAGCAACCTGGGAGCACGAAGACTATCTTAGATCTGAGTTCCCTTATCTTTTTAGCGCTTAGCCAAGGGATCTCGGGGACGAGATTCTTGTAGGGGGGGAGGTCTGTCACACCCTGTGTTTGTATCACTTTGCTATGTTATGGTTTTATAAAATTTGGACCCATTTAAAACTTTTGCTTGTTGTGATGGATGACTTGGGTGCTACTTGCTTGAATGTTTGTTGTGTTTTAATTCCCAAAGATTCTTCTTCTCTCCATATTCATCTTCATTGATCCAAACTTCTTGCCAAATGATCATGCCATGTGTATTGTACCTAAAAACATTTTTATCAAATATTATTTTGGCCAAAAAGGATTTATTCAAATTAGGTTTTCAAAAACCCCTGAATTGAGGTTTGCACTACAAGTCCTCAAATTGGGTACATCCTTTTTCCCCAAAGACTTTATTTGAAACCTAATATATATAAGACTCCCCAAAACCACCAAATATTAATTTTAAAGATTATTTTACTATTTTATTTAAAGGCTTTTTCTTAAGGCCAGAAATGGTCTTTCTTAGGGAAAAATTATTTAAATGCTTTGAAAATATTTGATAAAATTGAAGGAAACTCAGTGGATATATATTTTCCATATATATGAGTTTCAACACATGATCATGTTCAAAATATTGGACAAAACCCTTCAAAACCTTCTCTGCTTAAATCAAGAATTTGAAATATTTCTATAAGAAATATTCTCAAATAAATTCAGGAAAATTCCAGCAAGTCACACAGGTAATATGTGATGATATTGAAAGGTTTCACCTCAATCCCAATTGTTTTGCCTCACTAAAATATTCCAAAACCATTCCTGACCAGAATCAAATTTGAACAACTTTGCATTGTGAAGTTTCTCCTATTGCCCCCAAACTTTGTGGACATGTTCTAATCCCCAAATAATGCTACTACACCAAGTGGTGCATTTAGGAGATTAGTTTAGCATGCCTAGATCTACAGAAATCTGATTCTGTTAATTTCTAGGGTTTGCAAAGTTTACATTGCCAACTTTCTTTAAACCAGCCCAAATCTTGTGGTCAACCTTGATTTTACCTATTATTGGATTCTGGTAAAACTCTTGGCAAGTAGACTCCATTTGCTTGCCCAAATCAACATCAAACACCTTCTGACAGTTTAGTAAAACCCTTGTTTTCACCTATTCCGCTATTCTCCTTAAGCCGAAATTTTTAGCTCAGACACGTGTGTGCCCCCTCTACCCCCAGTAATAATCTCAAGCCCAGACTCATTCATGGAGTGGGGTAAAACCCCCCATTTACCTCTCTGGACAGCAAGAACAACAACATTTCTACCTCTCCCCTACTCCAATTCTTCACCTCTACCTAGACCCTAAATCCTGGAGCATCTTTAGACCCTCCAGCCGCTTGTGGACACGCTTGGACGCGTCCAGGGCACGCAAGCCTGCCATGGCATGCCAAAGGACTGCTCTGGAGCACGCTACAGTGTGTCCCCACACTGTAGCAGGAGCATCCCGAGGCCCCCCGATAGCATTGGGATGGGGGAAGCTATCCCCCGAGATGCCCACGATGTCCGCAACCCTCCAAAGTGCCGGCCCCTTCTCCTTTCTCTCTCCGGCGACCTCCAGCACGCGTGCCCGACGCCGCCCGGTTCGGCCAACCGCGGGCTTCACACGCGCGAGCTTCCCCGCTCCTTTTCTTCTCTACCTCGCTCCTAAACAAACCCCAGGAGCGCCCCTGGCTCATCCCCTCGAGCCCCCATGCCCTCTGGCGATCGCGTCGACCACACTGACGCACGGGCGTTCGGTGGACCGCGGGCTGGTTATTTAAGCCGACCCCGAGTCTGTTCCTCCCCTCCGGATCCTCTCGCTCCCTCCAAATCGACCACCCCGAGTCCCCATTTAAGCTCCCGGCGCCCCTGCACTTAGATCGATCCGGAGCTGCGCCGCGTCGGGACTCCGATGATCTCCAGTTGCAGAGCCACTCCAGCCCACTTTCTTTCTCCAATGAGCGTCCCTCGATGACTTGATCGTTTCCCCCTTCTCCCCGTTCGTTTGCAGTTAAGGGACGACGCCGGCGACCTCCTCCCGAAGCGGCTCCGCCGTGCTTGCTCGTCGCCGGCGAACCAGTGCATCTCCGGCCTCCCTTCCACCTTCGAAGGAACGGCGGCTCGACACCGAGCACATTCCCTTCCTCGCCTGCCATTGTCGTGCCCTCCTTCGGCGCCGGTAAGCGTCGTCGCCCCTCTGTCCCGAGGTGGAGATGACAAGTGGGACCCCCCTGTCATCCCCACACCTCTCCCGCCTCCCCTCTCTCTCTCTGGCCAATGGGGCCGGCCTGTCGAGTTTATAAACCTGACCGCCGCGCGTGTGCCCCCTCGACTAGGCTGTTTCCCTCTGGGCCGGCTCTGTTGAGCCCATTTTGGCCCAGAGGGACAGTGGCTTTTCCCTTTTTTCAGAACTTGCAAAAATCCCAATAATTATTCCACCATAAATCTTAGAATATTCTGTAGTATTTAATAGTGCCATCTGTGTAAATTTATGAAAACATTTTATGCACCGGATTTATTTAAAACCTAGTTTTCAATATTTTAAACCTCTGTTAAAATGGTTTTCAAAATCTTTTTCACTTCAAAACTAGAGGCAAATATTTTTAGTTTCTATTGTGGTATTTTACAGAGAGGGTAACATTTTAGAAGTGGATTTTATGCTCTGTTTTTGTTGTGGTTCTTATTATTGCCCGTTATTATCGCGATGATAGATTGCGTTGTAGACGAGGGAGTTGGACCCAAAGTATTTGAAGACCCCGAAGACTTTGTTGAGCCAGGCAAGCAACCCTTTGACCATGTTAAGAAAACATTTTATTGCATGACATATAGCACTTTATTTTCGAGATATTGATCATGATGATGTGGTGACCAGTTTGGTGGGCTGCCTCCGATACTTTTACCGTTGATACTTGCATCGTGCATGACCCTACCTCTTTATGAGGTTTATGCGGGTGGGAGTAGTTAGGTTGCTAAGTAGTTGCTACGCAAGTGGGATGGGATATGCATGGTGATGGTAATAAAAGTGATTTCAAAGGCTTTTCGAAAACCCCGTCGGGTGCCGCTAATGCCCGAGGGAGATGATGATGAGCTAGGTAACCACTCGATAAAGAAGCGGTGTACCGGAGCAAGTGAGTGTGTGTGTTTTCGAAAATGGATTAGATTTAAGATTTGTCGACCGTTCCCAACCTTACAAGTACAACCACGATACCCCTTATGGGACGGGGCTTTGTTGATTACTTTGATGGGTACTAGCAGGGAGCCCACACTACTAGTGGCGGGAGGGTATGAGTTACTCTCTCGATACGAGTTCGTGCCTGGTAGGGCGACCATGTACTGTCTTTACAGGCCCCGGGCACACCGTTGTGTTCCTTCATAGATGGTACTATGTGGATCGATGCTCGTGTTTTGTACATCATTAAGACACGGACCACCGAGTGGACTCTTTGTTTAGTATCGTCGGGGAAAAGGCAATGTTCGGGTACTTACCTCGGGTTTGCAATATACCGCGAGTCGTGGCTTGACACGGAAGTTTCCCGAGTCTGGTGGGTAAAGTGTGCAACCTCTGCAGAGTATAAAACTATTCGAATAGCCGTGTCCACGGTCAAGGACAGTTGGGTGGTGCTGCTTAAACTATGTCCAGTGTTTTCACAAACTAGAGTGTGTGAGTTGGTGACAAAAGAGATACTCGAGCTAAGTTAGAGGACTTGGCATGATGACTGAACATGACATGTACAACCCATGTTCATATTTATATCTGTAACATGTTCACTTGGGTAACTGCTACCTCATGATCCATGCTTACAAGTTACTTGATCATGTCATTGCACTCAAAATTAGCTTTCTGCAAACTTACCTATTTAGTCCTATATCATGCATTGTTATACCTTGTTCCAAAACATGGGTTGCTTGCGAGTACATTCAAAGTACTCATTGGCTTGCCACTGGTTATTTAATTGGCCAGGCATGGAAAAGCAGGAATACGGTGAAGAGTTCGTTGGTGACGAACATGCGAACTAGGACGCTTCCCAGTCAGAATGCCTATAGGGTTAAGGCAGATGGCATGGGTCTACGCTTTCGAGCAAGATTTCCGCTACTAGTTATGTTTGCTATTTGGCCTTTCATGGCCCTATCTATGTAAGACTTGACATACATGGTCTTTATTTGTGTAAAACGCTAAGTATGGATGTAAGACTCTTGTTATTCAGCTTATGTGTGTTCAGTGAGCATTGATCTCTGGGATCACTGTACACGTGCATTCGGTGATCACGACTTATGAGTCGGGGTCTCCACAAAATACTACAGCCAACTCTACGTCGTCGTAAAAGTTCTGCATCGGACGAGCCACCGCTCTGTGGTAACAATGTCATGCACAGACCACTCCAGGCAGCACGCTCGTAGCCATGCCAGGGCATACTGCGCCCTAGTAGCATTTCCGGCCTCCTGTAGGTCCATTAGGCATTGCGACGCATGCGGCATGCGATCCATCTGATGGTAGGCGGCGGTCCTCCTATCCTCGTTGTCCCACAGAGCTCCCTCCGCTCGCTCCAACTCCTTGGCCATCCGCCCCAGGAGCGAGGTCAACGCACCTAGCCTCGGCAAATCTAACGACCCAGGCATTGTGTAAGGGGAGCCCGGACGGGATACAATGCAACACCGAGCTATACAAAAATTCTTTACCGTCCACTACGGCCTCTAGATGGCATGAACGATGGGCCTGGAGGTCTTGTGCTGCACGTAGGCCGACCTCCAACAATGAGGCCTCCCACAACTTACAACCTTCTAGTCGGGCCTCGGTGTCCGCGGCCAGCCCGCGCGCACCCTCCAGCCGTCACTGAAGTTCGGCCTCTTCCTCTCAGTCTTTCGCAACTGGGCATGGATGTGGGGACCCCGACTCATTAGTCGTGATCACCGAATGCACGTGTACAGTGATCCCAGAGATCAATGCTCACTGAACACATAGAAGCTGAATAACAAGAGTCTTAGATCCATACATACCGTCTTACACAAATAAAGACCATTGAGGTCAAGTCTTACATAGATAGGGCCATGAAGGCCAAACACCAAACATAACTAGCAGTGGAAGTCTTGAACGAAAGCGTGAACCCATGCCATCTGCCTTAACCCTACAGGCATTCTGACTGGGAAGCGTCCTAGTTCGCATGTTCGTCACCAACAAATTCTTCACCATATTCCTGCTCTTCCATGCCTGGACAACTAAATAACCAGTGGCAAGCCAATGAGTACTTTGAATGTACTCGCAAGCAACCCATGTTTTGGAACAAGGTATAACAATGCATGATATAGCACTAAATAGGTAAGTTGCAGAAAGCTAATTTTTGAGTGCAATTACATGATCAATCAACTTGTAAGAGCATGCATCATGAGGATACAAGTATCCGTATGAACAGGTTACATATATCAATATAATCAAGGTCTGAACATCTCATGTTCAATCATCATGTCAAGTCATCCGACTTGACTCGAGTATTCCATCTTTCTCACACACACGCCAAGTTTGTGAAAACATCGGACGTAGTTTAAGCAGGACCACCCAACTGTCCTTGACCGTGGACACGGCTATTCGAATAGTTTTACACTCTACAGAGGTTGCACACTTTACCCACCAGACTCGGGGAACTTCTTTGTCAAGCCAAGACTAGCGGTATGTCACAAACCCGAGGTAAGCACCCGAACAATGCCTTTCCCTTGACAACACTAAACAAAGAGTCCACTCCTTGGTACCCAGCCCTCGTGATGTACGTCCCACGAGCCTCGCTCAATATGGTAACATCCATGAGGGGACACAATGGTGTGCCCGGTGTCTGTAAAAACAGGCCATGATCGTCCTTCCCGGCAAGACCATGTCACTCCCGCCACTAGTAATGCGGGCTCTCTGCTAGTACCGACCAAGGCAATCAACAAAGCCCCGTCCCATAAGGGGTATCGTGGTTGTACATGTAAGGTTGGAACGGTCAACAAATCTTAAATCTCTCCATTTTTGAAAACACACCCACTCACTTACCTCGGTACACCACTTATTTATCAAGTGGTTACCTAGCTCATCATCATATTCCTCGGGCATTAGTGGCATCCGACGGGGTTTTCAAATAAGAACATAGCAAAAACAGAGGAAATAATTCGCTTCTAAAATGTCAGACTACTTTGTAAAATACCATACTAAAAACTAAAAATATTTGTTACTGGTTTTGAAGTGTAAAATGTTTTGAAAACAATTTTAACAGTGGTTTTAAATATTCAAAACTAGGTTTTAAATAAAACCAGTACATAAAACTATTTTCAAAAAGTGCATAAGTGGCATCATTAAATACTACGCAATATTACAAGATTTTAGGTGGAAAAATATTTGGCGTTGGACTAATATTGCATCCTGTGGAATTTTTTTAAAACAGAAAGAAAATAAAAAGGGAAAATGGGCCACTGTGCCTGGGCCAGAGTCGGCCAGCAGTTGGGCTGGCCCGTAGCCGCGCGAGCCCAGGCGAACCGGCGCGCACGCGCCTGCGTTCAAACCTGACGGCTGGAGCCCGAAGGCCAGCGACACAGACAAGAGGGAGAGGGAGGTGAGGATGACAGGCGGGGCCCGCCTGTCATCTCCAACCTCTCAGCAGGGAGGCCGGAGAGCTCACCGGTGATACGTCTCCATCGTATCTACTTTCCGTCACACTTTTGCCCTAGTTTTGTACTCTAATTTGCATCATTTGAATGAAACTAACCCAGACTGACGTTGTTTTCAGCAGAACTACCATGGTGTTGTTTTTGTGACGGAAATAAAAGTTTTCAGAATTGGACAAAACTTTTTGGAGATTTATTTTAGAATAAATAAAAAATACTGGAGCCAAGAACCACCTAAGGGGGGGCCCTGGCTGGGCAAGATAGAACAGGGCGCGCCAGCCCCCCCTCCCCCCCCCAGGCACGCCCTGGTGGGTTGTGCCCACCTCGGGGCCACACTGACCATAATTCCGGCACTATAAATTCCTTTTTTCGGAGAAAAAATCGGAGAGAAAGTTTCATCGCGTTTTACGATACGGAGCCGCCGCCACCTCCTGTTCTTCATCGGGAGGCCAGATCTGGAGCCCGTTTGGGGCTCCGGAGAGGGGAATCTTCGGTCTTCGTCATCATCAACCCTTCTCCATCGCCAATTCCATGATGCTCCCCACCGGGAGTGAGTAATTCCTTCGTAGGCTTGCTGGTCGGTGAGGAGTTGCATGAGATTCATCATGTAATCGAGTTAGTTTTTTTAGGGCTTGATCCCTAGTATCCATTATGTTCAGAGATTGATGTTCCTTTGACTTTGCCATGCTTAATGCTTGTCACTAGGGCCCGAGTGCCATGATTTCAGATCTGAACCGTTTATGTTATCACCATTATATCTATGTTCTTGATTCGATCTTGTCTAGTCATATGCACCTATTACGTGTTATGATCCGTCAACCCCATAGTGACAATATTTCGGATACTTCACGGTGATGACCATAGTTTGAGGAGTTCATGTATTCACTATGTGATAATTCTTTGTTCCGGTTCTCTATTAAAAAGAGGCCTTAATATCCCTTAGTTTCCTTATGGACCCTGCTGCCACGGGAGGGTAGGACAAAAGATGTCATGCAAGTTCTTTTCCATAAGCATGTATGACTATTTATGGAATACATGCCTACATTATATTTATGAACTGGAGCTAGTTCTGTGTCGCCCTAGGTTATGACTGTTATATGATGAATATCATCCAACGAGTTCGCCGATCCAGTGCCTACGAGTTTTCCACTTATTGTCCTTGCTAAGTTACTATTGTTACTGCTACTGTTCCAATTGCTACAAAACTATTGCTATCACTGCTACCGTTACTGTTACTGTTGCTACTGCTATCAAAACTATCATACTACTGTGCTACAGATCACTTTGCTGTAGGTATTTAATCTCCAGGTGTGGTTGAATTGACAACTCAATTGCTCATACTCTCAAATATTCTTTGGCTCCCCTTGTGTTGAATCTATAAATTTGGGTTGAATACTCTACCCTCGAAAATTGTTGCGATCCCCTATACTTGTGGGTTATCAAGACCTTTATCTGGCGCCGTTGCCGGGGAGCATAGCTATATTTGTTGATTCACTTGGGATTTATATCAATTGATCACTATGAAGAATCTTAAGGATCCAAAGACTAAGATTTTTCCCTCTAAGACGAGGGGAGGTAAGGAACTGCCATCTAGCTCTGCACTTGATTCACCTTCTGTTATGAGTAAGCTTGCAACACCACCACATGCTAGTAATCCTGATACGTCGCAAGTTATTGATGATGCTACCTCTTCTATGAATGATGCGTATGATGATGCTAGTACCATGCTTGATGATAATGTGCCACTAGGAGAATTTCTTGATGAACAAATTGCTAGAGCTAAAGAGAATGAAACTACTGAAATTGATGAGATTACTGAAACTGATGAAGCATATGAAACTGATGATGACTATGAAACACCTATTAGTCCTAGTTCTCCTAGATTTGAAATGCCTAAGATACCTAAAGGTTATGTTATGGATGACGAGGTAACTAGAGAAATTCTTTCGTGCAAAGATAGAAACGATCTTAAGAAATTGCTACACAAGTATAAGGAAAAAACTTTGAATGCTAGAATGAAATGTGATCCTAAGTTTGCTACTTCACCTATCTTTGTTACCGATAAGGATTATGAATTCTCTGTTGACCCAGAGTTAATTACTTTGGTTGAATCTGATCCTTTCCATGGCTATGAAACTGAAACTGTACTGGCACACCTTACTAAGCTGAATGAAATAGCCACCCTCTTTGCTCGTGATCAGAAGATTCGCTATTATTATATTCTCAAGTTATTTCTGTTCTCATTAAAGGGTGATGCTAAGACATGGTACAAAACTCTTCCTCCTGGTTGTGTGCGTAGTCCCCAGGATATGATTTACTATTTTACTGAAAAATATTTTCCTGCTCATAAGAAACAAGCCGCCTTACAGGAAATATTTAACTTTGTGCAAATTGAAGAAGAGAGTCTCCCACAAGTTTGGGGGAGGCTTCTCCAATTGCTTAATGCTTTGCCAGATAATCCTCTCAAGAAAAATGAAATACTTGATATCTTCTATAATGGACTAACTGATGCTTCTAGGGACTTCCTAGATTGTTGTGCTGGTTGTGTTTTTAGGAAACGAACTATTGAACAAGCTGAGGAATTATTGAATAACATATTGAAGAATTATGATGATTGGACTCCTCTTGAACCACTGTCTAAACCCACTCCGAAGAAGAGGGGGATCTTATTTCTCAGTCCTAAAGATATGCAAGAGGAAAAGAAATCTATGAAAGAAAAAGGTATTAAAGCTGAGGATGTTAAGAATTTACCACCTATTGAAGAAATGCATGGCCTTGACACTCCACCACCTCCACAGGTGGTAGAGGTAAATTATTTATTAAAGTTTGATGAAGGTGATATCCCTTACAATAAACATCCTAGTCAGTTCTTATATGAGTTTGACAACTATATTATGAAGCAAGAACATTTCAATGCACATGTCCTGAAACAATTGAAAAATAATTCTGATATGATTGCTTGCTTGAGTGACTTGCTATTTAGAATAAGTAATGATGTTAGAGGTGTAGGAAAGCATGCCTCTATGGTTCAAACTCAGTTAGAACAAGTTGCTAAGTCTCAAAAAGAATTGCTTGATGAAATGAATAATAATATGAATGATTTTGCTGCTAGAGTAGTAACTAGAGGAGGTAGAATGACCAAAGAACAACTTTATCCTGAAGGTCATCATAAAAGAATTGAACAAGACTCTCAGAGAATTAATATTGATGCACCTAGTCCTTCTAGGAAGAAAAAGAAAAAGAAAAATGATAGGACTTTGCATACCTCTAGTGAACCTGAGATACAAAAACCTCGTGATAATAATGATGTCTCTATTTCCGATGTTGAAACTCAGTCTGTAATGAACATTCACCTAGTGATAATGAAAATGTAATGATGATGTTCATGAAGGTGCTCAACCCAACAATGATAAAGAGCCAGATAATGATGTTGAAATAGAACCTGCTACTGATCTTGATAACCCACAATCTAAAAATAAATGTTATGATAAAAGAGACATTGTGGCTAGGAAACATGGTAAAGAAAGAGAGCCATGGGTTCAGAAATCCATGCCATTTCCACCTAAGCCATCTAAGAAAAAGGATGATGAAGAATTTGAGTGCTTTGCTGAAATGATTAGGCCAGTCTTTTTACGTACCCGCTTGACTGATATCCTAAAGATGGCCCCTTATGCAAAGTACATGAAAGACATCATCACTAATAAAAGAAAGATACCCGAAGCTGAAATCTCCAGCATGCTTGCTAATTATTCTTTTAAGGATGGAGTGCCTAAAAAACTTGGAGATCCTGGAATACCAACTATACCTTGCTCCATTAAAAGAAACTATGTCAAAACTGCTTTGTGTGATTTGGGAGCCGGTGTTAGTGTTATGCCTTTTTCCTTATATAAAAGACTTGATTTCAATAAACTCACACCTACCGAAATATCATTGCAAATGGCTGACAAATCAACTGCCATACCTATCAGTATTTGTGAGGATGTGCTCGTTGTTGTTGCAAATGTTACTATCTTAACGGACTTTGTTATTCTTGAGATGCCCGAGGACGACAACATGTCGATTATCCTTGGTAGACCCTTTTTGAATACTGCAGGGGCTGTTATTGATTGCAACAAAAGCAAAGTCACTTTTCATATCAATGGTAATGAGCACACGGTGCACTTTCCGAAGAAACAATTCCAAGTGAATGGTATAAATGTTATTGAAGAATCTCCGACCATCACTATTGGAAGCTTTCAATTACCTCTACCTACTGCCAAAAAGAAATATGATATACTTATTGTTGGGGATATGCACATCCCCATTGAGGTAACTTAGTGTTTTACAGAAGTTCTCCGATTTCATGCTAATCGGAAGTAGTTGTTAATAAGACTTGATCAACCTTATTAGTGGATCATTTTTGAGAGGTATGAAGTTGATGAATCTAGTAAGCACAACTCTCTGTTCCCACCATTTTATTTTCTGTCTTAGTTACTCAAATAAAATAAAATGCCATGTTTATCCTATTTTCTGTTTTCTCCGTGCAATAAAAAATGACCCAAAAATAAAAGTCCTCAGAATGTCCTGAAAATTTGATACGATTTTTTTTCTAAATATTTCTGAATTTCAGGTGCAAATAATACCATAGGGGGGTGCACCTCGTTCCCACAAGTCACCAAGGCGTGCCAGCACCCCCAGGCGCGCCCTGGTGGGTTGTGGCCCCCACGTGGGCCCCCTCACTTATTCCCTTAGCCCACATCACCCCCTACCACCAGAAAAAAAATCACCACAGCCACCATTCCCGTGTTCTTGCTCTCAAACCCGCGGATTTCGATCTCTTTCCTCGAAGCTCCGTTTCTGAAAGTGTTTGGAGGGATTACTACTTGGTATATGACTCCTCCATTGCTCCAATTAGTTTTTGATTTAGTGGGTTATCTTTAGAATAATTAGCTACTCTTGGTGCTGCTGTAGATGAGCTTGCATGTTGAATTCTTAGAGCTCTAAGTAGTTTGAATGCTTAGTATGGCCTCTATGCATGCTTAGGAGTAGTTGCTATCAATTTCACGAAGTTATGTTGACAAAAAAATTTATAGGCTAAAATTTTCAGAATTTTTATTATAGGAATAAGATGGATTTCTTTAGGAAGTTTTCCTCCAAGAAAAGTGCCAAAGGAGTCATTGGGGAATCATCGGGTAATGACATTCACACTCCACGAAAGGTGGAGGTGCGACCGTGCGAGTGGCCGCATGATGCCTTCATGGAGGAGGCCGGGTTCCATCAAGAGTTTGCTCAATTTGTTGCAAATGTTGGGTTGACCGAGTTCCTCGCAGCTAAGTGTGACCAATATCACATCCTTACAAATTCCTTTGTGCAAAGTTTTCATTTCCTGAGAAAGAATAATCCCCCTGAGGTGCAGTTTAACCTTTATGCTGAAACTCACAAAATGCCGCTAACTGACTTTTGTGATATATGCTTGATACCCTTTGATGGGGAATTGAGATAACCTAGACCAGCGGAGTTTGAGGACTTTCCCCTCACTTTAAAAGTGGGTGAGGATAGAGGCGTGTAGAACGCTACTGCTACCAGTCTGAAGTTTCCTTCAGTGCATTACTTTTCTTTGTTCATCGCGAAGTGTTTAACCGCTAGGGAGAAGGTTGGCGCACTCAGTGCCCCCGACTTCGCTATTTTACGCCATGCACTGTATAATGATCACACCTTTAGTATGGGGGCTATTATTGCATGTCGCTCACACCTTAACAGGACTAAGGGAAAGATACATGGTGGAATTTACGCTACTCGTTTAGCGAGACCCTTTAATGTTCAGATTCGCCCACATGATTATCTCTTGTCCCAAGTTTATCTAGATCACAAGTTGTTGGGGATATAACCCCGTGGTATAACCCGCCCAAGGAGAGGGCGTGTTAGGAAGTTGGCGACTCATACAGTGAGGCCTTAAGCAGGCCGGAAGATCAAGACAAGGCTTGGAAATAACTTACCAGATGGGCCAGGGGGAGGCCCAGAGCCGGAAGGCAACGCATGACCTGGAGGCGTAAGCCACCAGAAGATGGCTTGCCAGACAAGGCAAGGGGATTTAGAGATGAGGTCGGTTATTAGATGTAACCCGGCCCGGACTCTTGTAAGCCCAGGGCCTCGACCTGTGTATATAAAGGCGGGTCCCCTAGGCGGATTAGGCCACGAAACCTTTGATGAAGAGCTAGGTCAAGCGAATCCGCTCCCACGTAATCGATACTCCATCAATACAGCTCAAAGCAGGACGTAGGCTTTTACCTCCTTCGAGAGGGGCCAAACCTGGGTAAACCTGTGTCCTTCGTCCCGACAAACCCCTTCGAGTTAACCGCCGAAGCAATGGCTTCACCCCTAAGTCCTTTCACTAGGACATCTGCCGTGATAAAACCATGACAGTTGGCGCCCACCATGGGGCAGAAGCTCGGTGGTTTGGAGTACTCGAAGGGCTCTCTCCTAGGGATCGAGGGATACGCCGTGGGCAGGATGACTAAGAGTCGCCGCGGCAAGCTCTACATCGACGGCGTTGGCTGAGGCCCCGAGGCCGACTCAATCGAGTATGGGTACCGGGTCCCCTTCGACGGAATTCATGTTTTCATCGGCAAGATCGACGGATCTAATCCCGGGCCGGACATCTGCACCAACCTCGTCGAGTCGGCCCGGCGCGCGCAACCCGCCCGGATCAACCCGGGCCGGAAGCACGTCTTCTTCGGCTTCACCCAAGGCGCGGAACTTGAGGAAGGTTCTGTGTCACGAGAAGAAACCCTCATCTGCTCAGAGGATGGATCCTCGAGCAGAGAGGCGGAATCAATCTACCAGCTTCATAACGGCGGGCTTGGGGGCTATTTTGAGGGTTACAATGACCCGGAGCCCTATGAGCCGCCGAGCCAAGTTGTCGTGTTCATGGCTGGATCGGCGCCGGCTTCTGGCAGCACAGCGACCGGGACAGCGGCGGCCGGCGCAGCAGGGTCCGGGTCAACCAGGCCACTGACTCAAGTTTTGCTGGATTTGACGAATGAGCTGACAACTCTAATGGGAACCGAGGTCACAGCGGAAAACCAAGCAAAACGTAACGCAGAGATCGCGAGGTTGAAGGACCAGATGACCAGGGCTCAGGAGGAGATCAACACGTTGCAGGCTCAGATGGATGCTCAGTCGGAGCGTCTCCGGGCTGAAGCTTTTCGCCTTAATCTGGATCAACAAGCCTCAGATGCAGTGTTTCGAATGAGGCATCAGACCCGCCTGCCTGATCAGTATGAGCCGAGAAATCTTTTTAACACCCCAGGAGCAGGGCCGAACGCGCCGCTTGCCATGACCCGGACGGTGGAGGTGCCTGGGACCAGTGCGGCGACTCATCATCAGCAGCCAGACCTGCCCCGCAGGAATCAGACCCCGCCGCAGCGTTTTCTGACACCACCTGGTCATTACTCTAACCCGGTGGAGAACATGGTAGCAGCGGCTGCCAGGCTCAATGCGCTCCCCCTGGCTGAGGGAACACCTTTCGCCGAAGAAGCAAGGAATGCCATTGGGCACTTGCAGACAGCAGTGGCTCAACAGGAGAAGTATACTTACAGACGGAGTCGTGTGCACTCAACCCCCATCCCAAGCCGCAGTTATAGCCGATGCTTGGAGTCACCGGCGGTCTCTAGCAGTGAGCAACGTCGAAACCCACCCCGTGATGACCAGCCCTTTGTCAGCGCTCAGGCAATTGTGGATTATGCCAGAGCTCAGCGCGAGGCGGCGGCGGCAGCGGCTTACCAAAACCCGCCCCTAGTAACACCTTCAACTTCGGTGGGAGCCAGAGTCACCTCCATAGATGTGGGAGTACTGTGTTTAGCACCGGCTCTACGGAACGAGCGCCTGCCGAAGGATTTTAAGGGTCCACGCAAAGTGCCTAATTATACAGCTGATGTGCCCCCAGAAGCCTGGATCGAGAGTTATGAGCTAGCCATGGAGATGTTGGATGTCAGTGATGCAGTTTGTGCCAAGTACTTCATCATGATGCTGGAAGGACCGGCTCGTACATGGTTAAAGGGTTTGCCACCCAACACCATTAATTCCTGGGCCGAGTTGAAAGCAAGGTTCATCAAGAATTTTCAAGGGACGTGCAAGCAGCCTATGACGATCGTTGATTTGGATCATTGCATGCAGCGTGAGGATGAGTCGGCCCATCATTGGGTCCGGCGGGTCTCAACTAGTATCCACTCGTCTGACAATATCACGGCGGCTCAGGCGGTTCTGATTCTGGAGAAGAATTGTCATTTTCTGCCCCTTAAGAAGAAGCTTGGATGGCTCAAGTGTTCTTGCCAAGACATGGGTGAGCTCATGGCGGCTCTCATGAAATATGCAGATTCGGACAGCACGAAGGATCCCGGTTCTGATGATGAGAAGTCGGCTAAGGGTAAGAAGAAGGGCAACGGCAAGGGTCGGCAGCAAAATGGACCAGGGAACGGCAACCCAGGCAATGGCGGTTAATGGAAGCATCCGGATGGCGGGTCAGATCTGGTGGCCAATACCAACACTGGGAACAACCGCGGCAAGGGCAACGGTAAACTGCCTTTTAGCAAGGGCAAGCCGTTCAATATGGAGGCAATGCTTAACGACCCCTGCCCGAAGCACAGTCTACCTAACAAGCCGTCCACTCATGCTTGGAAAGATTGTTATATCATGCGGGAGTTTCGGAATTACACCCTTAACCAGCATCACGGTAACGGCAATGGGCCGGCCAGCGGGTCAAGATCCGGCTCTCATGGGTCAGGCTTTGGTGCAGGCGGCTCAAGCTCTGGTTATCAAGGTCAAGGTAACCATGGAGGTCATAATCAGCAGTCTGGCAATGGTGGTCAGCAGCAGAATAATCAATCAGGGTATCAGAGTAACCCAAAGCAGCTTAATGGAGGCCAGTATCACGTCTGCACGACAAGCCTTGATAAGCATGATCAGAAGGTGCTCAAGCGGGCGGTTAACGCGGCCATGCCGGCTCTTCCACAATACTTAAAGTTGTCTGAACACACGATATCATGGAGCCAGGAGGATCACCCGCCGCGCGTTGATAACCCGGGGCATTTCGCCCTTGTAGTAGCCCCTCAAGTAGGAGGCCACATGTTTACCAAGGTGCTGATGGATAATGGCAGCAGCATCAACATCCTTTACTATGACACTTTCCGTCAGATGAACCTCGTTGACAAAGATCTCAAGCCATCATCCACAATTTTTCATGGTGTGGTGCCTGGCAAATCAGCTTATCCAGTAGGAAAAATTGCCCTTGAGGTAGCTTTTGGTGATGAGTTCAACTACAGGGTAGAGACCTTGTGGTTCGAGGTGGTTAAAATCAAGAGGCCATATCATGCTTTGTTTGGAAGGCCGGCTTATGCCAAGTTCATGGCTCGGCCCTGTTATGTTTACTTCTAACTCAAGATGCCTAGTCTGAACGGGACAATTACAGTGCATGGTGATCGGAAGATTTCTCTTGAGTGCGAGGAAGGCGATGCTGCATATGCGGAGTCAAGTTGTGCTGAAGCAGAGCTCAAGTTTTATAAAGACAATGTTGACCCGGCGGATATGACCCCGTTGAAGAAGCCCAGCACAGAATCTGACCCGCCCCTAAAGTTTGTGGCAGAAGATACCAAGTTGGTGGACTTTGTTCCTGGCGACTCATCGCAGCAGTTCACTATCGGGGCCAATATGGACCCCAAATAGGAAAGCGAAATCATCGAATTCATCCGTGAGAATCGGGACATCTTTGCATGGAAGCCTTCTGACATGCCGGGTGTACCGAGAGAATTCGCTGAGCACCACCTTAATGTGGATCCTAAGTTTAAGCCGGTCAAACAATTCCTCTGTCGTTTCAATGAAGAGCGGCGTAAAGCTATTGGGGAAGAGGTAGCCCGGCTCTTAGCAGCAGGGTTTATCGTGGAAGTTTTTCACCCGGAGTGGTTGGCCAACCCCGTGCTCGTACTCAAGAAGAACGGCACGTGGCGAATGTGTGTAGATTACACAGATCTTAACAAGGCGTGTCCGGTTGATCCATTTGCTCTCCCCCGTATCGACCAGATCATTGATGCAATGGCGGGTTGTGAGAGTTTATATTTCCTGGACGCTTATTCGGGTTATCATCAGATCAAGATGGCAGTCAAAGATCAAGAGAAGACGTCTTTCATCACGCCTTTTGGAGCTTTCTGCTACATGTCTATGCCTTTTGGACTCAAAAGCGCACAGGCGACTTATCAACGCTGTGTGCAGAACTGTCTTCATAGTCAAATTGGACGCAATGTTCATGTTTATGTGGACGATATTGTGGTCAAGTCAAGGAAGAAAGAGACTCTGCTTGACGACTTGAAGAAAACTTTTGATAACCTGCGGGTTTACAATATGATGCTTAACCCGGCTAAGTGCGTTTTTGGCGTACCTGCAGGCAAGCTCCTGGGATTTTTGGTCTCAGAGCGGGGCATTGAAGCTAACCCGGATAAAATAAAGGCCATCACCTCATTATCTAAGCCGGCGTGCATTAAAGATGTCCAGTGCTTGGCGGGTCGTATTGCCGCCTTAAGCCGGTTCATAAGCCGCCTGGGCGAGAAGGCTATTCCTTTGTATCAGATGATGAAGAAGACAGATGATTTTGTCTGGACTGATGCTGTCAATGATGCGTTTGAGGCGCTCAAAAAATAGTTGGTTGAGCCGCCTGTCCTGGCTGCTCCCGTGGAAAAAGAGCCTTTGCTCCTCTACGTGGCGGCTAATAATAAAACCGACAGTGCTGCAGTCGTGGCGGAGCGCAAGGAGGCAGGCAAAGAGTATCCAGTCCAGCGGCCGGTTTATTACGTCAGTGAGGTTTTGACAGAGTCCAAGCAAAGGTATCCGCATTGGCAAAAGTTGGTGTTTGGAGTGTTCATGGAAAATCGCAAATTGAAGCATTATTTCCTTGGACATCCAATCATGGTGGTCAGCTCTGCTCCTTTGGGAGATATTATTCAGAATAGAGAAGCCACCGACAGGATTGCTAAGTGGGCGATTGAGCTTGGACCTCTTAATTGGAAGTATGTGCCTCGAACGGCTGTCAAGTCTCAGGCCCTGGTGGATTTTATCAATGACTGGACAGAGTGTCAAGCACCTAAAGAGAAGCCGGACAATACATATTGGACAATCCACTTTGATGGATCCAGATAGTTGGAAGGCTCAGGCGCTGGGGTTCTTTTAACTTCCCCTCGAGGTGACAAATTTTGTTATGTATTAAGGTTAATGTTTCCTTGTACTAACAATGCAGCTGAGTATGAAGCTTTGCTTCATGGGCTCCGTGAGGCCAAAGAGATGAATTTGAGCCTGGTCAGATGCCTCGGCGACTCAAACCTTGTGGCCCAGCAAGTCTCGGGTACGTGGGACTCTAAGGATACTCGTATGGCGACTTATCGCCAGGCGGTTGATGTCATCGCTGGTCATTTCAAGGGCTATCAGGTGGATCATATTGATCGTCGGAAGAATGAGGCGGCTGATGCATTATCAAGGCTAGGGTCTCAGCGTAAGCCGGTGCCACCTAATGTGTTCCTGGATGTATTGCATCACCCGTCGGTTAAGTTGCCTTCTGAGGAGGATCTTGCTATACCTGACCCGGAAGGACAATTGGTGGCGGCTCTCTGCTCTATCCCTGATTGGATGCTTTCTTACCTGGCATATCTGACTCGCAGCGAGTGACCCGAGGACGAGACTTTGGCGCGGAAAATCATAAGGCGGTCTAAGTCCATGACTATTATCAATGGTGAGTTGCACAGATGCAGCGTGACTGGTGTTATTTAACGATGCGTTTCTCCTGAGGAGGGCCAGGAAATTTTGCAAGAGATACATGCCGGCGATTGTGGTCATCACGCCGGGTCAAAATCCTTGGTGGCCAAAGCTTTTCGGCATAGTTTTTACTGGTTGACAGCTCATGCAGATGCAGAGTATTTGGTCAGTAGATGTGATGGGTGTCAGAAATTCAGACGACGTGCCCATGTGCCGGCACAAGAGTTGCGGATGATTCCAATCACCTGGCCATTTGCGGTCTAGGGGCTTGATATGGTTGGACCGTTTAAGAGGTCGAAAGATAAGAAGACCCACCTCTTGGTGGCGGTTGATACATTTACTAAGTGGGTTGATGCAGAGCCGGTCAGCAAGTGTGACGCAGCAACAGCAGTTCAGTTCGTCAAAAAGCTAATTTCTCGGTTTGGTTACCCTCACAGTATCATTACTGACAATGGTACAAATCTGTCCAAGGGGGCTATGAAAGAGCTCTGTGATAGTGAACACATCCGCCTTGATGTCTCCTCCGTGGCTCATCCACGGTCTAATGGTCAAGCAGAACGTGCTAACCAGGAAATTCTGAGAGGGATAAAACCCCGGCTTATGGTTCCTTTGGAACGAACACTGGGTTGTTGGGTGGAGGAGTTACCTTCAGTTCTTTGGAGCATCAGAACCACCCCCAACAGATCAACACGCTATACGCCTTTCTTCATGGTTTATGATGCAGAGGCTGTTCTCCCCAGTGATATCCGTCATGACTCACCCAGAGTGGCGGCTTACGTTGAAGCTGATTATGAGACGGCGCGTCAGGACGCACTGGACGCCTTGGATGAAGAACGGGATCTTGCAGCCGCACATTTGGCGATTTATCAACAAGATCTGCGCTGCTATCATAGCCGCAGAGTCAAGACCCGGACGTTTCAAGAGAGCGACTTACTGCTTCGTCTGATTCAAGACCAGACAGATATACATAAGTTATCATCCCCCTGGGAAGGACCTTTTGTGATCAGCAGAAAGCTCAACAATGGTTCCTATTATCGCATTGATGTTCGGGAGAGCGACAAGTCACGCACTTCTGGGGAGGAGACTGCCAGGCCGTGGAACATTGCTCATCTTTGGCCTTACTACACTTGAGCCACCGGCTCTCATCAATGTACATACTTCTGTCATTGTATATACCACTTTTTATAATATAATAAAGCCGGCATCCCCATAATTCGGGGCCTCTGCCGTTTTCCTGCACCAATTTTTTGTGCAAAGAGTTGATCGTTGATAAGGTCTCTTGGGGGCTTCCAACTGACTGGGTTTAGCTTTCATACCCTCTTGACTGGCTTAAAAGTCATATTTGAGTTAAACCTGCCTGTTTGCAACTTGCTACTCCATCAGGTGACCCGCCGAACGTTTGACAGTCAATCTTTTTCAAGACCCTGAACTTGTCAAAGTTAAACCGGCGGCTTATGTCACGTGAGAGCCGGCTTACAGAGAGCGAGGATAAACTCACCTATCTGTTGTACTCTCTCCGCTACGTGGCCCGTTCGTACTCTTAACAGTCAATCTTTTTTAAGACCCTGAACTGGTTAAGGTTAAAACGACGGATTTATGTCACGTGAGAGCCGGCTTATGGGATTTTGGGCATTCATGCCTAGCTTCTTTGAGGCAAAAATCTTGAGTTTTCTCAAAAATATATATAAAGGGTTGATCTCTTTTGGGCTGTGCCTTCAAAGCCGCCTAAACAGTAACAAAAGATATACATATATTTTCTGCTTGTTATTTTGCAGGAGTCCTTCATGATAAGATTCTAAGTTTTTGGGTAATCCCGGCTTAGCATTGCTCATGGATTATAACCCACCAGTGGGAATTGATGAATTGATATTGAGGCATATGATCATATCAAGACATTCACATGGTGGAAAAATCTTGAAGCGCCAAAGCTGCCAGAATAAGAGTTGTTAAGCTCAAAACGTGCACGAAGGCACGACACAGGCAATCAAGTTTAAGTACGGCTATTACAAGGCCAGATAGAGCCCAAAATTTGTGGACTCAAGTTTTTCACAAAAAAGTTTTAACCCGGCAGGTCAGCATGCCCGGGTCACCTTCATCTGAGGCCAGCTCCTCGCCTAACTTGTTGACGGGTCATCCTGCGCCGGGTCTTCGGTCTCCTGGATCTGAAGGTTGTCCACATCCCAGTTGCAATTGATTAAAGCTTCAAATTCGGCTTCGTCATGCAAGATTGGAAACGGGTCAACATCAGAGGAAAAGATGTGCTTACGACGTTGAGGAGTCAGATCCATCGGCTCAAAATTAGGCGCCCGGATTCGTGCATCATTGTTGTCATAAGCCGCCTGATAAACCTTCAGGTAATCCTCTGTGGCTAATTGACTAGCCAGTGCTCGAGATGCTCTGAAGCACAGGGCGTTGTCGTCTTGCGTGAATTCTGACCCGTCGTCCTTCAGTTGTGGAAAACCTCCCACCAGCTCCTCCATGTTAAGCTCCGGCGCATACGCCAAAGCCCGGCTCAAAGCAGCAATTGCGCCTTTGCGGGCGGCTGACTTCTTCATTTCTTAAAAATGCTTAGGGACGGTGGAGAGGCACTTCAGCACGTCTTTGATCAACTTTGGGGTCCCCTTCTCACCAAAAACAGCCCTGATGGTGAAGAGTCTTCCAGCATACAGCTGCTCAGTAAATGAATACAAAGCTTTTAGCTTAAGCAAGCTGTCGTCTGGAAGGTTACGAGTTCGATGGCCTACAAACAGTTCAACTGTATAAGTCGCCAGGCGAGTCTTTCTAACGACTGTTTAGCAAGAATGATTATAGCATAATCAGCAAACATTTACCAAAGACGGCTTCTGTCATCCGGGCTACATGGCGTTTCAGACTGATCAGCTCCTCAGTAACAGGCTTACGTCGGCCCTCGGCGTCTTCTGCGCGTTTGACCAAAGCAGCTTGTTCAGCCTCAGCAGATTGCTTGTATGCCTAAAAGTCCACCTTGATCTTTTCCAGCTTCGTTGACGAGAGCCGACACTTTGCATCAGCTTCAGATCGGGCATCTTGTTGCAACGCCAGGTCCTTCCTAAGGTCAGCCAAGCTAGACTTGGCCACGTGTAGTGCTTCCTGCGCAATATAATTGTCAAAGTTAAGCCGCCAGTACGGTTTATAATGGAGTTTGGGACACTGAAGAAGGTTGTTACAAGTCTCAAGCAGATTGCAAGCAATATACTTGACACTTGGGGGCTAATGTATATCATTTCTTTCAAAGTCTACAATACAAACAAGACTCGGATCATCTTCACGAAGATAACCCGGCCCTTGGGGGACACACATTGCTCCTCAAGTTTACATGATCAGATTTACAAAAAGTTCCGGCTCATTATTTACATAATGACCCGGCCCTTGGGGGCTACACTTGGCATTTTTTCTATCATACAGTAAGTGCCGACTCATTATTTCCATAATGACCCAACCCTTGGGGGCTAGAAGCGGATCTATTGAAATTTATGTGTTACTGAAGACCCGACTTATCTTCAAGAAAATAAGCCGGCTCTTGGGGGCTACGTAGGGATATACGGAGAGCAAGGAAGGATGAATACCTCATATTTTCTCTTCATCATGCCCACTAAGTTGGTTTCCATGTCCCGGCTAGCGGCAAGGCGGCTCAGATAGCTGGAGTGCAGTTCATTAGCAGTAAGCTTCTCCAAATTGGGCAGATCAAGCTTGACCCTATCCTTCTCAGGTGAAGGCGCCTCATCCTTGCTAATGTGCTTGGTCAGCACGTTGGAAGGGGCAGGAGCTGTGTAAGCCGTTCCATTGATGGTAACCTCTTCTTCATGAGGAGTCACATCTTCACTCGTTGGCAGGGGGCTGGGCAGCTTAGGATCAGCCTCCGGATTAGCATCAGGAATCACAATGTCAACATGCGCTGGCTCATTAGGCTGGGGAGTCTCATCATGGGCGCCTTAAGCAGCTTCAGAGGGCTTGACTTGAACTTCAGGAGTGCCAAGCCTTGGATTCTCCGGCTCTGGGACATCTGGACGGGAAGATGACGCGCTTAATTTCCTCTTCTTAGCCTGGGCCCTGTGAGGACAGAACGTTAATAAGCAGAAAGGGGATGCAAAGAAATTTACCCCGGGTTGATAACAAGAGGAGGCAGTTTGGAGGCGGTTGAGTCGCCAGAGGAAGGAGGAGTATCCTGAAAACAATTAAAGATGAGCAGTATGATCAGATTTACTGCATAAAGGCTAGCAGGCAGAAGAAATTCAAGCAAAGTTATGAGTTACCTCGTTACGACGTTTCCGCGGAGCCGGAACGTCAGGTAAGCCGGCCACTAGATCTTCAGAGCCGCCACTCCGGGTCTGACGCCTAGAGTCATGTTGCTGCTTCTTCAAAAGAAAGTTGGGATCCAAGTGAGCAAGGGGGTGTGAAAACTTTACTTTCCGGATGACCAGCCGTATTTTCTCTCTTGGCAAGGGTTCTGAGTCGGAGGAGATGGTAGTTACCTCTGCTGCGCCGGCTTCGCTTGTCTCCGCGTCACCCTGAGAGGAGTCAGCGTCAATAAGTTGCATAAAAAGAAGGCCAAGAGAGTCAAATTCTACCTCCGAGTCATCCAGCTCAAGCAGCTCATTAGCTGTCGGTTTTTTCTTACGAGCCGGAGCCCGGGTCTTAGTCGCTTTTGACTTCTTCTTGGAAGTGGAGGCTATGTTTAATCTTCTCTTCCAGAAGGAAGAGCCGGCCTGGATATAATAAATAGATTTGCAGAAAAGTTAAATAAGGTCAAGTGCGAAATCTAAAGGAAAAGGTGAAATGTTAAGGTAGAAAGTCTTACTGCGGGAGCCGGGTTATGAATGTAGAAGGGGTTTAACCCCGTCTTGTTGCAAACCTCCTGAGGTTCTCCCAGCAGAGATTTGACAATCAAGTTGAGATCCTGGTTTGTTAGGGGCGTCTGGTTGAAGCGCTGAGGATCATTCACTTCGCCGGTATACTCACACATTAAGCCGCCGTGCCGGCTCAATGGTAAGATTCTCCAAGAGACCCAGCAGCGGGTTAAGTCAACACCAGTCAATCTGTTAGTTAACAAAGCCCTAATCTTTGAAAACGTCAGAGCATATTGGGCACGCTCAGTGGCTGTTAGCCGGTCTGGAAGCTCACTAGCCGATAACCCGGCAGTGGGTTTTCGTCAGCCGGAGAAGTGCCTTTACAATAGAACCAAGTCTTGTTCTAGTCTTTGGGATGACAGGGTAGAGTGGCTGAAGGAAAGGAGACATCTCTCCGTCTCTGAATGGAAACACCACCAAGTGCAAGGCTTGGCCCATCAGCAATCTCTGTCTGGCGGTTGATGTAGAAGAAATCTCTGAAGAAGTCAACAGATGGCTCTTCTTGCAGATATGCTTCACAGAAAATTTGGAACTGGCACAGATTGGTAACAGAGTTGGGGCCAATGTCTTGAGGATGCAGCTTGTAGAAATGCAGGGCATCCCGGAATTTTTTTGATCCAAGCGGTGAGAAGCCGCGGAGAAGATGGTCTGTGAAGACGATAACTTCCCCATCCTTGGGTTCAGTAGTGGTTTCAGCGCCTGAGACCCGCCACTGGATGACGTCCTGAGCCGGCAAAACTCCCATGACTACGAAATCATTGAGAATCTCCTCAGTGACCCCGGAGCCTACCCAATCGCAAGAGGCGGGGGCTTTAGCCATAACGGCGGGTTAAACGCTGCGGAAAGGCATGGAGACACGGCGGGTTAAGAACGCTACATGACCAAAACGGCTATGATTCTAAAACGATGACGCTACTTGGCGGGTCATTATTAAGTTATGAGCCGCCGCCAGATACAGGAATGAGGTGGATTACATCGCTACAAGGAGAGCCGGCAGCATGATGGCGGGTCAAATTGACAGTAAAATGCTGAAAATATTGCTAATTGTGGACAAACAAGTTTCACCAACTACGGTTGCAGCTACAAGATCTACGGACGAAGATAAAAGGAAAGCATTTCGTAAACCTAAAAACATGCCGAGAAGGAGCAACAGTTCATATGCAGATTCCAATGAAGGAATGATTTATGTTGGACATAGAAAACGCATTAAGCCGAGTGCCGCGGGTTTTGGCTAGCGGTTGAAGGCCTAAGGGTATTTCTTTTTTCATCTACGGCAAGAACTTCGATGAATGGCGGCGGACTCGAAAGAACACCGGCGAGCTAATGCAGATCTAGGAGAAGAAACGAATGGAACCTGAGAGGTGCAGGAGATGCGGGCGCGCGCGGGCGAGTTCTGGACATAGTCAGGGCGGTGCAGCGGCCTTGTTGAGGACGACGGCGAGGTCCGGACGGCACGGTGGAGCTTTAGTCACACGAGCGTCGGGAGGAAGAAGAAGAGAGAAGCGGCGGCGGTGGGAAAAGTGAAAAGGATGGGACCCCCCCCCCCCCCCACCCGTGCCTATTTATAAGGGGGTTGGAACCGCAACAGTCTGGCACGGGAATCGAGGAGACAAAATGATGATTGACCAAAAAAACGCCTCGATTCTCGGGTTGACCAGTTAATTCAAAGATCCGTTGTGATGTCATTAAGATCTTTTGGATTTATCAGAGATGGAGTCATCCATTTTCACATGGCGAGTCATGAAAATTTATTTCAGGGCAAGTGATTATGAAGAACACAAGACTCGCCAACCAGAAGACTTGAAGATTGACATGAACAGGTTCAAATCAATCTGGGGCCTAATGTAGGGGCTATAACCCCGTGGTATAACCCTCCCAAGGAGAGGGCGTGTTAGGAAGTTGGCGACTAATACAGTGAGGCCTTAAGCAGGCCGGAAGATCAAGACAATGCTTGGAAATAACTTACCAGATGGGCCGGGCGGAGGCCCAGAGCCGGAAGGCAACGTATGACCTGGAGGCGTAAGCCACCGGAAGATTGCTTGCCAGACAAGGCAAGGGGATTTAGAGATGAGGTCGGTTAGTAGATGTAACCCAACCCGGACTTTTGTAAGCCCAGGGCCTCGGCCTGTGTATATAAAGGCGGGTTCCCTGGGCGGCATAGGCCACGAAACCTTTGATCGAGAGCTAGGTCAAGCGAATCCGCTCCCTTGTAATCGATACTCCATCAATACAACTCAAAGCAAGATGTAGGCTTTTACCTCCTTCGAGAGGGGCCGAACCTGGGTAAACATGTGTCCTTCGTCCTGACCAACCCCTTCGAGTTAACCGCCAAAGCGATGGCTTCACCCCTAAGTCCTTTCACTAGGACATCTGCCGTGATAAAACCACGACACAAGTCGTTGCAAGATTGCCAATTTCTTGATGTAACTGATTCTCCCCGTGACATTCGGTACAACCTAGTATTCAGTGTAGAAACCCATGATATTATTCCGTTGCCTGCACCTGCTCTGTTTGATTCTATTGCCAGGAACGGATACAGGATTATGCCAGATGACATTACAGCCTACCAAAACAACCTAGCAGCTGCTGAGGAGGAGTCCCAGGGGTGGGAGGCTCAGGTGCCGCCTCCACCTCACTTTGACTTGGGACCGGATGGTTTCTACGGATGGTGATTACCAAGCTAGGACAAAAGCCTAAGCTTGGGGGAGTACGTATTTCCACCGACATTACATTCATGATCACACATTTCATCCCAGTTGTCGGTGTTCATAGTTTTTCATTGTAATATCGATGCTAAATTTGTTTTCTCGCTTTCTTCTTTTGTGTCTGAAAAACTTTGAGAAAACCCAAAAACATTTCCTACTTCTTTTCAATTTTTCTTTCTAGCTTAATTTAATTGTAGTATTGAAAGAAAACCCAAAAACATTTCTCATTTCTTCTTTTGCTTGTTGGGAGCTTTCCCGTGTAAATAGCTTTTAACGTTTTTGTTTTTCCTCTTTAATTTGCTTTCTTCAAGAAAAACCAAAAACTCCAAAAATATTTCATTGTGTTTCTCTGAATTTCTTTTCTTTTGAGTCGTACCAAGGAGAAGACCACGATGAAAATGTTGAGTGGCTCTCATATGCATCATTGTTAATCTAACAAAGGGCTCATTTTACCTTGTCTTCTCCTCTTGAATAAAATGTTGTAGATTCCAGCTTAGTCCACGACACTCTTGCACTATTATTATCTTCTTATCATTCAGTCGTGCAAGTGAAAGGCAATAATGACGATATTTGATGAAGTGACTGTGATAGAGAAAAGCGGGTATGAACTCAACTTGTTTTTGTTTTTGTAAATATGTTTAACCTAGTATCCTTGATTCAACATATTATGATCAAACATGCTTGCAATGACCATTAGAGATTATAGTTGTTCATGCCATGTTTAAGTAGCTAGGAGTGGATAATGATTTATCTTGGGTGTCAACATGCATTAAAATAGTTGTGATGCGGTATGATGATATAGTATCCTCCTCTGAATGTTTCAAGTGGCTTGACTTGGCACATGTTCACGCATGTGGTTGAATCAAAACCAACATAGCCTTCATGATATTTATGTTCATGGTGTCCATATCCTACTCATGCTAGTAGTCAATGTTTATTATATGTAATGCATGTTCATTACCGTTTTCGCTCTGTAGCTGGCCGCTTCTCAATCTATTTGCTAGCCTTCACCACTACTAAGCAGGAATACTGCTTGTGCATCAAAATCCTTAAACCAAGTTATGTCAGATGAGTCCACTATATCTAACTATATGCGGTATTACCCTGCCATTCCAAAGTAAATTTGCATGTGCCATCTCTCAAAATTCAAATGAACATCTGTTTTGTATGCCTGGACCGCTCATGGAGCGACAGGGGGCGGTCAGTATCTTCCATCGTAAGCGGGTTATTCTCATTATGAGTGTTTATTCACTCGTCCTCACACGAGAGGGGCGGTAATTGGGATTCCCAGTCCCGAAATGAAAAATCAAAAATAATTAAACAAAACTCCCCCAAGAATGTTGTTGGTTTGGATGGTACCCGTGGATGCGGCTAGCCGTGGAGTGTGATTGTTGGTGGAGGGGGCGTAAACCTTTACTTTTACCGCTTGGGAACCGCCGCTAATTTGTTTAGAATGGAAGATATTGCTAACTCTTGGCCATAATGTTGACAGGAAGGGTGTACCCTCCCAAAATTATATCTATCTCTGTTTTAAGCTTTGAGCTCTGGCACCTCTGCAAATCCATGCTTCCCTCTGCGAAGGGACTATGTATTTACTTTTATGTTGAGTCGTCACCTTCTCAAATAAGCGCCAGACCTGATAGCACTATTGTCCTCCTCATGCATTGTGTATAGTTGATATTGGGTGCAACATGACTGGATCTTTTCTACCATGAATTACATTGTTTAGTCGTTGCTTGAACTTTGGGGGGTATCTGCATTTATGTTTTGCGGTCTCAGAAAGGGCTAGCGAGATACCACTATTGTCATATTGTATCATGATTGTTTTGACAAAGTGTTGGCATTTGAGATATCTTATTATTGCTCGCTAGTTGCTTATGTTATTGATATGAGTTAATATAGTTTCTAAGAGTTATTGTTGCCATGGTTAGTCATAATATTTCCTGAAAACCTGGGTGCTACTTAAGCATATATATGTAAACAAGAACAAAAGAGTTCGTAAAAGTTTTCTTTATCACTTTCAGTTTGTCAACTGAATTGCTTGAGGAAAAGCAATGGATTAAGCTTAGGGAAGTTGATACAGCTCCATCGTATGTACTTTGCTAAGTTACTTACCAACGAGTTCACCGATCCAGTGCCTACGAGTATTCCACTTATTGTCCTTGCTAAGTTACTATTGTTACTGCTATTGTTCCAACTGCTACAAAACTATTGCTATCACTGCTACCGTTACTGTTACTATTGCTACTGCTATCAAAACTATCATACTACTGTGCTACTGATCACTTTGCTGCAGATATTTAATCTCCAAGTGTGGTTGAATTGACAACTCAACTGCTAATACTCTCAAATATTCTTTGGCTCCCCTTGTGTCGAATCTATAAATTTGGGTTGAATACTCTACCCTCGAAAACTGTTGCGATCCCCTATACTTGTGGGTTATCAACACGCTAGGTTTTCGGCCACGGCGAGAGGAGCTGGGGGCAGGAACGGAGTCAGCGTCAAGCCGCCGTTCCTGTGGAGGTGGAGATGGTCTCCGGGGTGGCCTGAGTCGCCGGCGACGAGGAGCCCGCGGCGGAGGAGCTTCGGGGGAGGTTGCCGCCGACGGTACCTGTAGCAATCTGCATGGAAGAATAAGGGAAACGTGTCAAAGGAGCAAGGGAGGGCCAGAGGAAGAAGAAAGAGGGCCGGTGCGGCTCTGTACCCGAAGATCTCCGGCGTGCCGAAGCGGCGGTCCCAAAGCTCGATCTCGAGCTCGGGAGCTCCTGGAGTGGAACAGATGGTTCAGGGGGTCGATTGGGAGGAGGAGAGGGTTAGCAGGGGGAGAGAGGGGTCCGGGGACAGCTTAAATAGCTCGGGTGTGGTGCATCATGGGCGTGGATCGCCGGAGGCCGTGGCAGGGGCTCTGGAAGCCGTGGGAGGATGTTGGGGTGGCTCGGGGGTGTTCGTGGGAGTGGTGTAGGACGCCAGGGAGAGAGAGGAGAGACGCGGCCTGGCTCTGGTGCTCGCGCAAGCGAGGCCGTGGGTTGGCCGAGCCGGGCGGCGCCCTGGCACGCTGTAGGGGGTGTTGGAGAGAGGGAGGAGGGGGTCGTTGTCCTGGCATCTTGCGGACGTCGAGACGCGGCTTCTGGCGCGCGAGGGGGTGATACGTCTCCATCGTATCTACTTTTCCAAACTCTTTTGCCCTTGTTTTGGACTCTAATTTGCATGATTTGAATGGAACTAACCCGGACTGACGCTGTTTTCAGCAGAATTGCCTTGGTGTTATTTTTGTGCAGAAATAAAAGTTCTCGGATTGACCTAAAAATTTACAGAGAATATTTTTGGAATTAATAAAAAATACTGGCGAAAGAATCAACCGGAGGGGGCCCACCCATTGGCCACAAGCCAGGGGGCACCCCCCCTAGGGCGTGCCCTGCAGGCTTGTGGGCCCCCTGGAGCTCCTCCGACCTCAACTCCAACTCTATATATTCCTATTCGGGGAGAAAAAAAATCAAGGAGAAGCGTTCATCGCGTTTCACGATACGGAGCCGCCGCCACCTCCTGTTCTTCCTCGGGAGGGCAGATCTGGGGTCCGTTTTGGGCTCTGGAGAGGGGAAATCGACGCCGTCGTCATCACCAACCATCCTTCTTCACCAATTTCATGATGCTCTCCGCCGTTCGTGAGTAATTCCATCGTAGGCTTGCTGGACGGTGATGGGTTGGATGAGATTTACCATGTAATCGAGTTAGTTTTGTTAGGGTTTGATCCCTAGTATCCACTATGTTCTGAGATTGATGTTGCTATGACTTTGCTATGCTTAATGCTTGTCACTAGGGCCCGAGTGCCATGATTTCAGATCTGAACCTATTATGTTTTCATGAATATATATGTGTTCTTGATCCTATCTTGCAAGTTGTAGACACCTATTACGAGGTATGATCCGCATCCCCCAGGGTGACAATAACTGGGATTCTTTTCGGTGATTACCGTAGTTTGAGGAGTTCATGTATTCACTAAGTGCTAATGCTTTGGTCCGGTTCTCTATTAAAAGGAGGCCTTAATATCCCTTAGTTTCCATTAGGACCCCGCTGCCACGGGAGGGTAGGACAAAAGATGTCATGCAAGTTCTTTTCCATAAGCACGTATGACTATATATGGAATACATGCCTACATTATATTGATGAATTGGAGCTAGTTCTGTGTCACCCTATGTTATAACCGTTGCATGATGAATGCCATCCGACATAATTATCCATCACTGATCCGTTGCCTACGAGCTTTTCACATATTGATGTTTGCTAAGTTACTTTTCCGTTGCTACTGTTACAATCACTACAAAACTGCTACTGTCACTTTTGCCATCGTTACCGCTACTTCCATACTACTTTTCTACTAAATACTTTGCTGCAGATATTAAGTCTTTCAGGTGTGGTTGAATTGACAACTCAGCTGCTAATACTCGAGAATATTCTTTGGCTCCCCTTGTGTCAAATCAATACATTTGGGTTGAATACTCTACCCTCGAAAATTGTTGCGATCCCCTATACTTGTGGGTTATCAAGGGGATCCGAGGTGGTCGGGGACGCGGGGTCAACCCTCTGGAGCGCAGCTGCGCGCTCCAGAGCGCGACTTTGGCCGGCATGCCAGAGCTTTTGACGCACTCTAGCGTGTCCACTTGCGTCCACCAGCTGCAGCGGGAAGTAAACAAGTGGGAAAGAGCCTTGGATGCTCTGGAGTTAGCCAGGAGTGAGAGAGAGAAGAGAGAGAGGTGGGAAAGGGGCTGTCCAGAGAGGGAAAAGTTGGGTTTCACCCATGCAATCATGCATCTCGGGGCCAGGGTTTTTACCAGAGGTGAGGAGGGGTGGTATGGTGTTGTCGTAAAAATTGGGACTCAAGGAGAACAAAAGAAGGGGTTCAATCATTGATTCTTGCATCCCACCAGAAGGTGTTTGATGCTGGTTTGGGCAAGTTAGAAGGATCCACTTTCCATGAATTTTACCAGGATCAAATAGAATGCAAAATTGGGGCTGGTCACCAAGTTTGGGCTCATTTGGGAGAGGTTGACAATGCAAACATTGCAAGCCCTAGAAATTAACAGAATCAGGTTTCTGTAGATCCAGTCATGCTAAGCTTCTCTCCAAAATGCACCACTTGGTGTGGTGGAATTATTTGGGCATTAGAGCAT
Organism: Elymus sibiricus; assembly: GCA_039707655.1. Lineage (NCBI taxonomy): Eukaryota > Viridiplantae > Streptophyta > Magnoliopsida > Poales > Poaceae > Elymus > Elymus sibiricus. The sequence goes on from CM077665.1 coordinate 254,201,482, forward strand.
GCCCACAAAGTTTCAGATCAATTGAGGAAAGTTGACAATATTGAGTTGCTCAAATTTGAATCTGGACAGATAGGGTTTTGGGGTATTTTTGTGAATCAAAACAATTGGGATTGGGATGAAACTTGTCAAGATCATCACATTGGGCATATGTGACTTGCTGGAATTTTGCTGAATTTATTTGAGAATATTTCCTATAGAAATATTTCAAAAGCTTGAAACAGACAGAAAGGGTTTTGGAAGGTTTTGTCCAATATTTTGAACATGACCATGTGTTGAAACTCTTATATATGGAAAATATATGTCCACTGAGTTTCCCTAAATTTTCTCAAATGTTTTGAAAGCATAAAAATAATTTTCCCCTATGAAAGACCATTTCTGGCCTTAAATAAAATCCTTTAAATGAAATAGGAAAATAATATTTAAAATTTAATTTTTGGTGGTTTTGCGAAGTCTTATATATAGTAGGATCCAAATAAAGTGTGTGGCAAAACAATCCACCCAATTTGAGGACTTGTAGTACAACCCTCAACTCAGGGATTTTCGAAAACCTAATTTGAATAAATCCTTTTTGGCCAAAATAATATTTGTTAAAAATAGTTTTAGGTACTATACACATGGTATGATCATTGGGCAGGAAGTTTGGATCAAGGAGGTGAGATTGGGGAGAAGAAGAATCTGTGAGTCCAAAACACAATCAACCAAACAAGCAATCATCAAACAATCAATTCATGCACAAGCACTCAAAAGTTTTAAATGGGTCCAAATTTTATAAAACCATAGCATAGCAAAGTGGTACAAACACAGGGTGTGATAGTGGAGGCCCTCGGTGATGCCACAGTTCTTGTCAAGCTCGTCACCATCAACCTTCAACAATTTCTGACAGGAGCGCGCTTCCGCCCACTTGGTGTCAGTTGCGTCCAAAGTGCGGCCTGCCACCCTCTGATCGGCATCAAGATGTCTTTGCATCTCCTGAAATTACTCGTTTGATGTTTCCAGAAAGCAAGAGTTAGAGTAGAACTCCCAACAAATACGCTGCAAAACATAAAGCAGACTTACAGCAAGCAACCGCGAGCTACCTCCGCAAATGAGCCACCCGCTCCTATTTAGCAACCACATGTTGCCCTAGTAGGCAGGCCCGGGCATTGAGCTCCATTTCGGAAGCAAGGAGCGTGTGCAATAGAATACACAAAGCCTTAAGCACATTACGGAGCCTTGAGCATGTTATGAAAGCAACTTGTATTATTAGGAGGCCAAAGCCAACATATATACACATACATGAGGATGCCAAAAGGCTACAGGAGGATGCCAAGAGACTAGAATGCAAAAGGCCAAAAGATATCACTAATATAACTCTAACACCCCCCCTCAAACTCATGGTGGATCCACAACACTGAGTTTGGAAAGGTGAAATCCATGTTGTGCTCTAGTCTGGGCCTTCGTGAAGAAGTCTGCTAGCTGTAACTCAGAAGGCACATACTGAAGAGCAACAACATGATCCTACACAACATCACACACATAAGAAGCATCAACACCAATATGCTTGGTAAGCTCATGCTTCATGGGATCCCACACAATACTGATAGCACTTATACTGTCTGACAAGAGGGTGGTATGTGTAGTAACAAAAACACCAAAATCTTTCAGTAACCATCGTAACCAAGTCACTTCTGCCGTCAGAAGAGACATAGCTCGCAAATCAGACTCTGCACTCGAACGGGAAACTGCAGTTTGTTTCTTCGTCTTCCAGGCAATGAGAGAACCACCAAGAAAAACACAGTAAGCAGAAAGTGAACGGTGATCCGTAGGATCACTAGCCCACGTAGCATCCGAATAGGCTTGGAGCTGTAACGAGCAGGAGCGGGGAAAGAAGAGACGGTGAGAGATCATGCCATGAAGATATCGTAGGACACAAAGAAGGTGACTATAGTGTAACGAAGTGGGAGAAGAAACAAACTGACTCAAGATATGGACAGGATAGGAGATATCCGGACGAGTGACAGTGAGATAGAAAAGACTACCAACAAGATGACGATAACGTGTCGGATCAGACAAGGGCTCACCATCAGAAGCATGAAGGTGAACATTGAGCTCCATAGGAGTATCAACAGTGTGCGCATCACTAAGAGCCGCACAAGTAAGAAGATCCTGGATATACTTTTCTTGGTAAATAAAAATGGCATTAGAGGTGGAGGAAACCTCAATCCCAAGAAAGTAATGAAGAGGACCAAGATCGGACATAAGAAACTGCTCACTGAGACGAGCCTTGACAAAGGCAATGTACTTAGGTTCATCGCCGGTGATGATCATGTCATCAACATATAAAAGAAGAAGACTCCGCCCACGAGCTGAAAGGTGGACAAACAGCGGCGGATCGTGAGCACTCGCTGAAAAACCAGCGGCGGTCACCACAGAAGCAAAACGCTCAAACAAGGTGTGAGGGCCTTGCTTAAGGCCATAAAGAGAGCAACGAAATGGCATACCATGCCATCAGGAACAGAATACCCGGGTGGTGGCTTCATATAAACATCCTCACGCAACTCACCATTAAGAAAGGCATTCTTAACATCAAGCTGGGAAACAGACCAATGGCGAATAGAGGCCACAGCGAGAAGTGTGCGGATAGTGGTCATATGGGCCATGGAGCAAATGCCTCATCGTAATCACGACCATGCTCCTGCTGAAAGCCACGAGCCACAAGATGAGCTTTGTAACACTCAAGAGAACCATCGGGGCGAGTCTTAACCTTGTAGACCCACTTACAAGTGATGGGACGAACACCGGGAGGAAGAGAAACAAGATCCCACGTGCCGATGCGCTCAATAGCAGCAAGCTCCTCCGCCATCGCAAACTGCCATTCAGGATGAACAACAGCATCGCAATAAGAGGTAGGCTCAAGTACAGCTGAAAGACCATATCAACTAGGAGAGTAGCGGTTAGGGGGAGGGCGAGTCCGAGCGCAAAGACCATAAGTCGGCTGGGATGAGGATGACGACGCACCAGAAGTAGATGGCATGTCAGTGGATTTATCCGCAACACGTGTACGACGAGTATAATGGAAAGGAAAGGAGGGAAGAGGTGGAATCACTAGAGGTGGAGACGAGGAATGTATCGGTGATGAAGATGGAGAAGGGGAAGGTATCGGTGATGAAGGTGGAGAAGGGGAAGGTATCGGTGATGAAGGTGGAGAGTCATGCGATGGAGGAGAAGAATCCATAGGAGAGGACGGCATCGGATCTGCAACAGCAGGACGAGGAATAGGAATACTGGGCACAGAGGGAGGTGTATCTAGAAACGTAAGAAGAGATATGTCCTCCGCTGAAAAAGCCGAGGAGGATGGACACGGGTAGAAGGGACGAGACTCATCAAAACTCACATCCCGAGAAATACGCATCTGGCGACCGACAGGATCCAAACACCGGTACCCCTTATGCTCATCATTGTATCCGAGAAAGACACACTCAACACACTGAGCGGTCAGTTTGGTGCGTTCATGAGGGGTAAGCAAAACATAGCAAATGCAACCAAACAAACAAAGCACCAAATAATCAGGAAGATGACCAGAAATATGATCGAGAGGAATACCACCCTGTAGAGAAGTAGAAGGCTAAATGTTGATGAGATAGGTGGAAGTGGTAAGAGCCTCAGCACAAAAGTGAGGCGGAAAAGAGGCCGCGATCATCATCGCACGTGCCATCTCAAGAAGGTGACGATGCTTGCGCTCAGTCACACCATTCTGAGCATGAGCACCAGGGCAAGAGAATTGAGTAAGAGTACCCTGCTCAGCAAGAAATCCTTGCAGCGCATGAGAAATATACTCACCAACTGAATCTGCACGAAAAACATGAATGGGAGTGGAAAACTGGGTATGAACCATGGCAGCAAATTTTTTGTATATAGATAACACCTCACTACGTGAATCCATGAAATAGATCCAAGTGTATCGAGAAAAATCGTCTATAAAGATAATATTGTAGCGATGACCCCCTTTCGAAGCGAAGGGAGCTGGGCCCCAAACATCAGAGTGAACTAGATCAAAAGGACGCTCGGACACTGACTCACTGTGAGGGCAGGGCAGCTGAATCTGCTTACCAAGTCTACAACCCAGACAATCCAACGAAGCGTTACCTGAGACAGACCCTAGAACACCGCAATGAACCAAACACAAGAGACGAGAACCACATAAATGGCCAAGACAATGATGCCACTGCTGAAAAGACCTGGTAGATGCAGCGACAGGGGTTGTGAGACTGGTGGCGGTGGTAGCAGAGGGAAGACGAAGCGAGTCAAGCTCCCAGAGACCATCAGAGCGTCGAGGGCCAGCACCAAGCAGAGTGCCCATGTGGCGTTCCTGAACAGAACACAAATCAAAGTCGAGCATGACCCTACAAAGAGAGTCAACAATCTGACCACCAGATATGAGCTGCCTGGTAAGTCGAGGAACATGAGCGATAGAGGGAGCATGAAATAAATAAGTGTTAAGAGTGCCTCGAGTAGCTATAGGGAGGGGAGCGCCATCAGCCATAACAACATTAACTGGGGACTTGACAAGTCGAATGGAGGTTAAAGTGGATGAATCATAAGTCATATGAAAAGACGCTCCAGTATCAAGAATCCATGGGGATGTACCTGAATGAGTAGATGGTGGTTTCTCAGTGTCAGAAGAGTCAGCCACAGAAACTACAGAACCTGTCGGTGAAGAATCCCAAGCATCAAGCAGGCATCATAGTTGCACAATCTCACACGCAGACAGGGACACTGATGAAACACGGACTAGCGAGACGCTAATTCGTGCGTGTAGATGACCCTATTAGAGTATAGGTCGGCCTCCCTCTTTGAATTGCAATCTATCTCTATTAGTCTTGGAGTCCAAGTCTTGTAATCTATATAAACAGCCCTTTGAGGCCCCAATAAATACAACTATTATTCTCCAATTATCTCCAACTATCATGGTATTAGACGCCTAGGTTTTCCGCACCTGGCATGGCACCGCCACCCGCGCCGCCGACCCGGCCGACTCGGCCTCTCTTCTCCATTGCCGAGTTCCGCGCCGCCGGTGCCCCTACTTCTTCTTCCTCCTCTACAACTACCCAAACAATACCTCCTCAAATCCCACTGATCTCCCTAGCCGACACCATTGCCGACGTCTCCCCCTTCATCCCGATCTCGTTAGATCTTGGCGCCCACAACTTCTACCATTGGGGCCACCTCTTCACCATCCACCTCGGCCGCTGTGGCCTCCGCCACCACATAGATCCCTCCTACCCTCCGCAGCATGCCGATCCTCGCTGGGTGAAAGATGATCTCGCCATCATCCAGTGGATTTACACACGCATCTCCACGGAGCTCTTCAATAGGGTCTCCTCCGACGACGCCACCGCCGCCGAGCTCTGGGCCTCCATTCAACAGCTATTCCAGGACAACTCCGACGCGCGCATCAACGCGCTCAACACCGAGCTACGCACGATCACCCACGAAGATGCCCTGGTCACCGTCTTCTGCCAGCGGATCAAGGCCATCGGCGATGAACTCCGTGAACTCGGCGATCACGCCGACGACCGCACCCTCATCAACGCCCTCCTCGTCGGCCTCGGTGACCAGTTCGAGAAGCAGCAGTTCTTCATCCCCATGCTCAAGCCCTACCCCACCTTCAAGGAGGTCCGCCCCCTCACTCCAGCAAGAAGAGAAGAACCAAGCTCCCAAGGCGCAACAGGCGCCGCAGGTGTTTCACGCCGCCGCTCCCTCTGCCGCGGCCGCGATTCACGCGCCTGGGCTGCCGCGGCAGTCTGCCGCACCTCCAACTCCTGCCGCGGCAGCAGCGGCTTCTCCACTGCCCCCAGGCTGGCGCCCGAGCCCCAACTACACCGGCAAAAACCCCATCTACCGGCCTCCTCGTCCTGCCGGCCTTGCACCAGCTCCGTCATCGACCGCTCCATCGCCACCAGCTCCGTCGACGTGGCCTCCCCAGCACGACCCTTGGACCGGCCTTGTACAAGCTTGGTCGATGCCCTGGTCGCCCCCTTCACCGTATGGTGCCCATCCTGCATACACGGGCACGTGGAGCCCCGGTCTTCATCCGGCCACTGGCTCTCCTGGACTCCTCGGACCCCGGCCGCCGGCGCACGTCTACACCGCCACTCCTACACCACCTCCCAGCACGCCAGGACACCTGCCACACTACTACGGCAACATGCAGGCCCCGTACGCGTACTACCAGCCACCAGCTCTCCCTTACACTCCCATGCAAGCTCCTGGGCCGTCGGCAATGGTTCCGCAGCTCTACAGCAGGCCGTCGGCAACGGTTCCGCAGCTCTACAGCGGGCCGTCGGCAACTCTGCCACAGCAGCCGGCCTGGGACCAAGCCGCCTTCATCAACGCCATGAACAATTTTACCCTAAATACCGAAGGTACGGATTGGATTTTCGATTCTGGTGCATCCTCGCATATGTCTTCAAATATGAATTTGCTGTCAGCTTGTTTCCCTTGTGTTTTTTTCTACGATCACCATTGGCGATGGTTCCACCATTCCTGTTTCCTGCACCGGTCATTCTTACATCTTTTCCTCTTATGCCAATTTTCTTCTACGCAATATTCTTGTTGTCCCTTCCTTAATCAAAAATCTTATTTCTGTTCGACAATTTTGCATTGACAATAAAGTTATTCTGGCTTTCGACCCTTTTGGTTTGTCTGTGAAGGATCTGACAACGGGGGAGGTCCTCGCTCGGTACAATAGCACGGGCGATCTTTATCCGCTTCATGGCGCGCCTACATCCACCCCTCGTGCCATGCTTGCATCAGTTGATTTGTGCCATGCTCCTCATAATCCCTCTCTCCGTACTGCCTGTCAATGCGGCAAACACGTTAGATCACCTTTTGGAACCTCTACTACCATTAGCACTTTTCCGTTTGAGTTACTTCATTGTGATTTATGGACCTCTCCAGTCCCTAGTGTTTCTGAATATAAATATTATCTTGTGATCTTGGATGATTATTCTCATTACATTTGGACTTTTCCTATTCGTGCTAAATCTGAAGTACATGCAATCTTTCTCAATTTTCGACAATATGTTCTCACACACTTTGGCTTGCCAATTCGATTCGTTCAATGTGATAATGGTCGTGAATTTGACAACACTCAAAACCGCAACTTCTTTCTCTCTCAAGGCATTCTTCTTCGTTTTTCATGTCCTTATACATCCTCTCAAAACGGTAAAGCTGAACGCTCTCTTCGCTCCATTAATGACATTCTTCGCACATTGCTTTTACAAGCTTCTCTTCCTTCTCGTTTTTGGGCCGAAGCCCTTCGCACCGCCATGCTGCTTCTAAATATTCGACCAACCAAAACATGCCCTCTTTATTCGCCCTTTCAATCTCTTTTTCTCTCCCATCCCGACTATTCTTTTTTGCGTGTTTTTGGCTGTCTATGCTTTCCCAACACTGCCTCTACCGCCTCCAACAAACTAGAACCACGTTCACTCACTTGCATTCACTTTGGTCTTTCTGACGATCACAAAGGATATCGTTGTTTCGATCCATCTTCTGGTCGCGTTCTTGTCTCTCGCCATGTCACATTCGATGAAAATAATTTTCCCTATTCTGTCACTAAACTCTCATCACAAACTCCACCACAAACCGCCACCACCAAACCCCATCCCCTGGTTCATCCTTCGGTCATCTCTGCCGCGGCCGAGAACTCCACTCCACCACCTGCTACCCCTGTCGGCATACATGGAGGGACGCCAACGGCCGGATCTACGCCGACGGCCCCCGTCGGCATAGATGGAGGGACGCCGACGGCCGACTCTACGCCGACGGCCCCCGGCGGCATAGATGGAGAGATGCCCCCCAACTCCTGTCGCGGCCAACCCTTCGCCTCATTCATCTCTTGACCCATCTTCTACACCTCCTGCTTCGTCTACTTCTCCTATAACTCCTACTCCAACACCACCAATTCCTCCTCATGCTATCCCCATTCAAGCTCCTACCAACGATCATGTCATGTGTACTCGTGGCAAACGCGGTTTTCATCTCCCTACTCGCCGTCTTAACCTCACGGCCACACCGACTGTCTCCCCTATTCCCACTTCATATAAACGAGCCCTTCTTGATCCTCTTTGGTTTTCTGCTATGCGAGACGAATTTGATGCTCTCCAGCAAAACAACACCTAGACTTTAGTTCCCAAACCTCCTGGTATTAATGTTGTTTCTGGAAAATGGGTTTTTCGTCATAAATTTCATTCCGATGGCATCCTTGCTCGTTACAAAGCTAGATGGGTGTGTCGTGGTTTCTCTCAGCAATATGGTATTGATTTTCATGAGACATTCTCTCCAGTTGTTAAACCAAGTACTATTCGTGTTGTTCTTAGTCTTGCTGTTTCCTCCTCTTGGCCTATTCATCAGCTAGATGTTAAAAATGCTTTTCTTCATGGCACTATTAATGAAGCAGTTTATTGTCAGCAACCCTCTGGTTTTGAGAACCCCTCTTCTCCAAATTTTGTTTGTCTTCTCAACAAATCTCTTTATGGTCTTAAACAAGCTTCTCGTGCATGGTTTCAACGCTTTGCTACTTTTATTCAAACAGTAGGCTTTATTCCATCCAAATCCGATTCTTCTCTCTTTATTTTTAGGTCTTCTACACACACTGCCTATCTCTTGCTTTATGTTGATGATATAATTCTCACGGCTAGCTCTGATTCTTTTCTACAACATATAATCTCTTCCCTTAATCATGAATTTTCCATGACTGATCTTGGTCCTCCTCATCATTTTCTCGGTGTTAACGTTTCTCGCACCAAGTCTACCCTTTTTCTTTCTCAACATTCATATCTTTTAGACTTGCTTTCTCATTCAGGTATGTTTGATTGTCAACCCTGTCGTACTCCGGCCGACATTGGTGCTAAATTGTCGGCTGATGGTGATCCTGTTTCTGACCCCACTTTATATCGTAGCATCACTGGTGCTCCCCAATATGCCACTCTTACTCGCCCCGACATTTCTTATTCTGTTCAGCAAGACTGCCTTTTTATGCATGACCCTCGCGCCCCTCATCTTGCTCATGTCAGACGCATTCTTCGCTATTTAAAAGGCACTCTTGATCATGGTCTTCTTATCAATTCTTCTTCTCCAACAAGCTTGACAGTTTATTCTGATGCAGACTGGGCAGGTTGTCCAGATACACGACGGTCCACATCCGGATTTTGTGTTTATTTGGGTGATAATCTTGTTTCTTGGTGTTCTAAAAGGCAGGTAATAGTTTCCAGGTCTTCTGCTGAGGCTGAGTATAGGTCGGTTGCTCATGTTGTGGCCGAGGCGGTGTGGCTGCGTCAGCTTCTCATGGAGCTTCATCGACCGCTTGAGCGTGCTACCATCGTTTATTGTGATAACATCTCTGCGGTCTACATGGCTTCCAATCCAGTTCAACATCGTCGCACCAAGCATATTGAGATTGACATACATTTCGTTCGTGAGAAGGTGGCTCTTGGCGAGGTTCGTGTTCTCCATGTTCCTACCAGTGCCCAATTTGCAGACATTTTTACCAAAGGACTTCCGACTGCATCATTCACCGACATACGCTCCAGTCTCAACATCGTTACTCCTGACGTTGAGACTGCGGGGGGATATTAGAGTATAGGTCGGCCTCCCTCTTTGAATTGTAATCTATCTCTATTAGTCTTGGAGTCCAAGTCTTGTAATCTATATAAACAGCCCTTTGAGGCCCCAATCAATACAACTATTATTCTCCAATTATCTCCAACTATTAGACCCGATCTTTCACGACGATGCTGGATGAGTAGTTCGTCCCCCTCGTTCCTCCAACAACCTCCAACAATAATTTTTGACGGTGTACAAAAATACACGAACAAAAATAATGATCTCCTCGGATCAGCACGTAGGCGTCGATATGATGATCAACCCTCCGTCGCTAGTAAATTTCCACAATGGAAAAATCACAGATGATACACATGATCTGGTCGTCCCAAACCTGGTCGTTTTCTGTATATTTTCATAACTCAAACAAAACTCAAAAACTAAAAAACTACATCGGCCGTGGCCGCCCTTTTTATAGGCAATGCAAACTTGAGAAATGGACTCTCCTATAACAAACTAACTAAGTATCCAGCTGCAACCAACCTAGACTCAAAGCGTGTATGTAATAGTACAACTTGACCCTCACGTTTGCCACGTACAAGAAAAGTTACAAGTCTTGAGGGAAACTCACGTGACCTACCTCTAAAGATAAAGATACTTGGTTAAATAAAATAAGGAGACTTATCCTTTGGCAGATCCTTTCTACTACATGCATGTAGTTTAAACAGGAAACTGCCGATCCTTATTATCTTTGGAGGCGTAAGAAACATTGGAATTACATCTTCTGACTTCGGCTCCTGATTAGCATCCGAACTAAGCCTTCTGTTGTATCTTTTTCTATGTATTGGTACATGCACGGTACGATGACAATCAACATCTACTAATTCCTTCTCAAATACATGAGCAATTTTTGGTCCACAAAGCTGACGCAGTTGACCACAGTTTCCTTGACGTAATTTGGTCGAATGCTTCACATTATTTTCCGCAACTTCTTCATGACTTGACTCATTAAATATCTCAGCCTTAGTAGAATTATCGATCAATGGCGTCATGTCCATATCAGACACGGCCTAAGAGGTCGCGGTAGAAACACCTGCCAACGATGAGCAGTCGCCACCACTCATTAAAGCCACGTGTAGAGTCGACCGAGAGTAGCGAGTCGACGTAGAACCGCATGTGGAAGCCACTGGGGGAGTCGACATAGAGCGGTCTCCGTCACGCGCGGAAGCCATGAGAGGAGTCGGCATAGGGCGACAATTAGCAGCTGCAAAAGTCGTTGGAAGAGTCACTGAAGAACGACCAACACGGGCCAGTAGAGGCGGTGCAGCTACCGAAGGAGTCGACGTAGAGTGGCCAACAGCACCGGCGGAAGTCGCAAAAGGTGTCGAAGTAGAGAGACAACCACCACCTCCAAGCGGGTGAGCACCAAGCATCGAGGGAAGGCGCATGTGTCAGACGGGATCAATATACGGAATACCGTCGAAAAACACCGGGTAGCGAGGGAGAGGCATACCCGACGAAAGCATTGTACCCCTTTTTCTCTTTTTTTGTCAACCAAAACAGTAATCTGCAGCCTCAATAGATCGAGGCCCCTCAGTCAAGTGCCTCGACTGAATAGAGCTGGGCCGCCCCTAACGCCTCGAAGAAAACGGATCGAGGCCGCCCCAAACGAGCAGTGACGCAACCTGAGTGCATGACCGACGGCTAGTGGCCCGATCTGGAGGCAGCCGTCGATGGGAACCGGAGGCTGAGAGCGGGAATCGGCGGCCGGCGGCTGGATATGGCCTGCGGCAAAGACTGAGGCGTCTAGCGGCTGGAATTTGGCGGCCGGCGGCTCGATTCAGAGGAGGCAACCGCCTGGAGAAGAAAATCCAATGGAGCAGTGATGAGCCACTGAATTGATACGAGCCCGGCAGAAACTTCAATCCAGAGGCAGGCGGAACTGGCAACTGGAGCAGAAAAGCGGGCGCCGCTGCGGGCGAACCGGTAGCAGCTTGGTCTTGGCCGGGGCGGATGGACCGGGCGACCGACAACAGCAACTTGGGAACAGCCGGCGACGGTATCCTGTGAAGAGAAACGACATCAGATGCAGCAGATGAGGCGACCCTGAGAAGACGAGCACGGAGAAGAGGATTGGATCAACACGAGTTGCGGCGTGCGAAAAAAAGGCCTAGCTCTGATACCATGTTATGAAAGCAACTTGTATTATTAGGAAGCCAAAGCCAACATATATACACATACATGAGGATGCCAAAAGGCTACAGGATGCCAAAATACATCACTAATATAACTCTAACAAAGAACACTACAACAATCTACTTGAGGCCCGGGGGTTACTAGGGGAAGATAGGACATGCGTACCTCTCTTTCGGCCTCCATCGCTTTTTCAGGGCCTTCTAAGGTGAATTGTGATACGTCTCCAACGTATCGATAATTTATGAAGTATTCATGCCACATTTGCCTATGTTTACAATATTTTTATATGGTATTGATGCACTTTATATGATTTATTTAGAACTAACCCGGACTAACGATGTTTTCAGCAGAATTACCGTGGTGTTGTTTTTGTGCAGAAAATGAAAGTTCTCAGAATCGCCCAAAACTTTTTCGTGATTTTTTCTAGAACATATGAGAAACATTGGAGTGAAGATCCACCAGAGGAGGGCTGCCAGGGAGCCACGACCCAATAGGGCACGGCCCAGCCCTTGTCTGTGGGCTGTTGGGTCGTGGGTCCGACGTGGCTCCGTTTGGCGTGATTCCAACGCTGAAAAGTTCTATAATCCCAGAAACCCCAGAAATAAAGAGAGACTCTCCGCCTCTCCGCTGCAACTCTCTGTATCGACGAAAAACCAATCTGGAGAGAAAACAGTAGCAAAAACAGGAGAGAAACAGAGAGAGAGATCTAATCTCAGAGGGGCTCTCGCCCCTCCGCGAACCATGGAGGACAATGACCAGAGGGGAGAACCTGTCCCCATCTTGGGAGAGGCCATGGAGGAGGAGGCTTAAGGGGGGAGACTCTCTCCCCCTCTCTTCCGGTGGCGCCGGAGTACCGTCGGCGGAGCCATCGCCGTGGTGATCATCTTCATCAACATCACCGTCTTCATCTCCTTCCTCATCTCTTTTCAGCGGTCCACTCTCCCGCACCCCGCTGTAATCCCCTACTTGAACATGGTGTTTCATGCCACATATTATTAAGGGTTTTCTATTTCTGTGCCCATGGTTCCTTAGTTGTACTCACTCATACCCATGCCATTAACGGTTACTCACTTTTCCCCATTCTCTTGTCCGAAACCCGCAAAAATGGTCACAGCAGAGGATGTCATCGGGTCAATGGTTTTACCGTTAACTGCTGACGAGTGGGGCCGCGTTGGACTGTGTCGCCCGTTGAACCTGACAAGTGGGGCCGCGTTGGACGGTGGCGCTGGTTGGACCGTTGGGCCCTGGTTTCGTTGGACTGTTTGGCCGTTGCATGCGCCGATGCGCACAACCATGATATAGAAGCCTGCTATGCATGCCACGTGATCCAGCTAGCCTGCCTGCATGCGCCGATGCGCGCCGCCACGGATGCAGCGACGGTCGCTGTCGCTGGTTCCTCTCTTCTCGCACGCGTCTCCACCTTCCAGGTGCCACAGACCGAGGCGAGGGTGCAGTACTACGTGCGGGCCTCGCCCACCTTATTTACCAACCCATATATCTATGTTATGCTTGCTTCTTTTATGGGGATGAATGCCACTCCCTCCATCTAGAAGAATGTCACTCCCTCGGTCCCTCCATCTATGTTATGCTTGCTTCTTTTATGGGGATGAATGTCACTACAGCTTCTAGCTGCCACAAACCGAAGAAGGACTGCCGCCGCAGGTCATGCTCGTCTAGAAAAATGTCACTCCCTCCATCGATTTTGTCCATACAAAAGCATGCAATATATATCGTCCCTTATATCCATAGTTCCACACAAAAGCATGCAATATATATCCTACATACTACCTAGTGCACTACGCGTCTTCTTCATAGGAGATGGCCTGATCCGCCTGCGTCGGAGCCTGATCCACCTGCGCCGGAGCCTGATCCGTCTGCGCCACCACCTGTGCCTCCTCCTGCGCCGCCCGCGCTGCCTCCATCTGCTGCTGACGAAAATGCCGGGCCTCCGCAGGTGACTCCGAGCGGATGGAGTTAAGGATGGCCAGCTGCTTGGGCAATAGATCCACGACCGTCGGCGCCTCCTCCTTCAGCTCCTCCGGCGGCGCCTCCTCCTCCGGCTCTTGTGGCTCCTCCTCTGGCTCCTCCTCCCCCATCTCCCCCCCTTCCTCAAAATCCTCCTCCGGTTCCAGAGGTAGCCTCGCTTGCCTCCGGATTTGGACCTGCCGAAGGAGGAAGAGACGGTGTTCGATTGTGTAGTACTGGCGGCATGGTGGCATGGCAGAGGGGCTCAGAGAGGGGAGTGCTCGGGTGCCAGCGGAGAGAGGGAGCAGGCGGATGAGCTAGGGCCGGGGGACGCCGTCCGGCTTAAATAGCCGGCTATGGATAAGGACGGGGAGCTGGAGTGGTGCCTCCTCTCTCGATAGTCAACTCCTAGTGTAGACCCAACCAGGACTTGGTTTTATTTTGCACGGACGAGTGGGCGAGCAGAACCAACCTCTCGCAGATCGCCCAATGATCCAACGATGCGGAGCCGTCCATGTGATCCAACGGCGCGGAGCCTGCACGCAGCCTGCCCTCAGAAATCCTTCTAGAAGACCATATCTGATGGTTGTCGCTTGGCGCTAGGGTATGATCGGGCGGTTGCAGTTCGATGTTAGGGTTTGGAGAGATGCTGGGGGGTTTTGAGCCGGTCAGCGGGGTTATCTTAGGTTTGACCAACTTTCAAATGACATTAACTAATTCAAAAAAAATTATGAAACCTTCCCTGTTCGTCGTTTTATAAGACATAGTTACCCTAAAAAATATAAACTTGGTTTAGGGACATTTTTAAGAAAAACCTTTGTTTGAGGTGTGCTACCATTTCCAAGTTCAAATGAGCAGAACTAAATTCAAAAAAAAATAAAAAAATGTAAGACCTGCTCACAACGCCGTTGTATGTGACATGGTTATGGCAAAAAAAATCTTGGTTTATGGACATTTCCATGAAAACTCCTTCACACATACGAGCTATCACGTACGGGGTTGTATAGAGTTCGAGAAGAGAGTGGCAGTGGGTTTATGTTTACGAAAAATAAAAAAATCACCAGAGCTCCATTTTAGTGTGAGTAAGAAGGATCTGAACTTATGTTTTCATTTTTGAAAAATTGAACTGTCTTTATAATAATGTGTTTTGCAATAAAGGGTTAGGGTTAGGGTTTAGGAGTCTAATTTTGTTTTGTTTGCTATTAGATCATTGCAACATAGGGTAACATGATCATTACAACTTAGGATCAACTTAGGCCTCTTCCAATGCAAAGGTGCTTAGTGCATTAAATAGCTTGGCAGCTCAACTCTCCAATGGATAGGTGCTTAGCTTGTTGTTGCTAAGCTCGCTTTATTTAATGATTTAGCACCTACTGTAAGCTCTTTTAGCACGGTGGAGCACTGGGAAGGGCCTTAGGATCAACATGTCGCTTATAATTCAAATGTTAGTTCAAATTCAAGTGTTGCCTTAATTAAACATCAAATCACATCATATTCAAACATCACATCACATCACATCACTATGCATTAGCTTTAATTAAACATTAATGTCGACTAGAGAGGCCGGCGATAGTTCTAGGGCACCCTAGTTCATAAGTCTGCCATGCATTAACTAGCCAAGTTTAAATATAAAACATAGATCAAAGGGTAAAAATATACACAAGGCCAGTAGCAACTAATATAAAAACACAGTTAAAATACAAAACACAGATAAAATAAAGATAATGCCACCCGCCGGTGAAGCCGCCGCCGTCTTCAGGAGCGTCGTCCTACTCCTCGTCATCGGTGGTGAGGTTGACGTAGGGCGGCAGCTGCCAAAGGTGGGCTGGCGGCCCCTGCTAGGTCGGAGGCACTTGCGGCGCCTGCAACACCTCCTCCCATGGCTCCTGCTCCGGTTCGGGTGACCGCGGCGGCTTGGGTGCCCACGCTTGGACAGCCAGCGCGTCGGCCATCTCCGACGCAGTGGCCGACCACCCCCACTCCTGGCCCACTAGCCGGGGGTTCCACGCCGCAAGGGGCGGCTCCTCCGCCACCTCCTCCTTCACCTCCTCCTTGACGACGGCGGCCATCTCCAGCTCAGGGATGGCCATCGCCCTCTCCATGTCCGCCCATTGACTCTCATCGTGCGTGCGCGTGGATTCCTCCATGACACGCCTAATGAGCTCGGCCTCCGCCTCCTCGGTCATCGCAGGTGGTGGTGGCGGGGACGGAGATGGTGTCGGGGTGAGGCCGCGGACACGCCTACGACCGCGCACTTGGGGCGGGCTAGCAGCACGTCGTCGGCGTGGGCTAGGTGGACGATCGGTAAAAAATGACTGCCACCATAGGTCATGCTCGTCGCGGAGCCACGTATCCCACAGCGGTGAGTTGATGTCGTACCTTGGGTCGTGGAGGAGATCCGGAGGCAGGCGCGCGCGACGTCTGTCGATCTCCTCATGGCGGGCGCGGCCGCTCACCGGCACCGGATGGATTGGCACCCGATCAGCGGATAGGTGCCAGTTGTCGGGGAGGTGGGCATCTCCCCACGGCAAAGGCGTCACCGTCTCCCAGTACCTCCGGCATATTTCCACGCCGACGTACGGGCGCGTGCGCTGCGGGGTGGCCGATGGACCAATTGCAAATGCGGGCGGAGCGGGCAGAGCAGGTGGTGGTGGTGGTGGGCTCCTAGAGCGACCGGAGCGGCGCCTACCAAGGTATGAGCCGGCCTCATGGCCGTGCTTCCCCTTCCCGGACCACGTCCAGGTCATGGCGACGATGGCGGGCTAGGGTTTCTAGAACTTGCCGGGGGTGGAGGGGGAAGGATTGGCTTTGGAAGCGGAAGCTACTATGGAGTGTGGACTGGCCGGTCCACAGGTTTCCACTTAAAGAAGGACGACGACCCGAAGGTGGGTGGCTGCCGACCTGGGCCCGCCGCGCATGCGCATTTAATTTGGGCGGTGCGGGTAGGTGGGACGCCGCCACGCATCCCCGAGGCAACGGCCCATCTGTCCGTTTTGCCCCAAGCGGACGTGGCTGTACGATTTGGAGTTGCCCTTACGACGCGGCCCCACTCGTCAGAGTTAATGGTCAAACCATTGACCCGACGGCATCCTCCGCTGTGACCATTCGTGAGGGTTTCGGACAAGGGAGTGGGGAAAAGTGAGCAAACGTTAAGAGCATGGGGATGAATGAGTATAGCTAAGGAACCAGGGGCACAGATGTAATAAACCCTATTATTAATCAATGATGTGTTGCCATCCTATGATGTTTGAGTAGATCTATGTTGTCCTTTGGGTTGATTGATGATATTGATTGGTTTGAGTGTATGTTTTTTTGGTGTTGTCCTAAGGTGCCTTCCGTGAGGCGCACACGTGAAGGATTCAAGCTAGAGGGTGTTGCAATATGTTCATGGTTCGGTTAGCCTATAATGATCATAAGTTATTATTCGTTCGCATGTGCTATTCTCGGAGCATCTTTTGTGTTTATTTTTCCTTTCTATTTTATGCACCATGCTGGTATGAGATAATCCCTGGCTTATTTATAGAATGCTTCATGTGCTTCACTTAAATCTTTTGAGTATGGCTTTATAGAATGCTTCGTGTGCTTCACTTATATATTTTGAGCTTGAATATTGGTCTCTCTATATTCATTTAAAACTACACATTGATCATCACTTATATCTTTTGAGAGTAGTTTGATGTTTACTCTTGTACTTCACTTATATCCGGAGAGTAAATTGTGAATGAATTGAATATCATAAATCTGAAATTATACATGTGCTTTATGCTTAGTAGTAATTTCACATATGGTTTAGAAAGTAAAATCTATTTAAGTTTGACAATCATAGTATTGGTCATACAAGCAATTCATGAATGAATAGTATAAGGAAGAGAACTTTCACATACAAATATATTATCTTGGACATCTTTTATGATTGTGAATACTCCTTAATTATTTTCAACCTTGATCAAATAGTTGATGTTGGACAAGGAAGACAACGTGATGGTTATGTTTGGGTATATTTGCATAGAAGTTATATTGTTACGGATCCTCCATCATGTGGTGCTTGTTTAGAACCTTTTGCTAGCCAAAACTTCATACCAAGTAGAGATACTACTTGTGCATCCAAATCCTTGAGCCAATTTTCTTCCATGAGAGTCCACCATACCTACCTATATATGGTGTTTCACTGCCATTCCAAGTAAATCTGCATGTGCCACCTCTAAAAATTCAAATAAACATCTGTTTTGTGTGCTCGTACTGCTCATCGAGCGACGGGGCGGTCATTATCTTCCATGCTAAGCGGGTTATTCTCAAGATGAGTGTTTATTCAATTGTCATTGCACGAGAGAATATGGTAAAAAGGATGCCCAGCCCTGCATAATACAAAAATAAATAAACAAGAACTCCCCCTAGAAAGTTGATTGTTTGGATGGTACCTGTGGATTCGGCTAGCCATCGAATGTGTTTGAATGGTGTAGGGGGGTAAAAAATTAATTCTGTTTGGGAACCGCCAATAATGTGATTAGCATGGAAGATATTGAAAACTCTGTTGTGACATTGACAGGAAAAGTATACTACTCAAAATTACATATTCATCTCTGTTTTAAACAATGAGCCCTGGCACCTCTGCAAATACATGCTTCCCTCTATGAAGGGACAATCTATTTACCTTTATGTTATTTACTTTTCATGTCGAGTCAACTTCTTATTCCAACCTCAATCTGTTAGTTGGGAAGAACCATGTGGTGGGGAAAGATCCAAAGACATATATCCAGTCAAATATATTTGATCATGATTCATTATTATTGACAATTATCTTTACGATAAGTATGTTGGGAGGCGAAACATTAAGCCCCCATCTTTCTATGTGTTCGATGGATATTATTTGTTCTAAAAATATGCTTTGAGTATTAGCAATCATAGAATACTATATGATAATTGAGTATGTGGAGCTCTTACTTAGACTTGATGATGCATTGGAATTGTTTGGTGACTACAACATGTGTTTAAGTTTCAAGAAAATGTATTGTTTGAACCATGATATGTGAATTAATTGCTACTCTATAATAATGAGTTTCATGAGAACAAGTTTTTGTCTATGATGCTAGAAAAAGTGATTGGAATTATCATTGATCAAACTTTAACATTATGCTTGCATTCACACTTCATAAATTATTTCTTTTATCATTTACCTACTCGAGGACGAGTAGGAATTAAGCTTGGGGATGCTGATACATCTCCAACGTATCGATAATTTATGAAGTATTCATGCCATATTTGCCAGTGTTTACAATACTTTTATATGGTATTGATGCACTTTATATGATTTATTTAGAACTAATCCGGACTCATGCTGTTTTCAGTAGAATTACCGTGGTGTTGTTTTTGTGCAGAAAATGAAAGTTCTCGGAATCGCCCGAAACTTTTTGGTGATTTTTTCTAGAACATATGAGCAACATTGGAGCGAAGATCCTCCAGAGGAGGGCTGCCAGGGAGCCACGACCCAACAGGGTGCGGCCAGCCCTTGGTCGTGGGATGTTGGGTCGTGGGTCCCATGTGGCTCCGTTTGGCGTGATTCCAACGCTGAAAAATCCTATAAATCCCAGAAACCCCAGAAATAAATAGAGACTCTCCGCCTCACCACCGCAACTCTCTGTATCGACGAAAAACCAATCTGGAGAGAAAACAGTAGCGAAAACAGGAGAGGAACAGAGAGAGAGATCCAATCTCGAAGGGGCTCTCGCACCTCCGGGAGCCAGGGAGGCCAAGGACCAAAGGGGAGCACCTCTCCCCATCTTGGGAGAGGCCATGGAGGAGGAGGCCTAAGGGGGGAGACTCTCTCCCCCTCGCTTCCAGTAGCGCCGGAGTGCCGCCGGGGGAGCCATCACCGTGCTGATCGTCTTCATCAACATCACCGTCTTCATCACCTTCCTCATCTCTTTTCAGCGGTCCACTCTCCCACACCCCGTTGTAATCCCCTACTTGAACATGGTGGTTCATGCCACATATTATTAATCAATGATGTGTTACCATCCTATGATGTTTGAGTAGATCTATGTTGTCATTTGGGTTGATTGATGATCTTGATTAGTTTGAGTGTATGTTTTTTGGGTGTTTTCCTAAGGTGCCTTCCATGAGGCGCACACGTGAAGGATTCACGCTGGAGGGTGTTCCAATATGTCACGATTCGCTTATAGTGGGTGGCTAGAGTGATAAAAGCTTACACCCGAGTAAGGGGATTGTTTCGTATGGGAGTAAAGGGTACTTGATGTTTAATACTATGGTTGGGTTTGCCTTAATGATTTCTAGTAGTTGCGGACGCTTGCTAGAGATCCAATCATAAGTTCATATGATCCAAGTACGGAAAGTAAGTTAGCTCATGCCTCTTCCTCATATAAAATTGCAAGAATGATTACCGATCTTGTTATCAATTGCCTAGGATGATTCTGCACACCATACCATCATTATTCCACACTCGCTATTTGTAATACATTGTAATATATTCTAACTTTATTTAGGCAGAAACTATTTTTATATTTTTTTCTCCATTATCATGCAAAGCTACCCTCTTTATACCCATAAAGCAGTTTTATTTCTCGTTTCTAGATAGAAGCAAACGCTTGGTGTACGTAGAGTCGTATCGGTGACAGATAGGACTTGAGAGAATATTGATCTTACCTTTAGCTCCTTGTGGATTCGACACTCCATACTTATCACTTTCATCTTTGGAAAGTGCTACGATGATTCCTTGCACTTGGGGATTATCAAGCTCTTTTCCGGCGCCATTGCCGGGGAGCAGTAGTGTGGGGTTAATATTTTGGTGTATGCTTGTTTGCTTCTATCACTAAGTAGATTTTGTTTTCTTTTTGTTTCTGTTATTTTTGTTTTCTTACTTTAGTTGTGGGTGAAACAAACAAAAAAATGAAAAATTAAAAACACAATTTTTTTACTTAGAGAAGCGATTGGAAAGTTATGCATTGAAGAAGTGAGGGTCGACCTTGAACACTTGTGTTCATGCTCATGGAAACAATGTAGAATTTTTCATGGAAGTTTCTCATAAAAATAATTATCTCCTTGTAAATACCACTGTATCATAAAAATAATGAGCATGATGCTCTTTTGCATGTCTCCTCTACTATTCTTATGTGAGCATCATTAAAATCTTCATGCCTATCTAAAAGGCTTTAAAGAAAAGCGCGTGTTGGGAGACAACCCAACACTTATCCCTTCTGTTTTTGAGTGTTCACATGATTAAGCTACTGTAGTAATCATGTTTTGTGTCTTTTATTTCAATAATGTCCCAAGTAAAGCCTTTGGGATGATTTGGATGATAAGTAGAATTCATAGGCTGCAAAAACAGGAACTTTTGCGTCCATTGCAAAATTTCTCTGATTTTACCAGAACGTCTTTTTGATCTGAATTTTTACACAGTATTAGTATGCAAATTCTTCATGTTGTCCTAATTGTTCAGAATTTTCAGAGTTACATAAGTATAGGTTCTTTACATATCTTTACAAATTGTTCTGTTTTAGACAGATTCTGTTTTTGCTTCCATAGTTTGCTTGTTTTGATGATGCTATGGATTTTATCGGGGGGAGCATAAGCCATGGAGAAGTTAGAATACAGTACCTTGTGCAATAATAAAATAAGAATCAATTTATAAGGGTACCTCAAGTATTTGATATGTTTACTATACTAACGGATCTCATGAAGGTTTTGTTGAGTTTTGTGTGATTGAAGTTTTCAAGTTTTGGGTGAGATACGAATATGAGGAGAATAAGGAGCGTCAAGAACCTAAGCTTGGGGATTCCCAAGGCACTCCCAAGGTAATATCCAAGGAATACTCAAGCGTCCAAGCTTGGGGATGTCCCGGAAGGCATCCCCTCTTTCGTCTTCAACACTATCGGTATACCTTACTTGGAGCTATATTTTTATCCGTCACATAATATAAGTTTTTCTTGGATCATCATTTATCTTGTTGTTCTCTGTTAGATGTTATCAATAATCATGTTTTTCAATAAAAGGTTCCAAGAATTTCCCTAAGATGTCTCAGTTGCATGTTTAATGTGTGACCGCATAAAACCAGAAACTTTTGATGTAGTGTTTAAATTTTCTTATTTTACTGGAACGTGGAAAGTTTCTGAAATTTTTACAAAGTACTATCATACAAATTCCTTAGCTTGTCCTAAATTTTCAGAATTTTTTGAGTAACATAAGTACACTTTAGAAATGAATTGCTACAGACTGCCCTCTCTGGACAGATTGTTGTCATAGTTTTGTCATCTACTTATCCTAGAGTTTTCATGGCTTATATTGGTAGATATAAATTGTGGAAATGATAGTATACAGTACCTAATGTTTTAAAATTATTATTCAACTTGTCTTCGAAGTACATGAAGTGTTGATTTATTTTTATGTGTACTAACCTATCTCACGAGTTCTTTTCAAGTTTTATGTGGATGAAGTTTTTGAGACTTAGGTGAAACTGGGATATGAGAAGATTGAACGAGATACAAAAGCTCAATCTTGGGGATGCCCAAGGCCTCCCAAGTAAATATTACAAGAAGTCTCAAGCATGTAAGCTTGGGTATGTTACGCATCCAACCTCTCTTCATCAACAATTATCGGCTAGCCTATAATGATCATAAGGTTTTATTCGTTCACGTGTGCTTTTCTTGGAGCATCTTTTGTGTTTATTTTTCCTTTCTATTTTATGCACCATGCTGGTATGAGATAATCCTTGGCTTATTTATAGAATGCTTCATGTGCTTCACTTAAATATTTTGAGTATGGCTTTATAAAATGCTTCATGTGCTTCACTTATATATTTTGAGATTGAATATTGGTCTCTCTATATTCATTTAAAACTACACATTGATCTTCACTTATATCTTTTGAGAGTAGTTTGATGTTTACTCTTATACTTCACATATATCCGGAGAGTAAATTATGAATGAATTGAATATCATAAATCTGAAATTATACATGTGCTTTATGCTTAGTAGTAGTTTCACATTTGGTTTAGAAACTAAAATCTATTTAAGTTTCAAAATCATAGTATTGGTCATACAAGCAATTCATGAATGATTAGTATAAGGAAGAAAACGTTCACATACAAATATATTATCTTGGACATCTTTTATGATTGTGAATACTCTTTAATTATTTTCAACCTTGATCAAATAGTTGATGTTGGACAAGGAAGACAACGTGATGGTTATGTTTGGGTGTATTTGCGTAGAAGTTATATTTTTACGGATCCTCCAACATATGGTGCTTGTTTAGAACCTTTTGCTAGCCAAAACTTCATACTAAGTAGAGATACTACTTGTGCATCCAAATCCTTGAGCCAATTTTCGTCCATGGAAGTCCACCATACCTGCCTATATATGGTATTTCACTGCCATTCCAAGTAAATCTGCATGTGCCACCTCTAAACATGAACTCCCCCGAGAAAGTTGATTGTTTGCATGATACCCGTGGATTCGGCTAGCTATGGAATGTGTTTGAATGGTGGAGGGGGGGTAAAAATTTAATTATGTTTGGGAACCACCAATAATGTGATTAGCATGGAAGATATTAAAAACTATGTTGTGACGTTGACAGGAAAAGTATAGCACTAAGAATTACATATTCATCTCTATATTAAGCAATGAGCTCTGGCACCTCTACAAATCCCTGCTTCCCTCTACGAAGGGACAATCTATTTACCTTTATGTTATTTACTTTTCATGTAGAGTCAACTTCTTATTCCAACCTCAATCTGTTAGTTGGCAAGCACCATGTGGTGGGGAAAGATCCAAACACATATATCCAGTCAAATATATTTGATCATGATTCATTATTGTTGACATTTATCTTTATGATTAGTATGTTGGGAGCCGAAACATTAAGCCCCCATCTTTCTATGTGTTTGATGGATATTGTTTGTTCTAAAAATATGCTTTGAGTATTAGCAATCATAGAAAACCATATGATAATTGAGTATGTGGAGCTCTTACTTAGACTTGATGATGCATTGGAATTGTTTGGTTACTAAAACATGTGTTGTTAAGTTTCAAGAAAATGCATTGTTTGAACCATGATATGTGAATTAATTGCTACTCTGTCATAATGAGTTTCATGAGAAAAAGTTGATGTCTATGATGCTAGAAAAAGTTATTGGAATTATCATTGATCAAACTTTTACATTATGCTAACATTCACACTTCATAAATTATTTCTTTTATCATTTACCTACTTGAGTATGAGTAGGAATTAAGCTTGGGGATGCTGATACATCTCCAACGTATCGATAATTTATGAAGTATTCATGCCATATTTGCCTATGTTTACAATACTTTTATATGGTATTGATGCACTTTATATGATTTATTTATAACTAACCTGGACTGACGTTGTTTTCAGCAAAATTACCGTGGTGTTATTTTTGTGCAGAAAATGAAAGTTCTCGGAATCGCCCGAAATTTTTGGCGATTTTTTCTGGAACATATGAGCAACATTGGAACGAAGATCCATCAGAGGAGAGCTGCGAGGGAGCCACAACCCAACTGGGTACGGCCAGCCCTTGGCCGTGAACTGTTGGGTCGTGGGTCCCACATGGCTCCGTTTGGCGTGATGCCAACGCTGAAAAATCCTATAAATCCCAGAAACCCCAGAAATAAAGAGAGACTCCACGCCTCGCCGCCGCAACTCCCTGTATCGACAAAAAACCAGTCTGGAGAGAAAACAGTAGCGAAAATAGGAGAGAAACAGAGAGAGATCCAATCTCGGAGGGGCTCTCGCCCCTCCTGGAGCCATGGAGGCCAAGGACCAGAGGGGAGAACCTCTCCCCATCATGGGAAAGGCCATGGAGGAGGAGGCCTAAGGGGGGATACACTCTCCCCCTCTCTTCCGGTGGCGTCGGAGTGCCGCCGGGGGAGCCATCACCGCGGTGATCGTCTTCATCAACATCACCGTCTTCATCACCTTCCTCATCTCTTTTCAGCGGTCCACTCTCCCGCACCCCGCTGTAATCCCCTACTTGAAAATGGTGTTTCATGCCACATATTATTAATAAATGATGTGTTGCCATCCTATGATGTTTGAGTAGATCTATGTTGTCCTTTGGGTTGATTGATGATCTTGATTGGCTTGAGTGTATGTTTTCTTTCGTGCTATCCTAAGGTGCCTTCCGTGAGGCGCACACGTGAAGGATTCACGCTGGAGGTTGTTGCAATATGTTCATAATTCGCTTATAGTGGGTGGCTAGATTGACAGAAGATTACACCCGAGTAAGGGGATTGTTGCATATGGGAGTAAAGGGGACTTGATGTTTAATGCTATGGTTGGGTTTACCTTAATGATTTCTAGTAGTTGCAGACGCTTGCTAGAGATCCAGTCACAAGTTCATATGATCCAAGTACGGAAAGTATGTTAGCTCATGCCTCTCCCCCATATAAAATTACAAGAATGATTACCGATCTTGTTATCAATTGCCTAGGATGATTCCGCACCATACCATCATTATTCCGCACTCGCTATTTGTAATATATTGTAATATATTCTAACTTTATTTAGGCAACAACTATTTTTATATTTTTGTTCTCCATTATCATGCAAAGCTATCCTCTTTATACCCACAACGTAGTTTTATTTCTCGTTTCTAGATAGAAGCAAACGCTTGTTGTACGTAGAGTCGTATCGGCGGCAGATAGGACTTGAGAGAATAATGATCTTACCTCCTTGTGGGTTCGACACTCCATACTTATCACTTCCATCTTTGGAAAGTGCTACGATGATTCCTTGCACTTGGGGATTATCAACCTGCAGGGTCCGGCCAAGCGCCCTGCTCTTACGGATGGTCACTTTTATAGATCCCAATACGGGTAGGCCACCTCAAATCCCCCCACGCGATGGCACCAAAGTCGAAGCCGGTGAACATCGCCCGTCGTATCAACCTGCCCGGGGCCTCCGGAGCCCGATGCACCGGGAGAAAACCCCTAAAAGGGAACGTGGATCACAGGAGATAGAGGAAAATGGCGACCTGCATCTTCTCTTGTCCCCAACCTTTGGTCATTGCGGAGGAACAACAAGGGCCTGCGGGGTAGAGGGACCTCTCGGGGCCTCTAGTAGGAGCACAAATTTCTCTCCCATAAACTCCCCTGGCGAGGGCTCCGAGGGGCAGCCAAGTCCACGAAGATGCAGACCGAGCTCGATTTGCCCGCTGATTGACTTGCAGGGATCTCCACACGCTAACGAATGGCCTCCCTCATGGGAGAGCCCCTCGACCCGGTTCCTTGTTCTTTGCATGGCTCCTTCACTTAGGTGGCAGCCCGAACCGTTGAGTCATTATAACAATCTTTTTTCATGACATGTTGACTGGTATAGTACAGAGCCGCAGTAGGTCCGGCAAGTCGCGGGGGTCTAGGACCTCGTCGCATGTACTTGAAGGACTAAGCCAAAAGAAGAAAGAAAATTAGTAAAGAACGTTGCATGGGTCATTCGCCCACATGATGGGAAGATAACGGTCACCTACTGGAGGCCGTGGAAGAAAATGACTGTAAGGCTCCACCGAAACCCCCATGGGGATCTCCCCGAGAGGGAGGCCGGTCACCATATACAAATGATCCTCGACCTCGCTCTCAAGCGGCTCCCACTAAAGCAGACGATGGGGGTCAGTCCGCCCCTAGTACTCATGCATAGGAAATTCCATCCTCCCCAAAGGCTGGACATTGCGCTCTACCCAGGTCTTCAAGATTTGTCAACCAGAGAGCCATTTTCTTGCAAAATGAAGACCGCCTCTATCAGAGGGCCGGTTTTGGGGGAGAAATTGGGTTTTGATCGCCACTTGGGTCATTGCAAGCACGACACGCCGTCGAATTCGGGCAGCATGGTGTCATCGGGATTGGAGGGGTTATCCGGTGCGTAAAACCACCCCCACTTCCATGACTCAGGCTCCGGGCAGTCGCCAGCTCGAAGTAGTTGGAGCCCGGGCGAGGGCGAAGGAGGGCTCCGCCACATGAAAGAATCTTGCCATCCTTAAGGAGAGGAACCACTTCGAGAAAATACCTAAAGAGGTCAAAATGTGGTTGGATCCCCAAGAAACATTTGCAGAAGGTCACGAAGCAGGACAGGTGTGGCACGCCTCTTGGAGTAAGATGATGTAGTTGCAGCCTGTAAAAAGCCAGGATGCCTCGGGCGAAAGGATTCTAGGGTAGCCGTAACTCCCAGTGGATAAAATCCACATGTACCACCTGGTTCCAAATGAGGCACCGCGGAACCGCGTCCTGCGAGCGTGGCGCTTCCCAGGCCATGTCCGTAAATCCTGGCAGTCATCTCATCTTCACTAACTGAATCAGATAAGTCTTGGTAATGAAGGAGCATTTCCAATCGCTGACCCATGTTGGCAGGTTGGGCAGAGATGGCGAGGGTGTTGAGTGTGCATCCTGCTGTTCCTCTTGGTCCGGGATCCACCCGAGGGGTGCTGAAGAGAAGCCATCTCTCCCTCTCTCTCTCATTGCCACCGAGCATGGTGACGGCCAAGTGGGAGGTTGTTCAGCGAAAGAGTAACCGACGGATGATGTGCCGCCCCTTACCATGGAATTAATAAGATATCGATCGAATCTTCTCGGCGACGGTAATCGCCCCATTAACAGGTTGTCCCGTGGGGATTCTGGGCCCAACCATGTGAGTTGTGGTCTCAAGCGGCCCGGCGAGAAATTCAGCCGAGATGGATTGGTGCTAAGGTTAGGAACCTCAAGGCAAAAAGGACGTTTGAAGCCACGAAGACCGCCACCACGGATCGATGGAGTCCGGCGAATGTATTGAAGCTAGAACGCATGCGACCTCCGCCATGCTCGGGTGCTACTGACGGGGCCCTGTACTAGGGGTGGCTTATGTAAGGGAGCCCAGCCTCGTCGGCTACATAGGGCCCATGAGGCCCAAGAGAAGAAGGGAGACCTAAGGGGCAGAGACGAACTTCGTGCCCTCCAAGACTAGAGAGCGGCAATGCCCTAGATCGTTTCCACCATCTTGTAAACCCTAGACCTCTATTGCCTATACAAAGGGAGGTCTAGGGTCCTCCTCAGGATCCAATCCAAGATCCAATAACTCTCGGTAGCAATCCAGTACTCCATTGCAATCCGCTGCGTGAGTTATCCCCTCACAATGAATAACAAGAAGAAGCAGGATGTAGGGTATTACTCTTCGGAAGCCCTAATACTCGTGATCTGCGTTGGGTTTTCCGTGAAGAGGAACGAGTTATCGCAACACACAGTGGGTAAGTATTTCCCTCAGTTATGAAACCAAGGTTTATCGAACCAATAGGAATATAAATCCTCAACCGCCTTCAGCAGCTGCACACAAATAAACAAACAACTTGCACCCAACGCGGGCAAGAGGGTTGTCAATCCCCTTAATCTCGTTATTGGCAAGCAAATGAGTTGTGTAGATAATTTTAGATAATTGCAAATTGCAAAATAAAATAAAAAGTAAATAAAGGCAGCAAGGTAATAGTAGCGTTTGTAAATATATAAGTGAATAGACCCGGGGGCATAGTTTTCCCTAGCGGCATCTCTCATGTAGGCAGCATACGGTGGGTAACAAATTACTGTTGGGCAATTGATAAAAAAGCGGATAGTTATGCGATTTTCACGACAATGATCATTTATATATAGACATCACGTCCATAAAAAAATAGGCTGACTCCTGCCTGCACCTATTACTATTACTCCACTCATCTAGAGTATTAAGTAAAATAGAGCAATGCATGAAGAATGATGACATGATGTAGACAAAGTAAACTCAAGCAATATGAATGAACCCCGTCGTGTTATCCTTAGTATCAACAACACAAAGGCGCATCTTGTCCCCTACTTTGTCACTGGGATATAGAAAATCGCCAGGTTGAACCTACCACAACAGACCACTCCCACTGAAGATAGATTAATCTACTTGGCCAAAGCACATCAATAAATCGGAGAGCATTATGAAGCTATAACGATCATGCAAATAAGAATCTTAATATTCAGAGGTGACTCAAATACTTTTCATGAATAATCTAAACATAAACCCACAATTCATCGGATCCCAACAAACACAACACACTATAGGATTACATCAGATAGATCAAAGCGAAGATGTGATGATCATTGTATTGAAGATCAAGAGATAGAGATATTGCCATCTAGGTACTAGCTATGGACCCGTAGGTCTATGGTGAACTACTCACACATCATCATGAGGGCAACAAGGTTGATGTAGAGGCCCTCCGTGATCGATCCCCCCTCCGGCAGGGTGCCGGGACGAAGCTCCAGATGGCCTCGCGGCGGAACAGAGACTTGCGGCGGCGTAAAAAGGGTTTCGGGACTGCCTCCATTATTTTTAGGGTGAAAGAGAATTTATAGGCCAGAGAGGGGCGTCGGGAGGGAGGCACAAGCCATCAGGGTGCGGCCCCCCTAGGGCGCGCCCTATTGGCTTGTGCGGCCCTCGTGTGGCCCCCGGCCTCCCTCCGAAGCTTCCAGGTCTTCTTTTGGTCCAGAAAAAATCATCAAAAAGTTCGCGGCAATTGGACTAAGTTTGGTACTTTAAACCTGAAAAATGAAAAACGCATAGAAAACAACAACTGGCACTGGGTACTGGGTCAATAGGTTACTGCTCAATAATATTATAAATTGGTAAATAAAGACCCAAGAAGTATCCTAGAATGATAATATATCAGCATGGAACAATCAAAATTATAGATACGTTGGAGACGTATCAAGCATCCCCAAGCTTAATTCTTGCTCGTCCTCGAGTAGGTAAATGATAAAAACAGAATTTTTGATGTGACATGCTATCCATTATGTAATCTTATGCATGTATGCTCATTGAGAAAAGATGAATCAACAAATATTAACATAGAAATATTCAAAATGTAAGAAACAAAATCATCAATCTTTCAAAGTATACGATCCTTGAGGAATGTCCCCCCCATTCATCTTATTATATTAGCAAGGCATGGCTCCATCTTCACCACATTAATATAAATGTTAAGCACCACAGTGTCCAAGTCAGGCAATTGGATCGTAGTTTTTCAATATGCATCAACTTTTTATTCTTCACGCAATACATGAGCGTGAGCCATTGGACATAGCATTTAGGTGGAACAGAATATGGTCTTTGATATCAAAGGGGAAAAAAGTGGAGAAGATAGTCTCGCATCAACTAGGCGTACCAATTGGCTATGGAGATGCCCATCGATAGATGTCAATGCAAGTAGTAGGGATTGCCATGCAAATGATGCACTAGAGCTATAAGTGTATGAAAGCTCAAATGAAGCTAAGTGGGGTGCGCATCCAACTTGCTTGCTCATGAAGAACTCGGGCATTTGAGAAAGCCCGTCATAGGAATATACATGCCAAGTTTGTAATAATGAATAGGTAATTCCCACTAGCATATGAAAATGGCATATCATGAGACTCTATACATGAGGAGCATAGTGCCACTTTGAGGCACAAGTGTGGTAAAAGATAGTAGCAAAGTCCCTTCTCTCATTTTCTCTCTCTCCCTTTTTTTGAATGGTCGGATCATTTGGCCTCCCCCATCTTTATTTTACATCCAGAGTCTCATGCCGACTTGTAGGGGAATCATAGTCTCCATCATCCTTTCCTCACTAGGACAATGCTCTAATAATGATGATCATCATACTTTTATTTACTTACATCTCGATATGAAGAACTAATATGAAGATATGACTCTGTATGAATGCCTCTGGCAGTGTACCAAGATGTGCAATGATCTAGCGTGACACGTATCAAAAACATGATGAACGGTGGCTTTGCCACAAATACTATGTCGGCTCTATATGATCATGCAAAGCAATATGATGATGAATGAACTAGTCATGTGAAGTGACGATGGAATTTGCATGGCAATATACCTCAAAATGGCTATGGAAATGCCATGATAGGTAGGTATGGTGGCTTTTTTGAGGAAGATATAATGAGGCTTTTGTGCAACAGAGCGTATCATGTCACGGGGTTTGGATGCACTGGCGAAAGTTGCACTGATCCACAAGGTGAGAATGGGCTATGCTCGGTACCGAAGAGGGTAGCAAATATGAGAAGGTGAGATTGCGTATGTCCAAGGTTTAACATTAGTCATAAAGAACTCATATACTTATTGCAAAGTTTTATTAGTTTATCATAAATCAAAGTACTACTCGCATGCCCCCAGGGAAGAGGTTGGTAGGAGTGAACCATCGCGCGCTTCCGACCCGAAACAACAGTAGGATTTCAACGAGGAATAGAAATGCTCACACATCATCACCATGCCTCTTTAATTTTTAGATGAAAAAAAAGTTAACCTTTCTTAATATTGACACTTCTACAGGTCAACAATTATAGACTCACACCTTTTTCATATTACCACATCAATATCATTAACCCACAATTTATCTATATGTGCTACATGATGGTTTTGATTATCACTCATTGAATACCTAATATTTTTGGACCAGTCTTATGACCCATGCAAATTACCATCGCTATTTATTAACTCTCAAACAAATATAAGTGAAGAACGAGAGTGAAATTATTTCTATAAAATCTACACGCCACTGTGCTCAAAAAGATATAAGTGAAGTACTAGAGCAACTGCTAAGCTCAAAAGATATAAGTGAAGCACATAGAGTATTCTAACAAATTATGATGCAGGTGTGTCTCTTTAAATAGGTGTGTCCAGCAAACAATGATTGTGGCAAACTGAAATTAAAAGGAAAACAAAAACAAACGACGCTCCAAGCAAAACTCATATCATGTGACGAATAAAAATATAGCTTCAAGTGACATACCGATGGATTGAGACGAAAGAGGGGATGCCTTCCGGGGAATCCCCAAGCTTAGACGAATGAGTACTCTTTAAAATATTACCTCAGGGTGCCTTGGGCATCCCCAAGATTAGGCTCTTGCTACTCCTTATTTCTTTGTCCATCGCGACAACACCCAAAACTTGAAAACTTCAATCACACAAATCTCAACAAAACTTCGTGAGATTCGTTAGTATAAGAAACATATTGCATACTTTAGGTACTGTTATGAATTAATTCTTATTTCATAACTTCATAATAGGTGCTCTATTCTAACTTCTCCATGGCTTATACCCCCCGATACAATCCATTGCATAATCAAAACAAGCAACTATGCAAACAAAAACAGAATGTGTCTAAAACATAACAGTCTATAGAAATCTGTAGAGAACCTATACTTATTTAATTCTAAAAATTCTGAAAAATTAGTACAACCTCTAAATTTATATATAAATACTGTGTAAAAATTTCAGATCATTATAACACTCTAGTAAAAAATGAAAATTCCTGTGCTGGAGTCAAAAGTTTCTATTTTGTTTCAGGATCGATTCTACTCATCTTGTGAGTCATCCCAAAGACTTTACGTTGAACAAACACTAATTTAAACACAAAACCATAATCATTACATAGGAAATAATCATGTTATCAAAAACAAACAGAAAGTTTAAAGCAAAAATTTAAAGATAATTATTGGTTTGCCTCCCAACAAGCGCTATTGTTTTATGCCCCTAGCTAGGCATAATGCATAGTTTCAAGTATTGTCATCTTTGACATCAAGCTCCTCAATAACACAACCATGGATAATAGGGGCAATAGGAGGCTTGGAAAAAGGATCCTTTATCAAATTTATAAAGTTGGGATGAACACTAATCATCTTTAAATCCTCGTTTCTTTTGGTAGGAGGTGTACTAATGGTCTTAGGAATATATATGAACTTGGGGTTTTTGTTTTGAGAGGTACTAGCATTAGTTTTAGAAGGTGTGAAAGCGGAACTTACTTTGTCAATGACCTCTTCCATTTTATCACTTCTATTCAAACCTTGTTCTATCCTCTCATCAATAGTAGTGTCTTTTTCCTTTAAAGCTTTCAAAGTCATTCCTACCCGTGACCCAAGTTGAGTGATATGATTATGAAGTTTTTTATCCAATTCCTCAATTGGTTTATTTGTGATCATTTTCTTATCAATAGCATCAATCCTTTGCATAACATGTTCCATGGTCAAACTAGTCTCATTAACAATAATAGGTGGTGCCCCTACAAGATATTCAATTGCGTTATAGGCATCCAAAGTGTGACACATTTAGAAATTCCCACCGGTGATGGTGTCAAGGACGAACCTATACCAAGTGGTCACACCAACATAAAAATTGTGAAGCAAGGTAGTAGTGGATAACTTTTTAGTTGCTTTATTTTGAGCGAAGCAAATCCTATACCATGCATCTTTCAAACTTTCTCCTCCCCTTTGATTAAAATTGACTACATCATCATTGGGAGTAAAGCGAGCGGAAGAAGAACTAGCCATGACTTCAAACAAGAAAACTAGTAACAAACAAAGGTAAATATGTTTGTATTTTTGATTTTTATGAGACAAACTAAATATAACAGCAAATAAAAAGATAAACAAGTGAATGAAAATTTGTGTGAAGTTACTTGATAGTTGATGATGATATTCCCCGGCAACGGCGCCGGAAATCCTTCCTGATACTCGTGATCTGCGTTGGGTTTTCCGTGAAGAGGAATGGGTTAACGCAGCACAAAGTGGGTAAGTATTTCCCTCAGTTATGAAACCAAGGTTTAGCAAACAAATAGGAATATCAATACTCAACCGTCTTCAGCGGCTCCACACAAATGAACAAACAACTTGCACCCAACGCGGGCAAGAGGGTTGTCAATCCCCTTGATCTCGTTATTTGCAAGCAAATGAGTTGTGTAGATAATTATTGATAATTGTAAATTGCAAAATAAAATAAAAATTAAATAAAGGCAGCAAGGTAATAGTAGCGTTTGTAAATATATATAAGTGAATAGACTCGGGGCCCATAGTTTTCCCTAGCGGCATCTCTCATGTAGTCAGCATACGGTGGGTAACAAATTACTGTTGGGCAATTGATAGAAAAGCGGATAGTTATGCAATTTTCACGCCAATGATCATGTATATATAGGCATCACATCCGTAAACAAATAGGCCGACTCCTGCCTGCACCTATTACTATTACTCTACTCATCGACCGCTATCCAGCATGCATCTAGAGTATTAAGTAAAACATAGTAATGCATGGAGAACGATGACATGATGTAGACAAAGTAAACCCAAGCAATATGAATGAACCCCGTCGTGTTATACTTAGTATCAACAACACAAAGACGCATCTTGTCCCCTGCTTTGTCATTGGGATATAGAAACTCGCCAGGTTGAACCTAGCACAACGCACCACTCCCACTGAAGATAGATTAATCTACTTGGCCAAAGCACATCGATAAATCGGAGAGCATTATGAAGCTATAATGGTCATGCAAATAAGAATCTTAATATTCAGAGGTGACTCAAATACTTTTCATGAATAATCTGAACTAGGTCACCTCATCAGTAGCCCCTGAATCGGTTGAGGTTTGGGGGACGAGTGAACGACGCGTCGTGACGTCGTCGGCGTCTCAGGGACTTCAGGAAACGAGTCAGGTCGTTTCTCACCCGGCTTTAAAACCGTAACATAATCAGGTTGAAATGATTCTGAATGACCCAAACAGCCTGACTGTTTGAGCCACTCGGCTAGAGTTGGATTCGCTCTCGGGAGAAACAATCCAAAGATTCGAGTGCACGATCGTCAAAACTTCCAACTCGCGGTGCTAGAAAATTGCTGACCTTTCGGGTGTCCCTGTGACAGTCTGAAATTCATCCGAGTGCTCGACGGGTCTTCTTCGCACACTCGGCGGATTTTGGTACATCAGAACATACCGGTGGGCGCGGAGCCCATTCAGACCACGTCGTGGCGAAATCTTCGTCGATTTTGAAATCGTGGGATACACACGCGCGCATGGGGACGGTTGCGTTGCAGAAGTGGGGAAAGTGGATGTGGTGCCTCGATTTCCGCGTCGCAAATAACGCGATGCGTCCCTGAAACGCTGCCCCAGAGATTTTGTGAATCCCATCCCGCCCGTTCACTGCACGGTGCCCACGGATCGGATGGCCGAAAATGCACCGAGTCGAGGTATAAAAGTTGACTGGGGGGAGAAGAGAGAGACAACTCCTATTCCCCACCCCCTCAATCCCTTCGCTGCTCAGCCGAGAGCTCCGCCAGCGCCACAACTCCATCGGCCCGCCGCTCCAATCCCCCTGAGATGACGAAGAGCGCGACTGCGAAGGCCGAGAAGGCAAAAAGGCATCGCGGGATCCTCCTCGAGCGCCAGCGCTCTGGCGGGCTTCATCCAGGGCGACTGGTTGCCGTCATGGACCACCGCCGGCTGGCTGAGGGAGCTGGAGAGCCAGGGCCTCCTGGTCGCTGGGAGCTGGCGATTGCCGGCGACAGGCGAGGTTGAGCTAGCACCGCGAGGGGACGAACGGGTCCTCCTCACGACCCACATTGATCGAGGTTTTTCTTTGCCTCCCCATCCATTCTTCTGTTCCTTCTAGGATTTCTACGGAGCTCAGCTTCATCACCTTCATCCCAACACCCTTTCCTATTTGGCGGCTTTCGTTTCCCTTTGCGAGAACTTCCTTGGTTGTCATCCCCACTGGGGGCTATTCAAACATCTATTCACATGCTGAGTGATGACTCTGTAAAGAAGTCTGCTCCGGCTGGGGGGGGACGAATGTAGCGCAGATATACGGTGGATTAGGTATTCACCTGAGGGGGAAGGGCTGTTTCTTGCAGATGAACTTTCCAGATTCGGTGAAAGGTTGGCAGGATTCTTGGTTTTATTTCCAAGATATCTCAGTCAGCGAGAGCCAGTCGGGTCTCCCTCCGTATTTGCCATAGCGCATTCGGAGGCTCCCCAAGCTGACGGTGACAAAGGAGGAGAAGACAAAAGTTGACATCCTGGTGATTGCTCTAGTGTCCCTGGTGCGTAAGGGCGTCACCAGCTTGGAAATATTGGAAGTCTTCTTCAAGAGAAGAATCCAGCCGCTGAAGGCCATAGCCCACCCCATGTGGTTGTAATCAGGGACGAGTGACCCCATGCGCAAGCACCCTGAGGAACTCAGCGCTGAAGCCGTGGAGAACAAGCTCAAAGCGATCATTCTGGCTCGCGACAACCCCAGGGGGACGAGGCTGGTACCTGAAACGTCTCCAACATATCTATAATTTTGTATTGTTCCATGTTGATATATTATCATTCTAGGATACTTTTTGGGTCTTTATTTACCAATTTATAATATTTTTGAGCACTAACCTATTGACCCAGTGCCCAGTGCCGGTTGCTGTTTTTTACGTGTTTTTTGCTTTTCAGGTTTATAGTACCAAACGAAATCCAATTGCCATGAAACATTTTGATGATTTTTTCTGGACCAAAAGAAAATCTCAAAGCTTCGGAAGGAGGCCGGGGGGGGGGGGGGGGGGGCGCACAAGGGCCGCACAAGCCAACAGGGTGCGCCCCAGGGGGCGTGCCCTGATGGCTTGTGCCTCCCTCGGTTGCCCCCTGGCGCCCCTGTCTGGCCTACAATTACTCTTTCACCCTAAAAATAACAGAGGCAGTCCCGAAACCCTCTTTCCTCCGCCGCAAGTCTCTATTCCATCGTGAGGCCATCTGGAGCTCCGTTCCGGCACCCTGCAAGAGGGGGGATCGATCACGGAGGGCCTCTTCATCAACCTTGCTGCCCTCATGATGATGTGTGAGTAGTTCACCGCAGACCTACGTGTCCATAGCTAGTACCTAGATGGCAATCTCTCTCTCTCTCTCTTATGATCTTCAATACAATGGTCATCGCATCTTCGCTTTGATCTATCCGATGTAATCCTATTCTGCGGTGTGTTTGTTGGGATCCGATGAATTGTGGGTTTATGTTCAGATTATTCATGAAAAGTATTTGAGATGCCTCTGAATTATATTATCTCTTATGTGGATGATCATTATAGCTTCGTAATGCTCTCTGATCTATTGATATGCTTTGGCCAAGTAGATTGATATTTCATCGCTGGGAGTGGTGCGTTGTGGTAGGTTCAACCTGGCGATTTCTATATCCCAGTGACAAAGTAGAGTACAAGATGCGTCTTTGTGTTATTGCTACTAATGATTAAACGATGGGGTTAATTCAGATTGTTTGAGTTTACTTTGTCTACATCATGTCATCATTCTCCAAGCATTACTCTGTATTACTTAATACACTAGATGCATGCTGGATAGCGGTCAATGAGTGGAGTAATAGTAATAGGTGCAGGCAGGATTCGACCTATTTGCTTATGGATGTGATGCCTATATACATGATCATTGCCGTGAAAATCGCATAACTCTTCGCTTTTCTATCAATTGCCCAACAATAATTTGTTTACCCACCGTATGCTGCCTACATGAGAGATGTCGCTAGGGAACACTATGGGCCCCAGGTCTATTCACTTATATATTCACAAATGCTATATTTACCTTGCTGCCTTTATTTACTTTTTCTTTATTTTGCAATTTATATTTATCAACAATTATCTGCACACCTCATTTGCTTGGAAATAACGAGATCAAGGGGATTGACAACCCTCTTGCCCGCGTTGGGTTCAAGTTATTTGTTCATTTGTGTGCAGCCGCTGAAGACGGTTGAGGATTGATATTCCTATTGGTTCAATAAACCTTGGTTTCATAACTGAGGGAAATACTTATCCGCTTTGTGCTGCAATTACCCATTCCTCTTCATGGAAAACCCAACGCAGATCACAAGTATCATGTGACACCCTGGTTTTGTGCTACAGTGATCATTGTAATTAAGCACAGTGATGACCATGATCAGGGCCTAATCATTTTGCTAAACAGTGCATGATCAATATGGATTTCATATCTCATTTCAAATTCCACTTCTAAATGCCCTAGGATTTCATTGTGATAATTTAAATCCTCAAACAGCATGGGAAAAATGTTGCACATTTGTGGAATAATCCAAAACTAATGTTGTTGAGGAAAACAACATCACCAAGTTTATGGTGTGGACCCCACCATCAATAACAATAGCTTAAAGCAATTTAAAGTGCTATTAAATTCATTTAGAAAATGCAAACAACTTCCAAAAATCCTCAAATTTGTTGTGGACATGTGGAGTATTGCAAGCTAATTATTGGACCATATGGCACATTTTTGCTGTGAAGAAAAATGGCTAAAAGAAATTAAAACAGAAGCTGTGGAATAAAACAGAAAAGAAAAAGGGAAAGAAAAGGAAAAACACCCTGTGCACTTAGGCCCAGCTGAAACAGTGCCGGCCCAACCCATCTAGCCCTCGTCCCCTACCTCCTGACGACGCCAGGGCGCGCTGTCGAGCGGGGCGCGCGCGCGCTCGTCCAGCCCCCCCCCCCTGGCCAGATATTTCGCCGCTGCTGGCGTGGGAAGATAAGACCGAGCCTCCTCTCTCCCCTGGACGCCTCTGCTCCTCCTCTCGCCCTCTCCATCGCTCGCCCCCATCGTTCCCGAGCGCCACCGCCGCCATGGACGCCGGCTAGCCGCGGCCACAGCCCACCCCTCACCTCCGTAGCCTGTCCGGAAGCTCCGCCGCCACGAGCCCTTCCTCCTCAACCGCTGGAACGAGCCCCGGAGCCCCTGCGCCGTCGCCATCACCTCTTCTTCCTCCTCGGGAGCCCGGAGCTCCGCCGCCTCGATTCGCCGCCGTCGCCCTTCAGTGAGCCCACCGTTGCACATCTGCAGGTCCCGGTGAGCTCCAGCTCCTCTGCCCCCTCGTAGATGAGCTCGCCTGCGCTCCCTAGCTAGTCGCTCCGTCGGAGCCCGAAGCGTGCTGCCGCCGACGAGCTTCTGGTCGTCGCTACCGTCGCCGTCAGGCTCGCCTGAGCACGGCATCGTGCTCCTGGTGCTCCCAGGAGCACAACGCGCATACGCACGCACTCGCTCGTGCCCCCTAACGCCGTCCACGACGCGCGCCCGAACACAACCGCCGCGGAGCTCGTCGCCGACGAGCCTCCGGTGACCAAATGGTCCCGGGCGTGCCACCATCATGCTTGCCGCGTCACGTAGGACCGATCCCGCGCTAGTCCCGCTCGTTTTGCTCCCTGTACGCACGCGCCGGAGTTCGCCCGAAGCTCGCCTCCGCCGCCGTCGACCTGCCGCTCACTACCATCCACCGTAGCCCCTGCCGATGCCCGGAATGGACGCGCGACGACGCCTGCTTTCGAACGCCACCGGCCGCGCTCGATTTGACCCACCGTAGCGCAAACCCGAGCCCCCTCGCCGTCTCGGGCGCTCGCCGGAGTTGCTCCGGCGACGAACGCCGGCCGCCGTTGACCAGGCTGGACCGGGGCCACTGCCAGGGTCACTGACCCGCGGGCCCCGCGGTCCTGGTTGACCTGTTGACCAGGTCAACCATGCTGACTGGACACTGCCAGTCAATGACAGGTGGGGCCCAACACCCCTGTGTGTATGACAGGTGGGCCACCCCTGTCAGCTAACTAATTAGTTAATTAGGTTAATTAAAATAATTAACTTAGCCTAATGACCCTATGACAGATGGGCCCCACTTGCTAATTAACTCTGTTTAGTTTAATTAAAAATCTGAAATAGAGCTGAGTCTATGACATGTGAGACCCACAGGTCAGGTTTGACCTGGTCAGCCCCATTGTTGACTGCTGATGCAATAATGACCTCATGCTGATGTCACTCTATACTGTTCTGGATAATGTTGGATTAAATAAATAGAATAATTCCAGAAAATGTTTAAAACTTTGAAAAATCATAGAAAATAATCTGTAGCTCAGATGAAAAAACTTTATACATGAAAGTTGATTAGAAAAATCCCACGAATCCAAATATGCCATCCATTCATTTGTCACGTGCTCCTAGCATGATGAACATGGAACTTTTCCTCTCCGGATCGTCTGTCCGATAAATCCAAAGACCCAGGAAATATCGTCAGATATTCTCCCGCTCCGTCTGCAACATGTAGTACTGCGTTAGTGCATGCCTAGCTCTGCATATTGCCATGTCATGCATCGTGTTGCATCTGTGCTTTGTATTTATTGTTTCTCCCCCCTCCTCTTACCGGTAGACCCCGAGACTGACGGTGCTGCCGGGTACGACTACATCGTTGACAATCAGGCCTTTGCCGCAGAGCAGCAAGGCAAGCAACCCCCCTTGAGCATTCCGATATCGCCTATTCCTTTCCCTCTTATTCTTGCATTAGATTTTTTCTACTGTATTAGTTAGCTCCTATTCTGATGCATAACCTGTTTTTGATAAACTGCTACTATACTTGCAATCATATCAACTGCTTAGTATAGGTTGATCAGTGAATCCCCAGTGGCCCCTTAGTCCCAGTTTCCCCTGCTTCTTCATCGACGACTCGACGACCCGAAGACTCGAAGACTCGGTCAACCGACCGACAAGCCAGGCCCCTCACATCACCGCACTCCCCTTAGTTGTACGACTCTGCAGCGCTACTATCGAGTACCGAGGGTGACACCTCGTGAAGTACTCATGATGCTAGCTCTATGGTGCAGCTAGTCGGTCCTGGTTATAGAGGGTGATTCCTCCTTCACCACTCCCGACGATGACTCTGTCGTACAACCCCTCAGTGTGGGACCCTCGAGGGTGATTCCTGTAAGTCCACCTTGGCGGTTACATCGAGCGGGGACCATTGAGGGTGATTCCTCAGTTCCCGCCTTGATGATTTATACACACAGTTACGATGACCTGGTTACGGAAACATGTTGGTGATGGGTCGGCCCTGAGGGGTACCCACGGTTTGGTGATGATGAGGCGTGGACTGGCGAGAGAGGCCTTTGCCACACATCCTCGAGACGGGGTGACGGGACCGCACTTTATGGGTCGCGCTTGCCCCGCATTAATAAAATGCTAATGGGTTGGGTACTTGATCTGAGTTAGGTCGTTGGCCTTAATACGCACTAACCTTCACGTGGGGAAGTTATGGGCACTCAGCGTCGTTGTATCAGCCGAAGCTCTTCGGACGTCAGCAATGGAGCGGCGCGCGACGGATTGGACTGGACGGTGCAGCTCTTGGACTGGAGTGTACTAGGTCTGTTTCCGGCCGCGTTCGCATCGTGCAGGAGTGCAAGGGCAAGTGGGCCCACGAACCTGCGCGCTTAGGAATTAGACCGGCGGGCTGGCCTCTTCGTTGAGCCTAGGTGGGGCGCCGACGTGCTGATTTCCCGAGGCCGAGCATGACCCAGGAAAGTGTGTCCTGCCGGAGGTGATTCAGGCGTGTTGGGGAATATGTGGTGCACCCCTGCAGGGATGATTAATCTATTCGAATAGCCATGTCCACGGTAACAGGACGACTTGGAATTGTGCCTTGACCTTATACAACTATAATTGAGATCTATTTTGAAATGAATGAGGCTCCGGGATTGCTTCCTCGCAGGGAGTCGAGGAAGAATCTCTGGGCATGGTTACTTAATAAAATTGCTACAATAATATGACTATATGTGAGATACCAATCTGCACTCTTCTAATGCTGCAAGATGTTGAAGATGCTAGTCTTCGATAGGACTAGGCGTTTCCCCCTATTCTTGCATTTCTGCTGTCAGCCCAGATATGACCCCTTTACTTGATACTGATGCATACTTAGCACAGATCTGATGTCAGTCTTGCGAGTACTTTGGATGAGTACTCACCGCTGCTTTGCTTTCCCTTTCCCCTCGATACGTTGCTGCGTTCAGACGATGGAGCCCAGGAGATGGAGTACGCCGGAGACGACTACTACACCACCGCTGGAGCCTACTACTACGTGGAGGCTGCCCCCGACGCTCAGGAGTAGTTAGGAGGTTTCCAGGCAGGAGGCCTCGCCTCTTTCGATCCGCTGCTTATGTTTGTGCTAGCCTTCTTAAGGCAAAACTTGTTTAACTTATGTCTGTACTCAGATATTATTTGCTTCCGCTGACTTGTGCTTGTCGAGCTTTGTATTCGAGCCCTCGAGGCCCCTGGCTTGTAATATGAAGTTGTATGACTTTAATTTGTGTCTAGTGTTGTGTTGTGATATCAATCAGTGAGTCCCTAATCTTGGTCGTACGCATTGCGTGTTTGATTAGCGTACGGTCGAAATTGGGGGCGTCACATTTCAGGAAGGATTTTTGGCGCCGTTGCCGGGGAATATCATCATCAATTCCCAAGTAACTTCACACAATTTTTCATTCACTTGTTCTTCTTTTTATTTGCTGTTATATTTAGCTTAAAAATCAAAAATACAAAAATATTTATCTTTGATTTTTACTAGTTTACTTCTTCGCTTGCTAGTTTACTTGTCTTGCTTGTTACTTTGCTTGCTCGGTCACCATGTCTCAAACCGTGAGTTGGACAATTTTAAATATGTGGATGATTATCCAAAACTTCTATGCTGGACTAAACTTTGTATCTAGAAATCTTCTATATTCTGCTGCAGGTGGTACCTTTATGGATGTGACCGTAGGAGAGGCCACAAAACTTCTGGACAACATCATGACAAATTATTCTCAATGGCATACCGAAAGGGCTCCAACTGGTAAGAAGGTTAATTCTGTTGAAGAAATCGCTACTTTGAGTGAAAAAGTGGATGCTCTTATGAATATGGTTGCTAGTAAAAATTCTCATGTTGATCCCAATGATGTTCCCTTGTCTACTTTGATTGAGAAAAATGATGATGCTATTGATGTGAACTTTGTCTTGCGAAATAACTTCAACAACAATGCTTATAGAAGAAATTTCAATTCTAGACCGTATCCCGGTAATTCCTCTAACAACTATGGAAACTCTTATGGTAATTCTTATGGAAACTCTTCTACAAATGCTAATAGGATACCCTCTGAACTTGAGAACACAATTAAAGAATTTATTAATTCTCAAAAGGTTTTCAACACTATGGTAGAAGAAAAAATGCATGTAGTTGACAGTTTGGCTAAAAACATGGATAGAATTGCTCTTGATGTGGAAACTCTTAAAAATAAAGCTTTGCCACCCAGGCATGATTTCAATATTGCTATTAAATCTATCCAAATAACTATCAATGAAAGTAAGGAGAGGACCGCTAAGTTGAGAGCTAAGCGGGATTCTTAGAAAAAGCTCTTCCACCCGGTTTTTACCGGAATCATGATGAAGATCTTAAAATGATTGGTGTTTCTCCTATTGAATATTATTTAACTCTCTGAATATAAATGATAAAGGGACTGGATATGAGTCAACTTTAGTAGAGGAGCATCCCGTTTGCTTGGAGGGTGATGATTTTGATGCTAAAACTGAAAAATATGGGTTTGGAGAGGTCAAAACTTTAACTAGTGATGCACCCACTATCTTGGACTACAAGGACTTTAATTATGATAATTTCTCTTAATTAGAATTAATTTCC
This sequence comes from Elymus sibiricus, assembly GCA_039707655.1. Classification (NCBI taxonomy): domain Eukaryota; kingdom Viridiplantae; phylum Streptophyta; class Magnoliopsida; order Poales; family Poaceae; genus Elymus; species Elymus sibiricus. The sequence goes on from CM077665.1 coordinate 254,244,507, forward strand.
TTGTTGTAATCCGTTATTAGCTCACCAATGCTTATGAACAAAACAAAGCTTTTACCGAACATATAGTAGAAGCTATGATAAGAGCTTATGATAAGAAATTTGAGCTTGAAGTTTCTATTCCTAGAAAATTGCATGATGAGTGGGAACCTAATTTCAAAATAAAGATCAATAAATATGAATGCAATGCTTTGTGTGACCTTGGTGCTAGTGTTTCTACTATTTCTAAAACTCTTTGTGATGTACTTGGTCTCACTAGTATTGAAGATTGTTACCTCAACTTGCATCTTGCGGATTCTACCATTAAGAAACCTTTAGGTAGAATTAATGATGTGGTTATTATTGAAGTTAAAAATTATGCTCCTATAGATTTTATTGTGCTTGATATTGATTGCAATCCTTCTTGTCCCATAATACTTGGAAGGCCTTTCTTACGAACTATAGGTGCAAGCATTGACATGAAAGAAGGAAACATAAGATTCCAATTCCCATTAAAGAAAGGGATGGAACACTTCCCTAGAAAGAGAATAAAACCACCTTATGAATCAATTATGAGAGCTACTTATGGGTGGAGTGTCAAAGATGACAATAATTGAAACTATGCATTATGCCTAGCTAGGGGCATAAAACAATAGCGCTTGTCGGGAGGCAACCAAATAGTTATCCTAATTTTTTGCTTTAAACTTTCTGTTTGTTTTTAATAGCATGATTATTTCCTATGTAATTATTATGGTTTTGTTTTTAAATTAGTGTTTGTGCCAAGTAAAGCCTTTGGGATGACTCACAAGATGACTAGAATCGATGCTGAAACAAAACAGAAACTTTTGACTCCAGTACAACAATTTTATTTTTTCGATAGAGAGGGATAATGATCTGAAATTTTTACATAGTGTTTCGATACAAATTTTCGAGGATGTACTAATTTTCAGAATTTTTAGAGTTACATAAGTATAGGGTCGCTACAGATTGCTGCACACTATTCTGTTTTAGACAGATTCTGTTTTTGCTTGCATAGTTGCTTATTTTGATTGAACTATGGATTGTATCGGGGGGTATAAGCCCAGGAGAAGTTAGAATACAGTACCTATTATGCGTTTATGAAATTTTAGTCAATTTACAGCAGTACTTAAACTATGCAATATGTTTCTTATACTAACGGATCTAACGAGGTTTTGTTGAGTTTTGTGTGACTGAAGTTTTCAAGTTTTGGTTGTTATCTTGATGGACAAAGGAATAAGGAGTAGCAAGAGCCTAAGCTTGGGGATGCCCAAGGCACCCGAAGGTAATATTTTAAAGGATACTCAATCGTCTAAGCTTGGGGATGCCCCGGAAGGCATCCCCTCTTTCGTCTCAAATCCATCGGTATGTCACTTGAAGCTATATTTTTGTTCGTCACATGATATGAGTTTTGCTTGGAGCGTCGTTTGCTTTTGTTTGATTTTACTTTCACTTGGACACAATCATTGTTTGCTGGACACACCTATTTAAGAGAGACACACCTTCATCATAAGTTGTTAGAATATTCTATGTGCTTCACTTATATATTTTGAGCTTTGCAGTTGCTCTAGTACGTCACTTATATATTTTTGAGCACGGTGGCATGTAGATTTTGAAGAATGATTTCACTCTCCTTCTTCACTTATATTTGTTTGAGAGTTAATGAATAGTGACACTAACTTGCATGGGTCATAAATACTAGTCCAAAAATATTAGGTATTCAAAGAATGATAATCAAAACCATCATGTAGCACATATAAAGAAATTGTGGGTTAATGATATTGATGTAGTAATATGAAATAGGTCTGAGTTCATAATTGTTAAATAGTAGAAGTGTCAATATTAAGAGGGTTGTCCTTTTCATTCATCTAAAAATTAAAGAGGCATGGTGATGATGTGTGAGCATTTCTATTCCTCATTGAAATCCTAGTGTTGTTTCGGGTCGGAAGCGCGGGATGGTTAACTCTTACCAACCTCTTCCCTCGGGGCATGCGAGTAGTACTTTCAATTATGATAAACTAATAAAACTTTGCAATAATTATATGAGTTCTCTATGACTAATGTGAAACCATGGACATACGCAATCTTACCTTTTTCATAATTTGGTAGCCTCTTCGATACCGTGCATAGCCCGTTCTCACCTTGAGGATCGGTGCAACTTCCGCCGGTGCATACAAACCCCGTGACATGATACGCTCTGTTGCACATAAGCCTTATTATACCTTCCTCAAAACAACCACCATACCTACCTATCATGTCATTTCCATAGCCATTCCGAGATATATTGCCATGCAAATTCCATCGTCACTTCACATGACTAGCTCATTCATCGTCATATTGCTCTGCATGATCATATATAGCTGACATAGTATTTGTGGCAAAGCCACCTTCATAATGTTTTTGATACATGTCACGCTAGATCATTGCACATCCTAGTACACTGCCAGAGGCATTCATACAGAGTCATATCTTCATATCAGTTCTCCATGTTGGGTTGTAAGTAAATAAAAGTGTGATGGTCATCATTATTAGAGCATTGCCCCAGTAAGGAAAGAATGATGGAGACGACGATTCTCCCATAAGTCGAGATGAGACTCCTGACGAAAATAAAGATGGGGGAGGCCAAATGAGCCCACAATCCATTCAAAAAAATTAAGAGAAAATGAGAGAAGGGATTTTGCTACTATCTTTTACCACACTTTTGCCTCAAAGTGGCACCATGTTCCTCATGTAGAGAGTCTCATGATATATCACTTTCATATGCTAGTGGGAGTTACCTATTCATTATTTCAAACTTGGCTTGTATATTCCTCTGATGGGCTTCCTCAAATGCCCGAGGTCTTCATGAGCAAGCAAGTTGGATGCACGCCCCACTTAGCTTCATTTGTACTTTCATACACTTGTAGCTCTAGTGCATCATTTGCATGGCAATCCCTACTCCTTGGATTGACATCTATCAATGGGCATCTCCATAGCCCATTGGTAAGCCTAGTTGATGTGAGACTATCTTCTCCACTTCTTACTCCTTTGATATCTACCACCATACTCTATTTCATTTAAATGCTATGTCCAATGGCTCACGCTCATGTATTGCGTGAAGAATAAAAGGTTGATGCATATTGAGAAGGTACGAACCAATTGCCTAACTTGGACACCGTGGTGCTTAACATTTGTATTAATGTGGTGAAGATGGAGCCATGCGTTGCTAATACAATAAGATGAATGGGGGGTAAACATTTCTTAAGAATCGTATACTTTTAGGAATGAACAATTCTGTTTCTTACACTTTGAATTTTGCTATGTTGATATTTGTTGATTCATCTTTTTCTCAATGAGCATACCTGAATAAGATTACATAGTGGATAGCATGTCACATCACAAATTCTGTTTTTATCATTTACCTACTCGAGGACGAGCAGGAATTAAGCTTGGGGATGCTTGATACGTCTCCAACGGATCTATAATTTTTTATTGTTCCATGCTGATATATTATCATTTTAGGATACTTTTTGGGTCTTTATTTACCAATTTATAATATTTTTGAGCACCAACCTATTAACCCAGTGCCCAGTGCTAGTTGCTGTTTTCTGCGTGTTTTTTGCTTTTCAGGTTTACAGTACCAAACGAAGTCCAATTGCCACGAAACTTTTTGATGATTTTTTCTTGACCAAAAGAAGATCTGGAAGCTTCGGAAGGAGGCCGGGGGCCGCACGAGGGCCGCACAAGCCAACAGGGTGCGTGCCAGGGGGGGCGCCCTGATGGCTTGTGTGTCCCTCGGTTGCCTCCCGACGCCCCTCTCTGGCCTATAAATTCTCTTTCACCCTAAAAATAACGGAGGCAGTCCCAAAACCCTTTTTCCACCGCTGCAAGTCTCTATTCCGTCGCGAGGCCATCTGGAGCTCCGTTCCGGCACCCTGATGAAGGGGGGATCGATCACGGAGGGCCTCTTCATCGACCTTGCTAGCCCCATGATGATGTGTGAGTAGTTCACCACAGACCTACGGGTCCATAGCTAGTACTTAGATGGCAATCTCCCTCTTATGATCTTCAATACAATGGTCATCGCATCTTCGCTTTGATATATCCGGTGTAATCCTATTGTTCGGTGTGTTTGTTGGGATCCGATGAATTGTGGGTCTATGTTCAGATTATTCATGAAAAGTATTTGAGATGCCTCTGAATTATATTATCTCTTATGTGAATAATCATTATAGCTTCGTAATGCTCTCCGGTCTATTGATTTGCTTTGGCCAAGTAGATTGATATTTTATCGGTGGGAGTGGTGCGGTTTGGTAGGTTCTACCTGGCGAGTTTCTATATCCCAGTGACAAAGTATGGGACAAGATGCGTCTTTGTGTCGTTGCTACTAAGGATAAAATGATGTGGTTCATTCATATTGTTTGAGTTTACTTTGTCTACATCATGTCATCGTTCTCCAAGCATTACTCTTTTTTGCTTAATATTCTAGATGCATGATGAATAGTGCTCGATGAGTGGAGTAATAGTAATAGGTGCAGGCAGGAGTCGGCCTATTTGCTTATGGACATGATGCCTATATATACATGATCATTGCCATGAAAATCGCATAACTCTCCGCTTTTTTATCAATTGCCCAACAGTAATTTGTTTACCCGCCGTATGTTGCATATGTTCCTCATATAGAGAGTCTCCTCATATAGAGAGAAAAAGAGACAAGGGACTTTGCTACTATCCCTTACCACACTTGTGACAAAAAGTGGCACCATGTTCCTCATATAGAGAGTCTTTGGATTTGTCATTTTCATATGCTAGTGGGGATTTTTTATTATAGAACTTGGCATGCATATTCCGATGACGGGCTTCCTCAAATGTCCGAGGTCTTCATGAGCAAGCAAGTTGGATGCACACCCACTTAGCTTCCGTTGAGCTTTCATACACTTAGCTCTAGTGCATCCGTTGCATGGCAGTCCCTACTCCTCGCATTGATATCTATTGATGGGCATCTCTATAGCCCGTTGATACACCTAGTTGATGCGGGACTTTATTTCCACTTTGACTCCTTTTGAACCCTACCACCACACTCAATTCCACCCATATGCCATATCCATGGCTCATGCTCATGTATTGAGTGAGTTATAAAATACTGAAGCGCGTTAAGAAGTATGATCCAACAGCCTGACTTGACATCTTGGTGCTCATGATTTGTACTTATGTGGTAAAGACGGAGTCATGCCATGCTAATATGATAAAATGAGTGGGGAGTAACGTTCTTGAAGAATCGTATATTTTGAAAGTTAATGATTATGTTACTTATGTTTATGGATATTATTATGTTGATTTTTATTAGTTCATCGCTTCTCGAAGATCATATCTAAAAGAGATTACATGTTGGATAGCATGTCACTGATACGTCTCCAATGTATCTATAATTTTTGATTGTTCCATACTGATATATTATCATTCTAGGATACTTTTTGGGTCTTTATTTACCAATTTATAATAGTTTTGAGCACTAACCTACTGACCCAGTGCCCAATGCCAGTTGTTGTTTTCTGCGTGTTTTTTACTTTTCAGGTTTACAGTACCAAACGAGGTCCAATTGCCACGAAACAATTTGATGATTTTTTCTAGACCAAAAGAAGACTTGGAAGCTTTGGAAGGACGCCGGGGGCCGCACGAGGGCGGTACAAGCCAACGGGGCGCACCCCAGGGCCCCGCGCCCTGATGGCTTGTGCCTCCCTCGGCTGCGTCCCAACGCCCCTCTCTGGCCTATAAATTCTCTTTCACCCTAAAAATAACGGAGACAGTCCCGAAACCCTTTTTCCGCCGTCGCAAGTCTCTGTTCCGTCATGAAGCCATCTGGAGCTCCATTCCGGCACCCTGCCATAGGGGGGATCGATCATGGAGGGGCTTTCATCAACCTTGCTGCCCTCATAATGATGTGTGAGTAGTTCACCACAGACGTACGGGTCCATAGCTAGTACCAAGATAGCAATCTCTCTCTCTCTCTTATGATCTTCAATACAATGATCATCGCATCTTCGCTTTGATCTATCCGATGTAATCCTATTATGCGGTGTGTTTGTTGGGATCCGATAAATTGTGGGTTTATGTTCAGATTATTCATGAAAAGTATTTGAGATGCCTCTGAATTATATTATGTCTTATGTGCATGATTATTATAGCTTCGTAATGCTCTCCGATCTATTGATATGCTTTGGCCAAGTGATTGATATTTCATCGGTGGGAGTGGTGCGTTGTGGTAGGTTCAACCTGGCGACTTTCTCTATCCCAGTGACAAAGTAGGGGACAAGATGCATCATTGTGTTGTTGCTACTAAGGATAAAACGATGGGGTTCATTCATATTGTTTGAGTTTACTTTGTCTACATCATGTCATCGTTCTCCAAGCATTTTTCGGGTCACGATGCACATGATCACCTATGGGGCCATCAGCCCCTTTGTGGTTCGGCGGGGGCGAGATCACGTTGCACAAAGAGCTGAGATCGTGGGACAACGCTACGTTTAGACACGGGTGTTTTACCCAGGCTCGGGCCGCTAAGAAGCGTAAAACCCTACTCCTGCTTTGGTGGATTGATCGGGGGAGCACGAAGCACACGCAGAGCTCAAACCCGGCAAGGTCGCCTTCGGGAGAGCTACTACGCAAGTACAAGTGTCCAAAAGTCTGAATCTTTAGCTAGGTTGCCTTGAGCCTCCTTTTACAGCTCAAGGGGCGACCACAGTGGCAAAACAGACATTATCTAGTGATTAGATAGCTAACAGTGCTTTCATACCTAACTCTGGCTTTTAGGAGAAAATACCATGATTGCTAATCGAGGTGGCGTGCGGGGGTGCATCCCCGGCAAGCTCCTATCACCGCTTTGGCTAACTGTTGCTTAGTATCTTGACACGCCTCTGGACTGGTGTCAAACGGGCGTAATCTGCCTTCCGGTGTGCCGCCACGTACTTAGCGAGAGCCACTTAGCCACCTGAGGGCTCGATACCGCATCGACAAATGACTGACGTTGCGATGCGGTGGAGCGGTGGCCGATCGGCTCGCGCCTGCCGGGGGATGGCTTCCTGGGTCTTCCTGAGGATGTGTGCAGCTCGGTCCCTGGCAGGCACCAAGGACACGGTTGGCATGGCTTGGGCCTGTCCTGGGCCATTGTATTGACCTTGCCGGCGTTGTTTGGCTAGCGTAGGTGGCTTCTGCCGGGGTCTTGGTCTTTGACTGTTGGCTTCGTTGAGGGGTTCTGCTACTACTGCCTGTGCATAAGTCAGGGGCACTGGGTACCCCAGTCCTAGTGCACCGACAGGAGCCCCCGGGTCTGGTCCAAACGCGCTCGCACATCGTCGTTGGGTCAGGCCCAAAATTTATGCACAAGCACTCAATATGAGGGAATAACTGTCGTCTTTTAAGCCAGCATTTACTGCTACCTCAGGCCGTTTCCGCCACGCGCGCCGCATGCATTGCGGGGAGTTGCGGCGGATGCGCATGGCCCGAAAGGCGTGGGTGCGGCAAAAACTGCAGCGCCAGGGATTGGAGTAATGGGGCGGTTACCTGTTCGCCCGTGATCGTGGGTAGTGGGATTGGTGGAGATGGGCGGCCTCCTTGGAGCGGAGGGGAGCCAGCCCCCCGTGTTCCTCCCTATAAATTGGGGGGTCACAGCGGGCGATGCTCATCCATCCCCCTCTCCTCCTCAATCTCGATTTCTCATAGCTTGCCCTTCTTCTTCGGTCATCGGACCGTCCCTTCCCTCCTGATGATCAGGGGGGAGGGTCAGGAGAGAGCGCCCGCCACCGCAGGGTCCTCTTCTTGCGTCCATGCCTAGCCCCTGCTTGGGTCGAAGGTTTTGGACTGAGAGCTGGCGGGAGAGGCCTCGTACGGGGAACTGGGCGGCATGGCGGCCGCACCAGGGGCATCTACGGTGTTGCTCTCATTTCTGCGTCGCTCGCTGCTTCAGTCTTGGCGGAACATTGCGCGGACGACACCACGGTGGAGCCCATAGCAGAGACGCGGTGCTGCGGTCGACCGCGGTCCCTGCGCTCCTTCTTAAAGGTGACGAAGAAAGATCGGCCGCCCGGCCATCGGCTGCGCGCGAGTGGTCGTAGTAGCGGTCCGTCATGGGTCGTGGCAGAGTTCCCTACCCACGTCATTAGGTATTCTGCTCATGGGTAGGGACCTTCTGCCTGCCTATACTCCTTAAGGACAGGGATTCTTCTCCGCCTCAGGTCGACGGGGACGACCATGCTCTCTGTGAGGCTCTTCGAGAAGCTTGGCGTTCGCCTTGGCTGCCGCGTCGAGGGTTCGGACGGCGGCGGAGGTGCTCCCTCGAGCGGTGACGGTGAGGAAGATGATGACGGCAGCAACCCACGACGCTTCTTGAGCGGAGACGGAGGCTCCGAGGCGTCGTGATTGCCGGCAGCACCATCATCACCAGCTGTGCTCCAGCAGTGCCACCATCTGTACCTGCCCTCCGTCTTCTTCCTCCTTGCCGGCTTCGTCCGCCCTACTTGGGGCAGGATCTCCATGATCCTCTGGGGGCGCATCCCGCTGCCCCTGGCGGGGAGGTGCCGAATCCCAGCCAGGCACTCCTTTTGCCCCCTTCTTCTTCTCCATTTGATCCCTAGGGGGAGAGGGACAAGAAAGGCATTACGGGGCACTTATCTTTTTATAAATCAAAAGATGTAGGCGCTTGCCAAGTTTTAGCTAATCATAATGTAATCTTTTCTCCATTTTGTACTGAAAATGAATGAAAGAATGCTATTTTTCTTCCTTAAGTATTGTCCCTTTCTCCTCTTGTTTATACTGTGTTAGCATGTTTGCCTCTGCCGTATGGAACTATCTGCCGGGTCAGTATGTACCGCGAGTGCCAAAGGGGGGAGCGAGCCCCCGGCAGCAAGCTGGTATCATTCCCTGATAGGGCTCCTTGTCGGTATCGGTGTGGCTCCCCAGAGCTGCTAATCAACAGGAGCTGGGAAACGGCTCGTCCCGACAAGGGTTTCCATTGCGTTAAGGACTCCACGGTACATAGTAAAAGAGGATAGTAAGGGTTTCCTTAAGGGGGCGAAATGGCTTTAGGCTTGGAATATGCGATTATACTTATCTTTTTAGGCAATATTCCTTTCTGGAGTATGACAGTCCACCGTCCTTGTTTCTCCGCCCTCCTACCTTGTTTTCCTAGTGGTCAAACATGTAGGGCAAGAGGCCTCGGTCCTCTGGCAAGAGAGAACATGGCAACAAGGATAATGGGCTCACCAAGTACTCTAGCAAATTTCTAAAACTTAAAAGCGATAACATTGCAACATAAAAATGCATAGCAAAACATGCAGTTTGATGGTATGATGCAATGCCTAGCATTATTATTGCATGCACAGGGTCTGTGCCTGACTTTGTACAAAGGGTTACATGCAACTGCGGCAAGGCTTGTACAAAAGATGGCTGCCGGGGACTGAGCCCAGCAACCGCGCCTTACGGGTAGAACTTACGAAGATGCTCAATATTCCATGAGTTAAGCATTTTGGTGCCATCTTCGGTCTCTAGACGGACTGTGCCAGGTCTCATGACTCGTGCTACCCGGTAAGGGCCTTCCCACTTCGGCGTCAACTTGTTGGTACCCTTGGCGGACTGAACGCGCCTAAGGACAAGGTCGCCTTCCTCAAGGCTCCGGCGTGGACCCTACGGCTGTGATAGTGGCGCAGGGCCTGTTGGTAGCGTGCAGCACGCATAGCGGCCCCGAGACGATCTTCCTCGAGGAGCATGGCATCGTCATGTCATAGCTGCTCTTGCTCTACTTCATCGTAGGCAAGTACTCGAGGTGACCCGTATATGAGTTCCGTGGGGAGAACTGCTTCTGCCCCATATACTAGGGAGAAGGGCGTCTGGCCGGTAGCTCAATTCGGTGTCGTTCTGAGGGACCAAACAACCATCGGCAGCTCATCTATCCAACGCTTTCTGCATCTCCGCAGTCTATCGAAAGTTCTTGTCTTGAGTCCACGCAACACTTCAGCATTCGTCCTCTCGACTTGCCCGTTGCTCCTTGGGTGGGCAACAGAGGCGAAGGAGACCTTGCTTCCAAGGCTTTGGATGTATTGCATGAAGGTGCGGCTCGTGAACTGGGTGCCATTATCGGTGATTACCCTGTTGGGCACTCCAAAACAGCACACCAGTCCTTTCAGGAACTTGACAGCGGACTGTGCGGTCACCTTCCTCACTGGTTCCACCTCAGGCCACTTTGTAAACTTGTTGATGGATACGAACAAAAATTCAAAGCCCCCGACAGCACAGGGAAAGGGGCCCAAAATATCGAGCCCCCAGACCGAGAACGGCCAGGATAAAGGGATCATCTGGAGGGCTTGCGCTGGTTGATGAATGTTCTTGGAATGGAGCTGGCATGCCTCACACTGGATGACTAGCTCAGTCGCATCTTGGAGGGCAGTGGGCCAATAGAAACCCTGCCGGAAGGCTTTCCCGGCAAGGGCCCTTGATCCAATGTGAGACCCACACACGCCTCTGTGAATCTCTGCCAACAGCTTTAGTCCATCTTCCCGGCACATACACCTTAATTTCACACCGCTTGGTCTTTTTCTGTACAGAGTGTCGTCGACAAACTGGTACATACTTGATTGACGGGCTACTTTTTTGGCTTCCTCTTGTTCTTTGGGAAGTTCTCTTGTTTGCAGGAAGTGGACTATGTGTTGTGCCCAAGCTGGAGCACGTGGCTCGATAACGAGGACTAAAGGCATCTCCTTGTTCATGGGAGCGGTTACCTCAACCGCAAGGACATGGGGTCCTGCAGGAGGGAGCAGCTCACCAACCGAAACGGGGTTGTCCCCAGCAGCCTCTCTACCAAAGGCTTCGGGAAGCTCTGCCGGGAAATGCTTGCCGGAGTTCAACTTTCCTCTTTTCCTGGTCATCGTTGATGGGGATACTGATGGCTGAGTGAGGTGGAGGACAAAGGTTCCTGGTTCCATAGGGAGCTTTTGCGCAACGCACTTGGATAGATGATCAGCGATGCTATTTTCTGCACGCGGCACGTGCTCTGTTTGCAATCCATCAAAGCGCTCCTCCAGCTTTCTCACCTCTTTCACGTATGCTTCCATCAACGAACTCTGATACTCTTTGTTGACTTGTCTCACCACGAGTTGAGAATCTCCTCGGATGATCAGTTTCTTGATTCCCAACTCCACCGCGATCCTGAGTCCGGCAAGGAGCCCCTCATACTCAGCAGTGTTGTTGGCGGCCTCCTCCCAGGGAAAGTGCATTTGGACCACATATTTGAGATGCTCTCCAGTGGGGGCGATGAGGAGCACGCCTGCTCCAGCGCCCTGAAGTGAGAAAGCACCGTCAAAGTACATGATCCATTCTTTAGGCGCTTCTTTGCCGGGGAGAATTGTCTCTGGAACCTCTTTGTCTAGCGTGGGTGTCCATTCCGCAATGAATTCCGCCAATGCCCTGCTCTGGATTGTGGAAGTGCTCTCATACTTCAGACCAAAGCTTGATAGTTCTAGCACCCACTCAACTATCCTGCCAGTGGCTTCGGGATTCCTCAATATACGCTGCAGCGGGAAGCAGGTGGCAATAGTGATCTCGTGGGCTTGGAAGTAGTGGTGCAGCTTCCTCGAGGCCATGAGAAGGCCAAAGATCAGCTTTTGCGCTCCGGAGTACATTGATCTAGCCCCTTGTAATAAGCAACTAACAAAGTACACTGGTCGCTGCACCACTTTCTTCTTCGCTACTTCCTTGAAACTGCCTTCGTCTGCTTGCTCAGGTTCCCCTTAGCCCATATCAGGTCCTGCCACGAATCCTTCGGTTCCATCCCCGGTGACATCAGTTGCAGCGGCTGCGTTCTCACCCACTTCCCGCTGCACCACCAGCGCTGCACTAACCACTTGATTTGTTGCCGCCAAGTATAGCAGCAACGGTTCTTGCGGTTTAGGTGCGACCAAGGTGGGAGCCGAGGAAAGGTAAGCTATTAGATCTTGCAGCGCTGCTTCTGCTTCCGGGGTCCACTTCATTGGGCCGGCCTTTTTCAAAATCTTGAAAAACGGCAGGGCGCGCTCAGCAGATTTGGAGATGAACCTACTCAACGCGGCAATGCATCCGGCCAAGCGCCTTACGTCCTTGATGGTCTTGGGTGCTTGTATCTGCTCGATTGCTTTGATCTTGTCGGGATTGGCTTCTATTCCTCGCTGAGACACAAAGAACCCAAGCAGCTTGCCGGATGGGACACCAAACATACACTTCTCAGGGTTGAGCTTCAAATTCATATTGCGTAAGTTGATAAAAGTTTCTTCCAAGTCTTGTATGAGAGTTGCTCCATCTTTGGTTTTGACTACTATGTCATCCATATAAGCTTCCACGTTCCTGTGCAACTGAGGTTCAAATCCAATCTGCACGGCCCTTGCAAAGGTAGAACCAGCGCTCTTTGACCCTAAGGGCATACGTACAAAGCAGTATGTGCCACACGGAGTTATGAACACGGTCTTCTCCTCATCTTCCTTGGCCATGAATATCTGGTGGTATCTGGAGTATGAGTCCAAGAAGGAAAGCAAGTCACATCCGGAAGTGGAATCAACAATCTGATTGATGCGCGGCAAGGGAAACGGGTCCTTCGGGCATGCTTTGTTTAAGTCAGTGAAATCAATGCAAAGCCTCCATTTCCCATTCGCCTTGCGCACCACCACCGGGTTGGCTAACCATGTTGGATGCAACACTCCACTGACCAAACCAGTCGCTTCAAGCTTCTTGATCTCTTTGGCAATGAACTGTTGCCGCTCCAAGGCTTGCTTCCTAACTTTCTGCTTGACGGGCCTGGCATGAGGGGAGACAGCAAGGTGGTGCTCAATTACCTCCCTGGGAGCACCGAAATCTGACCCATGAGAGCCGGTTCCTGACCCGCCAGGCGGTCCATTGTCGTTACCATGATGCTGGTTAAGGTTGTAATTCCGGAACTCCCGCATGATATAACAATCATTCCAAGCGTGGGTGGACGGCTTGTTGGGAAGACTGTGCTTCGGGCAGGGGTCGTTGAGCATTGCTTCCATGTTGAAAGGCTTGCCCTTGCCAAAAGGCGGTTTACCATTACCCTTGGTGCGGTTGTTTCCAGTGTTGGTTTTGGCCACCAGATCTGATCCGCCGTCTGGATGCTTCCGTTTACCACCATTGCCTGGATTGTTATTTCCTGTCCCGTTCTGCTGCTGACCCTTGTTGTTGCCATTCTTCTTACCCTTAGCAGATTTCTCATCATCAGAACCAGGATCCTTCGTGCTGTCAGAATCTGCATATTTAGTGAGAGCTGCCATGAGCTCACCCATGTCCTGGCAAGAACGCTTGAGTCATCCAAGCTTCTGCTTAAGGGGCAAAAAGTGGCAATTCTTCTCCATAATCAGAACCACCTGAGCTGCTGTGATATTATCAGATGAGTGGATAATGGTTGAGACCCGCCGGACCCAATGATGAGCCGACTCATCCTCACGCTACACGCAATGATCCAAATCAACGATCGTCATAGGCTACTTGCACGTCCCTTGAAAATTCTTGATAAATCGTGCTTTCAACTCGTCCTAGGAATTAATGGTATTGGGGGGCAGACCCTTTAACCATGTACGAGCCGGTCCTTCCAACATCATGATGAAGTACTTAGCACAGACTGCATCACTAACATCTAACATCTCCATGGCTAGCTCATAACTCTCAATCCAGGCTTCTGGAGGTAGATCAGCTGTGTAGTTAGGCACTTTGCGCGGACCCTTAAAATCCTTCGGCAGGCGCTCGATCCATAGAGCCGGTGCTAAACACGGCACTTCAACTGCCCTGGTGGTGACTCCGGCTCCCACCGAAGTTGAAGGGGTCTCCTGGTGCGGCTCTTGGTAAGCCGTCGCGGCCACCGCCTCACGCTGAGCTCTGGAATTATCCACGATCGCTTGAGCATTGACAACGGGTGGGCCATCATGGGGCGGGTTCCAACGTCGCTCGCTGCTAGAGACCGCCGGTGACTCCATGCGCCGGCTATAACAGCGGCTTGGAAGAGGGGTTGAGTGCACACGACTTCGGCTATACGTATACTTCTCCTGTTGGGCCACCGTTGTCTGCAATAACTCAATGGCATTCCGTGCTTCTGCGGCGAAGGGTGTCCCGTCGGCAAGAGGGAGCACATTGAGCCTGGCAGCTTCCGCTATCATGTTCTCTACCAGTTTAGAATAATGACTAGGTGGTGTCATAAAACGCTGCGGCGGGGTCTGATTCCTGCGGGGCGGGTCTGGCTGCCGATGCTGAGTAGCTATTCCCAGGCACTTCCGCCGTTCGGGCCACGGTCAGAGGTGTATTCGGTCCTGCCCCTAGCGTGTTAAAAAGGTTTCTGGGCTCATACTGCTCAGGCAGGCGTGTCTGATGCCTCATCCGAATAACTACTTATGAGGCTTGTTGATCCAGATTGAGGCGAAAAGCTTCAGCCCTCAGACGCTCCGACTCAGCATCCATCTGAGCCTGCATTGCAATTATATCCTCCTGGGCCCTGGTCATCTAGTCTTTCAGCCTCATGATCTATGCATTATGGCCTGCCTGATTTCCAGCTGTGACCTCGGTTCCCATCAGAGTTGTCAGCTCATTCATTAGATCCAGCAAAACTTGAGTCGGCGGCCTGGCTGACCCGACCCCTGCTGCGCCGGTAGCCGCTGCCCCAGCCGCCGTGCTGCTGGAACCCGGCACCGTGCCTGCCATGAAGATGGCGGCTTGGCTCGACGGCTCATAGGGCTCCGGAATACTGTCGCCATAGAAGTAGCCCCCAAGCCCACCATCGTGAAGCTGGTAAATTGACTCCGTCTCTCCGCTTGAGGATCCATCCTCCGAGCAAACGATGGTTTCTCCTCCTGACACGGAATCTTCCGCAAGTTCCGCGCCTTGCGTGAAGCCTAAGAAAACGTGCTTCCGGCCGGGTTGAATCCGGGCAGGTTGCGCGCGCCGGGACGACTCGACGATGTTGGTGCAGATGTCCGGCCCGGGCTTAGATCCGCCGATCTTCCCGATGAAAACGTGAATTCCACCGAAGGGGACCCGGTACCCGTACTCGATTGAGTCGGCCTCGGGGCCCCAGCCGGCGTCGTCGATGTAGAGCTTGCCGCGGCGACTCTTAGTCATCCTGCCAACGGTGTATCCCTCAATCCCTGGGAGAGAGCCCTTCGAATACGCCAAACCACCATGCATCTGCCCCACGGTGGGCGCCAACTATCGTGGTTTTATCACGACAGATGTCCTACTGAAAGGACTTAGGGGTGAAGCTATCGCTACGGCGGTTAACTCGAAGGGGTTGGTCGGGACGAAAGACACGGGTTTACCCAGGTTCGGCCCCTCTCGAACGAGGTAAAAGCCTACGTCCTGCTTTGAGTTGTATTGATTGGGTGTCGATTACAAGGGAGCGGATTCGCTTGACCTAGATATCGATCAATGGTTTCTTACCTTAAGCCGCCCAGGGAACCCGCCTTTATATACACAGGTCGAGGCCGTGGGTTTACAAGAGTCCGGGTCGGGTTACATCTAGTAACCGACCTTATTCCTAAATCGCCTTGCCTTCTCTGGCAAGCCATCTCCCGGCGGCTTACGCCTCCGGGTCACACACCGCCTTCCGACTATGGGCCTCCGCCCGGCCTTTCTGGTAAGCTACCTCCAGGCTTGTCTTGGTCTTCAGGCCTGTTTAAGGCCTTATTGCTAAGTCGCCAACTTCCTAACTGGGCCCCTCCTAGGCGGGTCATAGCATGGGGTTATATCCCCAACAGTAAGTCAATGACCCAACTGCACTTCAAGTTGCTTTGATCCTTCACTTGTCCTCTAATAACTCCCTTTTCTCCATCCATTCAACAGAGTTCTGCGTGGATGAAGAAGAGACCTCCAAGATCAAGAAAGAACTGGATCAGGCTACGGGCATTCTTCGTGACAGCTCGGCGCTTTCTCTTCTCCGACTGGAGGAACGCGTCGGTGAAGTGACTGTCTTCCTCAACCGCCTGCGTACGGCTGTCAAAGATGTCGACCGAGAAGTCGCCCCCGAGGAGGAGTTCTCGAGCGACTTGGACGTTCTCATCAACCGTATGTAGGATGTACCTCTCCGAGTGCAATCTTGGAAGAAGTCTGCCGCACGTGCTAGAGCCGACATCGCCCTCTCACTCGTTCGCATCCATTGCAAGGGCGTAGATGAGGAGAAGTTGAAGTAACTGAAGGTCGTCAACAGGAAGAATGCCAAGATTGAAGACTTTATGGAGACGTTCCTTGCGGCTGCCACTCGGATTGCGGACTTCATTGACCTCGACACCTTCACTGACGCAGTAGCTCCGACTACCACCGAGTGATCCTTGGATAAAAAACTTCAAATGACATTTGTCTCGGTATGCCGAGTGGTTTATGTAACCGTACATTTGACGTGACCTAGCGGCCACGACTACCTGCGCTTTTCTTTGAACTATAAGCAGTTTGATTGCTTTCATTTGGTTCTTTGAGCGTTTGGCCCGGTCCCCGAGTGTGGACGATGTTCTCAATTGGAGTAGTTTTTATACTTAGGCGAAATCAGGATCGCCGCTAAGTCCCCGAGTGTGGATGGTGTCCTCACTCGGAGTAGTTTTACACTTGGGTGAAATCAGGTTCGCGGCTAAGCCCCAGAGTGTGGACGATGTTCTCACCCGGAGTAGTTTTCGTACTTAGGCGAAATCAGGTTCGCGACTAAGTCCCCGAGTGTGGATGATGTCCTCACTCGGAGTAGTTTTACACTTAGGCAAAATCAGGTTCGCGGCTAAGCCCCCGAGTATGGACGATGTCCTCACTCGGAGTAGTTTTCATACTTAGGCGAAATCAGGTTTGCGAATAAGTCCCCGAGTGTGGATGATGTCCTCACTAGGAGTAGTTTTAATACTTAGGCAAAATCAGGTTCGTGGCTAAGTCCCCGAGTGTGGATGATGTCCTCACTCGGAGTAGTTTTTATACTTAGGCAAAATCAGGTTCACGGCTAAGCCCCCGAGTGTGGACGATGTCCTCACTTGGAGTAGTCGTTATACTTAGGCGAAATCAGGTTTGCGGCTAATCCCCTGAGTGTGGACGATGTCCTCACTCGGAGTAATCTTTATACTTAGGCGAAATGAGGTTTGCAGCTAAGCCCCCGTGTGTGGACGATGTCCTCACTCGGAGTAGTCTTTATACTTAGGCAAAATCAGGTTCGTGGCTAAGCCCCCGTGTGTGTACGATATCCTCACTCAAAGCAGTCTTTATACTTAGGTGAAATCAGGTTCGCGGCTAAGCCCCCGAGTGCGGACGATGTCCTCACTCGTAGTGCGTCGATCCATACACCCACTGGGGGTTAGGAAAGTTACAAGGATCATCAGGGTGAAAAAATCGAAAAGTTTTGACAAAGTGTAGGAAAAGTAAATACTTTTATTCATCAAAGCCACTAGGCAGCTCATTACATGAATGATAGTGTGTTTTCTATTTTAAGTGTAGAACTTGCGGAGCATATCCGCGTTCCATGTCCTGGGCTCCGTTGCCTCAGTGTTGAAATTATACAACCGATAAGCTCCATTGTTCAGGACTTTACAAATCGTGAAAGGCCCTTGCCATGGAGGCGCGAGCTTGTGTGGTTTTTGTTGGTCCAGTCAGAGGACAAGGTCGCCTTCCTGGAAAGCACGCCCCTTGATCTGTCTGTCGTGATAACGCCTCAGGTCTTGCTGATAAGGCGCCGATCTGACTAGAGCGAGCTCTCTCTCCTCTTCCAAGAGTTCCAGACCATCTTGACATGCTACTTCTGCTTCAGCTTCATCATAAAGTTCCACTCGGGGAGCATTATGATGCACGTCACTTAGCAAGATGGCTTCAGATCCGTATACCATAAAGAATGAAGTGCGCTTGGTCGAGCGGTTCGGGGTCGTCCGACTACCCCATAGTACAGACGGTAGCTCTTCGACCCAGGCTCTTGCAGCGTACTCCAGATCCCTCATTAGTCGAGGCTTCAATCCTTGTAGAATCATCCCATTCGTTCGCTCTGCTTGCCCATTCGACTGCGGGTGAGCCATAGAGGCATAGTTCACCTGAGTGCCTGGGGAGTAACAAAACTTACAGAATTCATCTGAGTCAAAAAAATTCCCGTTGTTAGTGATGATATCATGTGGAACTCCAAATCTGAAGATAATCTGCTAAATGAAACTGACAGCTGTCTTTGCATCCAAGATTTTGATGGGCTTAGCTTCAACCCACTTGGTGAACTTATCCACCGCCACTAGCAGGTGGGTGAACCTACTCGACCTGGTCCGTAGAGGGCCGACCATATCGAGACCCCATACGGCAAATGGCCAGGTGAGCGGGATGGTCTTCCATGCAGATGCAGGCTTGTGCGTCTCATTCTTATAGAACTGACACCCAACACAGAGGTCGACCAAATCCTTTGCTGCCTCATTGGCTCGGGGCCAATAAAAACCTGCACAGAAAGCTTTCGCGACTAATGTCCGAGAGGACGCGTGATTACCACAGGTCCCCGAATGAATCTCATGCAAGATCTGTAATCCTTCCTCTGGGGAAATGCACTTCTGAGTTACACATGTAGTGCTTTTCTTGTACAACTGTTATCCCATCACCTCAAAGGACTTAGACCGGCGGACGATCCGACGGGCTTCCTCTTCGTCTTCAGGGAGCTCTTGCCGGAGCAAGTATGCTAAGTAAGGTTGGGTCCACTCGGGAGTGATTACCAACATTTCATGGACAAGGTCCACCATGGCTGGAATGTCAACCCCAGTCAGATTTGAAGGTCCGACTGCTTATGGGGGCTCCTCAATGAAAGGATCTTCTTTAACTGAGGGAGAGCGCGCGTGCTCAAGGAATATGCCTTTAGGCACAACCCGTCGAGTGGAACCGATCTTAGCCAGGTCGTCTGCCACCTAGTTCTTCGCTCGGGGTATGTGATGCAGCTCCAAGCCTTCAAAATTCTTCTCCAGTTTCCTCACTACATTGCAGTACCCGGTCATGGCCGTACTCTAGATATCCCATTCTTTCATCACTTGATTGACAACGAGGTCCGAATCGCCGAATATCATCAAACGTCGGATACCGAGTGAGATGGCCATTCGAAGCCCATACAGGAGGGCTTCGTATTCGGCCTCGTTGTTAGACGAATCAAAGTGGATTTGAAGGATGTAGCTCAATCGGTCTCCTCTGGGGGAGACGAGAACCACTCTGGCACCGGATCCTTGGAGCGTCTTGGATCCATTAAAAAACATGGTCCAGTGTTCGGGGATACTTGGGGCTGGCTGTTCTCGTTCTATCCACTCGGCAAAAAAGTCCACTAGCGCTTGAGACTTGATTGCCTTTTTGGCTTCAAACTTGATCTCCAACGAGAGCAGCTCAATCACCCATTTTGCCACTCGGCCCGTGGCATCTCTGTTATGTAGGATTTCTGACAGGGGGCATCACTGATAACCGTGAACCAGTGCTCTTGGAAGTAATGAGACACCTTCTTAACAGTTAAGTAAATACCATAGACTAACTTCTGGTAGTGCGGATACCTTTGCTTGGAGGGGGTCAAGACTTCTGAGATGTAATAGACATGTCTTTGTACTTTGAATGCTTTTCCTGATTCCTCGTGCTCCACAGTGAGGACAGTGCTGATCACTTGGCTGGTAGCCGCGATGTAAAATAGCAAAGGCTCTCGGCTGCTCGGAGCAGCTAACACTGGCTGGGTGGAAAGCAAGGCCTTGAGCTCTTCGAATGTGGCTTGTGCTTCAGGTGTCCACTCAAAGCTATCAGTCTTCTTCATCAATCGGTAAAGAGGCGATGCCTTTTCACCGAGTCTAGAGATGAATCTACTCAAGGATGCAAGGCACCACGTGAGCTTTTGCACGTCATGTAGACGTACTGGTTTCTTCATTCGGACAATAGCGCCGATTTTGTCAGGATTAGCATCGATTCCACGTTCGGAAACGAGAAAACTGAGTAGCTTGCCTGATGGCACTCCGAATGTTCATTTTGCAGGATTAAGCTTTATCTGAAAGCGCCACTGGTTCGCGAAGGTTTCGGCGAGGTCTGCCTTTCCTGGACTTAACCACGATGTCATCCATGTACGCCTCCACGTTCTGACTGATTTCCTTTTGCAAGCACTTTTGGATCATGCGCATAAAGGTCGCCCCGGCATTCTTGAGACCGAATGGCATAGAGATGTAGAAGAAACACCCGAATGGGGTGATGAAGGTTGTTTTTATTTCATTAGGCCCGTACATTCGGATCTGGTGGTACCCGGAGTACGCATCCAGGAACAACAGGCGTTCGCATCCGGCAGTGGAATCTACTATCTGGTCTATGCGGGGAAGAGGAAAATGGTCTTTTGGGCAGGCCCGATTGTGATGCTTGAAGTCAATGCACATCCGGAGGGATTTGTCCTCCTTGGGCACCAATATAGGGTTGGCGAGCCACTCGGAATGATACACCTCGCGAATGAACTCGGCAGCTAGGAACCGAGTGATTTCTTCACCAATCGCCTTGCGCTTCTCGACGGAGGATCGGCGCAAGTGTTTCTTGACTGGTTTGATCTTTGGGTCAACTCGGAGTCGGTGCTCAGCCAGTTCCCTAGGAACCCCCAGCATGTCAGATGGCTTCCATGCGCAGATATCCCAGTTCTCACTGAGGAACTGGATGAGCTCGGCTTCCTATTTGTCACCGAGTGTCGTCAAGATGTTCGTGGGAGCGGCACTCAGATCGTTCGGGTGAATGTGAACTTGCTTGGTCTCACCGGCCGACCGGAATGCTGGTTCCATATCCAGTCATTTGGACTTGAGAAAATCCGCAGTGTCCACCATCTTCTTGTACCCCTCGAGTTCGACTGCGAGTACTTGCTCGTTAGCAATCTTGGAGCCCTGCTGGAGGCACTCCTCGCCGACTATCCAATCGCCGGTCACCATGATCGCTCCTTTCGGCCCAGGCATCTTAAGTTTCAGATACACATAACATGGACGGGCCATGAAACATGCGTAGGCGGTCCTACCTAGGATGGCATGATAGGCGCTGCGAAAGTCTACCACTTCGAACGTCAGGCGCTCCTTTCGGAAATTCCTCTCGCTTCCGAACACAACGTCCAGAGTGATTTGGCCAAGTGACTCAGCCTTCTTCCTAGGGATGACCCCATGGAAATGCTTGTTGCTCTTGCTCAGTCGGGACATCAGAATGTCCATTGCCCTGAGCGTGTCGGCGTAGATTATGTTGAGCCCACTGCCTCCATCCATCAAGACTTTGCGCAGTCGGACTCCATTGATGGGCCGGGTCAACAACCAGTGCCTGCCTCCCATAGTGGCCATGTGGGTTGGATGATCCGACTGGTCGAAGGTAATAGGAGTCTTTGTCCAGTTGAGGTACTTGATGACAGTCGGAGCTGCCATGTTTACCTCCCGACCCACAAGCCAGGGGGCGCGCCCTAGGGGGGGGCGCCCCCTAGGCTTGTGGCCGCCTTGGGACTCCTCTCCGGTATCTTTTTGCTCCAGTATTTTTTATATTTTCCAAAAATATTCTCCGTAAATTTTCAGCCCATTCCGAGAACTTTTATTTCTGCACAAAAAACGACACCATGGTAGTTCTGCTGAAAACAGCGTCAGTCCGGGTTAGTTCTAATAAAATCATACCAAAATCATATAGAATTATTGTAAACATGGCATGAATACTTCATAAATTATATATACGTAGGAGACGTATCAGCATCCCCAAGCTTAATTCCTGCTCGTCCTCGAGTAGGTAAATGATAAAAGAAATAATTTATGAAGTGTGAATGCTAGCAAGTGCACAAGTTTGATCAATGATAATTCCAATCACTTTTTCTAGCATCAATATAAACCATAAACAGTAGCTCATCTCATAAAACTTCTCAAGATCAAGTAACAAGCTATTCACATGTTAAAGTATAGACCAGAAAGTTTCTTGAAAACTAACAAACCATATTCCTAGTCATCGAACAATTGCAATTCACCTTATTTTCAGGAAGGGTCTATATAAGAGCTTTGATTTAGCAAATTCCACATACTCAACTATCATATAGTCTTCCATGATTATTGACACTCAAAGCATATTTTTAGAACAAATAGCATCCATCGAACACAGAGAAATATAGGGGCTTAATGTTTCGCCTCCCAACTTATTTATCATATAGATAATTGTCAACAATAATAATTCATGATCAAATATATTTGTGTGGATATATGTCTAGACCATTCCCCAACACATGACGCTTGCCAAGAGGAAAAGGCGAAATATAGGAAGTGGTGAAGATCACCATGACTCTTGCATAAAGGTAAGTACTAGAAAGTAAAAGATAGGCCCTTCGCAGAGGGAAGCATTGATTTGCAAAGGTGCCAGAGCTCGAGCTTTTAAAACAGAGATGAATAATAATTTTGAGCGGTATGGTTTCATTGTCAACATAACAACCGAGAGATCTCGGTATCTTCCATGCTAGATACATTATAGGCGGTTCCCAAACAGAATGGTAAAGTTTTTACTCCCCCTCCACCAATCAATCACACTCCACGGCGAGCCGAATCCACGGGTACCGTCCATACAAACAACAATCTTGGGGGAGTTTTGTTTCATTATATTTTGATTTGATTTTTGAGCATGGAACTGGGCATCCCGAATACCAGCCACTTTCTCGTGAATGATAGTGAATCAACACATATCGTGAGAATAACCCACCTAGCATGGAAGATACTGACAGCCCCTAGTCACTATATGAGCGATTCGGGCATACAAAACAGAATATTATTTGAGGGTTTAGAGTTTGGCACATGCAAATTTACTTGGAACGGCAGGTAAATACCGCATATAGGTAGGTATGGTGGACTCATATGGAACAACTTTGGGTTTAAGGGTGTTTGGATGCACAAGTAGTATTTCTACTTGGTGCGGAAGTTTTGGCTAGTATGACGTGGGAGCAAGCACCACATGTTGGAGGATCCATAACAATATAACTTCTATACAAATATACCCAAACATAACTCATTAAGTTGTCTTCCTTGTCCAATTTTAACTAATTTGCTCGAGTTTGAAAATAATTAATGAGCTCACAATCATAGAAGATGTCCAAGATAGTATATTTATATGTGGAATCTCTCTTCCTTCAATATTCTTTCATGAATTGTTCAAGTGACCAATGCGGTGTTTGCTAACTTTCAATAAATTTTACCACCTATACTTATTATGTGTGAAGTCATTACTCCCTATGGGATAAGTATATGAAGCATATTTAATTTCATATTTATGATATTCAATTCATTCCACCATTTACACATAGGATATAAGTGAAGCACGAGAGTGAATGACAAACTACTCCAAAAAGATATAAGTGAAGATCAATGCGTAGCCAACAATTAAATAACTATGTGAGGACTCTCTCATCTAAGAATTTCAGATATTAAGCATTTTATTAAACAGCAAGCAAAATAAAAATAGCACTCCAAGAATAGCACGCATCATGTGAACGAATAAAAATTTAGGCTCAACATAGGCTAACCGATAATTGTTGATGAAGAGAGGTGGGATGCGTAGCATCCCCAAGCTTAGATGCTTGAGCCTTCTTGAAATATTTACTTGGGGTGCCTTGGGCATCCCCAAGCTTGAGCTTTTGTATCTCGTTCAATCCTCTCATATCCCGGTTTCACCTATTCTCAAAACCTTCATCCACACAAAACTTGAAAAGAACTCGTGAGATAGGTTAGTGCATATAATAATAAATCAACTCTTTATGTACTGCCAAGACAAGTTGCACAATAATTTCAAACATCATCTACTGTTTACTATCATTTCCACAATTTATATCTACCAATATAGGTTATCAAAACCATAGGATAAGTAGATAACAAAACTATGGCAGCAATCTGTCCAAACAGAACAGTCTGTAGCAATCTATTAAACCAGTGTACTTCTGTAACTCACACAATTATGAAAATTTAGGACATGCTATAAAATTTATATGAAAATACTGTGTAAAAATTTCAGAAAGTTTCCACGTTCCAGTAAAATATGAAAATTCAAACACTACAGAAAACGTTTCTGTTTTTACACAGCGCACATCAAACATGCAATGCAAGCATCCTAAGGCAATTCTTGGAACTTTTTATTGAAAAACAAGATTATAAATAACACCTAACAGAAAACACGAAAATAAAATGACGCTCCAAGCAAAACTCATATTATGTGACGAATAAAAATATAGCTCCAAGTAAGATATACCGATAATGTTGAAGACGAAAGAGGGGCTGCCTTCCGGGGCATCCCCAAGCTTAGGCCCTTGAGTATTCCTTGGATATTACCTTGGGGGTGCCTTGGGCATCCCCAAGCTTAGATTCTTGTCACTCCTTATTCTTCTCATATCGGTGTCTCACCCAAAACTTAAAAACTTCAATCACACAAGACTTAACGGAACTTCGTGAGAAGGGTTAGTATAATAAATAAAGATAATTCACTTAGGTACTGTCAAGACAAGATTCATAATTGTTCCCACATGATACCTACTGTATTCTATCATTCCCATAATTTATACCGCTAAATATAAGCTATGGAAACACTAAAACAAGCAAACTATGCATGCAAAACAGAATCTGTCAAAAACAGAACAGTCTGTGAAGATTTGTAGTGTAACCATACTTCCCTGTCTCGAAAAATTCTGAAAAATTAGGACAACCTGAAGAATTTATATATAAAGACTGTAAAAATTTCAGAGAATTATCACGCTCTAGTAAAAAATGAAAATTCCTGTACTGGAGTCAAAAGTTTCTGTTTTGGTTCAGCATCTATTCTACTCATCTTGTGAGTCATACCAAAGGCTTTACTTGGCACTTTATAGAAATAAAAGATACGAAACATGATTAATACAGTAGCTTAATGATGTGAACACTCAAAAACAGAAAGTAAAATTGTTGGGTTATCTCCCAACAAGCGCTTTTCTTTAATGCCTTTTAGCTAGACATGATGATTTCAATGATGCTCATATAAGAATAGTAGTTGAAACATGCAAAAGAGCATCATGAATCTCATGGAAAGCACATTTAAGTCTAACCCACTTCCTATGCATAGGGATTTTGTGAGATTGGGAAGCAACCAAACTAAGAAACGAAAATTCGCATAAGTGAGCATTGAGTCATAACTAACACCGAATAATGCACCACAAGTAGGATGTAACTTCATTGCATAACTATTGACTTTCGTGCATGCATAAGGAATCACAAACCTTAACACCAATATTCCTACTAAGCATAATTACTCACTAACATGACTCAAATATTACTATCATCATGTTTCAAAACTATTACAAAGAATCAAGTTTAATTCGTCCCATGATCTTCATGAAAGTTTTTATTATATCCTCCTTGGATATCTATCACTTTGGGACTAGTTTCATATATTGCCATTGCTTTTTTGACAAGCTCAAACAAATTTAAATGAAGCACATGAGCATGAAGATTTCATCCCTCAAAAAGGTATAAGTGAAGCATGAGAGGAAATGACAAGCTACTCTCAAAAGATATAAGTGAAGATCAATGAGTAGTCAAACAATTAAGTAGCTATGTGAGGACTCTCTCTCTCTCAATAAATATTTTCAGATATTAAGCATTTTATTAAGCATCAAGCAAAAGAAAAATAATAGCACTCCAAGAATAGCACGCATCATGTGAACGAATAAAAATTTAGGCTCAACATAGGCTAACCGATAATTGTTGATGAAGAGAGGTGGGATGCATAGCATCCCCAAGCTTAGATGCTTGAGACTTCTTGAAATATTTACTTGGGGTGCCTTGGGCATCCCCAAGCTTGAGCTTTTGTATCTCGTTCAATCCTCTCATATCATGGTTTCACCTATTCTCAAAAAACTTCATCCACACAAGACTCAAAAAGAACTCGTGAGATAGGTTAGTACACATAATAATAAATCAACTCTTTATGTACTGCCAAGACAAGTTGCATAATAATTTTCAAACATCATCTACTGTTTACTATCATCTCCACAATTTATATCTACCAATATAGGCTATGGAAACTAGAGGATAAGTAGATAACAAAACTATGACAGCAATCTGTCCAAACAGAACAGTCTGTAGCAATCTATTAAACCAGTGTACTTCTGTAACTCAAAAAATTATGAAAATTTAGTACATGCTATAAAATTTATATGATAATACTGTGTAAAAATTTCAGAAACTTTCCTCGTTCCAGTAAAATATGAAAATTCAAACACTACAGCCAAAGTTTCTGTTTTCACACAGCACTCATCAAAACATGCACTGCAAGCATCCTAAGACAATTCTTTGAACCTTTTATTGAAAAACAAGATTATAAATAACACCTAACAGAGAACAACAAAATAAAATGACGCTCCAAGCAAAACTCATATTATGTGACGAATAAAAATATAGCTCCAAGTAAGATATACCGATAGTGTTGAAGATGAAAGAGGGGATGCCTTCCGGGGCATCCCCAAGCTTAGGCGCTTGAGTCTTCCTTGGATATTACCTTGGGGGTGCCTTGGGCATCCCCAAGCTTAGGTTTTTGTCACTCCTTATTCTCCTCATATCGGTGTCTCACCCAAAACTTGAAAACTTCAATCACACAAAACTTAACGGAACTTCGTGAGATGGGTTAGTATAATAAATAAAGATCATTCACTTAGGTACTGTCAAGACAAGATTCATAATTGTTCTCACATAATTCCTACTGTATTATATCATTCCCATAATTTATACCACTAAATATATACTATGAAAACACTAAAACAAGCAAACTATGCATGCAAAACAGAATCTGTCAAAAACAGAACAGTCTGTGAAGATCTGTAGTGTAGACATACTTCCCTGTCTCTGAAAATTCTTAAACGTTAGGACAACCTGAAGAATTTGTATATTAAAACTGTGTAAAAAATTCAGATCATTATCACGCTCCAGTAAAAAATTAAAATTCCTGTACTGGAGTCAAAAGTTTCTGTTTTGGTTCAGCATCAATTCTACTCATCTTGTGAGTCATCCCAAAGGCTTTACTTGGCACTTTATTGAAATAAAAGGCATAAAACATGATTACTACAGTAGCTTAATAATGTGAACACATCAAAACAGAAAGTATAAGTGTTGGGTTGTCTCCCAACAAGCGCTTTTCTCTAATGCCTTTTAGCTAGGCATGATGATTTCAATGATGCTCACGTAAAAAGTAGTAATTGGAACATGCAAGAGAGCATCATGAATCACATGACAAGAACATTTAAGTCTAACCCACTTCCTATGCATAGGGATTTTATGAGAAAAAATTTTATGGGAGCAAGAATCAACTAGCATAGGAAGGCAAAACAAGCATAACTTCAAAACTTCGAACACATAGAGAGGAAACTTGATATTATTGCAATTCCTACAAGCATATGTTCCTCCCTCATAATAATTTTCAGTAGCATCATGAAGGAATTTCACAATATAACCCGCACATAAAGCATTCTTTTCATGACCCACAAGCATAGAAAATTTGTCACTCTCCACATAAGCAATTTTCTTCTCATTCATAATAGTGGGAGCAAACTCAACAAAATAACTATCATGTGAAGCATAATCCAATTGAAAATTAAAATCATGATAACAAGTTTCATGGTTATCATTATTCTTTATAGCATACATGTCATCACAATAGTCATCATAAATAGGAGGCATGCTTTCATCATAATAAATTTTCTCATCAAAACTTGGGGGACTAAACATATCATCTTCATCAAACATAGCATCCCCAAGCTTGTAGCATTGCATATCATTAGCATCATGAATATTCAGAGAATTCATACTAGCAATATTGCAATCATGCTCATCATTTAAGGAATTCTCATTAAGTATTTTCATAAATTCTTCCTCTACCAATTGAGCACAATTTTCCAAACCATCATTTTCACGAAAGACATTAAAAAGACGAACCAATTGATGCAACCTAAACTCCATTTTTTAGTTTTATTTTATAAAACCAAACTAGTGATAAACAAGACACTAAAAGATTTAATTGCAAGATCTAAAGATATACCTTGAAGCACTCACCTCCCCGGCAACGGCGCCAGAAAAGAGCTTGATGTGTACTACGCAACTTTATTTTTGTAGACTTTGTTGGGCCTCCAAGCGCAGAGTTTTGTAGGACAGTAGCAAATTTCCCTCAAGTGGATGACCTAAGGTTTATCAATCCGTGGGAGGCGTAGGATGAAGGTGGTCTCTCTCAAACAACCCTGCAACCAAATAACAAAGAGTCTCTTCTGTCCCCAACACACCCAATACAATGGTAAATTGTATAGGTGCACTAGTTCGGCGAAGAGATGGTGATACAAGTGTAATATGGATGGTAGATATAGGTTTTTGTAATCTGAAAATATAAAAACAGCAAGGTAGCAAGTGACAAAAGTGAGCACAAACGGTATTGCAATGCTTGAAAACAAGGCCTAGGATTCATACTTTCACTAGTGCAAGTTCTCTCAACAATACAGACATAGTTGAATCATATGTAAATCCCTCTCGTGTGACAAAGAGTTCACTCCAGATTCACAAATAGCGGAGAACAAACGAAGAAATTATTGTAGGGTACGAAACCACCTCAAAGTTATCTTTTCCGATCAATCTTATGAGTTATCCCTATAAGTGTCACGAACAGCCCTAGAGTTCGTACTAAAATAACACCTTAAGATACACATCAACCAAAACCCTAATGTCACCTAGATACTCCAATGTCACCACAAGTACCCATGGGCTTGATTATACGATATGCATCACACAATTTCAGATTCATCATGTTCAATCCAACACAAAGAACTTCAAAGAGTGCCCCAAAGTTTCTACAGGAGAGTCAAGACGAAAACATGTGCCAACCCCTATGCATAGATTCCCAAGGTCACGGAAACCGCAAGTTGATCACCAAAACAAACATCAAGTGGATCAATAGAACATCCCATTGTCACCACGGATATCCCATTGCAAGACGTACATCAAGTGTTATCAAATCCTTAAAGACTCAATCCGATAAGAAAACTTCAAAGGGAAAACTCAATTCATCACAAGAAGATAGAGAGGGGAAAACTCCATATGATTCATCTATATTAATAAAGCTCGCGGTACATCTAGATCGTGTCATCTCAAGAACACGAGAGAGAGAGAGAGAGATCAAACACAAAGCTACCGGTACATACCCTCAGCCCCGAGGGTGAACTACTCCCTCCTCGTCATGGAGACCGCCGGGATGATGAAGATGGCCTCCGGTGATGGTTTCCCCCTCCGGCAGGGTGCCGGAACGGGCTCCCGATTGGTTTTTCGTGCCTACAGAGGCTTGCGGCGGCGGAACTCCCGATCTAGGTTTCTTTCTGGGGGTTTTGGTATTTATAGAAATTTTTGGCGTCGGTCTCACGTCAAGGGGACTCCCGAGGGACCCACAAGCCAGGGGGCGCGCCCTAGGGGGGGCGCCCCCTAGGATTGTGGCCTCCTTGGGACTCCTCTCCGGTATCTTTTTGCTCCAGTATTTTTTATATTTTCCAAAAATATTCTCCGTAAATTTTCAGCCCATTCCGAGAACTTTTATTTCTGCACAAAAAACGACACCATGGTAGTTCTGCTGAAAACAACGTCAGTCCGGGTTAGTTCTAATAAAATCATACCAAAATCATATAGAATTATTGTAAACATGGCATGAATACTTCATAAATTATAGATACGTTGGAGACATATCACGCCGCAACTTCTGCTTTTTCCGGAGGATCAACTTTCCGTTTTTGCTTTTTACCAGCGTTTCCCCCCAATTGAGGGGTGTCGCCGTCTCGCCCTTTGCCGCTTCGGAGGCGGTCTTCCTCTTCGCCATTGGCATACCGATTGGCGATTTCC
Organism: Elymus sibiricus; assembly: GCA_039707655.1. Lineage (NCBI taxonomy): Eukaryota > Viridiplantae > Streptophyta > Magnoliopsida > Poales > Poaceae > Elymus > Elymus sibiricus. The sequence goes on from CM077665.1 coordinate 254,274,350, forward strand.
ATGGCCCGACTGAGGGACAGATCCCCCGACCGGCCAAACTTCAAGATACGCTCCCTATACCGAGTGCCTGCCTTGAAGGCGCAGATGGCTTGATGCTCGGTAACGTTCTCGACGGGTATTGTGTAGCATGGTCCAGCGCTGAATGTACTCTCGGAGAGTTTCATTGCCTTTTTGGACACGGTGTTGCAGCTCCGTCAATCCACCCGGACGCTTGTATGTGCCCTCAAATGTCTTGATGAACACCTGTGCCAGGTCCTCCCAATAGTAGATGCTGCTAGGGGGGAACTGGTTCAACCAGGCCCGTGCAGATCCCTCCAGCATGAGAGGAAGATGCTTCATCGCGACAAAGTCATAGCCGCCACCGATTTGGATAGCCACTCAGTAATCCTCGAGCCAGGTTTCCGCCTTGGACTCACCGTCAAACTTCCCGATCCCCGTTGCGAACCTGTAGTTGGAGGGGATCTCGGCCTCTCGGATGTACCAACTGAAGCCCTCGAGACCAGAAGTCCCCCATCCACTCACCTGATCTCTAATCAGTTTGTTCTTGTCCACCACATTCTGCGTTATGATGGATCTGGCATGGAGCAGTGGGGGTCGCCGGCCACCTTCTTCGTAGCCCCTGGGCCGAACGGGACTCCGATCGCGGTCTTCTCCATGAGGTCGACTGCCGTTGTAGGGCCGTCTGCCATACGAACCGCCCCTAGGAGGGGGCGTCCGACTGACATCACGGTCATCGCGCCAACAACCTCCATGCGGGCCCCTCCGAGGGGGTGGAGACTGTCGGCGCTTTCCGTATGCGCGCGGGCTGTGCACAAACTGAACTGTATCGGCCCGAACGGATTTGCTGTGTATGCGTTGATGCGATTGTGATGCCTCTGAATTCTGTCTTAGGGCGGTCTTCAGCAGAGTCTGGATCTACCGAATGCCCTCTCCAGCCGCAAAACCAGACAGCTGAATAAATCCAGCGATCCGAGTGGCTGCTGCCAGGTTCTCCATCAGTGTGCGCATCACTGGAATTCTTGGCGGTCTGTCATTCGGAAACAATTGCCGCCGACTGCGGCCGGAGCTGGGTTGCTCTCTGGTCGCGCGGTCGTTGAGTGACCGCTGGAGTCGCTCGAGCCACTCGCACTCAGCCAAGGGGCTTTGCATGTGGCCTCCAAGGCTATTTCCTCCGGGGTACACCCCGTGATGGGAGTGAGTAGGACTTCATCGTCTATCCTCCTCCTCTGCTCCTGCTGCTCCCGACTGAGAGGCTGGGGGACGTAACCATCTATGTTGTTGTTGTTATGGCCACCATCTCGGCCACGGGAACCACCCGCGGAGTACCCGGGAGGTCCATGGTTGGTGGTGTGAGCCATCAATATCTCCACAGCATTTTCGCTGCTTTCGCACTCTGACTCATCGGTCAACTCGTTGCCCGATGAGGGGAACAAGGTAACGGTGGGCTCGTCAGAATCGAGCATGCCCACCTGACCGGACATGGACTGACGCGCCACGACATGCTTGAGTCAACGCTGCAGCCACGAGCGCCCTGAGCGCTTGCGGCGGCCCGCAACGGGATGAGCGAGTGTGGAGCCACAGGGCTCCGACGGCTGTCGAAGAAGAACTCTGTGTGCCGCCGCACTAAAATGTGTCGCATCGCGGGCGGGGAACGTGTCCGGGTCCAACGGTGCCTCATGCAACCACGTCGAACCATCGGCGATGAAGCAGAGGGTACCGAAGAGGATCTCGTCGCCGAGTGCCAACATGATGACCGGAAAAAACTAAATCTCCACCTACGCCGGAGTTTGCTAGACGTGTTGCCCCACGGTGGGCACCAACTGTCGTGGGAGTAAGTCTGACAGTAGTACTGGGGGTACGAATGAGGAAGGGCGGAGCCTATCTAGGGCACAGGTGTAACACTCGGATGTACGAGTTCAGGCCCCACTCGGAAGTGGTAAAGACCCTACGTCTCAAGCCCTGAGGCTTAGTGTTCGCTTATGGGGGTTTCTGATTATAGAGAGTTCGGAACCCTTGCTCAGGCCTCAGGGGGTGGCTTATATAGAGTGCGCCACCACCAGCTGAGCACCATTACAAGGGCAATTAATGCTAGTAACTGTTGGAGTTACTAGAAACTGCTGCTTTAACTAGGGACGTTACAAGTAACGTCGTCTTCATAGCACTTTATGTGAGTTAAGTCCCTCGAATGTTGCAGCTCCTACGTCGCCTCTGCTTCTTCTCGTCCGAGTGTCAAAGCTTGGCCGACTAGATGGATGACGTCCGAGTGACTTCCAAGGATCCGATTGGATCTAGTAGAATCATCTAAATGCTAAAGTAGTCCAGTGACTTCCATGACCATGTGGGACCCCAGGTGGGCCCTAGATGTCAGGTCCATGACCCTACCTTGGGTAGGTGACCTCATCACCTACCGTGAGGAATATGATAGCCCTGAGGAATTTGAGAGTTCAAATCTTCGACCGTTGTTGTGCCTTGATACGTCTCCAACGTATCGATAATTTATGAAGTATCCATGCCATATTTTCCTATGTTTCCAATACTTTTATATGATTTTGATGCACTTTATATGATTTATTTAGAACTAACCCGGACTGACGCTGTTTTTAGCAGAATTACCGTGGTGTTGTTTTTGTGTAGAAAATGAAAGTTCTCGGAATCGCCCAAAACTTTTTGGTGATTTTTTCTGGAGGAAATAAGCCATATTGCAGCGAAGAACCACCGGAGGGGAGCCACCTGTGGGCCACAAGCCATCAGGGCGCCCCCCTAGGCCACGCCCTGATATGTGGTGGGGCCCACGTGGCTCCGTTGCGCGTGATTCCAACGCTGAAAAATCCTATAAATCCCAGAAACCCCAGAAATACACAGACTCTCCGTTCCACCGCCGCAACTCTTTGTATCGACAAAAAACCAATCTGGACACGTTCCAGTACCCTGCTGGAGAGGGGAAACCATCACCAGTAGCCATCTTCATCATCCCGGCAGAGGCCATGATGAGGAGGGAGTAGTTCACCCTCGAGGCTGAGAGTATGTACCAGTAGCTATGTGTTCAATCTCTGTCTATCGTGTTCTCGAGATGGCATGATCTTGATGTATCACGGGCATTGTTAATATAGTTGGATCATATGATGTGTTTCCCTAGTTATCTTGTTGTGATGAATTGAATCTTTCACTTTGAGATCTTGTTATGTTGGATTGAATATTGGATTTGAGAACACTTGATATATGTCTTGCATGTGGATACCCACAATGGGGTGTTCTATTGATTCACTTGGTGTATGTTTTGGTACTCAACTTGCGGATTCCCGAGGTGACATTGGGGTAATCTATGCATAGGGGTTGACGCACGTTCTTGTCCTATGTTCTCCGATAGAAATCTTGGGGTGCTCCTTTAAGTTCTTTGTGTTGGATTGAATATGATAGATCTGAGATTGTTTGATGCATGTCGTATAATTTACCCATGGATACTTGAGGTGACATTGGAGTATCTAGGTGACATTAGGGTTGATTGATATATATCATTGGTGTTGTTCTAGTATGAACTCTAGGGCTGTTTGTGACACTTATAGGAATAGCCCAAAAGATTGATCGAAAAGAATAACTTTGAGGTGGTCCTACTACCTACACCAATTTCATCTTATTATTCTCCGCTAGATAGGAACTTTGGAGTGATTCTTTGTTGCACGTTGAGGGATGATCATATGATTTAATTATGTTAGCATTGTTGGGAGATTGCACTAGTGAAAGTATGAACCCTAGGCCTTGTTTCCAAGCATTAATACAACGTTTTGCTCGTTGTTTACTATTTATTACCTTGCTGTTTTTATATTTTCAGATTACAAAATCCTATATCTACCATCCATATTGCACTTGTATCACCATCTCTTCGCCGAACTAGTGCACCTATACAATTTGCCATAGTATTGGGTGTGTTGGGGACACAAGAGATTTCTTGTATTTGATTGCAGGGTTGTTTGAGAGAGACCACCTTCATCCTCCACCTCCCATGGATTGATAAACCTTAGGTCATCCACTTGAGGGAAAATTGCTACTGTCCTACAAAACTCTGCGCTTGGAGGCCCAACAAAGTCTACAAGAATAAAGCTGTGTAGTAGACATCATGCCTTGCGCCAGCTGTCCAAATATCTTATCCACATAACGGTCATATCATTAGGGGCATTTATGTCATATCATGTCGGGTTGCACCCTGGCTATAAATAGCCACCCCCCACAACTACTAGCTGGTTGGCTGCTCAGAGAGAGATTGACAAGTGTCATTTAGAGCAACCCATCCTCTAAGGACTTTGAGAGAAAGTCATCAATGAGGAAAAACCCAAAACCCAAACCACCAAGACCCAAAGTGATTGAGCATCATTGAAGAGATTGTTCCTGTGTGGAACCGACGATTTTTACCTTTGAAGACTATGCATCTTCCAGATGGTTAGGCGTCATGGTCTAGAGCATCCAAGAGGAAATTGTGGATCGTCGGGTGACTGAGTTTGTGAGGGTTTGGAAGTCTACCCTGAAGACTTACCACGAGTGTTGGGCGAGGTCTGTGTGACCTTAGCTCAAGGAGAATACGGTAAGGGATGTGTGTCCTGGAATTGTGTGTCCTTTGGTTTAAATACGAAGCCGCTCCAAACCAGACGTACGACTGTCACAGTAGTTGGAACTGGGTCATCAAATCACTGTCTTCACCGAGCTCCTGGTTCTATTTCCTCAACCCTTTCATTTCCTCATTAACTTGTTGATGAAATTGATCGTTACTGTTTGAAGACTTTGACTGAAGATTCTCAATTTCCTCATCTCAAATTATTCAGTCACTTTGTTTATCGCCTGCTATCCTCTGTTCATGCTACTTGTGCTGTGTGTATGTTTTATTTCATCATGATGACTATGCTATTGCCATGTTATGCATGCACTTGAGTACTTATTCCACTGCTAGTATTTCGTCACGTAGCAAATTCCTCAACTAGTAATTCCTCTGTGACGAATTTGTAAAAATCACCTATTCACCCCCACTCTAGTCAATATAACGCACTTTTAGTTGGTATGAGAGCAAGGTACTCCCTTGTTCTGTGTGATTTTGGTTTAACCACCTGGAGTTTTAGTTATGTCGACTGCAGGCATGATCAAGGTCTCAGCTGGATGTCCTACCTTCGATGGGACGGACTACCCCTACTGGAGAACAAGATGCGCATGCATCTTGAGGCAATTGACAACGATCTCTGGTACGTTGTGGAAAATGGTGTTCGCTATGTTACTGAAGCTATCACAGCCGCTGATGTGAGGAGATTCCGACAACTCGACTCTCAAGCGAAGAATATCATATGTGGCCATCTGAGCAAAGGACAGTATGGCATAGTGGGTGCTTTGAAGACAGCTAAGCTTATCTAGGATAGGCTGTCCAAAGTCAATGAAGGGGTCTTAACTCAACGTGAGTTTCGAGTTGATGTTCTTCGCAATCTCTTCAACCGCTTCAAAAGACTCGACAACGAAAATGTTCAGCAAACTTTCGATCGTCTCACTGATATCTCCAATGAGCTACAGGCTCTTGGTGCCACTGACATCACCGACCATGAGGTGGTGAAGAAACTGCTGAGATCTCTTGATTCCTCATTCGATACACTTGCTTTGATGATTCAAGAACGTGGATACTACAAGTCACTGGATCCTGCTGATATTCTTGAGAGACTCAATACTCATGAATTCCAACAAGCAGAAAAGAGAGACCTCTATGGACCAAGCTATGGGAGAACTCGTGCACTGAAGGCAAAAGCAATTTCCTCATCTGAAGGCAAAGAATCTGACAGTAGCCTTGGTGATCCTAAAGAACTGAGTCAGGAGCTAGCAATGCTCGTGAGGAAATTCCAGAAGTTCTCAAGAAGAGGCCAATTTGGAAAATCTTCAAGAAGTGATGACAAGAGATTAGGTTCCTCATCCCGTGATCACAAGAAAAGGACTTGCCACAAATGCAAGAAATCTGGCCACTACATTGCTGATTGTCTGCTCTGGGAAAAGGAATCGAAGAAGAAGAAGTACAAGGATGACAGTTCTCATGACTCGAAGAAAAAGAAGAAATCTTCAAAGTCATCATCTCACAAGAAGAACAGTTCCAGAAAGGATCGGACGTTTATTGGCAAAGAAATGGAGTCTGATGTTGAATTTGAGGAATATGAGGAAGAGGAGGAATCTGAAGAAGAATCTGACTCAGGTGTGGCTAGCTTAGCCCTCGCTACTGCGTTCGTCAGCAAGTCCATCTTCAACATTGAGTAAAGTGATAATGACTCTGACGTCAGCAACGACGACTATGCTCCCACCTATTGCATCATGGCAAAAGGTGCCAAGGTACTCAAGCACCGTTCCTCCTCTGAATCTAGTGAAGGCGAATCTGATGAAAACATGAGGCCTAGCTATTCCAGACTTGCTAATATTGCCACTAAACAACAAGATGCTTTGGAAAAGATCCAGAAGCTGCTAGACAAAAGCGATGACTTGTTGAATGAGGAAATGGAACGTACTCAAACACTGACTGATGATCTTAAAAGTCTTCAGTCTAAGTATGATAACCTTCAAAGTCGTCATGAAACTCTCTTAGTCGATCATGAGAAGCTTTCATATGAATTTCTTCAAAGAAAGCAAGATATCGAGAAACTAAGGGTGTCTCATGAAGATCTTCAAAGGGATAATGATTATTTGCTTGCTCAATAGATCAGTTCCGCTCAGGAAGATTTCGTTCCACCATGTTTGAAATGTATCGAACGTGAAACTGCTAATTCTTCAACTGAAAGTTCAAATGCTTCTATTGCTGCAAATTCTTAAACTATTTACGTGGTCACAAATTCCTCTTCTGAGGATACCACAAGTGTCACTGAAAAAAATGCAGGGTTGAAGGAATTGTATGTGACAGGCATATACAAAAGTCTCAAAGGGCATCAAACCGTTTGCGATGTGCTTAAAAAGCAGATTCTGAACAGGAACCCCAGGAAAGAGGGTATTGCATTTCAGAGGAAACTCAATGTTGATGGATCCGACTGGAAACCTTAGCAGTACCCCAAGATCTCATGGGTTGCTGCAAAAGGACCTCCTGTAGATCCATCCACTTTATCTGGCTTTACTTGTGAATCTTGATATTCCTCTCATGAGTCATTTGATTCTAACTATAAACTGTTCAAAGATTAGAATGGAGAAGTATTTGCCAGATATGTTGGAACTAACTCCAGGAATGGTCCTCCGATTAAGAAAATCTGGGTTCCCAAAAGGTACCTTGGAAATCTTCAGGTGAATGTCGTCATGACACCACTAGTCAAGAACAGGAAGCCCAGATCAAATTCTTCATTTGGACCAAAGTCTTCACATGGACCAAGGCCCTCACAGGGACCAAATTCCTCATATGGTCAAAAGTCATATCATTCTCGTGCTAATGCTTCTGTTTCACGGGGAAAATCTAAGGGTCGTGAATATGTGCATCATTCTTCAAATCATTATGTTCATAAGTCCTCGAAGAATTTCTTTGCTTCTTCATATGAGTACTCTAACCCCCCCCCTCCTGTGAAACGAAGTGCACGTGCTTCATTGCCACCTTTCTCACATGGAGCACGCGGAATGATGAACTCTTTACCACCCCTCCAGATGTGGGTGGTGAAGAAAATGAACAAATATCTTAAGCAGGGTCAGGTCTCCAGACGAACTTGAACGTCTGATGAATTTGCTGGAGACCTGAGGAAATGCTTTAAAGGACGCAAGCTAATCACGAAGAAATGAATCATTCATTTCTCACGTCCCCACATTACGTTGCTTACTAAACTATGTGATGAAATTATAATTGATGAATTTGATGTCATATTCGCCACTCTGAAGTATATGTGTTCGTAAGTGGTACTAATTCATTTGTAGGATGAGTCACCTAAAGCAACTGAGTGGGTCCTCGATAGTGGATGCACCAACCACATGACTGGTGACAAGAATATATTGATGGACATTCCACTTGCTCCATCTCATCTGAAGCATATCACCTACGCTGACAAAGGAAAAAAGCAAGGTATTGGGACTAGGTAAGGTTGCTATCACGAAGGATCGAAACATGGATAAGGTGATGCGGAGCATCCTACGGACATCACCATGTCAAGAGTCCGTTTGGCAAGTCACACGTGCGACCTCTACTTCACATACATAAAGGTGAATCATCTCCTTTACACGTGTCCACTTGACCCCTTCGAGGATGGCATACTACTTGACACTCCTTCCGTGTGCATACATAGGTATTGTCGGACCTTCACGGATGACAAGGAGGAGTGCAAGCGCCAAGGAACGACTACACCATCCTCAAGGGAAGCCTGGAAGCGGAGATGGAAGAAGATGGAGCTGCGGAGTCTACAGCAGCCGGACGTCCGACAACCTCCGGGCGTCCGACGCCTTGAGTCCATCCCCGCTAGACGACGAGGAGAGTCTACAGCGACCGGACGACCGATGCCTTCCGGACGTCCGACAGACACCAGCGCCCGGACGTCCGAGCCCATCCGGAAATCTGGCGCCAAGTCAACCGTGCCGAAATGACGGAAGTCCGAAAACCTCCAGACGACCGAGCCACGCACGCCCAACACGCTTCGGACGTCCAGACCCTCCCGAGCCTCCGGACGACCAACGCTCTCCGGACGTCCAACACTTGCCTGTGTGCAGCCGCGGGCCTTGGGCCTTGTATCCCTTATCCACTTACCCCTTCATGGCCAATACTATAAATACTCCACCCCCTCATCATTTATAGGGTTAGCAATGGTTTAGCTCATAGATTAGCTGAGCATTGCTCCTTTCATATACTTCTCCTAGGAGATTGCGACCTCCACGTGTGAGAAGATCTTATGGATGTCAAGGCCCCTATCTAGGGAAGATCCCTAGTGGATTCAAGGCCCCATCTCCCCATGGGATTTGGGATGAACTCTACCATGTATCCTCTTTGCTTTTGTTGTTCTTGTACCCTTGTGGATCTTGTGTGGATGTGAGCATAGTGGATGTGTGATTGGACTTGTTTCTCTTGTGATTTTCCCCTCGTGTTCTTCGTGTTCTTCATGTTCATTCACAAATCCACCTCAAATTCGTGAAAGATCGACGCACACGGGCGTGCCCCGTATCATATTGATATCAAGAGCCACGTTTCTCACGAATTTGGAGTCCTCCCCCTCGTTTTCTAGCCTCAATTTTGTGTGTTTTTGTCCCAATTCGAAAATCCCCACCAAAAATAGCCTCACCAAAAAATTTGTGATTTGTTGGTTCTTGTGAGATTTTGTTGATTTTGATCCATGGAATTCAAGTTTGGCAAGTAGATCTAGCTTTCCCACCGCGAAATCTACCTAATTTTTCTTTTTCCCCATCAATTTTGACCTCGAAAATCGATATTTCCGTCCAAAATCGCGTCTCGGATATGAAATCCCGAGCTGTCCCAGACCCCTCGGACGTCCGACATCCTCCGGACGTCCGGAACCCCTAAACAGACCCGAAATCTCAGATTTCCGGACCGTCCGGACGTCCGACCCTCGGATGTCCGACCTCTCTCAGACGTCCGACACATGTAGAAACTGACTTTTACTGATTCTTGTTTCGGCCATAACTAATTCATCCGAACTCTGATTTTGTTGTTCTTTAACTCATTTTGTAACTATTGACACCCTCCTTCCCACAAAAATAGATTCATACCCATTTGACTCCAGCATATTTTTGAAATTTTGGCAAGTTTGCCTAGGCCTCCACCATAACTTCCGCTTCCCTAACCCAATTTTGTTTGAGATTTTGAGTTGAGGTTTCCGTTTACTAAGGTGTATCGGCTAATTAGGGACAGTTCTACATGGACAACGCTGCCACTCATCATCGCCTCGGCCTCGACATCGACATTGGCCATTTTGCCTTTTGGCATCCCAACCGTAAGCAAGGACGGTAACCTCGACGACATCTTTGTCTATATCCTTGCCATTGTTTTGATCGCTACGAGCCTATTGCGTACTCTACCCATTGAGACTAGCGAGTTGAGAATTGTCGGGCCACGTTACTTGTGCACCGTAGTGATACTCTTATGCCACATAGCTACTTTTAGCGTGCAAACATCTTGTCCTCTACATTGTGCCATAAGTATCTCCCGTGCATATCCATCATACTTGTCTCATATCTTGGTTCGAGCATCAAGCATAGATAAAAAAGAGCAAAAAGAAGATTAAGCTTTTAAGCAAAAGAGGAGATACAAAAGAGCCTATAAGCAATAGCAATAGCATTGAGCCATTTTGCATAGTAGATAGACTTGGATCATACATACATAGCATACTTGGGATTGAAGACGGCACGTTTCCTCTTTTAGGTTGGTGCACAAGCGCGTATCTAGCCCATTTGAGCAATCGAGCTATTCTCTTCTAGTATCCGTGCAACACGAGCTTTTTCCGGGTCTTTCACATTTTGTGCTCATTCCTTGGTTGCGCGGATCCCATTTATCTATCCGTGTGTGTGTTCCACGTGCCACCATAGCTATTGATCTATTTTCTTTGCATTACAATTTTGTGAATCTTCCTCAACATTTTTGATATCTTGACTAACAATTGCTTGAATTTTGTGCCACTTGTCCAAACCGAGCCACTCCATAAGCTTTATGTGTAGGTGTGAGTGAACAAGCCCGGTACCAATTCCCCTATTCTTGCATTTCACATTGACTGAAACGGGATACATCCTCAACTTTGGGAAACGGTATTTTGGTATTGTTTATCTCATTTCCCACTCACCTTTGCTCGAGTCTTGTGATGGCTAGGAAAAGCACGACATCTTCGGTCTTCGACGACTACATCGACATGAACACCTACATCGACCAAAAACTCGAGCGACTCGCCACCGACATACATCAATCCGAAGCTCGGAAAAGAGACTACTTCAACAACAAGTTGGACGCACACATGGAGCAACTTCGACATGTGTTGGCCGACTAAAAGTCTTCTTCCCCTTTGTCATCTTCAAGGCGAAGACGCTCAAGTCGCACATCTTCGGAGCGCCCATCCGATGCAAGCACAAGTCGGCCACGTCCTCATCTTCGAGATGACCGCCACAACAACCATCACGTTCGTGATCTACATCATCGCGAAGGGCAAGCCACCTCCAAGAAACAAGTGCACGAAGACCAAGAACGCCACCAAGGACAATCTTCGACGCCAAGATCAAGGCGATCGACTACACGAATGGATGACCCTTCCATCTTCGGAAGCATCCCAAGGAAGATGGCCGAGCATGGGAATTTCCCTTCAGTCATGGAGGCGAGTGATGATGTGCCATCTTCGGCCTTCATCCACGACGACAACGACGACATGGTTGAACATGGGATTTTCCCTTCGACCACGGCAACGTTTGGAGATGAGTTGAGAGACTTTTGCCACCATATTGAGAGTGAGAGTGACTTCACCACTAGCCCTATATATGATGAGTTGCCCCAATTCCCATGTGAGGAGAGCCACAACCCCCACCAGTTGAGTGAGATGAGTGACTCCACCATATGTGAGTATGAGTGCAACTACCTAGAGGGAGTGAGTGAGCCACCACCACATAGAGAGAGTGAGGTAGTTGAGAGGGCATGTGAGGCCACTATGACTTCTAACAACTTAACCTCTACTCCTATGGTGTCTTCTTCTTTGCTGCTAGGTCTCCTACATGACGACGTGCCTACCCTCCATGATTCCATCCCTCCAATGGGAATGACGGTAGCCATGGTGGAATATGATGCACCCCCCACATGGTTCCATCACGATGACGATGACCACGAATTGGTCCTTCCCACATCACCTACATCTCATGAGCGGAGCTCTAAAGGTAACATAGGTGATGGTTCTTCCCTTGTCCCACTAGTGGACTATCTTGCCATTGATTGCTTGCATGATGTTGATCATCTTATGGACACACCACATGCTATGTCTTCTTCATGCTTAGATGTGCCACCAATTTTTGATGAATATGATGATGAGCATGTTGACTTGCCTAGTTGTGATGCTATACTCCATAGGATATCATGTGAAAACTCTATAGGTCACATCATGTTTGACAATCCGCTGGATTTGTCATATGCTATGCATGAGATCACCCATATTGCATCTTTGCAATCTCATCGTAGTAACTATGCATATGCCATTAAAATAAATCCAATTTGCACATATGGCATAGATGACAAACCCATGGTTATTGGCATTTGTTTTTCTTGTGATGATATTGCCATGCTCCCTTTGCATCATTTGCGCAATTGCTCACATATGACATGCCATGACCACCTAGCTTTGGATATGCATTGTTTTGGATGTTGTCCATACTCTCCATATTATGCTTCCGCTATTGCACATGAGGAGACCCCCATAGTTTCCTCATATCTATTAGGAGATTTTGATCCATCCCATACATTGCATGATCCCACTACTTGTGTGCACCATCCGGATGCCATGAACAACAATGCTCCTAGTTCATGTGATGCACTACATATTTCTAGTCTCCATTATGATATACATCATAACAAAACTTTCAAGATGGATGACATGTTCTTATATCATGCATCTCATTTATTTGAGCATTGGCTATTTTGTGCTAAGGAACACAAGCACATGCACATCCTAACGGATGATGTGTACATATACCACGCGCACACAATTTTCCCTTTGTCTTTGTTGTGTGTAGGTACGCATGAACACTCGTCAACCTCACAATCCCATGAGTTGACGATGAGAGCTCTTGAGAGCAACGACGCTTTGGGATTCATCAGAATGTGTCTCCAACCATTCCCATCGTGCAAGGACTTCGCGCATTTCTTATATATGGCTCTCACGTGGCTATGGCTTCTTACTCATCACACTTATTTTGCCCATATTGCCATGTTCACTTTGCATGATATGCTCATTTCTATGCCGTTGCCATGCATTAGTGACCCATGCTTTGCACCTCACATGACACTTGCTTATATGACTTGTATGTGTGTTTGCAAGATTGGTGGAGATATGTCTTGTCTTTGCCATGTTCCTTTTGTGTTTCATGATATTGTTGATGCTTGTGTTGGGAGAGTCATACTGACAAATTGCTCTTTACATAGGACTTCTCGCCAATACAATGATTATGCATTTCCCATTATTTGCTTACGTGCTTGTGATATGTCATGTGCATTGCCTATGCCCATTATTTGCTCACATGACATGATTGACATGATTTCCTCTAGTATGTTGCATCTTCGCACTACTAGTTTGCACGGCATGATCACTATGCTTGCTTATGTTGCATCACCGATGTGCTCATTTTATGCGGTTGATGACAACCATTGCCATGCTTCGCACATGATTGCTATTGCTTGTTGTCGTATGTCTCCATGTGTTGCCTCTCTCATGCTAGATGATTTACCATGTATTAAGTGCAACAATGCTATTCATTTTGCTAATGATATTGCCCCCATAGCTTTCTCTCATATCATTGGAGCTTTTGACATCTTTCATGTGAAGCATGCTTTCCTTCCTTGCTTGCACCATATGCCTAGTGCCATGAATATAGTCATTGTTGCATCATATTATTCATGCACTTTTGCTTCTAATTGTTATGTGCAAGAGAAGAGAACCATCATGATGGATGATGTGTTTGTCTACCATGCACATACATTGTTTCCTTTGTTGTGTGTATGTGTAGGATACTTCGACTACATGTCAACTTCCACTTCACGTGAGTTGACGATTCGAGCTCTTGAGAGCAAGCCATGCTACACCGACGCGATTCTAAATCGCACCTGCTTGCGCATCGACATTGTGAAGAAAGCACAAGGACAAGTTTTCAAGGTGACATACTTCTTGAGCATAGATATTGTGGCTCATCCTACTTGTGTTGCTTGTACCGTGACATATATTGGTCATCTTGGACCACTTACTTGCACACATGTTAGTGATGTTGCTTCAATTCCTGATTGCCATTTTTCCATGCCTCATGACATATATACCTTGTGTGTTGCATCCAACTTGTGGATTACTTGCTTGTATCATATGCTTGGTTCTAACAATGTCATTTCTTCACATATGCTATGCCCGATTGCTTGCTACATGCTTGACTTGATTGCCTCACACATGATGAACAATTGCTCTTTCTATTGTGTTGAGTCCCGCACTATCTTCACTACACCATGTGCACATTATGCTTTTGTTGTCTTGCACTTGCACCATATGTCTAGACACTTCATTTTATTTGGTGTTGTGAATGATTCCTATGCCTACCATAGACCTTTCATTGATTGCCTTGTGTATGATTCCTATGACCATGAGGTATATGCTTGTTATATTGTCACACATATTTGCATCCCTACCTCACCTTTGTGTACTTGTTTCCATGATTGCATTGCTCGTGCTCAATTTGTATGCTTACATGCCATGACACAATCCCTTGTCACACCATATGTTATGCGTGAGGACAACACTTGTGCGGTGATTCACCACTTGAATGCTTGGTTTTGCACTAACGCTGACCACATTTGTTTTTCCAAGTGTTTGTCGTATTTCTCCTTTTGAAGGAATTACTTGACGGTGCGACATTGGAGAGTGCCCCTTTCGAGTTTGATGGTGATGAGTGCTTGGTGATCGTCCACTTCTACTCGGCGACGCCATCTCCTTTCCATGGTGATTTGGATTTTGATCCGAGGACGGATCTTTCCCAAGGGGGAGGGGATGATGCGGAGCATCCTACGGACATCACCATGTCAATAGTCCGTTTGGCAAGTGACACGTGCGACCTCTACTTCACATACATAAAGGTGAATCATCTCATTTACACGTGTCCACTTGACCCCTTCGAGTGTGGCATACTATTTCACACTCCTTCCGTGTGCATACATAGGTATTGTCGGACCTTCACGGATGACAAGGAGGAGTGCGAGCGCCAAGGAACGACTACACCATCCTCAAGGGAAGCCTGGAAGCGGAGACGGAAGAAGATGGAGCTGCGGAGTCTATAGCAGCCGGACGTCCGACAACCTCCGGACGTCCGACGCCTGGAGTCCATCCCCGCCAGACGACGAAGAGAGTCTACAGTGACCGGACGACCGACGCCTTCCAGACGTTCGACAGACTCCAGCGCCCGGATGTCCGAGCCCATCCGGAAATCTGGCGCCAAGTCACCCGTGCCGAAATGATGGAAGTCCGAAGACCTCCGGACGACCGAGCCACGGACGTCCAACACGCTCCGGACGTCCGGACCCTCCCGAGCCTCCAGACAACCAACGCTCTCCGGACGTTCGACACTTGCATGTCTGCAGCCGCAGGCCTTGGGCCTTGTATACCTTATCCACTTACCCCTTCGTGGCCAATACTATAAATACTCCACCCCCACCTCATTTATAGGGTTAGCAATGGTTTAGCTCATAGATTAGTTGAGCATTGCTCCTTCCATATACTTCTCCTAGGAGATTGCGACCTACACGTGTGAGAAGATCTTATGGATGTCAAGGCCCCTATCTAGGGAAGATCCCTAGTGGATTCAAGGCCCCATCTCCCCATGGGATTTGGGATGAACTCTACCATGTATCCTCTTTCCTTTTGTTGTTCTTGTACCCTTGTGGATCTTGTGTGGATGTGAGCATAGTGGATGTGTGATTGGACTTGTTTTGAGTGTTTCTCTTGTGATTTCCCCCTCATGTTCTTCGTGTTCTTCGTGTTCATTCACAAATCCACCTCCAATTCATGAAAGATCCACGCACACGGGCATGCCCCGTATCAGTAAGGTTGCTATCACGAAGGATCGACACATGGATAAGGTGATTCTTCTCAAATCCCTCGGATTCAACCTCATGTATATCTCAATGCTTTGTGATCTTGATATGGTTGTCATCTTTGGCAAATATCGATGTGTTGTGGTCATGGAATCTGACAAATCCAAAGTCTTCGAAGGCTTTAGGAGAGGAGACTTGTATATTGTTGATTTTTCTACAGGTCCACATACGGCCACATGTCTACTTGCAAAAGCTTTAGAAGGCTGGTTATGGCAACGACGACTTGGACATGCTGGCATGAGGAAATTGCACACGCTCGCAAAGAAAAAGCACGTCATTGGCATTGAGGGTGTCAAATTCCTCAAGGATCACTTGTGTGGGGCTTGTGGGTCTGGAAAGATGACCAGATCCAAGCATCCCTCCAAGACTATCATGACTACCACTCGTCCTTTTGAATTTCTTCATATGGATCTTTTTGGTCACACTCATTATGCCACACTAACCAATGCTGCATGCTTATATGGCTTTGTCATTGTTGATGACTTCTGTCATTATACTTGGGTGCATATTATCTTGATGAACTTGGTATTACTTATGAGTTATCTGCCCCATATACTCCTCAGCAGAATGGCGTCATGGAGCGCAAGAATAGGACTCTTGTTGAGATGGCTCGCACCATGCTTGAAGAATACAAGACCCCTCATCGTTTATGGCCTGAGGCAATCAATACTGCTTGCCACATCATCAACAGGGTATATGATGCAGAGCATCCTACAGACATCACCATGTCAAGAGTCCGTTTGGCAAGTCACACGTGCGACCTCTACTTCACATACATAAAGGTGAATCATCACCTTTACACGTGTCCACTTGACCCCTTCGAGGATGGCATACTACTTGACACTCCTTCCGTGTGCATACATAGGTATTGTCGGACCTTCACGGATGACAAGGAGGAGTGCAAGCGCCAAGGAACGACTACACCATCCTCAAGGGAAACCTGGAAGCGGAGACGGAAGAAGATAGAGCTGCGGAGTCTACAGCAGTCGGACGTCCGATAGCCTCCGGACGTCCGACGTATTCCGGACGTCTGACTTCTTCCGGACGTCCGAAGCCTGGAGTCCATCCCAGCCAGAAGACCAGAAGAACTCCACACTGACCGGACGACCGATGCCTTCCGAATGTCCGATAGCCTCCAGCGCCCGGACGTCCGAGCCCATCGGGAAATCCGGCGCCAAGTCACCCGTGCCGAAATGACGGAAGTCCGAAGACCTCCGGACGACCGAGCCACGGACGTCCGACACGCTCCGAATGTCCGGACCCTCCCGAGCCTCCGGACGACCGACGCCCTCCGGACGTCCGACACTTGCTTGTGTGCAGCCGCGGGCCTTGGGCCTTGTATCCCTTCTCCACTTACCCCTTCGTGACCAAGACTATATATACTCTCCCCCTCCCTCCTTTCTAGGGTTAGCAATGGTTTAGCTCATAGATTAGTTGAGCATTGCTCCTTCCATATACTTCTCCTAGGAGATTGCGACCTCCACGTGTGAGAAGATCTTATGGATGTCAAGACCCCTATCTAGGGAAGATCCCTAGTGGATTCAAGGTCCCATCTCCCCATGGGATTTGGGATGAACTCTACCATGTATCCTCTTTCCCTTTGTTGTTCTTATACCCTTGTGTATCTTGTGTGGATGTGAGCATTGTGGATGTGTGATTAGACTTGTTTTGAGTGTTTCTCTTGTGATTTTCCCCTCGTGTTCTTCGTGTTCTTCGTGTCATTCACAAATCCATCTCCAATTCGTGAAAGATCGACGCACACGGGCGTGCCCCGTATCATATTGGTATCAAGAGCCACGTTTCTCATGAATTTGGAGTCTCCCCCACCGTTTTCTAGCCTAATTTTGCTTTATTTCGTCCCAATTTGACAATCCCCACCAAAAATAGCCTCATCAATTTTTTTTTGATTTGTTGGTTCTTGTGAGATTTTGTTGATTTTGATCCTTGAAATTCGTGTTTGGCAACTAGATCTAGCATTCCCACCGTGAAATCCACCTAATTTTTCTTTTTTCCCCATCAATTTTGACCTCGAAAATTGAAATTTCCGCCCAAAATCGCGTCTCGGATCTCAGATCTCGAGCTGACCCAGACCCCTCGGACGTCCGACCATTTCCGGACTTCAGGACCCCTCCGAAGCCTCGGACATCCGACAGCCACCGGACGTCCGGAACCCCTAAACGGAGCCGATTTCTCGGATTTCGGACCGTCCGGACGTCCGACCCTCGGATGTCCGACATCTCTCGGACGTCCGACACGTGTAGAAACTGACTTGGCTGGATTCTTGTTTCGGCCATAACTAATTCATCTGAACTCCGATTTTGATGTTCTTTAGCTCGTTTTGTAGTTATTGACACCCTCCTTCCCACAAAAATAGATTCATACCCATTTGACTCCATAATATTTTTGAAATTTTGGCAAGTTTGCCTAGGCCTCCACCATAACTTCCGCATAGCTTTTCCATCAAAAACTTCCGCTTCCCTAACCCATTTTGTTTGAGATTTTGAGTTGCGGTTTCCGTTTCCTAATGTGTTTCGGCTAATTAGGGACGGTTCTACATCGACAACGCCGCCACTCATCATCGCCTCGGCCTCTACATCGACATCGGCCATTTTGCCTTTTGGTACCCCAACCGTAAGCAAGGACGGTAATCTCGACGACATCATTGTCCATTACATTGCCATTGCTTTGATCACTCCGAGCCTATTGCGTACCTTACCCATTGAGACTAGCGAGTTGAGAATTGCGGGGCCATGTTACTTGTGCACCGTAGTGTTACTCTTATGCCGCATAGCTAGTTTTAGCGTGCAAACATCTTGTCCTCTACATCGTGCCATAAGTCTCTCCCGTGCATGTCCATCATACTTGTCTCATATCTTGGTTCGAGCATCAAGCATAGATAAAAAAGAGAAAGAGCAAAAAGAAAGAGCAACAAGCTTTTAAGCAAAAGAGGAGATACAAAAGAGCTTATAAGCAATAGCAATAGCATTGAGCCATTTTGCATAGTAGATACACTTGGATCATACATACATAGCATACTTGGGGTTGAAGACGGCACATTTACTCTTTTAGGTTGGTGCACAAGCGCGTATCTAGCCCATTTGAGCAATCGAGCTATTGTCTCTTCTTGTATCCGTGCAACACGAGCGTTTCCCGGGTCTGACATATTTTGTGCTCATTCCTTGGTTGCGCGGATCCCATTTATCTATCCGTGTGTGTGTTCCTAGTGCCACCATAGCTATTGATCTATTTGCTTTGCATTGCAATTTTGTGAATCTTCCTCAACATTTTCGATATCTTGAATTGACAATTGCTTGAATTTTGTGCCACTTGTCCTAACCGAGCCACTCCATAAGCTTTATGTGTAGGTGTGAGTGAACAAGTCCGGTACCAATTCCCCTATTCTTGCATTTCACATTGAGTGAAACGGGATACATCCTCAACTTTGGGAAACGGTATTTTGGTATTGTTTATAACATTTCCCACTCACCTTTGCTCGAGTCTTGTGATGGCTAGCAAAAGCGCGACATCTTCGGTCTTCGACGACTACATCGATATGAACATCTACATCGACCAAAAACTCGAGCAACTCGCCACCGACATACATCAATCCGAAGCTCGGAAAAGAGACTACTTCAACAACAAGTTGGATGCACACATGGAGCAACTTCGACATGTGTTGGCCAACTACAAGTCTTCTTCCCCTTCGTCATCTTCAAGGCGAAGACGCTCAAGTCGCACATCTTCGGAGCGCCCATCCGATGCAAGCACAAGTCGGCCACGTCCTCATCTTCGAGACGACCGCCACAACAACCATCACGCTCATGATCTACATCATCGCGAAGGGCAAGCCACCTCCAAGAAACAAATGCACGAAGACCAAGAACGCCACCAAGGACGAGCTTCGACGCCAAGATCAAGGCGATCGACTACACGCATGGATGGCCCTTCCATCTTCGGAATCATCCCAAGGAAGATAGTCGAGCATGGGAATTTCCCTTCGGTCATGGAGGCGAGTGATGATGTGCCATCTTCGGCCTTCATCCACGACGACCACGACGAGACGGTTGAGCATGGGACTATCCCTTCAACCGAGGCGGCAAACGGTGTTGAGCATGGAGACATTTGCACCTACATCTCTCCGACACCCACATATGACGAGATGCCCCAATTTCCATATGAGGAGAGGCACTACCACATGAGTGCCATGAGTGACTCCACCATATGTGACTTTGCGTGCATTTCCTATGAGAGGATGACCGTGACCACCACTAGCCCCATATATGATGAGTTGCCCCAATTCCCATGTGAGGAGAGCCACAACCCCCACCACTTGAGTGAGATGAGTGACTCCACCATATGTGAGTATGAGTGCAACTATCTAGATGGAGTGCATGAGCCACCACCACATAGAGCGAGTGAGGTAGTTGATAGGGCATGTGTGGCCATTTCGATTTCTAACAACTTAACCTCTACCTCTATTGTGTCTTCTCCTTTGGTGCTAGGTCCCATATACGATGACGCGCTGATCCTTGACGACTTCGTCCTTCCTTTGGACAAAATGATGGCCATGGTGGACTATGATGCACCCCCCCACATGGTTCCATCACGATGACAATGACCACGAGTTGGTCCTTCCCTCCTCACCTACATCTCATGAGCGGAGATCTAAAGGTAACATAGGTGAAGGGGATGCTCTTGTCCCACTAGTGGACTATCTTGAGATTGATTGCTTGCATGATGATGATCACCCTATTTCCATGCTTCATGATTATGCGACTTCCTCATGTGATGACTTGCCCATTTATGATGAGTTTGACGATTCTCATGTGGAGCCTATTGGTTATGATGCCATGTTGCATAGGATATCATGTGAAAATTCTATTGGTCACATCATGTTCGACAACCCGCTAAACTTTTCATATGCTACGCGTGAAATTTTCCATATTGCATCTTTGCAATCTCACCGTAGCGACTATGCATATACCCTAAAAATTAATCCCATTTGCTCATATGGCATAGACAAGCCCATGGTTATTGGCATTTCTTTTCTTGTGATGATATTGCGATGCTTCCTTTGCATCATTTGCGCAATTGTTCACTATTGCCATGCCATGACCACCATGCTTTGGATGTGCATTGTTTTGGATGTTGCCCATACTCTCCATATTATGCTTCCGCTATTGCACATGAGGAGACCCCAATAGTTCCCTCATACATGTTAGGAGATTTTGTTTCATCCCACCCATTGCATGATTCCACCCATTGTGTGCACCATTCGCATATCATGAATAACAATGCTCTTGATATTCCAAGTGATATACTACATATTTCTAGTCTCCATTATACTATACTTAAAAACAAACCTTTCATGATGGATGACATGTTCTTATATCATGCATCTCACTTATTTGAGCATTGGATATTTTGTGCTAACGAACACAAACACATGCACATCCTCACGGATGATGTATATGTATACCACGCGCAAACAATTTTCCCTTTGCCTTTGGTGTGTGTAGGTAATCATGATTATTCGTCAACCTCACAATCCCATGAGTTGACAAAACGAGCTCTTGAGAGCACCGATGCTTTGGGATTCACCGGAATGTGTATCCAACCATTCCCCTTGCGCAAGGACTTCGCGCATTTCTTCTACATGGCTCTAACGTGGCTATGGCTTCTTACTCATCACATTTATTATGCCCATATTGCCATGTTCACTTTGCATGATATGCTCATTTCTATGCCCTTGCCATGCATTAGTGACCCATGCTTTGCACCTCACATGACACTTGCTTATATGACTTGTATGTGTGTTTGCAAGCTTGGTGGAGATATGTCTTGTCTTTGCCATGTTCCTTTTGTGTTCCATGATAATTTTGATGCTTGTATTGGGAGAGTCATATTGACAATTGCTCTTTACATAGGACTTCTCACCAATACAATGATTATGCATTTCCCATTATTTGCTTACGTGCTTGTGATATGTCATGTGCATTGCCTATGCCCATTATTTGCTCACATGACATGATTGACATGATTTCCTCTAGTATGTTGCATCTTCGCACTACTAGTTTGCACGGCATGATCACTATGCTTGCTTATGTTGCATCACCGATGTGCTCCTTTTATGCGGTTGATGACAACCATTGCCATGCTTCGCACATGATTGCTATTGCTTGTTGTTGTATGTCTCCATGTGTTGCCTCTCTCATGCTAGATGATTTGCCATGTATTGAGTGCAACAATGCTATTAATTTTGCTAATGAGATTGCCCCCATAGCTTTCTCTCATATCATTGGAGATTTTGACATCTTTCATGTGAAGCATGCTTGCCTTCCTTCCTTGCACCATATGCCTAGTGCCATGAATATAGCCATTGTTGCATCATATTATTCATGCACTTTTGCTTCTAATTGTTATGTGCAAGAGAAGAGAACCATCATGATGGATGATGTGTTTGTCTACCATGCACATACATTGTTTCCTTTGTTGTGTGTATGTGTAGGATACTTCGACTACATGTGAACTTCCACTTCACGTGAGTTGACGATTCGAGCTCTTGAGAGCGAGCCATGCTACACCGACGCGATTCTACATCGCACCTGCTTGCGCATCGACATTGTGAAGAAAGCACAAGGACAAGTTTTCAAGGTGACATCCTTCTTGACCATGGATATTGTGGCTCATCCTACTTGTTTTGCTTGTACCGTGACATATATTGGTCGTCTTGGACCACTTACTTGCACACATGTTAGTGATGTTGCTTCCATTCTTGATTGCCATTTTTCCATGCCTCATGACATATATACCTTGTGTGTTGCATCCAACTTGTGGATTACTTGCTCGTATCATATGCTTGGTTGTAACAATGTCATTTCTTCACATATGCTATGCCCGATTGCTTGCTACATGCTTGACTTGATTGCCTCACACATGATGAACAATTGCTCTTTCTATTGTGTTGAGTGCCGCACTATCTTCACTACACCATGTACACATTATGCTTAAATTATCTTGCACTTGCACCATATGTCTAGACACTTCATTTTATTTGGTGTTGTGAATGATTCCTATGCCTACAATAGACCTTTCATTGATTGCCTTGTGCATGATTACTATGACCATGAGGTAGATGCTTGTTATATTGTCACACATATTTGCATCCCTACCTCACCTTTGTGTACTTGTTTCCATGATTGCATTGCTCGTGCTCAATTTGTATGCTTACATGCCATGACACAATCCCTTCTCACACCATATGTTATGCACGATGAAAACACTTGTGCGCTGATTCACCACTTGAATGCTTGGTTTTGCACTAACGCTAACCACATTTGTTTTTCCGAGTGTTTGTCGTATTTGCTCATTTTGAAGGAATTACTTGACGGTGCGACATTGGAGAGTGCCCCTTTCGAGTTTGATGGTGATGAGTGCTTGGTGATCGTCCACTTCTACTCGGCGACGCCATCTCCTTTCCATGGTGATTTGGATTTTGATCCGAGGACGGATCTTTCCCAAGGGGGAGGGGATGATGCAGAGCATCCTACGGACATGACCATGTAAAGAGTCCGTTTGGCAAGTGACACGTGCGACCTCTACTTCACATACATAAAGGTGAATCATCTCCTTTACACGTGTCCACTTGACCCCTTCGAGGATGGCATACTACTTGACACTCCTTCCGTGTGCATACATAGGTATTGTCGGACTTTCACGGATGACAAGGAGGAGTGCAAGCGCCAAGGAACGACTACACCATCCTCAAGGGAAGCCTGGAAGCGGAGACGGAAGAAGATAGAGCTGCGGAGTCTACAGCAGTCGGACGTCCGATAGCCTCCGGACTTCTGACGTATTCCGGACGTCCGACATCTTCCGGACGTCCGAAGCCTGGAGTCCATCCCAGCCAGAAGACCAGCAGAAATCCACAGCGACCGGACGACCGATGCCTTCCGAATGTCTGACAGCCTCCAGCGCCCGGACGTCCGAGCCCATCCGGAAATCCGGCGCCAAGTCACCCATGCCGAAATGACGGAAGTCTGAAGACCTGCGGACGACCGAGCCACGGACGTCCGACACGCTCCGAATGTCCGGACCCTCCCGAGCCTCCGGACGACCGACGCCCTCCGGACGTCCGACACTTGCTTGTGTGCAGCCGCGGGCCTTGGGCCTTGTATCCCTTCTCCACTTACCCCTTCGTGACCAAGACTATGTATACTCTCCCCCTCCCTCCTTTCTAGGGTTAGCAATGGTTTAGCTCATAGATTAGTTGAGCATTGCTCCTTCCATATACTTCTCCTAGGAGATTGCGACCTCCACGTGTGAGAAGATCTTATGGATGTCAAGACCCCTATCTAGGGAAGATCCCTAGTGGATTCAAGGCCCCATCTCCCCATGGGATTTGGGATGAACTCTACCATGTATCCTCTTTCCCTTTGTTGTTCTTGTACCCTTGTGGATCTTGTGTGGATGTGAGCATAGTGGATGTGTGATTGGACTTATTTTGAGTGTTTCTCTTATGATTTTCGCCTCGTGTTCTTCGTGTTCTTCGTGTCATTCACAAATCCATCTCCAATTCGTGAAAGATCGACGCACACGGGCGTGCCCCGTATCAGTATATCTTCACAAATATCTCAAGAAGACTTCATATGAACTCCTCACTAACAAGAAACCCAATGTGAGTTATTTCAAATTCTTCGGTGCTAAATGCTAGATTAGATATCCTCATCACAGTTCTAAATTTGCACCGAAAGCACATGATGGTTTTAAGCTTGGTTACGGAAAGGACTAGCACACCTACAGAGTCTTCAACACCCATCACAACAATGTTGTTGAAACTGTAGATGTGCGGTTCGATGAAACTAACGGCTCGCAAACAGAGCACCTACCTCCTGTGCTAGATGAAATACCTCATGAGGAATCCATTAGGTATAAGGCTACTGAAGATGTGATACCCATTGAAAAACCTCTACCTACTGAAGAAGTTGTCCTGAAAAATGAAGACATTCATGTTGGTGCATCTGAGGAAAATGGCACTGAAGAAAATGATCAGCCTCAACAAAGTCATCAACCTGCTCATCCAAGAATAGCGAATGAAGTGTAGATTGACAAAATCCTCGACGATATCAATGCACCAGGTCCCCTCACTCGCTCAAGAGCTTCACATTTGTCTAACTTTTGTGGGCACTTTGATTTTGTCTCTATCACAGAGCCCACCCAAGTTGATGAAGCATTTATGGAGCTTGAGTGGATACAAGCTATGCAAGAGGAATTGCATCAGTTCAAGCTCAACAACATGTGGAAACTTGTCAAGCGACCAGATCCTCGCAAGCACAACATCATAGGTACCAAGTGGATCTACCGCAACAAACAAGACGAACTTGGCCAAGTGGTGAGGAATAAGGCCCGTCTTGTAGCACAGGGCTACACACAGTGCATTCCTCAATGGTAAGCTTGAGGAAGAAGTATATGTTACTCAACCCCCAGGTTTTGAAGATCCTAAGCATCCTGACAAAGTCTTCAGACTGAACAATGCCCTCTATGGCCTCAAGCAAGCCCCTCAGGCATGGTATGACACTCTGAAGGAATTCCTCATGAAGAAAGGCTTCAAACCCAGTTCACTTGACCCAACTCTTTTCACTAAATCATATGATGATGAATTATTTGTGTGCCAAATATATGTGGACGATATTATCTTTGGTTCTACTGACAAACGTTACAATGACGAATTTGCCTATATGATGAGTAAAGAATATCAAATGTCTATGATGGGAGAGCTTAAATTCTTCCTAGGTCTTCAAATTCGTCAACAACAAAATGGCATCTTCATCTCTCAAGACAAATACCTCAAGGATGTCCTGAAAAAATTCGGCATCCAGGATTGCAAAGGCGTCAAGATTCCTATGCCCACAAACGGCCAACTCTGCACTGACAAAAATGGTAAAGATTTCGATCAGAAGTTATATCGCTCCATGATTGGCTATTTATTGTATCGGTGTGCATCTAGGCCAGATATTATGCTTAGTGTTTGCATGTGTGCCCGTTTTCAAGCAACACCTAAGGAATCACACCATAAGGTTGTGAAACATATTCTTCGATATCTAGCTCACACACCAACACTTGGATTATGGTACCCCAAGGGCTCAGATCTTGACCTCATTGGATATTCTGACTCTGACTATGCTGGTGATCAAGTGGATCGCAAGTCTACATCAGGCACATGCCATTTCCTCGGACGATCCTTAGTCTGTTGGTCCTCGAAGAAGCAGAACTGCGTGTCACTATCTGCTGCAGAAGATGAGTACATTGCTCCTTGTTCCTGTTGTGCGCAATTCCTGTGGATGAAGCAAAGCCTCAAGAACTACGGCATCAACGTGAAGAATGTCCCTCTCTACTGTGAAAATGAGATTCCCGTCAAGATTGCTCACAACCCAGTTCAGCACTCGAAGACTAAGCACATTCAGATTCATCATCATTTTCTTTGTGACCATGTGTTGAAGGGCGACATCTTCATCGGCCGTGTGAAGACTAAAGAACAACTCGCTGATATCTTCACAAAGCCCTTGGATGAAAAGAGATTTTGCAAGTTGCGGTGTGAGCTAAATATCTTAGAATCTTTGAATGTTCTTTGAAAGGACACACATCCGAACACTTATGCAAAATTGATGACTTTGATGTGCAACACACGAAGTAAAGTTTTTCTTCAATCAATGAGGACTAACTCTCGAAGTGTGAAGAAATTAATGAAGAATTTGATTCTCAGAACCCTGCGACTATTGTATGAGGTGTCTGAAATCATCATAATTCTTATACGGTGGGTCACGCCACCAACCATTGTTATAATTCTTCAAATTTGAGTTTTTTGTCATTTTGCAAATTCTTCAAATTTTCAAATTCCTCAAGTTTGCAAATTCCTCAAAATTTCAAACTTTTCAACTGGTGTTCTTCAATTGAGTTTCTCTTCATTGCCTTATATATATAATATATTTGAGTTTTCAATGTCCTCAACAGCATTCACTTATTGTTAATTCTTCAAGTTGATTTTCTTCTAAGTGAATGTGATCGGACCCGTTCCCCTCTATGCTAAACTCAACCCGGTTTGTTCACAAATTATTCATATGCGTTCTATTTTAAAACCGTTCAAAATCTTCACTGTGTCCTTGACAGCTGAAGAATCTGTGACGAAAAATTAAAATTCTCAATGTCAATTTTTGGCGGTTGCCGCTCTAACTTATCCCGCTTCCCATGACTGGATAACCCACGATCCCCCACTATCTCCAGTTATCAGTACGTGAGTGACACGTGTCTCTAGGATAGCAAGGGTCAGGGGTATACCTGTCCAAAATCTTCGGACTGGTCGGTTTTGCACCTCCGCTATAAATACCCCTCCCCCTTTCACTGCTCAAAGTTACTCCTCTTGCTCTCACTCCCGTCGCTCTCGAGCTCAACCCTAGCGCCGCCGCTAAGCTTCATCGCCACCGGAGAGGAAGAGCTTCACTGCCTTGACCTCCTCGCCATCGTACTCGCATCGGCCGCGGAAATTTTCACTCCGCCGCCGCTGTAGCTATCTTCCAACACCAAGTTAGGGCGTGGGAGATCTGGACAAACGAACTTCACTGTTCTAACTCCCAGTTCGTCGTGTTCTTCATCAAGGGTAATTAAAATCTGATTTCACTGCCCTATTTTGATCCTTATGATCTTTACAAAATCCTCAAAATGTGTTTATTCCTCAACAATCCACTTCTTAAACACCGAACAACTTCCTTCTCTTGATTGGTTTCTCTAAGTTATGATTTTCTTCAAGATTCCTCAATTCTGTGGATCCTCAAATCTGTACAACTCTGGAACCTAAGTCAAGAACACTTAGGGAAATTCTTCAAGACATATATGGTCAAATTCCTCAACTTGATATTTTTTAAAAAATTCTGAGGACGCATATGACCTCTTCAAATTCTTCGCACCTATACTCTGTTCACAGGTACAAAATGTCTGCTGATGAATCTCTAGGTTCTCATCAACTTAACTCATTTGCAGCATTCCTCAAAGAAAAATTGCATGCATCTTCAGAATCTTCAAAAGTTCAAATTCCTCAGGTGAAGAAAATGGCTGATGGGAAAAGACCTCAGAAAGGAGGAAAGAACCAGAATCAAATATTGCTTTTGTGATTCCTA
Organism: Elymus sibiricus; assembly: GCA_039707655.1. Classification (NCBI taxonomy): domain Eukaryota; kingdom Viridiplantae; phylum Streptophyta; class Magnoliopsida; order Poales; family Poaceae; genus Elymus; species Elymus sibiricus. Next base: position 254,302,304 of record CM077665.1, read on the forward strand.
AGGAAATATACCTTGAATATTGTACTCCTGATGAAGAGAAATATGGCAAAGAAACCAAAGAGAAGTGTAAAATTCGCATACAGAGAATTGACAGGAGATGGGCAAGGGAATGGAAGGAATATCGCTATGTAACTCCAAAGTACATGAAGAAATTCGGTGTTAATCCTCCCTGCCAAAGACCTCCACTGGCTGCAGGCCAACAAGATGATCCCACTAGCATCAAAAGTGATGAGGACTTTCATAAGGAGTGGGCCAAACGTCAAGCCAAACTTAAGAAAATTGCTTCTGAGGTAGTGAGGAAATTCAATGAAGACTCTGTTGTTGCTGCTTCTGCTAGGGCCTCTACAAGTGAAACTGTCCCAAAAAGGGCTACGAAGTAGAAATCAGCAATTAAGCCAAAGTCTTCAAGCTCAATGCCCTCACGGCCAAGTTCCTCAACATCAAAATCCTCACTGCAAATTCCTCAAGCAACTTCATCAAAGGTTTCGGCAATGCCTTCTGTGGCTGCACAATCCTCAGCTGGTGCTGCAAAATCCTCAACATATGTGCATCTTGCCACGTGTCAGCGCACTGCTGGATTTTCAATTGCCTCAGGGGCATCTGCAATTTCCTCAGCTCGCCCACATTCCTCAACAAGTCCAACACTGCTGAAAATGAAGGCAACAGCTGGAAGAGGCAACAGGCCAAGTCCTCGTAAGAAGCAAGTAGTCTTCAGTGTTCCTTGAACATCTGAAGAGATGAAGCTGGTGATGAAGAACTCACTGATATCATCAGGGATAGGCAACAAAGGGCTGCCAATGCTATGGGAAGCTCAGTACCTCTTCTGCTTGATCCAAGGATCATCCTTGATTTCATCGATGTTTGGCACAAGGATCCCAATACTCTTCTTTTTGACCTCCAGCTGCCCATCGGTGTAAGTCATGTCCTCACCCATTTCATCGCTGAAGAGAAATGGAAATTTGAAAAGGCTCTGAAGGCCAAGAAGGACCAGTACAAGAAGGAAAGGTTTTTGGGGAACAACATCATGAATCTGACTCCTACGCAGCTCATCACTGTTCAATCTAAAATCAAAAACTTCATTGATGAATATGATCGTTATTATGCTGATTGGCAACGAGCCAAAGTGAGATTCGTCAACAAGGCTGACAGAGCCATCAAGGATCACAACAGAAGGGTTGCTGCTCCCTCGCAACCACAAATTCCTCAGGCTGGAACATCTGCCCATCCTGCTGAAGAAACTGGAAGCACAGCTGAAGAAATTCATGTGCTGAAGAGTCTGCCAGGGCAACATCCACTGTTGCGCTTGAAGAAATTGCCAGGCTAGCAGAAGTTTTCATTGCGCCTGAAGAAACTGAGACTGCCAGGGCGACTGCATTAGTCGTGCCTGAAGAAACTGCACCAACTTCATCCTCTGCCCCAACTGCAAAATCCTCAAGGGTGAGGAAAGACACACTTCCATTTGCATCAAAAGTGAAGAAAACCAAGGCTGCGGAGAAGGAAGCCACACTGAAAAGGAAAGCATCATCATCTGCAAATTCCTCAGTTGCAAAGAAATTGAAGACTTTGCCAAGTTCTTCAACAGAACCTATTGACGCAACTCCTATCTCTGCTGTACCTGCCTATGAAATTGTTCAATTTGGTGAAGACTATGAAATCCCAAATGAAAAAAATGAAGATAATCACTCTGCTACTTCCTTGGAGCAGATTGATGAAGAAATAGAGGTGGAAGCAAATGCTTCAACCCCTCTAGTCTCATCGCCTCAGCCTCAGCTCACTGCTGAAGAGGTCGGCGTTAAAGAAATTGAAGAAGACGTGGACATTGGATCTACAACTCCAGCTCACCCAAATTCGCCAATGGCCACCCCTCTTACTCAAATTCCTCAGTCTCCTGCACAAACTGAAGAAATTCCAACAGGGTCTGAAGGACATCATACTCCACTCCAGTCCATCACTGAAGAAATTCTAGCTGCGTCAGCTGAAAAAAATGTCACTCAAACTGCACCTAAGGAGCCTGTCACTCAAATTCCTCAGACTGAAGAAGCTGCAATTGTGCAAAGGGAGGTTGTTTGACATTACAAGTCAAATCCTCAACCTAAGCCCTTGCTGCCCCTCAAAAGCACAAAGCGGCCCAAGTTCAACAAGACCAATTTCTTCGATGAGCATCATTTCTTCACTGCAGCAAATCCCTATGACTCACCAAGAATTAGGCGCAAGAGATTTTGGACACATACTCAAGTGAATTTCTATGCTGATGTCCTGTTTGATAAGAGCAAAGTCTTCCAGCACCAGCAAATTCCTCATGTGGATATGGAGTCCACTCCATGCTTCAACCCAGTCCTCAATGTTCTTCATGAAGCTGGTCTCCTACCTTTTTGTGCTGACATATGTGACTGGAATGAAGATCTTATTCTTCAGTTCTGTGCTACCTTGCACATCTCTGGTGATGCCTCTGACGTTAATTTCTGGATCCTTGATTGGATGACTGAGGACACTCACTACACTGCTCTAGCCACTGAATTGCTTCGAGTTGTCCCAGTTGGTATTCCCTCGGAAGGTGCAAGACGTGTTGGAAATATGCCCTAGAGGTAATAATAAATTAGTTATTATCATATTTCCTTGTTCATGATAATCGTTTATTATCCATGCTATAATTGTATTGATTGGAAACTCAATTACATGTGTGGGTACATAGACAAACAATGTGTCCCTAGTAAGCCTCTAGTTAAACTGGCTCGTTGATCAAAGATGGTGAAGGTTTCCTAGCCATAGACATGAGATGTCATTTGATAACGGGATCACATCATTAGGAGAATGATGTGATGGACAAGACCCAAACTATGAACATAGCATATGATCGTGTCAGTTTATTGCTATTGTTTTCTGCATGTCAAGTATCTGTTCCTATGACCATGAGATCATGCAACTCACTGACACCGGAGGAATACCTTGTGTGTATCAAACGTCGAAACGTAACTGGGTGACTATAAAGATGCTCTACAGGTATCTCCGAAGGTGTCTGTTGAGCTGGCATGGATCGAGACTGGGATTTCTTACTCCGTATGACGGAGAGGTATCTCAGGGCCCACTCGGTAATACAACATCACAATAAGCCTTGCAAGCAATGTGACTAAAGTGTTAGCCATGGGATCTTGTATTGCGGAACAAGTAAAGAGACTTGCCGGTAACAAGATTGAACTAGGTATAGAGATACCGACGATCGAATCTCGGGCAAGTAACATACCGAAGAACAAAGGGAACAGCGTACGGGATTAACTGAATCCTTGACATAGAGGTTCAACCGATAAAGATCTTTGTAGGATATGTAGGAACCAATATGGGCATCCAGGTCCCGCTATTGGTTATTGACCATAGAGGTGTCTCGGTCATGTCTACATAGTTCTCGAACCCGCAGGGTCTGCACACTTAAGGTTCGGTGACGTTTCGGTATAGTAGAGTTATGTATGGTGGTGACCGAAGGTTGTTCGGAGTCCCGGATGAGATCCTAGATGTCACGAGGAGCTCTGGAATGGTCCGGAGGTAAAGATTGATATATAGGAAGTCCCGCTTTGGTCACCGGAAAAGTTTCGGGTATTTCGGTAGTGTACCGGGAGTACCGGGAGGGGTACCGGAGACCATCGGGAGGGGTGTGTCGACCCAAAGGACCTCATGGGCTGTGGGAGGAGTCAAACCATCCCCTAGTGGGCTGGCCGAACCCCCCACTAAGGCCCATGCGGCTAGGGGTGGGAAAAACCCAAAGGTGGAAAGGTGGAAAGGGTTTCCAAGTGGAGACGAGGAATCCTACTCCTAATAGGATTGGAGTAGGACTCCTCCACCTCCAATTTCGGCCAAACCTTGAGGGTTTGAGGCTGCCTCCTCCCCTCCCTCCCTCCTATATATACTAGAGGATTTAGAGGGAAGAGCTAACCCTAATTGCCACGTGCTCCCTCTACTTCATCTAGATCGGTTTCTCCTCTAGTCTAGTTTCAGCGGTGCTTCGGCGAAGCCCTGCCGGAATAGTTCCACCACCATCGCCGCCACGCCGTCGCGCCGCCGGAGAACTCTTCTACCTCTCCGCTCCCTCTTGCTGGATCAAGAAGGCGGAGATCGTCATCGAGCTGTACGTGTGCTGAACGCGGAGGTGCCGTCCGTTCGGCCCTAGATCGGAAGGACCGTGATCAGGATCGCGAGACGGTTCGTGATTTGATCGTGGGACGGATCGTGATGGGATCGTGGGACGGATCGTGATTGGATCGCGAGACGGATCGGGATTGGATCGCGAGACGGATCGTGATTGGATCGCGGGACGCTCGGCGATTTGGATCGCGAAGACGTTCGACTACATCAACCGCGTTTCTTAACGCTTCCCGCTTAGCGATCTACAAGGGTATGTAGATCCACTCTCCCTCTCGTAGATGCTCATCACCATGGATAGATCTTGCGTGTGCGTAGGAAAATTTTTGTTTCCCATGCAACGTTCCCCAACAGTGGCATCATGAGCTAGGTCTATGTGTAGATGAGATCTCGAGTAGAACACAAAGGAGTTTGTGGGCGTTGATATTCAGATTGCTTCCTCCCTTGGTCTTTTCTTGATTCGGTGGTATTGTGGGATGAAGCGGCCCGGACCAAGATTACTCGTACGCTTACGAGAGACCTGTTCCATCAACTCACATGTAACTTCGTTGCATAAAGATGGCTGGCGGGTGTCTGTTTCTCCCACTTTAGTCGGATCAGATTTGACAAAGGCGGTCCTTGAGAAGGTTGAATAGCAATTTTTGTATCACCGTTGTGGTTTTTGCGTAGGTAAGAATTGTTCTTGCTAGATACCCGTAGCAGCCACGTAAAACTTGCAACAACAATTAGAGGACGTCTAACTTGTTTTTCCAGGGTATGTTGTGATGTGATATGGCCAATTACATGATGACATATATGTGATGTATGAGATGATGATGTATTGTATAGAATATCACGACTTGCATGTCGATGAGTACGGCAACCGGCAGAAGCCATAGGGTTGTCTTTAATTATTTTCGCCGTTTTTGCTTTACTTTATCGCTATGAGTTAGCAATAGTCGTGGAAGCAACAGTCGGCGCGACAACCTCATGGCGACACATTGATGGAGATCAAGATGATGGAGATCATGGTGTCACGCCGGTGACGATGGAGATCATGCCGGTGCTTTGAAGATGGAGATCAAAAGCACAAGTTCATGGCCATATCATGTCACTTATGATTTGCATGTGATGTTAATCCTTTTATGCATCTTATTTTGCTTAGGACGACGGTAGCATTATAAGGTGATCCCTCACTTAAATTTCAAGAAAAAATTGTGTTCTCCCCGAGTGTGCACCGTTGCGAAAGTTCATCGTTTCGAGACACCACGTGATGATCGGGTGTGATAGACTCTACGATCACATACAACGGGTGCAAGCCAGTGTTGCACATGCGGAACACTCGGGTTAAACTTGACGAGCCTAGCATGTACAGACATGGCCTCGGAACACAAGAGACCGAAAGGTCGAACATGAGTCATATAGTAGATATGATCAACATGGAGATGTTCACCATTGAAACCACCACATCTCACGTGATGATCGGACTTGGGTTGGTGAATTTGGATCATGTGACACTCGAATGACCTGAGGGATGTCAATTTGAGTGGGAGTTTTTAAGTAATATGATTAACTAAACTCATTATCATGAACATAGTGAAAGTAACTTTGCAAATTATGTTGTAGATCAATAGATCGCGCTGTAGCTCCCTTGAATTTTTATATGTTCCTAGAGAAATAGAGTTGAAAGATGATGGTAGCAATAATGCGGACTGGGTCCATGATCTGAGGATTGTCCTCATTGCTGCATAGAAGGCTTATGTCCTTAAAGCACCGCTCGGTGCGCCACCCCCTCTAGCGTCGTCTCTAGATGTTGTGAACATCTGACAGGCACGTTCCGATGACTACTTAATAGTTCAGTGCGTCATGCATTACGGCTTAGAATTGAGGCTCCAAAACGTTTTGAACATCACGGAACATATGAGATGTTCTTGGGATCTCAGGCTCGTGCCCGTGTTGAGAGGTATGAGACCTCCAACAAGATTCTTTGCCTGCAAGATGAAGGAGAATAGCTCAATCGGTGAGCATGTGCTCAGATTGTCTGGGTGCTACAATCGCTTGAATCGAGTGGGAGTTGATCTTCCAGATAAGATAGTGATTGATATAGTTCTCCAAGTCACTGTCACTAAGCTACTAGAGCTTCGTGGTGAACTATAAAATGCCGGGGATGGAAATAATGATCCCTGAGCTATTCGTGATGTTTGACACCGCGAAGGTAGAAATCAAGAAGGAGCATCAAGTGTTGATGGATAGTAAAACCACTAGTTTCGAGAAGGGCAAGGGCAAGGAGGGATACTTCATGGATGGCAAGCCAGTTGCTGCTCCAGTAAAGAAACCCAAGGTTGAACCCAAACCCGAGACTGAGTGCTTTTATTATGAGGAGAACGATCGCTGAAGCGGAACTTCCCTAGATACTTGGTAGATAAGAAGGCTGGTAACGTCGACAGAAGTATATTTGATATACGTGTTATTGATGTGTACCTTACTAGTACTCCTAGTAGCACCTGGGTATTAGATACTGGTTCGGTTGCTAAATGTTAGTAACTCGAAATAAAAGCTACGGAATAAACGGAGGCTAGCTAAGGGTGAGGTGACGATGAGTGTTGGAAGTGTTTCCAAGGTTGATGTGATCACCATCACACGCTCTCTCTACCTTCGGAATTAGTGATGAACCTAAATAAATGTTATTTGGTGTTTGCGTTGAGCATAAACGTAATTAGATCATGTTTATTGCAATACGGTTATTCATTTAAGTTAGAGAATAATGGTTATTCTGTTTACATGAATAAAACCTTCAATGGTCATGCACCCAATGAGAATGGTTTATTGAATCTTGATCGTAGGGATACACATGTTCATAATATTGATGCCAAAAGATACAAAGTTAATAATGATAGTACCACATACTTGTGGCACTGCCGCTAAATGTCATATTGGTGTAAAACGTATGAAGAAACTCCATGCTGATGGATCTTTGGACTCATTCGATTTCGAATCGGTTGAGACATGCGGACCATGCCTCATAGGCAAGATGACTAAGACCCCGTTTTCCGGTATGATGGAGCGGGTAAGTAACTTATTGGAAATGATACATGTTGATGTATTCGGTCCAATGAGTGTTGTAGCAGGCGGTGGATATCGTTGTTTTCCTACCTTCACTGATGATTTGAGTAGATATGGGGATATTTGCTTAATGAAACACAAGTCTGAAACGTTTGAAAAGTTCAAACAAATTCAGAGTGAAGTTTGAGATCATCGTGACAAGAAGATAAAATGTCTACGATATGATCGTGGAGGTAAATACCTGAGTTACGAGTTTGGTATACAACTTAAGACAATGTGGAAGATGTTTCACAACTCACGCCACCTGGAAACACCATAGTGTGCTGGTGTGTCCGAACGTCGTAGTCGTGCTCTATTGGATATGGTGCGTACTATGATGTCTCTTATCGATTTGCCACTATCGTTTTGGGGTTATGCATTAGAGACAACTACATTCACTTTAAAAGGGGCACCATCTAAGTCCGTTGAGATGACACCGTATGAATTTTGGTTTGGCGGAAACCTAAGCTGTCATTTCTTAATGTTTGGGGCTGCGACGCTTATGTGAAAAAGGGTTTTCACCTAATGAGCTCGAACCCAAAGCGGACAAATGCATCTTCATAGAATACCCTAACATAACAGTTGGGTAAACCTTCTATCTTGGATCCAAGCACAAAGTGTTTGTTGCTAAAATGGGTCCTTTCTCGAGAAAAAGTTTCTCTCGAAAGAATTGAGTGGGAGGAAGATATAACTTGATGAGGTTGTTGAACCTTTGTTTCAAACAGAGAGTAGCGCAGCGCAGAAAGTTGTTTATGTGGAGCCTACGTTAGTTGAAGAGGAAGTTAATGATGATGATCATGAAGCTTCGGATCAAGTTACTATAGAACCTCGTAGGTCGACAAGGACGCATACTGCTCCTGAGTGGTACGGCAACCCTGTCTTAGAGGTCATCTTGTTGGATAACGATGAACCTACGAGCTATGGAGAAGCGATGATGGGCCCGGATTCCGAGAAATGGTTAGAGGCCATGAAATCCGAGATGGGATCCATGTAAGAAAACAAAGTATGGGCTTTGGAAGTATTACCTGAAGGGCGAAAGGCCATTCAGAACAAATAATGGATCTTTAAAAGGAAGACGAACACGGACGGTAATGTCACCGTCTATAAAGCTCGACTTGTGGCAAAGGGTTTTTCACAAGTTCAAGGAGTTGACTACGATGAGACTTTCTCACCCGTAGCGATGCTAAAGTCTGTTGGAATTATGTTAGCAGTTGCTGCATTTTTCGATTATGAAATCTGGCAGATGGATGTCAAAACATCATTTCCTTAACGGTATCCGTGAGGAAAGGTTGTATGTGATACAAACGGAAGGTTTTGTCAGTTCTAAGGATGCTAAAATATATGCAAGCTCTAGCGATCCTTCTATGGACTGGAGCAAGCATCTCGGAGTTGGAATATACGCTTTGATGAGGTGATCAAAGTTTTTGAGTCTATACAAAGTTTATGAGAAACTTGTATTTACAATAAAGTGAGTGGGAGCACTATAGAATTTCTGATAAGTATATGTGGATGACATATTGTTGATCGGAAATGATGTAGAATTTTTGGAAAGCATAAAGGGTTGTTTGAAAAGGAGTTTTTCAAAGGAAAATCTGGAATGAAGCTACTTGAATATTGGGCATCAGGATCTATAGAGATAGATCAAGACGTCTGATAAAACTTTCAATGAGTACATACCTTGACAAGATTTTGAAAGAGTTCAAAATGGATCAGTCAAAGAAAGAGTTCTTGCCTGATTTGTAAGGTGTGGAGTTGAGTGAGACTCAAAGCTCGACCACGGCAGAAGAAAGAGAAAGGACGAAGGTCATCCCCTATGTCTTATCCATAGGCTCTGTATAGTATGCCATGCTGTGTACCGCACCTGGTGTGTGCCTTGCCATGAGTCTGTCAAGGGGTACAAGAGTGATCCAGGAGTGGATCACTGGACAACGGTCAAAGTTATCCTTAGTAACTAGAGGACTAAGGAAATGTTTCTCCGTTATGGAGGTGATAAAGAGTTCATCGTAAAGGGTTACGTCGATGCAAGCTTTGACACCTATCCGGACGACTCTGAGTAGCAGTCAGGATACATATAGTGGAGCAACCATTTGGAATAGCTCCAAGTGGAGCGTGGTAGCATCTGCGTTATGACATATAGATTTGCAAAGAACACATGGATCTGAATGTTGCAGACCGTTGACTAAAGACCTCTCTCACATGCAAAGCATGATCGAACCCCAGAACTCATTGGGTGTTAGATTCATAACAATGTAAATCACATGGTGATGTGAACTAGATTATTGACTCTAGTGCAAGTGGGAGACTGTTGGAAATATGCCCTAGAGGCAATAATAAATTAGTTATTATCATATTTCCTTGTTCATGATAATCGTTTATTATCCATGCTATAATTGTATTGATTGGAAACTCAATTACATGTGTGGGTACATAGACAAACAATGTGTCCCTAGTAAGCCTCTAGTTAAACTAGCTCGTTGATCAAAGATGGTGAAGGTTTCCTAGCCATAGACATGAGATGTCATTTGATAACGGGATCACATCATTAGGAGAATGATGTGATGGACAAGACCCAAACTATGAACATAGCATATGATCGTGTCAGTTTATTGCTATTGTTTTTTGCATGTCAAGTATCTGTTCCTATGACCATGAGATCATGCAACTCACTGACACCGGAGGAATACCTTGTGTGTATCAAATGTCGCAACGTAACTGGGTGACTATAAAGATGCTCTACAGGTATCTCCGAAGGTGTCTGTTGAGCTGGCATGGATCGAGACTGGGATTTCTTACTCCGTATGACGGAGAGGTATCTCAGGGCCCACTCGGTAATACAACATCACAATAAGCCTTGCAAGCAATGTGACTAAAGTGTTAGCCATGGGATCTTATATTGCGGAATGAGTAAAGAGACTTGCCGGTAACGAGATTGAACTAGGTATAGAGATACCGACGATCGAATCTCGGGCAAGTAACATACCGAAGAACAAAGGGAACAGCGTACGGGATTAACTGAATCCTTGACATAGAGGTTCAACCGATAAAGATCTTTGTAGAATATGTAGGAACCAATATGGGCATCCAGGTCCCGCTATTGGTTATTGACCGTAGAGGTGTCTCGGTCATGTCTACATAGTTCTCGAACCCGCAGGGTCTGCACACTTAAGGTTCGGTGACGTTTCGGTATAGTTGAGTTATGTATGGTGGTCACCGAAGGTTGTTCGGAGTCCCGGATGAGATCATGGACGCCACGAGGAGCTCCGGAATGGTCCGGAGGTAAAGATTGATATATAGGAAGTCCCGCTTTGGTCACCGGAAAAGTTTCGGGTATTTCGGTAGTGTACCGGGAGTACCGGGAGGGGTACCGGGGACCATCGGGAGGGGTGTCTCGACCCAAAGGACCTCATGGGCTGTGGGAGGAGTCAAACCAGCCCCTAGTGGGCTGGCCGAACCCCCCACTAAGGCCCATGCGGCTAGGGGTGGGAAAAATCCAAAGGTGGAAAGCTGGAAAGGGTTTCCAAGTGGAGAGGAGGAATCCTACTCCTAATAGGATTGGAGTAGGACTCCTCCACCTCCAATTTCGGCCAAACCTTGAGGGTTTGAGGCTGCCTCCTCCCCTCCCTCCCTCCTATATATACTAGAGGATTTATAGGGAAGAGCTAACCCTAATTGCCACGTGCTCCCTCTACTTCATCTAGATCGGTTTCTCCTCTAGTCTAGTTTCAGCGGTGCTTAGGCGAAGCCCTGCCGGAATAGTTCCACCACCATCGCCGCCACGCCGTCGTGCCGCTGGAGAACTCTTCTACCTCTCTACTCCCTCTTGCTGGATCAACAAGGCGGAGAACGTCATCGAGCTGTACGTGTGCTGAACGTGGAGGTGCCGTCCGTTCGGCGCTAGATCGGAAGGACCGTGATCAGGATCGCGAGACGGTTCATGATTTGATCGTGGGACGGATCGTGATGGGATCGCGAGACGGATCGTGATTGGATCGCGAGACGGATCGTGATTGGATCGCGGGACGCTCGGCGATTTGGATCGCGAAGACGTTCGACTACATCAACCGCGTTTCTTAACGCTTCCCGCTTAGCGATCTACAAGGGTATGTAGATCCACTCTCCCTCTCGTAGATGCTCATCACCATGGATAGATCTTGCGTGTGCGTAGGAAAATTTTTGTTTCCCATGCAATGTTCCCCAACAAGACGCATATATGAAGAACCTGAACTTCCACATCACTTGATGCAAGTGCTGATGAAGCCTTGGCCTCAAGGGCAAGCTCCAAGGACCACCTTCCTTGTGAAGGATTTGTTGTATGTGCCCCGGACAGTTTACCGCATTATGACCAAAACCCTTAGTCCAATCAAAGGCCACAATTCGGAAGAAGAAGAAGAAGTTGGCATCATGAAGAATCTGCTTTTCAATATCATTCCTTGGATTCCCATAATTTTCACGATTTCTTCATGAGGACTTTGACCAATATTGCTCTATCGCCATTTGAGTTGAAGCCTTATGCTCCCTGGATCATGAAATTCATCAGATCAAGGTCTTCAATTCCTTACAAGGCTGATTTTCAGAATCACTTCAGCTTTGTGCCTTTGGTTGAAGTCCTCAAAAGGACATTTTCCTCAGTGGAAGGAAAAGGCAAAACTATTGTTGAAAAAGGCATTCGTCCATTGGATGGCCAGTTCCGCAAGGCTGCATCTTACTCCAGCAATGATGACTCTGCCACGCAAGATTCTGCAGCCAAAGCCGTAGCCCAAAATCCTCAAGGTTCCGCCCCTCATGTGATGACTGGTCGTGAGCTTCTGCTAAGTCTTCATCAGAAGATCGATCGTAACCACAAGTGGGTCAAGCGTCAGTTTGGTTCCATTGTTCAAAACATGACTGTGACGCAGAACTCTGTGAGGAAGAACCATTACTACGTGCATGAAATCTTCCACCGCACCTAGGCCATCCTCTCTCACCTCAAGACTCCTAAATAACTCAAGGAGATGGATTTTTAGCTGAACTTTGACTGGTCTCATCCTCCTCGGAAGAAAATCAAGAAGGTCAAAGTTCCTCTACTCTTCATAAGTTCATATTCTTCATCACGCGCGACGGATGAAGCTGAGGATCTTGATGACACTGATGCGGGCCCTGCATCGACAAACGACCCCGACAACAACGCTGGCGCTCCTCCACCAACCTCAGCATGAAATTCTTCAGGGACGATAGTCCTGAATTTTCATCCCTTTTGGTCACTTGATGACAAAGGGGGAGAAATTTGAGTTAGTCTTCAAGCGGGTCTCTATATGGGCTGTTTTTTGTTTAAGTTGCAACTCTTGCTCTTCTGAAGTGTTTGTTTGATGAGTTGTAAACTTAAGTCTGATGGTGGTCTGACGCTTTTGAACTAGTTTCTGCATGCTTATTTCCTCAAGTACCTTAATGCATGCATGCTGAATTTCGTCAGACACCATTTTCCATCATGCATTTCAATTTCCTCATGATACCTCATGATATATGTTAAATGCGTGTATGGATTACAAGATATAGGGGGAGATCTCCAAGATTTTATCCTGCCATGTGCATTGGCAGTCCAAAGCAAATTCCTCAAATATGCACATCTTCAGGGGGAGTTCCTCTATATCTTGCAATCAAATTCCTCAAATTTCGTACTTACACTTCATATGTTTATCCCCATTGAAAACTTAACCTATTTGTCATCAATCACCAAAAAGGGGAGATTGTAAGTGCTTCTAGTGCCCCTTAGTGATTTTGGTGTATTGAAGACTTATCGGTTAAGGGACTAATGTGTTTGTGAGTGAACGCCGGTTCCATAAGTCGATGAGGAGTTTGATATATCCGAAGAATGTCGTCCCCTAAAAATGACTGTCTTCAACTGAAGACTTTAATGCTTTCTTGAAGACTTTGAAAATGAAGAATTTGGTGTGACCTTGAAGATATTGATACGAGGACTATGAAGCGTGGAGACTTTTGTTTTCGTAGTTTCATTTCCTTTCTTTGTGTCATAGGAAACACCATACTGTTAAAGGGGGTTGAGGTAATACTAAGGAAAAATTTCCAAGTGGTGCTCATCTCAAAGCCTACACATACCCAAAACCTTCGAGTGAAGCCTTTGGAAATCTCTTGCAGTTCAGTCAATTTCTTCAGTGACAGAGATGAAATTCTTCTGGTCTCTGGAATTTGTTCTGACTGAAGAGTTAGGATTTCGCAAGTGCGAATTGCCTGCCAAGAGGAATATGATAGCCCTAAGGAATTTGAGAGTTCAAATCTGAAAGCACAACATGCTCCCTTGGTGGTTTTGATAATTCATGACAACATACATTGTCTCTTGGACTAATACTTTTACCTAGCGTATTTCAGATAAAATTCCACAGAGAGGGTTGGAAAAAGGATTGTGGAGATTGTGCAAATACCCCATGATGCAAGGAAATGGATTGACAAAGCTTCAAGCAAGAGGACTCTACATTTTACTTTGTGAGAAATCACTTTGAGTCCATAGGAAAGCCAATACTATTAAAAGGGGGTAAGGTACTATTGGTGAACAAGATGCTCCACGTGCACAAGTGATAGTCACCAAAAACACCCACAAGCTCTTCCACAAAAGTATGTCCAAAGTCCAATATCCAAAATCGGTGCAACCACACTTTCCACTCGGTGCCACTGATTCCCAAACTCAGACAGACCCATGCCAAACCCTATCACATCGGTGCAACAGATTCCACTTCGGTGCCACCGAGTTTGAGTTGCCAACTTTCTGTTACCTCGATTCACAAAATCGGTACCACCGAGTTTGTTGGATCGCCGTCACCGAGTTGCGCAATCTGACCGTTGGTCACCTAATCAGTGCAACCGAGTTTTATATATCGGTCTCACCGAGATTCAAAAGTTGTCACTTTTTGGTCACTTCGGTACCACCGAGATTCACACATCGGTGTCACCGAGTTGGTCACTTTAGGTGTAATGGTTGGATTTTTGGGGATGCCTATATATACCCCTTCACCACCACCCACTCCGATGAGAAGCACGCAGAACTATTCCAAACTTGACCCATCCAATTTTCTAAGAGAGAGCCACCTACTCATGTGTTGAGATCAAGCTATTCCATTCCTACCATATGAATCTTGATCTCTAGCCTCCCCAAGTTGCTTTCCACCAAATCAATCTCTTCCACCATAGCCAAATCTGTGAGAGAGTGATTGTGTGTTGAGGAGTCTATCATCTTGAAGCACAAGAGCAAGGAGTTCATCGACATTGCCGAGCCTATTACCTTTTGGAGGGTGGTGCCTCCTAGATTGGTTAGGTGTCGCTTGGGAGCCTCCTACTTCGTGTTGTGGAGTGAACCAAGAAGTTTGTAAGGGCAAGGAGATCGCCTACTTCGTGAAGATCTACCCATAGTGAGGCTAGTCCTTCGTGGACGGAAGCCGTTATGGAATAGTCAAGGTTGCTACTTCGTGGACCCTTATGGGTGGAGCCCTCCGTGGACTCTCGCGACCGTTACCCTCCGTGGGTTGAAGACTCCATAAACATGGACGTACGATAGCACCACCTATCGGAACCACGGGAAAAATCTTCGTGTCCCTCATGCGTTTGATCTCCCTATTTCTACTCTTTACTTTCATGTGCAATGTCTTTACTTTCCGCTGCCGTACTTGTTGACATGCATGTGTAGGGTGTTCTAGACTTGCTATAATTGTTAAAATCTGCCACCCAATTAACTTGGGAAAAGGTTAGGTTTTAAATTCCTGCTAGTAGTCTATTCACCCCCCCCTCTAGACACTCTTCTAGTGATCCTACAAGTGGTATCAGAGCATTGGTCTCCATTGCTTCGGTTTAATCACCGTGGAGGAAGATGGATGTGTCTAGTATAGGGAGTTTGAGTTGTAGAGTGCCTATTCTTGAAGGAGAGTACTATAGTCAATGGAAAACTTTCCAGCTTGAGCTATTTAATGAATTTCAATTGAGCAAATATGTTAAGAGCCCCTATGTACCTCCCATTGATCCTTTACATCCCACACATGAAGAGGAAATTGATATGCTATGCAATCTTAGAACTGTTAATCTCATCGTTAGAGGATTGCCTAGAAATGTGCTTAATCAAATGAAGAATTTTGAATGTGCTTATACTTTGCGGAATGACTTGGAGAAATGATATCCAAGTTATTCATTGAGTAATCTTGATGAAATTCTTCATAAAACTATTTCCTTTCACAAAATGACGCCTAGTGATCCCAAGTTTGATGATTATCTATTTGAGCTTAGAGACCTCATGCGTGCTAAAGGAGATGTCATAACCATCAGCAACATCATTGTAGAAGCCATTCGAATTCACAAGTTTGAACATTGTCATGATCACAACCCTAACGAATCTCTTGTTCTGTGTGACGAGGATTTCCCACTTGATGATGACAATGTGGAACATGGCTACTATGATGAAGATGAGTTGTTTGACATCGAGTATGAGAAAATCATGAAGAATCTAAGTCTCATGGCAAACTTCAAGGATTACATGTCCAGAGGAAAAGAGTGGATTCTCGACAGCGGATGCACCGATCACATGACCGGAGATAGAGAAATGTTTGAAGAGATCACACCAAACCATGGACCGCGAAGGTACGTAACGTTTGGAGACAACTCCAAGGGTCAGGTACTTGGTCTTGGTAAGGTGGCCATATCCCATGATAGCTCTATTCAAAATGTTATGCTTGTTGAATCTCTTGGCTACAATCTTCTTTCCGTATCTAGACTTGCCGACTTTGGTTTTAATGTGCTTTTCACGAAAATAGATTGCCAAGAGTGTCGTCAAGATAATCATAAAATGGTCTTTACCGGTTTCCGTAGAGGTGATCTATACATTGTCGATTCACTAAGAGATCCAAACCTCGTACTTGTTTAATTGCAAAATCTTCTAAAGGTTGGCTTTGGCATAGAAGACTAGGACATGTTGGCATGCGTAATCTAGACAAGCTTATCAAAGGTGATCATATACTTGGTGTTAAAAATGTTATCTTTGACAAAGATAGACTTTGTAGTGCTTGTCAAGCTGGAAAGCAAGTAGGTGGAAGTCATCCCGTTAAGAATATCTTGACTACTAGGAGACCACTCAAGTTACTTCACATGGATCTTTTTGGTCCCAATGCTTACAAGAGTCTCGGTGGAAATTCCTATGGTCTAGTTATAGTTGATGATTTTTCCAGATTTACGTGGGTATTCTTTCTTGATGATAAGTGGCAGGTACAAAAGATCTTCAAGAACTTCGTTTGCAAAGTGCAAAATCAGTTTGAAGTGAAGATCAAGAAAGTTCGAAGCGATAATGGATCGGAGTTCAAGAACACCCATGTAGATACCTTTCTTCATGAAGAAGGTGTCTCACATGAGTTCTCAGCTACGTACACGCCTCAACAAAATGGAGTTGTTGAGAGGAAGAACCGAACTCTTATTGAGATGGCAAGAACGATGCTTGACGAATACAAGACGCCAAGACACTTTTGGGCAGAAGCCGTGGAAACAGCATGTCATGCCACAAACCAACTCTACTTGCATAAGCTTCTCGGTAAAACGGTATACGAGCTACTCACCGGTAAAAAAGCCCAAGTTGGATACTTTCGGGTATTCGGCTCAAAGTGGTACATTCTTGATAAGCATCGTTGTACTAAATTTGCTCCTAAATCTCATGAAGGATTCCTACTCGGTTACGGATCAAACTCTCACACTTACCGTGTCTACAACAACTTCACTCGAAAAGTTGAAGAGACGGTAGATGTGAAATTTGATGAATCTAATGGTTCGCAAGTCAAACAATTGCCAAATGATGTAGGTGATAGGGACCCTTCGGAAGCTTTCCAAGACTTGTCCATCGGCAAGATTCGTCCCATGGGGGTGAAGGAAAGTACTTCATCAACTCAAGTGGAAGCCCCTACTTCACGTCAAGGTGAACCTCAACACGACATGGAGGCATCCACAAGTGGTACACGACAAGATGATGAAGAGGAGGAAGTACATCATGAAGATCCACCACAACCTCCTTCACCACCACCTCAAGGGAACGACACCTTCAACAACAACGAAGATGAAGATGATGATGATGAAGAAGCTCCACCATCCAACAAGCCTAAGCTACCCCGACTTCGAGCAAGAGTGACCAAGAACCATCCCCTAAACCAAATCTTGGGTGACATACAAACCGGGAGAATCACTCGCTCTAAAACTCGCTTGGCTAACTTTTGTGAGCATTATTCTTTCATCTCTAGCATTGAACCCTTGAAGGTAGAACAAGCTCTTGAAGACCCAGATTGGGTGAACGCAATGCATGAAGAGCTTCACAACTTCGAGAGGAACGAAGTGTGGACACTCGTGGAGAAGCCCAAGGACGAGCACAACATCTTCGGAACCAAATGGGTGTTTCGAAACAAGCAGGATGAAGACGGTCAAGTCATACGCAACAAGGCACGTCTCGTAGCCCAAGGATATATGCAAGTCGAAGGTATGGACTACGGTGAGACCTATGCCCCCGTCGCTAGACTTGAAGCTATTCGCATTCTTCTTGCTTATGCCAATCACCATGATATCACGCTTTATCAAATGGACATTAAAAGTGCCTTTTTAAATGGTGAGATTGAAGAAGAAGTCTATGTTAAGCAACCACCTGGTTTTGTGAATCCCAAGAAACCTAATCATGTTTACAAGCTTCATAAAGCTTTATATGGTCTTAAGCAAGCTCCTCGTGCCTGGTACAAATGCTTAACGAAGTTTCTCATTGAAAAAGGTTTTGAAATTGGTAAAATTGATGCAATCTTATTTACTAAGAGAGTTAATGGTGAATTATTTGTGTGCCAAATCTATGTGGATTATATTATCTTTGGATCTACTAACCCACAATTTAGTGAAAGATTTGGACGGTTGATGTCCGAGAAGTATGAGATGTCCATGATGTGTGAGCTGAAATTCTTTCTTGGTTTGGAAATCAAGCAAACTAGAGAAGGAACTTTCATCTCTCAAACTAAGTATACTAAAGACTTGATCAAGAAGTTCAACATGCAAGAGTGTAAAGGTATGAAAACTCCTATGCCTACTAGTGGACATGTTGATCTTACCAAGGAGGATGAACCGGTTGATCAAAAAGTCTATCGATCTATGATTGGTTCATTGCTATATCTATGTGCCTCCCGTCCCGATATTATGCTTAGTGTTTGCATGTGTGCTAGATATCAAGCTGCACCTAAAGAGTGACATCTTTTGGCCGTGAAACGTATTGTCAGATATTTGATACAAACACCAAACTTTGGCATTTGGTCTCCCAAGGGATCTTCTTTTAACCTTATTGGCTATTCCGACTCGGACTATGCCGGTGACAAGGTTGATAGAAAATCCACCTCGGGTACTTGTCAATTTCTTGGTAGATCTCTTGTGTCTTGGTCCTCCAAGAAACAAAAATCGGTATCTCTATCTACTGCCGAAGCTGAGTATATTGCTGCCGGATCGTGTTGTGCACAATTACTATGGATGACACAAACGCTTAAGGATTATGGAATTCATGTTAAAAATGTTCCATTACTTTGTGACAATGAAAGTGCTATTAAAATTGGTGATAATCCTATGCAACATTCTCGAACTAAGCATATTCAAGTTCGACATCATTTCATTCGTGATCATGTTGCCAAAGGAGATATTAATCTTAAGCATGTTCGCACTAACAAGCAATTGGCCGATATCTTTACTAAGCCACTTGATGAGAAAACGTTTTGTCACTTGAGGAGTGAGTTGAACATTATTGATGCTTCAAACTTGAGCTAGACTCACTCTTATGCATGCAAGGGCATGAGCCTTCTTGATAATTCCATGATTCACTTGACATGTTATAATATATCTTGGAATTCTATGCTCCCTTGCATTGCATCTAACCTTTTGTAGGTATTTGGAAGAACGTTATTCCACAAGATTGCCATCAACTCCAATCATAAGCAATCTTGTCATGACCAAGTATCCACAACCCCTCTTGATGATGGAAGGAAAAAGACAACAAACTATATCCTTGACACATATTTGTATTTCACATTTGGAATCGTGTCATATCATGTTCTTCCTTGCTTGACTAACCTATGTAGGTGATAAGTGTACTAAAACAAGAAGGATTGCTCCAAACTCAAGATGATCTTCATCAACCTCGAGCATCCTCAACAAGTTCACCTACAAGCCATGTCATCAACATCACTCTAAGGTATGTACTCATATCCTTGAAAAGGCTTTACTCCAAGTCATGAGGTAAAGCAACTCAAGAGATATGAAAACATTAAGATGCTTAATCGAAAAATGGTAACCCCATTCTGAGCTTAACGATGAGTATGACCTATGATCAAGTATTCTTGCTTGGCTCCTAAGTCAATATACTCTAATATAGGTGACCTAGCCACCGCCCATCATCTAGTTAAGAATCTTGGTTGGTTCATTCTCTATTTTGCAAGATTTCTTCGAACCACTCAAATCTTGTCTAGTTGATATCTCTTTGTAAAGTCCTTTGCATTTCCTTTGAAAAATTCTTTTGACACTTTGTTAAAAGTTTTCTAAATTTATTTGCAAGTTTCTCAGATCAGCCAAAGGGAGAGAAATTATTTTCAATGATTCCCTCAATTTTCATTTCTATGAACCCTACATTCAATGACCCTTGTTTTCAAGGATCCCTTCTTAATCAATGATCCCTGTATCTGACCCAGTGTATGACCTTTTTCGAAATTAATGCCAAAGGGGGAGAAATACCAAAGCTTCAATGCTAAAGGGGGAGATACATGCTTATGCAAAGGGGGAGATATAATCAAGGGGGAGAGGTAAATAACAAAAATTACAAATTTATACAGACAAGGGGAGAACACCAAAGTAGGGAGAGAAGTATGGTTGGAAGAAAATTTTGTTTAATGTGTTTATTTCATTTGACTACTCATCTTAGACTTTTCTCACCTTATCCAATCCCAATATCTACATGCTAAGATTCCGGGGGAGAGGATGATCTACTACTTTCATATCTCAGGGGAGAAAGCTCTAAATGATCCTGGAGACATATCAATCTTAAGGATTACTATCTTCTATATGTTCTCCATATCTTGGTACTTTTGAGTTCTATTGCCTTTTTTATTGATAGAATATTCTTGTGTTTCCTAACATTGTTTTCTCAAGTGTATCTCTACTACTAGAATGCTCAAGAACTCAAGGTAAGTATATGCATCATATCTTTGATCAAGATGATCTCTTGCTTCTTGCACATATTGTTTCCAAGAGTGAAGTCTTGAACAAGGATGTAACTCATTCACATATATTTGATGCATATAGCCAAGATACACATGACTCATTATATCCCTTCTACTATATGTGTGTCCATGCATTCCAAAGCAACCATCCGTTAAAGGGATTGCACACATTTAGGGGGAGCAAGTCTAAGTCATGTGTCTCTCAAAGTCTTCATCATATCCATGCATATATTTATTTGAAGCTTTGATTGTATGTTGTCATCAATTACCAAAAAGGGGGAGATTGAAAGCACAACATGCTCCCTTGGTGGTTTTAATAATTCATGACAACATACATTGTCTCTTGGACTAATACTTTTACCTATTGTATTTCAGATAAAAGTCCACAGAGAGGGTTGGCAAAAGGATTGTGGAGATTCTGGAAATGCCCCAAGATGCAAGGAAATGGATTGGCAAAGCTTCAAGCAAGAGGACTCTACATTTTAATTTGTGAGAAATCACTTTGAGTCCATAGGAAAGCCAATACTATTAAAAGGGGGTAAGGTACTGTTGGTGAACAAGATGCTCCACGTGCACAAGTGATAGTCACCAAAAACACCCACAAGCTCTTCCACAAAAGTCTGTCCAAAGTCAAATATCCAAAATCGGTGCAACCAACACTTTCCACTCGGTGCCACCGATTCCCAAACTCAGACAGACCCATGCCAAACCCTAGCACATCGGTGCAACCGATTCCACTTCGGTGCCACCGAGTTTGAGTTGCCAACTTTCTGTTACCTCGATTCACAAAATCAGTACCACCGAGTTTGTTGGATCGGCGTCACCGAGTTGTGCAATCTGACCATTGGTCACCTAATAGGTGCAACTGAGTTTTATATATCGGTCTCACCGAGATTCAAAAGTTGTCACCTTTTGGTCACTTCGGTACCACCGAGATTCACACATCGGTGTCACCGAGTTGGTCACTTTAGGTGTAACGGTTGGATTTTTGGGGATGCCTATATATACCCCTTCACCACCACCCACTCGGATGAGAAGCACTCAGAACTATTCCATACTTGCCCCATCCAATTTTCTAAGAGAGAGCCACCTACTCATGTGTTGAGATCAAGCTATTCCATTCCTACCATATGAATCTTGATCTCTAGCCTCCCCAAGTTGCTTTCCACCAAATCAATCTCTTCCACCATAGCCAAATCTGTGAGAGAGTGATTGTGTGTTGAGGAGTCTATCATCTTGAAGCACAAGAGTAAGGAGTTCATCGACATTGCCGAGCCTATTACCTTTTGGAGGGTGGTGCCTCCGAGATTGGTTACGTGTCGCTTGGGAGCCTCCTACTTCGTGTTGTGGAGTGAACCAAGAAGTTTGTAAGGGCAAGGAGATCGCCTACTTCGTGAAGATCTACCCATAGTGAGGCTAGTCCTTCGTGGACGGCAGCCGTTATGGAATAGTCAAGGTTGCTACTTCGTGGACCCTTATGGGTGGAGCCCTTCGTGGACTCTCGCGACCGTTACCCTCCGTGGGTTGAAGACTCCATAAACATGGATGTACGATAGCACCACCTATCGGAACCACGGGAAAAATCTTCGTGTCCCTCATGCGTTTGATCTCCCTATCTCAACTCTTTACTTTCATGTGCAATCTCTTTACTTTCCGCTGCCATACTTGTTGACATGCATGTGTAGGGTGTGCTAGAATTGCTATAATTGTTAAAATCTGCCAACCAATTAACTTGGGAAAAGGTTAAGTTTTAAATTCCTGCTAGTAGTCTATTCACCCCCCCCCTATAGACACTCTTCTAGTGATCCTACAAAATCTCCGACCGTTGTTGTGCCTTGCGCCAGCTGTCCAGATATCTTATCCACATAACGGTCATATCATTAGTGGCATTTATGTCATCTCATGTCGGGTTGCACCCTGGCTATAAATAGCCGCCCCCCACAACCACTAGTTGGTTGGCTGCTTAGAGAGAGATTTACAAGTGTCATTTAGAGCAACCCATCCTCTGAGGACTTTGAGAGAAAATCAGCAGTGAGGAAAAACCCAGAACCCAAACCACCAAAACCCAAAGTGATTGAGCATCACTTAAGAAATAGTTCCTGTGTGGAACCGATGCTTTTTACCTTTGAAGATTGTGCATCTTCCAGATGGTTAGGCGTCATGGTCTAGATCATCCAAGAGAAAATTGTGGATCGCCCGGTGACCGAGTTTGTGAGGGTTCAAAAGTCTACCCTGAAGACTTACCATGAGTGTTGGGCGACGTCTGTGTGACCTTAGCTCGAGGAGAATATGGTAAGGACTGTGTGTCCTGGGACTGTGTGTCCTTTGGTTTAAATACCAAGCCGCTCCAAACCACACGTACGACTGTCACAGCAGTTAGAACTGGGTCATCAAATCACTTTCTTCACCGAGCTCCTGGTTCTATTTCCTCAACCCTTCCATTTCCTCGTTAACTTGTTGATGAAATTGATCGTTACTGTTTGAAGAATTTGACTGAAGACTTTCTCAATTTCCTCATCTCAAATTCTTCAGTCACTTTGTCTATCGCCTGCTATCCTCTATTCACGCTACTTGTGATGTGTGTATGTTTCATTCCATCATGATGACTATGCTACTGCCATGTTATGCATGCACTTGAGTACTTATTCTGCTGCTAGTATTTCGTCACTTAGCAAATTCCTCAAATAGTAATTCCTCTGTGACGAATTTGTAAAAATAGCCTATTTACCCCCCCCCCCCCCCCCCTCTAGTCGATATAATGCACTTTCAAATTTGATGTTATATATGTGACTACTGTTTTTTATAAAGTTGGTCAAAATTTTAAAACTTTCATTTAGGACAAAAGATAGATGCACACTTATTACCGGATGGAGGGAGTATCAATCAATCAGTCCTTCATTAATAAGACCACTTTTCAGATTTGTACATATGACCTCGTCTCTTAGGTTTCCAAAAAAATCTGCACCTATGGACTGCATGGAACTTATGTATATTTGATTGCCTTAGTACCTTGTGCTACATCATGAATCATGAAAGAATCCAAACATGGTGGTCACTAAAATGTGTGTGAGCATCATCAGAAATATTTGAGTACATGAGAGTTAATCCACCCATTTTCCAGCACAACTAAGCATACATTTCAAACTGCAATGGTCTGAGAACACAATAGAAAGACACATACGCATTGCATGAGAGGGTCATTTTTGGGTACAACACGGGCAAGACTAATTATGAATGGCTAAAATAATCATAGCTCAACAAGCATTCTCATTAAAAATGCATCAACTTGGCAAGCCTGATGGTACACAACCGAAAAGTTGTAGCCTTTGCCTACGCTTCTAGTGCTTCTCGTTCCACAAGCTTCTTGTGCTGGGAGAGATCAAACCTAACCAATATGATTCAGTTAGCACATGTTCATGTAAGAATCATATGCTCACACTTATTTATTTATTTACTCATGAGCCACTTAAATGAATATGCATTAACAATACCAGCTACGGTGTGATGCACCTACCACATGAAGGGAAATAAAGAAGAAATCACATTCATCCCAAAAAAACTCTGAAGTACTTGCTAGTAATGAAACAAATTACGTAAACATTGGTTATCTTGTACAAGAAAAAACTACTCTAGTGCATTCTATTTCATATGGTGAGATTCGCAAACAAGTAGTGGAATCAGGCATTGGAACTATTTAAATATAAAGTTGATACAAACTCGAGCTCACATGCCTTCCATTCTAATTTCCAAGCATGCTCTTCTGTTAAGTTTCTATGTCATTTTTAGCAACTGTGAATATGAGTACCAAAATATAACATGTGACTCAAAAAGTCAAAATAGACATATTACAAGCTTTTGCTTCTAAAGTTCGACTAGTCTATTATATGGTTGGATTTTTTTTGAACCTATGATGTGATCGTACTGCTGTTAATGTTGTTATTTGTGATGCATACTTGAATAACTTGGGGGGGGGGGGTCTGGTGAAGATTTGGACAGATTAAGCAATGGCCATACTTGGTAAAACTAACAGAGTATGTGTTGTGAAAGGAGAACATGCTATTAAATGGCATGGAAATTTTTGGATTAACATGAATCCCGATTTTGATATGATGATAGACCAATTTCATTTTCCTTACCTAGTAGAATAAATTTACTTTCTTTCCAGGCTTTCAAGTTAGTGACTCTATATACGGAACTGCATATACTAATCTTTTTAGTGAATTGTCCTAACTTCAAGACACTGAGGTTATCTAACCGTGGTTCTCCAGTGTACTTTAGTGAAACAAAACTTCCAAATTAGAGTAGCAAACCACCTAGAACAGTAGCAATACATCATCAAATCGAAGTTATTAAAATGCATCATTCACACATGAGCAGATTTGACAATAATAGGTACAAGAAAATATAAGTACACAGATGCAACACAAATTTCATTGATAGTAAAATTGGGATATAGCACAAATGTATTAGCAAATAAAGTTAAGATCTATTTACTATGAAGATGAACCACGGTGTTGACGACGTGTAGGTTCGGCCAGTCGTGAAGGAGCCGAGGAAACCAAATCGGCTTGCCGTCGACGAGGGGGAGGGAGACGCGAGCTGATCTGGAACATGAGAGAGAGGAGGAGGAGGAAACGAACCCAACGCAACCGGGGCTTCAGATGGGAGGCCATGACAACCACACTACAGGGCAAAGCTTAGTAGCCGATGAGCTCCGATCTGCATAGCCTCAAACTAGGCCACCGACGACACAACGTCGAGAGCCATAGAGATGGAACAGCAAGCTTTGATCTCCCCAGCTCACCGCACACCCTTAGGCTAGGTCTCCCTCGCGTGCCGCATCGCTGGCCACTCCGGCCGCGGCGGCCACCACCCCTAAAGCCGCTGCCCCGCCCAGGCGGCCGCTCCTGCCCATGTCGGCCCCTACGTCTCCCCGGCATCTCGCGTCTCTAGCAACCTCCCTTCAATGCGACCGCGAAACGGGGAAGGATCTGTCCCCCGGTCCGTCAGAGGTGCCCACCTCCCCGCTCTCCCCGACCGCGCTGGAATGGGGGACGCCGCCGCAAATCCTGCATTGAGGAGCTGACCCCGTGGCCGCTCCTCGTACCGGTGGGTCACGGCGCGTCTCCCCCGTTTGGGCAACCCCGCCTCCGATCCATTGTAGTTGTGCCTCCACCTTCGCTAGATGAGGCAGTCGACGCCATGACAGGCCCTAACTAGAGTGTCGGAGTTTACTAAAGAATTTCATCAAAAGAACAGGAACTACTCTCGAATTTGTGAGCGAATTTATTCCGATCGGAAGAAAAGAGGAGCTAGGGTTTGGCCTGCCGAAACACGGCGGCATTAGGGCAAAGCCCGATTACATTCAGAATGCCCTCTCCTCTCATAATCCTCTTTTTAAATAGTTACAGAAAAGGGGAAAAGGAGCGACAACGACATGAACCAGAGCTAGTGCTCGCTGTACATTTAAACTATCTGTTACATTCACTACAGCCGTAGGATGGGAGATCTACAGCCACGGGAGTCCTTCACTTGATGAACCGGTACGCGAAGATGAGTGCCGGAGGATGGAAGATCGACGGCTCTCGCTGAATCAGGCACGCCCTGTACTGAAACCAGCCGTTGCCGCTGAAACAGAGTGCCTGAGAATTCCCCCCTACTGAGGCCAGACTTTCCCTCAAGGCTGGAAATCTGGAAAGACCTTTTGAATGAAAGCTGCATCTTCCCAGGTTGCTTTCTCCAGAGGTAGATTTACCCATTTAATCTTCCAACGCACCACTGGAATGGAAATGTCTCCTATACTCTGGGAATAAGCTTCCTCTCGAGTAATGCTTTAGGTTTGATGAGAATATGTCCTTCAGGATCAAGCAGTGGAAGCTTGGGGTTAGGAACTGCATCTGGGCCTATGTGCTTCTTAATCTGACTGATGTGAAAGGTGGGGTGTAGTTGACAATCATCAGGAAGAAGAACTTTGTAGGCAACCTATCCAATCTTCTCCAATACTTTGAAGGGGCCATAGTACTTGGAGTGTAATTTGAGATTCCTGTGAATGCTGAGGCTGGTGTGTCTGTAAGGTTGTAGCTTGATGTAAACCATATCTCCCACTTCCACTTGTCTGTCAGATCTCTTTTTGTCAGCAAAATGCTTCATTCTTTCTTGTGCTTTTAGAAGGTTGGACTTGATATGTTTTCCCTTTCTGCTTCCTGCTGAGTACCTTCTCCCTCTGCTGGTGGAAGCAAAAGTTCAGCAATGAGAGGAGGTGGTTTGGCATACAGTGCTTGGAATGGGGTCATCTGCAGTGCAGTGTCGAAGCTGGTGTTGTACCACCATTCTGCCATGGATAGCCAGTTGTTCCATTTGGTGGGTTGGTGGAAGGCCATACATCATTGGTAGTTTTCCAGTCACTGGTTAACTCTTTCAGTTTGCCGATCTGTTTGTGGATGGTAAGAAGTGTTGAGATGTAATTTGACACCCATGTTGGTGAATAGCTTTTGCCACAGGTGACTTGTAAAGATTATGTCTCTGTCTGTAACTATCACAGTAGGTAGACCATGTAGTTTGAAGACATTATCAGTAAAAGCCTACGCTACTGTCTGTACTGTGATAGGATGTTTCATTGCTATGAAGTGAGCATACTTGGTGAATCCGTCTACTACCACCAGGATCAAGTCTTTGTGGTTAGAAACTGGCACTCCCTCCACAAAGTCCATAATGATGTGTGTCCAGGCAAAATCAGGCACAGGAAGTGGTTGAAGCAGACCAGGTGAAGGAAAGTGGTGTGCTTTGTTCAGTTGACAGACAGGGCATTGTTGCACAAACTCTTTCACTGCTTGTCTCATTCCTAGCCAAGTAAACAGAATTTTTAGTCTGTGGTATGTTGATCTTTCTCCTGAATGGCCCCCAGTTTAGAAGTGTGAAAAGCAATGCGCAGGGACTGTCTGAGCTCAGTACCGGACCCAATAAGGATTTTTCCTTTGTATCTGATCACTCCATTAGTGAGAGTATATGGTGGATTTCCTTGTGGTGCAATTGCTAGCTGGGCAGCTAAGACGGGACATTTAGGGTCATTGGTGTAGCTCTTCACAACTTCTGTTATCCAAGCTGGTACAACAGTACTGGATATGAGAGTCGTGATGGAGTGGTGTACCCTTGAAAGGGCATCTGCCACTATTTTCCTTTCCCTTTTTGTACTCCACTTTGATGTATACCCCAATAGTTTGATCAACAGTTTATGCTGTATGCCCTCTGTCAGCTTCTCCTCTTGTATGTGTTTCAAATCTTCTTGATCGGTCCTGATGATGATAGATGAAGAAGCAAAATAGTGTTTCCATTTCTTAATTGCTTCAATTATTGCTAGTGCTTCCTTGTCATATGTGGACCAGCCTGCAGCTTTGGGGCCTCTAGCTTTGCTTAAGTAAGCAATAGGTTGTCCTTTCTGCATTAGCACTGCTCCAATGCCATAGCCACAAGCATCTGCTTCTAGAACAAAAGGGCTGGAGAAATCTGGCATAGCCAGAACAGGAGCTTGAGTCATAGTCTCTTTCAGCAGTTGGAATGCTTGTTGTTGTTCATTTTGCCATTTAAATCCCTCTTTCTTTAGAACTTCAAACAGGGGTCTACAGATAATTCCATAGTTTTTAATGAACCTTCTGTAGTAGCCAATTAATCCCAGGAAGCTTCTCAAGTGTGTGGTATTTGAAGGGACTGGCCATTGAGCAATTCATGTAATTTTGGCAGGGTCTGTAGATACTCCTTGAGCAGTAATAATGTAACTCAAATACTCCACCTTTGTTTGTGCAAAGGTGCATTTAGAGATTTTGGCATATAGTTGGTGTTCCCTTAACGCAGTAAACACTTGTCTCAGATATTCTAGGTGTTCTGCATATGATTTGTTGAATATCAGGATATCATCAAAGAAAACTAGCACACAATGTCTGAGAAGAGGTCCTAGTACAGTATTCATTAGTTGCTGGAAAGAAGGTGGCCCATTAACTTGGAACCAGGGGCTCCAGTTATAAATCAGAGATGTTACAGAATGCCCCACCATCAAAAAAATGCATTGGAGGAAATTATTAAAGAACTCATTGACAAAGGAATTATCAGGTTGAACAACAGTCCCTATTCATCACCTGCAATACTAGTGAGAAAGAAAGATGTGACATGGAGACTTTGTGTGGATTATAGAATATTGAATGCCCATACAATTAAAAACAAATACCCCATACCAGTCATTGAAGATTTACTGGATGAATTACATGGAGCTTGCATATTCACTAAGATTGACCTCAGGAGTGGATACCATCAGATCAGAATGAAAGCTACTCATATTGAGAAAACTGCTTTTAGCACACATATGGGCCTGTTTGAGTTTTTAGTAATGCCTTTTGGGGTCACCAATAGCATGATCACAGTCTCTTGTTGGGGGAAGACCCACTGGCTCTTGGAAAATATCTTGAAACTTGTCCACCAGTTTAGAAATTTCAGGTTTCTGTTCTTGTGGATCATCCTGTTTAAGTTGAACAGGTTGCATCCACATCAGGGCTCCAGAGAGCATGTTGTCCAAGATGTTTTCCATGTCCTGTAGTACAGGGGAGCATGGCTTGTTTGGCAGACATTCATCCACAAAAGTTATGAACTGTCCCTGCTGACCTTGGACTATTAATTCCCTTTTTAATAGATCAAATGTTATGGGACAGTGGGTATACATCCAGCCAGCTCCCAGTATTATGTCATATCCAATCAGCTTTAAGATTCTGAAATCAGACACAAACTCAATTCCTTGAATTTTATAGCTTGTTTTTGGGCACACAAAGTCACTATCCAGTTTCCCCCCATTAGCAATTGTAACCTGGACTTTTGGAACTGGTTGGACAGTGCATTTTGCTTGCAAGGCCATTTCTGGGGACAAGAAGGTGGTAGTGCTACCACTATCAACAAGGGCCCAGCCTATAGTATCTCCCATGTGGACTTGTAGGGAGAAGGTTTGTTTGATTTTTGTATCAGGAATGCCAGTAGTAGCATGCATGGACAGCAATAGTACCTGAGTTTCCACTAGTTCAGCTTCTTTGTCAGATTCCACTTCTTCAGCATCCAATATGTAAATAACATTAGGGGTTGGGTTGTTTTGCTCCTGTAATGCATGGATTTGAGATTTTTGAGATAGTTTGCAGACTTGTTTGTGCCCTGGAAACCATGGTTCTCTGCATTTGTGGCATATTCCTTTTTCTCTTGCTTGTTGAATTACAGTGGCAGTGGTAGTTTGCTGCTTGCAACTAGTTTGGCCACTTCAGGGAAGTTCTGCTTTTTGTAATGAGGAGTGTAAGGTTTCTGGACAGCAGCAAGGGGACAAGCCTTCTATATTCTTCTTGCAAATCACATAGCCTTTTGGATTGTAGCAGGCTCTAAACATTCCAAGTGGCTTTGGATGTAAGGATTTAGACCAGCCATTAAACTATGTAAGTAATAGTTGTCTGGAACTGCTGGATTATCTCTCCTCATCAGGTTCATCAACTGTTCAAATTCAGAGATGTACTGAGAAACAGTGCTGGTCTGTGTAAGACTGTGGAAAGATTTGACATTTTCACAGATAGATGTGATAGCAAATCTCTCTGTCAAGTAGGAGCAAAACATGTGCCATGGAGTGTTGTTAACAATGTATCCAGTACCTCTCCACCACTGAATAGCTTCTCCTTTTAGGTATGACACTGCAATTTCAGTTCTTTGGTCCAGAGGAGTTCTTGAAGACTCAAAGAATTGGTCAATGTTCTGGATCCAGGAGTCTCCATCAATACCCTCAAATTCCGATATGTTGAGTTTAGCTGGCTTAACACTGAGAATGCTCCGAAGAACGTCATTGTTGTGCACACATGTTCTCTGATGCTCAGTTCTTACTGTATCCTCCTGTAGATCTTCAACCGCTTGCAAAGTTCCAACATTTACAGCTGGTGGAGTAGGTTGCTCTGCTTTACTAGTGTTATGATTTGGATGTCTGTAAGGCCCTCTCGGTGTACCATCCAGATTCAGTTCTCTTCCTGATGCCTTATCGACCAAAATCCCTGATTCTGCAATAGTGACACCATTGCGCTCACCAAGAACCGTACCGTATAATTTCTTGGGACGTCCTGGGGGAATTGTACTGCCGTGGCCTGACTGTGGTGTTGGGTCTGGCTCTTCTTCCTCTGTTCCTTCGTCTTCTGTCATTTTGCGCAAGCTCGCCTGAATTTTCTTGAAGTTGCGGTCGATGCTTGCGAAATTCCTGTTCACTGTGTCTGTAAACTCATAAAACTCTTTCTTATCTTTCTCTTTGTTTTGCCGCAGCGTCTTGATGTCGAGTTGCAGAGATTCCAGCTCCAGTGCTCCCGTATCTTGTGTCTCCGTTGGTTTTGCCATAGGGGCAGAGGGGTGTGGAAGGAGGGATCTTGCCAACTGCTCCGACCCACCGTTGTCGATGAGCCTCCACCGTCGTCGTCACCGAAGATGCAAGAAGCACTGGAAGGGAGGGTTGGGTGGGATTTAACACTGAAAGAATCTCCTTCAGAAACCACTAATCTTTCCGATCCCGCTTCCGAACGATCTACTGCCGCCAATGCCGCCCAGCTTCTCACCGCCGCCAGATGAGCCCCAAATCCGATCTGGACTCACCAAAACCGCCTCCGAGGACAAGAACCTTAGCTTTGTATACCAATTGATAGGCCCTAACTAGACTGTCGGAGTTTACTGAAGAATTTCATCAAAAGAACAAGAACTACTCTCGAATTTGTGGGCGAATTTATTCCGATCGGAAGAAAAGAGGAGCTAGGGTTTGGCCAGCCGGAACATGGCGGCATTAGGGCAAAGCCCGATTACATCCAGAATGCTCTCTCCTCTCAGAATCCTCTCTTTAAATAGTTACAGAAAAGGGGAAAAGGAGCGACAACGACATGAACCGGAGCTACAGTGCTCACGGTAAATTTAAACTATCCGTTACATTCACTACGGCCGTAGGATGGGAGATCTACAGCCACGGGAGTCCTTCACTTGACGAACCGGTACGCGAAGATGAGTGCCGTAGGATGGAAGATCGACGGCTCTCGCTGATTCAGGCACGCCCTGCCGCTGAAACAGAGTGCCGGACACGCCATTGAAGAGAGGAGTAAAGAGGGATGGACGACGTACCAGTCCCGAAAGAATAGGAAGGCAAGCAAAGATCCAATAGTCTACCCATCTCCTCGTAGCTCCTCGGGCCCTAGACATCGGTCCGGCCGCGGCTCCTCGCTAGGGCGCGAGGCCTTCTTAAGCAGGTTCAAGGGCCTCTGCTTTTGTTGCCTGAGCACCCGCCACCGTCGGGCTGAGTGTCGCGACCCTCTACACTGCATCATTTGCAAGCTTCCAGGCCATTACGGCAGAGAGTGCCCACAAAACTAGCTGAACCGGAGGGGGAGCGGTGCGGTGAAGGAGAGGCTGGACGGCAGGCTGCATGCGCGCCCTGTGCGTGAATGCCTGGTCTTCCCCTCGCAGACGTGCGCACCCCCAACTCCGATGGGCTCGGCTGACGCCCCCTGCCCTGACCATAGGCGTCGGCCGTGCACCACCCACAAGGTGACCGCCTCCATGCCGGAGATGGAGCAGCGGGTCTTCCTGCTGCAGCAACACGCGGTCGTGGTCACCGCCGTCAACAAGCTCCACGCCGTCAGCCCCCACTCCATCGGCCGAACGGTGGAAAAGGAGTTACAGATCCCAAACCACCTGTTGCGGGTCACCTGCAACGACCCCGAGGATTTCTTCATCCACTTCACCATGCCGGCCCACAAGGACCTCGTTGTGCAGCGGGGCTCGCTCAGGGTCGACGGGGTCACGTTCCTGCTTGAGCCCTGGAGGGAGGACACGCACGCGCTCCACGCCAACAGGATGTTGCATGCGCGTGCCATCATGGAGAAGCTGCCAGTGCAGCTCTGGACCCTAGAGGGGGCAAAGGAAGCGCTTGGGGACAAGGTCATCATCGACCATCTAGAAAGCCGTACCTTCGAGCGCGCGGACACAAAGACTGTCGTTGTCTCGGTGTGGGTATGGGAGCTGGCACACATCCCCACTAAGAGGACACTTTGAAAGCATTCCAGGGGACAGGGCGCGTTGAGGAGATGCACGGCTTCTCGCCCCCGAGTCGAGCTGTGGCGCCGCCGCTGTCCCGGCTGAGGTGGGACGTACTCATGCACATCGACCGCATCAAAGATTAGACGCCTCTCTCTCCACGCTCCTCCCACTCCAGGTAGAGTGACCTGCCCACTTCGGACGACGACATCCACGATCGCCCATACCCACGCCGCCCCCCTGCAGGCCGCTGGGTGCACGGAACCGAAGACGGCAGACAGCCACAGAGCCAGGGGTCACGTGTGCGCCCTGATATGTCTGCAACGTATCTATAATTTTTTATTCTTCCATGCTAATATATTATCATTCTAGGATACTTTTTGGGTCTTTATTACCAATTTGTAATATTTTTGAGCACTAACCTATTGACCTAGTGCCCAGTGCCAGTTGATGTTTTCTTCGTGTTTTTTACTTTTCCGGTTTACAGTACCAAACGAACTCCAATTGCCACGAAACTTTTTGATGATTTTTTATGCACCAAAAGAAGACCTGGAAGCTTCAAAAGGAGGTCGGGGGGCGCACGAGGGCCGCATAAGCCAACAGGGCGCGCCCAGGGGGGTCGCGCCCTGATGTCTTGTGCCTTCCTCGGTTGCCTCCCGATGCCCCTCTCTGGCCTATAAATTCTCTATCACCCTAAAAATAACAGAGGAAGTCCCGAAACCCTTTTTTCGCCGCTTCAAGTCTCTATTCCGTCACAAGGCCATCTTGAGCTCCGTTCCGACACCCTGTCGGAGGGGGGATCGATCACGGAGGGCCTCTTCATCAACCTTGCTGCCCTCATGATGATGTGTGAGTAGTTCACCACAGACCTGGCCCATAGCTAGTACCTAGATGGCAATCTCTCTCTATTATGATCTTCAATACAATGGTCATCGCATCCTCGCTTTGATATATCTGATGTAATCCTATTGTGCGGTGTGTTTGCTGGGATCCGATGAATTGTGGGTTTATGTTCAGATTATTCATGAAAAGTATTTGAGATGCCTCCGAATTATATTATCTCTTATGTGCATGATCATTATAGCTTCGTAATGCTCTCTGATCTATTGATATGCTTTGGCCAAGTAGATTGATATTTCATCGGTGGGAGTGGTGCGTTGTAGTATGTTCAACCTGGTGAGTTTCTATATCCCAGTGACAAAGTAGGGTACAAGATGCATCTTTGTGTTGTTGCACCTAAGGATAAAACGATGGGGTTCATTCATATTGTTTGAGTTTACTTCGTCTACATCATGTCATCATTCTCCAAGCATTACTCTGTTTTACTTAATACTCTAGATGAATGCTCGATAGCCGTCGATGAGTGGAGTAATAGTAATAGGTGCAGGCAGGAGTCGGCCTATTTGCTTATGGACGTGATGCCTATATATACATGATCATTGCCGTGAAAATCGCATAACTATCCGGTTTTCTATCAATTGCCCAACCGTAATTTGTTTACCCACCGTATGCTGCCTACATGAGAGATGTCGCTAGGGAACACTATGGCCCCTGGGTCTATTCACTTATATATTCGCAAATGCTATATTTACCTTGCTGCCTTTATTTACTTTTTATTTATTTTACAATTTATATTTATCTACAATTATCTACACAACTCATTTGCTTGCAAATAACGAGATCAAGGGGATTGACAACCCTCTTGCCCGCTTTGGGTGCAAGTTGTTTGTTCATTTGTGTGCAGCCGCTGAAGACGGTTGAGGATGTATATTCCTATTGGTTCGATAAACCTTGGATTCATAACTAAGGGAAATACTTATCCGTTTCTGCTACAATTACCTGTTCCTCTTCACAGAAAACCCAACACAGATCACAAGTATGAGGAAGGATTTCTGGCGCCGTTGCCGGGGAATATCATCATCAACTACCAAGTAACTTCACACAAATTTCATTCACTTGTTCTTATTTTTATTTGCTGTTATATTTAGCTTGTCTCATAAAAATAAAAAATAAAAAAATATTTGTTTTGCTTGTTACCTTGCTTGCTCGGTCACCATGTCTCAAGATAAATTCCACAATATCTCTTTTTACCAAAGAATTTCGGAAATAGAGAATTCTATGAAAATTTTCAAGAGTTCACAATATGAGCATAATAGATCCTTCGCCTCTGAAATTAATGAACATTCAACGCTGCTTGACGCTATTAGTAAGCAACTTTATGAGGTTAATAAGTAAGCATCTAATATCCAATCACAATTTTCTCAAATCGAAGAGTTGTTAGGAAAGATCTCTGATAAGCAAACTACTCTAGTTAATTGGATGGCCGCTAAACCGGAATCTCTGCCCCTCCGGAATCATGACGAAGATCTTAAAATAATTGGTGTTTCTACTATTGAATCTTTATTTATCTCTCTGAATATAAATGATAAAGGGACTAGAGATGAGTCAACTTTAGTAGAGGAGCGTCCCGTTTTCTTGGAGGGTGATGATTTTGATGCTAAAACTGAAAAATGTGGGTTTGGAGAGGTCAAAACTTTAACTAGTGATGCACCCACTATCTCTGACTACAAGGAATTTAATTATGATAATTTCTCTTTAGTCGAATGTATTTCCTTGTTGCAAACCGTTATTAGCTCACCCAATGCTTATGAAGAAAACAAAGCTTTTACCGAACATATAGTAGAAGCTATGATAAGAGCTTATGATGAGAAACTTGAGCTTGAAGTTTCTATACCTAGAAAATTGCATGATGAGTGGGAACCTAGTATCAAAATAAATATCAATAAATATGAATGCAATGCTTTGTGTGACCTTGGTGCTAGTGTTTCAACTATTCCTAAAACTCTTTGTGATGTACTCGGTCTCACCAATATTGAAGATTGTTCCCTCAACTTGCATCTTGCGGATTCTACCATCAAGAAACCATTAGGTATATTTAATGATGTGCTTATTATTGCAAATAAAAATTATGTGCTTGTAGATTTTATTCTTCTTGATATTGATTGCAATCCTTCTTGTCCCATAATACTTGGAAGGCCTTTCTTACGAAGTATAGGTGCAGTCATTGACATGAAAGAAGGAAACATAAGATTCCAATTCCCATTAAATAAAGGGATAGAACACTTACCTATAAAGAAAATTAAACCACCTTATGAATCAATTATTATAGCTACTTATGGGTGGAATGTCAAAGATGGCAATACTTGAAACTATGCATTATGCCTAGCTAGGGGCATAAAACAATAGCGCTTGTTGGGAGGCAACCCAATAGTTATCTTAATTTTTTGCTTTAAACTTTCTGTTTATTTTTAATAGCATGATTATTGCCTCAGTAATGATTATGTTTTTGTGTTTAAATTAGTGTTTGTGCCAAGTAAAGCCTCTGGGATGACTCACAAGATGAGTAGAATCGATGCTGAAACAAAGCAGAAACTTTTGACTCCAGTACAGGAATTTTAAATTTTTGCTGGAGCGTGATATTGATCTGAAATTTTTACATATTCTTTCTATAAAAAAATTCGAGGTTTTCCTAATGTTTCAGAATTTGTAGAGTTACAGAAGTATTGGTTCTCTACAGATTGCTACAGACTGTTCTGTTTTAGACATATTCTGATTTTGCTTGAAAAGTTGCTTATATTGATTAAACTATGGATTGTATCGGGGGGTATAAGCCATGGAGAAGTTAGAATACATCACCTATTATGAATTTATGAAATTTGAATCAATTTACAACAGTAATTAAAGTATGCAATATGTTTCTTATACTAACGGATCTCACGAGGTTTTGTTGAGTTTTGTGTGATTGAAGTTTTCAAGTTTTGGGTGTTATCTTGATGGTAAAAGGAATAAGGAGTAGCAAGAGCCTAAGATTGGGGATGCCCAAGGCACCCCAAGGTAATATTTTAAAGGATACTCAAGTGTCTAAGCTTGGGGATGCCCCGGAAGGCATCCCCTCTTTCATCTCAAATCCATCGGTATGTCACTTGAAGCTATATTTTTATTCGTCACATGATATGAGTTTTGCTTGGAGCATCATTTTCTTTTGTTTTCTTTTTACTTTCAGTTTGCCACAATCATTGTTTGCTAGACACACCTATTTAAGAGAGACACACCTTCATGTTGGAACACGCGCTACGCTACGCTAGCGCCAAATAAAAATTTCTACCGCGCACCCAAGAACATGCTGCTGGAAATAGATCACGGGATCGGGTTTACCACTAGACGCGCAGTCACCGCAGCGGAAGTAGAGTTGGTGATGCGTGTAGTCGATCAGCCAATTCGTCTCCTCCTCGTGTAGCCGATTGTGACACCCTGGATTTTGGCTACAGTCATCATTGTAATTAAGCACAGTGATGACCATGAACAGTGCCTAATCATTTTGCTAAGTAGAATGGGATCAAGTTGAAATTCATATCTCATTTTAAATTTCACCTCAAAAGGGCATTGAATTTTAATGTGATAAAATAAAGTTGCAAACAGCATATGAAAAATGTTGCACACTTGTCAAAAATTCCAAAACAAATGATGTTAGGGAAAACAACATCACCAACCTACTGGTGTGGACCCCACCATCCAAAACAGTACCCAAAACAGCCCCATTTATTTCATTTCCAATTATGAATAATTCAAATGAATTCAATTAAATCCCAAACACACTATGGCATAGCAGAATATTGCAGGGTATTTAATTTGGCAAGCTTCACATTTTTCTAAACTCATTTGCTATTAAAATAAAATGCAAAACAATAAAGAAAATAGAAAACAGAAAAGAATAAAAGAAAAAGACCTAACCTACTGTGCACTAGAGCCCATCCCCTACAGCGCCGGCCCAGCCCAACTAGCTCGTCCCCTACCTCGCACTACTCCTCACCGCGCGCGCGAACGCCGCGGCCGCCCCCCCCCCCCCCCCTCACCCTGGTCGACAGCGGCCTCGTCCGCGCCTCTGGAGGGGATAAGGACCCCTCCCCGACCTCGTGGGCGAACCCTAGACGCCCCACTCCCTCTCCTTCGCCCGCTCCTCCCTCTCCCGAGCGCCACCGCCGCCATGGCCGTCGGTTAGACGCGGCCACCGTGCCTCCCGCGCCTTGCCGTCGCGCCTAGAAGCTCCGCACCGACCACCCCGTCCTCCTCGACCGCTGGATCGAACCCCGGAAGCCCTCGTGCCTTCGTCATCGATCGTCTTCCTCCTCGGATCCAGGAGCTCGCCGTCGTCGATTCATCGCCGTCGCTGCTCCGTCACTGCATCGGGCCTTCCCATCACCGCTAGTGAGCCTCCCCGCGACCTCCTCTTCCTCTGTTAGCTCCCGTAGGCCGCCATAGCAAGTCGCCCCCGCAACCGAGCTCTGCTCGCCGCCGTTGTCGTCGAGCATGAGCCGTGCGTGCATTTGAGCACCCGTGCGTGCCACGAGCGTGCTCCAGAGTGACCGTAGGACCGATCCCGCGCGCTAGCTAGGTCGAATGCGTGCTGGTTTGCGTGTTGCCACCGCCGCCCGAAAGCTCCTCCGCCGCCGTCGACATAGCGCTCAGCTCCGACCACCGCAGCTCGTCCTGATGCCCGGAATGGATCGGCGACGACGCCAGCTCGCAAACGCATGAAACGGCGTTCGATTTCGTGCCCTGTAGGCGATTCCCGAGCCCCCTCGCCGTCTCTGGTGCTCGCCGGAGCTTCTTCGGTGGCCGGACGGCGCCGCCGTCGACGTGGCACGGTCGGGGCCACCCGCAGGGTCACTGGCCAGTGGGCCAGGCCGACCCCGTTGACCTGGTCAACCCTGCTGACTGGACCTGGTCCAGTCTATGATAGGTGGGCCCGACACCCCCTGTGAGTATGACAGTGGGCCACCCCTGTCAGTTGCTTAATTAGTAAATGAATTAAGTTAAAATTAATTAATCTGCCTAATGTGACACTGACCAGTGGGGCCCTTCCCTAATTAATCTGCTTTAGGATTAATATAACACTCGTTTAAATATGAGTCAATGGCAAGAGGGCCCTACATGTCAGGTTTGACTATGGTCAGCCCCTGTTGACCTGCTGACGTCATAGTGATGTCATGATGACATCATCATTTACTATTCTGGATAATGTTGATTTAAATAAATAAAATAAATTCCAGAAATTTTTTAAAACTTTAGAAAATCATATCTTTTAATCTGTAACTCGGATGAAAATAATTTATACATGAAAGTTGATCAGAAAAATCCCACAAATCCGAATACGCTGTCCGTTCATCTGTCACATGCTCCTAGCATGTTGAACATGGAACATTTCCCCTCCGGATCGTCTGTCCGATAAATCCAAAGACCCGGGAAATATCGTCAGATATTCTCCCGTTCCGTCTAATATGTGTAGTGCTGCGTTAGTGCATGCCTAGCCCAGCATATTGCCGTGTCATGCATCGTGATGCATTTGTCTGCTTTATATTTATTGTTTCTTCCCCCCTCTTCTCTCCGGTAGACCCCGAGACTGACGCTGCTGCCGGGTACGACTACACCGTTGACGATCAGCCTTTTGCAGCAGAGCAGCAAGGCAAGCAACCCCCCTTGAGCATTCCGATATTGCCCATTTCTTTCCCTCTCATTCTTGCATTAGATTTTGCTACTGTATTAGTTAGCTCCTATTCTGATGCATAGCCTGTTTTTGATAAACTGCTACTATACCTGCAACCATATCAACTGCCTAGTATAGGTTGATCAATGAATCCCCTGTGACCCCCTTAGTCCCAGTTGCCCATGCTTCTTCATCGACGACCCGAAGACTCGAAGACTCGGTCAACCGACCGACAAGCCAGGCCCCTCACATCACCGCACACCCCTTAGTTGTACGACTCTGCAGCGCTACTATCGAGTACCGAGGGTGACACCTCGTGAAGTACTCATGATGCTAGCTCTGTAGTGTAGCTAGTCGGTCGTGGTTATCGAGGGTGATTCCTCCTTCACCAGTCCCGACGATGACTCTGTCGTGCAATCCCTCAAGTGTGGGACCCTCGAGGGTGATTCCTCTAAGTCCACCTTGACGGTTTCATCGAGCGGGACCCCTTGAGGGTGATTCCTCAGGTTCCGTCTTGATGTCCTATACACACAGTTACTATGACCTGGTTACAGAAACATGTTGGTGATGGGTCGGCCCTGAGGGGTACCCACGGTTTGATGATGATGAGGCGTGGACGGGCAGGAGAGGCCCTTGCCACACATCCTCGAGACGGGGCGACGGGACCGCACTTCATGGGTCGCGCTTTTCCCGCATTAATAAAATGCTAATGGGTTGGGTATTTGATCTGAGTTGGTCGTTGGCCTTATTGCGCACCAAACCATCACGTGGGAAAGTTATGGGCACTCAGCGTCATTGTATCAGCTGAAGCTCTTCGGACGTCAGCAATGGAGCGGCGCGCACCGGATTGGACTGGACGGTACAGCTCTTGGACTGGAGTGTGCTAGGTCTGCTTCCGGCCGGGTTCGCATCGTGCAGGAGCGCGTAGGGCAAGTGGGCCCACGACCCCTGTGTGCTTAGGATTTAGACCGGCGGGCTGGCCTCTTCGTTGAGCCTAGGTGGGGCGACGACGTGCTGCTATCCCGAGGCCGGGCATGACCCAGGAAAGTGTGTCCGGCCGGAGGTGATCAGGCGTGTTGGAGATGCGGTGCACCCCTGCACGGATGATTAATCTATTCGAATAGCCGTGTCCACGGTAACAGGATGACTTGGAGTTGTACCTTGACCTTATACAACTATAATTGTGATTTAAATTTGAAATGAATTGTGGCTCCGAGATTGCTTCCTCGCAGGGAGTCCAGGAAGAATCTCTGGGCGTGGTTACTTAATAAAATTGCTACAATAATATGACTATATATGAGATACCAGTCTACCCTCTTCTAATGCTGCAAGATGTTGAAGATGCTAGTCTTCGATAGGACTAGGCCTTCCCCTTATTCTTGCTTTCTGGAGTCAGTCCAGATATAACCCCATCCCTTGATACTGATGCATACCTTGCATAGTTCTGATGTCAGTCTTGCGAGTACTTTGGATGAGTACTCACCGCTGCTTTGCTTCCTCTTTCCTCCTCGATACGATTCTGCGTTCAGACGATGGAGCCCAGGAGATGGAGTACGCCGGAGACGACTACTACACCACCGCTGGAGCCTACTACTACGTGGAGAGTGCCGACGCTCAGGAGTAGTTAGGAGGTTCCCAGGCAGGAGGCCTCGCCTCTTTCGATCCGCTGCTTATGTTTGTGCTAGCCTTCTTAAGGCAAAACTTGTTTAACTTATGTCTGTACTCAGATATTTTTTGCTTCCGCTGACTCGTGTTTGTCGAGCTTTGTATTCGAGCCCTCGAGGCCCCTGGCTTGTAATATGAAGCTCTATGACTTTAATTTGTGTCTAGTGTTGTGTTGTGATATCAATCAGTGAGTCCCTAATCTTGGTCGTACGCATTGTGTGTATGATTAGCGAACGGTCGAAATCGGGGGTGTCACAAGTTGGTATCAGAGCCGACTGCCTGTAGGTAGCCCCCTTTCCAACTCCTTGGCCGAAGTTGAGTCTAGTCATTGTAATACTTTTAATAACATTGTTGTGTGGCTTACGGGCCCACATCTCAATCGGGTGGTATTAGGATCTTTTATTCCTGGGTTCTGATGTCTCTTCTCTTTCGGGTTAAAGATTTTATTAACTCTAACTCTAGGTTCTCGTAACTACTCCTCCCGGAGAGCCCCTCCTTCCAGACGATGGCTCGAATTCATCAGAAGACTTCGAAAATACTCTCTGATGTTCTCCCGAGAACTTGTGCTCATCGCTTTTGCAATTCCCTTCCACCGTCAACCCCTATGGATGACTACATGCAATTGTCGCCCATACTTTCATATCCAGTTGCTCTTGTTATTACAAGGTACATCGAATTATCTTACCAGAGATTCGTTCTTCCTCGGTTGATCATGTGTTTCACAGAGTTCTTTGAAACGCTATTCGATCTTTCGTAATCCTCTGTAGCCTTTTGCTCTTGACCTTTCTCACCTGCTTGCATTATGGTTAATTCCATATGTCAAGCAATATCCGTTAAAATCCTCTGTGATTTTCAGTTGATTTTATTGATTCAACCTGTGTGTGGATTCACGCAGTCAACGGTTGTTTCTCATAAATTATCTTTCCGGCTCAGACGTCTTTCCAAACATGAGTTGGTTCTCGACAATTCAACTTTGATTGACTGTCCATCTAAATCCATTCAACTTACTTGTATTTGATCAGAGCATCTATTTCCGATACACCAATTTGGAAATCTTAATTCCTTTGGTTATTTAAGCCTCAAATTAATTGGGTATTTTATGATCTGGTGCCTTGCATTCTTTCTCCCTCTGATTGGGTACCGATACTCACATCAGGTCCTTTGTGGACTGCTAGACCCAGTGTTGGGTTATTATCCGATAGCATCCTTCACATTCAAAATTCTTGTGATGTTCTTCCCCTGATACATGATGCCATTGGTAAACTGTGTCTTCTCCCTCTGGTAAGTTGTATCCTATGCTTGCGTCAGCCATGCTCTGTTTGCAAGCATGTGTTAACTACTCTTGAAGCTTGTGGTATATGTTCCTAAGATGCCCCGATGGGTTGGACCTATGCCTTCCTTAATTCGTGTGAACCCGACAGTTTTCACGCGTCTTACTCTCCTGTTGTTTTGCCAGTTAAACTTTCAAAACTACAACTTTATCAAAGGCGAGGAGTAAATGGCAGGTGATGCATTGATGAAGTGGGAGTCGACCTTGAACCTTGTGTTCATGCCCATGGAAACAATGTTGATCTTATCATAGAAGCTTCTCCTTTCAATAATCATTCATTGTATGATTTGATATCGTATCTTTGATCTTGTCCTTTGCAATCGTGGTTCCGACCATGTTGTTCTCCTTTGATTTCATTCTCAGACAAGTTAAAGTGCTTGTCTTCCATAGATTAGTACGCTAGTCTAACCTCTATTCTGGTCTACCTCCGAGTTTTATCATTGGTATCTCGAGAATATCATGGAGCTAACTTTTTATGAGCTCTTCATCAACTATGATATTTCACTGATTCCAGTTTCCTCGTGTTCTGAGTTGTTGGACACTCAAGGACATCGATAATTGAATCGAGTTCGCATTGCGATCCAACAACTCTTAGTAATCTTCTTTGCTTATGAGTTTGTACTCAATCATGCCATTCCAAGCTATTGGGCCACATCATCATCGTCATGCTAGAGCTTGACCATGCTCGTCTTGTTTGAGATGCTGAAGCCTGACTATATGCCCGAATGCATTGAATGCGTCACCTCTCAAAGGGATCGAAAACATTCCAGTTGTCCGGGATTTCCAAGATGTTTTTCCGGAAGAACTTCCAGGGATTCCCCCTGCCAGAGCTGTCGAGTTTGTCATCGACTTGGTACCTGGTACCACTCCTATAGCCAAGTGTTCGTATAAGATGCCACCACATGAACTCCTTGAACTTAAGCAAGAAATTGACAATTCGCTTCGTCTGGGTTTCATTCGTCCAAGGTCCTCTGCTTGGGGAGCACCTTCTCTCTTTGTCAAGAAGAAAGATGGTACGAATCGATTGGTCCAAGATTACCGTCCCATCAACCAAGCAACGATTCGAAACAAATATCCGCTTCCTCGGATCAATGATTTATATGATCAACTTGCTGGTTCCTCAATATTCTCCAAACTCGACTTGAGGTTGGGTTACATCAGATCCGGGTTCATGAAGAGGATATTCCAAAGACTGCATTCGTTACTCGTTATGGTTCATACGAGTACACCGGCATGTCCTTTGGCTTAACCAATGCCCCAGCAACCTCCTCTCGCCTGATGAACTATATATTCATGGATTACCTCGATAAATTCGTCGTGGTTTATCTGGATGATATCCTGATTTACTCCAAGAAAAGAAGAGCATGCTGAACATCTCCGTCTTATACTGGAGAGGCTTCGAGAACATCAACTTTATGCAAAGTATTCAAAGTGTGAGTTCTGGATGGACAAACTAACCTACCTTGGTCACGTGATCTCCAAGGATGGTATTGCGGTCAACCCTGAACGAGTTCAGGCTATTCTTGACTGGACTCCCCCAAAGAATGTCAAGCAAGTCAGAAGTTTTCTCGGACTCGCCAGCTATTGCCGTCGATTTGTCGAGAACTTCTCCAAGATTGCAAAACCCTTAACCAATCTGCTTCACAAGGGTGTTAAATATGAGTGGACAGAAAAATGTCAGGAGAGCTTTCAGGCACTTAAGGACAATCTGACCTCTGCTCCAATGCTTGCTCCTCCGGATACTCGTAAGGACTTTGCCATTTATTGTGACGCTTCTCGTCAGGGAATGGGTTGTGTCCTAATGCAAGAGCGCAGAGTGGTTGCTTATGCTTCTCGTCAATTGCGTCCTCATGAAGAGAACTACCCAGTTCACGACCTTGAACTTGCTGCAGTAATTCATGCACTGAAAGAGTGGCGGCAATACCTTGTTGGTAATCGTTGCGATATCTACACCGATCACCAAAGTCTGAAGTACCTGTTTACTCAGCCAGATTTGAATCTCCGTCAACAGAGATGGATGGAGCGCATAGCAGACTACAATGTGGGTATTTCTTATACCCCAGGCAAGGCTAATGTAATGGCTGATGCCTTGAGCCGCAAGTCTTATTGCAATCACCTCCAGGTTCATAAGGTTCACCCCCTTCTTCAAGAAGAATTTCGCAAGCTGAACCTCCATATTGTTCCTCAGGGTTATCTCGCTCCCCCTCCTAAATG
This sequence comes from Elymus sibiricus, assembly GCA_039707655.1. Classification (NCBI taxonomy): domain Eukaryota; kingdom Viridiplantae; phylum Streptophyta; class Magnoliopsida; order Poales; family Poaceae; genus Elymus; species Elymus sibiricus. The sequence goes on from CM077665.1 coordinate 254,346,573, forward strand.
GTCCTACAAAATGAACCTCCACGTTGTTTCCCAGGGTTCTCTTAATACCCTGGTTGCTAAACCAGATCTTGTGGACGTCATCAAGTGGATCCAGAAGTGTGACAATGAAGTCGAGAGGATTAAACTCGATCTTGCAGAAGGAAAGCCCTCACCCTTCACTATTGCTGAGGATGGCGCTTTGTACTTCAAAGACCGCCTAGTGGTACCGAGTAGGGAGAAAAACCATGATATGACTCAGGAGGTCATGAAGGAAGCACATGACACTCCGATGTCTATTCATCCTGGTAGTACCAAGACATTCGTCGAAGATTCTGGTGGTCTAACATGAAGCAAGACATTGCACGCTATGTTTCAGAATGTGACATTTGCCGTCGGATCAAAGCAGAACATCAAAGGCCTGCTGGAACTCTACAACCTATTTCTATTCCTGAATGGAAATGGGATCATGTTGAAATGGACTTCATTACTGGTTTTCCCAGGTCGCAGAAAGGTAATGATGCTATTCTTGCCGTCATTGACCGACTGTCCAAAGTTGCACATTTTCTGGCTGTCAAGGAAACTATTACTGCTAGTCAGCTGGCAGATCTATATATGTCCAGAGTTGTTTCACTCCACGGTATTCCATTGGTGATTAGTTCAGACCGTGGCAGCTTATTTAATTCAAGATTCTGGGCAAGTTTCCAGGAAGCTATGGGAACTCATTTGTCATTCAGCACCGCTTTTCACCCTCAATCCCAGGGACAAGTTGAAAGAGTCAATCAGATTCTCGAAGAGATGCTTCGATCTTGTGTCATTTCTTTCGGCAAGAAATGGGAGGAATCTCTCCCGTATGCTGAGTTTTCCTACAACAATAGCTATCAGGCTAGTCTGAAGATGGCTCCTTTTGAAGTATTATATGGACGTAAGTGTAGAACTCCTCTGAATTGGTCAGAAACTGGGGAACGTACACTTATCGGTCCGGATATTATCCAACATGCCGAAGATCAAGTCCGCATTATTCATGCAAATCTGAAGGCTGCTCAGTCTCGTCAGAAGAGCCAGTATGACCGTCATCACAAAGATATGGTCTATCAACCTGGCAAAAAGGCTTATCTTCGGGTCACGCCAATGAGAGGTACGCATCGTTTCGGGATCAAGGGCAAGCTGGCTCCTCGATATATTGGTCCTTTCACTGTTCTCGAAAGGCGTGGTAAGGTGGCATATCAACTGGAACTACCGCCAAACCTTTCTCAGGTTCACGATGTGTTCCATGTGTCACAGCTTCGTCGCTGCTTCAAGGATCCTATCCGAGCAGTGGATCATGATATGCTTGAGCTGCAACAAGACCTCTCTAACAAGGAGCAACCAGTCCGCATTCTCGATGAAACTGAACGCCGGACTCGTCAGAAGCTTACTAAGTTCTTCAAGGTGCAGTGGGCAAATCATTCTGAAGATGAAGCCACTTGGGAACGCTAAGATCATCTTCATGCAGAATACCCCGGGCTCTTTCCTTCTACTTCTTAATTCTCGGGACGAGAATTCTTTTTAGTAGGGGAGAGTTGTGACACCCTGGATTTTGGCTACAGTGATCATTGTAATTAAGCACAGTGATGACCATGAACAGTGCCTAATCATTTTGCTAAGTAGAATGTGATCAAGTTGAAATTCATATCTCATTTTAAATTTCACCTCAAAAGGGCATTGAATTTTAATATGATAAAATAAAGTTGCAAACAACATATGAAAAATGTTGCACGCTTGTCAAAAATTCCAAAACAAATGATGTTAGGGAAAACAACATCACCAACCTACTGGTGTGAACCCCACCATCCAAAACAGTACCCAAAACAGCCCCATTTATTTCATTTCCAATTATGAATAATTCAAATGAATTCAATTAAATCCCAAACCCACTGTGGCATAGCAGAATATTGCAGGGTATTTAATTTGGCAAGCTTCACATTTTTCTAAACTCATTTGCTATTAAAAGAAAATTCAAAACAATAAAGAAAATAGAAAACAGAAAAGAAGAAAAGAAAAAGGCCTAACCTACTGTGCACTAGAGCCCATCCCCTACAGCGCCGGCCCAGCCCAACTAGCTCGTCCCCTACCTCGCACTGCTCCTCCCCGCGCGCTGTCGCCGCGCGCGCGAACGCCGCGGCCGCCCACCCCCCCCCCCCCCCTCACCCTGGTCGACAGCGGCCTCGTCCGCGCCACTGGAGGGGAAAAGAACCCCTCCCCGACCCCGTGGGCGAACCCTAGCCGCCCCACTCCCTCTCCTTCGCCCGCTCCTCCCTCTCCCGAGCGCCACCGCCGCCATGGCTGTCAGTTAGACGCGGCCACCGTGCCTCCCGCGCCTTGCCGTCGCGCCTAGAATCTCCGCACCGACCACCCCGTCCTCCTCGACCGCTGGATCGAACCCCGGAAGCCCTCGCGCCTTCGCCATCGATCGTCTTCCTCCTCGGATCCAGGAGCTCGCCGTCGTCGATTCATCGCCGTCGCTGCTCCGTCACTGCATCGGGCCTTCCCATCACCGCTAGTGAGCCTCCCCGCGACCTCCTCTTCCTCTGTTAGCTCCCGTAGGCCGCCATAGTAAGCCGCCCCCGCAACCGAGCTCTGCTCGCCGCCGTTGTCGTCGAGCACGAGCCGTGCGTGAGTTTGAGCACCCGTGCGTGCCACGAGCGTGCTCCAGAGTGACCGTAGGACCGATCCCGCGCGCTAGCTAGGTCGAATGCGTGCTGGTTTGCGTGTTGCCACCGCCGCCCGAAAGCTCCTCCGCCGCCGTCGACGTAGCGCTCAGCTCCGACCACCGCAGCTTGTCCTGATGCCTGGAATGGATCGGCGACGACGCCAGCTCGCGAACGCATGAAACGGCGTTCGATTTGGTGCCTTGTAGGCGATTCCCGAGCCCCCTCGCCGTCTCTGGTGCTCGCCGGAGCTTCTTCGGTGCCCGGACGGCGCCGCCGTCGACGTGGCACGGTCGGGGCCACCCGCAGGGTCACTGGCCAGTGGGCCAGGCGGACTCCGTTGACCAGTTGACCTGGTCAACCCTGCTGACTGGACCTGGTCCAGTCTATGACAGGTGGGGCCCGACACCCCCTGTGAGTATGACAGTGGGCCACCCCTGTCAGTTGCTTAATTAGTAAATGAATTAAGTTAAAATTACTTAATCTGCCTAATGTGACACTCACCAGTGGGGCCCTTCCCTAATTAATCCGTTTTAGGATTAATATAACACTCGTTTAAATATGAGTCAATGGCAAGAGGGCCCTACATGTCAGGTTTGACTCTGGTCAGCCCCTGTTGACCTGCTGACGTCATAGTGATGTCATGATGACGTCATCATTTACTATTCTGGATAATGTTGATTTAAATAAATAAAAGAAATTCCAGAAAATGTTTAAAACTTTAGAAAATCATATCTTTTAATCTGTAACTCGGATGAAAATAATTTATACATGAAAGTTGATCAGAAAAATCCCACAAATCCAAATACGCTGTCCGTTCATCTGTCACATGTTCCTAGCATGTTGAACATGGAACATTTCCCCTCCGGATCGTCTGTCCGATAAATCCAAAGACCCGGGAAATATCGTCAGATATTCTCCCGTTCCGTCTAATATGTGTAGTGCTGCGTTAGTGCATGCCTAGCCCTGCATATTGCCGTGTCATGCATCATGATGCATTTGTCTGCTTTATATTTATTGTTTCTTCCCCCCTCTTCTCTCCGGTAGACCCCGAGACTGACGCTGCTGCCGGGTACGACTACACCGTTGACGATCAGCCATTTGCAGCAGAGCAGCAAGGCAAGCAACCCCCCTTGAGCATTCCGATATCGCCCATTTCTTTCCCTCTCATTCTTGCATTAGATTTTGCTACTATTCTGATGCATAGCCTGTTTTTGATAAACTGCTACTATACCTGCAACCATATCAACTGCTTAGTATAGGTTGATCAATGAATCCCCTGTGACCCCCTTAGTCCCAGTTGCCCATGCTTCTTCATCGACGACCCGAAGACTCGAAGACTCGGTCAACCGACCGACAAGCCAGGCCCCTCACATCACCGCACACCCCTTAGTTGTACGACTCTGCAGCGCTACTATCGAGTACCGAGGGTGACACCTCGTGAAGTACTCATGATGCTAGCTCTGTAGTGTAGCTAGTCGGTCGTGGTTATCGAGGGTGATTCCTCCTTCACCAGTCCCGACGATGACTCTGTCGTGCAATCCCTCAAGTGTGGGACCCTCGAGGGTGATTCCTCTAAGTCCACCTTGACGGTTTCATCGAGCGGGACCCCTTGAGGGTGATTCCTCAGGTTTCGTCTTGATGTCCTATACACACAGTTACTATGACCTGGTTACAGAAACATGTTGGTGATGGGTCGGCCCTAAGGGGTACCCACGGTTTGATGATGATGAGGCGTGGACGGGCAGGAGAGGCCCTTGCCACACATCCTCGAGACGGGGCGACGGGACCGCACTTCATGGGTCGCGCTTTTCCCGCATTAATAAAATGCTAATGGGTTGGGTATTTGATCTGAGTTGGTCGTTGGCCTTATTGCGCACCAAACCATCACGTGGGAAAGTTATGGGCACTCAGCGTCATTGTATCAGCTGAAGCTCTTCGGACGTCAGCAATGGAGCGGCGCGCACCGGATTGGACTGGACGGTACAGCTCTTGGACTGGAGTGTGCTAGGTCTGCTTCCGGCCGGGTTCGCATCGTGCAGGAGCGCGTAGGGCAAGTGGGCCCACGACCCCTGTGTGCTTAGGATTTAGACCGGCGGGCTGGCCTCTTCGTTGAGCCTAGGTGGGGCGACGACGTGCTGCTATCCCGAGGCCGGGCATGACCCAGGAAAGTGTGTCCGGCCGGAGGTGATCAGGCGTGTTGGAGATGCGGTGCACCCCTGCACGGATGATTAATCTATTCGAATAGCCGTGTCCACGGTAACAGGATGACTTGGAGTTGTACCTTGACCTTATACAACTATAATTGTGATTTAAATTTGAAATGAATTGTGGCTCCGAGATTGCTTCCTCGCAGGGAGTCCAGGAAGAATCTCTGGGCGTGGTTACTTAATAAAATTGCTACAATAATATGACTATATATGAGATACCAGTCTACCCTCTTCTAATGCTGCAAGATGTTGAAGATGCTAGTCTTCGATAGGACTAGGCCTTCCCCTTATTCTTGCTTTCTGGAGTCAGTCCAGATATAACCCCATCCCTTGATACTGATGCATACCTTGCATAGTTCTGATGTCAGTCTTGCGAGTACTTTGGATGAGTACTCACCGCTGCTTTGCTTCCTCTTTCCTCCTCGATACGATTCTGCGTTCAGACGATGGAGCCCAGGAGATGGAGTACGCCGGAGACGACTACTACACCACCGCTGGAGCCTACTACTACGTGGAGAGTGCCGACGCTCAGGAGTAGTTAGGAGGTTCCCAGGCAGGAGGCCTCGCCTCTTTCGATCCGCTGCTTATGTTTGTGCTAGCCTTCTTAAGGCAAAACTTGTTTAACTTATGTCTGTACTCAGATATTTTTTGCTTCCGCTGACTCGTGTTTGTCGAGCTTTGTATTCGAGCCCTCGAGGCCCCTGGCTTGTAATATGAAGCTCTATGACTTTAATTTGTGTCTAGTGTTGTGTTGTGATATCAATCAGTGAGTCCCTAATCTTGGTCGTACGCATTGTGTGTATGATTAGCGAACGGTCGAAATCGGGGGTGTCACAAGTTGGTATCAGAGCCGACTGCCTGTAGGTAGCCCCCTTTCCAACTCCTTGGCCGAAGTTGAGTCTAGTCATTGTAATACTTTTAATAACATTGTTGTGTGGCTTACGGGCCCACATCTCAATCGGGTGGTATTAGGATCTTTTATTCCTGGGTTCTGATGTCTCTTCTCTTTCGGGTTAAAGATTTTATTAACTCTAACTCTAGGTTCTCGTAACTACTCCTCCCGGAGAGCCCCTCCTTCCAGACGATGGCTCGAATTCATCAGAAGACTTCGAAAATACTCTCTGATGTTCTCCCGAGAACTTGTGCTCATCGCTTTTGCAATTCCCTTCCACCGTCAACCCCTATGGATGACTACATGCAATTGTCGCCCATACTTTCATATCCAGTTGCTCTTGTTATTACAAGGTACATCGAATTATCTTACCAGAGATTCGTTCTTCCTCGGTTGATCATGTGTTTCACAGAGTTCTTTGAAACGCTATTCGATCTTTCGTAATCCTCTGTAGCCTTTTGCTCTTGACCTTTCTCACCTGCTTGCATTATGGTTAATTCCATATGTCAAGCAATATCCGTTAAAATCCTCTGTGATTTTCAGTTGATTTTATTGATTCAACCTGTGTGTGGATTCACGCAGTCAACGGTTGTTTCTCATAAATTATCTTTCCGGCTCAGACGTCTTTCCAAACATGAGTTGGTTCTCGACAATTCAACTTTGATTGACTGTCCATCTAAATCCATTCAACTTACTTGTATTTGATCAGAGCATCTATTTCCGATACACCAATTTGGAAATCTTAATTCCTTTGGTTATTTAAGCCTCAAATTAATTGGGTATTTTATGATCTGGTGCCTTGCATTCTTTCTCCCTCTGATTGGGTACCGATACTCACATCAGGTCCTTTGTGGACTGCTAGACCCAGTGTTGGGTTATTATCCGATAGCATCCTTCACATTCAAAATTCTTGTGATGTTCTTCCCCTGATACATGATGCCATTGGTAAACTGTGTCTTCTCCCTCTGGTAAGTTGTATCCTATGCTTGCGTCAGCCATGCTCTGTTTGCAAGCATGTGTTAACTACTCTTGAAGCTTGTGGTATATGTTCCTAAGATGCCCCGATGGGTTGGACCTATGCCTTCCTTAATTCGTGTGAACCCGACAGTTTTCACGCGTCTTACTCTCCTGTTGTTTTGCCAGTTAAACTTTCAAAACTACAACTTTATCAAAGGCGAGGAGTAAATGGCAGGTGATGCATTGATGAAGTGGGAGTCGACCTTGAACCTTGTGTTCATGCCCATGGAAACAATGTTGATCTTATCATAGAAGCTTCTCCTTTCAATAATCATTCATTGTATGATTTGATATCGTATCTTTGATCTTGTCCTTTGCAATCGTGGTTCCGACCATGTTGTTCTCCTTTGATTTCATTCTCAGACAAGTTAAAGTGCTTGTCTTCCATAGATTAGTACGCTAGTCTAACCTCTATTCTGGTCTACCTCCGAGTTTTATCATTGGTATCTCGAGAATATCATGGAGCTAACTTTTTATGAGCTCTTCATCAACTATGATATTTCACTGATTCCAGTTTCCTCGTGTTCTGAGTTGTTGGACACTCAAGGACATCGATAATTGAATCGAGTTCGCATTGCGATCCAACAACTCTTAGTAATCTTCTTTGCTTATGAGTTTGTACTCAATCATGCCATTCCAAGCTATTGGGCCACATCATCATCGTCATGCTAGAGCTTGACCATGCTCGTCTTGTTTGAGATGCTGAAGCCTGACTATATGCCCGAATGCATTGAATGCGTCACCTCTCAAAGGGATCGAAAACATTCCAGTTGTCCGGGATTTCCAAGATGTTTTTCCGGAAGAACTTCCAGGGATTCCCCCTGCCAGAGCTGTCGAGTTTGTCATCGACTTGGTACCTGGTACCACTCCTATAGCCAAGTGTTCGTATAAGATGCCACCACATGAACTCCTTGAACTTAAGCAAGAAATTGACAATTCGCTTCGTCTGGGTTTCATTCGTCCAAGGTCCTCTGCTTGGGGAGCACCTTCTCTCTTTGTCAAGAAGAAAGATGGTACGAATCGATTGGTCCAAGATTACCGTCCCATCAACCAAGCAACGATTCGAAACAAATATCCGCTTCCTCGGATCAATGATTTATATGATCAACTTGCTGGTTCCTCAATATTCTCCAAACTCGACTTGAGGTTGGGTTACATCAGATCCGGGTTCATGAAGAGGATATTCCAAAGACTGCATTCGTTACTCGTTATGGTTCATACGAGTACACCGGCATGTCCTTTGGCTTAACCAATGCCCCAGCAACCTCCTCTCGCCTGATGAACTATATATTCATGGATTACCTCGATAAATTCGTCGTGGTTTATCTGGATGATATCCTGATTTACTCCAAGAAAAGAAGAGCATGCTGAACATCTCCGTCTTATACTGGAGAGGCTTCGAGAACATCAACTTTATGCAAAGTATTCAAAGTGTGAGTTCTGGATGGACAAACTAACCTACCTTGGTCACGTGATCTCCAAGGATGGTATTGCGGTCAACCCTGAACGAGTTCAGGCTATTCTTGACTGGACTCCCCCAAAGAATGTCAAGCAAGTCAGAAGTTTTCTCGGACTCGCCAGCTATTGCCGTCGATTTGTCGAGAACTTCTCCAAGATTGCAAAACCCTTAACCAATCTGCTTCACAAGGGTGTTAAATATGAGTGGACAGAAAAATGTCAGGAGAGCTTTCAGGCACTTAAGGACAATCTGACCTCTGCTCCAATGCTTGCTCCTCCGGATACTCGTAAGGACTTTGCCATTTATTGTGACGCTTCTCGTCAGGGAATGGGTTGTGTCCTAATGCAAGAGCGCAGAGTGGTTGCTTATGCTTCTCGTCAATTGCGTCCTCATGAAGAGAACTACCCAGTTCACGACCTTGAACTTGCTGCAGTAATTCATGCACTGAAAGAGTGGCGGCAATACCTTGTTGGTAATCGTTGCGATATCTACACCGATCACCAAAGTCTGAAGTACCTGTTTACTCAGCCAGATTTGAATCTCCGTCAACAGAGATGGATGGAGCGCATAGCAGACTACAATGTGGGTATTTCTTATACCCCAGGCAAGGCTAATGTAATGGCTGATGCCTTGAGCCGCAAGTCTTATTGCAATCACCTCCAGGTTCATAAGGTTCACCCCCTTCTTCAAGAAGAATTTCGCAAGCTGAACCTCCATATTGTTCCTCAGGGTTATCTCGCTCCCCCTCCTAAATGGTCCTACAAAATGAACCTCCACGTTGTTTCCCAGGGTTCTCTTAATACCCTGGTTGCTAAACCAGATCTTGTGGACGTCATCAAGTGGATCCAGAAGTGTGACAATGAAGTCGAGAGGATTAAACTCGATCTTGCAGAAGGAAAGCCCTCACCCTTCACTATTGCTGAGGATGGCGCTTTGTACTTCAAAGACCGCCTAGTGGTACCGAGTAGGGAGAAAAACCATGATATGACTCAGGAGGTCATGAAGGAAGCACATGACACTCCGATGTCTATTCATCCTGGTAGTACCAAGACATTCGTCGAAGATTCTGGTGGTCTAACATGAAGCAAGACATTGCACGCTATGTTTCAGAATGTGACATTTGCCGTCGGATCAAAGCAGAACATCAAAGGCCTGCTGGAACTCTACAACCTATTTCTATTCCTGAATGGAAATGGGATCATGTTGAAATGGACTTCATTACTGGTTTTCCCAGGTCGCAGAAAGGTAATGATGCTATTCTTGCCGTCATTGACCGACTGTCCAAAGTTGCACATTTTCTGGCTGTCAAGGAAACTATTACTGCTAGTCAGCTGGCAGATCTATATATGTCCAGAGTTGTTTCACTCCACGGTATTCCATTGGTGATTAGTTCAGACCGTGGCAGCTTATTTAATTCAAGATTCTGGGCAAGTTTCCAGGAAGCTATGGGAACTCATTTGTCATTCAGCACCGCTTTTCACCCTCAATCCCAGGGACAAGTTGAAAGAGTCAATCAGATTCTCGAAGAGATGCTTCGATCTTGTGTCATTTCTTTCGGCAAGAAATGGGAGGAATCTCTCCCGTATGCTGAGTTTTCCTACAACAATAGCTATCAGGCTAGTCTGAAGATGGCTCCTTTTGAAGTATTATATGGACGTAAGTGTAGAACTCCTCTGAATTGGTCAGAAACTGGGGAACGTACACTTATCGGTCCGGATATTATCCAACATGCCGAAGATCAAGTCCGCATTATTCATGCAAATCTGAAGGCTGCTCAGTCTCGTCAGAAGAGCCAGTATGACCGTCATCACAAAGATATGGTCTATCAACCTGGCAAAAAGGCTTATCTTCGGGTCACGCCAATGAGAGGTACGCATCGTTTCGGGATCAAGGGCAAGCTGGCTCCTCGATATATTGGTCCTTTCACTGTTCTCGAAAGGCGTGGTAAGGTGGCATATCAACTGGAACTACCGCCAAACCTTTCTCAGGTTCACGATGTGTTCCATGTGTCACAGCTTCGTCGCTGCTTCAAGGATCCTATCCGAGCAGTGGATCATGATATGCTTGAGCTGCAACAAGACCTCTCTAACAAGGAGCAACCAGTCCGCATTCTCGATGAAACTGAACGCCGGACTCGTCAGAAGCTTACTAAGTTCTTCAAGGTGCAGTGGGCAAATCATTCTGAAGATGAAGCCACTTGGGAACGCTAAGATCATCTTCATGCAGAATACCCCGGGCTCTTTCCTTCTACTTCTTAATTCTCGGGACGAGAATTCTTTTTAGTAGGGGAGAGTTGTGACACCCTGGATTTTGGCTACAGTGATCATTGTAATTAAGCACAGTGATGACCATGAACAGTGCCTAATCATTTTGCTAAGTAGAATGTGATCAAGTTGAAATTCATATCTCATTTTAAATTTCACCTCAAAAGGGCATTGAATTTTAATATGATAAAATAAAGTTGCAAACAACATATGAAAAATGTTGCACGCTTGTCAAAAATTCCAAAACAAATGATGTTAGGGAAAACAACATCACCAACCTACTGGTGTGAACCCCACCATCCAAAACAGTACCCAAAACAGCCCCATTTATTTCATTTCCAATTATGAATAATTCAAATGAATTCAATTAAATCCCAAACCCACTGTGGCATAGCAGAATATTGCAGGGTATTTAATTTGGCAAGCTTCACATTTTTCTAAACTCATTTGCTATTAAAAGAAAATTCAAAACAATAAAGAAAATAGAAAACAGAAAAGAAGAAAAGAAAAAGGCCTAACCTACTGTGCACTAGAGCCCATCCCCTACAGCGCCGGCCCAGCCCAACTAGCTCGTCCCCTACCTCGCACTGCTCCTCCCCGCGCGCTGTCGCCGCGCGCGCGAACGCCGCGGCCGCCCACCCCCCCCCCCCCCCCTCACCCTGGTCGACAGCGGCCTCGTCCGCGCCACTGGAGGGGAAAAGAACCCCTCCCCGACCCCGTGGGCGAACCCTAGCCGCCCCACTCCCTCTCCTTCGCCCGCTCCTCCCTCTCCCGAGCGCCACCGCCGCCATGGCTGTCAGTTAGACGCGGCCACCGTGCCTCCCGCGCCTTGCCGTCGCGCCTAGAATCTCCGCACCGACCACCCCGTCCTCCTCGACCGCTGGATCGAACCCCGGAAGCCCTCGCGCCTTCGCCATCGATCGTCTTCCTCCTCGGATCCAGGAGCTCGCCGTCGTCGATTCATCGCCGTCGCTGCTCCGTCACTGCATCGGGCCTTCCCATCACCGCTAGTGAGCCTCCCCGCGACCTCCTCTTCCTCTGTTAGCTCCCGTAGGCCGCCATAGTAAGCCGCCCCCGCAACCGAGCTCTGCTCGCCGCCGTTGTCGTCGAGCACGAGCCGTGCGTGAGTTTGAGCACCCGTGCGTGCCACGAGCGTGCTCCAGAGTGACCGTAGGACCGATCCCGCGCGCTAGCTAGGTCGAATGCGTGCTGGTTTGCGTGTTGCCACCGCCGCCCGAAAGCTCCTCCGCCGCCGTCGACGTAGCGCTCAGCTCCGACCACCGCAGCTTGTCCTGATGCCTGGAATGGATCGGCGACGACGCCAGCTCGCGAACGCATGAAACGGCGTTCGATTTGGTGCCTTGTAGGCGATTCCCGAGCCCCCTCGCCGTCTCTGGTGCTCGCCGGAGCTTCTTCGGTGCCCGGACGGCGCCGCCGTCGACGTGGCACGGTCGGGGCCACCCGCAGGGTCACTGGCCAGTGGGCCAGGCGGACTCCGTTGACCAGTTGACCTGGTCAACCCTGCTGACTGGACCTGGTCCAGTCTATGACAGGTGGGGCCCGACACCCCCTGTGAGTATGACAGTGGGCCACCCCTGTCAGTTGCTTAATTAGTAAATGAATTAAGTTAAAATTACTTAATCTGCCTAATGTGACACTCACCAGTGGGGCCCTTCCCTAATTAATCCGTTTTAGGATTAATATAACACTCGTTTAAATATGAGTCAATGGCAAGAGGGCCCTACATGTCAGGTTTGACTCTGGTCAGCCCCTGTTGACCTGCTGACGTCATAGTGATGTCATGATGACGTCATCATTTACTATTCTGGATAATGTTGATTTAAATAAATAAAAGAAATTCCAGAAAATGTTTAAAACTTTAGAAAATCATATCTTTTAATCTGTAACTCGGATGAAAATAATTTATACATGAAAGTTGATCAGAAAAATCCCACAAATCCAAATACGCTGTCCGTTCATCTGTCACATGTTCCTAGCATGTTGAACATGGAACATTTCCCCTCCGGATCGTCTGTCCGATAAATCCAAAGACCCGGGAAATATCGTCAGATATTCTCCCGTTCCGTCTAATATGTGTAGTGCTGCGTTAGTGCATGCCTAGCCCTGCATATTGCCGTGTCATGCATCATGATGCATTTGTCTGCTTTATATTTATTGTTTCTTCCCCCCTCTTCTCTCCGGTAGACCCCGAGACTGACGCTGCTGCCGGGTACGACTACACCGTTGACGATCAGCCATTTGCAGCAGAGCAGCAAGGCAAGCAACCCCCCTTGAGCATTCCGATATCGCCCATTTCTTTCCCTCTCATTCTTGCATTAGATTTTGCTACTATTCTGATGCATAGCCTGTTTTTGATAAACTGCTACTATACCTGCAACCATATCAACTGCTTAGTATAGGTTGATCAATGAATCCCCTGTGACCCCCTTAGTCCCAGTTGCCCATGCTTCTTCATCGACGACCCGAAGACTCGAAGACTCGGTCAACCGACCGACAAGCCAGGCCCCTCACATCACCGCACACCCCTTAGTTGTACGACTCTGCAGCGCTACTATCGAGTACCGAGGGTGACACCTCGTGAAGTACTCATGATGCTAGCTCTGTAGTGTAGCTAGTCGGTCGTGGTTATCGAGGGTGATTCCTCCTTCACCAGTCCCGACGATGACTCTGTCGTGCAATCCCTCAAGTGTGGGACCCTCGAGGGTGATTCCTCTAAGTCCACCTTGACGGTTTCATCGAGCGGGACCCCTTGAGGGTGATTCCTCAGGTTTCGTCTTGATGTCCTATACACACAGTTACTATGACCTGGTTACAGAAACATGTTGGTGATGGGTCGGCCCTAAGGGGTACCCACGGTTTGATGATGATGAGGCGTGGACGGGCAGGAGAGGCCCTTGCCACACATCCTCGAGACGGGGCGACGGGACCGCACTTCATGGGTCGCGCTTTTCCCGCATTAATAAAATGCTAATGGGTTGGGTATTTGATCTGAGTTGGTCGTTGGCCTTATTGCGCACCAAACCATCACGTGGGAAAGTTATGGGCACTCAGCGTCATTGTATCAGCTGAAGCTCTTCGGACGTCAGCAATGGAGCGGCGCGCACCGGATTGGACTGGACGGTACAGCTCTTGGACTGGAGTGTGCTAGGTCTGCTTCCGGCCGGGTTCGCATCGTGCAGGAGCGCGTAGGGCAAGTGGGCCCACGACCCCTGTGTGCTTAGGATTTAGACCGGCGGGCTGGCCTCTTCGTTGAGCCTAGGTGGGGCGACGACGTGCTGCTATCCCGAGGCCGGGCATGACCCAGGAAAGTGTGTCCGGCCGGAGGTGATCAGGCGTGTTGGAGATGCGGTGCACCCCTGCACGGATGATTAATCTATTCGAATAGCCGTGTCCACGGTAACAGGATGACTTGGAGTTGTACCTTGACCTTATACAACTATAATTGTGATTTAAATTTGAAATGAATTGTGGCTCCGAGATTGCTTCCTCGCAGGGAGTCCAGGAAGAATCTCTGGGCGTGGTTACTTAATAAAATTGCTACAATAATATGACTATATATGAGATACCAGTCTACCCTCTTCTAATGCTGCAAGATGTTGAAGATGCTAGTCTTCGATAGGACTAGGCCTTCCCCTTATTCTTGCTTTCTGGAGTCAGTCCAGATATAACCCCATCCCTTGATACTGATGCATACCTTGCATAGTTCTGATGTCAGTCTTGCGAGTACTTTGGATGAGTACTCACCGCTGCTTTGCTTCCTCTTTCCTCCTCGATACGATTCTGCGTTCAGACGATGGAGCCCAGGAGATGGAGTACGCCGGAGACGACTACTACACCACCGCTGGAGCCTACTACTACGTGGAGAGTGCCGACGCTCAGGAGTAGTTAGGAGGTTCCCAGGCAGGAGGCCTCGCCTCTTTCGATCCGCTGCTTATGTTTGTGCTAGCCTTCTTAAGGCAAAACTTGTTTAACTTATGTCTGTACTCAGATATTTTTTGCTTCCGCTGACTCGTGTTTGTCGAGCTTTGTATTCGAGCCCTCGAGGCCCCTGGCTTGTAATATGAAGCTCTATGACTTTAATTTGTGTCTAGTGTTGTGTTGTGATATCAATCAGTGAGTCCCTAATCTTGGTCGTACGCATTGTGTGTATGATTAGCGAACGGTCGAAATCGGGGGTGTCACAAGTTGGTATCAGAGCCGACTGCCTGTAGGTAGCCCCCTTTCCAACTCCTTGGCCGAAGTTGAGTCTAGTCATTGTAATACTTTTAATAACATTGTTGTGTGGCTTACGGGCCCACATCTCAATCGGGTGGTATTAGGATCTTTTATTCCTGGGTTCTGATGTCTCTTCTCTTTCGGGTTAAAGATTTTATTAACTCTAACTCTAGGTTCTCGTAACTACTCCTCCCGGAGAGCCCCTCCTTCCAGACGATGGCTCGAATTCATCAGAAGACTTCGAAAATACTCTCTGATGTTCTCCCGAGAACTTGTGCTCATCGCTTTTGCAATTCCCTTCCACCGTCAACCCCTATGGATGACTACATGCAATTGTCGCCCATACTTTCATATCCAGTTGCTCTTGTTATTACAAGGTACATCGAATTATCTTACCAGAGATTCGTTCTTCCTCGGTTGATCATGTGTTTCACAGAGTTCTTTGAAACGCTATTCGATCTTTCGTAATCCTCTGTAGCCTTTTGCTCTTGACCTTTCTCACCTGCTTGCATTATGGTTAATTCCATATGTCAAGCAATATCCGTTAAAATCCTCTGTGATTTTCAGTTGATTTTATTGATTCAACCTGTGTGTGGATTCACGCAGTCAACGGTTGTTTCTCATAAATTATCTTTCCGGCTCAGACGTCTTTCCAAACATGAGTTGGTTCTCGACAATTCAACTTTGATTGACTGTCCATCTAAATCCATTCAACTTACTTGTATTTGATCAGAGCATCTATTTCCGATACACCAATTTGGAAATCTTAATTCCTTTGGTTATTTAAGCCTCAAATTAATTGGGTATTTTATGATCTGGTGCCTTGCATTCTTTCTCCCTCTGATTGGGTACCGATACTCACATCAGGTCCTTTGTGGACTGCTAGACCCAGTGTTGGGTTATTATCCGATAGCATCCTTCACATTCAAAATTCTTGTGATGTTCTTCCCCTGATACATGATGCCATTGGTAAACTGTGTCTTCTCCCTCTGGTAAGTTGTATCCTATGCTTGCGTCAGCCATGCTCTGTTTGCAAGCATGTGTTAACTACTCTTGAAGCTTGTGGTATATGTTCCTAAGATGCCCCGATGGGTTGGACCTATGCCTTCCTTAATTCGTGTGAACCCGACAGTTTTCACGCGTCTTACTCTCCTGTTGTTTTGCCAGTTAAACTTTCAAAACTACAACTTTATCAAAGGCGAGGAGTAAATGGCAGGTGATGCATTGATGAAGTGGGAGTCGACCTTGAACCTTGTGTTCATGCCCATGGAAACAATGTTGATCTTATCATAGAAGCTTCTCCTTTCAATAATCATTCATTGTATGATTTGATATCGTATCTTTGATCTTGTCCTTTGCAATCGTGGTTCCGACCATGTTGTTCTCCTTTGATTTCATTCTCAGACAAGTTAAAGTGCTTGTCTTCCATAGATTAGTACGCTAGTCTAACCTCTATTCTGGTCTACCTCCGAGTTTTATCATTGGTATCTCGAGAATATCATGGAGCTAACTTTTTATGAGCTCTTCATCAACTATGATATTTCACTGATTCCAGTTTCCTCGTGTTCTGAGTTGTTGGACACTCAAGGACATCGATAATTGAATCGAGTTCGCATTGCGATCCAACAACTCTTAGTAATCTTCTTTGCTTATGAGTTTGTACTCAATCATGCCATTCCAAGCTATTGGGCCACATCATCATCGTCATGCTAGAGCTTGACCATGCTCGTCTTGTTTGAGATGCTGAAGCCTGACTATATGCCCGAATGCATTGAATGCGTCACCTCTCAAAGGGATCGAAAACATTCCAGTTGTCCGGGATTTCCAAGATGTTTTTCCGGAAGAACTTCCAGGGATTCCCCCTGCCAGAGCTGTCGAGTTTGTCATCGACTTGGTACCTGGTACCACTCCTATAGCCAAGTGTTCGTATAAGATGCCACCACATGAACTCCTTGAACTTAAGCAAGAAATTGACAATTCGCTTCGTCTGGGTTTCATTCGTCCAAGGTCCTCTGCTTGGGGAGCACCTTCTCTCTTTGTCAAGAAGAAAGATGGTACGAATCGATTGGTCCAAGATTACCGTCCCATCAACCAAGCAACGATTCGAAACAAATATCCGCTTCCTCGGATCAATGATTTATATGATCAACTTGCTGGTTCCTCAATATTCTCCAAACTCGACTTGAGGTTGGGTTACATCAGATCCGGGTTCATGAAGAGGATATTCCAAAGACTGCATTCGTTACTCGTTATGGTTCATACGAGTACACCGGCATGTCCTTTGGCTTAACCAATGCCCCAGCAACCTCCTCTCGCCTGATGAACTATATATTCATGGATTACCTCGATAAATTCGTCGTGGTTTATCTGGATGATATCCTGATTTACTCCAAGAAAAGAAGAGCATGCTGAACATCTCCGTCTTATACTGGAGAGGCTTCGAGAACATCAACTTTATGCAAAGTATTCAAAGTGTGAGTTCTGGATGGACAAACTAACCTACCTTGGTCACGTGATCTCCAAGGATGGTATTGCGGTCAACCCTGAACGAGTTCAGGCTATTCTTGACTGGACTCCCCCAAAGAATGTCAAGCAAGTCAGAAGTTTTCTCGGACTCGCCAGCTATTGCCGTCGATTTGTCGAGAACTTCTCCAAGATTGCAAAACCCTTAACCAATCTGCTTCACAAGGGTGTTAAATATGAGTGGACAGAAAAATGTCAGGAGAGCTTTCAGGCACTTAAGGACAATCTGACCTCTGCTCCAATGCTTGCTCCTCCGGATACTCGTAAGGACTTTGCCATTTATTGTGACGCTTCTCGTCAGGGAATGGGTTGTGTCCTAATGCAAGAGCGCAGAGTGGTTGCTTATGCTTCTCGTCAATTGCGTCCTCATGAAGAGAACTACCCAGTTCACGACCTTGAACTTGCTGCAGTAATTCATGCACTGAAAGAGTGGCGGCAATACCTTGTTGGTAATCGTTGCGATATCTACACCGATCACCAAAGTCTGAAGTACCTGTTTACTCAGCCAGATTTGAATCTCCGTCAACAGAGATGGATGGAGCGCATAGCAGACTACAATGTGGGTATTTCTTATACCCCAGGCAAGGCTAATGTAATGGCTGATGCCTTGAGCCGCAAGTCTTATTGCAATCACCTCCAGGTTCATAAGGTTCACCCCCTTCTTCAAGAAGAATTTCGCAAGCTGAACCTCCATATTGTTCCTCAGGGTTATCTCGCTCCCCCTCCTAAATGGTCCTACAAAATGAACCTCCACGTTGTTTCCCAGGGTTCTCTTAATACCCTGGTTGCTAAACCAGATCTTGTGGACGTCATCAAGTGGATCCAGAAGTGTGACAATGAAGTCGAGAGGATTAAACTCGATCTTGCAGAAGGAAAGCCCTCACCCTTCACTATTGCTGAGGATGGCGCTTTGTACTTCAAAGACCGCCTAGTGGTACCGAGTAGGGAGAAAAACCATGATATGACTCAGGAGGTCATGAAGGAAGCACATGACACTCCGATGTCTATTCATCCTGGTAGTACCAAGACATTCGTCGAAGATTCTGGTGGTCTAACATGAAGCAAGACATTGCACGCTATGTTTCAGAATGTGACATTTGCCGTCGGATCAAAGCAGAACATCAAAGGCCTGCTGGAACTCTACAACCTATTTCTATTCCTGAATGGAAATGGGATCATGTTGAAATGGACTTCATTACTGGTTTTCCCAGGTCGCAGAAAGGTAATGATGCTATTCTTGCCGTCATTGACCGACTGTCCAAAGTTGCACATTTTCTGGCTGTCAAGGAAACTATTACTGCTAGTCAGCTGGCAGATCTATATATGTCCAGAGTTGTTTCACTCCACGGTATTCCATTGGTGATTAGTTCAGACCGTGGCAGCTTATTTAATTCAAGATTCTGGGCAAGTTTCCAGGAAGCTATGGGAACTCATTTGTCATTCAGCACCGCTTTTCACCCTCAATCCCAGGGACAAGTTGAAAGAGTCAATCAGATTCTCGAAGAGATGCTTCGATCTTGTGTCATTTCTTTCGGCAAGAAATGGGAGGAATCTCTCCCGTATGCTGAGTTTTCCTACAACAATAGCTATCAGGCTAGTCTGAAGATGGCTCCTTTTGAAGTATTATATGGACGTAAGTGTAGAACTCCTCTGAATTGGTCAGAAACTGGGGAACGTACACTTATCGGTCCGGATATTATCCAACATGCCGAAGATCAAGTCCGCATTATTCATGCAAATCTGAAGGCTGCTCAGTCTCGTCAGAAGAGCCAGTATGACCGTCATCACAAAGATATGGTCTATCAACCTGGCAAAAAGGCTTATCTTCGGGTCACGCCAATGAGAGGTACGCATCGTTTCGGGATCAAGGGCAAGCTGGCTCCTCGATATATTGGTCCTTTCACTGTTCTCGAAAGGCGTGGTAAGGTGGCATATCAACTGGAACTACCGCCAAACCTTTCTCAGGTTCACGATGTGTTCCATGTGTCACAGCTTCGTCGCTGCTTCAAGGATCCTATCCGAGCAGTGGATCATGATATGCTTGAGCTGCAACAAGACCTCTCTAACAAGGAGCAACCAGTCCGCATTCTCGATGAAACTGAACGCCGGACTCGTCAGAAGCTTACTAAGTTCTTCAAGGTGCAGTGGGCAAATCATTCTGAAGATGAAGCCACTTGGGAACGCTAAGATCATCTTCATGCAGAATACCCCGGGCTCTTTCCTTCTACTTCTTAATTCTCGGGACGAGAATTCTTTTTAGTAGGGGAGAGTTGTGACACCCTGGATTTTGGCTACAGTGATCATTGTAATTAAGCACAGTGATGACCATGAACAGTGCCTAATCATTTTGCTAAGTAGAATGTGATCAAGTTGAAATTCATATCTCATTTTAAATTTCACCTCAAAAGGGCATTGAATTTTAATATGATAAAATAAAGTTGCAAACAACATATGAAAAATGTTGCACGCTTGTCAAAAATTCCAAAACAAATGATGTTAGGGAAAACAACATCACCAACCTACTGGTGTGAACCCCACCATCCAAAACAGTACCCAAAACAGCCCCATTTATTTCATTTCCAATTATGAATAATTCAAATGAATTCAATTAAATCCCAAACCCACTGTGGCATAGCAGAATATTGCAGGGTATTTAATTTGGCAAGCTTCACATTTTTCTAAACTCATTTGCTATTAAAAGAAAATTCAAAACAATAAAGAAAATAGAAAACAGAAAAGAAGAAAAGAAAAAGGCCTAACCTACTGTGCACTAGAGCCCATCCCCTACAGCGCCGGCCCAGCCCAACTAGCTCGTCCCCTACCTCGCACTGCTCCTCCCCGCGCGCTGTCGCCGCGCGCGCGAACGCCGCGGCCGCCCACCCCCCCCCCCCTCACCCTGGTCGACAGCGGCCTCGTCCGCGCCACTGGAGGGGAAAAGAACCCCTCCCCGACCCCGTGGGCGAACCCTAGCCGCCCCACTCCCTCTCCTTCGCCCGCTCCTCCCTCTCCCGAGCGCCACCGCCGCCATGGCTGTCAGTTAGACGCGGCCACCGTGCCTCCCGCGCCTTGCCGTCGCGCCTAGAATCTCCGCACCGACCACCCCGTCCTCCTCGACCGCTGGATCGAACCCCGGAAGCCCTCGCGCCTTCGCCATCGATCGTCTTCCTCCTCGGATCCAGGAGCTCGCCGTCGTCGATTCATCGCCGTCGCTGCTCCGTCACTGCATCGGGCCTTCCCATCACCGCTAGTGAGCCTCCCCGCGACCTCCTCTTCCTCTGTTAGCTCCCGTAGGCCGCCATAGTAAGCCGCCCCCGCAACCGAGCTCTGCTCGCCGCCGTTGTCGTCGAGCACGAGCCGTGCGTGAGTTTGAGCACCCGTGCGTGCCACGAGCGTGCTCCAGAGTGACCGTAGGACCGATCCCGCGCGCTAGCTAGGTCGAATGCGTGCTGGTTTGCGTGTTGCCACCGCCGCCCGAAAGCTCCTCCGCCGCCGTCGACGTAGCGCTCAGCTCCGACCACCGCAGCTTGTCCTGATGCCTGGAATGGATCGGCGACGACGCCAGCTCGCGAACGCATGAAACGGCGTTCGATTTGGTGCCTTGTAGGCGATTCCCGAGCCCCCTCGCCGTCTCTGGTGCTCGCCGGAGCTTCTTCGGTGCCCGGACGGCGCCGCCGTCGACGTGGCACGGTCGGGGCCACCCGCAGGGTCACTGGCCAGAGGGCCAGGCGGACTCCGTTGACCAGTTGACCTAGTCAACCCTGCTGACTGGACCTGGTCCAGTCTATGACAGGTGGGGCCCGACACCCCCTGTGAGTATGACAGTGGGCCACCCCTGTCAGTTGCTTAATTAGTAAATGAATTAAGTTAAAATTACTTAATCTGCCTAATGTGACACTCACCAGTGGGGCCCTTCCCTAATTAATCCGTTTTAGGATTAATATAACACTCGTTTAAATATGAGTCAATGGCAAGAGGGCCCTACATGTCAGGTTTGACTCTGGTCAGCCCCTGTTGACCTGCTGACGTCATAGTGATGTCATGATGACGTCATCATTTACTATTCTGGATAATGTTGATTTAAATAAATAAAAGAAATTCCAGAAAATGTTTAAAACTTTAGAAAATCATATCTTTTAATCTGTAACTCGGATGAAAATAATTTATACATGAAAGTTGATCAGAAAAATCCCACAAATCCAAATACGCTGTCCGTTCATCTGTCACATGTTCCTAGCATGTTGAACATGGAACATTTCCCCTCCGGATCGTCTGTCCGATAAATCCAAAGACCCGGGAAATATCGTCAGATATTCTCCCGTTCCGTCTAATATGTGTAGTGCTGCGTTAGTGCATGCCTAGCCCTGCATATTGCCGTGTCATGCATCATGATGCATTTGTCTGCTTTATATTTATTGTTTCTTCCCCCCTCTTCTCTCCGGTAGACCCCGAGACTGACGCTGCTGCCGGGTACGACTACACCGTTGACGATCAGCCATTTGCAGCAGAGCAGCAAGGCAAGCAACCCCCCTTGAGCATTCCGATATCGCCCATTTCTTTCCCTCTCATTCTTGCATTAGATTTTGCTACTATTCTGATGCATAGCCTGTTTTTGATAAACTGCTACTATACCTGCAACCATATCAACTGCTTAGTATAGGTTGATCAATGAATCCCCTGTGACCCCCTTAGTCCCAGTTGCCCATGCTTCTTCATCGACGACCCGAAGACTCGAAGACTCGGTCAACCGACCGACAAGCCAGGCCCCTCACATCACCGCACACCCCTTAGTTGTACGACTCTGCAGCGCTACTATCGAGTACCGAGGGTGACACCTCGTGAAGTACTCATGATGCTAGCTCTGTAGTGTAGCTAGTCGGTCGTGGTTATCGAGGGTGATTCCTCCTTCACCAGTCCCGACGATGACTCTGTCGTGCAATCCCTCAAGTGTGGGACCCTCGAGGGTGATTCCTCTAAGTCCACCTTGACGGTTTCATCGAGCGGGACCCCTTGAGGGTGATTCCTCAGGTTTCGTCTTGATGTCCTATACACACAGTTACTATGACCTGGTTACAG
Organism: Elymus sibiricus; assembly: GCA_039707655.1. Lineage (NCBI taxonomy): Eukaryota > Viridiplantae > Streptophyta > Magnoliopsida > Poales > Poaceae > Elymus > Elymus sibiricus. The sequence goes on from CM077665.1 coordinate 254,368,913, forward strand.
AAACATGTTGGTGATGGGTCGGCCCTAAGGGGTACCCACGGTTTGATGATGATGAGGCGTGGACGGGCAGGAGAGGCCCTTGCCACACATCCTCGAGACGGGGCGACGGGACCGCACTTCATGGGTCGCGCTTTTCCCGCATTAATAAAATGCTAATGGGTTGGGTATTTGATCTGAGTTGGTCGTTGGCCTTATTGCGCACCAAACCATCACGTGGGAAAGTTATGGGCACTCAGCGTCATTGTATCAGCTGAAGCTCTTCGGACGTCAGCAATGGAGCGGCGCGCACCGGATTGGACTGGACGGTACAGCTCTTGGACTGGAGTGTGCTAGGTCTGCTTCCGGCCGGGTTCGCATCGTGCAGGAGCGCGTAGGGCAAGTGGGCCCACGACCCCTGTGTGCTTAGGATTTAGACCGGCGGGCTGGCCTCTTCGTTGAGCCTAGGTGGGGCGACGACGTGCTGCTATCCCGAGGCCGGGCATGACCCAGGAAAGTGTGTCCGGCCGGAGGTGATCAGGCGTGTTGGAGATGCGGTGCACCCCTGCACGGATGATTAATCTATTCGAATAGCCGTGTCCACGGTAACAGGATGACTTGGAGTTGTACCTTGACCTTATACAACTATAATTGTGATTTAAATTTGAAATGAATTGTGGCTCCGAGATTGCTTCCTCGCAGGGAGTCCAGGAAGAATCTCTGGGCGTGGTTACTTAATAAAATTGCTACAATAATATGACTATATATGAGATACCAGTCTACCCTCTTCTAATGCTGCAAGATGTTGAAGATGCTAGTCTTCGATAGGACTAGGCCTTCCCCTTATTCTTGCTTTCTGGAGTCAGTCCAGATATAACCCCATCCCTTGATACTGATGCATACCTTGCATAGTTCTGATGTCAGTCTTGCGAGTACTTTGGATGAGTACTCACCGCTGCTTTGCTTCCTCTTTCCTCCTCGATACGATTCTGCGTTCAGACGATGGAGCCCAGGAGATGGAGTACGCCGGAGACGACTACTACACCACCGCTGGAGCCTACTACTACGTGGAGAGTGCCGACGCTCAGGAGTAGTTAGGAGGTTCCCAGGCAGGAGGCCTCGCCTCTTTCGATCCGCTGCTTATGTTTGTGCTAGCCTTCTTAAGGCAAAACTTGTTTAACTTATGTCTGTACTCAGATATTTTTTGCTTCCGCTGACTCGTGTTTGTCGAGCTTTGTACTCGAGCCCTCGAGGCCCCTGGCTTGTAATATGAAGTTGTATGACTTTAATTTGTGTCTAGTGTTGTGTTGTGATATCAATAAGTGAGTCCCTAATCTTGGTCGTACGCATTGTGTGTATGATTAGCGTACGGTCGAAATCGGGGGCGTCACAAGTTGGTATCAGAGCCGACTGCCTGCTAGGTCCGATCGCACGGCATGGTGGCATGGGGAGTGGCGGTGGCTGTCGATGGGAGGAAAAAGATCAACCTTGAAAGGTGTGTCCACTCCCCTTTATATAGACCTCCGAGGTGGGCTCAACACTTGAGTCCCACGACGAGTCTATCCCATTTTCCATTCGGATCCAACCCGAATGGTCTGCAATCCCTTAAGTGTGCGACCCTATAGGTTCACGTACACATGGACACGACCCAAGTCGATAGTCGGTAGCGGCTCCTAGCAGAACATGCCAACTATCATGTGTGCGCAAAGTCATTAGACGAACCTCGACAATGTGTCATATACAACATTCCTTTTGCCTCATGATATAGGTTGTAGAGCTCAAGGCGTGTACTTGTCACCCTTGTGGTATCTCGACATCTCTTCTCCAAACCATGATGCAGATTCCCGAACTGGGTTAACACTTAACCCATGTCGCATGGCCATGCTTTCTGAATCTGATCACACGAGAGGGCCCAGAGAATATATCTCCTCATGGAGGGGCAAATCCCATCTTGGTTAACCATGTCCCGCGGCATGTCTCACGACTCACCCGAAAGCTACCTTTATAACTACCCAGTTACGGAGTAGCGTTTGATAGACCCTAAGTAAGTTGATCCTCATCCCGAGAACATGCGATGACCTCAGGTCTAGGACATGGCATATACATTGTGCTTGAGACTAACAGATGACATTATCTCGCTGTGTCTCAAAGTGGGTCTGTCCGACTCAGTGATCTCAATCCCCGAGTCCATACTATCAGTTTAGCATCTCTATGCACATGACTTGTGAAACGTAGTCATCAACTGAATCGTATACTAGTAAAGGATATGTGTCCGCATAACCTTAACAACTAAGGACTATGAGAACAATCATCATACTATATATAGTCTCACAAATAAGTCACATACTTATTGATACATATCACTAATGATGTTCAAGGACAATACAAAATACTCATGAATACATAGGAAACGAAATCATCACATGATTGCCTCTAGGGCATATCTCCAACAGTCTCCCACTTGCACTAGAGTCAATCATCTAGGCATCGTATGCCCATGGACCTCATGTGCATCTCATGCTTCGACTGCGGGAGAGGCTTCGTTAATGGATCAGCAACATTTGCATCCATGTGTATCTTGCATATTTTACATCGCCTCTCTCGACAATGTCGCGAATGAGGTTAAAACGCGTGAGTATGTGTTGGGTTTTATGATGGTTCCGTGGTTCCTTGACTTGTGCAATTGCACCACTATTATCATAATAGAGGTCCAACGGATTGGACGGGTCCTGAACCACTCCAAGATCAGAAATAAAATTCTTCACCCAAACACCTTCTTTTGCAGCTTCAGAAGCCGCAATGTACTCAGCCTCCATTGTAGAATCAGCTACCGTATCTTGCTTGGCACTCCTCCAGCTCACTGCTCCTCCGTTCAGAATGAACACAAACTCAGATTGTGATCGACTATCATCCCTATCGGTTTGGAAACTAGCATCAATGTAACTCTTTACAATGAGCTCATCCTCACCTCCATAAACCAGGAACATATCCTTTGTCCTTCTCAAGTATTTAAGGATATTCTTTACCGCTGTCCACTGACTCTCACCTGGATCAGCCTGGTATCTGCCTACTACGCTTAGAGCAAAGCTAACATCGGGATGAGTACATACCATAGCATACATGATGGACCCGATAGCCGAAGCATACGGAATCCCATCCATGCATCTTCGCTCATCAGGAGTCGAAGGACTCTGAGTCTTGCTAAGACTAATGCCATGTGACATGGGCAAGAACCCTTTCTTGGCATCTTGCATGTTGAACCGCTTCAACACCTTGTCTATATACGTACTTTGGCTTAATCCAATAAGCCTTCTCGATCTATCTCTATAGATCTTGATTCCCAGAATATAAGCTGCTTCTCCCAAGTCTTTCATCGAAAAACTATTTTTCAATGAGTCCTTGACAGATTCAAGCATTTGAATATCATTTCCAATCAACAATATGTCATCCACATACAGGATCAAAAATGCAACTGAGCTCCCACTGACCTTCTTGAATACACAATGATCATAGTCGTTCTTGATGAAGCCAAACTCTTTGACCGCTTCATTCAAACGAACGTTCCAATTCCGAGATGCTTGCCTCAATCCATAAATGGATCTCTGAAGCTTGCATACCTTGCCAGCATTCTTTGGATCGACAAAACCCTCGGGCTGTGTCATATACACGTCCTCAGTTAAATTTCCATTAAGGAAAGCCGTTTTGACATCCATCTTCCATATCTCATAGTCGAAATATGCAGCTATAGCAAGAATGATCCGAATTGATTTAGGCATTGCTACCGGTGAATAAGTCTCACCGTAGTCAACTCCTTGAACTTGCCGATAACCTTTAGCGACAAGTCGAGCCTTATGGACTGTAACATTTCCATCCATATCAGTTTTATTCTTAAAGATCCATTTGCACTCAATGGCTCACACACCATCTGGCGGATCAAGCAAGTTCCAAACCTAATTGTCATCCATGGACTTTAATTCGGATCTCATAGCCTCAAGCCATAACTCGGAATCAGGGCTCACCATCGCTTCCGCATACGTGGTCGGTTCGTTGTTCTCCAAGAACAACACATTGCAGTCGTGCATATTGCGCAACCTTTCCGACCTACGTGGAACTGGCGCCGATTCCACTACGGGTTCCCTGACTAACTCCGGCGTGATTCAATCACCTGTCGGAACGTCCCCGTGTGGCTCTCGAATTTCTTCGAGTCGGACCGACCTCCCACTAGCCTTCCGATTGAGAAACTCTTTCTCAAGGAAAACTCCATGTCGAGCGACAAACACCTTGCCCTCTTCATGGTTGTAGAAGTAATATCCCAAGGTTTCCCTAGGATATCCCACGAATATGCACTTGAACGACTTGGGTGTGAGCTTGTCCGACTGGAGTCGCTTGACATATGCTTCACAACCCCAAATCTTTAGAAAAGACAAGCTATGACTCTTTGCAGTCCATATATCATATGGTGTCTTATCTACGGACTTTGATGGTACCCTGTTTAGTGTGAAAGCTGCGGTTTCTAGAGCGTATCCCCAAAATGACAAGGGTAAATCCGACTGACTCATCATCGATCGGACCATGTCTAACAAAGTCCGATTCCTTCGTTCCGACACACCATTGCTCTGTGGCGTACCTGGAGGAGTGAGTTGTGGAACTATTCCACGGCTCTTCAGATGATCATCAAACTCCTGGCTCATATACTCACCGCCACGATCAGATCGTAGAAGCTTGATTGTCTTGCCGAGTTGATTTTCCACTTCGTTCTGAAACTGCTTGAACTTTTCAAAATTTTCTGACTTGTGCCTCATCAAGTAGACATATCCATATCTACTAAAGTCGTCGGTAAAAGTCACGAAGTATTGGAAACCACCTCTAGCTGTCGTGCTCATTGGTCCACATACATCACTATGTATAAGTTCCAATAGCTCAGACGCCCTCTCACAACTCATTGCAAAAGGAGTCTTAGTCATCTTACCGAGTAGGTAGGACTCACATGTCTCAAATGATTGAAAATCAAATGAAGTCAGAATTCCATCATCATGGAGCTTCTTCATGTGCTTTTGACTAATGTGTCCTAGTCGACAATGCCAGATGTAAGTCGGATTTATCTCGTTAGGCTTATGCCTCTTGACATTTATGTTATCGACCGATCACCTTCAAGATCTAATATAAATAACCCATTCACAACAGGCGCAAAGCCATAAAACATTTCATTCAAGTAAATAGAACAACCATTGTCCTTAATACTGAATTCATAACCTTGCCTCATCAAACATGAGGCTGAAATAATGTTTCGACTCAATGCAGGAACATAATAACAATTATCAAGTTCCATTACAAATCATGAAGGTAAATTAAGTTGCATGGTGCCGACGGCTAATGCAGCAACTCTTGCTTTATTTCCGACGCGTATGTCAACTTCTCCTCTTGCAACATTCCTAGTCCTTCTTAGCCCCTGCATCGAGTTGCATATGTGAACAACCGATCCGGTATCATATACCCAAGAGCTACTAGAAATATCAGCAAGATAAATGTCTATAACATATACAACAAGTGTACCTGAAGAAGAAGTCACACTTCTAGTCTTCTTGCCTATCTGGGCAAGCCACTTGCTGTAGTTCCTCTTCCAGTGACCAGTTTCCTTGCAATGAAAGCAAACGGTCCCCGTGTTTGGTCCGGACTTGGGCGCGGCGGCGACAGTAGGAGTTGCCTCCTTGCCCTTTGCCTTAGTCTTTTTCTTGGACCAGCTCTTCTTGAACTTTGCCGTGTTCTGCACCATCAACACTTGATGCGTGCCTTTCTTGATATCCTGCTCAGCCACTTTTAGCATCCCATGCAATTCAGTGAGCTTCTTTTCCATGCCATGCATATGGAAGTTCGAGATGAACGCCCCATAGCTAGTCGGAAGAGAAGCCAGAATTGTATCCGTGGACAATTCGTCCCCAAGTGGGAAGCCTAACCGATCCAAAGCTTGCATGTATCCGATCATCTTGATCACATGTGGATCACCCTCTTTCAGCTTACAATCCATCAAGGATTGCTAGACGTTGAACCTTTCGGTCCTTCCCTGCATCTAAAACATGCTCTTGAGGTTCTCGATCATATCAAAAGCCTCAATGTTTTTGATATACTGCTGCAGATCGGGCTCCATAGAAGCCAGCATGAGACAGCTGATCTCGTTTGACTCATCAACGAGTTTCTGGTGGGCATTCCTGGCCGTGGCATTAGCATTCTCGGCAGGTTCCTCTGGAAGGGGCTCCTCTAGAACAGGTTCCTTTTTATCATGCCTGAGAACAATTCTCAGATTTCTATACCAGGTGGTAAAGTTTGTTCCATTCAGTTTATCCTTTTCTAGGATTGATTTCAACGAAAAACTGGGTTGAGTAGGTGGTGCCATTGATCTACAACAGAAATATGCAAAACACTAAGACATGTATTCATAAAGAGTAATTCAAATTAAACATTTTAATAAGAACATTACTCCCACTAAAATCAGCATCCCTCCGTTGATTCTTAGTGATTCAAGATCCAAGATCCACATGTCAACTAGTGAGCTTTTGCATCACCGCTAGAAGACTAGATCACTCGGTAAGCAACACTTGCTAATCGTATCTCTATACAACTCTTGTTTGTTGGGGACATCTCATGCCACGCCAACTCTTATGCCTCGAGGCCCAAAACTATTTTGATAGCCACGACAAGTTAACCAATGCTTCGCTCGTAAGTGTCCGACACAAACACACCACGTTAAGGAGAATTAGCAGCACCCTAATTTTATAGGCCCACCACTAAAAATACTTAACATGTGATGTTGCAGCAATTGGGGAGGCAATTTTACTTGACATTCTTTGAGGGATCACCCTACTTAATAACATCTATCATGCAAAAGAAGGGCGCATAAAAGGGATAAACTTTCACATGCAGTTTATATATGTGTGATATGGTATAGCCCCTTTCATCAACGCATGGTGATCACCATCTCCACGTGCGCTGCATGCCCATGGCGATCTCCATCTCCATGCATGGTTGCCCTTGTGGCGATCTCCATCTCCACACATGGTGTCAACCGTCAAGTGTTACATAAGATACTATGCTATTACAAACTAATAGCTATGTGAGTAAATTACATTACAAGGCATCTCATGTTGACACACAGGTCATTAATACAATAATGGGACAACCATATGGCTCCAGCCGGTTGCCGCACTCATGACACGCAGGTCATGATTTAATAATTTACAAGCAACATTCATGGGCTATACCAAATCACAAGCATTCCCTGCAAAAACAAGTCAGACGTTCTACCGCCGAAAATAAAACTGTCAGAAACTCTATTTTCCAAGAGGATTTTGACCTCTAAAATATCGCCGAAAATGGCAAAGCCATTGAAGGTCAAATGCATCTTTTTGTGCCCTTCAGTTTGACAGGTCGTGGAGCGAAAACGGAGTTCGTATGCAAAAGTTATGCCCGTTTTACTGTGACCCCTCCAACAGATTTTAGCACTGCGGAAATCACATTTCCACGGTGTCGATCTTTGCTCCGGTTCGATCAATCTCATTGATCTTCGCGTGCTGCATCTGGATTTACGTTCCAGTGTCTACCCCGATGGCGGAAACCGACCGGTAGGGGTAATTCGTGTCACGACCTCTGCATCATGATCACGGAATCAAGATCACGAAACCAACCGTCAACACTGACGTGCACAGCCAATCTCATCGACCCGCACCTGAACCGATCTACATATCTCATATGCAAATCACCGAATCTATCACCACACAGCGGAGGCTCTGATACCACTGTTGGAACACGCGGTACTCTACGCTAGCGCCAAATAAAATTTCTACCGCGCACCCAAGAACATGCTGCTGGAAATAGATCACGGGATCGGGTTTACCACTAGACGCGCAGTCACCGCAGCGGAAGTAGAGTTGGTGATGCGTGTAGTCGATCAGCCAATTCGTCTCCTCCTCATGTAGCCGATCTCCCACGAACAGCGATCTCCCACGAACAGCTCCTCGCGTATCCCTCGAACAGTTCCTCACGGATCCCTCAAACGGTTCGTCCAAGCACCGCAGATGCGATGCCTCCAAGGTATCCACACATACGGGGGCAGCGTCGGGCGGCGGACTACTAGGTCCGATCGCACGGCATGGTGGCGTGGGGAGTGGCGGTGGCTGTCGACGGGAGGAAAAAGATCAACCCTGAAAGGTGCGTCCACTCCCCTTTATATAGACCTCCGAGGTGGGCTCAACACTTGAGGACCACGACGAGTCTATCCCATTTTCCATTCGGATCCAATCCGAATGGGCTGCAATCCCTTAAGTGTGCGACCCTATAGGTTCACGTACACATGGACACGACCCAAGTCGATAGTCGGTAGCGGCTCCTAGCAGAACATGCCAACTCCCATGTGTGCACAAAGTCATTAGACGAACCTCGACAATGTGTCATATACAACATTCCTTTTGCCTCATGATATAGGTTGTAGAGCTCAAGGAGAGTACTTGTCACCCTTGTGGTAGCTCGACATCTCTTCTCGAAACCATGATGCAGATTCCCGAACTGGGTTAACACTTAACCCATGCCGCATGGCCATGCTTTCTGAATCTGATCACACGAGAGGGCCCAGAGAATATCTCTCCTCGCGGAGGGGCAAATCCCATCTTGGTTAAGCATGTCTCGCGGCATGTCTCACGACTCACCCGAAAGCTACCTTTATAACTACCCAGTTACAGAGTAGCGTTTGATAGACCCTAAGTAAATCGATCCTCATCCCGAGAACATGCGATGACCTCAGGTCTAGGACATGGCATATAAATTGTGCTTGAGACTAACAGATGACATTATCTCGCTGTGTCTCAAAGTGGGTCTGTCCGACTCGGTGATCTCAATCCCCGAGTCCATACTATCAGTTTAGCATCTCTATGCACATGACTTGTGAAACGTAGTCATCAACTGAATCGTATACTAGTAAAGGATATGTGTCCGCATAACCTTAACAACTAGGGACTATTAGAACAATCATCATAATATATATAGTCTCACAAATAAGTCACATACTTATTGATACATATCACTGATGATATTCAAGGACAATACAAAATACTCATGAATACATAGGAAACGAAATCATCAAATGATTGCCTCTAGGGCATATCTCCAACACTTCATCATAATTTGTTAGAATACTCTATGTGCTTCACTTGTATCTTTTGAGCTTAGCAGTTGCTCTAGTAGTTCACTTATATCTTTTTGAGCACGGTGGCGTGTAGATTTTAAAAAAATGATTTCACTCTCGTTCTTCACTTATATTTGTTTGAGAGTTAATGAATAGTGACGGTAATTTGCATGGGTCATACAGACTAGTCCAAAAATATTAGGTATTCAAAGAGTGATAATCAAAACCATCATGTAGCACATATAAAGAAAAATTGTGGGTTAATGATATTGATGTAGTAATATGAAATAGGTGTGAGTTCATAATTGTTAAACCGTAGAAGTGCCGATATTAAGAGGGGTTGACCTTTTTGTTCATCTAAAAATTAAAGAGGCATGGTGATGATGTGTGAGCATTTCTATTCCTCGTTGAAATCCTAGTGTTGTTTTGGGTCGGAAGCGCGCGATGGTTAACTCCTACCAACCTCTTCCCTCGGGGCATGCAATTAGTACTTTGATTTATGATAAACTAATAAAACTTTGCAATAAGTATATGAGTTCTTTATGACTAATGTGAAACCGTGGACATACGCAATCTCACCTTTTTCATAATTTGCTAGCCTCTTCGGTACCGTGCATAGCCCGTTCTCACCTCGAGGATCGGTGCAACTTTCGCCGGTGCATCCAAACCCCGTGACATGATACGCTCTGTTGCACATAAGCCTTATTATATCTTCCTCAAAACAGCCACCATACCTACCTATCATGGCATTGCGATAGACATTCCGAGATATATTGCCATGCAAATTCCATCGTCACTTCGCATGAATAGTTCATTCATCGTCATATTGCTTTGCATGATCATATAGAGCTGACATGGTATTTGTGGCAAAGCCGCCTTCATAATGTTTTTGACACATGTCACGCTAGATCTTTGCACATCCTGGTACACTGCCAGAGGCTTTCATACAGAGTCATATCTTCATATCAGTTCTCCATGTTGAGTTGTAAGTAAATAAAAGTGTGATGATCATCATTATTAGAGTGTTGTCCCAGTGAGGAAAGAATGATGGAGACGATGATTCTTCCATAAGTCGAGATGAGACTCCTGATGAAAATAAAGATGGGGGTGGCCAAATGAGCCCACCATCCATTCAAAAAATTAAGAGAAAATGAGAGAACGGACTTTGCTACTATCCTTTACCACACTTGTGCCTCAAAGTGGCACCATGTTCCTCATGTAGAGAGTCTCATGATATATCACTTTCATATGCTAGTGGGAATTACCTATTCATTATTTCAAACTTGGCTTGTATATTCCTACGATGGGCTTCCTCAAATGCCCAAGGTCTTCATGAGCAAGCAAGTTGGATGCACGCCCCACTTAGCTTCATTTGAGCTTTCGTACACTTATAGATCTAGTGCATCATTTGCATGGCAATCCCTACTCCTTGCATTGACATCTATCGATGGGCATCTCCATAGCCCATTGGTACGCCTAGTTGATGTGAGACTATCTTCTCCACTTCTTTCCCCTTTGATATCTACCACCATACTCTATTCCATTAAATGCTATGTCCAATGGCTCACGCTCATGTATTGCATGAAGAATAAAAAGTTGATGCATATTGAAAAGGTACGAACCAATTGCCTGACTTGGACACCGTGGTGCTTAAAATTTGTATTAATGCGGTGAAGATGGATCCATGCCTTGGTAATACAATAAGATGAATGGGGGTAATCATTTCTTAAGAATCATATACTTTTAGGAATTAACAATTCTGTTTCTTACACTTTGAATATTGTTATGTTGATATTTCTTGATTCATCTTTTCTCAATGAGCATACCCGAATAAGATTACATAGTGGATAGCATGTCACATCAAAAATTCAGTTTTTATCATTTACGTACTCGAGGACGAGCAGGAATTAAGCTTGGGGATGCTTGATACGTCTTCAACGTATCTTTAATTTTTTATTGTTCCATGCTGATATATTATCATTCTAGGATACTTTTTGGGTCTTTATTTACCAATTTATAATATTTTTGAGTACTAACCTATTGACCCAGTGCCCAGTGCCAGTTCCTGTTTTCTGCGTGTTTTTTAATTTTCAGGTTTACAGCACCAAACGAAGTCCAATTGTCACGAAACATTTTGATGATGTTTTCTGGACCAAAAGAAGACTTGGAAGCTTCGGAAGGAGGCCGGGGGCCGCACAACCCAACAGGGCGTGCCCCAGGGGGGGCGCCCTGATGGCTTGTGCCTCCCTCGGTTGCCACCCAATGCCCCTCTCTGGCCTATAAATTCTCTTTCACCCTAAAAATAACAGAGGCAGCCCCGAAACCCTTTTTCCGCCGCCGTGAGTATCTGTTCCGTCGCGAGGCCATCTGGAGCTCCGTTCGGGCACCCTGCCGGAGGGGGGATCGATCACGGAGGGCCTCTTCATCAACCTTGCTGCCCTCATGATGATGTGTGAGTAGTTCACCATAAGACCTACGGGTCCATAGCTAGTACCTGGATGGCAATCTCTCTCTTATGATCTTCAATACAATGGTCATCGCATCTTCGCTTTGATCTATCCGATGTAATCCTATTGTGCGGTGTGTTTGTTGGGATCCGATGAATTGTGGGTTTATGTTCAGATTATTCATGAAAAGTATTTGAGATGCCTCTAAATTATATTATCTCTTATGTGCATGATCATTATAGCTTCGTCATGCTCCCCAATCTATTGATATGCTTTGGCCAAGTAGATTGATATTTCATCGGTGGGAGTGGTGCGTTGTGGTAGGTTCAACCTGACGAGTTTCTATATCCCAGTGACAAAGTAGGGGACAAGATGCATCTTTGTGTTGTTGCTACTAAGGATAAAACGATGGGGTTCATTCATATTGTTTGAGTTTACCTTGTTTACATCATGTCATCGTTCTCCAAGCATTACTCCGTTTTACTTAATACTCTAGATGCATGCTCGATAGCCGTCGATGAGTGGAGTAATAGTAATAGGTGCAGACAGGAGTCGGCCTATTTGCTTATGGACGTGATGCCTATATATACATGATCATTGCCGTGAAAATCGCATAACTATCCGCTTTTCTATCAATTGCCCAACAGTAAGTTGTTTACCCACCGTATGCTGCCTACATGAGAGATGTCGCAAGGGAACACTATGGCCGCCAGGTCTATTCACTTATATATTCGCAAACGCTATATTTACCTTGCTGCCTTTATTTACTTTTTATTTATTTTGCAATTTATATTTATAAACAATTATCTACACAACTCATTTGCTTGCAAATAACGAGATCAAGGGGATTGACAACCCTCTTGACCGTGTTGAGTGCAAGTTGTTTGTTCATTTATGTGCAGCCACTGAAGACGGTTGAGGATTGATATTCCTATTGGTTCGGTAAACCTTGGTTTCATAATTGAGGGAAAAACTTATCCGCTTTGTGCTGCAATTACCCGTTCCTCTTCACGGAAAACCCAACGCAGATCACAAGTATCACGCCCAAGGCATAGGTGGCGTCCACGGGGTGTAGAGGCATGCCCTTGGCTGGCGCCAGGCGGAGCCACAACGGCGAAGGCAACGGCGACCAACGGAGGTCCTAGAAGGACACTCTGCTTGGGCGCGGTCGTAGCAAGGAGCCTGTCACGGCCATCTCATCGACACAGCGGCACGGTAGCCTCACGCCAAGCTCTCGTCACATCAGGAGGCTCCGCACGGGCGTCGCTCTAACGTCGACCATGGCGACAAGACCCACGGCAAGGGCTTTGGAACAAGAGGGAGCGCGCGTTGATCGGCTTCCGGATCGGCGGCCCTCGCGGCTAACCCCCTGTTGGCCCCGCCATGTCCCCTGCACAAAGACGCGACGGCCACGCCGGAGGCTGACCAAGTGGTGGCTTTCTTGAGGGCGCGGATAAGGAGCTGCCTCCACCACCATGCGCGGACCCGAGGGCGGCTTTTCTCGACTCACAGCTGCGGCCAAGCTCGACAAGCCGCTGTGCTTCACAGAGGACGTGCCCGCTACCATCGACAACACAGACGACATCGACATGAGGAATACTCTTTCCCTTGCCAGACACACCCCGAGGGTGGCGACAACTCATTCCCTGCAGCTCAGCGAGGTCACCAGCCAGGTATGCCAATTGCAGATCAGTGAAGCAGGGGGAGCGGTGTGTCGGGCCAGCTCTTCGCCAGCATCCCACCATCGGTGATGGGGAAGGCACCGACGCATGCCAAAACTCCGCACCGCACCAAACCGATGGCGGCTCCAACACGCCATAGCACCCGACGTGCTAGCAACCCATCGGTGGTCCCAGTCAGCCAGCGCGCGGCCCTTCGCATCGTCCACAGCTTCGGCATTCTGGGGCCAAAGGAGGCTATGACGGCCAAGGCGGTGGAGGCGCTCATCCGCCACTTTGACAAGTCGTTGTCCGACTCCGACATCAAAGCAATTGCCAAGCTCACCAACCTCAACGTTGCCGCCCTCAAGATCGCGGCAGGCATGAATGGTCCTAACGGAGAGGCTTCTGAGGACGTAGCCTCCCCATGTTAGAGTACTTTAGTTGTAATAGTCTCTGGCGACGGCCAGTGACGGGCTGGTTAGAGTTAGGATCAATTCCTTGTAGTAACAGTTGTAGCAGTAGAGGTGTAGCTGCTAGCCGGCGGGATTTGGGGCCTATTGGTGGCCGCCGGCAGCCCCATGGATGTTTGGAGGTGTACATGTGTTTACTTAATAGATCGTTTAGTCATCGAAGCATCTACCTGTTTCCCCATGGATAGCACAAACTGCCCACTTATGTCATGGAACACTGGAGGAGTAAACACGCCAGTTCAGCGAGCGATAGTTAGCGAGACGGCAGAGATGCACAAGCTTGCACTCCTTTGCATCCAGGAAACAAAAATAGAGGAGTGGAGTCTCCCACTTGGTACGGAAGTGGGAGGAACGAGATTAGAGGACTGTGTCATGCTACCGACTGTGGGCACTAGGGGCAGAGCTACCATCTTCTAGGACAAAAACCATGTCGTTGTCCGGTCCCACACCGTCGGGTAATTCTCCATCACCGTCAAGGTGACCCTAGCAGCCACAACAACAACCTTCTGGCTTACCACGGTGTCCGGCCTGATAGAGGAGGGGAGGAAGGAGGAGTTCCTGGCAGAGATCGGAAGGATGGCGCCACTGACAGGTGACGCATGGCTCATCAACGGCGATTTCAACCTCATCTACGAGGCTAGGGACAAAAACAACAGCAACATTAAATCATAGGATCATGGGCAAGTTCCGGGCCGCGATCGATGCGGCAGGCCTTAAGGAAATCAAGTGTAAAAACTGGAGGTTCACGTGGAACAACGAACGCATCAACCCAACACTCGTTAGCATTGACAAATTCTTTTGCAATTTAGCGTGGGATACCCTCTTCCCATCCTTCCTCCTGCATGATGCGTCCACATCCTGCTCTGACCACTGTCCGTTGCTCCTGTCCGCGGCTTCCGCACCGCACCGGCCGGCACTGTTCCTCTTCAAATACTTCTGGATGCGGCTCCCTGATTCCACGACATGGTGCAACACGCATGGGAACGCCCGCTGGCAACCTCATGCGCCTTCAAGAGCATCAACATCAAATTGCAGCAGGTGGCCAAGGATTTGAAAATCTGGGCGAAAAGCTTCTTCAGTGACGTAAAGCTCCAGTTCCTTATCGCAACGGAGCTTGTACTGCGCTTCGATGTCGCCCAAGAGAGTCGGCGCCTGTCGAGCAGCGAGGTCCAACTCCGGAAGCTGCAAGATACGCGTCCTCGGCCTCGTCGCGATCATGCGGGCAAGGAAGTGGCAGGCTTCACTGGTGACCTGGCTCCCAGCGAGAGACGCCAAGACGGCTTTCTTCTAGGCCAAGATCAACTCCAGGCGCCGAAGGAATCTCATCCACACCTTCCACACCACGGACACGATCACCACCTCCCACGAGGACAAGGCACGGGTGATCCACGACCACTTCAGTTCATCGTTAAGAACGGCAAACAATAGAAGCGTCACCATCGACTGGGACTCCATCCACTTATCCACGACACACGCAGCTGGCCTCGACAATCCGTTCACCGAGGTGGAGGTGTGGCATGCAATCGCCATGTCTCTAGAGGAAAAATCACCGGGCCCGGACAGTTTCAACGGCATCTTCTTCCGTGTGTGTTGGCCGATTATCAAAGCTGATATCATGGCTGCCTTCCACCAGTTTTATCATCTGGCGGGGGTGACACGATGGCGATCAACACCGCCATGGTGGTCTTGATACCCAAAAAAGGCAGGGCGACGACGATCACAGATTACAGACCAATCAGCCTAATACACTCCGTAGCAAAACTCATCTCAAAGGTACTCTCCATCGGATTAGTGGCCGTCATCCACTCCATCATCTCACCGATGCAGGCTGCCTTCCTACAAACAAAATGCATCCAAGACAGCTTCCTCTTTGTGCAAAACACAGTGTACGCGCTACATCGCCGAAAAACCCCGGCCCTGCTCATGAAATTAGACATCGCTAAAGCGTTCGACTCCGTCTCCTGGGAGTATCTGCTTGAGCTCCTACAGAAGCTGGGTTTTAGCACGCGCTAGCGCGATTGGGTGGCTTTGCTTCTGTCAACGGTCTCCTCGACGATCTCTCTAAACGGTGTGGCGGGCGCGCGCATCCAGCATCGCCGCGGGCTGCGACTGGGGGACTGTCTGTCTCCATTCCTGTTTATACTAGCCATTGACCGCCTGCACCACCTGCTCGCGGTGACGGTCGATCAGTATCTCCTTCAGCAAATCCCGGGCCGCGATCTCAAGCTTAGGGTAAGCCTCTACGCTGACGATGCCGTGGTGTTCACCAATCCGACGAGGGGGGACATGGACTCGCTGCTACACATCCTACACGACTTCGGGGTCGCCACTGGACTCTGCATCAGCCCTGCCAAATCCACAGTCTCACTGATGCGATGCGAAGAAGTTAACATCCCCGACGTGCTGCGGGGGTTTGGTGGATCGATCGCCCCCTTCCCTATAAAATACCTAGATCTTCCGGTAACTCCTCATCGCCTTCGACTCGCGCACCTCCATTTCATCATTGACAGGATCAAAGCACGACTAGCCGGCTGGAAGGGAAAACTCCTACCGCTCGCGGGCTGACTGGTGCTCGTCCTTTGCGTCCTGAGTGTCATGCCCACCTTCACGCTCACGGTGCTGCGAGTGCCAAAGAAACTTCTCAGATAGGTAGACATCCTGTGGAGGCAAGAGGATGAGATCTTGGGGGCCAGCTGCAAAGTAAACTGTTCGGCGGTCTACTCGTCGACGGCCTACGAGGGCCTGGGAATCCATGAGCTGCAGCGCTTCGGCAAGGCACTTCGCCTACGCTGGCTATGGATTGCCTGGCACCACCCAGACCGCCCATGGGTGGGCATGGAGCTACCCTGCGACGAGGACGGCAGAGCCCTCTTCATGGCATCAACCGTTGTGACCATCGGCGACGGGGCTTCTGCCTCCTGGCAATCGCCCTGGAACGGGGATGGAACACTGGCGCAGCGCTTCCCATCGCTCTGCAGGCACTCGCGGAGGAAGAATAGGCCAGTTCGTGAAGCTCTAGCGGGGGATACTTGGATCAAAGACCTCGCCCACGGCCACACCCAAGACCTGTTGCAAGATGTCCTACACTTGCACCGTCGGCTGCAAGGCGCCACCAAGACTCTTCGGGAAGGATCACCAGATAGAATTACCTGGACTAGGGAAGCCTTAGGGAGATACTCAGCCGGATTGGCTTACCAGATGCAATTCCAGGGGAGAACAAAAGCAGGTTTTGA
Organism: Elymus sibiricus; assembly: GCA_039707655.1. NCBI lineage: Eukaryota > Viridiplantae > Streptophyta > Magnoliopsida > Poales > Poaceae > Elymus > Elymus sibiricus. The sequence goes on from CM077665.1 coordinate 254,385,872, forward strand.
TCAAACCATCTGGAAGGTGTGGGCTCCAGGGAAGATCAAGATGTTTGCATGGCTCCTCTTTCAAAATAGACTGTGGTGCAACGACAGGTTGCAACGCCGGGGATGGGCAAACGAGTACTTTCGCCAACTCTGTGTCAGGAGCTTAGAGTCGTCCTGCCACCTCTTCTAGACATGCCCGAAGACGCGGGAGGTTTGGGACGAAATTAGGCAATGGCAGGGCTGCTCTTCGTTCGCGCCAAAGGAGGACTGGCGCCATCACCAAACCACGACGATCGTGCAAACCATCCTCGAAGGAGCAAAACCTAGGTGGCATAAGGGAGCGGAGACAATGTTGCTACTTGCCTGCTGGGAAATATGGCAAGAGAGAAACGACTGCACCTTTAGGAAGAAACTGCCCTGCACAAGAGATGTCATCACACGAATCACGGATTGCATCGAGCTATGGCGTGTATTGAGAGACCCTTCGGGGACCCGCCGTGAGATATAAGGCTTAGCAAACTAGGGACTTGCCAACTTGTGGCAAGCCCTTTGATCCTAGGATCCTCACCATCTTTTGTTTTTCTCATTGCTTCCTGCTAATGATCAATGAAAAGCCAGTAGTCGTTGGGTCTTTCAAAAAATAAAAGATTTGGGTTTGACGGGGAGGGCACCGGGACCAAATTAGCTTGCATAGAGGGGGTTATTTGCAAACTGTGCGCGCAGAGCATCCCACCCAAATCTGGGCCATGAATCTACCATCCGATGGTACAAATCCATTTTTTCTATTTTTTCATCATAGGCTCAGAGTCTATAGTAGTTGCTCCCCATTGTTTGGCCTACTTTCATATGATTTTCAATCCTACTGCTCATCTGTACACAAGGTTTGTCTCAAAAAAAAACAGTACACAATGTCAAATTAGATAAATCATGTTCACATAAGAAAAAACATGGCATGAGAGACAGAGATGATTTTTTTCTTAACCATGCAGTTTAAGATTGAGAGGAAAAAAATACAACCGATCAACAGTCCACATGATCAGCTTACAACAGCATCCAAACAACCACAAAACTCAGAACTACAGCAACAAATGATCAAAACTAGAAGCAGCGGCTAGTGGAGATAGATGATGATGTTAGAAATGGCATGATGATGATGATGATGATGATGATGATGTTAGAAATGGCATCAGCAATCAAATGGATCATGCGAGGGATGAAATCGGTTTATTACTCTTCGTCACAACTCAGAAACGTCTCATAATTTTACATCAACAACCAGAAACACTACAACAGTATAACCGGAGTTAAGTGGGTTTCTTCCAAAGTGAAAGCATGTTATTTAACAACCATACACCCAGACAGCATGTCTGACAGTTAGTTTTTGTGTCCCTGTTTCATGAATCTTTTGGGCGGATCGTAGTATCATGCAGAAGATGGTCTCAGTACAAACTATCTGGAGCAATCATGGTCCACCTGTTTATTCTTGCCTTCTGCTGCGAGCTATCTCCCGAGCCCTTTCGCGAAGTTCTTCGGGCGGTGGTGGTCGTGGGCCTTCTGGAGGGTAAACCACATAAGGACGCTGCAATAGGAGCAAAACAGAGTATAAATTCAAGCTTTTGTAAAGCGCCAAAAGGAAGGAAAGGAAGGGAATGTACAAAAAGGGATACATGAAAGGACATGGCTAGCAAGGTTTGCTTCTGATAACTTCGTGATGCAGCAGAACAAGAAACAGTTGTAGGAAGCATGACTACCATCAAAAACAATATGAGCTCACGTGTTGACGAACCATATTAGCAAGTGCAGATGTGTGCAAAAAAGATCACTGGCTTTGCCTACAAATAACGCAAATTTCCACGTACACAAGCAAGATCACTGTGTTACCTACAAATAGAGCAAATTGCCACCAGCACATAAACAAAAAGATGATTGAACCTACTTGCTTGACATCATAACCCTTGTTTGCTCAATTCCTTCATAACACTAGGGTGAACTAATCCTACATGATTTGTTTTTAAAACTAGAAAGCGGGACATCAAAGAAGGCATCCAGTGTTAGTCAGCACCATCATAGTCCCCATCAACAAAAGTATGCAATGCATACAATGAAGCATTGTGTTGGTTTTCTATAACAAACTAGACAACAGCACCTCCAAGGACACACCAGCATTCACCACCTATTGCTATAAGCCTCTAATTCACCTCGTGATCCAAAGAGGTAAAGACATCCCTCTTCTCTATGCTTTACAAATGAACAAAATATTTCTAGCAGCTACTAATCTAGCAGAGCGTCTGAGCCTTCTTGTTGTTCTTAAAGTCCATGACTTCCACCTACTCAGTAACAAATCTTGCTACAAAAAAAAAATGCTCCTTACAGAAAAGATCATATGAGCCAAAATGACCGTTGGAGCGGCGACTCCCGTGCCGACGACGCTGCCCAGGCCCCCGCTGCCACCACCGCGTAGGTTCCTCTCGCCACTGCCTTTTCGGCCGGTCATCCTCGCGTCGCAGGCTCCTTGGGCCCTGTCCCCTTCGCAGCGGCTCCTGCTGCGCTCGTCGGTCCTGGTCGCCGATCCAGATCGGGATCGGCCGTCGGCGGCTTCCACGGCTCCGCCCTCGCCTCCCCTTGCCATCTACGGCGCCTGCGTGTCGGAGGTGGGGGTGCCGGTCGCCCTGTCTCCTCGGCGCCCGCATGCGGAGCTGGCCGCAATTACTGCGCCCCGGCCGCGCCTGCGCTTCACCATTACTGCTCCCACCGGCTTCCTTCATGGCGCCTCTGACTGCACGGACGAGCCCACGCCCTCTCCAGTAGTGCGCACCCCTCCTGGCTCGACAGCGCGGCCTACGACGACTACGGCTGACGAAGACTGGCTGCTGCAGGGGCGCCGTGCGCGGCGTCGCGCGCGTCAAATCGCGCCTTCAACGCGCCACGCGCCATCAATTCGACGCGGCATGGCCGCTCAGCCCGGGCCTGCTTCCCGCTGTTGTGCTCGTGCGCAAGAGGCACTCCTCCTCTACGAGAGGCACACTTGGGGCCGCTGCTCCCGGTGCCTTGCTCGCGGACACCGCGCCTCCTACTGCCGTGATCCAGTTCGGTGTCTCCTCTGCGACCACTCCGGCCACCGCGCTCGAGACTGCTGAAGCCACCTCCACCCTCCTCCGCCTGCCCAGCCTACTCCCACTCCGCCCCGGCGCCCGGCCTCCCCTGTCGGGGCGGGCTGCTCCTGGGCGGACATGGTCCGCGCTCCACCACCCCCGACGCGCCTTCCCATGGCGGACCAGGGCTTTGTAGCATCGTCAACCAGGCCCGACTAGGACACCGTGGTCATCCCCTTCTCCTATGACCTCGACCGCGACATGCGCGAGTGGGAGGGAACGGCCACCATCACGTGGGTCTCGGGCGGGCCTAAGGTGGACGCGCTGTTCATCGACCGCGCCATTCGCCAGGAGTTCCGTCTCAGCCACACCGACGTCTCCGTCACCTCGCACCACCCGGAGGAGTTCCTCCTGAAGTTTGTCCACAAGGAGCACTGCGACGAGGTCCTTGCCAAGGGGCGCGTCAAGGAGAAGGGAACCACCGTGCAAATCCGGCCATGAAGGCCCCTGTCGTGCGCGCTGGCTGCGTCGATGGTCTTCCGCGTCCACCTGCGCCTCGAGAACGTGCCGGCATATGCTTGGACGCCGCACGTGGTGGAGCGCATCATCGGCCGCCGCTGCTCGTTCGACCGCCTCGACCAGCCCTTCGCCTTCATGGAGAAGACCGAGACCCTCAACCTGTGGGCATGGACCACGAACCCGATCGCGATCCCGAAAATCGTCTGGCTCACCTTCATGAGCCGGTCGCTGGAGGACAGGGCTTCGGAGATCCTCGTCACGGACTACCGCTCGTCTGGTGTCAAGCACGACTCCACGTTTCGGGTGCTTCTTCACCTCGACACCGTCGAGGACTACACCTCGGCGCCCCTCGACTACAACGTCCACGCAGAGCGGCCTCCGGCATACATGCCGCGCGTCACGCCCTTCGGGTGCCACTTGGGCGTGCCAGACAGCAACCCTCCTCTCAAGCCGGCAGAGCCGGAGCCGGAGCTACGTGAGCGCCGCCGCCGGAACAGAGGCTCGAACGACCACCCCAGGCACCTGCAGCAGCACCGGGACTATGACCGCAACGGCGAGGGCGGGCATCGTGGTGGCCGCTCGCCACCTCGCCGAGCCGGACACGGCGATGCATGGGCATCGGGGCACCGAGACCGCACCCGCTCCCCTCGGTCGAGGGATGGTAACAGCGGCAACCACGGGCGCCGATACGCGTCCTTCCCCTCTGCTGCGACTGTCAAGAGCGTCGGCCTTGGCCTCGGGTGCGACGCAAGGGAAGAAGGAGCCTCGGAGGACCTACAATCGCTGAGCGCCATCCTGGAGCAGGCCACGACGGCCCTGCTGCGCGTCGCGAAGGCTGCGTCCCTGCTGCTGGGCCTACCAGCGCCTCCCCCGCCTGCTACTGCCCTGCTAGTGGCCGGGAATGAAGACTGGGACGAGTCCCTTGCCTGCACACGAGTGCTGGCCGCCTGTTCGCTCGCAGACGGGGCCCCGGCAACCCCTCCTGCGCCCGCGACCCCCCTGCGGAGGACCCCTCCCTCGGGCCTGCCCTGTCTGGGGCTGTTGTCAAGGAGGTCGCTGCATCCTCCTTCGAGCCAGCTCTACCTGGGCCGGTGAATGCTGCCGGCTCTCTGCTCCTGCCTGGGCAAGGCTTGGAAACGCCTTCTGCTTGGGAACCAACTGAGGCAGGCTCCATGGCGCTGGACTCCTGCACTCTGGCGGAGTTCCTGGCCATGGTCAGCAAGGAGACCACCCCTGCCTTGCTGTCCACACCCTCCTGCGTTGAGCACGCTCCGGCGGCTGATACTGCTCGCAGAAGTGTCAGAATCACCAAGAAAAAGAAGGGCAATGAGGAGGGTAGCTGCGTCTCTGGAGTGCAAGAAATCCTGGCCAAGGCATGTGGCATCATTGGCCCCTCGGTCCCCCTCAACGACAAGACCCGCGAGGCCTACCTTGACTTGTTCAAGACCCTGCTCACGGCTCCGGTGATCAAGGCCATGGAAGCCCTCCTCAAGCAAGTGAAGCAATTTGGTGGCAAGAAGAAGAAGATGGGAAAGAAGGCTAGACAGGAGTGCACCAATGTGATTGATGTTGAGTAGGATTGCAACATTGGGATGGGGCTGCAAGTGCCCGAGCGTAGCCTGCTGCTTCATTGTATCCTTACTTTTGCCTCGAGCAGGGAGGCCTATCGCGTATGTAGTTCGTCTCAGTTTCCCTTCGTTCAGAGTTGTAAGTCGTCGCGCCTTCAATGCGAGCTGCTCTACTCTTCCGCTTCAGTGCCGTGCACACCGAGTCTCCTAAATGACGCACAAGAATGTTAACATTGTCTGTTGGAACGTTCGTGGACTCAACAACCCTGCGCGTCGAAATTCCGTTCGCGACCTCATCCGCGACTCCCACGCCACCATAGTCTGTCTACAGGAGACAAAGCTTCAGCTCATTGATGACATTTTCGTCAGGAACACTCTCGGGCCTCAATTCATCAACAACTACGCGGTCCTTCCGGTCATTGCCACCCGCGGGGGGAGGGTGCTCATGGCGGCCTCCGACTCATTCTTCACTTTGACCGACGTTCACGACACTACAAACACCATGTCGGCAACGATCACCATGCGTGCGGACGGAACAACATGGAACCTCACGTGTGTCTTCGGACCACAAAGTGAGGCTGACAAGACGACATTCATCGAGGAATTGAAATCCCTGCAACCCCTTGTCCGTCACCAATGGCTCCTTCTCGGCGATTTCAACCTCATTACTAAGGCTTCAGATATAAACAACCTCAACATCAACCGACGCTTGATGGGGAAATTTCGCAAAGCCCTCGACCACCTTCAGCTGAAAGAGCTCAAGCTTAATGGACGCCGCTTCACTTGGACAAATGAGCAACAACAACCGGTGCTAACCAAGATTGACCATTTGTTCTGCACCGACGACTGGGACGTGCTTTTCCCGGCAGCACACCTTCAGGCCATCCCCACACCCTGCTCCGACCACGCCCCCCTTCTCCTTCAGGGATGCCCCCTCTCGCACTACAAGCCTTCCTTCAAGTTTGAGGAATTCTGGCTCAAGTAGGACGACTTCAAGGACAAAGCTGCCTGAGGTTTGGCAAAAGCATGTCCAAGCGCACAACCCCATCCGCCGGGTCCACATCAAACTCAGCTGGCTTGCCAAAGCGCTCAAGACCTGGCAACGACAAAAGGTGGGCAACACGACTTAGCTGAGGAATCACGGGCGCTATCCCCCGAGGAGCGGTCTATGCGGTGGAATGTTAAAAGCAGCTATCTGGGTCTCCTCTAGATTCGGAAAATCAAGATGCGACAGCGCTCCAAGCTAACAACCATTCGAGTTTGCAGTCTGCATTGATTCTCCGAGGAGCGGTCTCCGTTTGCAGTCTGCATTGATTCAGAAAATCAAGATGCGACAGCGTTCCAAGCTAACGACCATCAAGGCAAATGGCCGCAGAAGGAAGAATTTCATCCAATAAATGCAGACTGCAAACGGAATCGCCATCTCACAAGAGGACAAAGAGCTCGAGATCCACTCCCACTTATTCGAGCGCTTGGGAACGACACCCCCTCGCTCTGCGCAGCTCAACTGGGAAGCCCTCGAATATCAACGTCGCGACCTCTCTGACCTAGACGCCCTGGACGCGGACTTTGATGCCGACAAAATCAAGGAGGCCATGTTCTCCCTACCATCTGGCAAGCCACCTGGCCCCGATGGCTTCATCGATGCTTTCTACAAATCCTGTTGGGACATCATCAAGGACGATATCGTCGCTGCCTTACTCCACCTTGCGAACCTTCGAGGCGACTGTGCTTGATGAGGACATCAATACCATTGTTACATCCACAGCCCCTGTTGCGATACATACTGGACCAATTACTAGAGCTCGCGCACGCCAATTGAATTACCAGGTACTTTCGTTTCTTGAAAATCCTTCTAATGTTCATGAACATATGATGCTGTCTAAATTAGATACTTTTGTTTTACTTATGAATGAAGGACCTAGCACCGATAAGAAGGATGGCCATTGGAGCGGGATCAAGCATGGAGGAGGTGCGCACGCGGGAAAGAACAATGGAGTTTCCAATGGTGATTTTCGCATTTTGAAGCCACCATAAGGCGAGCATGAAGGCTTGGACGAAATATATAAGATGCCACTTCATAAATTTCGTCCATGGGTTATTATAGGTGCTGCATCACCGTATTTTTGGGCCAGGCCCATGTAATTTCGAAATACCACATTATAGGCTGTTTTTAGAGTCCGTATGCGTGGGGAAACTGAGTTAGGGTTGGTTTCAGACCCCTCCTCCAAGGGGTCACGAAATTCCCCTCTATTCCCCCATATATACAGCCCTTAGGGCGCCGTTTAGACTTGGGTTTTGTTTAGATTAAAAGTTTGCCATAGCTGCAACTTCGCGTCCTTCGTTTGTGTTCCACGACCAGACCAAGACGTCACAGAACCCCACTTTCATCAATAAAGCTTTCCTCTTATATTCGCAATATCCAGATTGCAATTTCAGTTTCTTGCTTGTTCTTCGTTTGCATGCAGGAAATAGACCCTCGTGGTCAGGTTGATCGTGCTCCGGCATGGTCAATAACCTCTCGGAGTTGGTTTAGCGATTGCTAAGGCGCGACGTCCTCGCACGTTCGTAGTCGGATCGTCAAAGTCTACTCCATCAAAAACGATAGTCACATCTCATCGAAAGACAGGGACAACTTCGCCTCTATCAGTGCTGGACTGATAAACACCGCCAACATCATCCTTATCCCAAGAAGGCGGACGCCTCCCGCATTTCCGACTACAGGCCAATTAGTCTGATCCACAGCCTGACCAAGATTTTCTCCAAGCTACTCGCGAACAGCCTCACCCCCATCCTTGATGAAATCATCTCCAGAAGCCAGAGCGCCTTTATAAAGAAGAGATGCATCCACGACAACTTTCTCCTTGTGCAAAACATCATCAAGGAGCTACACCAATCCAAGACCCCGAGCCTTTTCCTCAAATTAGACATATCAAAGGCCTTCGATTCGGTCAACTGGGCATTCCTTCTTGAAACCCTGGACCGCATGGGGTTTGGCCAGCGCTAGAGGGACTGGATTTGCATGTCTCTTAGTTCTTCGACTTCAAGCGTCCTTCTCAACGGCTGCCCGGGCCCTGCTTTTTCTCACATGTGTGGCCTTAGGCAAGGGGACCCCCTCTCGCCTATGCTATTCGTCATGGCCATCGACCCCCTGTACCACCTGATCCGTGTTGCTACTGACACGGGCGTACTCCTGTCGGTCCGTGCACGAGTGGCGTGATGCCGAATGTCACTCTACGCCGACGACGCTGGCATCTTCGCCAACCCCAACAAGGACGAGCTCTCTACGATAAATTCCATCCTTGACTGTTTCGGGAACGCTTCTGGACTGATCACCAACATCCTTAAGATAGAGATCTTCCCAATCCGTTGCGATGACATTGACCTGCCTAATCTCCTCATCGTGTTTCCGGCAAAAATTGCCTCCTTCCCGGGAAAATACTTCGGTCTTCCCCTACACTTTCACCGGCTACGTAAGGTCCACCTTCAACCGCTAATCGACAAGGTCCATGGCAGGCTAGCTGTATGGAAGGGAAAGAACATCGCCAGAGCGGGCAGAGTGGCTTTGGTCAAGTCCTCGCTCACCTCAATCGCCACTTTTCACATGACGGTCATCCCTCTACCAAAATGGGTCAGCGCCAAGGTGGATAAGATCACCCGCAATTTCATCTGGGCTGGCGATGACAGTGACACTACCGGTAGCGGTCGGTCACTGGTAAACTAGAAGATGGTCTGCCGCCCCAAAATCCTTGGGGGGCTCGGTATCGCGGACCTGGAACATTTTGGAAGAGCACTCAGACTACGCTGGATTTGGCTCCAATGGAACGACCCTGTGATGCCTCCGACTTCGCCCTATTTAGAGCTTCCACGACAATCACCATTGGAAACGGGTAGAAGGCCTCTTTCTGGCACGACAACTGGTCGGGAAAAGGGGGCACTAAGTCAAAGGTACCCTGGCTTGTTCTCCGTCGTTACTAGAAAGAATAGATCCGTGCATGATGAGCTCCGAAATGAGGCCTGGATCCGGGCCGTGGCAAGGATAAACAGCTTTGACCAGCTACGGGAATTCATGGACATGGCCGCTACGGTTACCTCGGCCACGCTCGACCCCCACACCCAGGACACCATCTCTTGGAACTGGAACCCCAACGGCGTATACTCGGCAAGCTCGGCCTACCGGGCACAATTCCTTGGCTCTTACCAAAGATTCTCGAGTGACAAAATCTGGAAGGCAAGATTCTCGAGTGACAAATTCTGGAAGGCGCACGCCGAGCCAAAATGCAAGCTATTCTCCTGGCTGATCCTTCATAACAGAATCCTCACAGCTGACCGGCTGGCCACGCGCGGATGGCCGCATGACCCCATCTGCCAGCTCTGCCTACGCGCCTTCGAAACCGCAGAGCACCTATGCAAGACATGTTTGTTCACATCTGCGGTCCGAAGCCTGGTTCTTACTTGGGTGGGTGAGCCGCTGGCTTTCGCCGCGGCGTCCGCTCCCCCTTCGATTGACGCCTGGTGGGATGATAGCCTCAGAGGCGCTGACACCTGCTTGAGAAGGCAACGCAGCGGCTTCCTCGTCTATATAATGTGGAATGCCTGGAAGGAGAGGAACCGACACATCTTCGAAGGCACAAGATTGACTTATCTCGAGGTGGCCCACCTCACCTTCGAGGAGATTATGCAGAGCGACTTGGCCTTTCGGCCTAGAACAAATCATATTAGCGAGTAGTTAGCATGCGGATTCATATGTGATCTGGGGTACCTTGGGGTTTCCGGCATGTCATCTCAAGAAAAGAAAAAACATGCTAACTTGTACATATTTCCCTCTTCTAAATGAAAAGGCAGCGCTCCTGCGGTTCCTCACAAAAAAAGTAACAAATCTTGCTTGCTGCATTCCTTGGTATCACCAGAGTATAATGATTACAAAGAGATACCAAATGATTTGGTGAAGCTAGAGAGGAGAGTGCCGCCAAAGAAGGCCTTAAGTGTTTTTCTCAGCAGAGTTCTGAAGTCTCTTATCAATGAATATGGACCGTCTCATCATATGGATCATGAAACAACACTGTAGTAGTTTAATCCCCATATCTGTACTTTTGCCAAAGAAGGCCTCAAGTGTTTTTCTCAGCAGAGTTCTGAAGTCTCTTATCAACGAATAATGGATCGTCCCATCTTATTAGCAGTAATTCAACTAGCGTACAAAGATAACACAGCTTTACCCTTTACCTATCAACAGATTCTCCTTCTGCAGATACAAACCTAGCAGCCATGAAGTTCTTGAAACATGTGAGAGCCTAAGCTTTCTTAAATGCACAAATTACAGAGCCAACTCTGCCTACTTTGCCTAAACTCTAGTTCATGGTCAAGAACCACCCTACAAGCAATATTATAACAATCTAGCCATCTAAATAATATCCACAAATATAAGATGTTATTTCAACATGGACTACATAAGACTGAAATGAGTGAACAAACGCACTAAATTGCCTCTATATACATCTGTATCAGAAAAAAGTTAAAACATCTTATAATAGTGAACGGAGGGACTCAATTCCGAAGCAGGATGCCAGGGCCTAAGAACTAGGCAGCTTTATCTAACAACGGAGCCTAATGGGAGAGCAGCGGGAAGGAATCCTTACGAGGCCCATGAGCTTCTTGATGGTCTTGGAGTCAGTGGCGACGAGGTAGGTGAGGGTAACGGGGACGGCGACGTACACCCCGAACTTGGCGATCTCCAGGATCCCCTTCGACGTCCCCAACGACGACATGGCCGCGGCCTCCTCCCTCTCTCACTTCCCTTCCCTCTCTCCAATCTCAAGAATCTCTCGAGCGGTGGCGATGGCGATGACACGCACACAGTAAATAGGGGCGTTCCTTGCTCTCGTTTTCGGGGAGATTTCTGCGCGTAATTAAAGGACTTCCTGAGGGACCTTGCAAAGTTTGCGGAGCACCGAGACCGCACGGGAAGCTTACGGCAACTCCAACGCGCACACCCATTTCGCCTTGTTCTTTTGGATCGAACACACATTTATTTTGGTCTGTACACGAAAATCGATATAACACGCTGACTCAAACGGACACGCGTTCGTTTTTGTCCGTCATGTGACCCATTTGAAGCCTAAATTTGGGTCTTGTTTACATCGGCGCAGACACGCGCATCGCCCGCCTAGTCCTCTCCTGGCTTGCCCGTTGGGTACACAGACTTTTTTTTCCTATCCCCTCCCCCGCCCGCCGCCCTCCGTGCACAAACCCTCCCATAGCGTCGCCGTCCGTTTTTCCGAGCCACCTTGCTCTTCAACCCCCCCCCCTCCCCCACTCCTCCTCCCAGCACACCCACCGGCTTGGTGCCTCCCTCAGCCCGGTGAGGGCGGCCAACCGGTAGATCTGCGATGGCGGGATTTGGCGCATCCGGTCGCCGCCGACAGTGCCATCTCATGGATTGGCCGGGTACCGAACTGCACCGCCCCGGCGATGCCTCGACGCCGCATGCACGTGTTGAGTCCACCTCTAGCCATTAGGATCTATCCAATCGCCGGTTCGCCGGCAAAGCCACGCTCGGCCGTCGCCCTGGCTCGACGCTGGCCCAGAGTCTTGTTGGCTCACCGTTGCTGCTCATAAAGTGCGACGACTGCCCGCGGCAGGGCCGTGCGCCGGGTTTCTACAACGTCGGAACATCCCGGATGGGTGTTCTTCAAGTGCAAACAAGATGAGGTGTGTACTTCTCTTGATTCGGTTGTGCTCTCGGATTGAACAAATTTTCGGTAGTTTATTTGCTCAAATTTGTGTGTAGGATGGATGTAAGTTTTCGTATTGGAAAGAAGAATACATCTATCTTTTGATAGCACGGAATTTGCTAGATGCTCGTGCACTCGTAGCTAGAATGAAAGGGGGAGATGAGACTAAAGGGGAAGCAGCGTCTACTTTAGAATCGAAGAAGAAAGAAGTGGGCAAGGTCGAGAATCCGCAGATCAACAATGAAGACATAGATAAAATATTAGTCCAACAAGTGAAAGCAGTTATGGAAGTTGGATATCTTTTAAATGTCTAATTGTGCTTCTTATTTTGTTTCGTCTGGATATATGTGTCAAAATGTTTTTAATGGAATAGGAAATAGTGTATCAATGCCAACCAAAAATATGGGTATAGAATAAAAAAATGAACGTAGGCCGGCCGCGACGACGAAAATGTGTCCGCGCGTTGGGCGCACTGTCGACCCAAACGCAAAAGGGGGCGGATGAGCTGACCCAAACCGACAAAAGGCAAACAAAGCGCGCGTCCGTTTAGGTCGGACGGTTGAAGTTTCTCTTATGACCTGGTTGGCACCCCTTCCCGATGCTCCATGGGAGTAACGGAGTATAGATACTCTCATCGGTCTTTTTTAGTGTGCATATAAGTTTTGTCCAAAGTCAAAGTATTTTCTTATCAAACTTATAGAAAAAATGTTAACATTCGCAATGCCAAATCAATATTGTTAGATTCATTATGAAATGTAGTTTCATAGTATATATATATATGATATTTTAGATGTTGATATGTTTTAATATAAATTTGGTCAAACTTTGTAAAGTTTGACTTGACACAAATCTAATACGCGGAGTAAAGAGGACCAGAGGGAGTACTACTCCAGAAAAGTGATGTGGCAAGCAGTTAAAGAGGAGAGAGAGCATTATAATGACCCTAGGAAGAAACGATGCCAAGCACATGAACTATGCAAAATGACTAGCAAGCAATGCATGAGTGTGTATGCGTGTTAAAATATTAAATAAGGAAGGCTTAGCTATAAAAGCTAAGCACCAATGCATTAGAGAAAGTAGTTGCTAAGCGTATTAATACATTTAGCACCTTATCTTAGCACCAATGCATTGGAATAGGCCTTAGGTCCGCCCAGGCCCATGCCGTGTAGTTTTGACTCATTTTAGTTGTTTATCTTACACCTAAATTTAGCCCGCACGATGGGTTTAAAATACATCTGGGTCTGGTTGAGTAAGAATGCTCGAATTGGTTGTTTTTTCACAACCAGACCCGAGTGATGCAACTCGAGGCACGTAGAAGTCGAAGGCTGCACACGAGGAGCCATGCTCCAGACGTCGTGTTGCTTCCCGAAGCGTTGTCATAACTTCCCTCACACTTCTCTCACTACTCACTCTCCCTTCTCTCCACTCTCACATCGGCAGCGGTGAGTGCAAGATCTGGACGGAGAGCATTGGCGATCAGCGTCGGAGCGATGAACTGGACGACGAGCACCGACATCGATCATCGGCTTCACCACCTCACCGGCAGGCGCTCGGCGATGCCAGTAAGCCTTTTGTCCCCTGATGGAATCGATTCATACCATGCCTGCATTCAATCTACCAATCTACCAATCGGTTTCGATTTGGTACTCGATTTAGACATATCCGACTTGGGATTTGAGCAGTTCAAACGGGATTGAGTAAAAATTTCACTAGATGGTGGTGATGGGTACATCGACCTTACATCCATTTGAAACCATCCCAACAACCATTACATCCTAGCGGGGACGAGCCTAGAGACGCTTGGAGCACTAGTAGACTTGAGGCTTGTAATTGTCCACCTCCATGGGCAGTGTATGGACATATGGTTGTCTGGCTCCGGCGCCCTGACCACCATCTCCACCGGTTCAGCATTGCGAGCATCCTTAGGCTTAGTAGCATCATCTACCATCTCCTCCTCCTCGTCGTCATCCTCTAGAATGATGGTGTTTGCGCCACCGCAACGGCCGATTGGTCATGTGGAGCCTTGACAAGCTTGTACATGACCCATATGGCTCTCTGACCAAGACCGGCACACTCGACCTCATCCATCGCTCACTGTAGTATGTCCACTGACATAACGCCTTTGGTTGGGTGATACGTCTCCAATGTATCGATAATTATGAAGTATTCATGCCATGATTGCCTATGTTTACAATACTTTTATATGGTTTTGATGCACTTTACATGATTTATTAGAACTAACCCGGACTGACGTTGTTTTCATTAGAACTACCGTGGTGTTGTTTTTTGTGCAGAAATCAAAGTTCTCCAAATGCAACGAAACTTTTTGATGATTTTTTTTTGAACAAAAGAGGCACTAGAAGCTTCGTTGGAGGGCCAGAAGAGCCACGAGTTGGGCATAACCCATCAGGGCGTGCCAGGTCCCTCCGACGCGCCCTGGTGTCTTGTGGTCCACTCATGGCCCATCTTCGTGTGAAACCGACGCCCAAAAATCCTATACATTCATAAACCCCCAGAGATAACCCTAGATCAAAAGTTCCGTCGCTGCAACTCTCTGTATCGACGAAAATCAATTCTGGAGGCGTTCCAGTACCCTGTCGGAGAGGGTAGATCATCTCCGGTGGCCATCTTCATCATCCCGGTGGAGGCCATGACGAGGAGGGAGTAGTCCACCCTCGGGGCTGAGGGTATGTACCAGTAGCTATGTTTTCAATCTCTCTCTCTCTCTCTCTCGTGTTCTTGAGATGTCACGATCTCGATGTATCACGGGCTTTGTTAATATAGTCGGATCATATGATGTTATTCCCTTGCTATCATGTTGTGATGAATTAAATCTTTCCCTTTGAGATGTCGTTATGTTGGATTGACTATTTTGGTTGAGAACACTTGATGTACGTCTTGCGTGGGATACCAGTAGTGACATTGGGGTATCCTATTGATTCACTTGATATATGTTGAGGCATCAACTTGCGGATTCTGGTGACCTAGGGGATCTATGCATAGGGGTTGATTGCACGTTTTCATACCATGTTCTCCGATAGAAATCTTGGTGCACTCTTGAGGTTCTTTGTGTTGGATTGAGTATTATGAATCTGAAATTGTTTGATGCGTATCGTATAATTAACTCATGGATACTTGTAGTGACATTGGAGTATCTAGGTGACATTAGAGTTGGTTGATGAGTATCATATGGTGTTATCTTAGTACGAACTCTTAGATAGATCGATCGGAAAGGATAACTTGCTGTTATTTTAGTACAAACTCTTGGATAGATCGATCGGAAATGATAACTTTAAGGTGGTTTCGTACCCTACAAACAATTTCTTCTTATGTTCTCCGCTAGATAAGAACTTTGGAGTGATTCTTCGTTGCACGTTGAGGGATGGTTATGTGATCCAATTATATTAGCATTGTTGAGAGATTGCACTAGCGATAGTACGAACCCTAGGCCTTGTTTTCAAGCATTGCAATACCGTTTTGCTCGCTGTTTTACACTTGCTACCTTGCTGTTTTTATATTTTAAGATTACAAAAACCTATACCTATCATCCATATTGCACTTCTATTACCATCTCTTCGCCGAACTAGTGCACCTATACAATTTGCCATTGTATTGGGTGTGTTGGGGACACAAGATATTTCTTGTATTTGATTGCAGGGTTGTTTGAGAGAGACCATCTTCATCCTACACCTCCCACAGATTGATAAACCTTAGGTCATCCACTTGAGGGAAAATTGCTACTGTCCTACAAAACTCTGCGCTTAGAGGCCCAACAAGAGTCTACAAGAATAAAGTTGCGTAGTAGACATCAAGTTCTTTTCTCGCGTCGTTGCCGGGGAGGTGACTGCTTGAAGGTATATCTTTAGATCTTGCAATTGAATCTTTTGGTTTCTTGTTTTATCACTAGTTTGGTTTTATAAAAGAAAACTACAAAAAAATGGAGTTTAGGTTGCATCATTTGTTTCGTCTTTATAATGTCTTTCGTGAAAATAAGGATTCAGAAAATTGTGCTCAATTGATAGAGGAAGAAATTATGAAAATACTTAATGAAAATTCCTTGAATGATGAGCATGATTGTAATGTTGCTAGTATGAATTCTCTGAATATCCATGATGCTAATGATATGCAAAACCACAAGCTTGGGGATGCTATGTTTGATGAAGATGATATTTTTAGTCCCCGAAGTTTTGATGAGAAAATTTATTATGATGATGGCATGCTTCCTATCTATGATGATTATGATGATGACTTGTATGCTATAAAGATTGATAGTAACCATGAAACTTTTCACCATGATTTTAATATTGAATGTGGTTATGTCAATCAAGTGTCTCATGATAGTTATTTTGTTGAGTTTGCTCCCACTACAATGATAGAGAAGAAAATTGCTTATGTGGAGAGTAATGAAAATTTTATGCTTGTGCATCATGAAAAGAATGTTTTATGTGATAGTTATATTGTTGAATTCCTTCATGATGCTACTGAAAATTATTATGAGGGAGGAACATATGCTTGTAGGAATTGCAATAATATCAAGTTTCCTCTCTATGTGTTCAAAGTTTTGAAGATATGCTTGTTTTGCCTTCTTATGCTAGTTGATTCTTGCTCCCATAAATTGTTTGATCACAAAATCCCTATGCATAGGAAGTGGGTTAGGCTTAAATGTTCTTGTCATGATATTCATGATGCTCCCTTGCATGTTTCAATTACTATTCCTATGTGAGAATCATTGAAATCATCATGCCTAGCTAAAAGGCTTTAAAGAAAAGCGCTTGTTGGGAGACAACCCAACACTTTTCCTTTCTGTTTTTGTGTGTTCACATGATTAAGCTACTGTATTAATCATGTTTTGTGTCTTTTATTTCAATAAATTGCCAAGTAAAGCCTTTAGGATGACTCACAACATGAGTAGAATTGATGCTGAACCAAAACAGAAACTTTTGACTCCAATAAAGGAATTTTCATTTTTTTATTGGAGCGTGATAATGATCTGAAATTTTTACACAGTGTTGATATACAAATTCTTCAGGTTTTCCTGATTGTTCAGAATTTTTAGAGACAGGGAAGTATGGCTACACTACACATCTTCCCAGACTGTTCTATTTTTGACAGATTCTGTTTTGCATGCATAGTTTGCTTGTTTTAGTGTTCCCATAGCTTATATTCAGTGATATAAATTATGTGAATGGTATAATACAGTAGTTATTATGTGAGAAAAATTATGAATCTTGTCTTGACAGTACCTAAGTGAATGATCTTTATTTATTATACTAACCCACCTCACGAAGTTCCGTTAAGTTTTGTGTGATTGAAGTTTTCAAGTTTTGGGTGAGACACTGATACGAGGAGAATAAGGAGTGACAAGAATCTAAGCTAGGGGATTCCCAAGGCACCCCCAAGGTAATATCCAAGGAATACTCAAGCGTCTAAGCTTGGGGATGCCCCGGAAGGCATCCCCTCTTTCGTCTTCAACACTATCGGTATATCTTACTTGGAGCTATATTTTTATTCATCACATAATATGAGTTTTGCTTGGATCGTCATTTTATTTTCTTGTTCTCTTTTAGGTGTTATTTATAATCTTGTTTTTCAATAAAAAATTCCAAGAATTGCCTTAGGATGCTTGCATTGCATGTTTGATGTGTGCTGTGTAAAAACAGAAACTTTCTCTGTAGTGTTTGAATTTTCATATTTTACTGGAACGTGGAAAGTTTCTGAAATTTTTACACGGTGTTTTCATATAAATTATTTATCATGTACTAAATTTTTATAATGTTTTGAGTTACAGAAGTACACTGTTTTCATAAATTGCTACAGACTGTTCTGTTTGGACAGATTGCTGTCATAGTTTTGTTATCTACTTATCCTATTGTTTCCATAGCCTGTATTGGTAGATATAAATTGTGGAAATGATAGTATACAGTAGATAATGGTCAGAAATTATTATATAACTTGTATTGGCAGTACATGAAGTGTTGATTTATTCTTATGTGTACTAACCTATCTCACGGGTTCTTTTCAAGTTTTGTGTGGATGAAGTTTTTGAGAATAGGTGAAACCGGGATATGAGAGGATTGAACGAGATACAAAAGCTCAAGCTTGGGGATGCCCAAGGCACCCCAAGTAAATATTTCATGAAGTCTCAAGCATCTAAGCTTGGGGATGCTACGCATCCCACCTCTCTTCGTCAACTATCGGTTAGCCTATGTTGAGCCTAAATTTTTATTCGTTCACATGATATGTGCTATTCTTGGAATGAATTTTTATTTAGTTTGTTGTTTGAATAAAAAACTCAGATCTGAAAATCTTTATAGAGAGAGAGTCTTCACATAGCTACTTAATTGTTTGACTACTCATTGATCTTCACTTATATCTTTTGAGAGTAGTTTGATGTTTACTCTTGTGCTTCACTTATATCCTAAGAGTAAATTGTGAATGAATGAAATATCATAAATCTGAAATTATGAATGTGCTATATTCTTAGTAGCAAGTTCACATTGGGTTTAGAAAGTGAAATCTTTTGAAGCTTGACAATCACAATATTGGTCATACAAGCAATTCGTGAATGATTAGTATAAGGAAGAGAACTTTCACATACAAATATATTATCTTGGACATCTTCTATGATTGTGAATACCCATTAATTATTTTCAAACTTGAGCAAATTAGTTGAAGTTGGACAAGGAAGACAACGTAATGAGTTATGGTTGTGTATATTTGCATAGAAGTTATATTGTTATGGATCCTCCAACATGTGGTTTTTGTTTAGGATCTTTTGCTAGCCAAAAACTCGTACTAAGTAGAGATACTACTTGTGCATCCAAAAACCCTTAAACCCAGTTTCTTGCCATGAGTGTCCACCATACCTACCTATGGATTGAATAAGATCCTTCAAGTAAGTTGTCATCAGTGCAAAAAGGCAATAAAATTGCTTTGTTTGATCATTTAGTGTAAGAGAAAATTGAGCGTTGTACGAACTTGTGATGGCAAAGTAATAAAAGCGATGGACTGCATAATAAAGGTTGCTATCATAAGGGGAAATATAACGTGACGTTCTTTTGCATTAAGGGATTGTGCATACAAAACCAAAAATCGCATGACAACCTCTGCTTCCCTCTGCGAAGGGCCTATCTTTTACCTTTCAGTATTTAATTTTATGCAAGAGTCAATAGTATGCATTCTCATTTCAACCTTAATTATTCTCTAGTTGGAAAGCATCATGTGGTGGGAAAGATCCAGGCACATATGGCCAGTCAAATATATTTGATCATGACTTATTATTATTGACAATCATCTCTATGATAAATGAGTTGGGAGGCGAAACATTAAGCCCCTATCTTTCTCTGTGTTCGATGGATGCCATTTGTTCTAAAAATATGCTTTGAGTACTAGCAATCATAGAAGACTATATGATGACTGAGTATGTGGAGCTCTTACTTTGACTTTGTTGAGAATAAGTTGAATTGCAATTGTTTGGTGACTAAGAACATAGGTTGTTAAGTTTCAAGAGAATTCATTGTTTGAACCATAGAGTTGCTGTTATGATGCTAGGAAAAGTGGTTGAAATTATCATTGATCAAACTTATGCACTATGCTAGCATTCACACTTCGTAAATTAGTTCTTTTATCATTTACCTACTCGAGGACGAGCAGGAATTAAGCTTGGGGATGCTGATACGTCTCCAACGTATCGATAATATATGAAGTATTCATGCCATGATTGCCTATGTTTACAATACTTTTATATGGTTTTGATGCACTTTACATGATTTATTTAGAACTAACCCGGGCTGACGCTATTTTCAGCAAAACTACCGTGTTGTTGTTTTTTGTGCAGAAATCAAAGTTCTCCAAATGCAACGAAACTTTTTAACGATTTTTTTGGAACAAAAGAGGCACTATAAGCTTCGTTGGAGGACCAGAAGAGCCACGAGGTGGGCACAACCCACCAGGGCGCGCCAGGCCCCTCCGACGCGCCCTGGTGTCTTGTGGTCCACTCGTGGCCCATCTTCGCGTGAAACTGACGCCCAAAAATCTTATATATTCAGAAACCCCCAGAAATAACCCTAGATCAGAAGTTCCGCCGCCGCAACTCTCTGTATCGACGAAAATCAATTCTGAAGCCGTTCCAGTACCCTGCCGGAGAGGGTAGATCATCTCCGGTGGCCATCTTCATCATCCCGGCGGAGGCCATGATGAGGAGGGAGTAGTGCACCCTCGGGGCTGAGGGTATGTACCACTAGCTATGTGTTCAATCTCTCTCTCTCTCTCTCTCTCTCTCGTGTTCTTGAGATGTCACGATCTTGATGTATCACGGGCTTTGTTAATATAGTCGGATCATATGATGTTATTCCCTTGCTATCATGTTGTGATGAATTGAATCTTTCCCTTTGAGATGTCGTTATGTTGGATTGACTATTTTGGTTGAGAACACTTGATATACGTCTTGCGTGGGATACCCGTAGTGACGTTGGGGTATCCTATTGATTCACTTGATATATGTTGAGGCATTAACTTGTGGATTTCGGTGACCTAGAGGATCTATGCATAGGGGTTGATTGCACGTTTTCATACCATGTTCTCCGATAGAAATCTTGGGGCACTCTTGAGGTTCTTTGTGTTGGATTGAGTATTATGAATCTGAAATTGTTTGATGCGTATCGTACAATTAACTCATGGATACTTGTGGTGACACTGGAGTATCTAGGTGACATTAGAGTTGGTTGACGCGTATCATATGGTGTTATCTTAGTATGAACTCTTAGATAGATCGATCGGAAAGGATAACTTGGTGTTATTTTAGTACGAACTCTTGGATACATCGATCGGAAAGGATAACTTTAAGGTGGTTTCATACCCTACAAACAATTTCTTCTTATGTTCTCCGCTAGATAAGAACTTTGGAGTGATTCTTCGTTGCACGTTGAGGGATGGTTATGTGATCCAATTATATTAGCATTGTTGAGAGATTGCACTAGCAAAAGTACGGACCCTAGGCCTTGTTTTCAAGCATTGCAATACCGTTTTGCTCGCTGTTTTACACTTGCTACCTTGCTGTTTTTATATTTTCAGATTACAAAAACCTATATCTATCATGCATATTGCACTTGTATTACCATCTCTTCGCCGAACTAGTGCACCCATACTATTTGCCATTGTATTGGGTGTGTTGGGGACACAAGAGATTTCTTGTATTTGATTGCAGGGTTGTTTGAGAGAGACCATCTTCATCCTACACCTCCCACGGATTGATAAACCTTAGGTCATCCACTTGAGGGAAAATTGCTACTGTCCTACAAAACTCTACGCTTGGAGGCCCAACAAGAGTCTACAAGAATAAAGTTGCGTAGTAGACATCATTAGGTCAGGTATCAGCATCTTCAACCCCTCCTTCATTGCCTTCAACATCACGGGGTGACGCCGGATTGCACAAGCCCCTACACCCTACGGTGAAGCCTCTCGACTATGGATGACACGGGTGAGTTTTTCCTGGGACTCTAGGAATGATGCCTGGCCATGGGACCGGGGCTGAACGGTGTGACTATCCGGCTCGTGGAGGGTCTTCCAGTTCCACATCCAGGATGTAGAATAATGCTTCATCTCTACTAGGAAGTTGTTGGACCCCCAAATGCAAGGGTTTGTAGCAAGCAACAATTTCTCTTAAGTGACATCAAGGTTTATTAAACCAGCAGGAGCTAAGCGGCACAACCAATGATGAGTACCTTAACACACAAAACAAAACTTCCTTGTGCCCCCAACAAGACTGGTGAGGTTTTTCAATCTCACTACCTTTGCTAGTTACAATGGAATTAAATGCAAGTGTGGAAAGAATTGATGGAAATAAGCAGTAATGTAAAAGTGAGAAATTGAAAGGACGTTGATTGAGGTTGGAAGATTTTATGGAAGAAAATGGACCAGGGTCCCTAGGTTCACTAAAGGTCTCCTGCCAAAAGAAAACATAGTGTGGTAAAAAATCGCAGTGGTAGTGATTTAATGCAATATTTATGAGTATGACTAGTCATGGCATAATT
Source organism: Elymus sibiricus (assembly GCA_039707655.1). Taxonomy (NCBI): domain Eukaryota; kingdom Viridiplantae; phylum Streptophyta; class Magnoliopsida; order Poales; family Poaceae; genus Elymus; species Elymus sibiricus. The sequence goes on from CM077665.1 coordinate 254,407,792, forward strand.
AACATATGAGCATCTTTTATCCTAGCATATCCTAGCATCTGGTAGAGAAAGTGCTCATGCAAGGCAGCATGCATACGGTGACTGTTAGCACGAGCTGATCCAGCCGTGATTGTAGCTGAGTTAGGTTCGGCTACGTATCTCCAGGATTATTCATGCAACGACGTAACAATTGGTCAAAATCAGTGGAACCGAGAAAAGTTGCTACTTGCAAAACGCATTCGCAGTTTTACCAAAACTGAGAAAAACTACTATTTCTAACAACTAAAGTATTTATTGTCCATGCATTAAAATACTGAGGTTTTAAAATATTATGGTTTTGCAAAGACCGTGTTGCCAAACTAGCCCTTAAGTATTAAGTTAAAAACAGAGTATTGCAGTGAATATGATGGCATGAAGTAGATATTATATTGTCTTCACTCTGCATTCAAAGGACAACTATGCAATCATCTTTTTTCCCTAGTGGCAACAACACAAATACAAGACATTTCCACTTTCCGACACTGCGATAGCTTACTTGCTATCATACACAACTTTCTCCGAAGATCAAACCCAAACTTGGACAAAGAAAAAGAATATATCAGAGAGCATACATGAATAAGAATTATGCAATAAAAGAACTAAATAGATCTCAAGAGAATTCATGAATAAATTTGATCATAAAAAGTTACAATTCATCATATCCCAACAAAAATATCAGAAGGTTAAATCAGATGGATCACAATCATGTACGACAGCTCATGTGATATTTGTATTGAGAAGCAAGGGTGAGAGAACCATCTAGCTACTGCTATAAAACCCATAGTCCAAAAAATACTAGTCACGTGCAATCATGGTGGCATTTAAGTTGATGGAGCCAGCCACCGTAAAATATTCCCCCTCCGATAGAATTCTGGAAAAGGCCTCCAGATTGGATCGCGAAGAAACAAAGTTGTGCGGCGGCAGAAAATTTGGATGTAAAAATCCTAAGCATTTTCAGAGGTATATATAGGCACATGGACCAAGAGGAAATGGATCGGAGGTCCAGAGGGGCCACGTGGCCCCCAACCTATGTTGGTAGCTGTTGGGTCCTTTTAGATGTAAATCTTCTGTAAAAAATTCTGCAGTTTTTTTAGTCCGATAAAATTATTTTTCCTGCAGTGACCCAAAACAGCAGAAAACAATAACTGACATTGGACACTGAATCAATAGGTTAGTCCACAAAATAATAGAAATTGGTGTTAAAACTATGCCAAAATGGTATAAATATAGCACGAACAATCAAAAGTTATAAATACGTTTGAGACGTATCAAACCACTCCTCCTGTCATTTCTTGTTGGTTTCCGAGAACTCCCCATGTAGGTACTGAGATCTGGCATGCTTGCTGATGACGGCTCCGCCTCGTGCCTAGGTCTCATTTACGTTCATCTAGAGCTTCATGCGGAAATACTTCCTCAACAAGCCGAAGTGAGAGTCTACACGAAAAAGGTTTTGCAAAGCATGATAAAGAATGCAATGCGTAGGATGGAATTTGGAGGGAAATGGTGAAGTTGAAAGCAGTAAAACCGCAGAAGGTCACGAAAGAAGGGACGAATTGGAAAACCCAAACCACAAAGAAGGATATGAAACTAGCCCTCTCATTTGGCTCCGGCTGCGGCATCACCTTTGCCTTGACTTTCCCGTTGTCAGCCACGATGTCTAGGGATCATGCAAAGGCGACGGTAGCCGGCAGAAGATATCGGCGGCGAGGCGATCCAGTTGGCCACACGTGGACGTGGACGACATCCCACTTGACCTTTGTCTTGGAGGTGACTCACTCTTTGCCTGGCGTGGCGGCAACACCTTTGCCAGTGTTGACAGGTTCATCACCCTTCATCAAGCGACGGTCATGGCCCATGGCAATGCGTGATGTGAAGAAGCGCTAGACGGTGGAGCAACAGAGAAGCTTAGCTAGGAATAAGGGGAGCAGAAGTAAATTAGTGTAACCCTCTGTCGCTCTGTCGATTGCCTCATATAGGTGGCTGGAAAGGTGATAGTAAATACTACCTCCGTTCCGGTTTATTAGGCCCCCTTGTATTTTGGGTTCAAGTTTGACCATCTATTTAACTAAAAATATTTAAAGTGTATTTTACACAAAGTATATTGTTGGATTTTTATTTTAAAGTTAAACTCAAAATGAAGGGGGCCTAATAAACCCGGACACAGAACAGAGGAAGTATGTGCCATGCGAAGAGTAAGCTCGCATCCTGATTACGGCGTTAAGTGCGCACATGAATAAAGGAGTCTACCGTTAATTATGCACTAGAAGTAGAATTAAGGAACGCGATGGAACGTGGCACTGGTGGGACTCATGCCCATTACGGCACGTTGTGATGACCAGTCGGTCAAGCCTGACACGTGGTCTGGCCTGATCCGCTGACGAGACCGGTCTGATCTGACAGATTGGACTAAACAGATCAAGCTTAATGCAAACGCACATGAAAATTCTGTGTTGATGTGATGCTCAAAGTGTAATATTTCACGTTTTTTTGAGCAAGACAAAGGCGTTCAAGGAGCCTAAATTTCTGTTAGCTGCAGTTTACATTGGTAATGACATATCCCCTATTACTAACATCCGCAATAGCCTGAATCGGGGACAGTGCCACTTTTGATGTACTTAATTACAACATCTAATCCTAGAACTCTGTTCAGTACACAAATCTTGAGATTTAGCTATGGTAGCTGCATTATGAGCCTCATAGTTTTGAGTTCTAGTAACATGGAACACTTGGACTTGTTTAGTAGCAGTGGTGCTACAGAAATTTGCAAGAATATTGCTAATCCGCCAGTTTCCTAGTTGGAACATAGGAGTTCTTGTTGTTGCCACTTTAGCTAGAATAAGGTTGCGATATTAATATATTTCCTTTATCGAAAAAGCTAGAATAAGGTTGTATGTTAGTATGACTGCTTCCATAATGTTCAACCTGTCCATAATGATTGCCGCCAGATTTATTCGCTGAGCTTTCGCTTGGATTGGTGATTGTGTTGGTGTGGCAGTTGCTGAAATTGTAGCTTGCATTGTTTGATCTCCCTGTTGTGCCTGCATAAAGACTCCAATACCTATTATACTACCCCTTGCCTCAACTCCATCACCTTGTTCCTTCCAAGTTGCATATGTGAATATTTTGACTAGACTCGAAAGGCTGGATGCATCGATTGTATTTCCTTGTACAAAGTTGTCTTGAACTTGAGAGTTACTGTCGTGTCTTTGCATGATTTCTTGTCCCTGCTCATTTATATCTGATTCCAATGCCAAGCTTCTAGAGATAGCCTGAGCTGCAAAAAATATTTGAGAAGGCAAAGCATCTTTTCTTTGATTTTTTTATCATTCCTGGACTTCCATAGACACCACATGAATGTGAGAATATTGGTTAAGGTGGCATGAGGGTGGTCTGAGTTGGCTACACTTAAAATTATGGCGGTTATGGAATTAGAGTTTTGAATTAACAAATCAGTTCTAATCAACCAAGGTCAAGCAAACCATGCTGCTCTAGCATAGGTGCATTCAAATAAGATATGCAACTCATCTTCTTCCATTCCACATCTCGCGCATAGGGTACTAATGTGTTCAGAATAATTACCTGCTATTTTCCCTGTAGGCAAAGCTCTTCTAATTAGCCTCGAAGCAAATGTTTGAATTCTTGGTGCAACATCTTTTGCTTTCCAGATCTGTTTGAGAAGTTCTTCGGTGTTATTAGGTAGATCTCTAGGTCGTTGTTCACCCTCCTCTTGTATTACTTGTAGACACAGTTTATATGCACTTTTGGTAGTGAATTTCCCCGTCGGAGTGATTTTCCAACACAATGGATCTCTATCTTCCACTTGTATAATTGGAACATGTTTTATAGTATCAGTTGTATCATGATCAAACAGAGTATCAATGAGATCAGTATTCCAGTCTTTCTGATTAGGAAGCCAAAGGTCCTTGACTAGAGAAGGATAGATGAAATCATTGTTCTTAATAATAAGATGGTCATGGATATGTTCCCAGGAATGGAACCAAGGAGAGCTCCAAAGAGAGAAGTTGCCCTCCGTGATCTAGAAAAATGAGTTCTTGATTAGCATAGGTTTGACTTTTAGAATTGAGGCCCAAAAAGTAGATTTAGGAATTTCTGGATTAGCTCTCCAAAATGATGAATCATGAAAATATTTTGATTGCAAGACTTTAGAGAGATGACTATTGGGAGTTTCTGCTATTCTCCAGGCTGCTGCAAGGATCAGACTTCTGTTGGTAGCTAGTATATTCTTTATGCCCAGGTCTCCTTCATTCTTGAGAGAACAAATGTCTTTAGAAGCTCTAAGATAGAGGATTCTCTCATTGATTTCCTCTCTAACACCTGTCCACCAGAAGTTTCTAATAATAGCAGTGAGCTTGGCTAAGAATTTCTTTGGAAAGAGAATGTTGGACATGTAATAGATTGGAATGGAGGCAAATACAGAGTTAATAAGAGTGAGTCCGCCTGCATGAGATAGTTTGGAGGCTTTATAGGAAGGAAGTTTTTCCTTGAATTTATCAATAATGAAGTTATAGGCAGAGGATCTGTCTTTTGCTGGAAGGATGAGAGGATGACCAAGATGCATGAAGTTTTTATCAATGGGACAATGAGGGAAGATGTTCTTAATGGTATGCTGGATGTTGGTGTCAACGTCTTTACTGAATAGTATTCCGGATTTATTCCAATTTGGAGTTTGGCCAGATCTAACACAAAACGATTGGATTAGTTGATTCATGAAATTAGCCTCGTGAATATTAGCGTGGCCACAAACAAGTAGATCATCTGCAAACATAAGGCAATGTATAGGGCGACAATTTGGTCCAAGAGATATACCCGTCAAGTGGTTGGATGTCATTGCTTGCAAGGACAAAGAGATATGGAGAGAGGGGACAACCTTGCCTTATACCTCTACCACTTTTGAATCTAGCATATGATTGGCCATTGATAATAATAGAGAACACAGGGGTGGTATGCAGGCATGAATAAGATTGATGAAATGACCATGCAACCCTTTACGAATTAAAGCATTGATGATGAAGTTCCATTCTAAGCGATCAAATGCTTTAGCAAGATCAATTTTTAGCATGAAAGCAGGAGTATTCCGGACGAAATCACTGTTTTGACCTTGTCAGCGAAGTTCGTCACACACCGGACTCGATCGGAACAAATTTCACGATCTTACCTTTTGGGAAACGCCAGAGACCGCGGCGTTGCCAACGCACGTAGAAACGCCGAGCTCTGCCGCATTGCTGCCCTGGCCCACTGCCAGGCGGAGAACGTGTTGCGTGGTGACGTGGCAGGCCCGAAACGCCGAGCAGTGCTGCGTTTCCAGAAACGCCGACCCCTCTTGGCGTTTCCAGAAACGCCGACTCTCTTTGGCGTTTCTTAACCAGATATTTTAGGCGCCCGTGGAGCTCTCATCCACCACTCACCACTCACTCTCTTCTCCCCCATTGGCCTATCCCGAGCTGCCTCTCTTTTCTCCCTTTGTTTCCCTCACTATCCCCCTCTCAAATCCTTGGAAATTGATTGGGTTTCTCCGTAGATCCGGTGTCTTTTCCGTTCCTTGAGGTAATCTCCTCCATCTCACAAAATTTTATTGGTTGAATTTGTCTATTTGGATTGTTTTGTTCATGAGGTAACCCTAGTTTTGAACATTGTGGTTGTTATATGATGTTCATGATTATTATTGTTTCAAAAGTGTGGCATTGTGATAAGATTTAGGGTTTGGGTCTAATGTTAAGATTTAGGGTTAGAGTTATGTCTTATGTTAAGATTTAGGGTTAGGGTTAATCTTTAAATTGGATGGACAAAGTTGTTGTTAGTGGTTTTCATAGCAATGTGTTGCATTTCTTGTACTTATGTTTGAATTTTTTAGATGGAAAAAATTGTGAATATTCATTATGTTGACAAAGAGGCATTCAAGAATGTTGATATTGATGATAAGTATGAGGAAGTGTTGATATTTATTGAGAGTCCTAGTTATGAAGAGGTTGTGGAAGAAATACGGACAAGATTAAAGTGGGTGGATGCAAGTGACCAAGCTGAATTAGTAGGAAGATATGATGTTGGATCGGCACACAAGTGTCGAATGAAGACAATGCCTATCATGTCCAATTTGCATTGGGTTGCATATAAGGAGGTTGTTGCATCATCGACAATCAAGTCACTCGAAGTGTTTGCAAGTAAGGTGGTCAAGGCTCCTCTCTTTGAAGTTGACTTGAACCAAACCTTGATAAAAGATGTTGAGCATGAAGTTGAAGTGGAAGCCAATGAGTATCCCAAATATGAGTTGGGAGCTAGTGCACCGATCAAGGATGATGATCATTACTTGGAGGAAGCGTATGAGAGGCAACACAACATTGTTGGTGACGTAGAGGCTCAAGTAAGGCATAAGGACATGGATCCTGACATTATCTATCAGCGTGCTTGTGTGGATGACTCGGATGATGAAGGACCGATGAATGAGTTGGACGAGGATGGCTTCACTGAGAAAGAAGCAGAGTGGTACACAAAAATCACCGGTAGGGATCACAAAGTTCCTTTGTTTTGTGATGTTAGCCTTGCAGACAAGGCTATAGTCGACGGTGGCATGAGTAAGACAATTGAGGCTAGACAGTTCCCAAGTAGTACACCCGACGAGATTTCGATGTCTTACCTATGGAAAGGTTTGATGTTCGAGCACATGCTAGAATTCAAGATGTGGTAGTGTGAGTATGCTGTCAAACACCACAGGCCTTTCATAGTTGTTCGCTCGGACTGCAACAAGCGATACACCGTGAAATGTGAGGTAGAAAGATGCAAATGGACAGTGAATGGAAGACTCACGAAAGATGATTGGTGGAAGATAACAAGTTGCAAAGCCACTCACCAATGCACACCGCCGGCCGTAGAAGCACGAAGGGCACACCGTCAGCTAACCTCGGAATTCATCGGTTATAAATACCAGAAACATATAGCCAAGGATCCAACCATTAAAGTGAGGTTGTTGATGAGTTGGGTTTACGATAAGTTTGGGTATAAGGTCAAGTATGGGAAGACATGGAAAGCCAAGCAAGTAGCTCATAGAGTTGTTGAATGCACCATCAGCAGCCTCACTTGGCATTAGGTCCAAGCAATCGGCATCAGTCCATGCACCCTTGTGGATAACTCTGTACTCTTTGCGAATCCACTCCAAATGCCTTAAATATGCCTCCTCGTCATTGTCGGGTGTGTGATCATTTTCAATTCGAGCATTCCTCTGGGCATTCCACATGTCCACCAACATAAGGTGGTGATCCTCCCAATTCGTGACATTCTTGTTGTTTTGTCGGCTCGTCCTACAAAGCATGTGTGACGCCCTCGACTTAATAGTGCACTAATCATACACGCAAACGTGCACGATCAAGCACAGGGACTCACGGGAAGATATCACAACACAACTCTAAACTCAAATAATAAGCATAAATCATCATATTACAAGCCAGGGGTCACGAGGACCCGAATACATAAGTCATACACACAAATGATATCTAAGTACAGACATAGTTAGTCAAGTTTTGCCTTAAGAAGGCTAGCACAAACAACGATACAGATCGAAAAGGCGAAGGCCTCCTGCCTAGGGCCTCCTAACTACTCCTGGTTGGCTGGATCAACCCAGTAGTAAGTGCCGTCGGGACCCTCCTGGTAGTAAGCTTCGGCAGTGTCGTCTGGCTCCTGGGCTCCGTCGTCTGATGTATCATCATATAGGTATGGGGGAAAAAGAATAGCAGAGCAACCGTGAGTACTCATCCAAAGTACTCGCAAGACTGACATCAGAACTATGCTAAATATGCATTGGTATCAAATGAAAAGGCTGTATCTGTGGACTATATAGCAGAAATGCCAGAAGAGAGAAAGGCCTAGCCTATCGAAGACTAGCATCTTCAAGTAGTCTTGCAGCATCAGAAGAGAGTAGATAATAGTAGCATACATGTGGATATACAACAGCAATGCCCTGAGATCCTTTCTCGACTCCCTGCGAGAAAGCGGTCCCGAGAGCATTATTAACAGTTTAATATGAATCATCATCAATTTGTAGTTGTCATAGATCCGGGCACAACTCCGAGCGTCCTGTTACCGTGGACACGGCTATTCGAATAGATAACTTCCCTGCAGGGGTGCACTACTGATACCCAACACGCTCGATTAACTCCGGCCGGACACACTGGCTGGGTAATGCCCGGCCTCGGCTGATCGACACATCGCAGCCCGACCTAGAGCTCAGCAGAGAGGTCAACACGCCGGTCTAAATCCTAAGCACAAAGGGGTCTTGGGCCATCGCCCTTTGCACTCCTGCACGTTGCGAGGGTAGCCGGGGCCCAGGCGCGACAGTGAATACACCAGTGACGTAACCAGCCCACCCCAACCAGCCCGCATCTCTGAGCTGTGACGTCTGAAGAGCTTTCGGCTGATACTACGGTGTAGAGGGCCCCATTAAACCATTATCCCACGTGGTGGTAGTGCGAAATGGGCACGACGACCCACTCAGATCAAATACCCAGTTCCGTTAGGCGTATTTAGTATCGCGCGGGTGCTCTTGGAGCCGACCCGTCTTTAATGATATTCGCTCGCGGGCACCCTTGGGGCCAGCCCGACTTTACATTTCCCCGCGGGTACCTCTCGAGGTGGACCCGCCTGTAACAAAGGTCAAAGTAACCGTGTGTCCAAGTAACGAGGAGGAATCCGAGGAATCACCCTCGATGGATTCCCACTCGAGGAGTTGCGCGACGGTAGCTTAGCGGAGGTGATGTAAGAGGAATCACCCTCGATAACACACATCCGTTAGCTATTCCACAGAGGCATCATCGGAAGTGAACTAAGAGGTATCACCCCCGGCACTTGATGCCAACTCTGCAGTGTCGAACAATTTCGGGATGTGCGGTGATGTGCTGCTCTCAGCCCGTCGAACATTCGATCGGGGCACAGATGCTAAAGTGGAGCTACTACAACAAGGGAGAGGGGCCACAGATGGTTTTCCATCCAACCTATAATAAGCAGTTTGGATAATAAGACAGGTATCAACACAAGTTACAAGGACAGGCTATGCATCAGATTAGGATAAATCAAAATAGCAGCAATTTCTAATGCAAGCAGGAGGAAGAAGGAATGGATGATATAGGCATGCGCCAAGGGGGTTTGCTTGCCTGGAAGCTCTGCTGAGAGAGGCTGATCGTCAGACGGCTGCTCGTCGGGGGTGTAGTCGAACTCTGCTGGGACGGCGTCGGTCTCGGCGTCTATCGAGAGAGAAGGAGGGGGAAGAAACAATAAATTTCACGGCAAAATGCAATCACTATGCATGACAAGCCTAAAATGATATGCAGATGTGTTTTATTGCCTAACTAAATGATTTAGTTAATTTAGGAATTTATCTGGATTTATCTAATTAAAGTTGTGCACTATTCATTTATTGAAAACAGTCAAAATGTTCCATGTTCAGCTAGCTAGGAGTGTTGGACAGGTGTTTTGATTACATAGTTAGAATCTTCATATTTTTCTGATCATTTTATATATATAAATTATTTTCATCTGACTTACGGTTTAAAAGATATGATTTTCTAAAGTTTTATTCATTTTCTGGAATTATTTTAAATATTTAATTCAACATTATCCAAAACAGTGTTGGGATGATGTCAGCATGACGCAATGCTGACGTCAGCGGTCAACAGAGACGCTGACCAGTCAATCTGACGGGTGGGTCCCACCTGTCATAGACAGTGGGCTAATTAATCTAATTAACAGACTAATTAACTAGGTGGGGCCTGCTGGTCAGTGGGTAATCAGCATTTTAATTATTCATTTAACTAATTAACAATTTACCTATTTATAAAAATCATTTTAATGGCTAGGCCCCACATGTCAGTGGGTCACCGTGCCCAGTTAGCAACGCTGACTGGTCAACGGGGCCCACGGCCCCACCAGCCAGTGTCACTGGAAGTGGGCCAGGGGCTGCCCCGTCAGCCGGCGACCGGCGACTCGCCGGAATCACACCGGCGAGCGTGCTCGCGGCGGCGCGGCCACGGGAGGTGGCCGGAAAACGCGTAGGGGGCACCATTTTGGTCGCGGCTGGTCGCGTTCGAACGGCACGACGACGACGCGTCGAATGGTGGCGGTCTCGCAGGCTGAAACGGCCGAACTTGAACGCTAGGAGCTCGCCGGCGGCGAGGCACTTCGGGCGAACGACGGGAACGCGGCTGCGGCGTGCAATCGAGCAAGAGGAGGGGCTAGGCAGACCCTACTCGACGCGGTGAGCACAACGGACACATGACCGTGACCATTTGGTCACCGGGGGCTCGCCGGCGACGTGCTACACGGCGGCGGCTTCGGGCACAGGTGAATCGGCGGCTAGCGGTGCAGGCAAGCTCAGAGGAAGAGAGGGGGAGACGTGGAGCTCACCGGGGAGGCTTAAGGAGGCCCGGCGATAGTTTAGGAGCAGCAGAGGCGGTCGGAGACGGCGGAGTTCGACGGCGGCCGTGCGGCGATGAAGAGCTCGGGGAGGTCGCTGCAAAGGCGCCGAGCTCCAAGTGGGCGGTGCAGAGGGGGTAGTCGAGGATGGCGGCGACGATGGGCTAGTCGGAACGGCAATCGGGGCACGGTGGCCGCGGGATCGAGCGACGGCGGCGATGAAGCTTTCGGGTGGGGAGAGATCGAGCGCGTGCGAGAGGGGAGAGGGGGAAATGGGCGCTAGGGTTTCGCCCAGGGGGTCCGTGGCGATGCTCTTAACCTCCCCGCAGCGGCAGCGGCGCCGGGGGATGGCCGACAGCTGGCCATCGCCGGCCGGACGCGCGCGCGCTGACGCGTGCGGGAGGAGGGGGACGACCGCGGTGACGGGCTGGGCTGGCTACTGTGCACTTGCGGCCCAAGTGCACAATAAGCCACTGCCCCTTTTCTTTTTCTTTTCTCTTTTCTCTTATTTCTGCTGTTCTGCAAATTGTTTTAGCACTAAATGAATTTTAATAAATGTGTGACTTGGCTCAAACGTTACTGTGCATTATTCTCAACCACCAAAAATTGGTTTGGGTAAAACATGATTTCATTTGTAATTCTTATTAAATAAAATGATATTAAATGTTGCTGCTAGCTACTGTTTGCGGTTGATGGAGTCACTTAGGCATTTTTAGTAATGTTGTTTTACTGATCATAATTAGTTATGAATTATTTCCTATTTAATGAACATTTTAGTTTCTGGTTTAGAACAACTTTTATTTTCACTTTAGATTTGAATTGCAAGTTTAAATTGGAATTTGAAATGAGATATGATGCAATGATGCTCAAGCATGGTTAATCATAATGACATGGCATTATCAAAGGGGTGATTACTGTAGTTATTACATGGGGGCGTTACAATTCTCCTCCTCTAACAAGAATTCTCGTCCCGAGAATTAAGAGGAAGACTGAAAGAAAGCAGGGTATTCTTCACAAAGACGGTCCTCGCGTTCCCAAGTGGCTTCATCCTCAGAATGATTTGACCACTGAACCTTGAGGAACTTGATCGACTTTTGAAGAGTCCGACGTTCAGTTTGATCAAGAACGCGGATCGGATATTCTGGATAAGACAGATCTTCTCGAAATTCAAGTACCTCATGATCCACAGCTCGGATAGGATCCTTAAAACAGCGACGAAGTTGCGACACATGAAAGACATCATGCACTTGAGAAAGGTTTGGCGGCAATTCCAATAGATATGCCACTTCTCCTCGATGAGCGAGAATGCGGAACGGGCCAATATAGCGAGGAGCTAACTTGCCCTTGATTCCGAACCGATGAGTGCCCTTCATCGGAGTGACACGAAGGTAAGCTTGCTCACCAGGCTGATAGACCATTACCTTGTGCTTTCGGTCATACTTGCTCTTCTGACGAGACCGAGCAGTTTTCAGATGTTCACAGACAATGCGGACTTGTTCTTCAGCTTGTTGAATAATGTCCGGTCCAACGAGTGAACGTTCCCCAGTTTCTGACCAATTCAGAGGGGTTCGACACTTACGTCCATAGAGAACTTCAAACGGTGCCATCTTCAGACTAGCTTGATAGCCATTGTTGTAAGAGAATTCGGCATATGGGAGAGATTCTTCCCATTTCTTACCGAATGAGATGACGCAAGCTCGAAGCATATCTTCAAGCACTTGGTTAACTCTTTCGACTTGACCCTGAGACTGAGGGTGATAAGCAGTGCTAAAAGACAGATGAGTTCCCATGGCTTCTTGGAAACTACTCCAAAACCTGGAAGTAAAGAGGCTGCCACGATCTGAACTGATCTCCAACGGAACACCGTGGAGTGACACAATTCTGGAAACATACAAGTCTGCTAACTGACTAGCAGTGATTGTCTCCTTGACAGGCAGAAAGTGAGCAACCTTTGAGAATCGGTCGATGACGACAAAGATAGCATCATGACCCTTCTGCGATCTGGGAAAACCAGTAATGAAGTCTATTTGGACTTTGTCCCATTTCCATTCCGGAATTTCAAGGGGTTGCAGAGTTCCAGCAGGCCTTTGATGTTCTGCTTTGATGCGACGGCAAACGTCACACTCAGCAACATATTTAGCAATATCATGTTTCATATCGGGCCACCAGTACCGCTGATGAATGTCTTGGTACATTTTGGTACTACCAGGGTGAATAGTCAAAGGCGTGTCATGTGCTTCTTTCATAACATCCAAACGAGAGTCCAGATTATGCCTTCTGGGGACCACTAGGCGGCCTTTGAAGAACAAGGCACCATCCTCACCAACATGGTAGAATGAGGGATTACCCTTGGAGAGGTATTTCTTAATCTTCTCCACTTCAGAGTCATAATTCTGTCTGGTCTTGATGTTGCGCTCGAGGTCTGGCTCAACCTCCAGGGTATTGAGATAACCCTGAGGAACAATGTGAAGGTTCAATTTGCGAAGCTCTTCATATAGCATAGGTTGCGCTTCCTGAACCATGAGGTTGTTGCAATAAGCCTTGCGGCTCAAAGCATCGGCCATTACATTAGCCTTGCCAGGGGTGTAGGAGATATTCATATCATAATCGGCTACTGTCTCGAGCCATCTTTGTTGACGAAGGTTCAGGTCTGGCTGAGTATATAGATACTTCAAACTCTTATGATCCGTGTATATCTTGCAACGATTATCAAGGAGGTAATGTCGCCATAGCTTTAGAGCATAAATAACTGCAGCAAGCTCGAGATCATGTACCGGATAATTCTCCTCGTGAGGACGTAATTGACGAGAGCCATAAGCATTTACTTTGCGCTCTTGCATTAGGACACAGCCTAATCCTTGACGAGATGCATCGCAATAAATCAAGAAGTCCTTTTGAGAATCCGGGGGTGCTAACACTGGGGCAGATGTCAACTTATCTTTAAGTGTCTGAAAGCTTTCTTGACATTTTTCTGTCCATTCAAATTTAACACCCTTGTGGAGCAGGTCAGTCAATGGCTTGGCAATCTTCGAGAAGTTCTCGACGAATCGGCGGCAATAACTAGCGAGTCCGAGAAAACTCCTGACTTGCTTGACGTTCTTCGGGGGAGTCCAGTCAAGAATAGCCTGAACTAGCTCGGGGTTAACGGCAATGCCATCTTTGGAAATCACGTGACCAAGATAAGTCACCTCGGATAACCAAAATTCACACTTAGAGTACTTAGCATATAACTGGTGTTCTCGCAGCTTCTCCAATACAAGCCGAAGATGTTCGGCGTGTTCTTCTTCATTCTTGGAAAATATAAGGATATCATCCAAGTAGACCACGACGAACTTGTCGAGGTAGTCCATGAAGATATAGTTCATCAATCGGGAGAAGGTTGCTGGAGCATTAGTTAATCCGAAGGACATAACAGTGTACTCGTATGATCCATAGCGAGTAACGAAAGCAGTCATCGGAATATCCTCCTTTCGAACTCGGATCTGATGATAACCCAACCTCAAGTCGAGTTTCGAGAACACAGAGGATCCAGCAAGCTGATCATAAAGATCGTTGATCCGGGGCAGTGGATATTTGTTCTGGATTGTTGCTTGGTTAATGGGACGATAGTCCTGAACCAGTCGGTTAGTTCCATCCTTCTTCTTAACAAAGAGAGAAGGTGCTCCCCAAGCAGAGGAACTGGGGCGGATGAAACCCTTTTTTAGTGACTTGTCGATTTCTTCCTTAAGCTGGAGAAGTTCATGCGGAGGCATCTTATAAGGACGCTTCGCAATAGGGGTAGTGCCAGGCTTCAAGTCGATGACGAACTCGACAGCTCTAACCGGGGGTATTCCTGGAAGTTCTTCCGGAAAGACGTCCGGAAAGTCACGGACGACCGGAACGTTCCCAATTCCCTCAAGAGGTGAGGCGTTCAAAGCATTCAGAGCATATATCTGAGCTTCGGCATTCTGAGTAATGCGGGCGGTGTAGTTCACTATCTCATCTGAGGGGTGTAGGAGTTGGATGATTTTGGTGGCACAATTGATCGAAGCAGTGTGAGCTTTCAACCAATCCATTCCCAGAATGAGGTCTATGGTGGAAGAGTTCAATACAATGGGTGAAACAAGAAATTCCAATCCTTTGATTTCAACAGGGATATTGCGTGCTATCATGGAGGTTTGACAACGGCCACTGGGGGTTTTAACGACCAGTGGGGTATGCATCTCCTCATATTGTATGCTATGGTTAAATGCAAATTTCCCCAACATGAATGAATGTGATGCTCCTGAATCAAATAAAACAGAAGTAGGTACTGAGTTAACGAGGAGGGTACCCATCACAGTAGCAGGCTGATCCTGAACTTCTTCAATGTCAATATTGTAAGCATGTCCACGACCATAAGCAACAGACCCAGTATTATAGTTGCGGGTCTGATTGTTGCCACGACCATTGCCACGGCCATTACGAGGAAATGCCAACTGATTCTGATTCTGGCGGCAGTCCTTAGCAAGGTGACCTGGTTTGCGGCACTTGAAGCATAGACCATCTTCAGGACGAAGAGGAGCTACACGCAGTGGAGCAGCTTGAACTCTTGGTTGCCTCGGTGGTGGAGGAGGCAGATGGGGTGCAGCATAAGAGGGTCTTGGCGCAGGGGCAGCTGGATGGTACACACTATTGGGAATCCAGATACGACACTTCTGTGTTGGGCTCGAAGATGAGCCAATGTCACGATAACGCTTCTGCGACTCCTTGTGCTTGATCTGAGCGGTCTCAACCAGAATAGCCTTGTTCACGAGAGTGGCAAAGTCGGTGAAGTCTTGAGCAGCAAGTGCAAGCTCGAGGTCTGGGTGGAGTCCACTACGGAACTTCTCCTGTCTACGAGCATCAGTTGGAATGTCTTCTTCAGCATAGCGGGATAAGTTAAGGAACTCCCGCTGATAGGCTTCGACGGTCTTGTTGCCCTGAACGAGGTTGCGGAACTCGGTCTTCTTCCGATCTATGATCCCCTGAGGAATATAGCGAGCACGGAAGGCAGTCTGAAACTCATCCCATGTAACGATTGTCCCAGCAGGCAGTGTACGCTTGTGAGTGGACCACCATTGAGCAGCGGGGCCCTTCAGGAAGTAGGTCGCGAAGGCGACAAGGCTTTCAGGGGCGACATTGGCAGACTCCATCTCAAAAGCGATGTCGCGGAGCCAGTCATCGGCATCCAGTGGCTGATCAGAGTTACGGAAAATAGTGGGGTTGAGACGCACAAACTCTGACAGTGTTATTGAAGCTGGGTTGTGGTTCTGATTGTTCTGATGCGGAAACTGAGCCATAATATTAGTCATAAACTGACGGTTCAGCTCGAATTGTTGCATCATTGCGGCCATGTAGTCGGGCGGTGGTGGCTGCTCAGGGGCACGACCACGACCACGACCACCTGGTCTAACCATCCTGCTAAAATTTCAACAGGGGGGCAATTTAGTAATAACAATTGTAAGTGTTTAGCGACAAACATGATGTAACACGACAATGAATAAGTAGTGCATCAATACATAGTAATAGTCAATTACGACATACAGATCCATACACAGAGTCGGTTACATGCGGACAGCATAACGGCGTAAAATTAAGGAAAAAGACATACTAGGCGGCGCGCAGGCACGCGGTGAGGAACTACACAACGAGACATAGCAAAGGCTACATCAACGTCGGGGAAAACCACTGAAACGGGGTAACTGCAAGTGCAAGTGCGGACGATGAATCTCTGTAGCAGAAAGGTCCTGCTCTCCGTGTGCACTCTGATGCAGAACCCGGTCTCGAACTGAAAGAAGAGGTCCATGCGCAGGCCTGTGACCTCCAACAGCAGGCCAATCGATACCTGCCGGCATCTGAGTCCTGCGCGGGTAAAGGATATACTCCGGATGTATCCCTGCACGAACAGCTGGTAGCAACTGTGTCATAGCATCGTAGAGACGTGCTTGAGTGGCAAATAGCTCGACTGTAAGAGCCCGGTTAGTGCGATCCAGAGCCTGAGTGCACTGAATCAACACGTGCGGGTCGTATCGACGACGCTCGTAAGGGGCACAGATAGCTGTGTAGTATCCAGTAGCATCTCCAGTAGGCGCATACGGAATGTATTGGAACTCAGAGGCATCCAAGCTACTATGCTCTCCACGGAGTCGTGCGACAGCAGAATAGGCAGCATCATGGACTGCCATCTCAATCATCACACCGATACCGTGAAAAAGGTGCAACTCGGTGTCTGAGTCATCTCGCTGATCATAGATACGAACATCAGCATGGTACTGCTCCTGGTTGAACTCGCGGTAATCCTCGTAAACCATATACTCGGGGTACCAGCGGTAGCCAAGTCTGGTCAGGAGGGCGATCAGGACAGCTGGAAAACCAGGGGCATCACGAGACCAAGTGCGAAGCACAAGCTGCGTCGCAGGGCGCGGTGGAAACAGGCGATCCATCTGAAACAGAGGAAACTTAGGATTGTCAAATGACAATGAGAAGTATAACAACTTGGAGAGAAAGGTTTAGCGAACCAAAGTAAAGGAGAATATGATTATCAGGCTAATCAGATCAATGATAAGGAACAAGCACAGATAATCCAGCTCTCCGGGTGGACGAGATTACGAGATCCTAGTGTCGGCGTTAGTAAAATTCATTTAACCCGAAAGGAAGAGAGTTCAGAGTCCCAGAGTATAGAAGAGAAATAAAAGATCCTAATACCACCTAGTTGGCGACGTGGGCCCGTAAGCCACACAGCCATGTTAGTAAAATAGTTTTCGGAAACACTAGACTCAACTACGGCCAAGGAGTTGGATAGGGGCTTCCTACAGGCAGTCGGCTCTGATACCAACTTGTGACGCCCCCGACTTAATCGTGCACTAATCATACACGCAAACGTGCACGATCAAGCACAGGGACTCACGGGAAGATATCACAACACAACTCTAAACTCAAATAATAAGCATAAATCATCATATTACAAGCCAGGGGTCACGAGGACCCGAATACATAAGTCATACACACAAATGATATCTGAGTACAGACATAGTTAGTCGAGTTTTGCCTTAAGAAGGCTAGCACAAACAACGATACAGATCGAAAAGGCGAAGGCCTCCTGCCTAGGGCCTCCTAACTACTCCTGGTCGGCTGGATCAACCCAGTAGTAAGTGCCGTCGGGACCCTCCTGGTAGTAAGCTTCGGCAGTGTCGTCTGGCTCCTGGGCTCCGTCGTCTGATGTATCATCATATAGGTATGGGGGAAAAAGAATAGCAGAGCAACCGTGAGTACTCATCCAAAGTACTCGCAAGACTGACATCAGAACTATGCTAAATATGCATTGGTATCAAATGAAAAGGCTGTATCTGTGGACTATATAGCAGAAATGCCAGAAGAGAGAAAGGCCTAGCCTATCGAAGACTAGCATCTTCAAGTAGTCTTGCAGCATCAGAAGAGAGTAGATAATAGTAGCATACATGTGGATATACAACAGCAATGCCCTGAGATCCTTTCTCGACTCCCTGCGAGAAAGCGGTCCCGAGAGCATTATTAACAGTTTAATATGAATCATCATCAATTTGTAGTTGTCATAGATCCGGGCACAACTCCGAGCGTCCTGTTACCGTGGACACGGCTATTCGAATAGATAACTTCCCTGCAGGGGTGCACTACTGATACCCAACACGCTCGATTAACTCCGGCCGGACACACTGGCTGGGTAATGCCCGGCCTCGGCTGATCGACACATCGCAGCCCGACCTAGAGCTCAGCAGAGAGGTCAACACGCCGGTCTAAATCCTAAGCACAAAGGGGTCTTGGGCCATCGCCCTTTGCACTCCTGCACGTTGCGAGGGTAGCCGGGGCCCAGGCGCGACAGTGAATACACCAGTGACGTAACCAGCCCACCCCAACCAGCCCGCATCTCTGAGCTGTGACGTCTGAAGAGCTTTCGGCTGATACTACGGTGTAGAGGGCCCCATTAAACCATTATCCCACGTGGTGGTAGTGCGAAATGGGCACGACGACCCACTCAGATCAAATACCCAGTTCCGTTAGGCGTATTTAGTATCGCGCGGGTGCTCTTGGAGCCGACCCGTCTTTAATGATATTCGCTCGCGGGCACCCTTGGGGCCAGCCCGACTTTACATTTCCCCGCGGGTACCTCTCAAGGTGGACCCGCCTGTAACAAAGGTCAAAGTAACCGTGTGTCCAAGTAACGAGGAGGAATCCGAGGAATCACCCTCGATGGATTCCCACTCGAGGAGTTGCGCGACGGTAGCTTAGCGGAGGTGATGTAAGAGGAATCACCCTCGATAACACACATCCGTTAGCTATTCCACAGAGGCATCATCGGAAGTGAACTAAGAGGTATCACCCCCGGCACTCGATGCCAACTCTGCAGTGTCGAACAATTTCGGGGTGTGCGGTGATGTGCTGCTCTCAGCCCGTCGAACATTCGATCGGGGCACAGATGCTAAAGTGGAGCTACTACAACAAGGGAGAGGGGCCACAGATGGTTTTCCATCCAACCTATAATAAGCAGTTTGGATAATAAGACAGGTATCAACACAAGTTACAAGGACAGGCTATGCATCAGATTAGGATAAATCAAAATAGCAGCAATTTCTAATGCAAGCAGGAGGAAGAAGGAATGGATGATATAGGCATGCGCCAAGGGGGTTTGCTTGCCTGGAAGCTCTGCTGAGAGAGGCTGATCGTCAGACGGCTGCTCGTCGGGGGTGTAGTCGAACTCTGCTGGGACGGCGTCGGTCTCGGCGTCTATCGAGAGAGAAGGAGGGGGAAGAAACAATAAATTTCACGGCAAAATGCAATCACTATGCATGACAAGCCTAAAATGATATGCAGATGTGTTTTATTGCCTAACTAAATGATTTAGTTAATTTAGGAATTTATCTGGATTTATCTAATTAAAGTTGTGCACTATTCATTTATTGAAAACAGTCAAAATGTTCCATGTTCAGCTAGCTAGGAGTGTTGGACAGGTGTTTTGATTACATATTTAGAATCTTCATATTTTTCTGATCATTTTATATATATAAATTATTTTCATCTGACTTACGGTTTAAAAGATATGATTTTCTAAAGTTTTATTCATTTTCTGGAATTATTTTAAATATTTAATTCAACATTATCCAAAACAGTGTTGGGATGATGTCAGCATGACGCAATGCTGACGTCAGCGGTCAACAGAGACGCTGACCAGTCAATCTGACGGGTGGGTCCCACCTGTCATAGACAGTGGGCTAATTAATCTAATTAACAGACTAATTAACTAGGTGGGGCCTGCTGGTCAGTGGGTAATCAGCATTTTAATTATTCATTTAACTAATTAACAATTTACCTATTTATAAAAATCATTTTAATGGCTAGGCCCCACATGTCAGTGGGTCACCGTGCCCAGTTAGCAACGCTGACTGGTCAACGGGGCCCACGGCCCCACCAGCCAGTGTCACTGGAAGTGGGCCAGGGGCTGCCCCGTCAGCCGGCGACCGGCGACTCGCCGGAATCACACCGGCGAGCGTGCTCGCGGCGGCGCGGCCACGGGAGGTGGCCGGAAAACGCGTAGGGGGCACCATTTTGGTCGCGGCTGGTCGCGTTCGAACGGCACGACGACGACGCGTCGAATGGTGGCGGTCTCGCGGGCTGAAACGGCCGAACTTGAACGCTAGGAGCTCGCCGGCGGCGAGGCACTTCGGGCGAACGACGGGAACGCGGCTGCGGCGTGCAATCGAGCAAGAGGAGGGGCTAGGCAGACCCTACTCGACGCGGTGAGCACAACGGACACATGACCGTGACCATTTGGTCACCGGGGGCTCGCCGGCGACGTGCTACATGGCGGCGGCTTCGGGCACAGGCGAATCGGCGGCTAGCGGTGCAGGCAAGCTCAGAGGAAGAGAGGGGGAGACGTGGAGCTCACCGGGGAGGCTTAAGGAGGCCCGGCGATAGTTTAGGAGCAGCAGAGGCGGTCGGAGACGGCGGAGTTCGACGGCGGCCGTGCGGCGATGAAGAGCTCGGGGAGGTCGCTGCAAAGGCGCCGAGCTCCAAGTGGGCGGTGCAGAGGGGGTAGTCGAGGATGGCGGCGACGATGGGCTAGTCGGAACGGCAATCGGGGCACGGTGGCCGCGGGATCGAGCGACGGCGGCGATGAAGCTTTCGGGTGGGGAGAGATCGAGCGCGTGCGAGAGGGGAGAGGGGGAAATGGGCGCTAGGGTTTCGCCCAGGGGGTCCGTGGCGATGCTCTTAACCTCCCCGCAGCGGCAGCGGCGCCGGGGGATGGCCGACAGCTGGCCATCGCCGGCCGGACGCGCGCGCGCTGACGCGTGCGGGAGGAGGGGGACGACCGCGGTGACGGGCTGGGCTGGCTACTGTGCACTTGCGGCCCAAGTGCACAATAAGCCACTGCCCCTTTTCTTTTTCTTTTCTCTTTTCTCTTATTTCTGCTGTTCTGCAAATTGTTTTAGCACTAAATGAATTTTAATAAATGTGTGACTTGGCTCAAACGTTACTGTGCATTATTCTCAACCACCAAAAATTGGTTTGGGTAAAACATGATTTCATTTGTAATTCTTATTAAATAAAATGATATTAAATGTTGCTGCTAGCTACTGTTTGCGGTTGATGGAGTCACTTAGGCATTTTTAGTAATGTTGTTTTACTGATCATAATTAGTTATGAATTATTTCCTATTTAATGAACATTTTAGTTTCTGGTTTAGAACAACTTTTATTTTCACTTTAGATTTGAATTGCAAGTTTAAATTGGAATTTGAAATGAGATATGATGCAATGATGCTCAAGCATGGTTAATCATAATGACATGGCATTATCAAAGGGGTGATTACTGTAGCTATTACATGGGGGCGTTACAGCATGACAAGAATACATCAATTGCATTTTTTCGTGTTTGACATTGATAAACATGTGTTACCAAAAACTCTCACCTATGTAGCGACACACTTGTCTCAACGTATTCCGGCGGGGTGCGTTGTTGTACTCCAAATTGCTTTGAAACACGATGTGGAAGATGCCACTCGACCGCAAAAAAGCATATCATGGGACACCGCATACGCCATAGATGTTGGTCACGAAAGCACATATTGCTTAAAGGGAACTGCCTAAGTACCATGTATGGCCTCCAATTGACCTACATCAGAACGTTTCACTAGCTCGTGCAAAAAAAAAAACAAGAATGGCAAAGCATCTAAATAATTACCTGATTATAAGTCAGCATGTCAAGCTCGCTTATGTATGCCTTGTACCGCCCCATGGCCGTGGCAGAAGACACTTGCACATTAGCCCATGTGTGTGCGATAGTGGGGTACCGCTCCTCATCCCCGTCAAAAGGACACTCCCAAGGTTCATCCGGAGCAATGGTGACGTTACGGCCTACAGGGAAACGCTCCCACATCCAAATCTGTAGGGCCCAAACAAAACCACCAAGAGTCGATGTCGGCTTACTCCTCATACATGCTCCGTCCAACTGCACATTTGTTCAAACGTTAAACGATCACACGCAAACATATATTCTAAATAATGAAATGCATCTTACTAAGCTTTACCTGACGGTACAAGAAAGCTAGTGCCGCCGACCCCCAACTCCACTTAACATCCCAGTTACGAAGAGGGTCCAAGAACATCCATGAGGCTATGTCCCCCGTGCCATCCGGAAATACCACTTGGGTCAAAAGATTCCATAAGTAAGCCCTGGCGTGCATCTCCACAACAGCCGGACTAGCATTCCGTGGGCACTCGTAAAAATGCTCTCGTATCCATGAGAATAACACACCGGATGACCTAGGATCTTTCTTGGTTTCATGAATCCACGGTGGTGGTTCAACACCAACCAAACCTGCAACACGTTGTCGCCATCCCTCAGACTTCACCTTCCCGGTAAGAGCCCTGCCCTCGATCGGTAGCCCGGAGATCATCGCAATATCCTCCAAAGTGATGGTCATCTCACCAAGAGCAAAGTGGAAAGAGTGCGTCTCCGGCCTCCAACGGTCCGTAAGTGCGGTAATGGCCGTTGAGTTCAGCCATGGCGGTGTGCCTTTAAAGTTGAGCACAAACGGAAGAAGATCCATTCTTCTAAAATAAGGCTCGTATCGACGGTCATATTTGAGAGATTCACGCGGGTTGTGGCCCCTCAAACGAAGAACCGGTGGAACCTAAAAAAACAAAAGCACAATTTAGTTACTTCTCTCAACTTGTCACAAAATGGAAATCAAACAATGTAGATACATCATTACCTCCCCTCTTTCCACTAGCACAGCACGATGCTTCTTCTCGTAAAAATCATCAAGTCTGGGATATTTATCCGGCTCAAACATCCTACATAATAAATTTACCAACATATGATTTTATGATTCAACATAACAAATACTACATTACTAAATTTACCAACATATATCTATTATAAATTTACCAACATATATCTATAATAAATTTACCAACATATATCTATATCTAATACTACATATATCTATATCAACATATATCTAAATTTACCTACATAATAAATTTACAAACATATATCTATATCTAATACTACATTACTATCCTAACAAATACTTCAACACAATTAATATATTCTTCAAACAAATCACAAATCAACAAATTTAGGGTTCCACCATCTTTCAAAAAATACATCTACAATATTGAATATTGACTGAAAAAAATTGGAGGAATGGAAGGAGAATACCTCAAGCAACTTGGGGCCGGTCAGATCTACTATTTTTTATGGACAAATTGGTAGATTGAGATGGGATTTGGTGGAGAAGGAGAGAGGGGCGGAAGAACTGCCGCCGGGTGAGGGAAGAAGGGGATGGGATGAGCCCAGATGCGGCCCCGCGCGGCTGACTTAATGCACACTAGAAACGCCAGGGTCCCTGGCGTTTCTTGAACGCAGCAGAGCTCGGCATTTCCGGCCTGCTACGTCACCAGACGCCTGACAGTGGGCCAGGGAAGCAACGCTTCAAGGGACGGCGTTTCTATGTCCAGTGGAAACGCAGCAGAGCTCGGCGTTTCTACGTGCATTGGCAACGCCGCGGTCTCTGGCGTTTCCCAAAAGGTCAGATCGTGAAATTTGTTCCGATCGAGTCCGGTGTGTGACGAACTTCGCTGACAAGGTCAAAACAGTGATTTCGTCCGAGTATTCCAGGACTTAAGAGCAAACAAGTGAGTGATTTCTTGAGGTATGATAATATTGTTGCTAATTCTCCTTCCCTCAATAAAAGCCTGTTGAGATTGATGTATATAGTTTGGGAGGTGAGGCTTAAGCCTATTAGCTAAAGACTTTGCAATGATTTTGTACACAATATTAAAGAGACAAATAGGTCTAAAGTGTGCAGGGGTAGTACAAACAAGCTTTTTGGGGATCAAGGCAATATTTGTATTATTAATATGTTTAGGCATCACTCTAGAAAGATAGAATTGTCTTACTAGATTAGTGATGTCATCTCCTATCCAATCCCAAGCTGCGAGATAAAATGCCACATTCAATCCATCTGGGCTAGGTGATGCATTTGGTCTCATTTCCTTCAGTATGCTCCAAATTTCCTGTTTATCTGGTATGGTGTTTATGAAGTCTCGTTGATCAACATCTGGTATAGTCTCCAAGTATGGTCTCCCATGATCTGCATTGTTAACCCCAAAAACATCTTTGAAGTAATCAACAAAGGTTTGAGCAATTTTGTTAGGGTTGAAGTGAGTAATATTATTGCTATCCTTGATTGAGACTATTTGATTCTTCCTTCGCCTTTTGAGGACAGAATGGTGAAAGAAGCTTGTGTTTCTATCCCCTTTTGTTGCCCAATGCTTTTTAGCTCGCTGGCTGAATATGTCAACCAAAGAAGCTTCTAAATTGTGGTCTTGCTCGTGTATGGCCTTCATTTGGATGTTCTTGATTTGCTCTTCCAAAGAATTGAGCTCCTGCTGAAGAGATTTTTTTTCTTTTTACACCATTTTTTTAGAGAGCCTCTAAGGTGATTAGTTCTAGCATAGAAAGGGCGATGAGCAGTGCTACTCCAAGAAGCTTTAGCATATGCATGAAAATCCTTTTCCATAAGCCACCAATTTTCAAATTTAAACTTTGTAAAGGTTTCTTAAATTTACCATCCGTGGATATGAGAATTGGAGCATGATCACTAATAGTGATAGGTAGATTGTAAACATTAGTAATCGGATACAAGGCACACCATTCAGCATTGACCAAGCAACTATCAAGTTGCTGAAAAATAGGCATGGCAGTATAGTGTTTATTAGTCCAAGTGTAAGCTGATATCCCAAATCGAAGAAGCCACAATTTTGACAATATTACGAAAAGCACTGATACGATTAGTATTAACATGATGGGAGCTTTTGTCCATATTATACAACAAGTCATTCATGTCTCCCATACAAACTACTGGCTTGTTGGCATTATCATACACAAAAGAAGCCAAAAGATCCTAGATTTGACTAGTCTGCTTATGGTAAGGATCCCCATAAACACAAACCAATACAAATTCCTCTCTGGAAGCTACATTGACTACCAAAGCCAGAATGACATGGAAGTTAGAGATATGTACATGTACTTGAAGATCTGCACTCCACATCAGCCACAGTCCCCTGCTACTTCTTGAGCATGCGTTGGTTTTCCCTTGAAGAGGAAAGGGTGATGCAGCAAAGTAGATAAGTATTTCCCTCAGTTGTTGAGAACCAAGGTATCAATTCAGTAGGAGATACAAGCAAGTCCCCAATAGATGTACCTACACAAATAATCAAACACTTGCACCCAACGCTATAAAGGGGTTGTCAATCCCTTCACGGTTACTTGCAAGGATGAGATCTGATAGAGATAGATAGATAGGATTGCTAAAACGAAAAGTAAAACAAAAGTAAAAAGATTGCAACAAGGTATTTTTGGTTTATAGATCTGAAAATATAATGTGGAAAATAGACCCGGGGGCCATAGGTTTCACTAAAGGCTTCTCTCATGAAGGAAAATAATACGGTGGGTGAACAAATTACTGTCGAGCAATTGATAGAAAAGCGAATAATTATGAAGATATCCAAGGCAATGATTATGCATATAGGCATCACGTCCGTGTCAAGTAGACCGAAACGATTCTGCATCTACTACTATTACTCCACACATCGACCGACTCCTGCCTGCATCTAGAGTATTAAGTTCATGAAGAACAGAGTAACGCATTAGGTAAGATGACATGATGTAGAGGGATAAACTCAAGCAATATGATGAAAACCCCATCTTTTTATCCTCGATGGCAACAATACAATACGTGCCTCGCTACCCCTACTTTGTCACTGGGTGAGGACACCGCAAGATTGAACCCAAAACTAAGTACTTCTCCCATTGCAAGAATTACCAATCTAGTTGGCCAAACCAAACCAATAACTCGAAGAGACTTGCAAAGATATGAAATCATGCATATAAGAATTCAGAGAAGATTCAAATAATATTCATAGATAATCTGAACACAAACCCACAATTCATCGGATCTCGACAAACACACCGCAAAAGAGTATTACATCGGATAGATCTCCATGAAGATCATGAAGAACATGGTATTGAAGAACAAAGAGAGAGAAGAAGCCATCTAGCTACTAGCTATGGACCCGAAGGTCTATGGTGAACTACTCACGCATCATCGGAGGGGCAATGGAGTTGATGTAGATGCCCTCCGTGATCGATTCCCCCTCCGGCAGATTATCGGAAAAGGCTCCAAGATTGGATCTCACGGGAACAGAGGCTTCCGGCGGCGGAAAAGTATTTTCGTGGCTCTCTTTGGTATCCAGGGAATATTTGGGAATTTATAGGCCGAAGAATAGGGTTAGGAGGGCTGCCGTGGGGCCACAAGCCAGGGGGGCGCCCCCCCTAGGGCGCGCCCTTGTGGCTTGTGACGCCACGTCAGGTCTCCTGCCTTCATAAGATTCAAAACAAAAGTCTAATATTGACATAAAAACAGTAATACTTCGAGCATACCAACAAGGCAATTGTGTCCTTTCAAAATAGCATGGCCTTAGAAAGTTATCCCTACAAAATCATATGGTCTGGCTATGCTCCATCTTCCCCACACAAAGTATCTAAATCATGCACAACCCCGATGACAAGTCAAGCAATTGTTTCACACTTTTTATGTTCTCAAACCTTTTCAACTCTCACGCAATACATGAGCGTGAGCCATGGATATAGCACTATAGGTGGAATAGAATATGGTGGAGGTTGTGAGGAAAAAGGAGAAAATAGTCTCACATCAACTAGGCGTATCAACGGGCTATGGAGATGCCCATCAATAGATATCAATGTGAGTGAGTAGGGATTGCCATGCAACAAATGCACTAGAGCTATAAGTGTATGAAAGCTCAAAAAGAAAACTAAGTGGTTGTGCATATGATGAACAATTCCACTAGCTATATGAAAGTGACAAAATAGGAGACTCTCTATCATGAAGATCATGGTGCTACTTTGAAGCACAAGTGTGGAAAAAGATAGTAGCATTGTCCCTTCTCTCTTTCTCTCATTTTTTTCCTTTTTTTATTTTTTTATTTTATTTATTTTGGTGGGCATCTTTGGCCTCTTTTATTATTTTATTTGGGCTTCGCTGGCCTCTTTTATTTTTTGTAAAGTCCGGAGACTCATCCCAACTTGTGAGGGATTCATAGCTTCCATCATCCTTTTCTCACACGGGACAAATGCTCTAATAATGGAAATCATCACACTTTTACTTACTTACAACTCGATACCTAGAACAAAATATGACTCTATATGCAATATGAAAGTGATGGTGCATGTCATGAAAAACGGAACGATGGAAGTTGCATGGCAATATATCTCGGAATGGCTATGGAAATGCCATAATAGGTAGGTATGGTGGCTGTTTTGAGGAAAATATATGGTGGCTGTTTTGAGGAAGGTGGGTTTAATGCACCGGCGAAAGTTGCGCGGTACTAGAGAGGCTAGCAAAGGTGGAAGGGTGAGAGTGCGTATAATCCATGGACTCAACATTAGTCATAAAGAACTCACATACTTATTGCAAAAGTCTATTAGTTATCGAAGCAAAGTATTAGACGCATGCTCCTAGGGGAGAGGTTGGTAGGAGTTAACCATCGCGCGCTCCCGACCCTCACACAAAGGTTGACAATCATTAAACAAATCATGCTCCGACTTCGTTACATAACGGTTCACCATACGTGCATCCTACGGGAATCACAAACTTTAACACAAGTATTTCATCCAATTCACAATTACTCACTAGCATGACTCTCATATTACCATCTTCATATCTCAAAACTATATGCAAGGAATCAAACTTCTCATAGTATTCAATGCACTTAATATGAAAGTTTTTATTATATCCCTCTTGGATGCCCATTATATTAGGACTAAATTCATAACCTAAACCAATTACCATGCTGTTTAAAGACTCTCAAAATAATATAAGTGAGGTACGAGAGTTCAATAATTTCTATAAAATAAAACACCACCGTGCTCTAAAAAGATATAAGTGAAGCACTAGAGCAACATTGCCTAGCTCAAAAGATGTAAGTGAAGCACATAGAGTATTCTAATAAATTCATGATTCAGCGTGTCTCTCTCAAAAGATGTGTGCAGCAAGGATGATTGTGGCAAACTAAAAAGCAAAGACTCATATCATACAAGACGCTCCAAGCAAAACACATATCATGTGGTGAATAAAAATATAGCCTCAAGTAAATTTACCGATGGATTGAAGACGAAAGAGGGGATGCCTTCCGAGGCATCCCCAAGCTTAGGCTCTTTGGTATCATTGAATATGGCTTGGGGTGCCTTGGGCATCCCCAAGCTTAGGCTCTTGCCACTCCTTATTCCATAGTCCATCAAATCTTTACCCAAAACTTGAAAACTTCACAACACAAAACTCAACAGAAAACTCATGAGATCCGTTAGTAGAAGAAAAATAAATCACCACTTTAGGTACTGTTGTGAACTCATTCTTTATTTATTTTGGTGTAATATCTACTGTATTCCAACTTCTCCATGGTTCATACCCCCCGATACAACCCATAGATACATCAAAATAAGCAAACAACACAAAGAAAACAGAATCTGTCTAAAACAGAACAGTCTGTAGCAATCTATAGACTTCAAATACTTCTGTAACTCCAAAAATTCTGAAACATTAGGACAATCAGGGAAATTTGTATATAAATCTTGTGTAAAAATTTCAGATCAAAAGCACGTTCCAGTGAATTTACAAAATTCCTGGGCTGAGAGCAAAAGTTTCTGTTTTTCAGCAAAATCAAATCACAAACAGCGTAGACCATCCCAAAGGTCTTACTTGGCTCAAACACTAATTTAAACAAGAAAACACAATTACTACAGAGGTAATAATGTGCAAAACACTCAAAAACAGAAGCAAAAACAAAAGCATAAAAATAAAATTGGGTTGCCTCCCAACAAGCGCTATTGTTTAACGCCCCTAGCTAGGCATAACGCAATAGATCTAGGTATTGTCATCTTTGGTATGCAACTCCTCAATTGCACACTTATAAACTCTAGGAGATTCTTTGGTTTTATCAATGATCATACTCCTAGGCAAGAAGTCAAGAAATTCACTTGTAGCAATTGGTTCCCGGACAATATTGATAAAGTTAGGGTGAACACTTATCATCTTAAGATCTTCCCCTCTACTAGAGGATTCACCCTTATTCTTGGGAACATAAACAAACTTGGCAGTCTTAGAAGGAGGAAATTTTGGGGTGGTTTGGACAAAAGCAAAAGCGGAACCCAATTTGGTAATAATGTCCTCTAGCTTTCCAATTCTAGAGAAATCTTAATCCAATTTTTCATTAACTATGGGTTCTTTTTCCCTTAGGTTTTTAGAGTAATTCCTACCTTAGATCCATATTGAGTGATATGATTATGGATATTTTTATCCAAGTTTTCAATGAGCTCTATGGTAGCAACTTTATTTTCAATGATATCAAGCCTTCGCATCACATGTTCCAAAGTTAAGATTGTTTCATTAACCATGAGAGGGGGTGAACCTACCAAATTTGTCATAGCATTATAAGAATCAAAGGTATTGCTTCCAAAGAAATTCCCTCACGTAATGGTATCCAAAACATATCTATTCCAAGGAGAAACACCCACATAAAAATTGCGAAGGAGAACGGTAGTAGATTGCTTACGAGTAGATCTATTTTGAGCATTGCAAATTCTATACCAAGCATCTTTTAAGTTTTCTCCCTCCCTTTGCTTAAACTTAAGAACTTCATTCTCGGGAGTACTAGCGATAGTAGCAAGGCTAGCCATGAGTTTAAGCGATCTAACACACAAGCAAACGAGAAGCAAACGAAAAGACGAATGGAAGAAGGGCGAATAAAAAGGCAAATCTTTTTGGTATTTTCTGAAAATCGTTTTAGAAGTGGGGGAGAGGAAAATGAGAGGCAAATGGCAACTAATGTAAATGCAAGAGATGAGTTTGTGATGGGTACTTGGTAGGCTTGATGTAGATCTCCCCGGCAACGGCGCTAGAAATCCTTCTTACTACTTCTTGAGCATGCGTTGGTTTTCCCTTGAAGAGGAAAGGGTGATGCAGCAAAGTAGATAAGTATTTCCCTCAGTTGTTGAGAACCAAGGTATCAATCCAGTAGGAGATACAAGCAAGTCCCCAATAGATGTACCTACACAAATAATCAAACACTTGCACCCAACGCTATAAAGGGGTTGTCAATCCCTTCACGGTTACTTGCAAGGATGAGATCTGATAGAGATAGATAGATAGGATTGCTAAAACGAAAAGTAAAACAAAAGTAAAAAGATTGCAGCAAGGTATTTTTGGTTTATAGATCTGAAAATATAATGTGGAAAATAGACCCGGGGGCCATAGGTTTCACTAGAGGCTTCTCTCATGAAGGAAAATAATACGGTGGGTGAACAAATTACTGTCGAGCAATTGATAGAAAAGCGAATAATTATGAAGATATCCAAGGCAATGATTATGCATATAGGCATCACGTCCGTGTCAAGTAGACCGAAACGATTCTGCATCTACTACTATTACTCCACACATCGACCGACTCCTGCCTGCATCTAGAGTATTAAGTTCATGAAGAACAGAGTAACGCATTAGGTAAGATGACATGATGTAGAGGGATAAACTCAAGCAATATGATGAAAACCCCATCTTTTTATCCTCGATGGCAACAATACAATACGTGCCTCGCTACCCCTACTTTGTCACTGGGTGAGGACACCGCAAGATTGAACCCAAAACTAAGCACTTCTCCCATTGCAAGAATTACCAATCTAGTTGGCCAAACCAAACCAATAACTCGAAGAGACTTGCAAAGATATGAAATCATGCATATAAGAATTCAGAGAAGATTCAAATAATATTCATAGATAATCTGAACACAAACCCACAATTCATCGGATCTCGACAAACACACCGCAAAAGAGTATTACATCGGATAGATCTCCATGAAGATCATGAAGAACATGGTATTGAAGAACAAAGAGAGAGAAGAAGCCATCTAGCTACTAGCTATGGACCCGAAGGTCTATGGTGAACTACTCACGCATCATCGGAGGGGCAATGGAGTTGATGTAGATGCCCTCCGTGATCGATTCCCCCTCCGGCAGATTATCGGAAAAGGCTCCAAGATTGGATCTCACGGGAACAGAGGCTTCCGGCGGCGGAAAAGTATTTTCGTGGCTCTCTTTGGTATCCAGGGAATATTTGGGAATTTATAGGCCGAAGAATAGGGTTAGGAGGGCTGCCGTGGGGCCACAAGCCAGGGGGGCGCCCCCCCTAGGGCACGCCCTGGTGGCTTGTGACGCCACGGCAGGTCTCCTGCCTTCATCTCCAAGTCTGCTGGGTTTCTTCTGGTCCAAGAAAAATCATTCCGAAGATTTTATTCCGTTTGGACTCCGTTTAATATTCCTTATCTGCAATACTCAAAAACAAGGAAAAAACAGAAACTGGCACTAGGCTCTAGGTTAATAGGTTAGTCCCAAAAATAATATAAAATAGCATATTAATGCATATAAAACATCCAAAATAGATAATATAATAGCATGGAACAATCAAAAATTATAGATACGTTGGAGACGTATCATCCCCCTGATCATCAGTTTGAAGGTACTACAATACTATCATTCATGTCAAATCGTTGGTTTATATTAGCAGCATTGTACTTAGATGATTTGATTTCTGAAACAAAAATTACCTTGGCTCTTGTTGCGTGGATCAACCTAGCCAGGTAGCACATTTTGTTACTGTCAAGGCACTGGCCCATGCCTTGACAGTTCCATGCTATCATCTTCATGGCGCGAGTGGCGCCTTAAGGGCTGGCGCCATAGCCCCATCAATGTCCATGTTACCTTCAGGATTGGTTTCCAGCCTAGCAAGAACATCACCATTTCCATCACTGCTAACTTGAGTTTCGCTTTGAGTTTGGGTTGCAATTCTGATGCCGCTACTATTAACTTGAGCCTCCATACCCAAGTTTTCGTCACTGATTGTCGTGGCAAAGGAGGAAGCGTCATATCTAGTCCCAACAGAACCAGCACTTGGGGTAGGTGCAAAGTTCCGAATGCGCCTTGGATCATAGTCATCACCTTCTATTGAGTCTACCCTCACAGGCGATCTGCTGCAACGGGCAGGATAGGGGGTACCAGTTTTTTCCATAGTTGTGCTTCTATCATTGTCCATATGATTTCTATTGCCCATTTTCTTGGAGCGACAATGATTGTTCCTAATGGGACCGCCAGAGCGAGCGAGAGGAAACTGTGGATCACTTGGCTTGATTTACCAGGTACAAAATCACATGTGCCCCGTGAATTTGCAGGTTCATGGCCAATTTGGATCTGGCTATTCTTTTTTGCTTCATATTTTCCAACTTCACCAGTTCTGGCAGGGATCCTCATGACCGGATCTTGAGTTCCTTTGGAATGGGTATGCGTTAGCGCAGTTTGGATTCCTTCATTTGGCACCCACTTCTTGGAGACTGGCATATCCTGTAGTGTCTATTGAGGAGAGTCTCTCTTTCATGCAAGAGTTTGGGAATTGTTTAAATAGGGAGGGATTTGCTCTATGCCTCTGTTGTCATTGTGAATGCTCGCCATCTGAATACCCATGGAAGTATCTATAATCTTAGTGTTCACTGACTATATATTTTCCTGGGATTGTATTGACTGAGTTGATATGTAGTCATCCTTCGAAATTGGAGAACCACATTCATGTTGTCGAGGTGCATCTTGGGTTGAAGAAGATGTATTAAGTGGTCCTCCTTGAACTATAAGTGTCATATTCGGGTTACTCTATACTTGGTGTAGGCCCATATTTATCCCAGGTCCTTCCTGCTCCTGCAGGGCTTGTATCACACCATATTCCTCTGAAAAAGTATATGGCATTGTGTCAATTTCTCTCCCGAGTCGGCCTCCAACCTGATTGTTCTTTGCTTCCTCTTCTAGATTATACATATTTCTTTTAGTGACTTCAGACCTGTGTCCTTCCTTATTAATGATCTGCAGAGAGTGTTACCTCAGAATTACTCCGTGTGCTATGTGTCTATTATGCACATTTCTCTGGACTGTTCCACCGCCTTGACTGGTCTCACAACCTTGAATGCTAAGCGGTGAATGAATAATGCCCTCTAGCAAATTGTTTCTTTGGTCGATGGCGTTTGGGGGTTGTAATCTCTCTGAAAATCCAAATTTTCTTTATAGCTAAATCTGCATTTTATTTCCTCTAACTGAATGATGACTTGTTTGCAGATGAGGTTCTAATGTGCTACTGGTTTTTCCCTTCACTAAACATTTCCCTTGACCTTCATCACTGAACATTTTCTGAAATCTGCTCAAAATTGTTGTACTTTCTTTCCTTGGTTTGATTGTTTGCTGAGGAATTAGGTTAGGATCTAATAGCCATTCTCCATATCCGATGAAAGGTATATCGTTCACTGGCTTTCTACGCTTAGTTCTCTCCAAGATCAGTTCATTCCTGAGAGGAGAGTGTTGAACAGTATGGAACATGGTCCCACAGAACAAACAAATTATGCCTATTTTCTCATAATGTAGATATACCATTGTTGTGGAATTGTCAGGCAGAGTAAGATTGATTTTGTCTACAACTTTTTGCATCACCTTCAGTTTCACCATGCCCCAAATATATTCTGCCCTGAAAAAATCATATTAGTTTGGAGGGGATGAAATTCAGAAGGCTCACCCACTGTATACAAGATGTCCTGCAAAATTTGCAGAGATCTTCCTTCCTTAGGTATCCCATAGGCTCTTATGGTGGCATATATGTGTTCAAATCTGTAATCATCCTTTGTTTTACTCTCATCAGTTGGATCTACTCATACGTCCATTTTGCATCAAGCTTTTATATCGATATTTATTGCATTATGGGCTGTTAATATATATTATGGTACAATACTTATGCCTTTTCTCTCTTATTTTACAAGGTTTACATGAAGAGGGAGAATGCCGGCAGTTGGAATTCTGGACTGGAAAAGGAGCAAATCTGAGATACCTATTCTGCACAAGTCCAAAAGTCCTGAAAATCTACGGAGAATTATTTTGGAATATATAAAAAATATTGGGCGAAGAATATACCAGAGGGGACCCACCAGGCAGTCACAAGCCAGGGGGCGCGCCCTACCCCGCTGGGCGCGCCCCTGTGGCTTGTGGCCCACCTGGCAGGTCTTCGGTGCCCATCTTCTGCTATATGGAGGGTTTTGACCTGGAAAAAAAATCATAAGGGAGCTTTCGGGACGAAGCGCCGCCATCTCGAGGCGGAACTTGGACAGAACCAATCTAGGGCTCCGGCGGAGCTGTTCTGCCAGGGAAACTTCCCTCCCGGAGGGGCAAATCGAAGCCATCGTCATCACCAACGATCCTCTCATCGAGAGAGGGTCAATATCCATCAACATCTTCACCAGCACCATCTCCTCTTCAAACCCTAGTTCATCTCTTGTATCCGATCTTTGTCTCAAAACCTCAGATTGGTACCTGTGGGTTGCTAGTAGTGTTGATTACTCCTTGTAGTTGATGCTAGTTGGTTTACTTGGTGGAAGATCATATGTTCAGATCCTTAATGATAATTAATACTCCTCTGATTATGAACATGAATATGCTTTGTGAGTAATTACGTTTGTTCCTGAGGACATGGGATAAGTCTTGTTATAAGTAATCATGTGAATTTGGTATTCGTTCGATATTTTGATGAGATGTATGTTGTCTCTCCTCTAGTGGTGTTATGTGAACGTCGACTACATGACACTTCACCATTGTTTGGGCCTAGAGGAAGGCATTGGGGAGTAATAAGTAGATGATGGGTCGCTAGAGTGACAGAAGCTTAAACCCTAGTTTATGCGTTGCTTCGTAAGGGGCTGATTTGGATCCATATGTTTCATGCTATGGTTAGATTTATCTTAATACTTCTTTTGTAGTTGCGGATGCTTGCGAGAGAGGTTAATCATAAGTGGGAGGCTTGTCCAAGTAAGGGCAGCACCCAAGCACCGGTCCACCCACATATCAAATTATCAAAGTAACGAACGCGAATCATATGAGCATGATGAAAACTAGCTTGACAGAAATTCCCATGTGTCCTCGGGAGCGCTTTGCTTTATATAAGAGTTTGTCCAGGCTTGTCCTTTGCTACAAAAAGGATTGGGCCACCTTTCTGCACATTTGTTACATTTGTTACTTGCTATCCATTACGAATTATCTTATCACAAAACTATCTGCTACCGATAATTTCAGTGCTTGCAGAGAATACCTTACTGAAAACAGCTTGTCATTTCCTTCTGCTCCTCGTTGGGTTCGACACTCTTACTTATCGAAAGGACTACGATAGATCCCCTATACTTGTGGGTCATCAAGGCTCTTTTCTGGCGCCGTTGCTAGGGAGTGAAGCGCCTTTGGTGAGTGGAACTTGGTAAGGAAAAATTTATATAGTGTGCTGAAATTTACTGTCGCTTGTTACTATGGAAAATAATCCTTTGAGGGGCTTGTTTGGGGTATCTTCACCTCAACTGGAAGCACAAAGAGATGCTCCTCAACCTACTGCACCTACTGAAAATCCCCACAAGATGATTTTTGTCCCATTATATTTGGTAGACCCTTCTTGAATACTGTTAATGCTAAGATTGATTGTGAGAAAGAAACTGTTACTGTAAGTTTTGGGGATGTGTCTCATGAGTTCAATTTCTCTAAATTTCGTAGACAACCCCATGACAAAGAATTGCCTAGTAAAGATGAAATTATTGGTCTTGCTTCTATTGTTGTGCCTCCTACTGATCCCTTAGAACAATATTTGCTAGACCATGAAAATGATATGCATATGAATGAAAGGAATGAAATAGATAAGATTTTCTTTGATCAGCAGCCTATTTTGAAACACAACCTGCCTGTTGAAATACTTGGGGATCCTCCTCCACCCAAGGGTGATCCCGTGTTTGAGCTTAAACAATTACCTGATACTCTGAAATATGCTTATCTTGATGAAAAGGAGATATATCCTGTTATTATTAGTGCTAACCTTTCAGAGCATGAAGAAAAGAGATTATTGAAAACTTTGAGGAAGCACCGTGCTACTATTGGATATACTCTTGATGATCTTAAGGGCATTAGTCCCACTTTATGTCAGCATAAAATTAATATGGAGCCTGATGCTAAACCAGTTGTTGATCACCAACGACGGTTAAATCCTAAAATGAAAGAAGTGGTAAGAAATGAAATATTAAAGCTTCTGGAGGCAGGTATAATTTATCCTATCGCTGATAGTAGATGGGTTAGCCCCGTTCATTGTGTTCCTAAGAAAGGAGGTATTACCGTTGTTCCTAATGATAAAAATGAATTGATCCCGCAAAGAATTGTTACGGGATATAGAATGGTAATTGATTTTAGGAAATTAAATAAAGCTACTAGGAAAGATCATTACCCTCTACCTTTTATTGATCAAATGCTAGAAAGACTATCCAAACACACACACTTCTGCTTTCTAGATGGTTATTCTGGTTTCTCTCAAATACCTGTGTCAAAAGAGGATCAAGAAAAGACCACTTTTACTTGCCCTTTCGGTACCTTTGCTTATAGACGTATGCCTTTTGGTTTATGCAATGCACCTGCTACCTTTCAAAGATGTATGATGGCTATATTCTCTGACTTTTGTGAAAAGATTGTTGAGGTTTTCGTGGATGATTTTTCCGTTTACGGAACTTCTTTTGATGATTGCTTGAGCAACCTTGATCGAGTTTTGCAGAGATGCGAAGAAACTAATCTTGTCTTGAATTGGGAAAAGTGCCACT
Source organism: Elymus sibiricus (assembly GCA_039707655.1). Taxonomy (NCBI): domain Eukaryota; kingdom Viridiplantae; phylum Streptophyta; class Magnoliopsida; order Poales; family Poaceae; genus Elymus; species Elymus sibiricus. Next base: position 254,444,529 of record CM077665.1, read on the forward strand.
TTATGGTTAATGAAGGTATTGTCTTGGGGCACAAAATCTCCGAAAGAGGTATTGAAGTTGATAAAGCTAAAGTTGATGCTATTGAAAAAATGCCGTGTCCTACGGATATCAGAGGTATAAGAAGTTTCCTTGGTCATGCTGGTTTCTATAGAAGGTTTATTAAAGACTTCTCTAAGATTTCTAGGCCTCTCACTAATCTTTTGCAAAAAGATGTTTCATTCGTTTTTGATGATGATTGTGTAGAAGCATTTGAAATTCTTAAGAATGCCTTGATTTCCGCACCTGTTGTTCAACCACCTGATTGGAACCTACCCTTTGAAATTATGTGTGATGGTAGTGATTATGCTGTTGGTGCTGTTCTAGGACAAAGAGTTGATAAGAAATTAAATGTTATCCATTATGCTAGTAAAACTCTAGACAGTGCTCAAAGAAACTATGCTACCACTGAAAAGGAATTTTTAGCAGTTGTGTTTGCTTGTGATAAGTTCAGACCTTATATTGTTGATTCCAAAGTAACTGTTCACACCGATCATGCTGCTATTAAATATCTTATGGAAAAGAAAGATGCTAAACCTAGACTTATTAGATGGGTTCTTCTGCTACAAGAATTTGATTTGCATATTATTGATAGAAAGGGTGCTGATAACCCTGTAGCAGACAACTTGTCTAGGTTAGAAAATGTTCTTGATGACCCACTACCTATTGATGATAGCTTTCCTGATGAACAATTAGCTGTCATAAATGCTTCGCGTAATGCTCCTTGGTATGCTGATTATGCTAATTACATTGTTGCTAAATTTATACCGCCTAGTTTCACATACCAACAAAAGAAAAAGTTCTTCTATGATTTAAGACATTACTTTTGGGATGATCCACACCTTTATAAAGAAGGAGTAGATGGTGTTATTAGACGTTGTGTACCTGAGCATGAACAGGAACAAATCCTATGCAAGTGTCACTCCGAGGCCTATGGGGGACACCACGCTGGAGATAGAACTGCACACAAGGTATTACAATCTGGTTTTTATTGGCCTACTCTCTTCAAAGATGCTCGTAAGTTTGTCTTGTCTTGTGATGAATGTCAAAGAATTGGTAATATTAGTAGACGTCAGGAAATGCCTATGAATTACTCTCTTGTTATTGAACCATTTGATGTTTGTGGTTTTGATTATATGGGACCTTTTCCACAATCTAACGGGTATACTCATATTCTAGTTGCTGTTGATTATGTTACTAAGTGGGTAGAAGCTATTCCAACTAGTAGCGCTGATCATAACACTTCTATTAAAATGCTTAAAGAAGTTATTTTCCCTAGATTTGGAGTCCCTAGATATTTAATGACTAATGGTGGTTCACACTTTATTCATGGTGCTTTCCGTAAATTGCTTGCTAAGTATGATGTTAATCATAGAATTGCATCTCCTTATCATCCTCAGTCTAGTGGTCAAGTAGAATTGAGAAATAGAGAAATTAAATTGATCCTGCAGAAGACTGTTAATAGATCCAGGAAGAATTGGTCTAAGAAACTTGATGATGCATTATGGGCTTATAGAACTCCTTATAAAAACCCTATGGGCATGTCTCCGTATAAGATGGTTTATGGTAAAGCATGTCACTTACCTCTTGAACTAGAACATAAAGCTTATTGGGCAATTAAAGAGCTCAACTATGATTTCAAACTTGCTGGGGAGAAGAGGTTATTTGACATTAGCTCACTTGATGAATGGAGAACCCAGGCCTATGAGAATGCTAAGTTGTTTAAAGAAAAAGTCAAGAGATGGCATGATAAAAGGATACAAAAGCGTGAATTCAATGTAGGCGACTATGTCTTGCTATACAATTCTCTTTTAAGATTTTTTGCAGGGAAACTTCTCTCTAAATGGGAAGGGCCTTACATTATTGAGGAAGTATATCGTTCCGGTGCCATCAAGATCAACAACGCCGAAGGCACAAATCCTAAGGTGGTAAACGGGCAAAGAATCAAACATTATATCTCAGGTACTCCCATAAATGTTGAAACCAATATTATTAATACCATAACTCTGGAGGAGTACATTAGGGAGACCTACCAGAACGTTTCAGACTCCGAAAAGGAATAGGTATGTGGTACGGTAAGTAAACCGACTCCGAAACTTTTTCAACAACAATTTTTCTCTGTTTTGGAATATTTAAAAAATTAGGAAAATTTAAAGTAGTCCGAAGAGTGCACGAGGAGGCGACAAGCCAGGGGGGCGCGACCTACCCCCCTGGGCGCGCCCCTGTGGCTTGTGGCCACCTCGTGTACCCTCCGGACTCCATTTTCTTGTGGTATACTCCTTCGGGTCGGTAAAAATTCATTATATAATCTCCCGAAGGTTTTGACCTTCGTATCACGACAATACTTCTTGTTTTCGTTTTGAGCTGTTTCTGCAGCAGATTTAGATCAAGATGTCTTCGCAAGAGTCGGTCGGGGAGAGCCGTGCCTCTCACCTGACACCGGGGTCCGGAGCATTCAGTGAAGCCAACCACTTCGGGCAGGACACGGAGGAAGAGATGGAGGCCGACTTGAAAAGGATAGATGCCATGGAGGAAGACCAAGAAGTTACCTCTCGTCTACAACCTGGAGCCATGTTGGAAGAACTTCAGAGCTCAACAATTCCGAATTCGGTTATCCCTCCCAATGCTAAATTTCTTACTTATGAAAATATGAAAAAGAGTGTTGCTTCTTCCCCCGCAGCAATGGAACATCCATGGGTTATGGGAGCTCTAACTATCACTGGAAAACTTCGCAAGGAAATAATGGATCTCAGACAGCAAAATAATAAGCTCGAGGAGGAGAATCGCATTCTGAGGGGCATCATCACCAAGAATATAACATCACCACTTCCGAAGCAAGACAACTAAACACATGGGTATGGGCACTCCCCTTGGCTTGTGTCAAGCTTGGGGGAGGTGCCCCGGTATCGTATCACCATCACATCTTTTACTTTTAACGTTTTTCTTAGTCCGATCCTTTTGGTTATTTCTTGATCTAGTAGAATAAAGTTTTTAGTGTGATCTAGTTTTGAGTTTTGCTTTATGTTCCCCCTATGTAAGCAAGTCCGAGAGTTATATAATAAAGAGTAGTTTTGAGTTGAGGGCTTTGCTTGTTTGCTTTGATCTTAAGAAAAAGAAATAGAAAGAAGTATAGAATAAAAGCAAAGAGTATATATGATGATCTTATGGGGAGTGATGACTTCACATATAAGAAGTATGTCGATTGAAATTTGTGGTGAGTTGACAAACATAGCTATTGGTCATTGTTGTAATTAAAAGGAAGTAATAAAGAAAGAGAGGTTCGCATACAAATATATTATCTTGGACATCTTTTATGATTGTGAGCACTCATTAAAATATTTTATGCTAAGAAGTTGATGTTGGACAAGGAAGACAACATAATGAGTTATGTTTGCTTATTTCCGAATAGAAGTTATATGGTTATAGATCCTTCAACATGTGACGCTTGCTTCTACCCCATACCAGCCAAAACTTCTGCACCAAGTAGAGATACTACTTGTGCATCCAAACACCCTTAACCCAGTTTTGCCATGAGAGTCCACCATACCTACCTATGGATTGAGTAAGATCCTTCAAGTAAGTTGTCATCGGTGCAAGCAATAAAAGAATTGCTCTCTAAATATGTGTGGTCTATTAGTGTGAGGAAAATAAACTTTATACGAACTTGTGATATGGAAGAAATAAAAGCGACAGACTGCATAATAAAGTTCTTTATCACAAGGGGCAATATAAAGTGACGTTCTTTTGCATTAAGGGATTGCGCATCCAACTATAAAAGCGCATGACAACCTCTGCTTCCCTCTGCGAAGGGCCTATCTGTTACCTTTACTTTCTAGTACTTACCTTTATGCAAGAGTCGTGATGATCTTCATCACTTCCTTTATTTCGCCTTTATCTCTTGGCAAGCGTCATGTGTTGGGGAATGATCTAGACACATATATCCACTCGGATGTGGGTAAGCATGAGTTATTTCTGTTGACATTACCCTTGAGGTAAATAGTTGGGAGGCAAAACTATAAACCCCTATCTTTCTCTGTGTCCGATTGAAGCTTTGACCTCATAGGTACCGCGTGAGTGTTAGCAATTATGAAAGACTAAAAGATGATTGAGTATGTGGATTTGCTTTACAAGCTCTTATATTGACTCTTTCCGACGTTATGACAAATTGGAATTGCTTCAATGACTAAGATCATAGTTTGTTGGTTCTCAATAGAGTTCTTGATTCATACTTTATCTTGTGAACGATTTGTTACTCTAGCATAAGAAATTATATGTCAATATATGTTGCTGTTCTAAAGATAATCATGATGCCTTCATGTCCGTATTTTATTTTTATTGACACCTCTATCTCTAAACATGTGGGCATATTTATCGATTTCGGCTTTCGCTTGAGGACAAGCGAGGTCTAAGCTTGGGGGAGTTGATACGTCCATTTTGCATCATGCTTTTATATCGATATTTATTGCATTATGGGATGTTAATATACATTATGGTACAATACTTATGCCTTTTCTCTCTTATTTTACAAGGTTTACATGAAGAGGGAGAATGCCGGCAGTTGGAATTCTGGACTGGAAAAGGAGCAAATCTGAGATACCTATTCTGCACAACTCCAAAAGTCCTGAAAATCTACGGAGAATTATTTTGAAATATATAAAAAATATTGGGCGAAGAATATACCAGAGGGGACCCACCAGGCAGTCACAAGCTAGGGGGGCGCGCCCCTGTGGCTTGTGGCCCACCTGGCAGGTCTCCGGTGCCCATCTTCTGCTATATGGAGGGTTTTGACCTGGAAAAAATCATAAGGGAGCTTTCAGGACGAAGCGCCGCCGTCTCGAGGCGGAACTTGGACAGAACCAATCTAGGACTCCGGCGGAGCTGTTCTGCCGGGGAAACTTCCCTCCCGGAGGGGGAAATCGAAGCCATCGTCATCACCAACGATCCTCTCATCGAGAGGGGGTCAATCTCCATCAACATCTTCACCAGCACCATCTCCTCTTCAAACCCTAGTTCATCTCTTGTATCCGATCTTTGTCTCAAAACCTCAGATTGGTACCTGTGGGTTGCTAGTAGTGTTGATTACTCCTTGTAGTTGATGCTAGTTGGTTTACTTGGTGGAAAATCATATGTTCAGATCCTTAATGATAATTAATACTCCTCTGATTATGAACATGAATATTCTTTGTGAGTAATTACGTTTGTTCCTGAGGACATGGGATAAGTCTTGTTATAAGTAATCATGTGAATTTGGTATTCGTTCGATATTTTGATGAGATGTATGTTGTCTCTCCTCTAGTGGTGTTATGTGAACGTCGACTACATGACACTTCACCATTGTTTGGGCCTAGAGGAAGGCATTGGGAAGTAATAAGTAGATGATGGGTTGCTAGAGTGACAGAAGCTTAAACCCTAGTTTATGCGTTGCTTCGTAAGGAACTGATTTGGATCCATATGTTTCATGCTATGGTTAGATTTATCTTAATACTTCTTTTGTAGTTGTGGATGCTTGCGAGAGAGGTTAATCATAAGTGGGAGGCTTGTCCAAGTAAGGGCAGCACCCAAGCACCGGTCCACCCACATATCAAATTATCAAAGTAACGAACGCGAATCATATGAGCATGATGAAAACTAGCTTGACAGAAATTCCCATGTGTCCTCGGGAGGGCTTTGCTTTATATAATAGTTTCTCCAGGCTTGTCCTTTGCTACAAAAAGGATTGGGCCACCTTGCTGCACCTTTGTTACATTTGTTACTTGCTATCCATTACGAATTATCTTATCACAAAACTATCTGTTACCGATAATTTCAGTGCTTGCAGAGAATACCTTACTGAAAACCGCTTGTCATTTCCTTCTGCTCCTCGTTGGGTTCGACACTCTTACTTATCGAAAGGACTACGATAGATCCCCTATACTTGTGGGTCATCATCTACCCATTCCAAGAGTAAATTATCTGTGCTCACCATCCAAGGTTGTCTAGTGAAGACAAACATCATATCCTCCTGAGTATTGAAATATGCCATGAACAAATTGACAGATACCTGAGATATTGCATAGTAGTGTTGCCGCCAAGCTTTAGCCATGGCCTGATTGATTGTGTGCTCCGAAATCACCCTTGGAGTTCCTGGTGTACATGTCACTTTCATTAGTAGCATGTAGGTCTCCTGAATCTCCTTGGTCTGCTCCGCTTGACTTGATTGTAAACTATAAACTCTTGGTACTGATAGGCTAAGGACTTGCATATTGAGTGCTAGATCTGGCATACCTTCTAGTTCTTGTACTTGTTGCTGGTATGTTGCATCTCCCATTGGATTTTCTTCTAGTTGGATGGCTGGAAGGCAGTTTATATCCAATCTTGGAAGAGTAGAGTTTCCCTCCATTGCAGATCCCATCTTTTTCCAAGACTAATCCATGAACAGAAAGAAGGGGGAGGGGATCAGGAAGAGAAGAATGGATTTTGTTTCTTCGAACTGAATTTTGGTTGGGATTAAAGCAATTCTGAAGCTAGAGGAAGAGCGGTGCTAAAATGGCAAGAAGCCAAAACTCCACTCGGGAAGTCTCCGGAATTACACATGGAATCTCTTATAACCTGCTAATGAAAATTCTATGTTGACGTGATGCCCAAAGTGTACCTGCTACTTGGGCGAATATTGCTAGTTGTGCACATGCACCGTGGTGCCACTTTTAAATATGGTTTTCAATTTATTTATTTTAAATTTTAAAAAGTGCACTTGTGCTGCTTAGGAGTCCCGAGCGCACATCCTTCCTAGCTCCTCGAGCTTGCACCCGCTCGACGTCTTTTTCATTGTTCGTTCTGAGGTGGATTTGAACCACTCTCTCCGTTTGGATTTCGAGTCCAAAAGACCGGCGAAAGAGGATTTTCGGTCCTATGCCCGTTGCCAGCCAGAACGGCATTTTTCCACTTCACACCCACACAATCGGGATTTGATGAAATAGCTATGTTTTTTTATTTCATTTTACACGCTCTTGCGCCGCCCGGTCAAAATTAACGCTGGTGTCAGCTGGTGTTTTTTTATTTTATTTCATTTCACACCCACGACGTCGGGACAGGAGATTAACGCTGGTGTCAGCTGGTCGGCCCGACCCGTTTTCTGTCTCGACGACTAGTCCACCCCCGCCCTCGCCATGCCCCACGCCTTCATTCCACGTCCCACCACCCTCCCCCACCCTCAGCGAAGAGAGGAACGATTCCTCGCAGTTCGAAACTGTCGCTCCTCTCTCCCTTTTTCGGCGACGAATCCGGCGCTTCCTCGCCATCCCTTCTTCCTCTCTTCTACCTCCTGTCGATTCTAGTGGTAGGATTTGTTTGCCAGCGAGCGGCAGAGCATTCGTTGCGGTGGTGATGCTCTAGGTCACACAACTTCGTTTAAGGACTGGATCTACCAGTGAGCGAGAGGAACAACGACTAGCAAGGCGTAGGCAGGAGCGGTGGTGCGGTGATTGATGGAGGAAGTCAAAATCGACGCCCAAACTCCGGTAATCAGCTTGTCCCTCAGCTTGATGCATCCCCCTATTCATTTTCCGTGGAGGTGATAGCCGCGCTCGTGGTTCGGGTCCCTTAGTTTGCTTGCATGCGGTCCTGATAGTCATTTGCTTGCAGATTACCGGTGCGGTGGTGCACATCTAGCTTGAGACAGGTTTGGGGGTTCGAGTTTCCGCTTCTATTTGAGGAGGAGTGTGATGTTTGTCTAGCTATTCATGCGGGTTGGGGGTTGTTTGTGAGATCCACGAGAAATGGTTTGGATTAGGGGATTTGGCAGTAGCTATTGCTCGTTTTTGGAGTGCTAATTTGCTAGGGGTACTATATGAGATATGTACGGCAGACGTGTCAATCATGGAATTTGAGCCCTGTTTATAGTTTCGTGACATTGTTGTCCTTGTTATCCATGCTACAGCCTGCTGATTAGGGTATGCAATTTTCTATGCAAATTGCCTAATAGTTATTTTGTTAGTTGCCTGTTACCTGCATGGTTTTTGCTTAATTGAAGGATCTCAACTTGCATTGCATTTTGGTGCATATTTTGAATGATTTCGTAATAGTTGTTTATTAGTTGCCTGTTATTTTCATTGTTTCTGCCTAATACAGGGATGTCAACTTGCTTGTGCATTAGTGTTGTGTTTTATTAGTTAACTTGTGTTGTTTTAGTCATTTTGCTTGTTGTTTTAGTTGCTTGTTATTGTTAATGTTTTTGCCTAGTAGAGGGATGCCCTCTCGCGCGTTGTTTGTGATGGGTTTTTTAGTGCAGTTTTTTAGTAATAGTTGTTTTTATTTAGTTGCATGTTATTGTCAATGTTTCTACCTAATATAAATGATGCACTTGCCCGTGCAGTAGTTAACTGTGCACCAATGCATGCATGAATTAATGGTTGGGAGCAGTAAGGGTATTAAGGGAAACCGCCGGTCAGTAAACCCCACTGCCAAACCTCGTGACATTACCACAGATAATCGAAAAGCCGAAATGGAGGTGTTGATGATTCATTTTCATAGGCTTGTATTATGGTGTTGATGATTCATGTGCTGCACATAATTGGCAGTTGGTTTTTATATGGTCCTGATGATTCATGTTTCTGTTTTCATTGTTGTTTTTTCCTTTTTTCCACAGGCTCGTATTAATGTGCCCATGATTGGGTACAAGCATCGGAGAGGCTTGAAAGCATCTGCAAGTCATGGGCTGTGATACGTCTCCAACGTATCTATAACTTTAGATCGTTCCATGCTATTATATTATCATTCTAGGATACTTTTTGGGCAATTACTTGTTGTTTTATATTATTTTTTAGCAATAACCTATTAACCCAGTGCCAAGTGCAATTTGTTGTTTTCTGCTTGTTTTTTGGCTTTTCAGGAATACTGTACCAAACGAAGTCCAAACACCCCAAAACTTTTTGATGATTTTTTCTGGACCAAAATAAGACCTAGAAGCTTCGGAGAAAGATCGGAGGGCACACGAGGTTCCCCCAAGCAATCAAGGCGTGCCCGGGGGTGGCCGCAACCTGATAGCTTGGGGCCATCTTCCCAGCCCTCTGACATCGTTCTTTGGCCTATGAATTCTCATATGTCTAGAAAACCCTAGAGAGCCCTCCGAAACACTTTTTTCACCGCCGCAAGTCTCTGTTCTGCCGTGTGCCCATCTGGAGCCCTGTTCTGGTGCCCTACCGGAGGGGGGATCGATCACGGAGGGCCTCTACTTCAACCTTGCTGCTCCCATGTTGATGTATGAGTAGTTCACCGCAGACCTGCGGGTCCGTAGTTAGTACCTAGATGGCTATCTCTCTGTGTGTTCTGCATTGTCAAGATCACCGCGATTCCCGCGGTGATCTATCTTATTTAATCAATCTTTGCAGTGTGTTTGTTGGGATCCGATGAATTGTGGGTTTATGTCTAGATTATTCATGAAAAGATACTGAATACTTGCTGGTATTTTATTTGCATTATTGTTATAGCTTCGTAAGGCTCTCCGATCTATCGGTTTTGTTTGGCCAACTAGATTGATTTATCTTTAAGTGAGAGTGATGCGTTGTAGTGGGTTTAATCTTGCGGTGCTCGATCCCAGTGATAGAAAGGGACATGACGCGTATTGTATTGTTGTCACTAAGGGTAAAACGATGTGTTTTATTCATATTGATTGGATTTACTTTGTCTACATCATGTCAGCATCCTCCAAGCATTACTCCGTTTTTACTTAATACTCTAGATGCATGCTGGATAGCGGTCGATGGGTGGAGTAATAGTAGTAGATGTAGGAAGGAGTCGGTCTACTTGTTTATGGACATGATGCCTATATACATGATCATTGCTGTGAATAAATATTGCATAGCTATGCGCTTTTCTATCAATTGCCCAACAGTAATTTGTTTACCCACCGTATGCCTTCTTCGAAAGAGAAGCCTCTAGCGAACACTATGGCCCCCGGGTCTCCTCACAAATATAATTACAAAACTCTAAATACCTTCCTGTCATTATTTACTTTCTTTTTGTTTATAATTTATATTTATCAAATTATCTATCTATCACTACTTATCGCTTGCAAGTAACGAGTTCAAGGGGATTAACAACCATCTTGCCCGTGTTGGGTGCAAGTGTTTGCTCTTTTGTGCGTAGGCGTTGAAGACGGAAAATTGCATGGTTCTCCTATTGGTTCGATAACCTTGGTTCTTACTGAGGGAAATACTTGCCTATGATTTGCCGCATCATCCCCTCCTCTTCGGGGAAAATCCCAACGTGGTTTACAAGTATCAGGAAGGATTTCTGGCGCCTTTGCCGGGGAGCATCATCAAATTCCTATTAAGTACCTACTCAAAAATCATCATTCACTTGTTCTACTTTTTATTTGTTGTTATATTTTGCTTGCTATAAAAATACAAAATACAAAAATATTTCTATTTGCTTGTTTGCTTAGTTATCTAGTTTACTATCTACTTTACTCGTTTGCTTGCTAGTTTACTTGCTTCATCATGTCTCAAGATACTACTAAATTGTGTGACTTCTCAAATACTAATAATAACGATTTTAATAGTACACCAATACCATCCGCCACTAGTGCGGAGATTTATGATATTAATGTTGGATTGCTAAATCTTGTGATGAAAGAACCATTTTCGGGAAGTCCTAATGAGGATCCCGCTTCTCATCTCAACACCTTTGTTGAATTGTGTGATATGCAAAAGAAAAAGGACATGGATAATGATGTGGTCAAATTAAAATTATTTCCTTTTTCACTAAGAGATAAAGCTAAAACTTGGTTTCCATCTTTGCCTCGCAATAGTATTGGAACATGGGATAAGTGTAAGGATGCTTTTATTGCCAAGTATTTTCCTCCCGCTAAAATTATATCTCTCCGAAACCAAATTATGAATTTTAAACAACATAGTCAAGAACTTGTTACACAAGCATGGGAGAGAATGAAAATGATGATTACAAATTGTCAAACTCATGGCTTAAACTTATGGATGATTATACAAAATTTCTATGCTGGACTGGACTTTGTGTCCAGAAACCTTCTAGATTCTACTGCAGGTGGTACCTTTATGGAGGTGACATTAGGAGAGGCTACAAAACTTCTGGACAATATCATGACAAATATGAACTAACCCCATTGTTTTATCCTTAGTGGCAACAATACAAAGACGTGTCGTGTCCCTTTCTATCACTGGGATATAGAGCATCGCGAGATTGAACCCACTACAACGCACCCCTCTCACTGAAGAAATATCAATCTAGTTGGCCAAACTATTTCAATAGATCGAAGAGAGTTACAAAGCTATAATGATCATGCAAATAAGAATCATAATAATCAGAGGTGACTCAAATACTTTTCATGAATAATCTGAACATAAACCCACGATTTATCGGATCCGAACAAACACACCGCACAAAAGGATTACATCGAATAGATCAAAGCGAAGATGCGATGATCATTGTATTGAAGATCAAGAGAGAGAGAGCCATCTAGATACTAACTACGGACACGTAGGTCTGTAGTGAACTACTCACAACTCATCATGGACGCAGCAAGGATGATGTAGATCCCCTCCATGATCGATTCCCCCTCCGACAGATCGCCGGAAAACATCGCCAGATGGGTACGCGGCGGAACAGAGACTTACGGCGGTGGAAAAAGTGTTTTGGGAGCTCTCTTAGGGTTTTTAGAATATTTTAGGATTTATAGACCAGAAAGGGGCACGAGAGGGCGGCCGAGGGAGCCACGGCCCATCAGGGCGTGGCCTGCCCCCCTGGCGTGCCCTGTTGGGTCATGCTGCCTCTTGTCTCCTCCCGAAGCTTACATGTCTTCTTTTGGTCGAGAAAAATCCATATTAAAGTTTCGTGGCATTTGGACTTCGTTTGGTATGGTAAACCTGAAAAGCAAAAAACATGCGGAAAACAACAACTGGCACTGGGCACTAGCTCAATAGGTTAGTGCTAAAAAATAATATTAATTGGTAAATAAACACCCAAAAAGTATCCTAGAATGATAATATAATATAATGGAACAATAAAAAATTATAGATAAGTTGGAGACGTATCAGCATCCCCAAGCTTAATTCCTGCTCGTCCTCGAGTGGTAAATGATAAAAACAAGAATTTTTGATGTGACATGCTACCCAACATGTAATCTATTGCGGGTGTGTTCATTGAAAAATGATGAATTAATAAACATCAACATAGTAATATTATAAACAAAAGAAACATAATCATCAAGTTTCAAAGTATACGATAAAAAAAGAATGTTCACTCTGTATTCATTTTATCATATAAGAATAGCATGGCTCCGTCTTCGCCACATAAATACAAATGTCAAGCACCATGGTGTAAACTGAGGCAATTGGATCGTACTTTTTAACGCGCTTCAACTTTTTATTACTTGCGCAATATATAAGCGTGAACCATGGATATAGCATGAAGGTGGAATAGAATATGGTGGTAGGTTTCAAAGGGGTGAAAGTGGAGAAGAAAATCTCGCATCAACGGGCTATGAAGATGCACATCAATAGATATCAATGCGAGGTGTAGGGATTGCCATGCAATGGATGCACTAGAGCTATAAGTGTATGAAAGCTCAAAGGGAGCTAAGTGGGTGTGCATCCAACTTGCTTGCTCATGAAGACCTCGGGCATTTGAGGAAGCCCATCATCGGAATATACAAGTCAAGTTCTATAAAGAAAATTTCCCACTAGCATATGAAAGTGATAAACATGAGACTCTCTATATGAAGAACAAGGTGCCACTTTGAGGCACAAGTGTGGAATAAGAGGTAGTAGCACTGTCCCTTCTCTCTTTTATCTCATTTATTTATTCTTTTCTTTCCTTTTTCTTTTTCTTTTCCTTTTTTCTTTTCCTTTCTTTCTCTTTTTTTTCTTTTTCTTTCATTTTTCATCCGGAGTCTCATCCCGACTTGTGGGGGAATCATTGTCTTCATCATCCTTTCCTCACTGAGACAGTGCCCTAATAATGATGATCATCACACTTTAATTTACTTACAACTCAACATTAGAAACTGTATGACTCATATGAATGCCTCTGGTAGTGTACCAGCATGTGCAATGATCAAGCGTAACATGTATGATATTACTGATGAATGGTGGCTTTGCCACAAATACTATGTCAGCTTATATGATCATGCAAAGCAATATGACAATGGAAGCACAATTCATATGATGTGACGGTCGAAGTTGCATGGCAATATATCTCGGAATGGCTATGGAAATGCCATGATAGGTAGGTATAGTGGCTGTTTTGAGGAAGATATAATGAGGCTTATGTGTAATAGAGCGTATCATGTCACGGGGTTTGCATGCACCTATGAAACCCGCACCGACCCTCAAGGTGAGAATGGGCAATGCACGGTACTGAAGAGGCTAGCAAATATGTGGAGGTGAGTGTGTATATATCCATGGATTCACATTAGTCATGAAGAACTCACATACTTAGTGCAAAATTTTATTAGCTCTCTCGAAGCAAAGCACTACTGAAAGCACATATGCTCCCTTGGTGGTTTTGATAATTCATGACAACATACATTGTCTCTTGGACTAATAGTTCTACCTAGTTTATTTCAGGTTTAGTCCACAGAGAGGATTGGCTAAAGGATTGTGAGGAGACCCCAAGATGCAAGGAATAGGATTGGCCAAGCTACAAGCATGAAGACTCTACATTCTACTTTGTGAGAAAATCACTTTGAGTCCAGAGGAAAGCCAATACTATCAAAAGGGGGTGAGGTAATAATGGTGAATGAAATGCTCAAAATGATCAAGTGTTAGTCACCAAATACACTCACAAGCTCTCCCAAAAATATTCTGTCATAGAGCCTACCACTCATAATCGGTGTCACCAACAATTCCATATCGGCTACACCGAGTCAAAAAGCCCAGACAGAAACCCTAGCCAAGTCCCACATCTCGGTACTACCAAGTTCCATATCGGTGCAACCGAGTTCCAGTGACCAACTTTCTATTACCACATTCACAAGAATCGGAACCTCCGAGAATTGTGAATCGGTCTCACCGAGTTGTGTAACTGCCCTCGGCCACTCATATCGGTACCATCGAGAATTCCATATCAGTCTCACCGAAAAGCCTAAAGTTGCCACATTTTGCACTAGTCGGTACCATCGAGTTTCACTTCGGTTTCATCGAGTTGGGTAATAATGTTGTAACGGTTGGATTTTTGAAGATGCCTATATATACCCCTCCACCACATCCTACTCGCAAGAGAAGCACTCAGAACAGACCCACACTTCCCATATCCAAATTTCTGAGAGAGAACCACCTAGTCTTGTGTTGAGGTCAAGATCATCCACTCCAACCATATGGATCTTGACTTCTAGCCTCCCCAAGTTGCTTTCCATCCAATCAATCTCTTCTACCCAAGCCAAATCTGTGAGAGAGTGATTGAGTGTTGAGGAGACTATCATTTGAAACACAAGAGCAAGGAGTTCATCGTTACTATCGAGCCTATTATCTTTTGGAGGGTGGTGCCTCCTAGATTGGTTAGGTGTCGCTTGGGAGCCTCCTACTTTGTGTTGTGGAGTTGAACCAAGAAGTTGGTACGGGCAACGAGATCGCCTAATTCGTGAAGATCTACTCATAGTGAGGCTAGTCCTTCGTGGATGGAAGCCGTTATGGAATAGTCGAGGTTGCTACTTCGTGGACCCTTATGGGTGGAGTCCTCCGTGGACTCACGTAACCGCTACCCTGCGTGGGTTGAAGACTCCATAAACGTGGACATACGATAGCACCACCTATCGGAACCACGGGAAAAATCTTCGTGTCTCCATATTGCTTTTGATCTTCCTATCTCTACTCTCTTACATATGCTTGTCTTTACTTTTCCGCTGCCATACTTGTTGACTAGCATGTGTAGGGTGCATTAGACTTGTTAGAATTGCTAAAATCTGCCAACCAATTAACTTGGGAAAAGGTTAGGTTTTAATTGGTCAAGTAGTCTATTCACCCCCCTCTAGACATCCCTTCTAGTGATCCCACAATTGGTATCAAATCTTTGGTCTCCAAAGCTTTGGTTTCATCACCGTTGGAGGAAGATGGATGTGTCTAGTTTGGGGAGTCTTAGTTGTAGAGTGCCCGTTCTCGATGGGGAGTACTATAGTCAATGGAAATATGAGATGCTTGAGTTATTCAATGAATTCCATTTGAGCAAGCATGTTAAGAACCCCTATGTACCTCCCATTGATCCTTTACACCCCACAACAATCTTAGAACGGTTAATCTTATCATTAGAGGATTGCCTAGAATTGTGCTTGATCAAATGAAGAATTCTGAATGTGCTTATACTTTGTGGAGTGATTTGGAGAAACGATATCCAAATTATTCATTAAGTAATCTTGATGAAATTCTTCATAAATCTATTGCTTTTCACAAAATGATGCCTAGTGATCCTAAGTTTGATGATTATCTATTTGAGCTTAGAGACCTCATGCGTGCTAAAGGAGATGTCATAACTATCAACTCATTGTTGAATCCATTCACATTCATAATCTTGAACATTGTCATGATCGCAACTCTAACAAATCTCTTGTTTCTTATGACGAGGATTTCCCACTTGATGATGACAATGTGGAACATGGCTACTATGATGAAGATGAGTTGTTCGGCATCGAGTATGAGAAGACTATGAAGAATCTAAGTCTCATGGCAAACTTCAAGGATTACATGTTCGGAGGAAAAGAGTGGATTCTCGACAGTGGATGCACCGATCATATGACCGGAGATAGAGACATGTTTCAAGAGATCACACCAAACCATGGACCGCGAAGGTATGTGACTTTTGGAGACAACTCCAAGGGTAAGGTACTTTGTCTTGGGAATGTGGCCATATCTCATGATAGCTCTATTCAAAATGTCATGCTTGTTGAATCCCTTGGCTACAATCTTCTTTCCGTATCTAGACTTGCCGACTTCGGTTTGAATGTGCTATTTATCAAAGTAGATTGCCAAGTGTTTCGTCAAGATAATCATAGCATGGTCTTTACCGGTTTCCGTAGAGGTGATTAATACATTGTTGATTTCACTAAGATATCCAAACCTCGCACTTATCTTATTGCAAAATATTCTAAAGGTTGGCTTTGGCATAGAAGACTAGGGCATGTTGGTATGCGTAATCTAGACAAGCTCATCAAAGGTTATCACATACTTGGTGTTAAAGATGTTATATTTGACAAATATAGACTTTGTAGTGCTTGTCAAGCTGGAAAGCAAGTAGGTGGAAGTCATCTCGTAAAGAATATCATGACTACTAGGAGACCACTCAAGCTACTTCATATGGATCTTTTTGGTCCCAATGCTTACAAGAGCCTCAGTGGAAATCCTTTTGGTCTAGTTATAGTTGATGATTTTTCCAGATTTACATGGGTATTCTTTCTTGATGATAAGTCACAGGTGCAAAAGATCTTCAAGAACTTCGCTCGCAAAGCGCAAAATCAGTTTGAAGTAAAGATCAAGAAAGTTCAGAGTGAGAACGAATCGGAGTTCAAGAACACGAATGCGGATTCCTTTCTTGATGAAGAAGGCATTTCACATGAGTTCTCGGCTACGTACACGCCTCAACAAAATGGAGTTGTTGAGAGGAAGAACCGAACTCTTATAGAGATGGCTAGAACGATGCTCGACGAATACAAGATGCCAAGACACTTTTGGGCGGAAGCCGTGGAAACAACTTGTCATGCTATGAACCGACTCTACTTGCACAAGCTTCTCGGTAAAACGGCATACGAGCTACTCACCGGTAACAAGCCCCAAGTTGGATACTTTTGGGTATTCGTCTCCAAGTGTTACATTCTTGATAAGCATCATCGTTCTAAATTTGCTCCAAAATCTCATGAAGGTTTCCTACTTGGTTATGGATCAAACTCTCACACTTACCGTGTCTACAACAACTTCACTCCAAAAGTTGAAGAGATGGTAGATGTAAAGTTTGATGAATCTAATGGTTCGCAAGTCGAACAATTGCCAAATGATGTAGGAGATAAAGAACCTTCGGAAGCTATCCAAGACTTGTCCATCGGCAAGATTCGTCCCATGGAGGTGAAGGAAAGTACTTCATCAACTCAAGTGGAAGCCCCTACTTTGCGTCAAGGCGAACCTAAACACGACATGGCGGCATCCACAAGCGGTACATGCTAAGATGAAGAGGAGAAAGAAGTTCATCATGATGATCCACCACAACCACCTTCACCACCACCTCAAGGCAACGACACTTTCAACCACAACGAAGAAGAAGATGATGATGAAGAAGCTCCACCATCCAACAAGCAAAAGCTACCCCGAGTTCGAGCAAGAGTGAACAAAAATCATCCTCTAGATCAAATCTTCGGTGACATACAAATCGGGAGGATAACTCGATCTAAAACTCGATTGGCTAACTTTTGTGAGCATTATTCATTCATCTCTAGTATTGAGCCTTTGAAGGTAGAAGAAGCTCTTCAGGACCCGGATTGGGTGAATGCTATGCACGAGGAGCTACACAACTTCGAGAGGAACGAAGTATGGACACTAGTGGAGAAGCCCAAGGACGAGCAAAACATCATCGGAACCAAATGGGTGTTTCGGAACAAACAAGACGAAGACGGTCAAGTCGTACGCAACAAGGCGCGTCTCGTTGCTCGAGGCTACACCCAAGTCGAAGGTATGGACTACGGTGAGACCTATGCCCCATTGCTAGACTTGAAGCTATCCGCATTCTTCTTGCTTATGCTAATCACCATGATATCACTCTTTATCAAATGGACATTAAAAGTGCATTTTTAAATGGTGAGATTGAAGAAGAGGTCTATGTTAAACAACCCCCTAGTTTTGTGAATCCTAAGAAACCTAATCACGTTTACAAGCTTCGTAAAGCTCTTTATGGTCTTAAACAAGCACCACATGCTTGGTATAAATGCTTAACGAAGTTACTTATTGAAAAGGGTTTTGAAATTGGTAAAATTGACGCAACCTTATTCACTAAGAGAGTTAATGGTGAATTATTTGTGTGCCAAATTTATGTGGATGATATTATCTTTGGATCTACTAACCCACAATTTAGTGAAAGATTCGGAAGGTTGATGTCTGAGAAGTATGAGATGTCCATGATGTGTGAGCTGAAATTTTTCCTTGGTTTGCAAATCAAGCAAACGAGAGAAGGAACCTTCATCTCTCAAACCAAGTATACCAAGGAATTGATCAAGAAGTTCAACATGCAAGAGTGTAAAGGTATGAAAACTCCTATGCCTACTAGTGGACATGTTAACCTCACCAAGAAGGACAAACCGGTTGATCAAAAGGTTTATCGATCAATGATTGGTTCATTGCTATATCTATGTGCCTCCCGTCCTGATATTATGCTTAGTGTGTGCATGTGCGCTAGATATCAAGCCGCTCCTAAAGAGTGTCATCTTAAGGCCGTGAAAAGAATTGTGAGATACTTGATACAAACACCAAACTTTGGCATATGCTATCCCAAGGGATCTTCTATTAACCTTGTTGGCTATTCTGACTCGGACTATGCCGGAGATAAGGTTGATAGAAAATCCACCTCGGGTACATGTCAATTTCTTGATAGATCTCTTGTGTCTTGGTCATCCAAGAAACAAAACTCGGTATCTCTATCTATCGCCGAAGCGGAATACATTGCCGCCTGATCATGTTGTGCTCAATTGCTATGGATGACTCAAACTCTTAAGGATTATGAAATCCATGTGAGACATGTTTCATTGTTGTGTGACAATGAGAGTGCTATTAAGATTGCTCATAATCCCGTGCAACATTCTCGAACTAAGCATATTCAAATTCGTCATCATTTCATTCATGATCATGTTGCTAAAGGGAACATTAATCTCAAACATGTTCGTACTAACAAGCAATTGGCCGATATCTTTACTAAGCCACTTGATGAGAAAGTGTTTTGTCACTTGAGGAGTGAGTTGAACATCATTGATGCTTCAAACTTGAGCTAGACTCACTCGAATACATGCAAGGGCATAAGCTTTTATGTCTATTCCTTGATACCTTTGACACTATCTTACATCTTGGAAATCTATGCTCCCTTGTATTGCATCTAACCTTTTGTAGGTACTTGGAAAAACTACACTCCACAAGATTGCCATCAACTCATATCACAAGCAATCTTGTCATGGCCAAGTATCCACAACTCTTCTTTGATGATGTAAGGAAGAATACAACACAAACTATATCCTTGACTTACATATGATGAAAATTTCACTCTTCTCATTTGGATATACCTTGTTCTTCCTTGCATGACTAACCCATGTAGGTGAAAAGAGAACCAAAACAATCAAGGATAGCTCTCAACTCAAGATGATCTTCATCAGCTTAGAGCGTCCACAAGAAGTTCTCCTACATGCCACGTCATCAACATCACTCAAAGGTATGTGATCATATCCTTGAAATAGCTTTACTCCAAGTCATGAGATAAAGCAACTCAAGTGATAAGAAAACATTAAAATGCTTAATCGAAAAATGGCAACCCCATTTTGAGCTTAACGTATAGTATGACCTATGATCAAGTATTCTTACTTGGCTCCTTAAGTCAATATACTCTAATACAGGTGACCTAGTCACCGCCCATCATCTAGGTGAAGAATTTTGTTTGGTTCATCTTTTAGTTGCATGCTTTCTTGGAACCACTCAATTTACATCTAGATGAAAATTTCTTGTAAAATTCTTTTTCAAATTCTCTGCAATCATTTTCTTCTATTGAGGCTTTCTGAAAAATAGCTTTTGTCAAACTTTGCCAAGTTTCTGCTTTTCGGAGTCTCCGATTCAAATAACTCGGCGTCACCAATACTGCAGATGGGTTGCACAACCACTTCTCGGTTCCACCGACTTATTTTCTTTGGAGTCACCGATTTTGCTATCTTCTGTGTTCTTTGTCAATTTTAGCAAATCTCCATCTCTTCAATGATCCCTTAAAAAAACCTTGAAGGGGGAGAAACTTCATTCAATGATCCCTATGATAAAGGGGGAGAAATTTTAAAGAGCCTTTTTTCAGATGCTAAAAAGGGGGAGAAAAAGTCTTCAAGGATCCCTTAGTCTCAAATGTTCTCAATGATCCCTTTATCTGACCCTTTGTATCACCCTTTTTGTAATTAATGCCAAAGGGGAAGAAATATCAAAGCTTCAAAGCTTATACTCATACCAAAGGGAGAGAGATATATTAAGGGGGAGGATATCAAAGCTTATGCTCATACCAAAGGGAGAGATATATATTAAGGGGGAGGATATCAAAGCTTATGCTTACCCAAAGGGGGAGAAATCCTTGATTTGATTGCCTATCAGTGTTATACTTGTCTCACCCTACCTACTCCCAATATCTTCATGCTAAGATTCAGGGGGAGAGGAAGATTGACAAATCCATTCCTAGGGGAGAAAGTTCTACATATTCTATTGAGGGAGACATATCAATCTTAAGAAACTCTATTTTTCATATGTCTTCCATATCTTGGTACTCTTGGATCTTTTTGCATTTGGATGAGTAGAATACTCTTGTGTTTCCTAACATTGTTTTCTCAAGTGTGTTTCTACCACTAGAATGCTCAAGATCTCCAAGGTAAGTATATGCATCATATCCTTGGTCAAGATGATCTCTTGCTTCTTGCACATATTGTTTGCAAGGGTGGAGTCTTGAACATGGAAACACCTCATTCACATATATTTGATGCATATAGCCAAGACATACATGACTTCTCATGTCCTTTCTACTATGTGTGTGTTCATGCATTCCAAAGCAACTATCCTTAAAATGGATTGCACACATTTAGGGGGAGCTTGTATTGGTCATGTATCCTTCAAAGCTATCACATAATCCTGCATATCTTAATTTGAAGCTTTGATTGTATGTTGTCATCAATTACCAAAAAGGGGGAGATTGAAAGCACATATGCTCGCTTGGTGGTTTTGACAATTCATGACAACATACATTGTCTCTTGGACTAATAGTTCTACCTAGTTTATTTCAGGTTTAGTCCACAGAGAGGATTGGCTAAAGGATTGTGAGGAGACCCCAAGATGCAAGGAATAGGATTGGCCAAGCTACAAGCATGAAGACTCTACATTCTACTTTGTGAGAAAATCACTTTGAGTACATAGGAAAGCCATACTATCAAAAGGGGGTGAGGTAATAATGGTGAATGAAATGCTCAAAATGATCAAGTGTTAGTCACCAAATACACTCACAAGCTCTCCCACAAATATTCTGTCATAGAGCCTATGTCACTCCCAAGATGTGATCCTATCCTTATTTTGGCTCGAGGGCCTAGACAGGGATAGAAGCGCTTCTCATCGTTTCGCAAGAATGGATATCATTACAAGTACATGTGAAGAAGAGATGAGTATATGGAATTGGCTTATACTCGCCACAAGCTAAATCAAGATCACATCAATACAACAACATATACAATCATCATACAGAAGAGCAGGGCCCGACTACGGACAAAATCAAATGATAAAATGACATCCATCCTTGCTATCCCAGGCTGCCGACCTGGAACCCATCCTAGATCGATGAAGAAGAATACTCCAATTCAAACAAGCGCGCTCACGTCAAAGCATCGCATTACCTATACCTGCAACTGTTGTTGTAGTAATCTGTGAGCCACAGGGACTTAGCAATCTCATTTCCAAGGGTATCAAGACTATTAAAGCTTAATGGGTGAGGTATGGTTAAGTGGTGAGGCTGCAGCAAGCTCTAAGCATTTATTTGAGTGGCTAACTTATGAGTACAAGAATAAGGGGGATGATCGTCGCATAAACGGTCGAGAACTAGTAATGATCTCTAAGAGATCCTGAACACCTACTTATGAACAAACACAACCCCACCATGTTCTCTCTCGGTTTAGAAATCATGAGAAGAGACAGTCACGGTTACGCACACGGTTGGTGTATTTTATTTGAGTTTACTTCAAGTTTGCTATGACCGGGTGTTAAACAAAGTTTCCAAGTTGCCACGTAACCGCGGGCACGGCTTTCCGAAAGATTTAACCCTGCGGGGGTGCTCTAACTAGTCCATCACAAACTACCACAAGCTGCGTTGGAACTCCTCAACCGCGGAATCACCCGTAGTATTCACGGAATCCCGATTGAAAATCTCAACTTCGAGATAGCCCGAAGTGTCGTCGATATCCCGCGCACAAGATGTTCGAGAAAGGTAAAACAAGTCCAGCAAGACCGCCCGGCAGGCCAGATCCCAATAGGAGCCACGCGTATCTCTTTCTCAGGGCACTACCAGATGAGCTAGACGTCGGGTTGGTTGAAACCCCGGGTGACCAGGGGGCGCCGGACATCGCTCGGTTTGGACCAACACTCATGAGGAGCACTGGCCCAGGGGGTTGATTAATTATCCACGGGGTGATCATGCCCTATGCAAATTTTAGTTGTTATTAAGCAAATAGTACCGGGTCCCCATAACAACCCCGAGCATGTTAGGAGCGCTCAATATGGAACATAACACCGGTACACAAGTAACTAGGGCGGCAAAAGTGGAACAAAAACACCAAGCAAAAGGCCAAGCCTTGCACCTTTTACCAAGTATATATGTGCATTAAATTAAATAGCAATAATATCGTGATATATCAAAAATATCCATGTTGCACATGGAAAGAACTTGCACCTGCAACTAGCAATGTTATAAGAAGGGCTGAGCAAGCGGTAACATAGCCAAACAATATTTGCTGGGACGTGGAGGGGGTTAGAGGCTTTTCATGGTATTTGGGAGGCTTGACAAACAAGCGGTAGGTAGCGAGACAAGTGATAGAAACGAGACATCTAGCATGGCAATGATAGTAATGGTATCCAGGGAAATGATCATATTGCCCGAGATCCCGCTTGGAAGAAGATCGAGTCCATGAAGAAGACGAACCAACGTAGTCGAACGAATCCTCACACTCCGAACGCTGTCGGAACTCTATCGAGAAGAAGCAATCCGAAAACAACAATCAACACATGATAAACACCACAACATATTCATGATATGATGCACAACAAGGATGATGCATGTTATGCATGACATGGCAAAGCACAACAATCAAACACTACACATTAAGTGAAGCTCGATATGCAACGAGTTGCATATCGACGAGACTCCACTTTTGAATTACTTAGTTCAATCTCGATTAGGTACTCAATAATATTAAATGTTTTAAAACATGGCAAGAGGTGAAGCATAATTAAACTACACTATCTAGGCATCTTAAATGAGGTCGGAAACAACATATAGTATTCCCGAATTGACCTCATATGCAAATTAAGCATTTGGTCCAGATTTGCCCTAAACATATTTTATATTTATTAAACAGCAAAATAAAGTGCACCGCGTGATTCTACACGTCATTCTAGTCGATTTACATATATAGAACGTTTGAAACGGAGCTATGGTCTAAAAGATATGCCACACACAAGATGAACATGACATGAATGCAAAATTCATGCAAACATCAACCATAAACATGTCAAATCATGGATGCAACAAGATAGTATGCAACAACATGAGATTCTAAGCAAGTTTCATATGCAACATGTTCAAAACGGAGCTACGATTCAACCACAACAACCAACACAAGTTTTATTTAAAATCTGCTCAAACAGCCACATAGCATATTGCACACATGAAAACAACAAGCTACAAGATTCTAAAATGCACAAACTAGGCATGGGGCAGTAGCATATAACACACACTTCATTTCATCTTCACATATCATACTCAAAAGAGTCATGGAACACATGGTAGGAAGCTCACAACATGGCAATAAAATATAGCAGATTAGGACTTAGTGAAAATAACAGTTTCTATCATAGCAGATTTTTATGAAGGCATATTGTCAACAACAAAACTATATGCTACAGGACATATCATGGCATGAAAATCTACAGCATGGTAGTAGACATGATGCACTACAAATCATACCATGGTGGCAAGGTCTAATTATGCATAGAATCATGGCTAGCATCAACACAATATGGCATTATGAAGAAAACAGATTCTCAGACTTAGTGAAAATTAGAGTAGACATGTGCAGCAGTTTTTAACAGATTGACATGTTGGACAATGAATATAACTATGATGCAAATCCTATACATGGCATCAAAAGACACAATCTGTTAGACAACAACATGCTTAACAAAAGACTCCTTGGGAGCAACCATAAAAGACTCCTAGATCAATAGCAAATCACATGACAACATGGCAACAAAATAACATTTTCAGACTTAGAATTATTTTGGACCCTCAAAACAGCAATATTTTATGGCATGTTGGCAACAAGAAAATAACACCTAAACATGCATTTCTATAGCAATCAAAAATACCAGGGCCTAGCACACATGTCCAAGGGCATATCTCATGTCTGCAACTATTCCAAAATATGCATGGATTAATTCACACAAAATAAACAAAAGGGCATCCTAACAAAGTAACATGCGCACAAAAATGCTCAAATGCCAAAACTAATTGCACAGATAAATTCTATGGATTTTACTACCCCAAAATCATATATAATATGTGGTTTTTTAACTATAAAACAAATGACACACATTTATGCGAGATTAGGACATAAACCGTTTTAGCAAGTTATTTATGCAAATTAAATGCAAACATCACACGAGACATTTTAATCTTGGAGGAAAAAGGGATATAAATAATCTAATTTTTTTACATATATGGTTTGATTAATTACGATGCACGGTTAAATAATTATGCACAATGCAAAATCATGACATTTATGCGAAATAACAGAAAATGGCATGTTAAACATTTTTATCATTTGCGAAAGCGGGATATTACGAATCTACACGAAATTCTACATGTTTTACATATATAAAACATTTTTATCCGGTGCACGGTTATTAAATTATTAGCAATTTAAACACGGGGCTTTTTCAGCAAATCTCTTTTCTCTGGATCTACATACGGGCTGCAACATGAGCATGGGCGCAATATAATAAACTGCACACAGGGCGGGGCATAAGGTGGCACCGCTCACCTTGCGGTTGGGCTGGGCTAGACCGGCCGGAGGCGTGCGCGACGCGGCTGGGCCAGGCGAGCGAGGCCTGGGCCGCAGTGGCTTGGGTCGGGCAATGCAGGGAGGCGAGGTCATGGCCCACGACGAGGCGAGCAGGCGGTCGCGGGCACGACCGGATCGACCGCACAAAGGAGTTCCTGGCGGCGCCGGCGTTGTTCGGCAGGGAGATCCCGACGCTGCGGGGATGTCCGGCGGCGGACAAGTGCGGCAATGGCTGGATCCGGCGATTGGCCACCAGATCCGGGCGGAGGGGCGCGGAGGGACGACCTGCGGCATCTCCATGCGGCCTTCCATGGCGCGGCTAGCTGCGACCTGCGGCGTTGAGGCCATGGCAGGGGGAACGAGGCGGGACGGCGCGCGCGGGGCATACCGGCGCAGGCGCACGACGGTGCTCTGGCGAGCTGCGTGTCTGGGCGCGAGGGGCGGCGCGGAAGCTCGGGCGAGGGGGAGCGAGGCCACCATTGGAGAAGTTGCGCACGGCGGCGGCGGCGGTTGCGGGCGCCTCGGGCCCAGATGGGCTCGGGCAGGCCCGAGATGGGCTTGGCAGGGCTGCTGGTTGGAGGTGGGAGACAGGGAAGGAGGCGACGGAGGCTAGGATTGGGGTGCGCGGAAATTGAGGAAGCTAGGGTTTCCTGATCTGGACGGCTAGGGCGTCTATTTATAGCAGGGGAGACTAGGGTTAGTGGTTTTTAGCGCTCTCGGAGTCCTCCGATCGCGATCCGATGGCTCCGATCGCGGGGTTTAGCTTGGTGGGCTAGTGGGCTATGTTAGAGGGGTTGGTTTGAGATAAGAGAGAGGTGGTGCGGCCCGGCACAGAGTTTTAAAATACCGAAACGTCCGACAATTTGACCGGTGACGGTGCCGCTACGGTTGACCGTTCGGGTATCAAACGACCTCTGATTGCGACGAAACTTGGCAGGCGGTCTACCTACATTATAACAAGACCGCATGCCAACTTTTGATCCAATTCGAGAATATTTTTCACGCACTTTAAAAACGATATTTTTTTGATGCGACGGGCGTGTGTGTGTGTGTGGTTGGACTCGAAACGGTCGATGACACGAACGACGAGAACCGGCAACTACGAACGGATGCAAGTTTTCAAAAACGAGTGACGATGCTATGCAGATGATGCGAATGATGCGATGATGAATGCGACAAACAAAAGAATCACACGATGACAGCGGAATAAAAGGGGAATCTCCTGGAGCGTCGGTCTCGGGCTGTTACAACTCTCCTCCACTTACAGGAGATCTCGACCCGAGATCTTAGGATGAGAAGGGGAAGAAAAAGAGAAGAGGTAAAACTTAGTTGCTTCTCTGACAAACGAGTGAAACCAACAAACTTGAAGGTTGCAAGGAGATGAGGAATGACATGAGGAACAAGCAAGAATTCACAAGAAATTTGGGCAGCACTTCGGTAGAAAAGAGAGGCAAGAATTAATAAGATGGAAAGAACTTGAAAAGAGGGCACAACACTCCGGTTATTGAATAAGCAAAGAAGGAACATGATCTTGACAAAACAAGATGATAGATTGAAGAGAGCAACATCACAACGCCTCTGGAACAAAAAAATGAAGCTAGATCATTGGAGAGAAGAGAATGGAGAAGAAAATGACAACTTCTACTATAATTGAATTTGAAAAGCATCCTAATAGGAAGAGATTGAACGGAGTTGCTGGAAAATCAACAACAAAAGAAAGCTTGTTGTGGGCTTATGGGTAACATCTCCCAATTATGAGGTGACAACCTGCCACTAACGGAAACAAAGCTTGCTTGGGAGTCACGAGATAAGCAAAACTTCTTTTACCAAGAGGATACATGATAACTTGGATCATTGACAAGCACCATGATAGCAACAATCCTTAGGAAAGGCTTTAGGTGAAATATAATCCAAGATAACTCCAAGGAAGAACATGATGGGTTTACGTATATCATTCTTGTCCACTTCTCTTCGAGACCCCTCATGAATCAAGAATGCTATAATACCATCTCAAGGATAAGGAAGAATGAATTGCACTTTGAAATTCAAGACAAAGAATACCTGAGCTCCTCCAACAAGAATCTTGAAGAACACTTCGAGAAAGAATTAAATCCTTAACGAACCACCATGAAGAACCTCCGTATACAAAAGAATGATCAAAAGAATTGAAGGTTGAAACGAATAAGATTATGACCTTGCAAGATTTAGGTGGAACTTCCCGAAGAGATACTGAGAAAACTTAGAACTCCGGAAAAGAAAAGATGAACTTGGAACCAATATTTGATATCATGAACAACTCCGGAAGAAGGATTGAAATCACCTTGACCAACAAGAATAAGGATTATGTTATGCTTATCCTTCATCAAATTAAATTGATGACAAGCAACGGATTTGGCATACCACTTATTCTTCTTGAGAATGAATTGAGAGAGATTGGGCACAAACTTGAAGAAGTCTTCAATGAAACACCGGTGAGAATTTGGAACTAATGAGAATTATTTAAATGAATGGGGATACATGAGAACGAAGAGATCAAGATTTGCCTAATAGAAACTTCAAGAAGGCACCGGAATAACCGAGATATGAACGAAGAGACAACAATTGAGAAGAATTTGAGAACGAAAGCTGAAAGCTGAGAACGAAGAAATCTTCAGAAATGACGGCCTTTGGAGGATCGAGGAATGGAAACAACTCTGAAATGCTCCGGATAGATATGGAAGGAATTACTCATGATCACAAATAATTTGAGAGGATAGCAACAAGCTAAAATCATGAATCTTCAAGCGAATGAGCAAAGATTTAAGAGAAACTCTCCTTTGGTCTTCAACGATGAGAAAGATGACGAGAAACCACGCCAAGAATTACTGAGACACTCCGAAACAATGAATAAGGAAAGGTTAAGCCAATGATGGAAAAGATTTAGAAGCGATCTTCGAGAAGGGATATGACTGATGAAAATCATTCTTACGTCATATTTGAAAAGAATTGAGATCTGCAGAAAAGATTAGAAGAGCCAGGTAAGATCCTGGGGAAAACATGTGGGTTATGGGCCCACTCAAAAGAAAACATCATTGAAATGATTGCTGGGAAGGAGAAATTGCATCGGTACAAATGAAAACTTGATGAGGTGAGAACCTCGACATAACTGAAAGGATTGAATGAAATAACAATTCTTCTAGGATATCTTGCCACTCCGGCTAGCACAAAGAGAGATGACTAAACAAGAGAGTCTTGGATAAGAATTTCCAACACGAAAAGCATTGAACGAATGAAAAGGATACGATGAAGCTTGAAATCTTGAATTGAATCCACCGGGGAAGAAAAATGGAGTCGAAGAAAAGATGAACTTAGCACCTGAGCATCTTCACATGAATCACCGGAAACGATATGGAAGAAAGATAGCGGAAGAATCACATGATTAGAAAGGTACTTGGATGAGAATTTAATCGAGGAAGAAAAAAGGGTGGGAGGGCGGGCAAAAGAAGAAGATAACTTAGACGGACGAAAAGAACTCCGGGATGAAATAAGAGGATAGATGTTGCTAATCTTGAAGAGGAGCACTCCGGTTGGAAAGAATCGACAAGACAATTTGATTGAGCAAAAGGATTAGCACTCCCATATAAATATGAGAACACTGCTTAGGAAAGATATGAATCACCACTTGACATTGAAGCAACTCGAATTACCATACTCCAACAAAACAAAAGATGGGCTTGAGGATTAAGCCGGAAATAAATACATAACCCATTTGCATTTGCTGGAAGGATGATCCTAGGTAACTACTTGACTTCCCCCTAAGAACTTCCGAAATCTTGGTTATGCAATCGGGTCCATGGATACACGGAGTTTTTATCCATCACTCAACTCCTAGCAGTTATACTACTCTCCAGTGTATCACATCCGTCAACACACAACCAGAGGTCTCGGAAACTCATCTACCTCAGACCCTCGTAATCACAACGATACTAAAGATGGCAGTACATGTGATCCCGCTCCCCAGTACTGGGTGTCGCCACACTCTTCGCAGCACGAATAGTATTGAAGCAATTTCGAACATCCGCGTCCTGAGATACTAAGGAAACTGAGCGATAACGATGTGTCAAGAACCCCTTGGAGCTCAACTCCCCGGGTCCAATCGATACGTACGGGAGGCACCAAGAACAGAGTTCTGGTCACATCGATATCATATAGGCTCCAAAATACCCGCGTGATCCTAGAAAAAATTGAGTGGGAAGAGGGTAGAATCAAAATTCCTAAGTCATAATTCCTCACCAGAGCATAGAAGAGGAGTAAAAAGAATCATGCTCTCCGATATAACTAGACTCAAAATAGTTTTTACTAGACTCGACTCGGCCAAGTTTGATCAATCAAGGGGGCTCCTAGGTCGGTACAGGCTCTGATACCAACTTGTCACGCCCAAGATGCGATCCTATCCTTATTTTGGCTCGAAGGCCTCGACAGGGATAGAAGCGCATCTCGTCGTTTCGCAAGAATGGATATCATTACAAGTACATGTAAAGAAGAGATGAGTATATGGAATTGGCTTACACTCGCCACAAGCTAAATCAAGATCACATCAATACAACAACATATACAATCATCATACAGAAGAACAGGGTCCGACTACGGACGAAATCAAACGATAAAATGACATCCATCCTTGCTATCCCAGGCTGCCGGCCTGGAACCCATCCTAGATCGATGAAGAAGAAGAACTCCAATTCAAACAAGCGCGCTCACGTAAAAGCATCGCATTACCTGTACCTGCAACTATTGTTGTAGTAATCTGTGAGCCACAGGGACTTAGCAATCTCATTTCCAAGGGTATCAAGACTATTAAAGCTTAATGGGTGAGGTATGGTTAAGTGGTGAGGCTGTAGCAAGCACTAAGCATTTATTTGAGTGGCTAACTTATGAGTACAAGAATAAGGGGGATGATCGTCGCATAAACGGTCGAGAACTAGTAATGATCTCTAAGAGATCCTGAACACCTACTTATGAACAAACATAACCCCACAGTGTTCTCTCTCGGTTTAGAAATCATGAGAAGAGACAGTCACGGTTACGCACACGGTTGGTGTATTTTATTTGAGTTTACTTCAAGTTTGCTATGACCGGGTGTTAAACAAAGTTTCCAAGTTGCCACGTAACCGCGGGCATGGCTTTCCGAAAGATTTAACCCTGCAGGAGTGCTCCAACTAGTCCATCACAAACTACCACAAGCTGCGTTGGAACTCCTCAACCGCGGAATCACCCGTAGTACTCGCGGAATCCCGATGGAAAATCTCAACTTCAAGATAGCCTGAAGTGTCGTCGATATCCCGCGCACAAGACGTTCGAGAAAGGTAAAACAAGTCCAGCAAGAACGTCCGGCAGGCCAGATCCCAATAGGAGCCGCGCGTATCTCTTTCTAAGGTCACTACCAGATGAGCTAGACGTCGGGTTGGCTGAAACCCCGGGTGACTAGGGGGCGCCGGACATCGCTCGGTTTGGACCAACACTCATGAGAAGCACTGGCCCGGGGGGTTGATTAATTATCCACGGGGTGATCATGCCCTATGCAAATTTTAGTTGTTATTAAGAAAATAGTACCAATGTTGGGCCTTGCCAGACAAGTTTTATCCTAAAACAAAAAAAATCAAGGGGGTCCCCATAACAACCCCGAGCATGTTAGGAGCGCTCAATATGGAACAGAACACCGGTACACAAGTAACTAGGGCGGCAAAAGTGGAACAAAAACACCGAGCAAAAGGCCAAGCCTTCCACCTTTTACCAAGTATATATGTGCATTAAATTAAATAGCAATAATATCGTGATATATCAAAAATATCCATGTTGCACATGGAAAGAACTTGCACCTGCAACTAGCAATGCAATAAGAAGGGCTGAGCAAGCGGTAACATAGCCAAACAATGTTTGCTGGGACGTGGAGGGGGTTAGAGGCTTTTCATGGCATTTGGGAGGCTTGACAAACAAGTGGTAGGTAGCGAGACAAGCGATAGAAACGAGACATCTAGCATGGCAATGATAGTAATGGTATCCAGGGAAATGATCATCTTGCCCGAGATCCCGCTTGGAAGAAGATCGAGTCCATGAAGAAGACGAACCAACGTAGTCGAACGAATCCTCACACTCCGAACGATTTCGGAACTCTATCGAGAAGAAGCAATCCGAAACAACAATCAACACATGATAAACACCACAACATATTCATGATATGATGCACAACAAGGATGATGCATGTTATGCATGACATGGCAAAGCACAACAATCAAACACTACACATTAAGTGAAGCTCGATATGCAACTATAGAACGTTTGAAACGGAGCTACAGTCTAAAAGATATGCCACACACAAGATGAACATGACATGAATGCAAAATGCATGCAAACATCAACCATAAACATGTCAAATCATGGATGCAACAAGATAGTATGCAACAACATGAGATTCTAAGCAAGTTTCATATGCAACATGTTCAAAACGGAGCTACGGTTCAACCACAACAACCAACACAAATTTTATTTAAAATCTGCTCAAACAGCCACATAGCATATTGCACACATGAAAACAACAAGCTACAAGATTCTAAAATGCACAAACTAAGCATGGGGCAGTAGCATATAACACACACTTCATTTCATCTTCACATATCATACCCAAAAGAGTCATGGAACACATGGTAGGAAGCTCACAACATGGCAATAAAATATAGCAGATTATGACTTAGTGAAAATAACAGTTTCTATCATAGCAGATTTTTATGAAGGCATATTGTCAACAACAAAACTATATGCTACAGGACATATCATGGCATGAAAATCTACAGCATGGTAGTAGACATAATGCACTACAAATCATACCATGGTGGCAAGGTCTAATTATGCATAGAATCATGGCTAGCATCAACACAATATGGCATTATGAAGAAAACAGATTCTCAGACTTAGTGAAAATTAGAGTAGACATGTGCAGCAGTTTTTAACAGATTGACATGTTGGACAATGAATATAACTATGATGCAAATCCTATACATGGTATCAAAAGACACAATCTGGTAGAGAACAACATGCTTAACAAAAGACTCCTTGGGAGCAACCATAAAAGACTCCTAGATCAATAGCAAATCGCATGACAACATGGCAACAAAATAACAGTTTCAGACTTAGAATTATTTTGGACCCTCAAAACAGCAATATTTTATGGCATGTTTGCAACAAGAAAATAACACCTAAACATGCATTTCTATAGCAACCAAAAATACCACGGCCTAGCACACATGTCCAAGGGCATATCTCATGTTTGCAACTATTCCAAAATATGCATGGATTAATTCATACAAAATAAACAAAAGGGCATCCTAGCAAACTAACATGCGCACAAAAATGCTCAAATGCCAAAACTAATTGCACAGATAAATTCTATGGATTTTACTACCCCAAAATCATATATAATATGTGGTTTTTTAACTATAAAACAAATGACACACATTTATGCGAGATTAGGACAAAAACCATTTTAGCAAGTTATTTATGCAAATTAAATGCAAACATCACACCAAACATTTTTATCTTGCATGAAAAAGGGATATAAATAATCTACACATTTTACATATATGGTCTGATTAATTACGATGCACGGTTAAATAATTATGCGCAATGCAAAATCATGACATTTATGCAAAATAACAGAAAATGGCATGTTAAACATTTTTATCATTTGCGAAAGCGAGATATTACGAATCTACATGAAATTCTACACGTTTTACATATATAAAACATTTCGATCCGGTGCGACGCTGCTGGGCCAGGCGAGCGAGGCCTGGGCCGCAGTGGCTTGGGCCGGGCGACGCAGGGAGGCGAGGTCGTGGCCCACGACGAGGCGAGCAGGCGGTCGCGGGCACGACCGGTTCGACCACGCGAAGGAGTTCCTGGCGGCACCGGCGTTGTTCGGCAGGGAGATCCCGACGTTGCGGCGATGTCCGGCGGCGGACAAGTGCGGCAACGGCTGGATCCGGCGATTGGCCACCAGATCCGGGCGGAGGGGCGCGGAGGGACGACCTGCTGCATCTCTATGCGGCCATCCATGGCGCGGCTAGCTGCGACCTGCGGCGTTGAGGCCATGGCAGGGGAAACGAGGCGGGACGACGCGCGTGGGGCATACCGGCGCAGGCGCACGGCGGCGCTCCGGCGAGCTGCGTGTCCCGGCGCGAGGGGCGGCGCGGAAGCTCGGGCGACGGGGTGCCAGGCCACCATTGGAGAAGTTGCGCACGGCGGCGGCGGCGGTTGCGGGCACCTCGGGCCCAGATGGGCTCGGGCGGGCTCAAGATGGGCTTGGCAGGGCTGCTGGTTGGAGGTGGGAGACAGGGAAGGAGGCGACGGAGGCTGGGATTGGGGCGCGCGGAAATTGAGGAAGCTAGGGTTTCCTGATATGGATGGCTAGGGCGTCTATTTATAGCAGGGGAGACTAGGGTTAGTGGTTTTTAGCGGTCTCGGAGTCCTCCGATCGCGGGGTTTAGGTTGGTGGGCTAGTGGGCTCTGTTAGAGGGGTTGGACTGAGACGAGAGAGAGGTGGTGCGGCCCGGCACAGAGTTTTAAAATACCGAAACATCCGACAATTTGACCGATGATGGTGCCACTACGGTTGACCGTTCGGGTATCAAACGACCTCTGATTGCGACGAAACTTGGCAGGCGGTCTACCTACATTATAACAAGACCGCATGCCAACTTTTGACCCAATATGAGAATATTTTTCGCGCACTTTAAAAATGATATTTTTTTCGATGCCGCGGGCGCGCGTGTGTGTGGTTGGACTCGAAACGGTCGATGACACGAACGAAGAGAACCGGCAACTACGAGCGGATGCAAGTTTTGAAAAATGAGTGACGATGCTATGCAGATGATGCGAATGATGCGATGATGAATGCGACAAACAAAAGAATCACACGATGACAGCGGAATAAAAGGGGAATCTCCTGGAGCGTCGGTCTCGGGCTGTTACAGCCTACCACTCATGATCGGTGCCACCAACAATTCCATATCGGCTACACCAAGTCAAAAAGCCTAGACAGAAACCCTAGCCAAGTCCCACATCTCGGTACTACCAAGTTCCATATCGGTGCAACCGAGTTCCAGTGACCAATTTTCTGTTACCACATTCACAAGAATCGGAACCTCCGAGAATTGTGAATCGGTCTCACCAGGTTGTGTAAATTCCCTCGGCCACTCATATCGGTACCACCGAGAATTCCATATCGGTCTCACCGAAAAGCCTAAAGTTGCCACATGTTGCACTAGTCGGTACCACCGAGTTTCACTTCGGTTTCACCGAGTTGGGCAATAATATTGGAATGGTGGGATTTTTGGAGATGCCTATATATACCCCTCCAGCACATCCTACTCGCAAGAGAAGCACTCAGAACTGGCCCACACTTCCCATATCCAAATTTCTGAGAGAGAACCACCTAGTCTTGTGTTGAGGTCAAGATCATCCACTCCAACCATATGGATATTTATTTCTAGCCTCCCCAAGTTGCTTTCCATCCAATCAATCTCTTCTACCCAAGCCAAATCTGTGAGAGAGTGATTGAGTGTTGAGGAGACTGTCATTTCAAACACAAGAGCAAGGAGTTCATCGTTATTATTGAGCCTATTACCTTTTGGAGGGTGGTGCCTCCTAGATTGGTTAGGTGTCGCTTGGGAGCCTCCTACTTCGTGTTGTGGAGTTGAACCAAGAAGTCTGTACGGGCAAGGAGATCGCCTACTTCGTGAAGATCTACACATAGTGAGGCTAGTCCTGTGTGGACGGAAGCCGTTATGGAATAGTCGAGGTTGCTACTTCGTGGACCCTTATGGGTGGAGCCCTCCGTGGACTCTTGCGACCGCTACCCTCCGTGGGTTGAAGACTCCGTAAACGTGGATGTACGATAGCACCACCTATCGGAACCACGGGAAAAATCTTCGTGTCTCCATATTGCTTTTGATTTTCCTACCTCTACTCTCTTACATATGCTTGTCTTTACTTTCTGCTGCCATACTTGTTGACTAGCATGTGTAGGGTGCATTAGACTTGTTAGAATTGCTAAAATCTGCCAACCAATTAACTTGGGAAAAGGCTAGGTTTTAATTGGTCAAGTAGTCTATTCACGCCCCCCCCCCTCTAGACATCCCTTCTAGTGATCCCACAACTACTCGCATGGCCCTAGGGAGGAGGTTGGTAGGATTTAACCATCGCGCGCCCCCGACCTAAACAGCACTAGTATTTCCACGAGGAATAAGTATGCTCACACATCATCACCATGATATAAAAATATTTGGATGAACAACAAGTTAACAACCTCTAATTCATGATACCTTTATTAACCAATGATCATGCACTCATGCTTTTTCCCATTACCACATTAATATCATTAATCATGATTTCTCTTTTATGTGCTACATGTGGTTTTGATTATGCACGCATTGAATACCTATTATTTTTGGACTAGTCCCATGAAAATTACCATTGCTATTTATTAGCTCTCAAGCAAATATAAGTGAAGAACGAGAGTCCAACTATTTCTATAAAATCTATCCGCCACCGTGCTCTAAATGATATAAGTGAAGCACTAGAGCAACTGCCAAGCTCAAAAGATAGAAGTGAAGCACATAGAGTGTTCTAATAAATTATGATGATATTGTGTCTCTCTCAAGTGGGTATGGGCAGCAAACAATGATTGTGGGAAACTAAAACCAAAAGTAAACTAAAGCAAATGACGCTCCAAGCAAAACTCATATCATGTGATGAATAAAAATATAGCTCCAAGTGACATACTGATGGATTGAGACGAAAGAGGGGATGCCTTCCGGGGCATCCCCAAGCTTAGACGCTTGAGTCTTCCTAGAATATTACCTTGGGATGCCTTGGGCATCCCCAAGCTTAGGCTCTTGCCACTTCTTATTCCTTCGTCCAGCGTGATAACACCCAAAACTTGAAAACTTCAGCACACAAAACTCAACGGAAAACTCATGAGATCCGTTAGTATAATAAACATATCAAATACTTTAGGTACTGTTGTAAATTGATTCATATTTTAGTATTGCATAAGGTACCGTATTATAACTTCTCCATGATTTATTTTTCCCAATATAATCCATGACATCATCAAAACAAGCAAAACATGCAAGCAAAAACAGAATATGTCTAAAACAGAACAATCTATAAAGATCTGTAGAGAAACTATACTTATGTATCTCTGAACATTCTGAAAAATAAGGACGACCTCAAGAATTTGTATAGAAATAATGTGTAAAAAAATTCAGATCATTATTATGCTCTAGTAAAAAATGAAAATTCTTGTACTGGAGTCAAAACTTTCTGTTTTTGCACCATATCAATTCTACTCATCATGTGAGTGATCCCAAATGTTTTTCTTGGCACAAACACTAATTAAAACACAAATACACAATCATTATAGAGGCAACCATCATGTTATGACACACAAACATAAAGTAGAACAAGAAAAATAAGATAACTATTGGGTTGCCTCCCAACTAGCGCTATTGTTTTATGCCCCTAACTAGGCATAATGCATAGTTTCAAGTGTTCTCATCTTTGACCCTAAGAACGTATTGTTCAAACTTGATATTGAGAGCCTTAATTCATCCTTCAACATGCTAAGAGCATTAATATTTTGGTCCATAGTGTCAAATCTCTTATTTTGCATTACCACTTTCCCATTGATTTTAGTAGACATGTTGTATAACCCCTTAAAATTGGTTTCCATAATGGCCTTAGTTTCTTTTAGTAACTCGGTTTGACGGAAGAACACCAATATGGATGGTTCAATGGTTTCTATTTTGGGTTGTCCAAATATGTTTTTCATCTTATCATAGGTGTCAAAAGCATTGTTCCCAAGGAAATCCTTTTCAAACATAGAATCCAAAGTACGTCTATTCGAAAGAGATAGACCAACATAAAAACTTCTAAGGAGAAACTTAATATGACTCTTGGGATTAGATCTAGCTTGTATTACTAGTAATCTATCCCTTGCTTCTTCAAGGGACTCATCACCTATTTGCTTAAAATCTAACATTGGGGAACCCTCTCCCAAGTAAGGAGATTGAGGCATGTCCGAAGGGGAACTAGCCATGACAACGAGCAACAAGTAAACTAGCAACACTACTACAGGATGGTCCAAAGACGACACAGCAATCAGAGACCCTTTGACGAAACAATGTGCGATAACCAAATCGCAAACGGTATAGTTATAGCTCCGTCGCTAATAACGCGAACTGTGTGCGATGACGGGCCCATCAAATACGGTCCCAAAAAAAGTTGCATGTGCGATCTGTGGCAAACAGTTGACCCAGATAAATTGTTTGCGATTGGAAAATATAACGCAAACGGTTAGAAAAATGCAAGTGTGTGCAATGTACGGCATACAGTTCACCCTGACAAATTGTTTGCGCTGATCCAGCAGAACACAAACGATTGTCCAGATGATTACGTGTGCGATAGATGGCACACAGGTCACTCGGATGAACTGTTTGTGATGAGATAAGATAACATAAACGGTTACATAGATCAAGATGTGTGTGATAGACAACATACAGGCCACTGGGATGAACTGTGTGCGATAAGCAAAAATAACACAAATGGTTGCTCAGATCAAGATGTGTGTGATAGACAGCATACAGGCCACTGGGATAAACTGTGTGCGATAAGCAAAAATAACACAAACGGTCGCTCAGATCAAGATGTGTGTGATGGACAACATACAGAGGCCATTCAGATATGTTGTGGGCAAACGGTTCCGGATAAAGAATTGTCAGGGACCGATGAAATCATCCCCGATGGATATGGTTGTTTATTCCGCATGCGATATGATTTGCTCAATCTTCCCACAAACATCTATGCTTCTGTTTAGAACAACATGATTGCAGAACCAAATTAAACATCCAAATACATAAGTGACTACACACATAACATTGGCACACCTCGATAAACAATTTCACACATAAAAACATGATTGCCTTAACCTAATTAAGCATCCAAATACATAAGTGACTACACACATAACATTGGCGCACACACCTCAATAAACTATTACATGCATAATAAACTTATCCCTCTAAAACTACAATTATTTCGGCGTAGAGGGAGTATGATTCACCTTGTGCGATCTCCTGTTGCAGCACCAGCAATACACACAAATTGTCCGGAGACTCGTGGAGGTAATGTGGAGGCTACTCAACCCATTGATCGCCTGAAGATGAAGGTACTCGAGCACAGTACAGCCGCGGAGCAGGCGCTCCATGTCGTCGTTGGGGATGTAGACGGTGACGAGCTCAAGGTGCTTCAGTCGAGGTAGCAAAAGAGCGGGATTTGCGTTAATCTGGGGGAAATGGCAGTTCATGAACCTGGCGATGCGCAGCATTGGCGCGAGGCGCAGCGCGGAGGGTGGCAGCGGGCGCATATGTCAATCATTAAAAGTGAGTTCTTCGAGATGATCTAGGGCGGTCGATAAGAACCACTCGTCAAGCTTGGCTCGGTCCTTGCCATTGGAATGGAACTTGCCCATAGTAAGGCCTTTGATTGGGCCACAGTGCGTGTCGAGGATCTGGGACAATGCATCCAAGCGTTTGCGAGAGCCAGTGCAGAGCATGTGCTCGCTGATGAGGCCGAGAGGGGCGCAGCGCCATAGGGGGCGCCACCGCCGGGAGAGGACAGTTGTGCGCACGCCATCTTCGATAGGGTGGACGAAGATGATGACTCTCAACATATCATCAGGGAGGCTTCTGATGAGGTCTGGGCCTATCGGAGGCGCTTGTGTTTCTGGCTCAGCCCGCCTCCGCTTGTTGGCAACCTCGACATCCACGTCCGGAGAATGGCCGCCGGCGTATCTTTCTGTCAAGATTAGAGCAGTGGGAGGATAGTGATTATGTAGCTAGATCAGTGCAGAAGAATAGTGCATTGGTAATTACAAGTTACTAGGCATGAACAGTTTTAACAGATTAAGAAAATGAAATCCCAATTGGTTGCTGAAATACTACACAGTTACATTGATATTGCTATGCAAGTCAACATGCAGATACTAGAAATAACACTTACTTCCAACAAAGCATGGACGGAGAATGTCATCGGGGAAGTTAGCATTTATCGTATGGTAAGGCTCTTTTAGGTGGAGCGTAATTTTAGTGCCAACTTTCAGTACATAAAACTTAGATATTTCTCCCCAAAGGCCTTCTTCAAAATAGCAGTGACAATCTTCATCAAGTTTTACAGAAACAACGATTGTAAATCCATGGTTTGTGCTCAATATGACATCCCTGGAGTCTTCATTTATGTAAAGGCCAATATTTAGCGTTACAGTTGTCGTTGCAAAGCAAGGGATGTACTACAGGAATTGATAAAATTGTTAAAGAACAGGGTAACATGATAGTATGGGAGTAGTAGTTAAAAGAACAATGCAACAGTTCATATGAAAGGACAAGAAATTACAAGTAAAGAGATAATGTAACCATGATGTCGTGCAAATATATATGAGAGTAAACGAAAGAACAATACAGCATTAATTTGCCTAATATAGAAGGATAAGAATAAGAAGAAGAGAAGAAATCACATTTGACGCAAATGTTGCATGTGGTGCCTTTTACCCAAATGTAGCAATATATAGTATAGGTTCAGAAAAAGTATAGGCCATGCATGTCAACACAGCTAGTGTGAGATTGAACATACCGTGCGCTACGTGCAGTCATCTAGTACGGTGAGATGGAACTACTCATATTTGGCCGAGGCCGCATAGCCCTGAAGTGTCCTTGCACAGTACACTCTGTGAATTAAAAGCCTCGAATCAACTAGAAGAAACATGAATCCACGACGATTTTGGATGGGTGATTAAAAGGGGCCGACGGACTGGGATAAGAGATGAGCGGAAATATTTCAGTAGATTAGTTACCTGATTGTTCATGGGGACAAAAACCAGTTCCAAAGATTCCCGAATCGGGCGAGCCGGGTCGACAGCGAGCAGCGTCGAGAAAGTCAGTGCCGATAGGCCGTGGCAATCGGCAGTGGAGATATGCGGTGGCGTTTTGCGGCAGCCGACAGCGGCGCCAGGCGTCGAGCTAAGTGGTTGCCACGGGGATAGGCGGTGAGACATGCATGGAGAGTCCCGGAGTACTAGCGTTAGCGTAGGTGCTACTCTCGGGAGGGGGAGGGGGAGGGGAGTAGGGGAGGGTTTTGTGACGTGTGGGTGCTGAGGTTTTTTTTGAAGTGGTGCTGAGGGTTTTCTGTCCTAGAATAATGTGCTTCGGAGGAAACGGCTTATCAGATCCAACCATGTGTGATAAATCCTATATAAATATTACTCTCAACTCAAGTAAATTATCACTCCGGTGTGATGGAGATACCGCACAATGAAAGTCGTCGCACAGTTTCAATCTCGGAAAAAATAGAATACACAGGCATAGATATGATACACACAAACTAGATAGATTCAATCCAACATCTCATCTTCATGCTTGATCGTTAAGATTCTCCAGGAACTGGGCGTACGCGCCATGCGCTATCCTGCGAGAATACTTCTGCTTGAAGGAGCCAACGGCTCGTCCTCTTGCATGCCCCAGAACACTAGAGTACGTGTTGTTAATCTTATGGTTGCAGAACAGGCATCCATAGCCCCCATTCTTCC
The DNA here is from genome assembly GCA_039707655.1 of Elymus sibiricus. Lineage (NCBI taxonomy): Eukaryota > Viridiplantae > Streptophyta > Magnoliopsida > Poales > Poaceae > Elymus > Elymus sibiricus. Next base: position 254,485,265 of record CM077665.1, read on the forward strand.
TGACACGCCTGTTATGCTTTCCAGCCATAAGCTCTCTTAGCGTTTGCCTCTTGAACCTCTCCTGGACGTCTTCATCATCGCTGTCCACATCGTCAGATAGCACCTATACATAGTAAAAAATGTGACGTCCGTATATTTTATAATGCGAATTTGCAAGGTAGAGTTTATGAAACATAATATTTCATGCGATAACGTGAACCCTAAATCGAGGCAAATTGGTTTGATACCAAAAGTTGGCATGCCATATTTTAGCAACTGCCAAATATTGGCTAGAGATTGGTTGCATAACAATTCTCGTTATCAATCTCACATCAGGTTGCGAAATGTTGACAACTTTTGATTTTGCCAATTATTGGCAGCAATGCTAGATGTTGGTAGCAAACCAATCAGCCTTTTATATGTATTTACCAAAAATGGGTATATATGACCAACCGGTTCTCCGTCCGAGTCGTTGTCGTCGCTAGAGTGTTCGTCGGAGTCTTTGTGGACCACCGGCTCCGGCTGGGGAAGCACGGCGGCGGCGACAACGTCAAGGCCACGCTGCTGTCCGCGCGATACGTCATCTCCGACGACGGCAATCTCTGTGCCCACCTTCACGCTGTGCTCGGGTGCTTCGCCGGCACCGACGTGGTTACTCCCTCCCATGGTGCAGGGAGGCCGGCGATGACGATTGAGAACGGCGACGAGGATGCAGGGTGTGAGAGAGGATTGTGTGTAGCGAGAATGTTAAAACCAGCGGCTCGAGCGCAGTTAATAAAGGGGAGTTGGGTCTTGAGAGGGAGGCGGGCGGCGGTTTAAAGGGACGGGTCGCCTCCCGGTGAGCCACCTGCACGCCGGACTGCTGGCATGCGCACCGTCAATTCACACGCCCGACGGCACGTCTCCCTGCGAAACTGCGTAGCGAACACGCCTCCCATCAATTCACACACCTTGTCGCACACATCCCGGTCAGCCTGCGAGGCGACCTGCTAGCATGCGTCACGTCAAAACATATATGCGTGCATGGATCGCAGGGCGTGTATTGTTTTTCTGTGAAGCTACGAGACTTACTCCCTCCATTTTTATTTAGTCTGCGTATTAGAGTTGACTGAAGTTAAACTTGATATAGTTTGACCAACTTTAAAGAAAGAAATAGAAATAATTACCATGACAAATATATATGATGTGAAAGTACATTCAATAAAGAATCTAATGGTAATGATTTTTAATTGTGAACTTTAACATTGTTTTCTAAATTTGGTCAAAGTTTACAAAGCTTGACTTTAACCAATGCTAATACGCGGACTAAATAAAAACAATTTGGATTAATAAGCCGTTTGCGATGTAAACGTGACAGTTTTGTGTTACATCTATTAATAAGCCCCCGTTTGCAAGAAGCTTAGATGAAAACTTCTCTGAAATTGGACGATTTATTTACCACGACCTATAAGGTCCCTATCATGAAATCATGTCAATGTTTCATGCATTCTAGCTTAGCTGGGCGTTTGCTGGAATTTGAAAGCCAAGAGTCAATGTTTGCGGCCCCGAGATGTTCGAAATTTATTGTTTTTCCTTCCATGGGGACTAAACATGCACCCAAGACAGAAAAAAATGAATTTCTAATCCATTCGGGCGCACAACCGCGTGTGCATATAGTTCGAATTTGAAATTTACAAATTAAATACTAAGGAATCAATTTAATGTATAAAATGTCTTAATGTTCTTTAAAAATCAAATTTTAACACTTCACTCCTATTGTCACATGTGCACTACATAAAAAAGTTTGACATGCATGCCTCAAAGTGACGGTGGTGTGGTGGGACAAGTGGGGGTGTGTGGTCCGGCACACAATACGCGTCATATGCGTTCCACCACGTGGGGTTGTCCGGTTAGTTAGGCATCAAGCTGACAATGGGGGATTACTCAGGCGGGTATATTGGAGTCCCATCCATGTCCTCATCACTGCCCTCCCATTCCCGTCACCGTCTCGGTACCCGTGCACGGGGATAAAAAGTTTCCCATCCCCGTCCCCATCACTGCCTTCCATTCCCGTCACCGTCTCGGTACCCATGTGCGGGGATAAAAAGTTTCCCATCCCCGTCCCCATCACCGCCCTCCCATTCCCATCACCGTCTCCGTACCCATGTGCGGGGATAAAAAGTTTCCCATCCCCGTTGCCATTTCTTTATCCCCGTGGGGAAACCCAACATGCATTTAAGAACAACAGTCGATAGTATTTCAGTAAAAAACAGTATTTCAACGCAATAAACAATATGTTGTGGCTAAGATTGGGATTTCTTAGGGATATTTGGGCCAGATGGGTGGGATCTGTGAAAATTTGTGTGACCGAGGGCGCAAATTACGTGGGGTCTACTAATTTCAGAGCCCACATGTAAGTTATTTCATGGTTAAGGCAGGTAATGCTATGTATGTCCCATCCCCATCCCCGTCCTGCACGATGGGTAAGGTATTTGACCCACCATCTTCCCCATGGGAATTCAAGCTAGCCTTTCTCCGTGCCCTAATAGAGTAAACACCCATGAGGATGCGGGTAACGGTTTTAACCATGACAGCTTCAGGTGAGGCACACGTGCCACGTCTAAAGTCGTGCATTGGGTACATATTTAAAGTAGCTCGATCATTACCTTTTTCATGCATACATTTGTGTCTCATGCATGCGGTGGTGGTCCTCGTACACTCACTCATGTGTTTACCACCGACACACCCATTCGTTGCCCCCGCGTGGTCGATCACCTTGGATGGCACGCGCGAGAGGGGTTTGATCAAAGCTGGATTCATCTTAGTCCATGTTTTGACGAATATCATGGTGAGATTACACACAAAAGTTTGGGCGCATGTGTGCACGCGCGTGCTCACTGTACAAGTTGTGAACCTCCATTTTTTCGATTTGCGAAGGTGCCACATGAAATGTGTGCATTGGGTATTCAAATAATCACACAACACCTCCGTACATATGTTAATTAGGGCAGCATGGAGGCGGTGGTTGTCCTCGGACACCGCCCCCTCGCACAATTATTAGTGTCCCATATGTGGCCTCACATACTTTTGTACCGCAACGAGAGAGTTTAATTATTGTGGATTCTTTTTTGGTCGATGTTTGCGGTAGGCCATGGGTGTGAAATTACATGGTATAATTTGAGTGCGTGTAGTGTACGCATGAATGTTTCTCTCATCGGCTCGAATGGGGGTGGGTATATATATATACTAAGCGTCGTGAACCACGCTTTCCGTGCGGACTTTAAGATTCCCGAGGAAGGTGTGCCACGCTAAAGTTTGTGTGTTGGGTATGTAAACATCACACAACACTTCCATGCATATGTTTGATCCACGCTTAGACGGTGATTGTCTTTGGATACTCCTTCGTGTGGTTGTCATTGGAAAATCCATTTCTGGGCCTGTGTGGATGTCCATCACATTAACTAACAACGAGAGAGAGTATACCATGGTGGATTCTTCAATTGTTTTGTGTTATGGTATATATTATATAGGTCATTTGAGTTTCCTTACCCACGTCCGAGCACGCGCGTACGTATGCGTGAATCATTCCCATCGACGCTCGGCATACTAGTTGTACGCGTCATGAACAATCGCTCGGGGGGGGGGGGGGGTCTATCCTGTTCCAAAGCATGTGACACATCAAAGTTGCACATGAGGTATATATTAATTAATTCAAATGCAAACACAACATTCCCGTACATATGTTTGCACCACTAGCAGGTGATGGCTGTCTTCGACACTCCACTGCGTGGTTATCGGCGTCACGCCCATTCATGGGCCTCGGTGGATGTCCATCCTTTCTACCGACAGCGGGAGAGGTTTGACAAAAATGTTGATTCTTTGGTCAGGATGTCCGTGTTGCGAGGCGCAAGGGCCATAGTCCACCTTTGACCGGAAAATAGATGGGGTGGTTTGACCATGCTGGATTCAGTATATGTTTAATTTTGGTGTTACGGTATGAGTGATACGCAGGACCTGTTTGGGGGCATGTATTCGTGGCTGGGATTCCCCCTCCACCGACACGAAGTGGTGACGGAGGAGAAATGTGCCACATCAAAGTATCGCATTGGGTATTTTGAACGATCAAACCACCCTCTGCATACATATTTTTGATCCACATGCAGGCACGTATGTGTTCTGACCCCTTTCCCGCATTTTTTTTATGAAATGGCCCTATATATTATTATGCTAGGAGTAAATAGCAAACGATTTGAATGTAACAATCGTTTGCGATTGTACACTCAATAGAAACCATTTCCTCCGCCGCTGGCACATCGGCACGTTCCACTGGTGGGCGCCAGACAAGATTGGGTTCGACGAGACTTCCCTCATAAAAATATCTACTACCACCTTGAGCCATTTGAAAAATGGCGGTTCCGCGGGTTTTTCCTATTTGATAGCACACACTTATTATGTTTCTACCGTGTGCGATGTTTGTTGCTCCCGCCCTGGCCACGCCGCTTCAATCCCGTAATATAAATTTTCAGTAGCCCCGGCATCCTGGCATTCCCGCCTAGTAAAATTTCCAGTAGCCGCGCGACATTTCCTCAAACACCACCTCCCCCCCCACCACAAAACCTCTGCTCAGATTACGTAAAAAAAAGGAAAACCTCCGCTCCTGCACGCACCACTCCTCTCCCTCGCTCAAACCCTAGCTAGCCCGCTGCCGCTGCCCCCGCCGCTGCCGCCACCGACTCCACCGTCATCCTCTGCAGGCCTTCCCGTGACTATCTCGAAGTCCTCATGAAGATACATCACAAGGGGGTTGGACTAGAGTCGTCCGTGCAATCGACAGTAGTGCTCCTCCATGTCGAATGCACGCACAACTCTGGTCCACCCCATAGTTTCAGCCTACGAAGCACCCTCTTTGCCGCAGATCCCCGTCCCCATCCTCACCCACACTCCACAGCGTCGCTGCCTTAGCCCGGCTATGCTTCCCGGGGAGCTGGAGGAGCGAATGGCCAAAAAGAGGTATCTCGATGCCTGTCCGCTGGACGACGGCGAGGTGGCCGCCGAGGCCCCCCGGGGAAGCTCAGTACGATGACTGACCCGGGGCTTTTAATAAGCGGGCTCGCGCATGTCTGTATGTCCCGACAGCCGGCTACGACATCGAGCTCGTCGACAGCGATGGATTGATGCGGGCTATGACACAGGTTAAGTGATGCACCCCCACCCCTTCGGGTTCAACCTCCTTGGATCTCCTCCATGCCCCCCCTGGGCCGCTGATCTACTCTGCTTCGCTGTCGGGGTTTTGCCTTCATCGCCATCGAGACCCTTTTGTCATATCTGAAGGTTGTGTTCTAGTGGCGGTGGCTCGGCATCGTCAGCTACCAAGTCAGACCTCATTGACGACGACGACAAGGGCGCCATATCCGTCTCTTCCAAGGGGAAATAGCCCATCCACGACATCAGGGACGTCACCCTGCAGACGTGCTCTTCCAAAGGCAAGGAGCTAAGCTGCCACCACAGGGTGTGCACGGTGCGCACCCCCAGTCCAGGCTCTTCCAAGGGGTATGAATTGTTCAAAAGTGCAATTTGATATGTTGGAGTATGAATTGTTCAGTTCAATTTCAGTGCTGATGCGTTTGGTTGTCTGTAGTGAGCATATACCTTGTTTAGCGTGATATGTGGTTGTTTGTAGTGAACATATGTCCATGTTTATTTCAGTTTTCTCACAATGTGATGTTGAATCATACAATTTGATGTTTAAGCACACGGTGCGTTCTATCTTCTATGCAATTTCAACAATACTGATATGAATGATTGTTTGGTTGTTGTTAAGTCTGTTGTAGTGAGCATATGCTTCCTTTAAAAGTTTTTTGGTGGTTTGTGGTTATGATTTGTCCAGTTTCAATTGCCATATTTGGTTGTTTGTAGTATGCCTCTGATCTACTCTGCTTTGCTGTTAGGAATTTGCTATGCTGGAGTATGAATTGTAATGTTCAAAAGTGCAATTTGATATGCTGGAGTATGAATTGTTCACTTCAATTTCATTGCCTATGTTTGGTTGTCTGTAGTTAGCATATACCTATATTTGGTTGTTTGTAGTATGCATTTGATCTACTCTGCTTTGCTGTCAGGAATTTTCCTTCATCGCCAACGAGACCCTTTTGTCATTTATGGAAGTCGCGTTCTATGGCGATGTTTTGGCATCGTCAGCTGCCAAGTCAAGCCTCATTGATGACGACAACTTGTTGTCGACAAGTGCGTCGTACGCTGGAGTATGAATTGTTCAGTTCAATTTCACGAACGCCTATGTTTGGTTGTCTGTAGTGAGCATATACCTTGTTTATTTGTTTTTGGTTGTTTGTAGTGAACATATGTCCAGCTTCAATTGCTAGATTTGGTTGTTCAATCATACAATTGGTTCCTGTTAAAGCCGGTGTAGTTAACATGCCCCTGTTTATTTTGGTTTTCTAAATGTGATGTTCAATCATAGAATTTGATGTTTAAACACATGTTACGTTCTATGTAATTTCAACAATACCGATATGCATGACTATTTGGTTGCGGTAGTATGTCTTGTTTATTTAGTTATTCACAATGTCCAGTACAATTTGATTAATACCAGTTCAATGGCCATATTTATTTCCTGTTAAGCCCGGTGTAGGTAATACACCTTCTGGGTTTTTTTCACTTTGTGATGTTCAATTATACAATTTGATGTTTAAGTACAAGCTTTGTTCTATGGAAATTCAACAATACCATTATGAATGACTTTATTTGGTTGTTGTTAAGCCTGATGTAGTGAGCATATGCCTATTTTAATGGTTTTTGGTTCAGATGGCTATATTTGTTTCCCATGTTATACTCCCTCTACCCCATAATATAAGACGCTAATATATCAAATATGTTCGTGCATTGCATGTAATTAGATCTTATATAGTGGGACGGAGGGAGCATCATAACTAATAAAGATTGCTAGTACAATGGGTCAAAATGTGGCAATAAAACTATTTATTTACAGTTTGTCCAAGACAATAGTGATATGAAGTATATTAATTCAGAACTATGTACCCTTTTTACTGCACATAATGAGTTGTTAGATGACAATCTATGTATCTCTCTCCTTTGCAGTGGTTCCCAACGCAGTCTACCCAAGATCACCTCTCAAACTACATGATTGTTGGACATGCAAATGTACATGTATTTCTACCAGACTAGAATGACTATCTGGAAGTCATGAAGATATTGAAGGATCGCAGTCGGCCATCAAAAGGGATTGGGCTAGAGTCGTGTGTGCATACGACATGGAGGAGGGCACACTACGGGCATTCCGCTTCACCTTTTACAGCAATCAGAATATCTTTTGCCTCTTTCTTTGTCGTCTTTAATACAAGTATTCAACCGTCGTTCATCATTCTTTATTTGGTTCTTATGTAATTCTTTCGTTGATGTAATTCTTGAACGTATGTACCTGTGAATGGAATAATGCATTGGTTGATGTACCTATCTATGTATATGTAAAAAGCTACTCCCTACTTTCCAATTCAAATTATGTATAATTTTAAATTGTAACGATTAAAATAATAATAAAATGCTCTGCAGGTCATTACGCCGCACACGGTTTGTAAGTCAACATTTATGATATACCTCCTGATCCGACACGTTTCACAGATAGAAAATGTGTGCGCCCATGCACATAGTTGCCGTTTGCAAACCGTGTGTGATTTCAGATAATATAACAAACGGTGCAACCGAATTCAACGTTGGTGATAGAATCTCTATCGCACACAATTTAAAATGATAAACTGTTTGTGATGTAGTATGCATCGCAAACGTTGGACCACAGAATAGCGCGTGCGATACTTATCATGTCGGACGCGAGTACGACATTCAGACATTTCTTAAACCTATCTGATACTTGTACGACGGTTAAATTATCATCTTAGTTAAATATCACCAACGGTTCGTCCAATATAAGTGTTTGTGATATTAGTGTGATCTCACACGAGTTGCAAGGATGCGCCGTATGGGAAGTCCACCATATCTCAAACGGTTCACCGGTGACTCTCGTTTGTGATAGATACGGACATCCCATACGCTTAGTTTTGCCAAACGTTTGCGTTCATTGGACACCATCACCGACGATTGTTCGGTGTCGTGTGGGATGGAACCCCCCCTATCGCCCACACATGCAAGGCGACGGTTTCAATGTACGTCGCGGAAAGGGGTTAAAAACTGTTTGTATAGCACGTCGCTGCACCAGTGCAACAATCAAAGATAATATTTTTGTATTTTTGATTTTTATAATGCAAACTAAATATAACAGCAAATAAAAATAAGAACAAGTGAGTGATAATTTGTGTGAAGTTACTTGATAGTTGATGATGATATTCCCCGGCAACAGCGCCAAAAATCCTTCCTGATGCTTGTGATCTGCGTTGGGTTTTCTGTGAAGAGGAACGGGTGATGCAGCACAATGCGGGTAAGTATTTCCCTCAGTTAAGAACCAAGGTTTATCGAACAAATAGGAATACCGGTCATTAACCATCTTCAGCGGTTGCACACAAAAGAGCACACACTTGCACCCAAGGCAAGAGGGTTGTCAATCCCATTGGTCTCGTTATTTGCAAGTAAATGAGATGTATAGATGATAGTAGATAATTGTAAATTGGAAAATAAAATAAAACAAAATAAAAGGCAGCAAGGTATAGAATGTGTTCGTAAACTTATAAGAGTATAGACCCGACGGCCGTAGTTTTCTGTAGTGGCATCTCTCATATAGTAAGCATACGGTGGGTAAAAAAATTACTATTGGGCAATTGATAGAAGAGCGGATAGTTATGCAATCTTTATTCACGGCAATGATCATGTATATATAGGCATCACGTCCATAAGCAAATAGGCCGACTCCTGCCTGCACCTATTACTATTACTCCACCCATCGACCGCTATCTAGCATGCATCTAGAGTATTAAGTAAAACAGAGTAATGCTTGGAGAACAATGGCATGTTGTAGATAAAAGAGAATTCAATTAATATGAACTAACCCCATCATTTTATCCTTAGTGGCAACAATACAAAGACGTGTCTTGTCCCTTTCTGTCACTGGGATATAGAGCACCGCTAGATTGAACCCACTACAACGCACCCCTCTCACTGAAGAAATATCAATCTAGTTGGTCAAACTATTTCAATAGATCGGAGAGATTTACGAAGCTATAATGACCATGCAAATAAGAATCATAATAATCAGAGGTGACTCAAATACTTTTCATGAATAATATGAACATAAACCCACAATTCATCGGGTCCCAACCAACACACCGTACAAAAGGATTACATCGAATAGATCAAAGCGAAGATGCGATGATCATTGTATTGAAGATCCAGAGAGAGAGAGAGAGAGAAAGAGAGATAGCCATCTAGATACTAACTACGGACTCGTAGGTCTATAGTGAAGTACTCACAGCTCATCATGGAGGCAGCAAGGATGATGTAGAGCCCCTCCGTAATCGATTCCCCCTCCGACAGATCGCCGGAAAAGGTCGCCAGATGGGTACGTGGCGGAACATAGACTTGCGGCGGCGGAAAAAGTGTTTTGGGAGCTCTCTTAGGGTTTTTGGAATATTTTAGGATTTATAGGCCAGAGAGGGGCACGAAAGGGCGGCCGACGGAGCCACGACCCATCAGGGCGCGGCCTGGCCCCCTGGCGTGCCATGTTGGGTCGTAGTGCCCTCGTGCTGCCTCTTGTCTCCTCCCGAAGCTTCCAGGTCTTCTTTCGGTCCAAAAAAATCATATTAAAGTTTAGTGGCATTTGGACTTTGTTTGGTATGGTAAACCTGAAAAGCAAAAAACATGCAGAAAACAGCAACTGGCACTGGGCACTAGGTCAATAGGTTAGTGATCAAAAATAATATTAATTGGTAAATAAACACCCAAAAAGTATCCTACAATGATAATATAATAGCATGGAACAATCAAAAATTATAGATAAGTTGGAGACGTATCATCATATGTGAAAAGATTACATGTTGGGTAGCATGTCACATCAAAAATTCTGTTTTTATCATTTACCTACTCGAGGACAAGCGGGAATTAATCTTGGGGGTGTTGATACGTCTCCAACGTATCTATAATTTTTAATTGTTCCATGTTATTGTATTATCATTCTAGGATACTTTTTAGGTAGTTACTTGTTGTTTTATATTATTTTTGAGCACTGACCTATTAACCCAGCGCCATGTGCCAGTTGTTGTTTTCTGCGTGTTTTTGGCTTTTCAGGAACACTTTGCCAAACGAAGTCCAAATACCCCGAAACTTTTTGATGATTTTTTCTGGACCAAAATAAGACCTGGAAGCTTCGGAGGAAGACCGGAGGGCACACAAGGTGCCCCCAAGCCATCAAGGCGCTCCCGGTGGGGTGGCCGCACCCTGATAGCTTGGGGCCACTTCCCCGTCCCTCTGGCATCGTTCTCTGACCTATAAATTCTCACATATCTGGAAAACCCTAGAGAGCCTCCCGAAACACTTTTTCTGCCGCTGCATATCTATGTTCCGCCGTGTTCCCATCTGGAGCCCTGTTCCGGTGCCCTGTCAGAGGGAGGATCGATCATGGAGGGCCTCTACATCAACATTGTATCTCCCATGGTGATGTGTGAGTAGTTCACCGCAGACCTACGGGTCTGTAGTTAGTACCTAGATGGCTATCTCTCTCTGTGTGTTTTTCATTGCCAAGATCACCGCGAGTCCCGTGGTGATCTATCTTATGTAATCAATCTTTGCGGTGTGTTTGTTGGAATCCGATGAATAGTGGGTTTATGTTCAGATTATTCATGAAAAGATATTGAACAATTGATGGTATTTTATTTGCATGCTTATTATAGCTTCGTAATGCTCTCCGATCTATCGGTTTGGTTTGGCCAACTAGATTGATTTATCTTCAAGTGGGAGTGGTGCGTTGTAGTGGGTTTAATCTTGCGGTGCTCAATCCCAGTGACAGAAAGGGACATGACACATATTGTATTGCTTCCACTAAGGTTAAAACAATGGGGTTTATTCATATTGATTGGATTCAATTTGTCTACATCATGTCATCATCCTCCAAGCATTACTCCGTTTTTTCTTAATACTCTAGATGCATGCTGGATAGCGGTCGATGGGTGGAGTAATAGTAGTAGATGTAGGCAGAAGTCGGTCTACTTGTTTACGGACGTGATGCCTATATACATGATCATTGTTGTGAATAAATATTGCATGACTAGGCGCTTTTCTATCAATTGCCCAACAGTAATTTGCTTACCCACCGTGTGCCTTCTTCGAGAGAGAAGCCTCTAGCAAACACTATGGCCCCCAGGTCTCCTCATAAATATAATTAAAAAAACTCTAAATACCTTGCTTCCATTATTTACTTTCTTTTTATTTATAATTTATATTTATCAAATTATCTATCTATCACTACTTATCGCTTGCAAGTAACGAGTTTAAGGGGATTGACAACCCTCTTTGCCGCGTTGGGTGCAAGTGTTTGCTCTTTCGTGCGTAGGCGATGAAGACGGGAATTTGCGTGGTTCTCCTATTGGTTCGATAACCTTGGTTCTCACTGAGGGAAATACTTACCTATGCTTTGCTGCATCATCTCCTCCTCTTCGGGAAAAATCCCAACGCTGTTTACAAGTATCAGGTTGCGCCCATTAGAAATTGTTAGTAACGTGGATGTAACGCCCAAGATGTGGTACTATCCCTATTAAGGCGCGAGGGCCTCGACGGAGATAGAAGCGCATCTAGTCGTTTCGCAAGTACAGAAATCATTGCATACATGTAAAGAAGAGATGAGTATATGAGTTGGCTTACACTCGCCACAAGCTAACCTACAAATCCACACAATTATTCATACATTCATCCAGAAGACAGGGTCCGGCTACAGACAAAATCAAACGATAAAAGAAAGCAATGAAACTGCCTTGCTTGCCCAGGAACACCACCACGAAGCTCCTCTACTCATCCGGATATGTTATGTACATACGCCTACGTTCTTCATCGTACTCCCACTGGAGCTGAGACACATCATCTGGCACGAACTCGTCAACACATGTACCTGTATTGTTGTAGTAATCTATGAGCCACAGGGACTCAGCAATCTCATAACCTGGGTACCGAGACTATGTAAGCCAATAGGTGAGGAATGGTTAAGTGGTGACGCTGCAGCAAGCACTAAGCATGTATTTGGTGGCTAACTTACGAGAACAATAATTAAATATGGTGGCCTACGTATAGCGGTCGTGAACTATAATGATCACTAAGTGATCCTGAACACCTGCTTACGTCAAACATAGCCCCACCGTGTTCTCTCTTGGTGCATCTTCATGAGCAGAGACAGTCACGGTTACGCACACAGTTGGTGTATTTTATTTGAGTTTACTTCAAGTTTGCTATAACCGGGTGTTAAACAAATTTCCAAGTTGCCACATAACCGCGGGCACGGCTTCTCGAAAAGATTTAACCATGTAGGGGTGCTCCAACTCATCCATCACAAACTAACCACACGCCGCGGGAATAACCTCGACCACGAATCATGTGATATCCTTGGAAATTCCGTTGGAAAACCTCAACCTCGAGATAGCCCAAAGTATCCTCAGAATTCCTCGTGCAAGACATTCTAGAAAGGTAAAACAAGTCCAGGAAGACCGCCCGACGTGTCGACGAACCCGATAGGAGCCGCGTATCTCATTCTCAGGACACGACGGATAAGCAACGCATACGGTGGCCTGATAGAAATCATCCAAGTTGCCCTAGGGTGGCCCGGCACAGTGCTCTAGTTTGGACCAACACTCATGAGGAGCACTGGCCCGGGGGTTGATTAATTATCCACGGGGTAACTAAGCCCTATGCATTTTAATTAGGTTGTTTAGCAAATGTAGTACCAATGTTGGGTCTTGCCAGACAAGCTAAAACGAATAGTAAAGGGGATCCCCATAAGAACCCCGAGCATGTTAGGAGCGCAAAATATGGAACATAACACCGGTAACAAGTAACTAGGGCGGCATAAGTGGAACAGAACACCGGGCAAAAGGCCAAGCCTTCCACCATCACCATATATATATGTGCATTAAATTAAATAGCAATAATATTGTGATATCTCCAGATAACCATGTTATCACATGGAAAACAGCTTGCACCTGCAACTAGCGACGCTATAAGATAACCTCGACCACGAATCCCGTGATCTCCTTGGAAATTCCGTTGGAAAACCTCAACCTCGAGATAGCCCAAAGTATCCTCGGAATTCCCCGCGCAAGACATTCGAGAAAGGTAAAACAAGTCCAGCAAGACCGCCCGACGTGTCGACGAACTCGATAGGAGCCGCGTATCTCATTCTGAGGACACGACGGATAAGCGACGCATACGGTGGCCTGATAGAAATCACCCAAGTTGCCCTGGGGTGGCCCCGCACAGTGCTCTAGTTTCGACCAACACTCATGAGGAGCACTGGCCCGGGGGTTGATTAATTATCCACGGGGTAGCTAATCCCTATGCATTTTAATTAGGTTGTTTAGCAAATGTAGTGCCAATGTTGGGTCTTGCCAGACAAGTTTTAATCTAAAACGAATAGTCAAGGGGGTCCCCATAACAACCCCGAGCATGTTAGGAGCGCAAAATATGGAACATAACACCGGTAACAAGTAACTAGGGCGGCAAAAGTGGAACAAAACACCGGGCAAAAGGCCAAGCCTTCCACAGTCACCATATATATATATATATATATATATATATATATATGTGTGTGTGTGTGTGTGTGTGTGTGTGTGTGTGTGTGTGTGTGTGTGTGTGTGCATTAAATTAAATAGCAATAATATTGTGATATCTCCAGATAACCATGTTATCACATGGAAAATAGCTTGCACCTGCAACTAGCAACGCTATAAGATAAGGGCTGAGCAGCGGTAACATAGCCAATCAATGTTTTGCTAGGAAGTGGAGGGGTTAGAGGCTTTCATGGCAATTAGGGAGGCTGACAATTTAAGTGGTAGGTAACGAAACATAACGGTAGAAGCGAGACATCTAGCATTGCAAAAATAGTGTCGGGATCCGGGTACGATCATCTTGTCTAATGGGTCTTCAGAGGGATAAAGAGTTGGGTCCTCGTAGTTGTTCTCGTCAGGATCCTCGTACTCAGGCTCGATACTCGGGTCTACCCAAAGAGAAACAGCACCAAATAAACATGCAAACAAAGTGCAATGCGCAACCAAAGATGATGCATCACCAATTTGAAGTATTTAACATGGCAACCCTATGCTAGTCATATTTCTCATGCATTTATTAAGTTCTTTAGTATTCTGGACAGAACCTCAAGATTAGTTATTTGAACATGCATGAACATGGCAAAAATGAATGCTCCTCATCAAAACGATGCAAATGCATATGTAGAACGTTGCAAACGGGGTAACGGAACTCACGGAACACTCACGGCAAGGTACGAACGGTAACGGAGATAAAAACAATGATGAAGAGGGCCATGGGCTATTCCTTGGTATTCCAAGGATTCCACTGGATTGTAAATGAAAATCTAGCAATAATAGACCTAAATATCATGCAAAACCCTTGGGTATAACTCCCACAAGTCACAAAACATTCAAACACACAATCTGTCCACAAACAGCAACATGTCATCTTGTAACACACATAACCAGAGCTACAGCAAGTTTCAAATCACAACCAAGGCATGGACATGAAGTATACAGCATGCTCAACAATTCATCTATCTACAGAAACATGAAAGGAAGCAAGGATCAAAATCAAATGAGCTCACAAGATGGCATGTTGAATCAGTTTTTAGGGACTTAGTGAAAATTCCAGTTTTACATGTTCTGAGTTAACAAGATGGCATCTTGACAGCAACAAATACATATGCTACAAGGACTTTCATGGCATGAAAATTAACAGGGTGATAGAGGGCAACATGTACTTCAATTAACTTCATTATGGCAACATCAAAATATGCACATATCAATGGCTATCATCTCCACAACATGACATATTGAGAATAGCAGATTTCCAGACTTAGAGAAATTCAACAAGTGTCAAACAGGGCATTGTTAATAGAATGACAAGTTGACAGCAAGTTTAAATAAGATGCAATAGCTCTACCTACAAGCACTTCGCACACAATAACAGAGGACAACATGCTCATCAATACATACCATTGTGCCAATCTCAAAGGGGCTAAGGATTCATGGGAATCATCAAGACAACATGGCAACAAAATAACAGATTCTAACACTTAGAAATATTTGAGCATATGAAAACAACATTTTTGGTGACATGTTGACAACAAGAATACCACCCCTATCATGACCTATCATGGCATGCAAAAGTACCAGGGGCTAGCACACACATCAATGAACATTTTCCATGTCGACAAGTTTAGCAAATAGTGCAAGAATTAAATCATGTGAAAATGACAAAATGACATAATATCACAAAATAACATTTTCACAAACTTGCCCAAATGGTAAATCTAATGCCACTAATGGATTCACTGGATTATTCTACCCCAAATTCATATATCATAAGCCTATGGTCCTGTAGAGAAAACTCACACAAGTGCAATTTGAAATTCACAAAACTAATTATAACATAGGATATGCCAAAATAGGCATATCCCAAAATGGCACTGACTGAACAGGAAATAGCCCAATCTGGAATATTTCCTTAAAAGGAAATATCCAGGAATCACTGAAATAAAACACAAAATAGAATAAAATAAATAAATAAACAACTAGGCCCACCTGGCATAGACACCAGGGGCATATAGGGGCTGACATGTGGGCCCTGGACCAACTGTCATACACACACAAATAAACACAACAGAGGGAAAATAAAAGGGGCCTCGGGGGAATCGAACCCGAGACCTCCCTGCCGAGTGGGTTCGGTCGAACCACTAGGCTAGGGCGCGGCTTGTGACCAGGGGCTTGCCCCTCTTGACCTTGCCCCGATGGCAGGTAGCGCCCACGCGTCAGTGACACTAACGCACCTAATGTCACGGCTAAATGGCGACGAGCAGAGGATGGCGAGGTCGCGTCGGAAGGGCTCCGGTGACCTAGCGACGCGGCGGAGGGTACCACTCGTCTCGCAAGGGGATACCGCACACACGCCTACTACAAACGTTACCGGAGATCCCGGAATCGTTGCCGGCGGCGAGGTACAGAAGCGGCGGCGACGAGCTACTACGGCGAGCTACGGCGACGCAAACGCCTACTTTGCTACGGGAACGGGTCCTACGCACGACGGCGAGCTCGAGCGTCTACTCATGCATGCGCGAAAAGGTCGGAGAGCTCGCCGGCGACGAGGTCCGACGGCGGCGAGCTCGGGCTCGAAGAGAACAACGCTACAACGTGCAATCAGGCGCGAGAAGCTAGCGGGGACGCGGGGATGCTCACGTTGGGGGGCTTGACTTTGACGAACGGGCTCGAGGGCGAAGAACGGAGGCGAATTTAGCCGGCGACTAGCGTCGGCCGAGGAGAAAGAACGGGTAGAAGAGCTCGGGACTTGGCGTCCCTCGACGATGCAGCGGACGTCGTGGAAGCAAACGGTCGTGGCGAAGCTCCTGGACACCTTGCGCACGCCTGCGATTGCCGGAGAGCACGCCAGCGACGAGCTAGACTCTCTCTCACCGCTCGGGAAGGAAGGGGCGACGGATCTGGGTGGCTTCGCTCACCTGGCGGCGGCGGAGGCGGATGGGAGGAACCCTAGGGGTGGCTCGGACGCCGAGGGGGTTTAAATAGGCCCCGGGGTCGCCCGGCTGGCTGCCGCCATGGCCACGGCACGGCAGGCGTGCACCTTTTCTGTGAGAGAGTGAGGAGGTGACCGGGAGGACGATGACGCTCTCTCCGTCGCTGGCAGGTGGGGCCAAGCGCTCGCCACGCTGGAAAGCGCGCGCGCGCGGCCGTGGGCTCACTGGCGATGCTCTAGTTGGGTCGCGAGGAGGCCCAGTGGCTGCGCTCTCTCTCTCACCCGAAGAAATACAGGTTTTCTTTTAAAATAAATCAGCAACTAGCAAATGAATGCCAGGGAGTTGAAAGGAATTAGAGAGGGAGAGAAAAATAGTTTTGCACTCACAAAAATCAGCACTATTTAATAAAAATGGTTTGGGCATTTTTAGAGCAAATAAATAATTCACATATAATTATAATAGGAATCTATTTTGCAAAGATTCAGAAGGCAATTATATCAAAACATGGCTAGGGAATATTTTGGAATGCTCAGCAGATTATTTTTAAGAGGTGCAACATTTTGTTTCAGAAGAATAGGTAAGTGAAATCACCACATATATAGTATAGGAGTGAGAAGAGATTTTTAGGCATAGTTTTTGAGAAATTGTGAATAGGGCTACACACCATAATAACACATGTCTCCATGCACATCAACACCTCAAACACACACACTCACACACAACATCACACAACAAGCACTTGATGTAAACATGATATGATGATATGATGCCATGATGCTAAATGACATGAAGCAATTTTTTATTAGTCAAACACAAGGTGGCACAACATGGAAGGTCATACATGGAATGGATTACAAAGGTGGCAAGGGATTGCACTTGGGGTGTTACAGTGGACATATCTAAAGATGTTGATAATGACCAGGAAAATGACAAAGACAACCCTGAGCCTGACAAAGATGCTGAAGATTGTCGCAAAAAACGAAGCGCCAGAAGATTGTAGGAAATGAGGTAATCTAGTCTTGCCTCTTTTCTCTATTACATTTACCCAAGTAAATGTATGTGAGTTGTCAACCAACATAATTGTATACAAAATGATCATATCGTTTAATAGACTTTTTATTGTTTTTGTTTTGTTTTAGGGTTTTAGGAACAGGGGATCGTCTGCAAGGCTTTACAAACTAGACAAATCGTTTATTCCTGCCCAGAAGGGGGCATCATTAACAAAAAGTTTGGGGGTTTGTTTGACCTTGGAGCCACTACCATGGATGCAAATCTCAGTCAATGGATTATGAAGCACTATGACCCTGAGATGTCCCAAATTGTTATACCAGATAGGGGGAAGATTCCGGTAGATGCAGCGAGCGTGCATAGAATATGGGGATTACCAAATAGGGGTAGAAAGGTTTGCTTCAAGAATCGACCTGAAATCACAAAGGCCACTTACAGCATCTACAATATTACCTCCAAGAACTCACCAACCCTCACAGGATGGTGTAAGATGATTGGAGATATGCAAGGAGCTTACAACGATGACTTTCTCCATGCTTGGCTAGCAGTTGCCTTTTCCTGCTTCCTTGCACCATCAACAAGTCTAAACATCTCGCCTAAAAGCTTCCCTGTTGTTATGGATGTCAATGGTATAACAGAGACGAATGTTTGTGAGTTTGTTGTTGATCATCTAAAGGCAACATTCACAGTAGCAGGTGTGAAAAAGAATGGTGTATGCTTTTGTGTTTTCCATCTTGTAGTAAGTGCATATACCTTTATCTTATTTGCCAATCTTTTTTCCCTTTTTTGTTGGCTCTCGTGGAAACACATGTGCTTTTTATTTATTTGATAACACACATGCAGCTGTCGTATCTAGACTCATTGGATGTGGATGAACCTATACCAAGTTTGAGACCAAGAGTTTCTGTTTGGAACTCGGATCTAATTGCAAAAGTCGTGAAGAAGGATAAGAAGGGCCCGGGTGAGTACGTCAAACTGCGGGTAAGTTTTTTTATTGTCCCCCATGTGTTTTATTTGGTCACGCATACATTTTTCTCCATTGCATGTTTTAAACTGCAAGGCATAGCAATAACAAAAAATAAGCAAGTCATTTATTTAAGTCTAGCAAGTCTTATAAGCTTGGTCAAGCAACTTTGAAACTCAATATTAGGGGAAGCATGCCATACATATTTTGTCATGCACACAATATGTTTTTATGAGGCAAAGGGATGGGGGTGGGTGACTCGGGTTTTAGGTTAGTGATTCAGTTCAACTTTTAGGGGGAACTTTTTACAATAGTTGTATGTTTTTAACATGTCAGTATCTTACCAGCACATCAGGCAATTTTATTTCTGTAACCAAGTGCTACACTTACTTCTTATGGATCTCTTGTACTCAACACTTTTTTTGTTTTTGGTACCAACAATGAAATCAGCTCAAGACTGAGTTTTCCTGGTGTGCGAATGACAGCTTGTTTGGAAGCATGGATCACATCACAAAATTTGTTGCAGCAAGATTACCCGACTCATATAATAAAGAAGTAATACATTTATTATTGTTTGTTTTCTTCTAGTCATTTAGGGTTTTCCTTGTGTTTTTAAGCTAAATTTGTTATGTGATACCATGGCAATTTTAAACTTTTATATAAGAAAATTCTTACAATTAAGTAGGCAACCTCACTTTTTTTGTCACATAATTATGTGCCTTGTTTTCAAATCAAGGGTTAAAACACTTGTTTGTAGGCAACAATGGGGGCAAACTCATGAAATTTCTGTACACGACTCAATACAGTTTCTTGCATTTATTAAGGCAACTTTTAAAAAAAATGTTTACAAAGTCAAGCATTTTTTTGGCAAGTCCAGTGTTTAAATCTTTGGAGTAATCTTTTTATCTATTATTTCAAGGAACTCTTATTTTTCAATGTTTTTTATAGACAACCTAATGCAATTTTTGTAGGCAAGTCACACATGTTTTCTAGGCAAATCTAAGTTGTTAAAATATGCTTTTTGTGTATGATTACCTATACCTTTTTTCCATATGTTTTGTCTTTGTTTTGCAGAAACAAAAGAAGCTCTCGGTTATGGTGCATGAAATGTGTTCTGAAATTTCGCACTCGGTTGGAAAATTTGTGTACGAGATTGGCAGGATTGATGATGATGAAGCTGGGACAAGCAGTGCAGAACCTAGTAAAATGGGCAAAAGCATGCAACAAACAAAGAAAAGAAGCAAATAATTGCTCAACGACAGCAAAAGTGTACAAAGCGAAGAAGGCAGTGATATCTTACCCAGTGGAGTAGAGTCATACAAGTCGGATAGTGGGGAATCAGATGATGACGCAGAAAAAACTGATAGCGACAGTGATGGAGACTCGGATTACGATGATGCTGATCAATTCAGAAGGGAACATGCTGGGTGCAACCCTAATGAGGAAGAGGATCATGGCGAGAGTGAGAAAGCAGGTACCAATGGAATGGAACAAGAGGTTCAAGCAGAACTGGATGACATTGCTGACAAGGATGTGGAAGTGCAACCAGTTATCACGGTGGCAAGTACAGTTGAGCAAGAGGAAGATGATGGAGAGGAAAATGATGAAGAGAAAGAAAGTGAAGAAAAGGAAGAGGATGAAGGTAATGGACAAGATGATGACAACGACAATGATGGTGACGACAATATAGATAAAGGTCGTGATAAGGAAGAAGATAAGGAGGAGGATGGGAAGGGGGTGGCAAGTTTGATGAGGAGACCAACGGAGGCAATAACAATGGCCATGGCAATGGTGGTGGGAACAACGGGAATGAGGATGGAGCAGCTAGCAACCCGGACAATGACGATGATGAGGAATGCACATTGCAATTTTTGCTTCAAAAGAAGGACAGTAAACCTAAAGGGCTTGATGACTATTGTCCAATCAACATCCGAGACATCGTTATGTTGGAGCGGGAAAATAGACTGCCAGCTATACCACTGCTTGAAGTGAAAGAAGTCTTTGATGAGCCATCAGCCGCATGTCAATCAACGAAGGCTTTTGAAGAGCTTTTTATGGGATTAGATATGATGGAAATCAGCACATTGAACTTAGAAGAATTATGCCCAAAAGTCACCCGCAAGAGACTGATGAAGGAACTTGGTGCATTGCATGATTTGGGCGGCAAAGCAAAGGTGTAGAGAGCCAACTACCACCGATCCCACCCAAGAAGAAAAGGAATGTCAGTTTCATATTGCAGCCTACAATAGTGATAGCAACTGTAGAGGAGCTATATGACAGGCGTGCCAAAAATAACCTGCAAGGGCAGGGTGCCAACCAAAGGCAGCCAACTATTAAGAAATCTGGGCATTTCCAGTACCAAAAATAGGCAACTCCCACTGATAAAGAGGCAAGTTCTGTCAGTTACAAGACCCTGGTGGAAGTAAAGTACAACAACAACATCTGATGGATTATGATGCGACAAGGGGGCAGTAGATGGAGTACCAACAGTGGCAGTGCAAAGTCATGTTCAGACATTCATTCCATATGCCAAGCAAATGTCACAGAAAGTTTGGCAACTCAGCCTAATAAAGAAGCAAGTTACAAAAACTTTCAGTCAAATCTTGCACCGAGGAACCTAGATTGTACACAACAAGCAACAGTTAAAGTGGGAGCACGGATATCGTAGAACACAGAAACCATTTGTTCTAGGCAACCATTTGGTGAGCTAAACGGTCACGCGCAAATGTCCCCCCGTGTTAATGCAATGCAATCAACCAATGTTTACCATGGTAACAAAGAGCACAAGATGAAAGTAGGAGCACAAGGTATATTATTAGATGTAGGTCAGTATAAGGATAAAAAACATTTGTCCTCTATCATTCACCCCTTTCTCAGATAAAGCAACTCGTATCGATGACCACTCACTGAAGAGCAGCGGTCCGGAGGTAAAGTTGCTACAATCATTGAGCAAGTTGCCTGCAAATTCAACTTCTATTGCCCAGATTTCCCAAACAGACACTCCCTAGGGGAAAAGATCCAACTTGTGTGATGGTAACAAAGATAACCGTCCGCCCCTACAATTCAAGAACACAATAAATGCTCTGGAAATAAATGTTCTAGAAATCAGTGAGCTCATAGCTAGGTGTGCCCCTCCAATCAACAAGTATGCAAAACGCTCAAGCAGCAGGTCATCCATTTTGATTCCATCACAGACGGATGGACGACAGATTCACGAAATCAATAGCACAGCCCCAGACAATTTTGTTCGTGAATACTGCCTAACCCCATCTTTCTCCCTCAGTTTAGATGATGTTTTTAATCCAGAAATTGCAGTTGAGGGAGCACAGGAAGGTGATGGGCCAAGCAGTCTTGCAGACCATGAGTACATGAAAGTACTGGATGACAGTGATGATTGGGACCTTGGAGTTGTTAATGAACCATGGAAAGAACTAGATCAAGGGTCCAAGGAGGCAGTTGGAGCTTGTGCATCAGCTAACCAGCTCCAAGATGTGTTATCCACACAAGAAAAATGTTCTAACCAAGTAGAAGAAGGATCAGGTAGCAAGTATTATAGTAGCATCAGCTCTGGAGAGCCTGTCACTAATCAATTTGAGAGAAGAATCATCAAGCCACCACCCTGCATGAGGTCATCATTCATGGACTACAACAAGAGAAAATCTTTTCAGTGCAAACTGGATGTCAACAGGTTATATGCATCGGTTATTTTGCACGGGAGTTAAATGAAGAAGCTTCACCATATGTGGACACCGGGTAAAATGATGTCAAATCCATTTTTCTTGTTCAGGCAACCTCTGTAGTGTTATGTAGGCATATCAGACACTAGGATCAGGCAATTTCATGGAACAGTACGAGAGCAATAAGTTTGATCCTAAACTACTTGTTCTACATCATGAGCAACATGTTAACATCAGATTTATATTGGTTCTTATATTTTACTGCAGCCCAAAGGTAATTGACTACCTTGGATGGTATGTCACTCTGAGGGAGCTCCTAACTCAATGAAAAAGGAAGGATTCATGTTGTCCCATGTAGTTGAAATTGGCATACAGTCCATCGTGGGTAACTTACCCCCAGATTCAAAGAAGGTGGTGATGCCCCTAAGATTCTTGGTAAGAAAATGGTAGCTATGTTAGCATTTTCAAGTTTTCCCTTTCTTCTCTTTGTTATAGCTGTATTTCCCTTTTCTTTTTTGCTAGACGAGGTTGCAGCAGATGACATTAAACACCAAAGAGATTGTTTCAAGATTCAACAAATCTAACCGGTTGGACCATAAAGATATGCTCGGTCAAATTGTTACTCATTGTTTTGTTTTATTTTCTTTTTTGTAGCAACAATGACATGCAAAGGTGAGTACATTTTTAGAGAGCATGCAAGAAGTTGCTTACAGACATGTTAATACTTGCATCAGTGGATAACATAAGTTGCCTATAACATTGGCACACATCACCCTTCACACACCCATGTGTTTTCAAGTTGCTTACATACTTGTACAAACCTGCCATAGAGCAACAACACAAGTTGCTTACAACCCTTTTCAATTTATAATTTAATTGCAATGCACGCACGAACTTTTCCTGGTATAGCAGCACAAGTTGCTTACACTCATTTAGGGGGGTGGGGGTGGATGGAGTTGGTGTTGTTGCATGAGTATAGAGTTTTCAAGTTTCCTACATAAATATAATTTTATTGCGTGTTTTTCACATGTAAATACGATTTTGTCCACACAGATGTTTTCTAGTTGCCTTAGCGTAACAATGCTAATTTGTTTTAGATCAAAAGACACAAACCTGCTTACCTTTTTTATGAATTTGCCTGAGTACAGTTGTATTAGTTGCCCACATTCACATTACATCTTTAGTTATTTAACAACTTTTTCTTGATGCCTCCTCATACAGATTAGGTTCCCTGTCATAGAGAACATTGACGAAAGCAAGCCAGTTACAGGAAACCATTACTAGGTTTTCAACGTGAATATACGGGACCAAAGGTTTGAGGTGCTTGATTCGTGGAGGACGCTTGAAGACAAGACCCTGGACGATTGCGCAAGGTGTATGGTCACAAGTTTTCGATCTCTCTGGGAGAAGCACTACCCCAGGTCTCATGTTTTCATGGATGATTTTAAACTTGTCAACATTGATTTCCCCAAGCAAAACAATGAGTAAGTAACCGCACCGCCCAAAACCCTAGTTTTTTTATTGCTAACTTGGTCTGGCCTTTTGATTTATTTATTTATTTTTCTACTCAAGTTATACTACATACAAAAAACTAGCCAAGTAATAACATATTTTTTGCGGGATTTCTTTGCTGCACAGGTTCGACTGTGGGGTTTATGCTCTTACTTCAGCGACTGGTTGGATGGCAAGGATTGTTCCAAGAATCACACCCAATGACATCCCGAACATTAGGAAGCACCTGACAAGCAACTGGGTCAACACCGAATACAACAAGGCCCCTTGGAAAGACATCCTAAAGCTCGCATAAGTGAGTTTTTATCACTAAACTAGTACAAGGTTAAAAAAACTAAAGTTGCTTGCATTTGTGAATATACTTGCAACAACACTAGCCATTATTTGCCTGCAATATTTGTCAACCAGAAAGTTGTTTACAAATAAAAAAATTGCCTACATTTTTTCCCATTTGGGTGTGTATTTAATTTTGTGTGTTTTCACAATCAATTATCAGACACAAAGTAGTTGCCTGAATCATTCTTGCAACTTGCTAGAATTTCCAATACAATGCAATAGAGTCCAACCTCAAGACAAGATATCATTTGAACATTCTCTAAAACTAAACACAAATGTTTGTAAGATAAAATTCAAAAGACTTGTCCATAGGAAGTTTCTTGTATTAGAAATCACGGAACACAAATGAGGCTTAACAAGGACAAGCATTCAGAAGGCATCTTCGGTAGTGTGTGAGACTCATCCCATTTCTTTCTTGGCAATCATCATCTCCACCTTATTTGTTCTATGGATTGTCATTTTTACACCAATCTTGTTCGGCAGAGCGCAGAATTGTGGTCAACAAAACCACAATAACTGTGTTTGTTCTTCTTTTTCAGGTGTAGCTCAAGTGTTGATTGAAGCCTCTTAGTCTTTCCCTTCCTTTGGTTGTCAATTTTGTGGGTCTCTAGGTATTGGTGGGTCAGATGTTGGAGTAGGATATCCAAGGTCTTGTTCAACTGTAGAAGCACATGTCTGCTTTCCAGCACCCACAAATTGCAACGGTGGTTGTGCATCTCCACTAGGAGGTGTTGCAGAAGAAGACGACAGCGGTGCTCCACTCTTTTCTTGTGGTATAGAAGAACAAGGATGCTTTCCACATCCACCGGGGACTTGCGCAAGTCCTCACGGCAGTGGCAGGGCAGTCAGCCTGGGTCTTGCTGTTGGCCACCAGTTTGGTGCCGCAGGACCCCTTGGTAGTGGTGTTGTACCTGTGGGTAGTTGTGCAGGCCACCAATTTGGTGGTGCGGGCCCTCTATTTTTTTGTGTAGTCCCTCTTGGCGGTGGTGCGGCAAGTATTGGCGGTGGTGCAGGTCCTTTGGGTTGAGGTGCGAACCCTGGCAGTGGTTGTGCAAGAACTCCAGAAGGATCAACCATTGGGGCTGCTTTTTTGTTGTTGTCATGCAGAAGTAGTGGAACGTTGCCTAGAGCAACCTAGTGGTCGTACAGGTGCAGTAGCAGGTGGTGGAGAGGAACTAGCCGTTTGAGGACCATTTGGTTGCAGTTGCGGCACAGAACCACCACTTGATGATGGTGGAGCACTAGGGGGCATTGTGAGGTGATGTTTTCTTCTTTTTCTTCGACAAATTCAAATGTTTTATTTCTGTGCGAGTTGCACGCATATGTCTCCTCACAATATTCGAAGCAGCATCTGACCCACTAGCAACACGAGCAAGGCTTGCAAAGTCCATTGTCAAGTTTGTATCCCTGAGTTCTTTCTTGGACTATGCTGGCAACTCATCGGGCTGATCTTCGACGGGAGGGGGTGCACTAGAAATTGCCTTAGGTGTCCATCTTTGAAGAATGTACTTTGCTGGAATTTGAGCGATACCAAGTTGGGTCAAAACCTTTAAGATGTGGCAATAAAGCATGTCGTCCATGTCCATTTTGCAGCACTCACAAGTGTAGTCTCCAGAACTAGTGTTTGATGCCACGAAATAACTCCTAGAACCATACTTAGCAACCCATGTTTGGGTCTGGTTGGGGTAGATCTCATACAAGTGACCTCCATGGGGTCGTACATTGTATCTACCAATCAGCTTGAACTCGGTGCAGAATTTCTCATACAAGTCCCTAGTGTATGTATCATAGGCTTGCCCCTCAATGGGGTAAGACGACCACATTTCAGTGTGCAAATGCTCTGTTCGGTAGTCTTTCCCACCATCTCGGACAAGTGTGTGAGTCTGGATTTTTGAATATTGCTTGACGAAGTTAAGAATGGAATTGTGTGGGTTCACATATCGCTTGAGGACAACGTTGAATCCCTCACTGTGTTGGGTCGATTGCAGGAAGGGAAAGCATTGGTGTTTGAAGTAGCAAGGAACCCATGTTGCTCGGTATTTGTATAGGGTTTCAAAGTGTGTGTTAGCCATAACCTCATACTTCAACATCAAAGCAGCCCATGATGTCTCGAACTCCTCCGGCGTCAAGTTAAAGTCAATGCAGCTGATGAAATCTTCTGACAATCCAGGGTTTCGCCCCAACAAGGCGCCAACTTCTCTTGAGCTTTTTTCATTATATGCCAACAACAACAGCCGTGGATACTTGTTGGGAACATCCTTTTAATTGATTGTGCCATCGCGATGTCCTGGTCAGTTATGATGTTGGTTGGTGCTAAACCATGCATTGCCTCAAGAAAGGACCCAAATAACCAATCAAAGCTTGTAGCCAACTCTTGCCTAACAAAACCGCACCCCAACATGAATGGTTGCCCATGTCGATTAATTCCAAAAAATGGTGCAAAGGGCATGTTATGCATGTTTGTTATATATGTGGTGGCAAATGAGATGCAGTAGTGGTACGCCTCTGCATAAGCCTTCCTTGCTGCGCCATCAACCCAGAATATATTCTCCACCTTGAACTCCTCATCATACTTTATCTTGTAAAAGAATTCCGGGTCCTCTTTTTGCTGATCTTTAAAGTAGGCAATAGTTTCAATCATATCACTTTCTTTCGTTGCATTCTTGTTCAATTCTGATTTTAGGTTCGATATATGCTTAGTGCCATAAGGGACAATCAGCTCTGTCCCATAGTAATCCGACATGATGTGCATCATTCGACCTGCAGGTAAAGTCATAGATGCAGGTTAGTCTAAACCCTTTTTTGCCCGAAACAACTTCACAAACAGACATTTGTGCGAGAAGGCAAGCAAAAAAAACTTGATTTTCAAGCAACCAACACGTCTTATATAGGCAAATCAGTGGTGGGGTTCAAAATCATGAGCAAGACATACGTATAAAGCAACACAAGGAAAATAGCTTGGCTAGGGTTTGAGCAACTATCACAATAAACCAAGGCAAGCTCAGGGGGGAAGAGAAATTTACCCATTCAATACTATATAGGTCAGGCAAACAATTGGCTAGGGTTTGAGCAAATCACACACTAATCCAAGGTAGGTTCGGGAGGAAAAGAGAAATTCTGCACATTCAATACACATATAGGTCAGGCAAACAATTGGCTAGGGTTTGAGCAAATCACACAGTAATCCAAGGCAATTTCAGGAGGAAAAGAGAAATTCTGCACATTCAATACATAGTTCAGGCAAACAATTGTCTAGGGTTTTAGAAAATCACACACTAATCCAAGGCAATTGTAGGCTGGGTTGACAAACCTGTAGTTAAATTGCAGTTGTGGAGATGTTTGAGGAAGGCCCTTTCTTCTGGAGGGATCCTTGGTGTGATCGCAGGTACTTAGTCAAGGATGGATTGTCAACCAATGGATGATTGTGCTCATGAACAAAGTAAATCACCTCCCAACGGCCATCCAATAATTTTACAACCATCTTGGCTTTGCATGCTATTTGCACAATTGTATCCCGCTTCCGCTTCTTTCTTTTCTTTTTTAGCTTTCTGTGATCATCAACAAAGACAATTTCTTCCTCTTCATCAACATCATGTCTTTGTTCAACAATTTCATCTAAAGCGGGAATAATTTCAACACCTCCATCATCTTCTTTAGGTTTTCAAAACTTATTGCAAACAAATTGTTGCTTTATCAACTGCTGCGTAGCGACTGATCTCCTTGAAGTGTTCATCTTGATGGTAAAACCAAGCTACAAAGCGTACACATTTAGTGTTCTTTAGCGCCTTCCAAAGTGTCAAACCTCATACCCAGATAAGGTTCCCTAGGCTGTGACCAAGCTTCATCATCGTTCTCACCTCCCAAGCCTAGCAATCCATTTCCAACAGTCCCTCCAGTATCACCCACAGTACATGTGCCATCAAGGGTGTGCGCATCTGTATCCACTGCTTCATGGGCAGTTGTACCACCTGCGGCTACCCCACCACCAAGGGAGTGTTCACCTGTCTCCATTGTTTCTGTTGGAGGTTTGGCAACATTTGGCATAAACATAGGATTAGGAGATTCTGCAACAAACTCAACATGCTCAAGACCACCTGGGAGGGTGCTCTGCTATGTGCAAAATACAGGATCACCAACATTACTGTTGCAGGAATTTGTAATTCAGGGTTTCTTTTTTCTGGCATCTCATTTAGGTCAATCATCTCCACCCTGTGTATTTTTTTCACCCAGAAAAATGAAGCAAGTTAGTTAGATGAGGCAAGCAAGTAACACACTATATGTAGGCAAGAAATTTACAACAATATGGTTTTCTTGTTAACAGAGTGTACTGACAGTAATTGCCTACAGTAGAAGATGTTTTAGTAGTGTACTGATTAATTATTGTTTCGTTTTCTAAATGCTCACAAGAGGTAACATATTTCATGTGTTTCAAGGACTGGTGAAGCAAGCTGCATGGAGAAGGATCAACTTTCAAAGTGTTTCTAGCCTCAAAAACTCATCAATATCAGTGACATCGAAAGTAGCTTCTTTCATGTTGCAGAAAACTGTAAATACCAGCAGTACAAGTAATGTTGGGTGTCATGGTCACTATGTTTAGTACTCTTTTTACGTACTTTGGTACTAGTAACATCAAAACCACCTTTTGTTTTTGGGCCCTTCTTCATGGTTATTTACGCATGTTTATGTCATCTTCTAACGCATTGGAGCCCCTGATTTTCATGAGATTCTTCTTGCCTTTTTTCTTGTGTTTGTTCACTGTGGATCCTTCTTTTGCAGGAGCAATCTAACATTTCCTAGGAGGTCAATTGGATAGGAAACATTGTAGCCAATTCTCCAAGGTAATGTTAGTTAAAGTTTTTATAATTAATCATTGTTATATTTTTTCAGTCAGGTAACATGCACTAGGTCACATAAGTTGCTCACGGTATCAACAGTACTTGGATATCTACCAGGTTGCAGCATTTTTTATCAGTTTTTTTCGTGTGAGACCATCATAATAGTTGCTTAAAATAATCATAGCAGTTGCTTAAAATAATCATAATAGTTGCTTAGAAACCAGGGTTTTATGGTTGTTCACCAGCACATACAGTTGCTAAAAAAACACAGTAATTGTTTAAAATCAACATAGCAGTTTTTCTTTGACACGGGGTTTTATGTTTTTAAATTAGTTGCTTGAAATGACCATATTAATTGCTCAGAACAACCAGAGTAGTTGCTTATAACTGTTGTTGCTTTTACTAGTTTTGTTTGCCCACCTAGCAGTTTGCTTAATACCCCAAGCACAGTTGCTCGAAATAACCATCCTTATTGCTAAGAACAACTACATAAGTTGCTTAGAACATGTTGCCAAACCCTAGCGGTTTTTTGCTTACAAAAAAGCCACAACAGAAGCTTCAGTATAACACATGAAAAAGAAGATGCAGCACAGATGAGTATGGAGTTGCAAGAAACTGAACAAAAAAGTACAAATAATCCAGGGGAAAATCCATGGTGCAATCTGAATTAGGTGAATCTAGCGAATTTAGATGGAAGAGTTGGGCAAACTGACCTCCCTGTGCGTTTTTGTTTTGTGTTCTTTCTTATCCTTTTTCTTTGATTTTTATGAGCTGACAAGTTCTTATGTCGCCATTGGAGGGAGAGAAGCTCTTCTAGATCTAGGGAGTTGGCTTGGTGGAGAAGATGGGCACGCGAGGGAAGTTGTGTTGTGGATGGTCAGCAAAAGGGGGCCGGCTTGGGTGGGAGGAATCACGTGAGGGGGAACCGACCATGGCAAGGGTGAAGTCGTGGGGGAGAACGCTTGGTCGCTGAGCATGGGAGACCCGCAGTTTCCTTTTTCGACAGGAGGCCAAGACTTACCTTTTATGGTCGGCTGTCAGGGAATGCTAGTGGCCACGTCCTTTATTTTTTCAAGAAAAAAGGGCACCATTTTTTAAGAAAAAAAGGCACCATGGTAGCCGAGCACAGAAACTTCGCACTCGCTACTGGGGATCCTATTTGCGCCGGTGGCCAACTAGAAAATGATGGCATGAACACAAGTGAAAGTCCGATAGCACTTGACAAGAGGATCTAGCTTCATACAGGATCTTCCAGTCAGTGTGCACTTCAGTTCAGCACCGCACGATGTAATCGTCAACACGGCCTAACATCAGGTCAAACCAAATGGAACGAGTTGGCAAATGTTGTTAACAAACCTCATATATCTTCAGATACATCATCATGTAACGATTCCTGATACCACATAATCGGTTATGACAAGACACATTTGCGATACTGCTTAAAAGACACAATCCAAAATTAGGCGCCCGAAATATCTGCATCGTGTAGTATGGTATGAATCTCATTCCTTTATCCTGGTCTCGATTGCGACTTTCTAGACAGAGACAGGCCCTGATGGCCGTGAAGCTCTTGTGGATGCTGGTAGATGCTCATCACTTCTTTGCATGCCTTCTTGCAGCTCCAAGTAAGAGGGCCTTCCCTACAATTCCGGTGTTAAGCACACAGACTGCAGCCACCGCACCACCGACCACCACCCACTTCCAGTCGAAACCATGTTGGACTGCCCTGGAGTTGTCGTCCTCTGTGCTGGCTTGTTCTGTGCTGGAGGGCCCTTGATCCAAGGAGCCCTCGGAACCAGAAATGCATGTCTTGGTGGTCACCCGGGCCATGATGGCACTGCGTGACAGGATGTTTTCTGATTTTCTCATTAGCTGATATGCTCTAAAGCCGGACTGCAGCTTTTTAACAGCACCCCACATGCCATGGCGCACACCAACTTTAGCAACATCCTTGGGTATGCCCATATCCTCATAGTGAAACAGAGTTACTTCACATGCCATGGGTTGCTGGCCATCTTGTTTGGGCGATTGAACTGCAGTTTTGCACAGAGAAAAGGAACCAAGTGTCAAAAAGGTCCAAACAATTGCATCTCGACTTGATTGAAAACCTGGAATGTTCAGAACAAATCCAATCGAAGGGAATACTGGTGGTAAGAAAAAAACTTACCAGGTCTAATACGCCAACTCGAGAAGTACAATTCCACACGCCTCGGTTTTTCCTTCTTGGGCAAAGATGGATAAGGAACTCCCTGCAAATGTATGTTGCACAGGGCTATCAAGTCGAATCATCGTATATGCTCTTACATAGCAAACAAGTGAAAAATTTCCACGCACTGTATGCCATCAATATTGAAAGGCTGGCCAAGCAAGGAGGCACCCAATTCTCTGGGCTAAGATCCCGAGTGTGATTAAACAGCAAGCTAACTAACGGTTGAAAGTTTGTGACTGTGTGGGTTTGTTTTCGCTCACATCAGTTGCTCTAATCAACTACTTTCAGAAAGAAGAGCATTCTTTGCAAGCATGCCACACAACAACATTCCCAAGAAAACAGTGCCAAATATAAGCCAGTATTTTTTCTTTAGAAAAGGTCCGAAACAAACTGCCGAAAAAGTGGAGCAATAGAGATACTCGTAACCAGGTCTATCTTCTCCTAGACCTAGAATACTCGGAAGAAATTGTAATTGTCCAAACAGTTCAGTTATAGAAGATATCATTAGTAGAACATCAACCAAAGTCAGGCTAGCACCTAGCATATCACAAAAATGGCTTAATATGAAAATAATTCAAATATTAATACCAACAGCACCAGATGAGTACTGTGTCATGGCTGCAGGCAATTCAGCGAAACCGAAAACATGACAAAATGTTGATCCTTGAGAAGGGGAAAAGCTGGATCTAGATCGACACAAAAGTGGTGAATGCGATATCTTGCCTTAATAGGAAATATAACTACTCATGTCAACAAGGTCCGCCTTCTTTTCCCAAAGCTCATCTCCAAAGAACGTCCTGGTTAAGCGTGCTTGGCCTAGGGGTAATCTGAGGATGGATGACCGACCAGGAAATTCTTCCTGGGTGCACACGAGTGAGGACAAAGTTCACACGAAAAATTAGTGTTGGTCTGTTGGGGCCAATCTAGATCCCGCCAGGCGTAACGGCTGAGAACCGGTGGTTGTGGCCTGGGCGTTACCAAATGATAACAGAGCCAACCCTCGTGGTTACACGGGCGTTTGCGTCTCTAGGGCGCGGGCATGTGCTACATGGCATGTGTGGCCCGTCAAGGCACATGACATGGCACATGTGCCGGCACTGGATGGATTGACGTGTCCCAAGAGGGAACGTTCCTACTGAGCCAACGAGAACGTTGGTTCCATGAGTGATGGTGTATGTGACATCTTGCTTAATAGGAATGATAGACTACTCAGTGCCAGAAGCATTAGTCACAAAACCTGCAGCACAAGTCGAGGAAAAACCTGAAGCGGCATGCAGACGCTTAAGTCTCACAATATCCGGATCAGTCAACGCGATGACCAAGGATGTCAAAGTAGAAGCACAGTCCCATAAGAAGATGTGCACCCCTTGTTGCGCATGTGCCGCTTCTTCATGAAGCAATCAGACTCGGGGTGACCATCCTTGTTGCAGTAGCCGCAATGAGTACGAGAGCAACCCTCGCCACCAGGAGGAGTGGGTAGGGGCAGCGAAGCACTAGAGCGGGTTGAGCAAACGCGTAGCTGAAGCGCGTGCAGCGAGCACAGAGGGAACCTCAACTAAACCAGCACCACGTAGGCAAGTCTCCTCAGTACGAATCTGAATCTCCGAAAGCGCCTCCATAAGAGAAACACAACCACGAGCTAAAACTTGAGTGTGCCGCGGCTCAAACTCCTTATGGAGCCGAGACAAGAACTCGTAGACGCGTTGAAACTCCAAGTCTGACCGCACAGCCTGACAACACTCAACACTGGCAAGTACCACAACCAGCAGTGCAGAGATTGTCGAGCTGGTGCCAGATAGCAGAACTCTGCGTAGAAATCATCAACAGTGGAGTCACCTTGCCGAAGAGCATCACCAACTGGTAGCAGTGTTGAAAATGGGTCCACATCTCAAAGACGATAGTGAGCCCATAAACTCAGAGGCAAACTGAGATAGAACACTGGCACTGAGGACAGCCGCAGCACGAGCATCATCATCAAACCACCGAGTGTAGACAGACAGCTCATCACGATACATCTCAAGGGCCACCTGGTAGTCCAAGGCTTGCTGCTCATAAGCAGCAACCACAACATTATCAACAACCTTGGCGGCATCTTATCAGCCTAGGAAACATCCGAGGCAGGAACCGGTGGCGTCGGCGGAGTAGGAGCCACAAGAGGAACAAGTCGCTGCAGACAGAAAAACTTGCTAGGAATAACACTCCATAGACGAATGCCATGCATATGAATGCACATAAAGGCAACGAACTCGGAATAGTTAGTACCATCGGTGATCGATCTGAGGCGGACGTACGTACGTACGGCTTCCGCACCCCTCGGTCGCCCCTGCCCAGGGCGACGCGAGGGCGACTCGCCCACACCTGCAACCGCCTCCGCCCTTCTCTCCCATCCCGCCGCCGGGCGAAGCTCATGTGGCTGACGACGACGGAGGGGCCCATCTCTCGCGGCCTTCCATTGCTCTGTGGGCGACGGGACCTGGTGGAGGCCGGTGGCATCCCGGTTAGATGCGCATCTGGGCATACGGCGGCAGGACTCGGCGAGCTGTGGTCGGCTGTGAAGGTTAAGGATCGTCTTGTGGCGGCGCTCTCCGCCCATATTGAGGAGATTCCATGCTTGCGGCCATGACCAGGATGGGGTCGCTGGCCTCGGCCAGATCTGGCCATGGCTGGTGGTGGACGTGTCTGTGATGTCCGGTGGCTGGCTTCCGGCCATGGTCACCAGGTTGCGGACGGTGCGGTGGCGGGTGCTGCACGTCGGCAACTGGGCGGATCTTTGACGGGTTCTTCTGATCACACCGGGATTCAACCTTGTCTGGTCCTTGACAGCGCGGGCAACTCCGAGGGAAACCCTAGATCTCCTTGGGATCGAGCAATGTCGGTGCTTTTGCGTCGTAGTCCCTCTTGAGGGCATCGTTTCTGGAGTTTGCTCCGGTTGAAGGGACCAGCAGGGCCGGCGGCGCACGGCCTGGTGGCACGACTGCCGATGAAAATCACGTCGACTACGGTCATGGCAGACGATGGCGGCGTCTCCGATGTCGTTTCCTTGTCGAGGCATCGTTGTTGCAGTTCGCATCATCATGCTCGGGATGCTCCGGGGGAAACTCTAGATCTGGGTCTCCTGGATCGGACGATGACGGCACTCTCGGTGTCGCTCTCCCTCCTGGGGGCATCGTTTTGGAGCAAGTGTTGGCTGGAAGGGACAAGAGGAGGAGCAGTGTTACACCTACCGCAAGGCCGACGGCGGATCCATGCAGCATGGCACTGCGGAGTTTCAGCGACGGGCGCGTGTGGATGGATACGTGCAGGATGGTGGCGTTGTCCGACGCCGTGGTGGCGTCGACGGCAGGCCTGGCAAGGTTGATGCGTCAGTACCTGCTCTGGAGATGGATCAGTGAAAGACGGTGGCAGCGGCCTATGAGTGCGCCAAACCGGTGTGTGACACAGTCCCGGCATTGTGGCTTGGCTGCGGCATCCGGCTTTAGATGTTAGGCTTTGGTGCGATGTCTGTTATTCGGCTCGAACATTCGGCACCCCTTCATCAAGGGGTTAGGAGTAGCGGCGGGTGTTACCAAGATGGCGGCTTCAGGCTTACTGATGTATTACTTTGTACGGTCTTTGTGAATAATTAATAAAATGGCTGCATGCATCGCCCAGATGTAGAGGCCGAGGTATATCCTCTTTTTCAAAAAAGAAGTTGGTACCATCAAAAATCACCGGTCAATGAGGGATGGCGACATAGCCCCATGACGTAGACATTGTACCTTTTTTACCGATCTAGGTCACAAGTGAGGCCAGCGACTCGATTCAACGGGATCAAACCATAGGGACGGCTGGGTGTTGAGCCAGGAGGCGGCATCGCATCGAAATTCGGACAGGCGACCTGACAGGCACGGGGTAGGCAGAGCAAGCCGGCGGGCGAGGCGGAGTTGCGGGCAGCGGGGCGGAGTGAGCTAGCATGGAGCAGAGGCGGCAAGGCGGAGGATCAGGAGGCAAGCAGAGGCAGCGGCAGGCAGATAGTGAGCGGAAGGAGGCGGGCGTTGTTGGTCCAGAACCAGGGTGCCACGACCCATCCACTGCCGGCCCATTCGACTGTGCGAAGAAGGCCCATTGCGACATCCAGCCCACTAGAAGACTCTGGAGAACACCCCGCGAGCCCCTGGCTCCGGGAGGACGTTTCTCTCTCTAAAAGGGACCCACCGACGTTCATCTACCAGCAACAAGCGGCCTCACGAGGTCTCCCCCGCGAGGCTGCTTCCCGCGAAGCTCTTTGCTTGGAGGGGCCATTCAACACTGGCCATGCAACGGTCCGCCCGCCACGTGGGTGACATGCAGCGCCAGCAGAGGATGTAAGGACGGCTGGAGACGGAGGTGGGTGTTCCGGTACAAAACACATGGAACATCCAACACCTCCGCAAGTTCAATCCGTGACCTCACGGAGTATAGACCGACTGGGGGCTGTACATGCCCCGGGACTCTCTACATGCGTCGCCACGAGGCTGCAGGAGCTCCTCGCCCACGATCAAGTGGGGCCCCATGCTCAGTCATGGCGAATTTTTGACATGAGGGTGCTTTTCAGCTGCATCATCCTCAGGCTGACCCATGTCTGTCACGGCAGCGTTTTTGTCATCTTTTGAGGGGCGCCTCTCAGCCACAGCCTCAAGATGACCCGTGTCGAGCACGGCAGCACCGTCTCTTTTTGGTTGTGTAATGAACCTTTCCATGCAGTAGTAAAGCTTATGTTTCTTCAAGTATATTGTGTGTTTGGTAAGCATTGTCTTCTGGCTCCGGGAGCCGTTCGCGCTCGCGATTTCCCTCGTGCGTTTCACACGAGCGGGTGCTGGACACAATACCTGTGCTTGGGTAAGTCCCAGCAGCGCTGCAAAACCCAAGTGACTGAGCTCTGGCTCGCGGGCCTGCTACCGTGCACGTCACCTCACCAAGATCCTTGGTGGCTTGTCTCCTCGCGTGACACCCACAAGTGAATTAGCGAGCGCTGCAAAACCCAAGTGACTGAGCTCTGGCTCGCGGGCCTGCTCCCGTGCACGTCACCTCAGTCCCAGCAGCGCTGTAAAACCCAAGTGGCTGAGCTCTGGCTCGCGGGCCTGCTCCCATGCACGTCACCTCACCAAGATCCTTGGTGGCTTGTCTCCTCGCGTGACACCCACAAGTTAATTAGCGAGCGCGCACGGCTCGAACATTTGTTGGTGTGTTACTGTCGCAGGTATAAAGGCCCAAGGAACTTCACGAGCAGCGCCAAGTGTCACCGAAGGTCTCGCAGGTCCAAGCCTCGCGAGGCACCTGCCCCGCAAGCCATTGCGCGCCAGATATCGGGCTCCGGAGGAAGCTAAGTCCAAACACTTTGTGAACTCATTACAGCCCCTTGAGCTTTTCTCCCTTGTTATCTTGCTGGGCATCTCTGTTTCCTCCTTGGCACGAGCCGCTTTCACGTCAAAGGGCGGCATTCTGAGCATCGCGCCTCAGGAGCCTTTACCATCCCTCGGAGCCCTACACCCTCTGGCCTTGTTGGACCACGTCACAACATACCAGCGACGGTCGTAGCCCGCTCAGGGGCTGGGTCCAAGCGACGCAGAGCAATAAGGCAATGTAAAAAGGGAAAACGAATCACACAAGAAAACAGAGGATAAGCAGCAAGGAATTAAAACATAGTACGGTTACAAAATAAAATCGTCTTTACACCCCCGCGGGGCCTTGCAAATCATGGTGCAGCAGGAAAATAAAAGATGAGGGCCTCAGGCCAAGGAAGCGTCGTCTTCGTCGTCGCCAGGGAGGTCCGCCTCAGGACCGCTGCCTTCTTCGGAGGGCTCGGCAACATGAGCGAAGCGCTCAATCAAGGAGTCCACGCGCTGGCGCACCTCCCTCAGGAGACCGCTCCGAAGCTCCTCCGGCACAGGATCCACCAGGCGAGCGAGGTCGAAGGAGCAGTCGGAGCGGACGAGGTTGCTGAAAACGCACGTCGCCGCCTGGTCCATGAGCTCGCGGGCCCCTTCCTCGATGAGGGTGTCCTGCCTGGAGACGCCCACCTCCAGCATCTCCACGATCTTGGTGAAGAAGTCGAGGTAGCCGCCGTCGTACTCCGCGATGGGCAGGCTCGGGACGTCCTCGACGAAGCAGCTGAGCGCCCCACGAGCTCGCGCCACCAGCCCCAGGTACAACTTGGCGCGCTGCGACTCCATCACCCAAGGCGTTGCTGCTGATCTTCTGAAGGACCAGGCACGGGCACGCCCCAGCGCCACCTCCTGAGGCGGCTGCCCTCGAAGTCCCTACGGAGGCCTCCTCCGCAGGCCCTTGCCCTTGATAAGGGCCTCCTCTCCAGCCACGCGCTGGGGGCTGCGCGCGGGCTCCTCCTCGTCCTGCCGCGGCTCTGGGGAGCCCGCCACAGCCTCTCGGTGGGCATCACCCCCCCCCCGGCAGGCGCAGAGCTTGCCTGGGGTCCGCCACGTATCCACCTCCATCTCGATGGCGCCTTCGGTGCTTGGCGCCTCCGGAGGCACCTCCTCCGCCTCTGGGGATTTTTCCCCAGGCTAACCCTCCTCAGGGAGAGAAGGCAGGTCTTCATGGGGGCAGGAGGCGCCTCGCGCTCCTCCCCCACCACCTCGCGCTCCGCCTCAGCCTTCGGCCGGCACGCGACTTCGTCAGGGCCCACAGTGCCTGGCGGGGGCGCGCGGGTGAGGGCGACGCAGATGTCGCGGCCTTCTGCCTATTGTGCGCGGGCGCCCTGATGATTCAACGACTCAGCCCCTGGGTCCTCGAGCATATCAGATAGAATGAAAAAAAGGTGGGACAAGAAATACTTACTCATCCCTGGCGACCCAGCGTTTCCTCTTCTGGAGAGGGTTGGAGCGTCTGCCGCTGCCGCTCCCTGCAGGTCCGCCTGAGCTCCCTCCGGAGGGAGCCCCGCGAGGCCTGCCAGGCTGGCCCGTCTCCTTCGGGGGCTCGTCAGCCCCCTTGGTTGCCCCCTTGCAGGGGTCCTTCACCACCGTCACCTCGTCGTCGTCGTCACTGGCCCCCAGCAACAGCTGGCGGCGGCTCGGCATGCGCCCCTGCTGCTGCCGACACCGATGCTGGAGGAGGGCCCGGTGTCCTCGAAGTCCCCTGAGGGGGGCACCATGAGGATGGGGTTCTCCCGAGGCCCCACTTGGCCCTCGGGGACCAGTCCCCACTGGTCAAAGACGGGCATCTCAGCCTGGATCTCCGCCCCGTCGCCACGGCGATGCTGAGGGAGCGCCCCAGCCGACATCTCCTCCGGCGTGGGGTCCACGAAGAGGATCTACATGATCGCCTCCAGTGTCTCCTCCGGCAGGGCGTCGATGCGGAGGCGGGTCCGGTCGGCGCGGGCCTCATACTCCCACACAAGGTGAGAGCGCTTCTGGAGCAGAGCGAAGCGGCTTCGCAGGAACTCCCGAGCCACTATGGCGCTCGTGAGCCTAGCCTCCCGCAACGTCAGCAGCCTGACTGTGACTGCCTCGAGCTTCGGGTCCGTCAGCTTGGCGTGCTCCCAGCTGGAGCTCTTCACGGCAGGCCCGGCAAGAGGCGCGAACAAGGGGCAGCACTGGCCTACCTCCATGTAGACCCAACGCGCCCGGAAGTTCTCCACCTTCTTGAGCGTCAACATCTCGATGAACCGCGCCAACATGCGGTCCACCACGCGGAAGGAGGCGCACCCCACGGTCAGCCCCTGCTTGCACCTCATGCTGTAGAAGGTGCGAAACAGGGCCACCGAGGGCATCACAACCAAGAAGGCCTCACAGAGGAAGGCGAAGGTGGCAAGGAGGAAGACGGAGTTGGGGTGGAGGTGAAGCACGTGGATTTGATAGTGCTCTGGCACGGCGATGAAGAAATCAGAGAAGGGAGGTAGCAAACCTCCGAAGATGCTATGGAAGAAGGGGAATGCCGTCGCCGACAGGTCCCTGGCCAGCTTCAAGCCCGGCCGGATCTTGAAGGCCCCGTGCTCATTGTGAGCGGTGGCCGTCACGAGGGCGAGCTTGTCCAGTCCCTCTTGATTCTTGATGGTGGAGGGCAGCAGGGCCGGCTCCACCTGCGCTTCGGCGGCGGCGGCGCTCTTCTTCTTCGGTGCCATGGCGGCGGCGGTGCGGCAATGGAGGAGAAGGGGGCGGCGAAGGAGAGCAGCGGGCGTTGTGTGCACAAGGAAGGAGGAGCAGCGCGCAGGGAGGCGTCTGGAGGAAGGCAAGCAATGATGGTGCTTCCTCGGCGCGCACGGCAGTCTTAAGGAAGTCGTGCGATTACCGAGGCGTCGTGGGGGAAGTGGGTGCGTCCCGTCCAATCGTCGCTGCCACATGTCGTCTCTACGCCCGGCAGTTTGTCAGGCCCTGCGGCGTTTCGATCCGCGCTGTTTCGTGCTTCACTCGCGAAACGTGCGCGCCGCGGGCCCGGGGGCTACTGTCGGTCCAGTGGAACCAGGGTGCCACGACCCATCTACTGTCAACCCATTCGACTGTGCGAAGAAGGCTCAGTGCGGCATCCAGCCCACTGGAAGACTCTGGAAGACACCCCGTGAGCCCCTGGCTCCGGGAGGACGTTTCTCTCTCTAAGAGGGACCCATCGGACGTTCATCTACCAGCAACGAGCGGCCTCGCGAGGTCTCCCCCGCGAGGCTGCTTCCCGCGAAGCTCTTCGCTTGGAGGGGCCATTCAACACTGGCCATGCAACGGCCCGCCCGCCACGTGGGTGACGTGCAACACCAGCAAAGGATGTAAGGACGGCGCCAGCGGGTGCCACGGAAGAATCTTTCCCCTTTGTGATAAAAGGGTGGCGAGCAGCTGTCCCCCCGAAAGGCGAGTTCCAACACTTACCCGTTTGGTGCAAGGAGACCAACGTGACACCGGTCGCCAGGAGGGACGTCACCGGCGAGCCCACGAGCGCGTCATGGACAGCGCCTTTGGCAGGACGAAGACCGTCTTTGTCAGGGAGGACTGCGCGTTTGTCCCCCTTCGATTTGGCGCCCTGTGGTCGCCCTTTTCCCGCTAGTTTTTGGGAAGAGAGGCCCATGGCAAGGATAAGGGAGGGGCAGACGGTTGCTGTAGAGAGGGCGAATGATTGAGCTCCCATTCCAGGGACGGAGAGAGAGAGAGATGAGAGAGCTCTTCTTCTTCCTCATAACTTGTAACACTTGTGCAACCCAATAGAGAAAGAAAACACACAAGGCAGGAGTAGGGTTTTACACCGCAAGATGACCCGAACCTGGGTAACTCCGGTGTCCCTCTTGTGTTCTGCGTGCATGACTTGGTCGTAGTAGTGGCGAGGTTGTAGGTGCGTTCAGCTCCCCAGTGTTCGAACTGGGTTCTTGAGAGGTTTCCCCGTAGGCACAAAATCAATCTCCGACGGGCGTGGGTGGTGGAGGGCAGGAACAAAGAAATGAGATCAGGCGGCTGCGAGGATTGAAGGTGGTGGGGTGGGGCAGCAGCAGTTGGAGGTACAGTGGCGGCGGAGGAAGAAGGAGCAGCGGCGACGCGAGATTGGACCTAAGCACAAGTTGCACGTGCAAAAAATTAACCTATGGCACTAATACCATGTTATGAAATATGCAACTTGTATTTCCTAGGAGCTAAGGGCCAGTATATATACATGTACAGGTGGTACGTATGCAGGAAACCCCTCATACAACAGGAAGAACA
This sequence comes from Elymus sibiricus, assembly GCA_039707655.1. NCBI lineage: Eukaryota > Viridiplantae > Streptophyta > Magnoliopsida > Poales > Poaceae > Elymus > Elymus sibiricus. The sequence continues at coordinate 254,526,128 of CM077665.1, forward strand.
TACAAGCGATACATGAAACATAATATAACTCTTTTTTTTAACTTAACATAATATAACTCTTAACATATCCTTGGGCTAGAAATTTTTTTAAGATCCTACATTTTAAGACTAGTGAATGAATCTGCTCAACTGGTTTGTCATTCTTCCATAACACGCAGTAACACTAAGTCAAACACAAGGAAATAATAGATACACCATCCTACATTTTAAGACTAGTGAATAAATCTGCTCAACTGGTTTGTCATTCTTCCATAACACGCAGTAACACTAGGTCAAACACAAGGAAATAATAGATACACGCTGAAGAAATAGTTAGGGAGAGTAAATAATACATGCCATGGCGCACAAATGTGACAGGATTAATGTGTATTGTGTTACTTTTTTTTTAATACATGGCATGCATACATGTTAGGATTAATTGATTGGGCCATTTTTTAAAGCTGATGACAGAAAGAATCCAATTTATGGGCGCTATTTGTCACATTAGTCGCCTGTTACTTGGCAGTTTAAAACAAAACTTTTGAGGGGGAAAATCAAGGGTTGGAGTATTAACATAGAAGCAGACATGAAAAAGGGGAAGAAGAATCTTCTTTTAGAATTTGACATCCTTGATGTGTTCTCTGAACAAAACAGAGTTTCAAATGAGGATATCCTCGGGATGAAAGAGATTAGGTCAGAACTTGATGATATTTGGAGGAAAGAGGAAACAGCCATGTGGCAAAGGTCTAGAGACAGAAAGATTTTAGAAGGGGACAGGAACACGGCATATTTTCATGCCGTGGCCAACCAACGCAGAAGAAAAAAAATTCTTTCTGTGCTTGAAGGCCCGAATGGTCCTGTCCACTCTACCGAGGACATGTTGGGAGTGGCTACAGATTTCTATAAAAATCTGTTTGGCCATGAAGACAAACCTAACATTCATTTGGATGATCAGTTCTGGTCAGAAGATGAGAAAGTCACAGCTGAGGATAATAATGATCTAGAGAAACCTTTCTCGGAAGAGGAAATCAAAGAGGCCATCATGGGCTCGTACGCTTGTGGCGCCCCTGGGCCTGATGGTCTCTCTTTCCTATTTTACCAAAAGTTTTGGGATTTGATCAAACAGGACTTTATGGCCCTGGTTAGAGATTTTGAAAATGGGACGCTGGATATCCAGCGACTAAACTACTCTATTGTCACTCTTATTCCTAAAGAACCAGATGCTAAACTTATGAAGAAGTTTAGACCAATTTGTTTAAGTAATGTCTCTATTAAAATCCTAAGTAAAGCAATGACCAACAGGTTTTCTCCGTTGGGTCATTCGCTGCTATCACCCTGCCAGACTACTTTTGTTCGCGGGCGCTTCATCCTAGAGTGTTGTCACGGCTCATGAAGCGATCCACGAAGTCCATAAATCTGGACGGCCAGGTGTGGTCCTAAAGCTGGACTACGAAAAGGCATACGACAGGGTGAATTGGGACTTCCTGTTGGAAATGTTAACCTCGAGAGGGTTTGGGAGTAAATGGATTAAATGGATTTTTTCTATTATTAAACACAGTTCCTTTGCTGTAAAAATTAATGACACGGTGGGTCCATATTTTGTGGGTGGCAAAGGCTTAAAACAAGGTGACCCGTCATCCCCTATGCTTTTTAATCTAGTTGCGGATGTGTTCTCACGCATGCTCGCAAAAGCAACTAGAGAGAAAATTATTGCAGGGATCCTTCCAGAGGTGATCCCTGACAGCTTGATTAGCCTGCAATATGCGGACGACACGATTCTATTTCTAGATCCAAATCCAGAATATGCGAAAAACTTAAAGTGGCTATTAGCTTGTTTTGAAAACCTTTCTGGTATGAGGATCAACTATGACAAATGTGAATTGGCTGCTATTAACCTAGGAGAGGAGGAGATTAAGACCTTATCCCAAATTTTCTGCTGTAAGGTTGGGGGTTTTGCCTAGAAATATTTGGGGGTGCCACTACACTTCCTAAAATTGAGAAGGGAGGATATTCAGCCTATCATTGACAAATCATTAAAAGGATCTGCGGATGGAGGGGCAGGTTGCTTAGCTATGAGGCCAAGCTAATCCTGCTCCAAACCTGTATTGCCAGTATCCCTATGTACTTGATGTCTGTGATTAAATTTCCAAAATGGGCTATTAAGGCCATCACAACACAAATGTCCCATTTCTTTTGGGGCAACATGGGTGATATTCACAAATACCATCTTGCCAACTGGGGTTTAGTCTCTCAGAAAAAAGACTTTGGAGGTTTGGGAGTAATTAACCTTAGGGAGTTCAATATGGCTTTGCTGGCTACCTGGTCCAAAAGATATTTGCAGGGTCCAGAGAAAACTTGGTTAACCCTAGTCAATCACAAATATAACACTTCTGGGCCAAATGTCCTCTGGTCTAGAGAAGGTGTTGGTTCACCCTTTTGGAAAGGGGTCATGTGGGCTCTTGCTGGGGCCCGGCCTTTCTACAGATGGATTTTGGGGAAAGGCAACCACATCAGTTTTTGGCATGACATTTGGGTGGGGGATACCACTCTAAAAACAAAATTTTGGGAGATTTTTGACATTTGTCAACAGAAAAATGTCTCTGTTGCTCAAGTTTGGGATGGTATGGAACTAAAGCTCACTTTTAACAGATGTGTGGATAATAGGCTTATGGGTATGTGGCAAGAGCTATTGTTGGCAATTGCCAATTATGTGCCTAATGAGGAAGATGATAGACCATTCTGGATGCTAGAAAAAAATGGTGTATATTCTGTAAAATCTTTCTATAATCTTATTAACTGGGGAGGGGTATGTACCCCTGTGTGGAAAAAAAATTGGAAAATTAATGTCCCTCATAGGTATTTGGTGTTTATTTGGCTGGCTTACAATAATAAAATACTAACCAGGGATAATCTAGGTAAAAGACGGCATGTAGAAGATGAAACTTGTCTGTTCTGTGATGAGAAGGAGACTGTTCATCACCTCCTTTTTGGCTGCATTGTTGCTGGAGCCATATGGCAGGATGTTGCTGATACTTTTGGTTTTAATAAACCAAGCTGTATGAATGATTTTACTGCTATGTGGAATACCAATAATAGGAAAAATGTTACAAATATTGCTTGTGTTGCTACCATTTGGAGCATTTGGTCTATGCGTAACAAAATGTGTTTTCAGGGCGTTCCGTGGAGAAGTACTCAGGTTATCCTGGGGATGATCAGTTCATACATTCACCAATGGAAGATACTGTGCAAGGGAGATCAGTCTGTTCTGCTACAACGCTGTCTCCGGCTCCTGGACCATCGAAGAGGAGAGCTGCTCCGCATCGCCTGGAGATGAGGGGAGGACGTGGGGGTGCGGCTGGATCCAGAAGCTGCCATCTGAGGGCACACACTGGATGATTTTACATTCAGTTCTTGTCTGTAATAGGATCTAGTGCTGCATGCCTCGTCTATCTACCGTCGAAGTTATCCTTTTAGTTTCTGTCGAAGTTATCCTTTTAGTTTCAGACTGCTATGCTACTGCTACAGAACTCTGTGCTCCGTTTTATGCAATAAAATGGAGTGGGGGGCAACCCCTTTTGGTCAAAAAAAAAACATTAGTCGCCTGTATCATTTTTTTACCTTGCAATCACCTAAGAAAAGATTTATTTTCTCTGATCAATATTTTTTAGGCCAGATGATATATTTGTGCAATCTGTACGTTCAATAAAATATTGCTACAAATATGTAGCGAATGTTCTCACATAACCATGCAACAAGATTTTCAGTTCAAATGATAAAAAGGAAATTAGACATGCCAAACTCGTTCATCATGTTACAAAATGTAACCACGTCACAAGATAGGTTTGTGACCCGAACATGAATGTTCTGCAATTGTTGTCATGTTACAGTATTTCTAACATCATTTCTTCACATACAATCAACTGGTAAGACTATATGGGAATAGAATTTTCATATTATCAATTGGTATTTCACAAATTTATTGCTTACTTCTATACAAACTATTGAAACATAAAAGACACTAATACCTATTTAAGAGTCATGGGTGACAGAGATAATATGTCACTGTGTTTTATGTAGACCCTTGGATAAAAATGTATAGTTCAAAATTGTTTGAGAACGTTTTACAATTTCTCATGTACAAAAGTATTTTTGCCAGATACCTTCGTAACACAATAGTAAGCCTTCCCCGACTCCCAGATACGCCGCCCAAAAATGTATTCACGGTCACTGCAGAAGAAAGGGAACTGGAAAACAAACAACATGTTGGAATTGTGAAATTCAACAATGAAAGTAAAGGTATTACAACTCATCAAACCTTTTTAATCCAGTGAATAATTGTGGTTCCATTCTGAGGAAACTCATCCAAAGTTTTGAAACACACAAGCATGGGATCCCACTTTAGACGAAAATCATCATCCCAGAAGAAATCTCTAACCAGTTCAGGAGTAGCATCCTCGAATATGGTCTGGCTACAATGCATTATAGGCCCCACCTAAATACAAAATACAAACAAATTAGAGCGCTGCACATGAAAAAAAAATGACAAGATGTTGACAGTTTAGCCATGATATAATTCTCTGCGCGTTCCTACAGTTTCTCGATCAAGTAACTTCAGAAAAGAAGGTAGAAGTCTAACAAAACACGTAGCAGATGGATAAAGGTTTACTAGCAAGTCAATGACATGATAACATTGCAAAAAGAAATGGCATGATAATATTACCACGAGGGACAAAGCCCATTTCGCCAGAAATAAAATTACCATGCGGCAAAAGGGCGCTACTGGACTTTAAATATTCATAACTAAGTACATGGGGTATTTATTTGAAGTATTTAAATTCTTCTTTGCATTTAGAGGCTTATACTACCAACCTCAGAAAAGAAGCAAATACTACCTCCTATAATGAAGGGCCCTTCTTTTCCATATATAAAAATACTATATCTTAGCATCTGTTTCTCTTTCTAGAACCCATTAACAAAACAAACCTCGGGCTCATGCCTCCAGGCCTTGTACGTCATGTTGGAAGTGGTACGCTCCATCAAATGCTGCCATGTTGTATGCCCACTCTCCTTATTATCTAAAAGTTGCACGAGGTGATCTAGGTCCTTCTCAGTGACAATATCATGCTTGCCCTCAAAAATTAACCTTGTAAAAAAATTGTTTAGTGGAAGAGATCGTTGAATAAATGTACGTAGATGGGGCTTTTTGGTGCATTCATATATGAAGAATACAATTTATCTATGTTACCATGCCTCTACTGAAACATATAAACTGAATAATCAAACTAAAGAAACTCATCACGATCAATCGCACAAAACAAGCAGGTCAAAATAAATTTAAAATAATGCTTATCATTAGTCCTTATCATTTACTCCCTCTGTCCCATAATATAAGAGCGTTTTTGACACTACACTAGTGTAAAAAACGCTCTTATATTATGGGACGGAGGGAGTATTTAACTATTTTGCCACATTGATTTAGCTTATCTTCACTGCAATGACCATGCCTACATCAAATGCGATTGTTCAAGCAAGTAGAAGACATTTAACCCTCACCTCCATAACCTGGCCATAACAGTAAGCCCAAACACAAGCGGTCAACTACAATTTATACCCTTACTGGCAGTAACTAATTCTTTATCATAAATAGTCAGGCAAGGTAAGCTATATGTTGCAAATCCTTGAATCGAGCAATCTAAACCCAGAAGGCAAAGTTTCACCCAACTGAGGGACACCGGTCATTGGTGAGCCCCAAACACCCTCAGGAAGTAAACACTGCAAAATTTCATCACCACCTATCCAATTAGAAATACAAACACACTGTCGCACTAATCTTGCTCCTCAACCTCCGTAACCGATTCAGTTTTACTAGTTCAATTTGATGAAAAAACTGTACAAGCTCCCAATATTGGTGTTGGTCGTTGGCTGAATTGCAAGCATACCACACTACCGTTCTTAGTATTTTGTAAGTACAGAGACCCGAACCAATTCCAACCAACACAATTGACAAGTCAAATGCCGCCCCGTGCTTCACAGGCATAGATAGATTCGACTAGTACGCCCTCACCTGCCGTCGGCGCAAGAGCCAGCATCCCCGCAGGCGTTCGTGTCGTCGTTCGAGGGATCCTTGCGCTGGTACTTCCCATGGCGGCGGAAGGAGGAGGAGAGCAGCTGCGGCGCGACGGAGAAGGCGGAGAGCGCGGTGCAGGCGAGCCATAGGCGGCGCGCGCCGAGCCCGGGGGGCACGTAGAGGAGCCGGAGGCGGCTGCGGAAGCCGAGGAAGATCAGCCCGGTCCAGCGCGGCCGCCATGCCCACCCTATGAAGAGGCCGATCATGACCGCCGCCCAGATCGGCACGGCACACAGCAGCACGTCTAGCGCCATCTCCACCAACGCCGGCCGGCGCAGAAGCAGCCCCGCCGCCTCCTCGTACCACCCCGCCATTGCTAGGGCCGGCACCTTCCTCTCCCTCTCCCTCTCGCCACCTTTTTCGTTTTTGATTGACTGCTTTATTTTCTTGGCAAAAATGGCGAAGAGGAAGGGAGGGGGAGATACGAGCCGGGAAGAGGTCGTTTCTGTCGGTGAGGCTGACCTGTGGGCCATGATACGCAGGCCTACCTGTCGGTGACAGCTGGAGCGAGCGGGTTGTGACGCGAAGCCGGAGGTCAGTGGGGGTGGCGAGGGGGTAAAATCCTATGAGACCGGGTCTCACAGCCCAGCAGGTGAGACCCATCTGGATGGACGTCATGTGGCAATGCCAATCTTAAAGCACGTAAACCTATTATGCCCATTCCCGATTCCAATTTCCGAGTCCAGCCACGTATTATACGTATGCGGCTGCTGTAGACATGTACATAACTCCTCTTGCCCTCGTCCATGGCGCACCGAATAACGTCGCTGCTGGAGGCCGCAAGATACCACGCGATCATGACTTGTCGTCCATGGCCACCCAGAACGACCGCACCGCTGTCGACGGCGTCGCTTCATGCTACCACGCGATCATGACTTGTCGTCCATGGCCACCCAAAACGACCACGCCGCTGTCGGCGGCATCGCTTCATGCTACCACGAGCCCACGACTCCCCAACCATGATCCATGACCACGCCGAACGATCTCGTCGCCGGTGGCCGTGTGGCACTGTGCTACGACGACCACTCGTCCATGGCCGTGCGCCGAACGACCTAAGGCGCCATGTCCTAGACACTCTTCAACTCCCGGTAAGTGATCCATGCGGCCAAGCTAGGATGCGTGAGTGATTACAGTAGTCTGGTGCTTCTGATAGCTTATAGTACTGAAACTTTGACTATGAAGGTTATGCAACTCCGATGCCAGGAAGAACAGATGGTGGCCGCTCGCCAAGACAGTCAAATTGGTCTGCCAATTGACCAACTATATGTCACAAGGGTGCGCTCAGATATCAGCTGTCCGGCGCAACATGTTGATGGCGAGCAGCAGCATGTGTCTTGGCGCCCTGCTAACGTCGACGAGGAGTTAGTCCGGCCGCCGGCGAGACCGTATTAGCGCGTGGCCACCACCACCAAGGAGTTGTTTTGCAACGCACCGGCGTTCGCGTTTTGACGCATGACCACGACGAACGTGGAGCCCGCTCAGTCAGTAACGTCGGCGACGAGATCTAGCAGCCGCCGGCAACGAGAGGTCCTTTGACGTGGTCGTCATGAACGAGAGCGAGCAGGCAAACCCTAAATACAAATACATGACAGCGATCCTTTTTCAAGTCGTTGTGTACTTGCGTCACGTACGTGTTAAAGCATACGGATGGAAATCGGGAATTGTAGTTGGCATCAGGAATTGGCAAAGTGGGGTTATGTGCTTTAAGATTAACATCGCCACGTGGCGTTCATCAGGATGGGTCTCACTTGTTCGCTTGTGAGACCCGGTCTCATAGGATTTTTTTCCGTGGCGAGGGGTATATGTTCCGGACAGTATGGTCGCGGAGTGAACGGTGCCATGTACTCGCATGTTTATCTCTACTCCTTGGTAACCGGAGTTACATGGTTTTTTTTTTCATCTTTTCTTCCATCTTCAAGTGGTTTTTTCGTCTCTTCTCTCGCCACCCTCTTCATCCTGGTCCATCGGTTTATATTTCTCTCCACTCTTTTCTCTACTACTATTAAACAGTCAAACGTTATCATTTTTAAGTGCACATCGTCCAATGTACACAGAACAAACCGGAGCAATTAGAACCTCACGATTGGAACACTCATTTAAATCTACCCGTCAAGATAACAACCGATCCTAAATAAAGTGTGTTTAGCAAATCTGAGCAGCGAACGAAAACTCTGCCATCAAGCAGACGAAAGATTCGTTCGGCACGCACTTAAGCACACCCTTAATTAGCGCTAACTTCCCACCTAATCCCACCACAAAATTAGCGCTAACCCAAAATTTAACCCCGCGCCCCAGCTCTCCCCTTCCCCGTCCGTCACCGCAGGCAGAACTGCTTCCCCGTCCACTGCACCGCCTCTGCCCCTGCCCATCCCCTCGCCTCTTCTCCTCTTTCTTTTACTCATCCGGTCACCCCTCTGCCGTCTTCATCTCGCGCCGGCAGAAGAGGCGGTAGTGGATCGGACGACGCGACGTGCCTGGCGTCGGTGTGTCGGTGTGCCGAAGGAGGGCATGACCTGTACCAACATCCAACAAGCTCAGCCAAGGCGTCATAGAGTCCAAACTCAAACTCGACACCGACGACGGCGTCCAACCCGAGCACGGCCACTCACCTCATAAGGTCGCTTCGTCCTCCTCCTAGAAACTCAGCAGCCCATGAAGACAAAACATGGATGCCAGCTAATTGATTCGTTCAGTTGTGTTTTAAGTAACACCTGATTTACCGTAGCAAGTGAAAGGATCTTCTCCAAAGCAAAACAAAATAACATTTACTTGCTTTCTCACAACACAGCTTAACCAATCAGTCCAGCCAACGCCGACGCGGACGCCGCAGCGGCTCTGAACTTGGTGGAGATGCGAAAGGAGAGTAGCCTTGCGACTGCGAGGGGAAGGAGCCCTGCGAGGCTGCAACGAGCCGCGACCGCGACCACGACCAGTGCATCAACAAGAAAGGTACTAACTGGAGTATATACATTGTTTGGACATGTGGATTCAGATGGTAGTAATGATTGATAACATGATAAAGCCATGGGTGTAGTAACTATATGGTTTCCAAATTCAGAATCTTCATTGCAAGCACCTGCATGAACCGATGTATTTTTGCCCATATGTTGCTCATCAGTGATAATTTGTACTATGTGGTTAATTTACTGATATATGAACTGTCCATCTCGACGCAACACTCCTGCAAACATCCAACGACTTCACCAGTGATTAGCGACGAGGTGTGTGGTTGGTGCTTGCGTCAAGCGCGAGTGCCCTGGAGCGTGGTCTTACTGCCACTTGGTGGTGGTCTACGCCTCGGCTGCGCAGATGCCTAGAGGAGGGGAGGTAGATGTTTGGTGGCAATCTGTGAGTGATTAGGACGGCCGTGGGCACTCTTTTGGGGAAAGTTTTGGTGTATGGGTCTTTTTCAGATACAAACATGAAAATGCATTCACACGTATCAGGGTCATAGACAGAGGATTGATATGCTTGATACACTCCTGATGGTTGGTTGATTGTTTCTGGTGGGGCTGATAATTCTGTTAAGATAAGCTTTTGATCCTACGTATTAAGTGGTACCACAAACAAATTGCAAGAGAATCTGCTAATTGGTCCAACCTATAAAGTTGTCATATATGCTCAGTTGGTCACAATAGAGCTAATATGAACAAGATGAATAAACACATGCTCTAGCAGAAGAAATCGCTCTTGCATGATTTTAGGCTTCATGAAGGTCCAATGAACTGACATGATTTTCTTACCCATGAGTTCTTACTGGCCACATGTTAGATGGTGATGGTATATGTTGTACAGCCTGTACAATAACATAGGATATATATATATGTTCCCAGATAACATCTTTCCTACAGATATATTAGTATATCATATAGGCTTGGGCAGTTGTATATTTAGGGGTCTGTTCTTTCCACAAACTTTTACAGGTTCAGCTGATAAGTGTTAAATTTTTTGACCTTGAGACTTTTGAGTTGATTGCATCTAACTAGAGGTATAATAGTATTCCTCTTAAATACAGAGAAAAACTATTGTGAATATTTCTTCTTAAATATCCTCTTGAAGTTCTGTACCAAAGACTGTTATGAGTGATTGCAGTAAACATACAGAGAAAAGCTGACATTTATCCTTAAATATCCTCTTGAAGTTCTGTACTAAACACTACAGGGGTGCACTTGGGCATTCAGCACTGAAGGTCAATGTTGCAGGCCGGTTGGGTTATGAATATTCAAGAACAGGAGGGGGTATTATTAAATTAGCAAGGATCACAGATCTTGCTTCAAGAAAAATGTTGACAATTTGCTTTGGCGCATAAATATCTCTGACATGAAAATGGTTAACTTTAGCTTGACTAACTTGTAGTTTCTCTCAGCCAAGAGCACCAGCCGCCAAATAAAGTGCATATCAAAGTAAGTTGGGTAGGTATTCGGGCATATAAGGTATGCGCTAACAGGCTTCAGGTGAAAGGGCGAAGAGGATTTGGTCCCGGCTGGCCGCACCCAAGCGTGGGAAACCTGCATGTAAGGTGGTGGAGAAGGATGTCGACGATGTGGAGGTTGTCCCTCCGGTAGACTCCGGAAGCCGTCCAAGGGAGGAAGAGGTGCCCCTGTGTGACTTATACCACCAGTAGGTGCTTGTTTCCTCACAGTTTGTTTATTTGATTTGGAACTCGAATTGAAATGCTATTTTATGTCATACACGCCAGACAGTCCATGTTTCCTCTTAGGATGTTTTGAGAATTTGTTTTCAGTTTTTCAATGGAGTGCAATTAATATGTGTACATTGTGTGTGTTGCTATATTTTTGTAGTTTCAAATACTTTTTTTCCAAAAATAATAATATAACAAGCAATTTATAAATTATCCGGTTAGTCGTGCGTTGCACATGCACGCTAACTAGTATTACAAACTAGCACTTTCCTACCGTATAACAAATCACGGATCTAACTTTTTCAAGTTATCCAAATCAATCGATCCCTCTTATTAGTGCAATTTATTTTAGGAAACGAATAACAGATTTTCAGGAAACAAATATCATCTTTTAATCTAACTTTCCTAACTTATTCAAATCAACCCATCTCTCTCATTAGTGCAATTTGTTTTATGAAACAAATAAAATATTGTCAGAAAACAAATAACGGATTTTAAGAAAATTAACATCTAAATCATGACAAAAAATCTCATTATGAAAGCATTATCTCTACTCCTAATTGGGGAGTCCCTACGTAATTTCGTTAGTACTCTCCCACCGCTTCAATCCATAGAACGACCTCCCACCATCGACTTTTATTCGATGTAGGCCACCCCGTCGATCCAGTCCCTCACGTGACTCATGTCGGAGATTGAAGAACCATTCCTGATCCCCGACCCAAGAAACGACCTCGTTGCTCACTCCCTCTCGCGGGTCTCCCCAATCTCTCCTGCTGAACCCAGCACTAGGGTTCAGGCGCCGCCAATGCATACTGACGGCGCCGACGGCGAGACGGAGAAGGATGTCGAGGTGGTGGCGACGGTCACAACGCCCCCCTTCAAATTGAACAAACCTAACCTCTCGACGACGGGCGAAGGCATCCTTGGCGGCGGCGGCGGTGAATCAAGTAGGAGCCCCTCTCTCTCTCTCCGAAGCCTACCTCTCTCATCCTCTCCCTCAAGCGGCAAGACCATAGGGGGCGGAGGCCTGACAGCGCGGGTGTTGGTGCACTGGTGTGGCGGTCCGGCGGTGGCTGGAGGATGCCCATCCTCTTCCGAACCATCAGAAGGCAACTAAGATTTCACCGGAGGACACTATGTGCAACATACATCCGACGCTGACAAGAAAGCAGAGCGGATCAAGCACCCGAGGTCGCCTGAAGCGGCTTGATGCATCTACATGTGCGTCAACACCTGCGTGCTCGGTGGAGCCGACGCACCCGGCATCATCAGGCCCTTTGGCGTCTAAAGGTAATTAGAACAAGGGCTGAGGCATCAATGGATGGATTGGATATATGTCCAACCATTCATTATCCCCATGCTTGTTCTAGCCGATCAACTATTGTATGTGATGACAACATATACATACTTTTTAATGGAAATTGCACACATCCAGACCACTCGTGGTATTCAATGATGGTTTTTGCATGTGGTAGTACTGATATGTAAGTGATGCAGAGCCGTTCAGACCATGGAATTCTTCTACTCGATTAAAAACGACATCATCTTAATGTGTTTGTCTGTACAAGTGCTCTGACATCTACAAATCATGGACGAAGAAGACAAGGCAATGATCCATGGTTTCCTCAACACGCATGGAGCAACTAAAAATGGTCAACTTATCCAACTGTTATGCATCCCTACCGCATTCCACAATTACCATATACACTACATGATCAATGGATGGGCTATGAGTAGCAGTAGCTCTTGCTGGAATAGTGAAGCTCCACGTTCTTTTTAAAGAAAATGCAAGTAACATATCTTAGATAATTGTTTTTTACCACGTATCTCAGATAATTCTAATTGCTCGCTTGTATGGATTTCAAGTAATTTCTGCAGTAGCCTTACTCTAACAAGACTTGACTATATAAACATACATGTATACATTGTGGTTTGGTGCGTGTTATTTATTAATAAACTTGATCAAAACTTCTTTATTTTAAGTACATTTGTACTTCCAACTTATTCATCCAACTAGATTTGCGAACAACTTGCTTTTTTATGTCCACCATGCAACTTTATTCCTGTAGACGTTGTTGGGCCTCCAAGTGCAGAGTTTTGTAGGATAGTAGTAAATTTCCCTCAAGTGGATAACCTAAGGTTTATCAATCCGTGGGAGGTGTAGGATGAAGATGGTCTCCCTCAAACAACCCTGCGATCGAATACAAAAATCTCTTATGTCCCCAACACACCCAATACAATGGCAAATTGTATAGGTGCACTAGTTCGGCGAAGAGATGGTGATACAATTGCAATATGGATAGTAGATATAGGTTTTTGTAATCTAAAAATATAAAAACAACAAGGTCACAAGTGACAAACAGCGAGCAAAACATGATATAAATGCTTGGAATTAAGGCATAGGGTTCATACTTTCCCTAGTGCAATCTCTCAACAATGCTAACATAGTTGAATCATATAACCATCCCTCAACGCACGACAAAGAATCACTCCAAAGTTCCTATCTAGCGGATAACATAAGATGATATTGTTGTAGGTAGCAAAACCACCTCAAAGTTATCCTTTCCGATCAATCTATTGAGTCGTCCCTATATGTTTCACAAACAGCCCTAGAGTTCGTACTAGAATAACACCTATGATACACATCAATCAGCCCTAATGTCACCTAGATACTCCAATGTCACCACAAGTATCCATGGGCTAATGTTTCGACATGCATCAAACAATTTCAGATCCATCATATTCAATCCAACACAAAAACTTCAAAGAGTACCCCAAGATTTCTATCGGAGAAAATAGGCCGAAAACATGCATCAACCCATATGCACAGATTACCCCAATGTCACCGCGGGAATCCACAAGTTGATTACCAAAACATATATCTAATGAATCAATAGAACACCCAGTGTCACCATGGGTATCCACATGCAAGACATATATCAAGTGTTCTCAAATCCAAAGTATTCAATCCAACATAACGCGATCTCAAAGGGAAAGACTCAATTTCTCATAAAACTGACCCTTTCTAGCATTGTTATATTATAAACAGTAGCTCATTTCTCATAAAACTTCTCATGATCGAGTAGCAAGCTATTCGCCTCTTAAAGTATAGACCATAAACTTTCTTGAAAACCAACAAACTATGTTTTCAGTCATCAAACAATTACAATTAATCTTATCTTTAGGAAGGGTCTATGTAAGAGCTTTGATTTAGCAAATTCCACATACTCAACTATCATTTAGTCTTCCATGATTGTTGACACTCAAAGCATATTTTTAGAACAAACAGTTTCAGTCAAAGACATAGGAAGATAGGAGCTTAATGTTTCGCCTCCCAACTTATTTATCTCAGGGATAATGTCAACAATACAGAATCATGATGACCTATATTCAACTTGGTATATGTGCCTGGATCTTTCCACACCACAGGATGCTTGCCAACTAAAGAATTAATAGATTGAAATAGGGATGAACGTTATTGACTCTTGCATAAAAGTAAATATAGAAAATTAAATACATAAAAGCAAAAGATAGGCCCTTCGCAGAGGGAAGCAGAGGTTGCCATGCGCTTTTTATTTTTGGATGTGCAAGCTCTTAATGGAAAGGAATGTCACTTTATATTACCCCTTGTGATAGCAACCTTTATTATGCAGTCCGTCGCTTTATTTATTCACCATCACAAGTTCGTACAAAGCTTATTTCCCCTTCCAATAAAATATCATACATATTTAGGAGCAACTTTCATTGCTTTTTTTTGCACCGATGAGAACTTACTTGAAGAATCTTATTCAATCTATAGGTAGATATGGTGGACTCTTATGACAAGAAACTGGGTTTAAGGGTTTTTGGATGCACAAGTAGTATCTATACTCAGTACAAATTTTTGGCTAGCAAAATATCCTAAGCAAGCACTACATGTTAGAGGATCCATGACAATATAACTTCTATGTGAATATAAACAAACATAATCATTACGTTGTCTTCCTTGTCCAACATCAACTACTTGATCAAGTTTGAAAATAGTTAATGGGGGCTCACAATCATAGAAGATGTCCAAGATAGTATATTTATATGTGAAAACTCTCTTCCTTCAATATTCTTTCATGAATTATTCAAGTGACCAATGCTATGTTTGCTAACTTCCAATAAATTTGATTGCTTATACTTCTTGTAGGTGAAGTCATTACTCCCCATGGGACACGCATATGAAGCATATATAATTTCACATTTATGACATTCAATTCACTCAATATTTTCTCTTAGGATAAAAGTTAAGCACAAAAGTGAACATCAAGCTACTCTCAAAAAGATATAAGTGAAGATCAATGAGTAATTAAATAGTTAAGTTGCTATGTGAGGACTCTCTCTCTCTCAATAACTATTTTGAGATCTGAATATTTTATTTCAAACATCAAGGAAAACAAAAATACATTCCAAGAATAGCATAGATCATGTGAAAGAATAAAAAATTAGGATCAACATAGGCTAACCGATAGTTGTTGACGAAGAGAGGTGGGATGCATAGCATCCCCAAGCTTAGATGTTTGAGACTTCTTGTAATATTGACTTGGGAAGCCTTGGTCATCCCCAAGCTTGAGCTTTTATGTCTCGTTAATTCCTCTCATATCACGGTTTCCTAAATCTTTAAAGCTTCATCCACACAAAACTTGACAAAAACTCGTGAGATAGGTTAGTGCACATAAGAATAAATCAACACTTTATGTGCCGCCAAGACAAGTTGCATAATAATTTTCAAACATTATCTACTGTTTACTATCATTTCCAAAATTTATATCTGCCAATATAAGCTATGGAAACTATAGGATAAGTAGATAACAAAACTATGACAACAATCTATCTAAACGGGACAATCTGTAGCAATTAATTCAAAAAGTGTACCTCTGTAACTCAAAGAATTCTGAAAATTTAGGAGATGATACAAAATTTAGATGGAAATATTTTGTATAAATTTCAGAAACTTTCCACGTTCCAGTAAAATATGAAAATTCAAACACTACAATAGAAGTTTTTCTTTTTATACAACACACATCAAACATGCAATTGAAGCATATTAAGGCAATTCTTGGAACTTTTTATTGGAAAACATGATTATAAATAATATCTAACAGAGACCAACAAAATAAAATGTCGCTCCAAGCAACACACATATTATGTGACGAACAAAAATATAGCTTCAAGTAAGATATGTTGATAGTGTTGAAGACAAAAGAGGGGATGCCTTCTTGGGCATCCAGGCATCCCCAAGCTTAGACGCTTGAGTCTCCCTTGAATATTTCCTTGGGGTGCCTTGGGCATCCCCAAGCTTATGGTCTTGCCACTCCTTATTCTCCTGATATCGGTATCTCACCCAAAACTTGAAAACTTCAGCACACAAAACTCAACAGAACCTCGTGAGATCCGTTGGTATAGTAAACATATCAAATACTTTAGGTACTGTTATAAATTGATTCATATTTCATTATTTCATAATAGGTATTGTATTCTAACTTCTCCTTGGCTTATACCCCCCGACACAATCCATGACATCATCAACACAAGCAAACTATGCAAGCAAAAACATAATTTGTCCAAAATAGAACAGTTTGTAAAGATCTGTAGAAAAACTACTTCTGTAACTCCAAAAATTATGAAAATTTGGACAACCTGGGCAATTTGTATACCAATACTTTGTAAAAAAAAATAGATCAAAAATACTTTCCTCTAAAATCAGAGAAATTTTGCACTGGACGCAAAAGTTTCTGTTTTTTACACCGTATCAATTCTACTATCTTCCAAATCATCCCAAAGGCTTTACTTGGCACATTATTGAAATAAAAGACTCAAAACATGATTACCACAGTATCTTAATCATGTGAACATACAAAAACAGAAAGGATAAATATTGGGTTGCCTCCCAACAAGCGCTTTTATTTAATGCCTTTTAGCT
Source organism: Elymus sibiricus (assembly GCA_039707655.1). Taxonomy (NCBI): domain Eukaryota; kingdom Viridiplantae; phylum Streptophyta; class Magnoliopsida; order Poales; family Poaceae; genus Elymus; species Elymus sibiricus. The sequence goes on from CM077665.1 coordinate 254,542,823, forward strand.
AGGCATGATGATTTCAATGATGCTCACATAAAAGTAAAGAATTGAAACACAATGGGAGCATCATGAAGCATATGACAAGCACATTTAAGTCTAACCCACTTCCTATGCATAGTGATTTTGTGAGCAAACAATTTATGGGAGCAAGAATCAACCAGCATAGGAAGGCAAAACAATTGCAACTTCGAAATTTTCAACACATAGAGAGGAAACTTGATATTATTGAGATACCTACAAGCATATGTTCCTCCCTCGTAATATTTTTCAGTAGCATCATGAAGGAATTCAACAATATAACGATCACATAAAGCCTTCTTTTCATGATCCACAAGCATAGAAAATTTATTACTCTCCACATAAGCAAATTATTTCTCATTCATAATAGTGGGAGTATCATATGAAACCCGAATGCTATAAATTATTTCCACATTAAAACAGTAATATTCAGAAAAGGGTATTTATAATTATGAGAAGTTTTGTAATAATAATCATCACTACTTTTCACAACATAAGTATCATCATAATAATCATCATAAGTAGCAACTTTGTTCTCATCATAATCAATTTGACCATTCAAAGTAAGGGGACTAAAAGGATCGTCTTCATTAAGCATAGCATCCCCAAGCTTAGGACAAACACTAATTGCAGCAAATATATTCTCAAGCGTGTCATTCTCATCGAACATTGCATCCCCAAGCTTGTGGTTTTGCATATCATTAGTGTAATCATCAATAGCATGAATGGCACCAATAGTATAACAATTATTATCATAATTTTCCAAGTTGGTGCTAAAAAGAATTTCAATATTATAAGGAGTATCATTATCTTCCCAATCATAACTATCATGACAAGTAATAGGCATAACAACGTCATCAAGTGTATCATCGTCCTCAATACTATAGTTTCGTTCTCAACAATGATAAGCGCAACATTATTTGTGAGAGATACCTTTTTACCTCTACTTTTTCTTCTCTTCTTCTTCTTCATTACCACATTTTGTGTGGGTTTAAGTAATTTTTCCGAGCTCCTTATTGAAGAGATTGGTTCGATGGGAAGCGCCTCCTCGTTACTTGCAGTACTGCAGGAAGGTCCTAAGACGACACTTGTATCAGAGACCCTTCGACGAAACTGTGTGCGATGCACGAATCACAAACGGTATAGTTCTAGTACCGTCACCAATAACGCGAACTGTGTGTGATGGTGGATCCATCAACCACGATTCAGATAAGAGGTGCGTGTGCAATACGTGGCATACATTTGACTTTTACGAACTGTTTGTGTAGGAGATATGCCCTAGAGGCAATAATATATGTTATTGATTATCTCCCTGTTCATAATTAGGTTTATGTTCCATGCTATAACTGCTATGGTTCTCGAGTCTACAATAACCACGAGGCTCGGAGGAAGACTCATATGCACGTGTGGAATAATAAACGGTAAAATGTATTCCTAGTCTGGCCTCTAAGACTGGCTCAAGTATTGCATGATGATCCTGTTTTCCTGATCATGGGCATGGCTATGCCGGCAATTTTGAGGGCACAATGTTAGAAGAACATTTGTGTTGAATCGACCCGAATTGATGTTATGCTATGAGATTCATTCGTCATAAGTTAATGGTTAATAACACAGAGATGGTTAACGTTTGCATAATTCCTTAGACCATGAGAGTATCGAGTTACTTCATGCTTGCTTCATGAACTTTGGGGTTTGTTAAACGTCATCCGTAAATGGGTGGCTATTACGGCGGCTTACGGGTTCATGGAAAAGTATGTCAAGTAACTTGATAGCTCAAGATTGGGATTTGCTCCTCCGACGATGGAGAGATATCTCTGGGCCCTCTCGGTGTTACGGTATCCATCATCGTCTGGCCAGACACTTTGTGATTTGATCACGGGGATGCCGGAACACGGGAACGAGAAAAGAGAACAATACCGGTAACGAGGTAACCGGCATAGTGGACAAGTTGTTGATCCGCGGGGATGCCAACATGTCTCACCTCGGGTATTTGTAACATATCGCGAAGCAACAGGAATAGCACACGGCAACTGGAGGTTCACTCGAATATTCATTCGTGTGGGTATAGGGGTCAATATGGGTGTCCACGGCTCCGATGTTGATCATTGATCGGAAGGGGTTCCGGGTCATGTCTATGCTTCACCGAACCTATAGGGTCACACGCTTAAGGGTCATCTATCTGCTGAATACTAGACGGGGAGTCTGAGAGAAAATCACCGAAAAAGTTTCGGACGAAACGGAAACGTTCCGGAGAGGATATCGGAATAGTTCCGGTGAAACCGAAAAGTTGTTTCGGAGTACACCATAAAGTCAAAATGGTTTCGGCACATGCCTGATAATTCTTGGAGGGTGCCAGAATCGTTCTGGAAACTTTCTGGAATTTTCCGGGATGAAAACCGGAAATGTTCCGGAGCTGCCGGAACCGCTTCAGATGCTTTTCGCAGATGAAAATCACTAAACCGGAATTGTTCCGGCTCGCGTTGAAAATTATTTTGGTGGGTACTGGAAATGTTCTAAGCCCACATGAATATTTTCAGTTCGATCAGACGCTGAAAAATGTCGTCGTGAATAGTGAAAGTGCTTTTTGGGATATTTATGGAAAAGTCACCTTTTGGGATATTTTCCCAAAAGGTTTCTAGAAGGCTTGGGGGCCAAGCAACCCTACCCCTTGGATTTCCTATAAATAGAGGTGGAGGGGCTGCCTCCACACTCACTTCCTTCTCACATACAAGTGCCATGACATTTCTGGCTTCTCTCTCCCTCCCAGCGAAATAGTTTCGTAGAGCCGAAAGGCTGTCTGGGTTCCGGTGGGAACTAGTTCTGGACGGCGAAGCCCTGCCAGATAGGTGACACCGTATGTGTGCAACTCTGTAGAGAGATCGTAGTTTCGGTCTTAGTTCGAGAGTGCCTCCCGAAGGGCTGTCCGAGTTACTGTCCGTGTTTCGGGGGTCCTCCCGAAGGGCTGTCCGAGTGACCCGCCCGAAGGGCTGTCAGTGAGGCCTCCCGGAGGGCTGTCCGAGGATCCGTCCGGTGGGACTATCCTAAGGACTGTCCAGAGGCCTCCCGGAGGGCTGTCCGAGGATCCGTCCGGTGGGACTATCCGAGGGACTGTCCCGAGGCCTCCCGAAGGGCTGTCCGAGGATCCGTCCGGTGGGACTATCCGAGGGACTGTCCTGAGGCCTCCCGAAGGGCTGCCCGAAGATCCGTCCGGTGAGCTGACGAGGGAGTACATCCTCGCGGTTGGGAGGTTGTAAAATCCTAGCTGCGAGGATCAGCACCGCCGATCGTCATCGACTCTACTTCCGCTGCGCTACGAGTCGGTAACGAAAAAGATCAAACCTTGTATGCAGTCTCCATAGTGATCCTGGGTTGGTACGTAGGTCGGAAAATTTTTGTTTTCTGCTGCGTTACCCTACAGTTTGTGATGAGGCAAAATGGCACAAATGGTTAAGCAAACAGAGATGTGTGCGATGTACGACATACAGTTCAAAGTGTAGAACTGTTTGCGAAGATCCAATATAACGCAAACGGTTACGCAGATCGGGATGTGTGTTGTAGAAGGCACATAGGTCACTCAGATGAACTGTTTGCGATGATATGGAAGAACACAAACGGTTTGGTGTAACAAGGTGTGTGTGAGACGCTGCAAACAGTTCGATAATCAGAACTGTGTGCTATAATTCTGGATAGCACATACGATTTGTTGTTCTGAATTGTGTGCTTGACAGGGCACACAATTCAAGAAACAAACTATGTGCGACATTGTGAATGATCACTGTCGTATATATATTCTTAACCGTTTGCGATGAGATCGACAAGGGAAACGGAGTTAAGGAAAAATATGAGCAAATGGCAACAAAGAGTACAGTCTGTTTTACTTCTTCTTCTTCTTCTTCTTGTCATTGTTGGATGGCCCCGCGACATCGTCTTGGCGTGGACGCTTGATACGTCTCCAACGTATCTATAATTTTTGATTGTTCCATGCTGTTATATTATCATTCTTGGATGTTTTACAATCATTTTATAACAACTTTATATCATTTTTTGGGACTAACTTGTTGACATAGTGCCAAAGTGCCAGTTGTTGTTTTTGCTTGTTTTTTACTTCGCAAAAATTCAATACCAAACGGAGTCCAATCGCGACGAAACTTTTTGGAGATTTTTTCTGGACCAGAAGACACCCAATGGGCCAAAGAAATGCCGGGGGAGTGGGCCGAGGAGACCACAACCCACCAGGGCGCGCCAAGGGGGGGCCGACGCGTCCTGATGGGTTGTTCCCTCCTCGGGGCCCCTCTCCATCGCCTCTGATGCCTATAAATTCCCAAATATTCCAAAAACCCTAGGAGAGTCCATGAAACACAATTCCAGCTGCCGCAAGTTCCAGAACCTCGAGAGCCAATCTAAACACCATCACGGAGGGGTTCATCTTCCTCATAGGTGCCTCTCCGATAATGCGTGAGTAGTCCACCATAGACCTATGGGTCCGTAGGCAGTAGCTAGATGGCTTCCTCTCTCTCTCTCTCTCTCTCTCTCTCTCTCTTATGATTCTCAATACAATGGTCTCTTGGAGATCTATTTGATGTAAACTTTTGCGGTGTGTTTGTTGGGATCCGATGAATTTTGAGTTCATGATCAGTTTCTATCCATGAATATTATTTGAGTCTTCTTTGATCTCTTATATGCATGATTACTTATAGCCTCGTATTTCTTCTCCGAATCTTTGGTTTAGTTAGGCCGACTAGATCGATTTTTCTTGCCATGGGAAGAGGTGCTTTGTGATGGGTTCGATCTTGCGGTGTTCTTTCCCAATGACAGAAGGGGCAGGAAGACACACATGTATCGTTGCTATTAAGGATAACAAGATGGGGTTTATTCCTACATCAATAGATCTTGTCTACATCATGTCATCGTTCTTATTGCATTACTCCATTTTCCATGAACTTAATACACTAGATGCATGTTGGATAGCGGTCGATGTGTGGAGTAATAGTGGTAGATGCAGGCAGGAGTCAGTCTACTTATCTTGGACGTGATGCCTATATAATGATCATCGCCTTGGATATCGTCATGACTATTCGATTTTCTATTAATTGCCCAACAGTAATTTGTTCACCCACCGTGCGCTATACTCATGAGAGAAGCCACTAGTGAACCCTACGCCTCCCGGGTCTACTTTTCCATCATATTGCTTTCCGATCTATCTTTTTGCAATCTTTGTTTTCAGATCTACAAAACCAAAAACCCAAAAATATATTGCTGCATATTTACTCTTTTTATTTTTGTGTTCTTGAGAGATCTATCTCTCCTATCCATCACTACCTAATCTATCTTATTACCGTAGAGAGATTGACAACCTCTCTTTCGCGTCGGGTTGCAAGTATTTGTTGTTTGTGTGCAGATGCTGCTTATTGGGTGGTGGTGATCCTCCTACTGGTTCGATAACCTTGGTTTCATAACTGAGGGAAATACTTACCGTCGCTGTGCTGCATCATCCCTTCCTCTTTGGGGAAATACCGACACAGTCTCAAGCCACGTCAAAGGAATCTTGCCGCTAACCGCTGGATTTTCATCGCCATCGTTGTCACCATCGTCGTTGATGTCCTCGTCGTCGTCACCATCATCGTCGGCGTCCTTGTCGCCCTCCTCCTTGTTCGACCATTGCTCCTCCTCCTCATTGCCGTCCTCTTCTTCGTCCTTTGGTGGCTCCTCCTCGTCGTCCTCCTTGTTCGACCATTGCTCCTCCTTATCATCATTGTCTTCTTCTTCGTCCTTTGGTGGCTCCTTGTCCGTCTGGTCATCGTCCGACGACTCGGGCGGCGATGTCCCTTCCATGAGCCGGATAAAACGGAGGTCAGGGATCGACACCGGACTCATGGAAGACGAGCGCGATGATTTTGAGGTTGACCCCAGATCGGGCGCCAGACAGGCGGAACTGTCGTCCTCATTGTCGCTCGACATGGCTTCGCTACATAAACAAACGGAGAGAAAGCGAGATTGTAGAGTGCGTGTTAGTGTAGCGCGGCTGGCCATGACGATAAAGATGGTGGCGACTGAAGCGTGTTGTGAAGAAAAGAGGAGTGATAATTGAAGCGGGGGATTGACGGATTATATTGGCGCCTTGGTAGGCGGTTAGAATTCCGATATAATCAACCGCAATTATGTGTACCCCATCGCTCTAAATTCCCGCTATTGTGCAGTTCTCAGTGTGATAATTACGCACACGGCTTGGAGCGTCCAAATGTGTGCAATATGCCAACTGTTTCACATGGTACATTTTAGCAATTCACACGGTTCGTTAGATGCATTGTTTAGCTACCCACACGCTTATATGAAACACAACGGGTGTGAAACCATCATTTAACATAGGGAAACGCTTCCCTGCAAATGTCTGGTGGGAAGCATTCTTCAGACCCCTCGGATGCCATCAATTTGTATCAGATCACACGCCTGAGAGATGCACTCATGCACCAGAAGCCCAATTTTCTGGCCCATGCCCCATAATTTCTCCCCGAAACAATCGCTCGAACCATCTCTCCATGTCTCTCATGCCCGTCCCTTGCTCAACGGCAGCCCCGAGCTCGCCATGCCCCTCGCCGCCCTGCTCTCTCCCCCAACACAAGTTCTTGACCCAACTCGCCGATGTGCCATCCCATCCGACGGCCACACGGAGACTGGCTCACCACCTGCTCACTGACAAACTCGTAACCTCTCTCGCCTTTATGCTTAACTCCATCAGGATACGTCCCTATTCAACCCACAGATTTGGCCTTTGATCCAAATCGCACAAGAACTCTCTCGGTTCAGGAACAAGCCAACACGTGTGGAGTACCTCTAGATTCCCCACCCCATCCTCGTCTGATCTATGGTTTGGACCATCTCATTTTGATGCTCTTTAATCCATGCATTGCTAGTGGATTGTTGAATAATGTTGTTCTGAAATTCGCTACAACCATTCCAGATACTAGTGTGTGCTTCAACCACTACTAGTGTCGGCTTCAACCATCGCCAATGTTGCTTCTACGGGTACATTTTATTATACAATAGTTTTTTCTTCTTTTATTGAATTTTTGCATGAGCCAATGGATTGCGTGCTCCCATTTTTCTCACTGAATGCTTCAGTTTTACAGATTCCCAAATGATGATGTAATGCGTGGAGTGCACCACGCAGTACTCTGAGTTGTCGGTTATACTGCCGTCGGTCTAGTGGAACCAGGGTACCATGACCCATCTACTCCCGGCCCAGTCGTCTACGCGAAGAAGGCCCAGCCTGATTAGTGGTCCATTGTTTGACTCCAAGATCCACCCCGCGAGACTCTGGCCTTGCGAGGTCCTTTTCTTCTCTAGGAAGCCCCGCGCGGCTTCCCCCGCAAAGCAACCTCCCGCGAGGCCATCAGGCGTGCTGGCCAAGTGGTCATATGCCCGTTGCCCATCACGTGGGTGACGTGGCGAGGTTGCAGAGGTGGCAAGGACGGCGCCAGCGGGCGCGCACAGAAGAATCTTTCATGATTGTGATTAAAGGGCAGTGAGTAGTTGTCCCTCTCCAAAACGAGTTCCAACACTTACCTCTTCGGTGCAAGGAGACCAATGTGATGCTGGTCTCTAGGACGGGGAGAGAGAGAGTTCTTCTTCCTCATAGAGCTGTGTAACCTATGTTGAAATGACCGAGCAATCCAACCACAAAGCAGGAGTAGGGTTTTACACCGCAAGGTGGCCCGAACCTGGGCAACTCTTTGTGTTCATCGTGTGTCCTCTGCGTGCGTTGCCTTGACCATGGCGATGTGCATGTCGTAGATTGCGAGCATCTCCCTAGTGTTCGAACCAGGTTCTTGAGAGATTTTCCTGTAGGCCCAAAACCAATCTCCGACATTTGGCGCTCCATGTAGGGGAGCTGCCTTCACATCTTTGTCTTTGCCTCCGCTTGACATCGACATGGCCGAGGCGCGCCGTGAGAGGGCCACACGCCGGGCTCAGATGGTCCGCACCGAGCCCGTCATCAACGCCAACCACAGCTGGAATCCCCGTGCTGCCACCGAGCCCGTTGTAACGCCCCGGACACACCCGCTGGTAATCGTTACTCCTGGCGGGATCTAGACTGGCCCCACAGATCAATACTAGTCTTTTCTGCACACTTTGTCCTCACTCGTGCGCACCCGGGACCAACTTCCCGGTCGGTCACCCATCCTAGAACTACTCCATTGTTTTGCATGATCTTTAGCTCTATTCTTGCTAGATTTTCATTTCCTATCCAGTGGCATCCTTGGAATACCAAGGAATAGCCCATGGCCTCCCTCATCTTGTGTTTTGTCTCCGTTAACGTTTGTACCTTGCCGTGAGTGTACCGTGAGCTACGTTACTCCGTTTGCAACGTTCTACATATGCATTTGCATCGATTTTGCATGAAGCATTCATATTTGCCATGATCATGCATGTTCAAATAACTAAACTTCAGGTTCTGTCCAGAATACTAAAGAACTTAAGAATTGCAAGAGAAACATGACTAGCATAGGATTGCCATGTTAAATACTTCAACTTGGTCATGCATCATCTTGTTTGTGCATTGCACCTTGTTTGTATGTTTATTTGGTGATGTCTCTCTTTGGGTAGACGCGAGTGTTGAGCCTGAGTACGAGGATCCAGGAGAGTACAACTACGAGGACCTAGCTCTTTGTCCCTCTGAAGAACCAACAGGCAAGATGATCATACCCGGATCCCGACACTATTTTTGCCTTGCTAGATGTCGCTTTTACCGTTATGATTCGTTACCTACCACTTAAACTGTCAGCCTCCAAATTGCCATGAAAGCCTCTAACCCCTCCACCACCTAGCAAACATTGATTGGCTAGGTTACCGCTGCTCAGCCCTTATCTTATAGCGTTGCTAGTTGCAGATGCAAGCTTTCCATGTGTCAACATGGATATTTTTGGTTATATCACTCTATTTACTGTTATTTAAATTAATGCACATATATACCTGGCAACGGTGGAAGGCTTGGCCTCTTGCTCAGTGTTTTGTTCCGCTTTTGCCGCACTAGTTCCGAGTAGCGGTGTTATATGATGTCTACTACGCAACCTTCTTCTTGTAGACTCGTGTTGGGCCTCCAAGCGCAGAGTTTTGTAGGACAGTAGCAAATTTCCCTCAAGTGGATGACCTAAGGTTTATCAATCCGTGGGAGGCGTAGGATGAAGATGGTCTCTCTCAAACAACCCTGCAATCAAATAACAAAGAGTCTCTTGTGTCCCCAACACACCCAATACAATGGTAAATTGTATAGGTGCACTAGTTCGGCAAAGAGATGGTGATACAAGTGTAATATGGATGGTAGATATAGGTTTTTGTAATCTGAAAATATAAAAACAGCAAGGTAACTAATGATAAAAGTGAGCAAAAACGGTATTGCAATGCTTAGAAACAAGGCCTAGGGTTCATACTTTCACTAGTGCAAGTTCTCTCAACAATACTGACATAGTTGAATCATATGTAAATCCCTCACGTGCGACAAAGAGTTCACTCCAAAGTCACAAATAGCGGAGAACAAATGAAGAAATTATTGTAGGGTACGAAACCACCTCAAAGTTATCTTTTCCGATCAATCGTATGAGCTATCCCTATAAGTATCACGAACAGCCCTAGAGTTCGTACTAAAATAACACCTTAAGATACACATCAACCAAAACCCTAATGTCACCTAGATACTCCAATGTCACCACGAGTACCCATGGGCTTGATTATACGATATGCATCACACAATTTCAGATTCATCATGTTCAATCCAACACAAAGAACTTCAAAGAGTGCCCCAAAGTTTCTACCGGAGAGTCAATACGAAAACATGTGCCAACCCCTATGCATAGATTCCCAAGGTCACGGAACCCGCAAGTTGATCACCAAAACATACATCAAGTGGATCAATAGAACATCCCATTGTCACCACGGATATCCCATCGCAAGACATACATCAAGTGTTCTCAAATCCTTAAAGACTTAATCCGATAAGTAAACTTCAAAGGGAAAACTCAATTCATCACAAGAAGATAGAGAGGGGAAAACTCCATATGATTCATCTATATCAATAAAGCTCGCGGTACATCAAGATCGTGTCATCTCAAGAACACGAGAGAGAGAGAGATCAAACACATAGCTACTGATACATACCCTCAGCCCCGAGGGTGAACTACTCCCTCCTCGTCATGGAGGCCGCCGGGATGATGAAGATGGCCTCCGGTGATGGTTTCCCCCTCCGGCAGGGTGCCGGAACGGGCTCCCGATTTGTTTTTCATGGCTACAGAGGCTTGCGGTGGCGGAACTCCCGATCTAGGTTTCTTTCTGGGGGTTTATGTATTTATAAGAATATTTGGCGTTGGAATCACGTCAGGGGGATCCACGAGGCGGCGACAAGCCAGGGGGGCGCGCCCTAGGGGGGGGCGCCCCTAGGCTTGTGGTGGCCTCGTGGCTCTTCTGGCCCAACTCCAATGCCCTGTGGGCTTCTTCTGGTCCATAAAAAATCATCGTGAGTTTTTATTCCGTTTGGACTCCGTTTGATATTCCTTTTCTGCGAAGCTCAAAAACAAGGAAAAAACAAAAACTGGCACTGGGCTCTAGGTTAATAGGTTAGTCCCAAAAATAATATAAAATAGCATATTAATGCATAGAAAACATCCAAAACCGATAATATAATAGCATGGAACAATCAAAAATTATAGATACGTTGGAGACGTATCAGCATCCCCAAGCTTAATTCCTGCTCGTCCTCGAGTAGGTAAATGATAAAAACAGAATTTTTGATGTGGAATGCTACTTAACATATTTATCCATGTAATATTCTTTATTGTGGCGTGAATATTCAGATCCATAAGATTCAAAACAAAAGTTTAATGTTGACATAAAAACAATAATACTTCAAGCATACTAATAAAGCAATCATGTCTTCTCAAAATAACATGGCCAAAGAAAGTTATCCCTACAAAATCATATAGTCTGGCTATGCTCCATCTTCATCACACAAAGTATTAAATCATGCATAACCCCGGTTTTAGCCAAGCAATTGTTTCATACTTTAGTATTCTCAAACTTTTTCAACTTTCACGCAATACATGAGCGTGAGCCATGGACATAGCACTATAGGTGGAATAGAATATGGTGGTTGTGGAGAAGACAAAAAGGAGATAGTCTCACACCAACTAGGCGTATCAACGGGCTATGGAGATGCCCATCAATAGATATCAATGTGAATGAGTAGGGATTGCCATGCAACGGATGCACTAGAGCTATAAGTGTATGAAAGCTCAAAAAGAAACTAAGTGGGTGTGCATCCAACTCGCTTGCTCACGAAGACCTAGGGCAATTTGAGGAAGCCCATCATTGGAATATACAAGCCAAGTTCTATAATGAAAAATTCCCACTAGTATATGAAAGTGACAATATAGGAGACTCTCTATATGAAAAACATGGTGCTACTCTGAAGCACAAGTGTGGAAAAAGGATAGTAGCATTGCCCCTTCTCTCTTTTCTCTCATTTTTTTTCATTTTTTTTCAATTTTTTTTTGGTGGGCATCTTTGGCCTTTTTTTTTATTTGGGCTTCTCTGGCCTCTTTTATTTTTTGTAAAGTCCGGAGACTCATCCCGACTTGTGGGGGAATCATAGTTTCCATCATCCTTTCCTCACATGGGACAATGCTCTATAATGATGATCATCACACTTTTATTTACTTACAACTCAAGAATTACAGCTCGATACTTAGAACAAAATATGACTCTATATGAATGCCTCTGGCGGTGTACCGGGATGTGCAATGACTCAAGAGTGACATGTATTAAAAATTATGAATGGTGACTTTGCCACAAATATGATGTCAACTACATGATCATGCAAAGCAATATGACAATGATGATGCGTGTCATAAACGGAACGGTGGAAGTTGCATGGCAATATATCTCGGAATGGCTATGGAAATTCCATAATAGGTAGGTATGGTGGCTGTTTTGAGGAAGGTATATGGTGGGTTTAATGCACCGGCGAAAGTTGCGCGGTGCTAGAGAGGCTAGCAATGGTGGAAGGGTGAGAGTGCGTATAATCCATGGACTCAACATTAGTCATAAAGAACTCACATACTTATTGCAAAAGTCTATTAGTCATCGAAACATAGTACTACATGCATGCTCCTAGGGGAAGGGTTGGTAGGAGTTAACCATCGCGCGATCCCGACCTCCACACAAAGGAAGGCAATAAATAAATAAATCATGCTTCGATTTCGTCACATAACGGTTCACCATACGCGCATGCTACGGGAATCACAAACTTTAACACAAGTATTTCTACCAATCCACAATTACTCACTAGCATGTCTCTAATATCACAATCTTTATATCTCAAAACAATCATAAGGAATCAAACTTCTCATAGTATTCAATGCACTTTATATGAAAGTTTTTATTATATCTCTCTTGGATGCCCATCATATTAGGACTAAATTCATAACCTAAGCAAATTACCATGCTGTTTAGAGACTCTCAAAATAATATAAGTGAAGCATGAGAGTTCAGCAATTTCTATAAAATAAAACCACCACCGTGCTCTACAAAGATATAAGTGAAGCACTAGAGCAAAAGACAAACTACTCCAAAAAGATATAAGTGAAGATCAATGAGTAGCCAAAATTTTAAATAACTATGTGACGACTCTCTCATCTAAGAATTTCAGATCTTAAGTACTTTATTCAAACAACAAAACAAAATAAAATGCCATTCCAAGGATAGCACATATCATGTGGACGAATAAAACTTTAGGCTCAACATAGGCTAACCGATAATTGTTGATGAAGAGAGGTGGGATGCATAGCATCCCCAAGCTTAGATGCTTGAGACTTCTTGAAATATTTACTTGGTATGCCTTGGGCATCCCCAAGCTTGAGCTTTTTTTATCTCGTTCAATCCTCTCATACCGCGGTTTCACCTATTCTCAAAAACTTCATCCACACAAAACTCAAAAAGAACTCGTGAGATAGGTTAGTACACATAAGAATAAATCAACACTTCACGTACTGCCAAGACAAGTTGCACAATAATTTTCAAACATCATCTACTGTTTAATATCGTTTCCACAATTTATATCTACCAATATAGGCTATGGAAACTATAGGATAAGTAGATAACAAAACTATGACAGCAATCTGTCCAAACATAACAGTCTGTAGCAATCTATTAAACCAGTGTACTTATGTAACTCAAAAAATTATGAAAATTTAGGACATGCTAAATAATTTATATGATAACACTGTGTAAAAATTTCAGAAACTTTCCATGTTCCAGTAAAATATGAAAATTCAAACACTACAGCCAAAGTTTCTGTTTTTACACAACACACGTCAAACATGCAATGCAAGCATCCTAAGGCAATTCTTGGAACTTTTTATTGAAAAACAAGATTATAAATGACACCTAACAGAGAACAAGAAAATAAAATGACACTCCAAGCAAAACTCATATTATGTGACGAATAAAAATATAGCTCCAAGTAAGATATACCGATAGTGTTGAAGATGAAAGAGGGGATGCCTTACGGGGCATCCCCAAGCTTAGGAGCTTGAGTCTTACTTGGATATTACCTTGGGGGTTCCTTGGGCATCCCCAAGATTAGGTTCTTTTCACTCCTTATTCTCCTCATATCGGTGTCTCACCCAAAACTTGAAAACTTCAATCACACAAAACTTAACGGAACTTCGTGAGAAGGGTTAGTGTAGTAAAGATAAATCATTCACTTAGGTACTGTCAAGACAAGATTCATAATTGTTCCCACGTCATACCTACTGTATTCTATCATTCTCATAATTTATATCACTCAATATAAGCTATAGAAACACTAAAACAAGTAAACTATGCATGCAAAACAGAATCTGTCAAAAACAGAACAGTCTGTGAAGATCTGTAGCGTAACCATACTTCCCTGTCTCTAAAAATTCTGAAAAATTAGGAAAATCTAGGAAATTTGTATATAAATCATGTGTCAAAAATTCAGATCAAAATCACGTTCCAGTGAATTTACAAAATTCCTGTACTGAGAGCAAAAGTTTCTGTTTTTGCACAGAATCAAGTCAACTATCATCCACACTATCCCAAAAGCTTTACTTGGCACTTTATTGAAACAAAAGCTATAAAACATGATTATACAGTAGCTTAATCATGTGGACACACAAAAATAGAAAGTAAAAGTGTTGGGTTGTCTCCCAACAAACGCTTTTCTTGGATGTCTTTTAGCTAGGCATGATGATTTCAATGATGCTCACATAGGAATAATAATTGAAACTTGCAAAAGAGCACCATGAATCTCATGACAAGCACATTTAAGTCTAACCCACTTCCTATGCATTGGGATTTTGTAGCAAACAATTTATGGGAGCAAGAATCAACTAGCATAGGAAGGCAAAACAAGCATAACTTCAAAACTTTGAACACATAGAGAGGAAACTTGATATTATTGCAATTCCTACAAGCATGTGTTCCTCCCTCATAATAATTTTCAGTAACATCATGAAGGAATTTCACAATATAAATATCACATAAAGCATTATCTTCATGATCCACAAGCATAGAAAATTTGTCACTCTCCACATAAGCAATTTTCATCTCATTCATAATAGTGGGAGCAAACTCAACAAAATAACTATCATGAGATACTTGATTGACATAACCACTTTGAATATTAAAATCATGATGACAAGTTTCATGGTTGCTATCACTCTTTATAGCATACATGTCATCATGAAAATCATCATAGATAGTAGGCATGTCATTATCATAACAAATTTGCTCAGCAAAACTTGGGGGACTAAAAATAACATCTTCATCAAACATAGCATCCCCAAGCTTGTGGCTTTGCATATCATTAGCATCATGAATATTCAGAGAATTCATACTAACAATATTTCTATCATGCTCATCATTCAAGGAATTTTCATCAAGTATTTTCATAATTTCTTCCTCTACCAATTGAGCACAATTTTCCGAATCCTTATTTTCACGAAAGACATTATAAAGGCGAAACAAATGATGCAACCCAAACTCCATTTTTTTGTAGTTTTCTTTTATAAAACCAAACTAGTGGAAAAAAACAAGAAACTAAAAGATTTAATTGCAAGATCTAAAGATATACCTTCAAGCTCTCACCTCCCCAGCAACGGCGCCAGAAAAGAGCTTGATGTCTACTACGCAACCTTCTTCTTGTAGACTCGTGTTGGGCCTCCAAGCGCAGAGTTTTGTAGGACAGTAGCAAATTTACCTCGAGTGGATGACCTAAGGTTTATCAATCCGTGGGAGGCGTAGGATGAAGATGGTCTCTCTCAAACAACCCTGCAATCAAATAACAAAGGGTCTCTTGTGTCCCCAACACACCCAATACAATGGTAAATTGTATAGGTGCACTAGTTCGGCGAAGAGATGGTGATACAAGTGTAATATGGATGGTAGATATAGTTTTTTGTAATCTGAAAATATAAAAACAGCAAGGTAACTAATGATAAAAGTGAGCAAAAACGGTATTGCAATGCTTAGAAACAAGGCCTAGGGTTCATACTTTCACTAGTGCAAGTTCTCTCAACAATACTGACATAGTTGAATCATATGTAAATCCCTCATGTGCGACAAGGAGTTCACTCCAAAGTCACAAATAGCGGAGAACAAATGAAGAAATTATTGTAGGGTACGAAACCACCTCAAAGTTATCTTTTCCGATCAATCGTATGAGCTATCCCTATAAGTATCACGAACAACCCTAGAGTTCGTACTAAAATAACACCTTAAGATACACATCAACCAAAACCCTAATGTCACCTAGATACTCCAATGTCACCACGAGTACCCATGGGCTTGATTATACGATATGCATCACACAATTTCAGATTCATCATGTTCAATCCAACACAAAGAACTTCAAAGAGTGCCCCAAAGTTTCTACCGGAGAGTCAAGACGAAAACATGTGCCAACCCCTATGCATAGATTCCCAAGGTCACGGAACCCGCAAGTTGATCACCAAAACATACATCAAGTGGATCAATAGAACATCCCATTGTCACCACGGATATCCCATCGCAAGACATACATCAAGTGTTCTGAAATCCTTAAAGACTTAATCCGATAAGTAAACTTCAAAGGGAAAACTCAATTCATCACAAGAAGATAGAGAGGGGAAAACTCCATATGATTCATCTATATCAATAAAGCTCGTGGTACATCAAGATCGTGTCATCTCAAGAACACGAGAGAGAGAGAGAGAGAGAGATCAAACACATAGCTACTAGTACATACCCTCAGCCCCGAGGGTGAACTACTCCCTCCTCGTCATGGAGGCCGCCAGGATGATGAAGATGGCCTCCGATGATGGTTTCCCCCTCCGGCAGGGTGCCAGAACGGGCTCCCGATTGGTTTTTCGTGGCTATAGAGGCTTGCGACGGCGGAACTCCCGATCTAGGTTTCTTTCTGGGGGTTTCTGTATTTATAAGAATATTTGGCGTTGGAATCACGTCAGGGGGATCCACGAGGTGGCGACAAGCCAGGGGGGCGCGCCCTAGGGGGGGCGCCCCCTAGGCTTGTGGTGGCCTCGTGGCTCTTCTGGCCCAACTCCAATGCCCTGTGGGCTTCTTGTAGTCCATAAAAATCATCGTAAGTTTTTATTCCGTTTGGACTCCGTTTGATATTCCTTTTCTGCGAAGCTCAAAAACAAGGAAAAAACAGAAACTGGCACTGGGCTCTAGGTTAATAGGTTAGTCCCAAAAATAATATAAAATAGCATATTAATGCATATAAAACATCCAAAACCGATAATATAATAGCATGGAACAATAAAAAATTATAGATACGTTGGAGACGTATTATTATATTCCATATTTTGCGCTCCTAACATGCTCGGGGTTGTTATGGGGACCCCCTTGACCATTCGTTTTAGATTAAAACTTGTCTGGCAAGACCCAACTTTGGTACTACATTTGCTAAACAACTTAATAAAATTGCATAGGGCATAGCTACCCCGTGGATAAATAATCAACAACCCGGGCCAGTGCTCCTCATGAGTGTTGGTCCAAACTTGAGTCGTGTGTGGGGCCAACCCGGGGCAACTCGGGAGATGTCTATCAGGCCACTGTACGCTGTGCTTATCCGGTCGTGTCCTGAGAACAAGATACGCGGCTCCTATCGGGTTTGTCGACACGTCGGGCGGTCTTGCTAGACTTGTTTTACCTTTCTCGAATGTCTTGCGCGAGGAATTCAGATTTTTCTTCGGGTTATCTCGAGGTTGCGGTTTTCCAGTGGAATTGCCTAGGAAGACCACGAGATTCGTGGTCGAGGTTATTCCCGCGGCATGTGGTTAGTTTGTGATGGATGAGTTGGAGCACCCCTACAGGGTTAAATCTTTCGGAAAGCCATGCCCGCGGTTACGTGGCAACTTGGAAATTTGTTTAACACCCGGTTATAGTAAACTTGAAGTAAACTCAAATAAAATACACCAACTGTGTGCGTAACCGTGACTGTCTCTGCTCATGAACATGAACCGAGAGAGAACACGGTGGGGTTATGATTGACGTAAGTAGGTGTTCAGGATCACTTAGTGATCATGCTAGTTCACGACCGTCTTACGTAGGCCACCATATTCACATTCATGTTCTCGTAAGTTAGCCACCAAATACATGCTTAGTGCTTGCTGCAGCCTCACCACATAACCAATTCCTCACCTAAAGGCTTACATAGTTTCGTTACCCGGGTTATGAGATTGCTGAGTCCCTATGGCTCACAGATTACAACAATACAGGTACAGGTGTTGACGAGTACGTGCCAGATGATGTGTCGCAGTTCCAGTGGGAGTATGATGAAGAACGTGGTCGGATGTATGTTACGTATCCGGATGAGTAGGGATGCATCGTGGTTGTGTTCCTGGGATAGCAAGACAATTTATCATTGCTTCTTTTATCGTTTGTTTTTGTCCGTAGACGGACCCTGCCTTCTGAATGATGTATGAATATTTGTGTGGACTTGTAAGATAGCTTGTGGCGAGTGTAAGCCAACTCATATACTCATCTCTTCCTACATGTATGCAATGTTTTACTGTACTTGTGAAACGACGAGATGCGCTTCTATCCCCGTCGAGGCCTCGTGCCTTAATAGGGATAGGACCGCATCTTGGGCGTTACACTCGCACCACCGTTAATGAGAGTCTTGGTGACTGCGACATTGTTGATGATGGATGTGCACAGCAGAGGAATGGTCCCCACAACCCTTGTGGACTTGGGGTGGTCGGTGGAGTCCAAGGAGATCGAGAACTGCAACCACTTGAGGGCATGGCGACTCGACCCCGGGAAGCGCAACATTTACCTCCCGGGAGAACTGGTTGAAGTGGCGGTTTGAGGCGGGAGCCTGAGCTCTACCAAGGATGCACGCCACATCGCGAGGCTCCTGATAGCCCCCAGCGTCTTCATCAGATAGATTATCCCTGCTGGCACAAGGCGTGGCGGCATTGACTTGAGGGGGAGCGGACTGCTGGGGCTGACCCTGCCAGCCCTGCCGCTGCGGCCGTTGTCGTTGTTGCGGTCGTTCTAGTGGCCGCCACCGCGGGCGTTGCGGTCGTAGAGCCTTCCTTGCCAGTCACGCTTGAGCATCCTGAGCTCCTGGCAGTCCTCGTTGCGATGAGTGTTCACATTGTGGAAGGCACACGCGGTCCGTCCATTTGTCCTGGGCAGAAGCTCGTCACAGTCGCGCCCACGCTTCTGTCCAGGCTCAGCCGCGAGCACAACGAGGCCCTTACGCTTGACGTCCTTGTTCTTGGCCTTGGCGGCCTCGAGGGCCGCATCTGGGTCGTTGTGGGCATAGAGGTGGTCTTCAGCCTTGGCGCATCGGTCGGCAAGGTTAAAGAGCATGGCGACGGAGTCAAGCTCCTCGTTGACGGCGAGCTTGTCGTGCATCTTGACATCTGTGATACCCGCAGAGAATGCAGAGATGATTGCAATATTGGAAGCACGCGGGATCTTGTTGCGCATGTGCCTGAAGAGTTGGATGTACTTGTAGAGAGCATCGCCGGGCTGCTGGCGCACGACACACAAGTCGTTGAGGGTGAGAGAACGCTCGTACGTGCCCTTGAAGGTGGAAACGAATTGCGTGCACAACTCGGACCATGAGGTGATGGAACTCTCGGGGAGGTTCAACAGCCACGAGCATGCCGCATCCTTGAGGGCCATGGGGAACCAGTTGGGCATAACCTTATCGTCACCACCAACGGCCTTGATGCCGATGGCGTAGAGCTGCAGGAACTCCGCGGGGTTGGGGGAGCCATCATAGCAAGGAGGTAGCTCCGGCTTGAATGGCGTAGGCCACACCACACTTCGCAGCTCAGGAGTGAAGGCTCGGCAGCCCCCGCTGCTGGGCGGGGCGCCACCGATGAGAGTGGCGTGGTTCTGGCGCCCGGTCGCGATGACATCCTGGAGGGTGCGGTTTTGGCACTCGCGCTGCCTCTCGAGGATTACACGCACGTCTCGGGCCACACGACGAATGATCTAGCAGCTCGGATCTTCCCGAGGTGGGGAAGAAGCTCTGTGGGACGGCTCTAGAGCGCGTGCACGACGACAATGGCCACCATACTCGTCGGGTGGAGGAGGAGGAGGAGGCATGTCCTGTCCTGCCTTCGCGCCCTGCGATGGAGGAGGAGGAGACAGGGAGTTTGTGAAGGTCGGGACGTCTCCGGCGGTGTCGACGAGCTTGGTGATGCACGCAAGCGAGGCGTCGTAGCAGTCTGGAGTCGCGCGGTAGCGGAGCAACTCCTGTGCCATGAGGAGCGCGGCCTGTGGAGCTGGCACGCCGCGGCGACCATGCGAGGACTCGGTTGTGGTGTGTGCAGACGAACGATTCGCCTGCACGGAAGGGAGGGCGAAAGAGGCCTACGCCTCCCCGGCCGCGGGTGTGATAGGCTGGCATATTAGGGATGATAGACTACTCATATCAATAAGGAATTCCTTCTTTTCCGGGAGCCCATTCAAACAGAACTCCTAGGTTAAGCGTGCTTGGCTTGGATTAGTTCTAGGATGGGTGACCGACCGAGAAGTTGGTCCCGGGTGTGCACGAGTGAGGACAAAGTGTGCAGAAAAGACTAGTATTGATATGTGGGGCCAGTCTAGATCCCGCCAGGAGTAACGATTACCGGCGGGTGTGTCCTGGGCGTTACAAGTTGGTATCAGAGCCGACCCTCGCGGTTACACGGATGTTTGCGGACAGGTGCGCGGTCATGTTGTTCATGACGTTTGTGACCCTTCGTGGCACCCGGCATGGCACATGTACCGGACTGGATGCACAGACGTTTGTGCCAAGAGGGAACGTTCATGTCACCCGACGAGGACGTCGGTTCCTCTGAGTGGGGGTGTATGTGATAGGCTGGCATATTAGGGATGATAGACTACTCATATCAATAAGGAATTCCTTCTTTTCCGGGAGCCCATTCAAACAGAACTCCTAGGTTAAGCGTGCTTGGCTTGGAGTAGTTCTAGGATGGGTGACCGACCGGGAAGTTGGTCCCGGGTGCGCACGAGTGAGGACAAAGTGTGCAGAAAAGACTAGTATTGATCTATGGGGCCAATCTAGATCCCGCCAGGAGTAACGATTACCGGCGGGTGTGTCCGGGGCGTTACAGCGAGCCTCAACATGCTTTCTGTGGAGACCTTTGAGGTTCTCCAGGTGCCTTATGAGCGCCTCATGCCCACGAGGCCGTCCTCAGGCATGATCGATGGCGACACACTGCCCTTGGGGCAAGTGCGTCTCCCTGTTACCTTCGGCAGCCGCAAGAAGTACAGCACCGAGCTGATCGACTTTGACGTGGCGCACATAGGCCTGCCCTACAACGCCATCTTGGGCTACCCTGCGCTTGCCAAACTCATGGTGGTAACTCACCATGCCTACAACACTATCAAGCTTCCGGGCTGTAGCAGCACCATCACCATCCGTTGTGATGAGAAGGATGCGGTGCACACCATTGAGAGTGCTTACAAGGCTGCCGCCATCGCCCATCCTGCCGACGAGGACGACATCGTCGGCGGCGTCATCCAAGAAGAAGCCAATGTTCTCTGAGGATCGCACGGAAACCAAGAAAGTGTCGCTGGATGGCAGTGGCTCCAGGCCCACCATCACCATCGGTAGCGGCCTCTCCGCCAAATAGGAAGTCGAGCTCATCACCTTCCTTTGGGCAAATACAGATATGTTCGCATGGACACCATCAGACATGCCTGGAATGCCAAGGGAGGTGATCGAGCATCATTCTAGCCATGTGCCCAAATGCACGGCCCGTGAAGCAAAAGGCACGATGCCAGGCGATAGACAAACAAAAATTCATCGTTCAAGAGACTAAGAAGCTTCATGAGGTAGGCTTCATCCGTGAGGTGCTCCAACCCGAGTGGGTCGCCAACCCCGTGGTGGTCCAGAAGCACAATGGAGAGGGGCGGATGTGCATCGACTATCTCAACAAAGCCTGCCCCAATGACCACTTCCCGTTGCCACGCATCAATCAGATCGTGGACTCTACAGCCGGGTGCAAGTTGTTGTGCTTCTTGGATGCCTTTTCAGGCTACCACCAGATCAAGATGGCCAAGCAAGATGAGGAGAAGAACGCCTTCCTTACTCCTTGCGGAGTGTACTGCTACGTTTGCCTGCCCTTCGGCCTGAAGAGTGGAGGAGCCACCTTCCAGAGGTTCATGCACAAAGGTCTGGGGCCTAAGATGAGAAGGAACGTGGAGGCCTACGTCAACGACATCGTTATCAAGACACGCGAAGAGGATTCCCTCATCGCGGACCTCTAGGAGACCTTCTCCAACTTGCGCAAGATCAACCTCAATATTAACAACCCCGCCAAGTGCGTATTTGGAGTCCCCTCAGGCAAGCTCCTTGGCTTCCTGGTCTCCCACCGTGGCATTGAGGCTAACCCTGAGAAGATCCAATCCATCGAGAAGATGCAACCTCCGTGCAACCTCAAGGAAATGCAGAAGCTGACCGGATGCGTGGCCTCGCTCGGACGCTTCATCTCCAAGTTCGGCGAAAGGGCCCTATCTTTCTTCAAGCTCCTGAAGAAACAGGTCCCTTCAAGTGGACCCTGAAGCCGATGTGGCTCTCAAAGACCTCAAGAAGTACCTGACGAGGCCTCCTGTCATGGTTGCCCCGTGACCTTGCCAGCCCTTGCGCTTGTATTTGGCATCCACCCCCGAGATGGTCAGCACGTCCCTGGTTGTGGAACGAGAGGAGCAAGTCCCAGTCAAGAAGAAGCTCGTTGCTCCCGAGCCTCCTGATACTTGTGATCTGCGTTGGGTTTTCCGTGAAGAGGAATGGGTAATTGCAGCACAAAGTGGGTAAGTATTTCCCTCAGTTATGAAACCAAGGTTTATCGAACCAATAGGAATATCAATCATGAATCGTCTTCAGCGGCTGCACACAAATGAACAAACAATTTGCACCCAACGCGGGCAAGAGGGTTGTCAATCCCCTTGATCTCATTATTTGCAAGCAAATGAGTTGTGTAAATAATTGTTGAAAAATATAAATTGCAAAATAAAATAAAAGATAAATAAAGGCAGCAAGGTAATTGTAGCGTTTGTAAATATATAAGTGAATAGACCCGGGGGCCATAGTTTTCCCTAGCGGCATCTCTCATGTAGGCAACATACGGTGGGTAACAAATTACTGTTGGGCAATTGATAGAAAAGAGGATAGTTATGCGATGTTCACGACAATGATCATGTGTATATAGGCATCACGTCCATAAGCAAATAGACCGACTCCTGCCTGCACCTATTACTATTACTCCACTCATCGACCGCTATCCAGCATGCATCTAGAGTATTAAGTAAAACAGAGTAATGCTTGGAGAACGATGACATGATGTAGACAAAGTAAACTCAAACAATATGAGTGAACCCCATCGTTTTATCCTTAGTAGCAACAACACAAAGACGCATCTTGTCCCCTACTTTGTCACTGGGATATAGAAACTCGCCAGGTTGAAACTACCACAACGCACCACTCCCACCGATGAAATATCCATCTACTTGGCCAAAGCACATCAATATCCTTAGTAGCAACAACAGAGAGACGCATCTTGTCCCCTACTTTGTCACTGGGATATAGAAACTCGCCAGGTTGAAACTACCACAACGCACCACTCCCACCGATGAAATATCAATCTACTTGGCCAAAGCACATCAATAGATCGGAGAGCAATATGAAGCTATAATGATCATGCAATTAAGAGACAATATATATCAGAGGCATCTCAAATACTTTTCATGTATAATATGAACATAAACGCACAGTTCGTCGGAACATAACAAACACACCGCACAATATGATTACATCGGATAGATCAAAGCAAACATGAGATGATCATTGTATTGAAGATCATAAGAGAGAGAAATTGCCATCTAGGTACTAGCTATGGGCACGTAGGTCTGTGGTGAACTACTCACACATCATCATGAGAGCAGCAAGGTTGATGAAGAGGCCCTCCGTGATCGATCCCCCCTCCGACAGGGTGCCGGAACGGAGCTCCAGATGGCCTCGCGACGGAACAGAGACTTGCAGCGGTGGAAAAAGGGTTTCGAGACTGTCTCCAGGGTTTTTGCAATATTAGAGAATTTATAGGCCGAAGAGGGACGTCGAGAGAGCCACGAGGGGGCCACCACATATCAGGGCGCCCCCAGGGCGCGCCCTGATGTGTGGTGGGGCACTCGTGTGCCTCCTAACCTCCTTCCGAAGCTTCTCTGTCTTGTTTTGGTTCAGAAAAAATCATTAAAAAACTTTCGTGGCAATTGGACTTCGTTTGGTACTGTAAACCTGAAAAGGCAAAAACATGCAGAAAACAACAACTGGCACTGGGCACTGGGTCAATAGGTTAGTGCTAAAAAATATTATAAATTGGTAAATAAAGACCCAAAAAGTATCCTAGAACGATAATATATCAGCATGGAACAATCAAAAATTATAGATACGTTGGAGACTGATACGTCTCCAACGTATCTATAATTTTTGATTGTTCCATGCTATTATATTATCTGTTTTGGATGTTTTATATGCATTAATATGCTATTTTATATTATTTTTGGGACTAACCTATTAACCTAGAGCCCAGTGTCAATTTCTATATTTTTCCTTGTTTTTTAGTATTGTAGATAAGGAATATCAAACGAAGTCCAAACGGAATAAAATCTTCGCGATGATTTTTCTTAGACCAGAAGAAACCTACCAGACTTGGAGAGGAAGGCAGGATACCTACCGGGAGGCGACAAGCCTGCAGGGCGCGCCCTAGGGGGTGGGGGCGCGCCCCCTGGCTCGTGGCCCCCTTGCAGGCCCTCCAACCCTAATCTTCGGCCTATAAATTCCCAAATATTCCCCCAATACCAAAAAGAGCCACGATAATACTTTTCCACCGCCGGAAGCCTCTGTTCCCGTGAGATCCCATCTTGGAGCCTTTTCCGGTAATCTGCCGGAGGGGGATTCGATCACGGAGTGCATCTACATCAACTCCATTGCCCCTCCGATGATGCGTGAGTAGTTCACCTTAGACCTTTGGGTCCATAGCTAGTAGCTAGATGGCTTCTTCTCTCTCTATGTTCTTCAATACCATGTTCTTCATGATCTTCATGGAGATCTATCCGATGTAATACTCTTTTGTGTTGTGTTTGTCGAGATCCGATGAATTGTGGGTTTATGATCAGATTATCTATGAATATTATTTGAATCTTCTCTGAATTCTTATATGCATGATTCATATCTTTGCAAGTCTCTTCGAGTTATTGGTTTGGTTTGGCCAACTAGATTGGTAATTCTTGCAATGGGAGAAGTGCTTAGTTTTGGGTTCAATCTTGCGGTGTCCTCACCCAGTGACAAAGTAGGGGTAGCGAGGCACGTATTTGTATTGTTGCCATCAAGGGTAAAAAGATGGGTTTTCATCATATTGCTTGAGTTTATCCCTCTACATCATGTCATCTTACTTAATGCGTTACTCTGTTCTTCATGAACTTAATACTCTAGATGCAGGCATGAGTCGGTCGATGTGTGGAGTAATAGTAGTAGATGCAGAATCGTTTCGGTCTACTTGATACGGACGTGATGCCTATATGCATAATCATTGCCTTGGATATCGTCATAACTATGCGCTTTTCTATCAATTGCTCGACAGTAATTTGTTCACCCACCGTATTATTTTCCTTCAAGAGAGAAGCCTCTAGTGAAACCTATGGCCCCCGAGTCTATTTTCCATATTATATTTTCAGATCTATAAACCAAAAATACCAAAAATACTTTGCTGCAATCTATTTACTTTTATTTTAGTTTTAGCAATCTTTTATATCTATCTCTATCAGATCTCATCCTTGCAAGTAACCGTGAAGGGATTGACAACCCCTTTATAGCGTTGGGTGCAAGTGTTTGATTGTTTGTGCAGGTGCAAAGATTGGGGCCTTGCTTGTACCTCCTACTGGATTGACACCTTGGTTCTCAACAACTGAGGGAAATACTTATCTACTTTGCTGCATCACCCTTTCCTCTTCAAGGAAAAACCAACGCAAGCTCAAGAAGTAGCAAGAAGGATTTCTGGTGCCGTTGCCGGGGAGGATACATAGCAAGTCAAGACATCAAGCCTACCAAGTACCTATCACAAACTCATCTCTTGCATTTACATTATTTGCCATTTGCCTCTCGTTTTCCTCTCCCCCACTTCTAAAACAATTTTCAGAAAAAACCAAAAAGATTTGCCTTTTTATTCGCCCTTCTTCCGTTCGTCTTTCCGTTTGCTTTTTGTTTGGTTGTGTGCTAGATCGATTCGTTGCCACCATGTCTGAATCTAGGGAGGTTTTCAATGAAAAGGATAGTAATAATCTTGAGGGGAATTTTGATGACTTTGCTAATAATGACCCCCATGAAGAACCTACTATCACACATACAAAAAAATTCCGCATAGGTAGCGGTAATATTATTGGAAAAGGTGTTATTCAAGATTTCTTTACTTGTGCTGGTACGCTACCTACTTTAGGAGGGTCTATTCTCAATAAAACTAATAGTCTTGCGGATGCAATAACACTGTTAATAATTGAACTTGAGAGGCAATTTGTTCATATGCATCCTTGCATACAAAGGATTTTTCCAGAGTTCTCTAATATTCAGCATTCTTCCGTTAAGCGTGCCGCCACTATATTTCTAGCCCACGAGTTTAGATTCATCATGAAAGAGGCTAGCGAAATTTTTGCTCATTATAAAATTAATGGTGGATGTCCCCCTATAGAGGAGATCCTTTTTAATCAAGAAGAAATAATGAGATTGCAATCTCCGGATTATGTTGCCTATAATGAAAATTTGAGAAAAAGGGTCCCTACCGATGTTTTGGTTGATAAGATTTCTGAACTCAATGATAATTTTGCTATACAAAACAACGGATTAGAGTTCATATTAAGAGATAGGCTTATGAATTTCCACCAAAGGAAAGCTTACAATGATGAATTGATTATACACTATAGGGGGCCGAAGGAGGAACCTATCCCTCCCGCACTTGATCTTAAGGATCCTTATCCTATTAAATTTAGCCCTTTTGATTATTTTTGCTTGCCACAAAGGAAACTTGCCGCTGAAATAAGGGAGTATGAGATGAGCATGGATGATCTCCCTTACTATTATGACAATACCTAGATCTATTGCGTTATGCCTAGCTAGGGGCGTTAAACAATAGCGCTTGTTGGGAGGCAACCCAATTTTATTTCTGTTTTTGTTTCTGTTTTTGAGTGCTTTACACATTATTACCTCTGTAGTAATTGTATTTTAGTGTTTTAATTAGTGTTTGAGACAAGTAAGACCTTTGGGATGGTCTACGGTGATTGTTGATTTGATTCTGCTGAAAAACAGAAACTTTTGTGCTCAGTCCGGGAAATTTATAAATTCACCAGAGCGTCGAATGAGTCTAAGTTTTTTACACAAGATTGATATACAAATTTCCCAGATTTTCCTAATTTTTCAGAATTTTTGGAGTTACAGAAGTATTCGAAGTTTACAGATTGCTACAGACTGTTCTGTTTTTTCACAGATTCTGTTTTCTTTGTGTTGTTTGCTTATTTTGATGTAGCTATGGGTTGTATCGGGGGGGTATGAACCATGGATAAGTTGGAATACAGTAGATATTACACCAATATAAATAAAGAATGAGTTCACAACAGTACCTAAAGTGGTGATTTATTTTTCTTATACTAACGGATCTCACGAGTTTTCTGTTGAGTTTTGTGTTGTGAAGTTTTCAAGTTTTGGGTAAAGATTTGCTGGACTATGGAATAAGGAGTGGCAAGAGCCTAAGCTTGGGGATGCCCAAGGCACCCCAAGGAATATTCAAGGATACCAAAGAGCCTAAGCTTGGGGATGCCCCGGAAGGCATCCCCTGTTTCGTCTTCAATCCATCGATAAATTTACTTGGGGCTATATTTTTATTCACCACATGATATGTGTTTTGCTTGGAGCGTCTTGTATGATATGAGTCTTTGCTTTTTAGTTTGCCACAATCATCCTTGATGCACACATCCTTTGAGAGGGACACGCATAAATCGTGAATTTATTAGAATACTCTATGTGCTTCACTTATATCTTTTGAGCTAGGCAATTTTGCTCTAGTGCTTCACTTATATCTTTTTAGAGCACGGTGGTGTTTTTATTTTATAGAAATAATTGAACTCTCGTACCTCACTTATATTGTTTTGAGAGTCTTTAAACAGCATCGTAATTGGTTTAGGTTGTGAATTTAGTCCTAATATAATGGGCATCCAAGAGGGATATAATAAAAACTTTCATATAAAGTGCATTGAATACTATGAGAAGTTTGATTCCTTGCATATGGTTTTGAGATATAAAGATGGTGATATTAGAGTCATGCTAGTGAGTAATTGTGGATTGGTAAAAATACTTGTGTTAAAAGTTTGTGAATCCCGTAGCATGCACGTATGGTGAACCGTTATGTAACGAAGTCGGAGCATGATTTGTTTATTGATTGTCATCCTTTGTGTGAGGGTCGGGAGCGCGCGATGGTTAACTCCTACCAACCTCTCCCCTAGGAGCATGCGTCTAATACTTTGCTTGAATAACTAATAGACTTTTGCAATAAGTATGTGAGTTCTTTATGACTAATGTGAGTCCATGGATTATACGCACTCTCACCCTTCCACCTTTGCTAGCCTCTCTAGTACCGCGCAACTTTCGCCGGTGCATTAAACCCACCTTCCTCAAAACAGCCACCATACACCTTCCTCAAAACAGCCACCATACCTACCTATTATGGCATTTCCATAGCCATTCCGAGATATATTTCCATGCAACTTCCACTGTTCCGTTTATTATGACACGCACCATCATTTTCATATTGCTTTGCATGATCGTAAGATAGCTAGCATGATGTTTCCATGGCTTGCCCATTTTTTGATGTCATTTGCTACGCTAGATCGTTGCACATCCCGGTACACTGCCCGAAGCATTCATATAGAGTCATATTTTGTTCTGGGTATCGAGTTGTAATTCATGAGTTGTAAGTAAATAAAAGTGTGATGATCATCATTATTAGAGCATTGTCCCATGAGAGAAAAGGATGATGGAAGCTATGATTCCCTCACAAGTTGGGATGAGTCTCCGGACTTTACAAATAATAAAAGAGGCCAATGAATCCCAAATAAAAAAAGAGAGGCCAAAGATGCCCACCAAAAAAAAGAGAGAAAAGAGAGAAGGGACAATGCTACTATTTTTTTCCACACTTGTGCTTTAAAGTAGCACCATGATCTTCATGATAGAGAGTCTCCTATTTTGTCACTTTCATGTACTAGTGGGAATTTTTCATTATATAACTTGGCTTGTATATTCCAATGATGGGCTTCCTCAAATTTCCCTAGGTCTTTGTGAGCAAGCGAGTTGGATGCACACCCACTTAGTTTCTTTTTGAGATTTCATACACTTATAGCTCTAGTGCATCCGTTGCATGGCAATCCCTACTCACTCACATTGATATCTATTGATGGGCATCTCCATAGCCCATTGATACGCCTAGTTGATGTGAGACTATCTTCTCCTTTTTCCTCACAACCTCCACCATATTCTATCCCACCTATAGTGCTATATCCATGGCTCACGCTCATGTATTGCGTGAAAGTTGAAAAGGTTTGAGAACATAAAAGGTGTGAAACAATTGCTTAACTTGTCATCGGGGTTGTGCATGATTTAAATACTTTGTGTGAGGAAGATGGAGCATAGCCAGACCATATGATTTTGTAGGGATAACTTTCTTTGGCCATGTTATTTTGAAAGGCCACAATTGCCTTGTTAGTATGCTTGAAGTATTATTGTTTTTATGTTAATATTAAGCTTTTGTTTTGAATCTTATGGATCTCAACATTCATGCCACAATAAAGAATATTACATGGATAAATATGTTAGGTAGCATTCCACATCAAAAATTCTGTTTTTATCATTTACCTACTCGAGGACGAGCAGGAATTAAGCTTGGGGATGCTTGATACGTCTCCAACGTGTCTATAATTTTTGATTGTTCCATGCTATTATATTATCTGTTTTGGATGTTTTATATGCATTAATATGCTATTTTATATTATTTTTGGGACTAACCTATTAACCTAGAGCCCAGTGCCAGTTTCTGTTTTTTCCTTATTTTTGAGTATTGCAGATAAGGAATATCAAACGGAGTCCAAACGGAATAAAATCTTCGCGATGATTTTTCTTGGACCAGAAGAAACCTACCAGACTTGGAGAGGAAGGTAGCAGACCTACTGGGAGGCGACAAGCCTGCAGGGCGCGCCCTAGGGGGGGGGGCGCCCCTTGGCTTGTGGCCCCCCTGCAGGCCCTCCAACCCTAATTTTTGACCTATAAATTCCCAAATATTCCCCCAATACCGAAAAGAGCCACGATAATACTTTTCCGCCGCCGGAAGCCACTGTTCCCATGAGATCCCATCTTGGAGCCTTTTCCGGTAATCTGCCGAAGGGGGATTCGATCATGGAGGGCATCTACATCCACTCCATTGCCCCTCCGATGATGCGTGAGTAGTTCACCTCAGACCTTCGGGTCCATAGCTAGTAGCTAGATGGCTTCTTCTCTCTCTATGTTCTTCAATACCATGTTCTTCATGATCTTCATGGAGATCTATCCGATGTAATACACTTTTGCGGTGTGTTTGTCGAGATCCGATGAATTGTGGGTTTATGATCAGATTATCTATGAATATTATTTGAATCTTCTCTGAATTCTTATATGCATGATTTCATATCTTTGCAAGTCTCTTCGAGTTATTGGTTTGGTTTGGCCAACTAGATTGGTAATTCTTGCAATGGGAGAAGTGCTTAGTTTTGGGTTCAATCTTGCGGTGTCCTCACCCAGTGACAAAGTAGGGGTAGCGAGGCACGTATTTGTATTGTTGCCATCAAGGGTAAAAAGATGGGGTTTTCATCATATTGCTTGAGTTTATCCCTCTACACCACGTCATCTTACTTAATGCGTTACTCTGTTCTTCATGAACTTAATACTCTAGATGCAGGCAGGAGTTGGTCGATGTGTGGAGTAATAGTAGTAGATGCAGAATCGTTTCGGTCTACTTGATACGGACGTGATGCCTATATGCATAATCATTGCCTTGGATATCGTCATAACTATGCGCTTTTCTATCAATTGCTCGACAGTAATTTGTTCACCCACCGTATTATTTTCCTTCAAGAGAGAAGCCTCTAGTGAAACCTATGGCCCCCGGGTCTATTTTCCATATTATATTTTCAGATCTATAAACCAAAAATACCAAAAATACTTTGCTGCAATCTATTTACTTTTATTTTAGTTTTAGCAATCTTTTATATCTCTCTCTATCAGATCTCATCCTTGCAAGTAACCGTGAAGGGATTGATAACCCCTTTATAGCGTTGGGTGCAAGTGTTTGATTGTTTGTGCAGGTGCAAAGATTGGGGCCTTGCTTGTACCTCCTATTGGATTGATACCTTGGTTCTCAACAACTGAGGGAAATACTTATCTACTTTGCTGCATCACCCTTTCCTCTTCAAGGGAAAACCAACGCAAGCTCAAGAAGTAGCAGAGACGTATCAAGCGCCCCCAAGCTTAATTCCTCCTCGTCCTCGAGTAGGTAAATGATAAAAACAGAATTTTTGATGTGACATGCTATCCACTATGTAATCTTATGCATGTGTGCTCATTGAGAAAAGATGAATCAACAAATATTAACATAGCAATAATGAAAATGTAAGAAACAGAATCATTAATCCTTAAAAGTATGCGATCCTTAAGAAATGTTTACCCCCCATTCATGATATTGTATTAGCAAGGCCTGGCTCCATCTTCACCACATTAATACAAATGTTAAGCACCATGGTGTCCAAGTCAGGCAATTGGATCGTACCTTGTCAATATGCATCAACCTTTTATTCTTCACGCAATACATGAGTGTGAGCCATTGGACATAGCATTTAAGTGGAATAGAATATGGTGGTAGATATCAAAGGGGTAAAAAGTGGAGAAGATAGTCTCACATCAACTAAGCGTACCAACGGGCTATGGAGATGCCCATCGATAGATGTCAATGCAAGGAGTAGGGATTGCCATGCAAATGATGCACTAGAGCTATAAGTGTATGAAAGCTCAAATGAAGCTAAGTGGGGTGTGCATCCAACTTGCTTGCTCATGAAGACCTCGGGCATTTGAGGAAGCCCGTCATAGGAATATACAAGCCAAGTTTGTAATAATGAATAGGTAGTTCCCACTAGCATATGAAAGTGATATATCATGAGACTCTCTACATGAGGAGCATGGTGCCACTTTGAGGCACAAGTGTGGTAAAAGATAGTAGCAAAGTCCCTTCACTCATTTTATCTCATTTTTTTGAATGGATGGTGGGCTCATTTGCCCCCCCCCCATCTTTATTTTTGTCCGGAGTCTCATATCGACTTATGGGAGAATCACCGTCTCCATCATTCTTTCCTCACTAGGACAATGCTCTAACAATGATGATCATCACACTTTTATTTACTTACAACTCGATATGGAGAACTGATATGAAGATATGACTCTGTATGAATGCCTCTGGCAGTGTACCGGGATGTGCAATGATCTAGCGTGACATGTATCAAAAATATGATGAACGGTGGCTTTGCCACAAATACTATGTCAGCTCCATATGATCATGCAAAGCAATATGACGATGAACGAAGTAGTCATGTGAAGTGACGATGGAATTTGCATGGCAATATATCTCGGAATGGCTATGGAAATGCCATGATAGGTAGGTATGGTGGATGTTTTGAGGAAGATATAATAAGGCTTATGTGCAATAGAGCGTATCATGTCACGGGGTTTGTATGCACCGGCGAAAGTTGCACCGATCCTCGAGGTGAGAACGGGCTATGCACGATACCGAAGAGGCTAGCAAATTATGAAAATGTGAGAGTGCGTATGTCTGTGGTTTCACATTAGTCACAAGAACTCATATACTTATTGCAAAGTTTTATTAGTTTATCATAAATCAAAGTACTACTCGCATGCCCCGAGGGAAGAGGTTGGTAGGAGTTAACCATCGCACGCTTCCGACCCGAAACAACACTAGGATTTCAACGAGGAATAGAAATGCTCACACATCATCACCATGCCTCTTTAATTTCTAGATGAAAAAGGGGTCAACCTTTCTTAATATCGACACTTCTACGGTTTAACAATTATGAACTCACACCTATTTCATATTACTACATCAATATCATTGACCCACAAATTCTCTATATGTGCTACATGATGGTTTTGATTATCACTCATTGAATACCTAATATTTTTGGACTAGTCTTATGACCCATGCAAATTACCGTCACTATTTATTAACTCTCAAACAAATATAAGTGAAGAACGAGAGTGAAATAATTTCTATAAAATTTGCACGCCACCGTGCTTAAAAAGATATAAGTGAAGTACTAGAGCAACTGCTAAGCTCAAAAGATATAAGTGAAGCACATAGAGTATTCTAACAAATTATGATGAAGGTGTGTATCTCTTAAATAGGTGTGTCCAGCAAACAATGATTGTGGCAAACTGAAAGTAAAATCAAACAAAAGCAAACGACGCTCCAAGCAAAACTCATATCATGTGACGAATAAAAATATAGCTTCAAGTGACATACAAATGGATTTGACACGGAAGATGGGATGCCTTCCGGGGCATCCCCAAGCTTAGACGCTTGAGTCTCCTTTAAAATATTAACTTGGGGTGCCTTGTGCATCCCCAAGCTTAGGCTCTTGCTACTCCTTATTCCTTTGTCCATCAAGATAACACCCAAAACTTGAAAACTTCAATCACACAAAACTCAACAAAACCTCGTGAGATCCGTTAGTATAAGAAACATATTGCATACTTTAAGTACTGTTATAAATTGATTCAAATTTCATAAATGCATAATAGGTACTGTATTCTAACTTCTCCATGGCTTATACCCCTCGATACAATCCATAGCATAATCAAAACCAGCAACTATGCAAGCCAAAACAGAATCTGTTTAAAACAGAATAGTCTGTAGCAATCTGTAGAGAATATATACTTATGTAACTCTAAAAATTCCTAAAAATTAGGAAAACCTCGAAAATTTGTATAGCAACACCGTGTAAAAATTTCAGATCATTATCACGCCCAGTAAAAAATGAACATTCCTGTACTGGAGTCAAAAGTTTATGTTTTGTTTCAGCATCGATTCTACTCATCTTGTGAGTCATCACAAAGGCTTTACTTGGAACAAACACTAATTTAAACACAAAAACAAAATCATTACAGAGACAATAATCATGTTATTAAAAATAAACTGAAATTTTAAAGCAAAAATTTAAGATAACTATTGGGTTGCCTCCCAACAAGCGCTATTGTTTTATGCCCCTAGCTAGGCATAATGCATAGTTTCAAGTATTGTCATCCTTGACACTCCACCCATAAGTAGCTCTCATGATTGATTCATAAGGTGGTTTAATTCTCTTTCTAGGGAAGTGTTCCATCCCTTTATTTAATGGGAATGGGAATCTTATGTTTCCCTGTTTCATGTCAATGATTGCACCTATAGTTCGTAAGAAAGGTCTTGCAAGTATTATGGGACAAGAAGGATTGCAATCAATATCAAGCACAATGAAATATACATGCACATAATTTTTATTTGCACTAATAAGCACATCATTAATTCTACCTAAAGGTTTCTTAATGTTTAGAATCCGCAAGATGCAAGTTGAGGGAACAATCTTCAATATTAGTGAGACCGAGCACATCACAAAGAGTTTTAGGAATAGTTGAAACACTAGCACCAAGGTCACACAAGGCATTGAATTCATATTTATTTATATTTATTTTTATAGTAGGTTCCCACTCATCATGCAATTTCCTAGGAATAGAAACTTCAAGCTCAAGTTTCTCATCATAAGCTTTTATCATAGCTTCTACTATATGTTCGGTAAAAGCTTTGTTTTGTTCATAAGCACTGGGTGAGCTAATAACGGATTGCAACAATGAAATACATTCTACTAAAGAGCAATTATCATAATTAAAGTCCTTGTAATCCAAAATAGTGGGTACATCACTAGATAAAGTTTTGACCTCTCCAAACCCACATTTTTCAGTTTTAACATCAAAATCGTCACCCTCCAAGCAAACGGGACACTTCTCAACTAGAGTTGACTCATCTCTAGTCCTTTTATCATTTATATTCAGAGATATAAATAAAGATTCAATAGGAGAAGTACCAATCATTTTAAGATCTTCATCATGATTCCGATAAAAAACGGGTGGAAGAGCTTTTTTTAAGAACTCCCGCTTAGCTCTCAACTTAGCGGTCTCTCCTTACTTTCATTGATAGATATTTGTAAAGATTTAATAGAATCATTAAAATCATGCTTGGGTGGCAAAGATTTATTTTTAAGAGTTTCCACATCAAGAGCAATTATGTCCATGTTTTTAGCCAAAGTGTCAACTACATGCAATTTTTCTTCTACCATAGTGTTGAAAAACTTTTGAGAATTAATAAATTCTTTAATTGTGTTCTCAAGATCATAGGGTATCCTATTAGAATTTGTAGAAGAATTGCCATAAGAATTACCATACGAATTTCCATAGTTGTTAGGAGGAATTACCGAGATACGGTCTAGAATTGAAATTTCCTCTATAAGCATTGTTATTGAAATTATTTCGCGAGGAAAAGTTCACATCAATAGCATAATTATTTTGCTCAATCATAGTAGACAAGGGCATATCATTGGGATCAACATGAACATTTTTACTTGCAACCATATTCATAAGAGCATCCACTTTTTCACTCAAAGTAGCAATTTCTTCAACATAATTTACCTTCTTATCGGTTGGAGCCCTTTCGGTATGCCATTGAGAATAATTTGTCATAATGTTGTCTAGAAGTTTTGTGGCCTCTCCTAAGGTCACATCCATAAAGGTACCACCTGCAGCAGAATCTAGAAGATTTCTAGACACAAAGTTTAGTCCAGCATAGAAGTTTTGGATCATCATCCACAAGTTTAAGCCATGAGTTGGACAATTTCTTATCATTAATTTCATTCTCTCCCAAGCTTGCGCAACATGCTCTTGATCTTGCTGTTTAAAATTCATTATTTGATTTCTAAGGGAGATGATCTTAGTAGGAGGAAAATACTTGGCAATGAAAGCATCTTTACACTTATCCCATGTTCCAATACTATTACGAGGTAAAGATGAAAATCAAGCTTTATCTTTATCTCTTAGTGAAAAAGGAAATAATTTTAATTTCACAATATCATTATCCATATCCTTTTTATTTTCATGTCACATAATTCAACAAAGGTATTAAGATGTGACGCGGGATCCTCATTAGGACTTCCCGAAAATTGATCTTTCATGACAAGATTTAGCAATGCATCATAAATATCAAAAGCCTCTGCACTAGGGGCGGGTGGTATAGGTGTACTAATAAAATCATTATTATTAGTATTTGAGAAGTCACACAACTTAGTAGTATCTTGAGACATTGGTGACCGAACAAGCAAAGTAACAAGCAAGACAAGTAAACTAGCAAGCGAAGAATTAAACTAGTAACAAGCAAAGATAAATATTTTTGTATTTTTAATTTTTATGAGACAAGCTAAATATAACAGCAAATAAAAAGAAGAACAAGTGAATGACAATTTGTGTGAAGTTACTTGGTAGTTGATGATGATATTCCCCGACAACGGCGCCAAAAATCCTTCCTGATACTTGTGATCTGCGTTGGGTTTTCCGTGAAGAGGAACGGGTAATTGTAGTACAAAGTGGGTAAGTATTTCCCTCAGTTATGAAACCAAGGTTTACCGAGCCAATAGGAATATCAATCCTCAACCGTCTTCAGCGACTGCACACAAATGAACAAACAACTTGCACCCAACGCGGGCTAGAGGTTTGTCAATCCCCTTGATCTCGTTATTTGCAAGCAAATGAGTTGTGTAGATAATTGTTGAAAAATATAAATTAAAAAATAAAATAAATGATAAATAAAGGCAGCAAGGTAATTGTAGCGTTTGTAAATATATAAGTGAATGGACCCGAGGGCCATAGTTTTCCCTAGCGGCATCTCTCATGTAGGCAGCATACGATGGGTAACAAATTACTATTGGGCAATTGATAGAAAATCAGATAGTTACGTGATGTTCACGACAATAATCATGTGTATATAGGCATCACATCCATAAGTAAATAGGCCGACTCCTGACTGCACCTATTACTATTACTCCACTCATCGACCGCTATCCAGCATGCATCTAGAGTATTAAGTAAAACAGAGTAATGCTTGGAGAACGATGACATGATGTAGACAAAGTAAACTCAAACAATATGAATGAACCCCATCGTTTTATCCTTAGTAGCAACAACACAAATACGCATCTTGTCCCCTACTTTGTCACTGGGATATAGAAACTCGCCAGGTTGAACCTACCACGACGCACCATATCAATCTACTTGGCCAAAGCACATCAATAGATCAGAGAGCAATACGAAGCTATAATGATCATGCAATTAAGAGACAATATACATCAGAGGTATCTGACACGTCTCCAACGTATCGATAATTTATGAAGTATTCATGCCATATTCACCTATGTTTACAATACTTTTATATGGTTTTGTTGCACTTTATATGATTTATTTAGAACTAACCCGGACTAATGCTGTTTTCAGCAGAATTACCGTGGTATTGTTTTTTGTGCAGAAAATGAAAGTTCTCGGAATCGCTTGAAACTTTTTTTGTGATTTTTCTAGAGAGAAATAAGCCACATTGGAGCGAAGAACCACCAGTGGGGGGGCCACCCTTGGGCCACAAGCCATCTGGCCACGCCCCCTAGGGGCGCGGCCAGATACGTGGTGGGCCCCTCGTGGCTCCGTTCGGCGTGATTCCAACGCTGAAAAATCCTATAAATCTCAGAAATCCTAGAATAAAGAGAGACTCCTCATTCCTCCACCGCAACTCTCTGTATCGATGAAAAACCAATCTGGAGGCATTCCAGTACCCTGCCGGAGAGGGTAGATCATCTCTGGTGGCCATCTACATCATCCCGGCGGAGGCCATGACGAGGAGGGAGTAGTCCACCCTCGGGGCTGAGGGTATGTACCAGTAGCTATGTCTTCAATCTCTCTCTCTCGTGTTCTTGATATGTCACGATCTTGATGTATCACGGGCTTTGTTAATATAGTCGGATCATATGATGTTATTCCCTTGCTACCTTGTTGTGATGAATTGAATCTTTACCTTTGATGTCTCGTTATGTTGGATTGAATATTATGGTTTGAGAACACTTGATGTACGTCTTGCGTGGGATACATGTAGTGACATTGGGGCATTCTATTGATTCACTTGATATATGTTGAGGCATGAACTTGCGGATTCCGGTGACCTAGGGGATCTATGCATAGGGGTTGATTGCACGTTTTCATACCACGTTCTCCGATAGAGATCTTGGGGTGCTCCTTGAAGTTCTTTGTGTTGGATTGAATATGATAGATCTGAAATTGTTTGATGCATGTCGCATAATTTACCCATGGATACTTGAGGTGACATTGGAGTATCTAGGTGACATTAGGGTTGATTGATATGTATCATTGGTGTTATTCTAGTAGGAACTCTAGGGCTGTTTGTGACACTTATAGGAATAGCCCAATAGATTGATCAGAAAGAATAACTTTGAGGTGGTTCTACTACCTACACCAATTTAATCTTATTGTTCTCCGCTAGATAGGAACTTTGGAGTGATTCTTTGTTGCACGTTGAGGGATGATCATATGATTCAACTATGTTAGCATTGTTGGGAGATTGCACTAGCGAAAGTATGAACCCTAGGCCTTATTTCCAAGCATTTATACACCGTTTTGCTCGCTGTTTTACACTTGCTACCTTGCTGTTTTTATATTTTCAGATTACAAAAACCTATATCTATCATCCGTATTGCACTTGTATCACCATCTCTTCACCGAACTAGTGCACCTAAACAATTTGCCATTGTATTGGGTGTGTTGGGGACACAAGAGACTTCTTGTATTTGATTGCAGGGTTTTTTGAGAGAGACCATCTTCATCCTACACCTCCCATGGATTGATAAACCTTAGGTCATCCACTTGAGGGAAAATTGCTGCTGTCCTACAAAACTCTGCATTTGGAGACCCAACACGAGTCTACAAGAATAAAGTTGCGTAGTAGACGTCAAGCTCTTTTCTGGCGCCGTTGCCGGGGAGGTGAGTGCTTGAAGGTATATCTTTAGATCTTGCAATTAAATCTTTTAGTTTCTTGTTTTTCACTAGTTTGGTTTTACAAAAGAAAACTACAAAATAAAGATAAATGGATCCCCATCCACTTGCTAATCTTTTCAAAAGACCCGATTATGTTGGAACAATTGCTAGTGAGAGTTCACTAGATTATCTTTATAAGGTCTTGCTTGAAAATCATGAATCTAAATATTGTGAAATTTATAAAGTGATTCATGATAGTTCCTTGAATGAAAAGCATGATTGCCATGTTGTTAGTATGAATTCTCTGAATATCCATGATGTTATTGATGATTTCACTAGTCATGATAAAAAAAAATCCTATAAGCATGTCGATTTTTGTGGAGTGAATAAAATTTGCAAAGACATGCCATACATGGATGATAGATTTTGTAAGAAGCATAAACAAGATCAAACTAATTGGTGGCTTAAATTGACAGATGAACTCGCCACAACATTATGCTCTCTTCATCCCATTACTTGTGAACTTTGCAATAGGGTTGGTCATCTTAATTTCCAATGCATTCTTTTTCATGACCAAACCGTTTCCAAATATTGTGATAATTTGATCTCCCGTGAACTCTATAATGAACTTTTCTTATTTTTGGGGAATGAAGAATTATCACATAAAAATGATTGGTTTGATATATTCATTACCACAAATGATAATGAAACTAATGTACAAGAAACCTATATGTTTTGCGTAGTGAATTGCAATGAGAATGCTTATATTGCCAACTATAGAAATAACGAGAAACCAATAGAATATAAAAGGAATACTAATGAAAGGATAAAGGTCTCCCAATACCCTCATATTGTTTCTCGTGATAAATCAGGTTGCAAGGAAGAGCTTTCCATCGAACCAATCTCTTCAATAAGGACCTCAGAAAAACTACTTAAACCCACAAAAAATGTGGTAAAGGAGAAGAAGAAGAGAAGAAAAGGTAAAGGTAAAAAGTTATCTCTCCCAAATAATGTTGCTCCTATAATCGTTGAAAATGAATACGAAAGTAGTTGGGACGATGATACAGTTGATGGTTATTTTGTTATGCCTACTACTTCTTGTGATGAGGATGATTGGAAAGATAATGATACGCCTGATAAGATTGAAAATCTTTTTGGCACCAACTTGGAAAACTATGATGATAATTGTTACACTATTCGTGCTATTCATGCTATTGATGATTATCCTAATGAAAATCTTTTTGGCACCAACTTGGAAAACTATGATGATAATTGTTACACTATTCGTGCTATTCATGCTATTGATGATTATCCTAATGATGTGCAAATCCACAAGCTTGGGGATTCTATGCTTGATGAGAATGACATATTTGAGAATATATTTGCTGCAATTGATGTGTGTTCCAAGCTTGGTGATGCTATGCATAATGAAGATTATCTTTTCAGTTCCCGCACTTCGAATGATCAAATTTGTTATGATGATTACATGCCTCCTATTTATGATGATTATTGTGATGATACTTATGCTATGAAAAGTAGTGATGATTATTATTATAAAACTTGTTACAATTATGAATACCCTTTCTTTGAACATTACTCTTTTAATGTCGAAACAATTTATAATATTCAAGCCTCCAATGATACTCCCACTACTATGTATGAGAAGTTTACCTATGGGGAGAGTAATAAAATTTCTATGCTTGTAGATCATGAAAAGAATGTTTTATGTGATAGTTATATTGTTGAATTCCTTCATGATGCTACTGAAAATTATTATGAGAGAGGAACATATGCTTGTAGGTATTGCAATAATATCAAGTTTCCTCTCTATGTGTTCAAAATTTTGAAGTTGCACTTGTTTTGCCATCCTATGCTAGTTGATTCTTGATCCCATAAATTTTTTGCTCACAAAATCCCTATGCATAGGAAGTGGGTTAGACTTAAATATGTTTGTCATGTGATTCATGATGCTCTCTTGCATTTTCAACTTTTATTCCTATGCGAGCATCATTGAAATCATCATGCCTAGCTAAAAGGCATTAAAGAAAAGCGCTTGTTGGGAGACAACCCAACACTTTTACTTTTTGTTTTTGTGTGTTCACATGATTACGATACTGTAGTAATCATGTTTTGTGTATTTTATTTCAATAAAGTGCCAAGTAAAGCCTTTGGGATACCGTGGAAACTTGTTTGTTTGATTCTGTGCAAAAACAGAATGTTTTGCGTCCTGTATATGAATTATCTGATTTTACTAGAGCGTCAAACAATTCTAAAGTTTTTACAAAAAATTTCTATGCAAATTCTATGCGTTGTCCTAATTGTTCAGAATTTTTAGAGTCAGGGAAGTATGGTGTTCACTCAGATCTTCACAGACTAGTCTGTTTTTGACAGATTTGTTTTGCATGCACAGTTTGCTTGTTACAAGTGTTTCTATAGCTTATATTGAGTGATATAAATTATGGGAATATTGAAATACAGTAGGTATTATGTGATAACATTTATGAATCTTGTACTAACAGTACCTAAGTGAATGATCTATATTTACTATACTAACACATCTCACGAAGTTTTGTTAAGTTTTGTGTGATTGAAGTTTTCAAGTTTTGGGTGAGACACCGATATAAGAAGAATAAGGAGTGGTAATACCCTAAGCTTGTGGATGCCCAAGGCACCCCAAGGTAATATCCAAGGAAGACTCAAGCGCCTAAGCTTGGGGATGCCCTGGAAGGCATCCCCTCTTTCGTCTTCAACATTATCGGTATATCTTACTTAGAGCTATATTTTTATTCGTCACATAATATGTTCTTTGCTTGGATCATCATTATATTTTGTTATTCTCTGTTAGGTGTTATTTATAATCTTGTTTTTCAATAAAAAGTTCCAAGAATTGCTCTTAGGATGCTTGACCTACATGTTTGATATGTGTTATGTAAAAACAGAAACATTTTCTGTAGTGTTTGAATTTTCATATTTTACTGGAACGTGGAAAGTTTCTAAATTTTTTAAACAGTATTGTTATATAAATTATTTATCATGTCCTAAATTTTGAGAATTTTTTGAGTTACAGAAGTACACTGGTTTAATAGATTGCTACAGACTGTTCTGTTTGGATAGATTGCTGTCATAGTTTTGTTATCTACTCATCCTATAGTTTCCATAGCCTATATTGGTAGATATAAATTGTGGAAACGATTGTAAACAGTAGATGATGTTTGAAAATTATTGTGCAACTTGTCTTGGCAGTACATGAAGTGTTGATTTGTTTTTAAGTGTACTAACCTATCTGACGAGTTATTTTCAAGTTTTGGTGGATGAAGTTTTTGAGAATAGGTGAAACCGTGATATGAGAGGATTGAATGAGATGCAAAAGCTCAAGCTTGGGGATGCCCAAGGCACCCCAAGTAAATATTTCCAGAAGTCTCAAGCATCTAAGCTTGGGGATGCTACGCATCCCACCTTTCTTCATCAACAATTATCGGTTAGCCTATGTTGAGCCTAAAGTTTTATTCGTCCACATGATATGTGCTATTATTGGAGTGCTATTTTTATTTTGCTTGATGTTTAAATAAAATACTCAGATCTGAAAAAATTTATTGAGAGAGAGAGAGCCCTCGCATAGCTACTTGATTATTTACCTACTCATTGATCTTCACTTATATCTTTTGAGAGTAGTTTGAGGTTTACTCATGTGCTTCACTTATATCCGGAGAGTAAATTGTGAATGAATTGAATATCATAAATATGAAATTATCAATGTGCTTTATGCTTAGTAGTAGCTTCACATCTGGTTTATAAAGTAAAATCTATTGAAGTTTTACAATCATCAAATTGGTCATACAAGCAATTCATGAATGATTAGTATAAGAAAGAGAACTTTCACATATAAATATATTATCTTGGACACCTTTTATGATTGTGAATACCCATCCATTATTTTCAACCTTGATCAAATTGTTGAAGTTGGACAAGGAAGACAATGTAATGGTTATGTTTGGGTATATTTGCATAGAAGTTATTTGTTATGGATCCTCCAACATGTGGTGCTTGTTTAGAACCTTTTGCTAGCTAACACTTTGTACTAAGTAGAGATACTACTTGTGCATCCAAATCCTTGAGCCAAGTTTCTTCCATGAGAGTCCACCATACCTACCTATATATGGTATTTCACTGCCATTCCAAGTAAATTTGCATGTGCCACCTCTAAACATTCAAATAAACATCCGTTTTGTGTGCTCGTACCGCTCATGGAGCGACGGGGCGATCATTATCTTCCATGCTAAGCGAGTTATTCTCAAGATGAGTGTTTATTCACTTGTCATTGCATGAGAGAGGCTGGTAAAAAGGATTCCCAGTCCTGCATAACACAAAAATAAATAAAGAAAAACTCCCCCCTAGAAAGTTGATTGTTTGGAGGGCAACCGTGGATTCGACCAGCCATGGAATGTGTTTGAATGGTGGAGGGGGAGTAAAAATTTAAATTATGTTTGGGAATCGCCAATAATGTGATTAGCATGGAAGATATTGAATACTCTGTTGTGACGTTGACAGGAAAGGCACTCCACTCAAAATTACATATTCATCTCTATTTTAAACAATGAGCTCTGGCACATATGCAAATCCCTGCTTCCCTCTGCGAAGGGACAATCTATTTACTTTCATGTTACTTACTTTCATGTTGAGTCAACTTCTTATTCCAACCTCAATCTATTAGTTGGCAAGCACCATGTGGTGGGGAAAGACCCAAACATATATATCCACTCAAATATATTTGATCATGATTCATTATTGTTGACAATTATCTTTATGATAAGTGTGTTGGGAGGCGAAACATCATGCCCCTATCTTTCTCTGTGTTCAATGGATGTTGTTTGTTCTAAAAATATGCCTTGAGTATTAGCAATCATAAAATACTATATGATAATTGAGTATGTGGAGCTCTTACTTAGACTTGATGATGTATTGAAATTGTTTGGTGACCAAGAACATAGATTGTTAAGTTTCAATAGAATGCATTGTTTGAACCATGACATGTGAATTGATTGCTACTCTATCATGATGATTTCTATGAGAAAAAGTTGCTGGTTATGATGCTAGAAAAGTGACTGAAATTATCAATGATCAAAACTATTCACTAAGCTAGCATTCACACTTCATAAATTATTTCTTTTATCATTTACCAACTCGAGGATGAGCAGGAATTAACCTTGCGGATGCTGATACGTCTCCAACGTATCGATAATTTATGAAGTATTCATGCCATATTCACCTATGTTTACAATAATTTTATATGGTTTTGATGCACTTTATATGATTTATTTAGAACTAACCCAGACTAACGCTGTTTTCAGCAGAATTACCGTGGTGTTGTTTTTTGTGCAGAAAATGAAAGTTCTCGGAATCGCCTGAAACTTTTTTGTGATTTTTTCTGGAGGAAATAAGCCACATTGGAGCGAAGAACCACCGGAGGGGGCCACAACCCATATGGCCACGCCCCCTAGGGGCGCGGCCAGATACGTGGTGGGCCCCTCGTGGCTCCGTTCGGCGTGATTCTAACGCTGAAAAATCCTATAAATCTCAGAAACCCCTGAAATAAAGAGAGACTCCTCGTTCCGCCGCCGCAACTCTCTATATCGACGAACAACCAATCTGGAGGCGTTCCATTACCCTGTCGGAGAGGGTAGATCATCTCCGGTGGCCATCTTAATCATCCCGGCGGAGGCCATGACGAGGAGGGAGTAGTCCACCCTCGGGGCTGAGGGTATGTACCAGTAGCTATGTGTTCAATCTCTCTCTCTCTCATGTTCTTGAGATGTCACAATCTTGTTGCATCACGGGCTTTGTTAATATAGTCGGATCATATGATGTTATTCCCTTGCTACCTTGTTGTGATGAACTGAATCTTTACCTTTCAGGTCTCGTTATGTTGGATTGAATATTATGGTTTGAGAACACTTGATGTATGTCTTGCGTGGGATACCCGTAGTGACATTGGGGTATTCTATTGATTCACTTGATATAT
Source organism: Elymus sibiricus (assembly GCA_039707655.1). Classification (NCBI taxonomy): domain Eukaryota; kingdom Viridiplantae; phylum Streptophyta; class Magnoliopsida; order Poales; family Poaceae; genus Elymus; species Elymus sibiricus. The sequence goes on from CM077665.1 coordinate 254,587,636, forward strand.
GTTGAGGCATCAACTTGCGGATTCCGGTAACCTAGGGGATCTATGCATACGGGTTGATTGCACGTTTTCATACCACATTCTCCGATAGAAATCTTGGGGTGCTCCTTGAAGTTCTTTGTGTTGGATTGAATATGATAGATCTGAAATTGTTTGATGTATGTCGCATAATTTACCCACGGATACTTGGGGTGACATTGGAGTATCTAGGTGACATTAGGGTTGATTGATATGTATCATTGGTGTTATTCTAGTAGGAACTCTAGGGCTGTTTGTGACACTTATAGGAATAGCCGAATAGATTGATCGGAAATAATAACTTTGAGGTGGTTCTACTACCTACACCAATTTCATCTTATTGTTCTCCGCTAGATAGGAACTTTGGAGTGATTCTTTGTTGCACGTTGAGGGATGATCATATGATTCAACTATGTTAGCATTGTTGGGAGATTGCACTATTGAAATTATGAACCCTAGGCCTTATTTCCAAGCATTTATACACCGTTTTGCTCGCTGTTTTACACTTGCTACCTTGCTGTTTTTATATTTTCAGATTACAAAAACCTATATCTATGATCCATATTGCACTCGTATCACCATCTCTTCGCCGAACTAGTGCACCTAAACAATTTGCCATTGTATTGGGTGTGTTGGGGACACAAGAGATTTCTTGTAATTTATTGCAGTTTTTTTCGAGAGAGACCATCTTCATCCTACACCTCCCACGGATTGATAAACCTTAGGTCATCCACTTGAGAGAAAATTGCTACTGTCCTACAAAACTCTGCGTTTGGAGGCCCAACACGAGTCTACCAGAATAAAGTTGCGTAGTAGACATCAGTATCTCAAATACTTTTCATGAATAATCTGAACATAAACCCACAATTCATCGGATCCCAACAAACACACCGCACAATAGGATTACATCGTATAGATCAAAGCGAAGATGCGACGATCATTGTATTGAAGATCATAAGAGAGAGAGATTGCCATCTAGGTACTAGCTATGGACCCGTAAGTCTGTCGTGAACTACTCACACATCATCATGAGGGCAGCAAGGTTGATGAAAAGGCCCTCCGTGATCGATCCCCCCTCCGGGAGGGTGCCAGAACGGAGGTCCAGATGGCCTCACGATGGAACAGAGACTTGCGGCGGCGGAAAAAGGGTTTCGGGACTGCCTCCTGGGTTTTTGCAATATTAGAGAATTTATAGGCCTAAGATGGACGTTGGGAGAGCCACGAGGGGGCCACCACATATCAGGGCGCGCCCTGATGTGTGGTGGGGCCCTCGTGTGCCTCCTGAGCTCCTTCCAAAGCTTCTCGGTCTTGTTTTGGTCCAGAAAAAATCATCAAAAAGTTTCGTGGCAAGTGTACTTCGTTTGGTACTGTAAACCTGAAAAGGCAAAACATACAGAAAACAACAACTGGCACTAGGCACTGGGTCAATAGGTTAGTGCTCAAAAATATTATAAATTGGTAAATAAAGACCCAAAAAGTATCCTATAATGATAATATATCAGAATGGAACTATCCAAAATTATAGATACGTTGGAGACGTATCACTTCCCGAGCATCCCGAGCCTCCTGAGGTTCCCGAGACTCCTGGGCCCATGCCTCCTAAGGACCCTTCAAAGCCTCGCGAGGCCGCAACAGAGCCTACAGAGGCACCCCCTCAACAGATCCCCGAAGATCCACCCGATGAGCTTCCCGAAGCCCAAGCTGCGGTCACTATAACCACACACCTCGTCGAGCATCCTAACTACTTTGTGAGCACGGTGCTACGAGATGCGCGCGAGCGATACCCCATGCAGCAGAAGTTACTCTTCACGCTCCTCATCGCCTCCAAGAAGTTCCAACACTACTTCCAAGGGCATCCGTCAAGGTGATCACGTCATACCCGTTGGAGCAAGTGCTTCCCAACCCCAACGCTACGGGCCGCGTCGCGGAATGGAATATGGAATTGCAACCCTTCGAGCTGGAGTTCCTCACTACAAGGTCGATCAAGGCTGCGGCTCTAGCTGACTTCATGGTGGAATGGTCAGACCCACACCAAGATGAGTATCGCGAAGCTGAGTCCCTCCTGCCTGGGAAGGATGCCCATGATGGTTGGACGATTCACTTAAAATGAGCGTTCTCCTGGCAGGGCGCGGGGGCTGGCGTGATGCTCACCTCGCCTACAGGGGACAAGCTGTACTATGCAGTGCAACTCTGCTTCAAGCACGACAACAAGGTCTCCAACAACATTGCTGAATACGAGGGCCTCATTGCTGGACACAAGGCCGCCATCGAGCTCGGCGTCAAGTGGGTGCTCATCAAGGGCGACTCGCAACTTCTCGTCAACTTCTCTAACAAGATCTACAAACCCAAAGGATGAGCACATGGTCGCCTACCTCGAGGAGGTGCGCAAGCTCGAGAAGCACTTCCTGGGCATGGAACTTCTACACATCCCCCGTAGCTGCAACCAAGAAGCCAATGATATCGCTAAGAAAGCATCGCTCCGCGAGCCTCAAGACCCGGGCATCTTCAAAGAGCGGCTCCCGAAGCCATCTACCACCCCACCAGCCGTCAGCACCATGGCACCTCAAGAGGAGCTACCTCCCGCGCCTTCGACAGGCGCACCCAACTACGGCCCACCCCCAGGCACTTGCCTGCTGCCAGTACTCGAGCCTCGGGAGGAGAACTGGGCCACAATGTTCAGGATCTACTTGGAGAACGACACTCTCCCAGTAGACGAGGCCGAGGCTGAGCACTTGGCCCACCAAGCCGCATCCTATTGCCTCATGGATGGAGATCTCTACAGGAGATGCCCAAACGACATGGCGCTGCGCTGCATTTCTGAGCAGCAAGGTCGCGAACTGCTTGCTAACATCCACGGTGGCGACTGCGGCCATCACTCTTCATGTCGCACCCTTGTGGGCAAGGCTTTCCACAACGGTTTCTATTGGCCTACAACACTTGAAGATGCCACTGAGCTGGTCCGCTCCTGCGAAGCTTGCCAGTTCCATGCAAAGCAGACTCATCAACCAGCACAAGGGCTCCAGGCCACCCCCTCACGTGGCCCTTCGCGGTCTGGGGGCTGGACATCGTGGGTCCCTTCCCGCGCGCAGTTGGAGGCTACCGCTATCTCTATGTTGCCATCGACAAGTTCACCAAGTGGGTGGAAGTGGAGCCTGTTCGATCCATCCCAGCGCAGTCCGGTGTCAAGTTCTTCAAGAGCCTGGTGTGCCACTCTCGATAACCCACAAGTATAGGGGATCACGACAGTCTTCGCGGGTAGTATTTCACCCTAATTTATTGGTTCGACACAAGGGGAGCCAATGAATATTTATTGGCCTTGACAATTCAGTTGTCAATTCAACAGCACCTAGGATATCTCTCTGTAGCAAAGATTTAGTAGCACGGCAAATAGTAGTAGCAAAAGTAACAGTAGTAGTGGCAGCAGCAATTTTGTAGTAGTTGTGACAGTAGCAGTAACAATAGTAACTTAGCAAAATTCAGTATATGTAATGCGTAGGCACATGGTACATCGATGGAGATATTTGGATGACATTGATCATGTAACAGTTACACACTAGGGCGACACAGAACTAGCTCCAGTTCATCAATATAATGTAGGCATGTATTTCGTATATAGTCATACGTGCTTGTGATAAGAACTTGCATGACATCTTTTGTCCTACCCTCCCGTGGCAGTGGGGTCCTATTGGATACTAAGGGATATTAAGGCCTCCTTTTAATAGAGAACCGGAAGAAAGCATTAACACATGGTGAATACATGAACTCCTCAAACTACGACAATCACCGAAAAGAATCCCAATTATTGTCACCTTGGGGTATGCGGATCAAGACACGTAATAGGTGCATACAACTTACAAGATAGGATCCAAATCAATCTTATATTCAGAGATAATATAATATGTTCAGATTTGAAATCATGGCACTCGGGCCCTAGTGACAAGCATTAAGCATAGCAAAGTCGTAGCAACATCAATATCAAAACATAGTGGATACTAGGGATCAAGCCCTATCAAACTTAACTCGATTACATGATCAATCTCATCCAATCCCACTACCGACCAGCAAGCCTACAAAGGAATTACTCACTCCCAGTGGTGAGCATCATAGCGGTGTTGATGGAGAAGGGTTGGTGATTCCCCTCTCCGGAGCCTCAAACGGACTCTAGATCAGCCCTCCCGAGGAAGAACTGGAGGTGGCGGCGGCTCCATCTCGTGAAACGCGATGAAATCTTCTCTCTAATTTTTTTCTCTGAGAATAGGAATTTATAGGACTAGAAATAGGGACGGGAGAGGCACGTGGGCTCCACAAGCCATCAGGGCGCGACCCTAGGGGGGCCACACCCTGTTGGCTTGTGGCCCACAGGTGGCCTCCCTCCGACAGGTCTTCGCTCCATAATTCATTATTATTTCTAGAAAAAATCCACAAAAAGTTTCGTCCAATTCTGAGAACTTTTATTTCTGCACAAAAATAACACCATGGTAGTTCTGCTGAAAACATCATCAGTCCGGGTTAGTTTCATTCAAATCATGCAAATTAGAGGGCAAAACCAGAGCAAAAGTGTTTGGAAAAGTAGATACGTTGGAGACGTATCAACTCCCCCAAGCTTAACTCATTGCTTGTCCTCAAGCAATTCAGTTCATAAAATGAAAGTGATAAAGAAAACTTTTACAAACTCTTTTGTTCTCGTCATTATACACATGCTTAGCTAGTAGGCAAGTTTTCAGCATTAATCATAAGTAAACACAACCATGATAATAATATAGCAATCACAATAACTCATGGCAATACATAACCAACTAGTGAGCAATAATAAAGTATCTCACGTATCAACAATTGATCAAAACATCCATGATATAATATGGTGACATGGTATTTCGCGAGCCCTTTCTAAAACCGCAAAACATAAATGCAGAGACCTCTGAGGTTCAAGCAGCGACTAAACATTATAATTCAGGGTAGAAAAGATCCAGTCATGCTCACATTCAACATTAACTATACTCAATGCATAAGAATGACAATAGTGCTCTCCAGTCTAGTGCTTTTAGTAAGAAGATGATGACTCAAAAATAAGTAACATGAAAGGCCCTTCGCAGAGGGAAGCATTGATTCACAGAGGTGCCAGGGCTCAAGGTTTTAAAATAAGATTGAAGATATAGCTTTGAGCGGTGTGCTTCTACTGTCAATGTCACGATAAAGTTTTTGATATCTTCCATGTTAAACAAATTATTGGCGGTTCCCAAACAGAATTGAAATTTTACTCCCCCTCCACCATGCAAACACCCTCCAGAGCGGGCCGAATCCACGGTTGCTCTCCAAACAATCAACTTTCCAAGGGGAGTTTTATTTATTTATTTTTGTGTTATGCAGGGCTGGGCACCCCAATTACCAGCCTCTCTCGTGCAATGACGAATGAATAAACACTCATCTTGAGAGTAACTCACTTAATATGGAAGATATCGACCGCTCTATCGCTCCATGAGCGGTATGAGTACACAAAGAGGATGTTTATTTGAATGTTTAGAGGTGGCACATGCAAATTTACTTGGAACGGCAGGGTAATACCGCATATAGGTAGGTATGATGGACTCATATGGGACAACTTGGTTTTAGGATTTTGGATGCACAAGCAGTATCTTCGCTTAGTACAGGCGAAGGCTAGCAATTGATTGAGAAGCGACCAGCTAGAGAGCAAAAACATTCATAAGCATGCATTGCGAATAATTAACATTGAATATTAGCATGAGTAGGATATGAGCACTCTGAATTTAAACATCATAAAGGCTGCAGTGTTTTGAATCAACTACATGTTTGCACATGGGCCAAGTCAAGCCGCTCGAATTACTCAGAGGGAAATACCATACTACCATACCACATCATAATCACTTTAATGCATGTTGACGCACAAGATAAATCATTATCTACTCCTAGCTATTTAAGCAAGGCATGAGAAACTATAATATCTAATTGTCATCATAAACATGTTTACCCATGATATACTAAATCAAGATCAACTGAGCTAAACATATTTACAAAAACCGAACACTAGAAGAGTTCATACCAACTTCCCTTGCCACGATCACTTCATCAAATATCATCATTATTGCCTTTTAATTGCACGACCGAATGATGTGATAATAATAATAGTGCAAGAATGCCGTGGACTAAGCTGGAATCTGCAGTGTAGTTTAAGACAAAGGAGAAGACAAGGTAATATTGGCTCTCTGTTAGATAAGCAATAAAACATATGGGAGCCACTCAACATTTTCATCGTGGTCTTCTCCTTTTAACGACTCAACAAAAGGAAAAAGAAGTTCAGAGAAACACGCTGAAATATTTTTGGAGTTTTGTTTTTTCTCGAGCAAGAAAATAAACTAAAGGAAAATAAGAACGAGAAAAATTAGTTACACGGGAAAGCTCCCAACAAGCAAAGGAAATCTTTTTGGGTTTTCTTCATGATAGTGCGAGAAAGGAAACTAAAAAGAAGCGATAAATATTTTTGGGTTTTCAAAGTTTTTCAAACACACAAGAAGAAAGTGAAAAAATAAAACTAACATGGATTTACAATGAAAGAGGATGAACATCGATAATTTATATGAAGTGTGTGAACATGAGTGTAATATCGTTGGGAAATACGTACTCCCCCAAGCTTAGGCGGTTGCCTAGCTTGGTGATCACCATCCGAAGAATCCATCCGGTCCTGGAGGGGCATAGTTGGGATGAGGCGCTTGAGCATCCCACTCCTGAACTGCGGCCTCCGCCTCGGCCAACTCGTTCTGGTAAGAAATTATATCTGATGGCATTATTTGATATCCGTTCCTGGCATGATGATTAAACAAAGAGGGTGCAGGCAAAATAATGATATCGCGAGTAATCTCATTGTATACTAAGTTATAGGATAGGGTCTGCACTGGCTCGGTTTTATCCAGGAACTGGTGTTCTATCATGGATTGAACATCAAGATAAACTTTTGGCTACATTAAAACGCTTTGCCAAGCGCGTGGCATAAATACCACCCTGAATCTTGCCCTTTGTTCAGTTAAGATTTAGGCGGCGCGCAACAATAACTCCTAAGTTGTAAGTGTCATCACCGTAAAGTGCATGGCATAAAATAGCAAGCGTGGGAGCGCTGAGGCCACCACCCTGCTCCATAGCAAATATGCATTTTCCTATAAACAGAGAAAATAGTGCACATACGGGAAATGCAAACAAGTGGCCCTAGCAGCGAATACGCCTCTAGTTTCTCCCACAGTTAAGGTAAGAAGGAAGTCCTCAAACTCCTCAGGCTTAGGTTCACGCATTCCCCCGCCAGAGGGAAGCAGACATATCTCACTAAAATCATGTAGAGGCAATTCATAATTTGTTTCATATAAAGAAAAGCGTACTTTGGGAGCACCAGGCGTGTTTATGAAGAAAAAGTTTTGCACGAACGAATTTGTAAGGATATAATATTGGTCACAATCATCTGTGAGGAAGTTAGCCAGCCCTGCATTTGCAACGAATTGCATGAACTCTTCATAAAAACCTGATTCGTCCTTGAAGGGCGTATATGGCCATTCACATGGCCTAACCTCCGTGTTACGAATAGGGTTGATGTCTTGGTCCTGGGTTCTCTGAGCAGTTCCCTTGGGGCTCCGACTTGAGGATCCCCTCCTTAAGAGATTCATTTTCTTCAAAGCACAAATTTCTGAAATTTTTGAGCCACAAATTTATATCAATAAAACTTCGCAAGATTGATAGCAACTACTCATATAGGTACCTAGAGGCCATATCAAGCATTCATACTACTTGGAACTCAAAGAATCAAACATGCAAGCACATTTTATGTAGCACCAAGTGCAGCAAAATATGCAAAATATAAACCACTAAAGCAAAAACTAATAGGAGGAATGCGGGAGTCACATACCAAGGAATGATTCCTCAAAACAGTTTCGGAAACGAAGTTCCGAGCAAAGAGATCGAAAATCTCAGGTTTGAGAGCTAGAACACGAGAGAGAGAGAGAGAGAGAGAGAGAGAGAGAGAGAGTGGTAGGAAATTTTTGCTGGAGGTAAGAGGTAGTGTGGGACGAAGGGATAAGGTAGGGGGCCCTGTGGGCCCCACAAGCTATCAGGGCGCGCCCCCAGGGGGGCCGCGCCCTGTTGGCTTGTGGGCCACAGGTGCAGCTCCCTGCTGTTATTTTTATCCAATTTCTTTAATATATTCTAGAAAAATTCATGTTAAAATTGGTGGCAATCTGAAACTTTTTATTTTCTGACATTTTTCTACGCATGGGAAAACAGAAAAACAGGAAAATCAAACTAATTTATTTTATCTAAACTGAAAATAACAAAGGACAAACTTTTGATACGGAGAGTTGTGATTACTGAATTCATCGATCACATATTTTTCGAAAAGGATTCATTAATAAGGTTGATCAAGTCTTATTAACGACCTTTTCCGATTAACATGCAATCGAAGAATTTTTCGTATATCACTAGGTTACCTCAATGGGGATTTGCATCTCCCCAACCATAAGATAGTAGTATTTCTTTTTGGCAGTAGGTAGAGGTAATTGAAAGCTTCCGATAATAACCATATCATTAAATTCAATAGCATTAATACTGTTAACCAGAATTTGCTTCTTTGGGAAGTGCACGGTATGTTGTTTGCAATTGACATGGAATGTGACCTTGCTTTTGTTGCAATCAATAACAGCCCCTGCAGTATTTAAGAAAGGTCTACCAAGGATGATAGACATATTGTCGTCCTCGGGCATATCAAGAATAACAAAGTCCGTCAAGATAGTAACATTTGCAACCACAATAGGAACATCCTCACAAATTCCAATAGGTAAAGCGGTGGATTTATCAACCATTTGCAAAGATATCTCAGTAGGTGTAAGATTACTCAATTCAAGTCTTTTATATAAAGAGAAAGGCATGACACTAACACCAGCTCCTAAATCACATAAAGCAGTTTTAACATAATTATTTTTAATGGAGCAAGGTATCGTGGGAATGCCAGGATCTCCTAGTTTCTTAGGCATCCCACCATCAAAAGAATAATTAGCAAGCATAGTTGCAATTTTAGTTTCAGGTATTTGTCTTTTGTTGGTAATAATATCTTTCATATACTTAGCATACGGAGGCATCTTCAGAATATCAGTCAAACGAGTGTGCATAGTGACATGTCTAATCATTTCAGCAAAGCGCTCAAAATCTTCCTTGTCCTTACTCTTGGAATACTTACGAGGGAATGACATGGGTTTTTGAACACATGGATCTCTTTCCCTTCCATGTTTTCTAGCAACAAAGTCTCTCTTATCATAGCGTTTATTTTTAGGATGTGGGTTATCAAGATTTTCAACAGGTTCTATTTCCACATGATTGTCAGTTTCCTTGTTATTATCAGGTTGAGCGTCCTCGTGAGCATCATTATTGTCATCATCATTATCACTATGTGAATGCTCACTACCAGATTGTGTCTCAGCATCAGAAATGGAAACATCATTATGTTTCTCAGTGGGTATTTCTTTAATAGGTTCACTAGAGGCATGCAAGTTCCTATCATTTTTCTTCTTCCTTTTCTTATTAGAGGAACTAGGTGCATCAACATTAATTCTCTGAGAATCTTGTTCTACCCTTTTAGGATGTCCTTCTGGGTAGAGAGGTTCTTGGGTCATACGACCTCCTCTAGTCATTACTCTAACTACATGATCATTTTCATTATTCATTTCAGCAAGCAAATCATTTTGTGACTTAGCAACTTGGTCTAGTTGAGTGTGAACCATAGAAGCATGTTTACCTAGACCTTTTACATCATTAGCAATTCTAAACATCAAGTCGCTCAAGCGGTCTATCATCATAGCATTACGTCTCAGTTGATCCTTAACATAGTGATTAAAGTGCTCTTGCTTAACAACATAATTGTCAAATTCATCCATGCATTGTTCATGGGTCTTAGTATAAGGTATATCATTTTCATTAAAGGAACGGAGAGAGTTTACCTCCACTACCTGTGTCGGGTTATCAAGACCATGTATTTCTTCAATAGGTGGTAGCTTCTTGACATCTTCAATTTTAATGCCTTTCTCTTTCATAGATCGTTTTGCTTCTTGCATATCTTCAGGGTTGAGGAATAGAATACCTCTCTTCTTTTGAATAGGTTCCGGAGGTGGTTCAGGAAGTGTCCAATCATCCGCATTTTGCAATATGTTATTCAATAATTCTTCAGCTTGATCGACAGTTCTTTCCCTGAAAACACAACCAACACAACTATCTAGGAAGTCCCTAGAAGCATCGGTTAATCCATTATAAAAGATATTGAGAAGTTCATTCTTCTTAAGAGAACAATCAGGCAAAGCTCTAAGTAATCGGATAAGCCTCCCCCAAGCTTGAGGGAGATTCTCTTCTTCAATTTGAGCAAAGTTAAATATTTCCTGCAAGGCAGCTTGTTTCTTATGAGTAGGAAAATATTTTTCAGAAAAGTAACGAAGCATATCTTGAGGACTACGCATACAACCAGGTGCAAGAGAAAGAAACCAATCCTTAGCCTCGCCTTTCAGTGAGAAAGGAAAAAGTTTAAGTATGTAGTAGTAGCGTATCTTTTCATCATTGGTAAACAAAGCAGCAATATCATTTAGTTTCATAAGGTGTTCGACAACAGTTTCATTTTCATAACCATGGAAAGGATCAGACTCAACTATAGGAATAAGCTCAGGATCAACAGAGAATTCATAATCTTTATCAGTAACAAATATAGGAGATGTGGCAAATTTAGGATCATATTTCATTTTCTCCCTCATAGATTTTTCTTTAAGTTTGCATTACCGTTTCTTCAAGTCCTCTCTACTTTCACAAGCAAGGAAATCCTTAGCTATTTCCTTATCCATAACATAACCATCAGGTACATGAGGCAATTCATATCTATTAGGAGAGCGAGGTGTAATAGGTGATTCAAAGTCCTCATCAGTTTCAACATTTTCAAGTTCTCTAGCTTTAGCAAGATGAGCATCACGTAATTCATTCAGAGGCACAGTTTCAGTTTCAGCATGAGTACCAATAGTATCACCATTAATTTCAGAGGTAGCATCATCAAGTTCATGTGACATATCAGGACGAGCAACAGATGATGGTGTAGCAAGCTGGTTCAAAACAGTAGGTGAATCTAAAGCAGAGCTAGATGGCAATTCCTTAAATCCTCTCGTGCGAGAGGGGACGATCTTAGTTCGATTATCTTTTAGATTCTTCATAGTGACAATTGGATATCCTTAAGTTAACACAATAAATAGAGCTATGCTCCCCGGCAACGGCGCCAGAAAAAGGTCTTGATAACCCACAAGTATAGGGGATCGCGACAGTCTTTGCGGGTAGTATTTCACCCTAATTTATTGGCCTTGAAAATTGAGTTTTCAATTAAACCGCACCTGGGATATCTCTCTGCAGCAAAGATTTAGTAGCACGACAAACAGTAGTAGCATAAGTAACAGTAGTAGTGGTAGCAACAATTTTGTAGCAGTTGTGACAGTAGCAATAACAATAGTAACTTAGCAAGATTCAGTATATGTAACGTGTAGGCACATGGTACAACGATGGAGATATTTGGATGACATTGGTCATGTAACAGTTACACACTAGGGCGACACGGAACTAGCTCCAATTCATCAATATAATGTAGGCATGTATTCCGCATATAGTCATATGTGCTTGCGATAAGAACTTGCATGACATCTTTTGTCCTACCCTCCCGTGGCAGCGGGGTCCTATTGCATACTAAGGGATATTAAGGCCTCCTTTTAATAGAGAACCGGAAGAAAGCATTAACACATGGTGAATACATGAACTCCTCAAACTACGGCAATCACCAGTAAGAATCCCAATTATTGTCACCTTGGGGTATGCGGATCAAGACACGTAATAGGTGCATACAACTTGCAAGATAGGATCCAAATCAATCTTATATTCAGAGATAATATAATATGTTCAGATCTGAAATCATGGCACTCGGGTCCTAGTGACAAGCATTAAGCATAGAAAAGTCATAGCAACATCAATCTCAAAACATAGTGGATACTAGGGATCAATCCCTATCAAACTTAACTCGATTACATGATCAATCTCATCCAATCCCACTACCGACCAGGAAGCCTACAAAGGAATTACTCACTCCCGATGGTGAGCATCATAGCGGTGTTGATGGAGAAGGGTTGGTGATGACGACGACGACGATTTCGCCTCTCCGGAGCCCCAAACGGACTCCAGATCAGCCCTCCCGAGGAAGAACTGGAGGTGGTGGCGGCTCCGTCTCGTGAAACGCGATGAAATCTTCTCTTCGATTTTTTCTCCGAGAATAGGAATTTATAGGATTGGAAATAGGGTCGGGAGAGCCACGTGGACTCCACAAGCCATCAGGACACGACCCTAGGGGGCCACGCCCTGTTGGCTTGTGGCCCACAGGTGGCCTCCCTCCGACAGGTCTTCGCTCCATAATTCATTATTATTTCTAGAAAAACTTCACAAAAAGTTTCGTCCAATTCCGAGAACTTTTATTTCTACACAAAAATAACACCAAGGTAGTTCTGCTGAAAACTGCGTCAGTCCGGGTTAGTTTCATTCAAATTAGAGGGCAAAACTAGAGCAAAAGTGTTTGGAAAAGTAGATACGTTGGAGACGTATCAGCCACTTTGGTGTCCCCAACCGTATCATGACCGACAACAACTCACAATTCACCAGTGGCCTCTTTAGGTCCTACTGCGACAAGCTCGGTATGCAGATCTGCTACACCTTCGTGGCGCACCCGTGGAGCAACGGCCAAGCCAAGCATGCAAACGCTGAGGTCCTCAAGGGCATCAAGACAAGAAGCTTCAGCAAGACACTCCCCGCGTGCGGCAAATGCTGGCTCAACCAACTCCCATCCGTGCTATGGTCAATACGCACAATAGTGACCAAGCCTACCGGCCAAACTCCCTTGTTCCTCGTCTATGGGGCAGAAGCGGTCCTTCCCACTGAGCTCAAGCATGCTTCCCCTCGGGTCCTGGCCTTCAACGAATACAACCAGGCCAGCCTGCAGGAAGCTGATATGCTCCTCCTCGAGGAAGCACGTTGCCAAGCTGCCTTTCGCGCAACTCGGTATCAGCAGGCATTGCGTCGCTACCACAACCACAACAAACGCCCTCGCACCCTTGAAGGTGGCAACCTTGTCCTGCGATGGATCCTCTCCAAAGAAGAGCTCCACAAGCTCTCGCCCATGAGGGAAGGCCCGTACAGGGTCGTCCACATTTTTTGGCCTGGCGCAGCATGGGTGGAGACGGAGGTGGGTGTTCCGGTACAACACCTCAGCAAGTTCTATCCATGAACTCACAGAGTATAGATCGACTGGGGGTTGTACATGCCCCCGGGACTCTCTACATGTGTCGCCACGAGGCTGCAGGAGCTCCCCGCCCACGATCAAGTGGGGCCCCATGCTCAGTCATGGCGAATTTTTGACATGAGGGCGCTTTTCAGCTGCATCATCCTCAGGCTGACCCGTGTGTGTCACGTCAGCGTTTTTGTCATCTTTTGAGGGGCGCCTTTCGGCCATAGCCTCAAGATGACCCGCGTCCAGCACGACAGCACTGTCTCTTTTTGGCTGTGTAATGAACCTTTCCATGCAGTAGTAAAGCTTATGTTTCTTCAAGTATAGTGTCTATTTGGTAAGCATTGTCTTCTGGCTCCGGGAGCCATTCGCGCTCGCGATTTCCCTCATGCGTTTCACATGAGCGGGGGCTGGAAACGGTGCATGTTGATACGTCTCCAACGTATCTATAATTTTTGATTGTTCCATGCTGATATATTATCATTCTAGGATACTTTTTGGGTCTTTATTTACCAATTTATAATATTTTTGAGCACTAACCTATTGACCCAGTGCCCAGTACCAGTTCCTGTTTTCTGCATGTTTTTCACTTTTCAGGTTTACAGTACCAAACGAAGTCCAATTGCCACGAAACTTTTTGATGATTTTTATGGACCAAAAGAAGACCCGAAAGCTTCGGGAGGAGGCCGTAAGCCGCACGAGGGCACCAGCACGCAATAGAGCGCGCCCTGGGAGGGGCTGACGTGTGCTGGCCCCCTCGTGGCTCTCCCGACGCCCCTCTCTGGCCTACAAATTCTCTAATATTGCAAAAACCCTAGAGGCAGTCCCAAAACCCTTTTTACACTGCCGCAAGTCTCTGTTCCGTCTAGAGGCCATCTGGAGCTCTATTCCGGCACCCTACAGGAGGGGGGGATCGATCACGGAGGGCCTCTTCATCAACCTTGCTGCCCTCATGATGATGCATGAGTAGTTCACCACAGACCTACATGTCCATAGCTAGTACCTAGATGGCAATCTCTCTATCTCTTGATCTTCAATAGAATGATCATCGCATCTTCGCTTCGATCTAATCGATGTAATCCTATTGTGCGGTGTGTTTGTTGGGATCCGATGAATTGTGGGTTTATGTTCAGATTATTCATGAAAAGTATTTTAGTCACCTCTGAATATTTAGATTCTCATTTGCATGATCATTATTGCTTCGTAATTCTCTCCGATCTATCGATGTGCTTTGGCCAAGTAGATTAATCTATCTTCAGTGAGAGAGGTGCGTTGTGGTAGGTTCAACTGTTGGAAATATGCCCTAGAGGCAATAATAAATTGGTTATTATTATATTTCCTTGTTCATGATAATTGTTTATTATCCATGCTATAATTGTATTGATTGGAAACTCAAATACATGTGTGGGTACATAGACAACATTGTGTCCCTAGTATGCCTCTAGTTAACTAGCTCGTTGATCAAAGATGGTCAAGGTTTCCTGGCCATAGACATGAGATGTCATTTGATAATGGGATCACATCATTAGGAGAATGATGTGATGGACAAGACCCAAACTATGAACGTAGCATATGATCGTGTCAGTTTATTGCTATTGTTTTCTGCATGACAAGTATCTGTTCCTATGACCATGAGATCATGCAACTCACTGACACCGGAGGAATACCTTGTGTGTATCAAACATCACAACGTAACTGGGTGACTATAAAGATGCTCGACAGGTATCTCCGAGGGTGTCTGTTGAGTGGGCATGGATCAAGACTGGGATTTGTTACTCCGTGTGACGGAGAGGTATCTCGGGGCCCACTTGGTAATACAACATCACAACAAGCCTTGCAAGCAATGTGACTAAAGTGTTAGCCACGGGATCTTGTATTACGGAACGAGTAAAGAGACTTGCCGGTAACGAGATTGAACTAGGTATAGAGATACCGACGATCGAATCTCGGGCAAGTAACATACCGAAGAACAAAGGGAACAGCGTACGGGATTAACTGAATCCTTGACATAGAGGTTCAACTAATAAAGATCTTCGTAGAATATGTAGGAGCCAATATGGGCATCCATGTCCCGCTATTGGTTATTGACCGTAGAGGTGTCTCGGTCATGTCTACATAGTTCTCGAACCCGCAGGGTCTACACACGTAACGTTTGGTGACGATATAAGTATAGTTGAGTTGTTATGTTGGTGACCGAAGGTTGTTCGGAGTCCCGGATGAGATCCCAGACATGATGAGGAGCTCCGGAATAGTCCGGAGGTAAAGATTGATATATGGGATAATAGTGTTTGGTCTCCGGAAGGGTTCCAGAATTCACAGGAAGGGGTTTCGGATGTTTCCCGAAATGTTCGGGTACGAGAACACTTTATTTGGGCCAAGGGGTAAAGCCCATGAGGCTTTAAGGAAGGTGCAAAAGGAGTTTTGCGGAGGCAGGGGCCAGCCGCCAGGAACCCTGGCGTCTGGGGCCAGACGCCGAGGACCCTGGCGTCTGGTCCTGGAGTCCGAGGAGGACTCTTGCCTTGCGGGCCAAACCGACTTTGAGGAGGCTCTTTCTCCAAGTTTCGACCCCAGGGCTCAACATATAAATAGAGGGGCAGGGCTAGCACCCGGAACACATCAAGAATTCCCAAGCCGTGTGCCGGCAACCCCGCCCCTCTAGTTCATCCTCCGTCATAGTTTCCGTAGTGCTTGGCGAAGCCCTGCGGAGATTGTTCTTCACCACCACCGTCACCACGCCATCGTGCTGCCGGAACTCATCTACTACTTCACCATCGCTCGCTGGATCAAGGAGGTGAAGGCGTCATCAAGCTGTACGTGTGTTGAACTCGGAGGTGCCGTCCGTTCGGTGCTAGATCGGAAGGACCATGATCAGGATCGCGAGACGGTTCGTGATTTGATCGTGGGACGGATCATGATGGGATCGCGGGACGGATCGTGATTGGATCGCGAGACGGATCGTGATAGGATCGCGGGACGCTCGGCGATTTGGATCGCGAAGACGTTCGACTACATCAACCGCGTTTCTTAACGCTTCCGCTTAGCGATCTACAAGGGTATGTAGATTCACTCTCCCTCTCGTAGATGCTCATCACCATGGATAGATCTTGTGTGTGCGTAGGAAAATTTTTGTTTCCCATGCAACGTTCCCCATTAGTGGTATCAGAGCTAGGTCTATGTGTAGATGAGATCTCGAGTAGAACACAAAGGAGTTTGTGGGCGTTGATATTCGGATTGCTTCCTCCCTTGGTCTTTTCTTGTTTCGGCGGTATTGTGGGATGAAGCGGCCCGGACCAACATTACTCGTACGCTTACGAGAGACCGGTTCCATCAACTGACATGTAAGTTCGTTGCATAAAGATGGCTGGCGGGTGTCTGTTTCTCCCACTTTAGTCGGATCGGATTTGACAAAGGCGGTCCTTGAGAAGGTTGAATAGCAATTTTTGTACCACCGTTGTGGTTTTGGCGTAGGTAAGAATTGTTCTTGCTAGATACCCGTAGCAGCCACATAAAACTTGCAACAACAATTAGAGGACGTCTAACTTGTTTTTGCAGGGTATGTTGTGATGTGATATGGCCAATTACATGATGAGATATATGTGATGTATGAGATGATCATGTATTGTATAGAATATCACGACTTGCATGTCGATGAGTACAGCAACCGGCAGGAGCCATAGGGTTGTCTTTAAGTATTATCATTGTTTTTGCTTTACTTTATCGCTATGAGTTAGCAATAGTCGTGGAAGCAACAGTCGGCGCGACAACCTCATGGCGACACATTGATGGAGATCAAGATGATGGAGATCATGGAGTTATGCCGGTGACGATGGAGATCATGCCGGTGCTTTGAAGATGGAGATCAAAAGCACAAGTTCATGGCCATATCATGTCACTTATGATTTGCATGTGATGTTAATCCTTTTATGCATCTTATTTTGCTTAGGACGACGGTAGCATTATAAGGTGATCCCTCACTTAAATTTCAAGATAAATTGTGTTCTCCCCGAGTGTGCACCGTTGCGAAAGTTCGTCGTTTTGAGACACCATGTGATGATCGGGTGTGATAGACTCTACATTCGCAGACAACGGCTGCAAGCCAGTGTTGCACGTGCGGAACACTCGGATTGAACTTGACGAGCCTAGCATGTACAGACATGGCCTCGGAACACAAGAGACCGAAAGGTCAAACATGAGTCATATAGTAGATATGATCAACATGAAGATGTTCACCATTGAAACCACCTCAACTCACGTGATGATCGGACTTGAGTTGGTGGATTTGGATCATGTGACACTCGAATGACCGGAGGGATGTCAATTTGAGTGGGAGATTTTAAGTAATATGATTAACTAAACTCATTATCATGAACATAGTCAAAATGTCTTTGCAAATTATGTTGTAGATTACTAGCTCGCGCTGTAGCTCCCTTGTATTTATATATGTTCCTAGAGAAATAGAGTTGAAAGATGATGGTAGCAATAATGCGGACTGGGTCCGTGATCTGAGGATTGTCCTCATTGCTGCACAGAAGGCTTATGTCCTTAATGCACCGCTCGGTGCGCCACCCCCTCAAGCGTCGTCTGTAGATGTTGTGAACATCTGACAGGCACGTTCTGATGACTACTTGATAGTTCAGTGCGTCATGCATTACGGCTTAGAATTGAGGCTCCAAAACGTTTTGAACGTCACGGAACATATGAGATGTTCTAAGAGCTGAAATTGGGATCTCAGGCTTGTGCCCGTGTTGAGAGGTATGAGACCTCCACGAAGATTCTTTGCCTGCAAGATGAAGGAGAATAGCTCAATCGGTGAACTTGTGCTCAGATTGTCTAGGTGCTACAATCGCTTGAATCGAGTGGGAGTTGATCTTCCAGATAAGATAGTGATTGATATAGTTCTCCAAGTCACTGTCACTAAGCTACTAGAGCTTCGTGATGAACTATATAATGCCAGGGATGGAAATAATGATCCCCGAGCTATTCGCGATGTTTGACACTGCGAAGGTAGAAATCAAGAAGGAGCATCAAGTGTTGATGGTTAGTAAAACCACTAGTTTCGAGAAGGGCAAGGGCAAGGAGGGATACTTCATGGATGGCAAGCCAGTTCCTGCTCCAATAAAGAAACCCAAGGTTGAACCCAAACCCGAGACTGAGTGCTTCTATTATGAGGAGAACGGTCGCTGAAGCGGAACTGCCCTAGATACTTGGTAGATAAGAAGGATGGCAACGTCGACAGAAGTATATTTGATATACGTGTTATTGATGTGTACCTTACTAGTACTCCTAGTAGCACCTGGGTATTAGATACCGGTTCGGTTGATAAATGTTAGTAACTCGAAATAAAAGCTACGGAATAAACGGAGGCTAGCTAAGGGTGAGGTGACGATGAGTGTTGGAAGTGTTTCCAAGGTTGATGTGATCACCATCGCACGCTCTCTCTACCTTCGGGATTAGTGATAAACCTAAATAAATGTTATTTGGTGTTTGCGTTGAGCATGAACGTGATTAGATCATGTTTATTGCAATACGGTTATTCATTTAAGTTAGAGAATAATGGTTATTCTGTTTACATGAATAATACCTTCAATGGTCATGCACCCAATGAGAATGGTTTATTGAATCTTGATCGTAGTGATACACATGTTCATAATATTGATGCCAAAAGATACAAAGTTAATAATGATAGTACCACATACTTGTGGCACTGCCGCTAAACGTCATATTGGTGTAAAACGCATGAAGAAATTCCATGCTGATGGATCTTTGGACTCATTCGATTTTGAATCGGTTGAGACATGCGGACCATGCCTCATGGGCAAGATGACTAAGACCTCGTTTTCCGGTATGATGGAGCGGGCAAGTAACTTATTGGAAATAATACATGTTGATGTATTCGGTCCAATGAGTGTTGTAGCGTGCGGTGGATATCGTTATTTTCCTACCTTCACTGATGATTTGAGTAGATATGGGGATATTTACTTAATGAAACACAAGTCTGTAACGTTTGAAAAGTTCAAACAAAATTAGAGTGAAGTTTGAGATCATCGTGACAAGAAGATAAAATGTCTACGATATGATCGTGGAGGTGAATATCTGAGTTATGAGTTTGGTATACAACTTAAGACAATGTGGAAGTTGTTTCACAACTCACGCCACCTGGAACACCATAGTGTGATGGTGTGTCCGAACGTCGTAGTCGTGCTCTATTGGATATGGTGCGAACTATGATGTCTCTTATCGATTTGCCACTATCGTTTTGGGGTTATGCATTAGAGACAACTACATTCACTTTAAAAGGGGCACCATCTAAGTCCGTTGAGATGACACCGTATGAATTTTGGTTTGGAGGAAACCTAAGCTGTCATTTCTTAATGTTTGGGGCTGTAACGCTTATGTGAAAAAGGGTTTTCACCTAATGAGCTCGAACCCAAAGCGTACAAATGCATCTTCATAGAATACCCTAACGTAACAGTTGGGTAAACCTTCTATCTTAGATCCAAGCACAAAGTGTTTGTTGCTAAAACGGGTCTTTTCTCGAGAAAGAGTTTCTTTCGAAAGAATTGAGTGGGAGGAAGATAGAACTTGATGAGTTTGTTGAACCTTTGTTTCAACCAGAGAGTAGCGCAGCGCAGAAAGTTGTTCCTGTGGAGCCTACGTTAGTTGAAGAGGAAGTTAATGATGATGATCATGAAGCTTCGGATCAAGTTACTATCTAACCTCGTAGGTCGACAAGGACGCGTACTGCTCCTGAGTGGTACGGCAACCCTATCTTAGAGGTCATGTTGTTGGACAACGATGAACCTACGAGCTATGGAGAAGCGATGATGGGCCTGGATTCTGGGAAATGGTTAGAGGCCATGAAATCCGAGATGGGATCCATGTATGAAAACAAATTATGGGCTTTGGAAGTATTACCTGAAGGGCGAAAGGCCATTCAGAACAAATGGATCTTTAAAAGGAAGACGGACGCGGACGGTAATGTCACCGTCTATAAAGCTCGACTTGTGGCAAAGGGTTTTTCACAAGTTCAAGGAGTTGACTACGATGGGACTTTCTCACCCGTAGCGATGCTAAAGTCTGTTGGAATTATGTTAGCAGTTGCTGCATTTTTTTATTATGAAATCTGGCAGATGGATGTCAAAACATCGTTTCCTTAACGGTATCCGTGAGGAAAGGTTGTATGTGATACAACCGGAAGGTTTTGTCAGTCCTAAGGATGCTAAAATGTATGCAAACTCCAGCGATCCTTCTATGGACTGGAGCAAGCATCTCGGAGTTGGAATATACGCTTTGATGAGGTGATCAAAGTTTTTTAGTCTATACAAAGTGAGTGGGAGCACTATAGAATTTCTGATAAGTATATGTGGATGACATATTGTTGATCAGAAATGATGTAGAATTTCTGGAAAGCATAAAGGGTTGTTTGAAAGGAGTTTTTCAAAGAAAAACCTAGAATGAAGCTACTTAAATATTGGGCATCAGGATCTATAGAGATAGATCAAGACGTCTGATAATACTTTCAATGAGTACATACCTTGACAAGATTTTGAAAGAGTTCAAAATGGATCAGTCAAAGAAAGAGTTCTTGCCTGATTTGTAAGGTGTGGAGTTGAGTGAGACTCAAAGCTCGACCACGGCAGAAGAAAGAGAAAGGACGAAGGTCGTCCCCTATGCCTTATCGATAGGCTCTGTATAGTATGCCATGCTGTGTACCGCACCTGGTGTGTGCCTTGCCATGATTCTGTCAAGGGGTACAAGAGTGATCCAGGAGTGGACCACTGGACAACGGTCAAAATTATCCTTAGTAACTAGAGGACTAAGGAAATGTTTCTCGATTATGGAGGTGATAAAGAGTTCGTCGTAAAGGGTTACGTCGATGCAAGCTTTGACACCTATCCGGATGACTCTGAGTAGCAATCCGGATACATATAGTGGAGCAGCCATTTGGAATAGCTCCAAGTGGAGCGTGGTAGCATCTGCAGTACGACATATAGATTTGCAAAGAACACACGAATCTGAATGTTGTAGACCGTTGACTAAAGACCTCTGTCACATGCAAAGCATGATCGAACCCCAAAACTCATTGGGTGTTAAATTCATAACAATGTAAATCACATGGTGATGTGAACTAGATTATTGACTCTAGTGCAAATGTTCAACTATTGGAAATATGCCCTAGAGGCAATAATAAATTGGTTATTATTATATTTCCTTGTTCATGATAATCGTTTATTATCCATGCTATAATTGTATTGATTGGAAACTCAAATACATGTGTGGGTACATAGACAACATTGTGTCCCTAGTATGCCTCTAGTTAACTAGCTCGCTGATCAAAGATGGTCAAGGTTTCCTGACCATAGACATGAGATGTCATTTGATAACGGGATCACATCATTAGGAGAATGATGTGATGGACAAGACCCAAACTATGAACGTAGCATATGATCGTGTCAGTTTATTGCTATTGTTTTCTGCATGTCAAGTATCTGTTCCTATGACCATGAGATAATGCAACTCACTGACACCGGAGGAATACCTTGTGTGTATCAAACGTCACAACGTAACTGGGTGACTATAAAGCTGATCTATAGGTATCTCCGAGGGTGTCTGTTGAGTGGGCATGGATCAACACTGGGATTTGTTACTCCGTGTGACGGAGAGGTATCTCGGGGCCTACTCGGTAATACAACATCACAACAAGCCTTGCAAGCAATGTGACTAAAGTGTTAGCCACGGGATCTTGTATTACGGAACGAGTAAAGAGACTTGCCGGTAACAAGGTTGAACTAGGTATAGAGAGATACCGACGATCGAATCTCGAGCAAGTAACATACCGAAGAACAAAGGGAACAGCGTACGGGATTAACTGAATCCTTGACATAGAGGTTCAACCGATAAAGATCTTCGTAGAATATGTAGGAGCCAATATGGGCATCCAGGTCCCGCTATTGGTTATTGACCGTAGAGGTGTCTCGGTCATGTCTACATAGTTCTCGTACCCGCAGGGTCTACACACTTAACGTTTGGTGACGATATAAGTATAGTTGAGTTGTTATGTTGGTGACCAAAGGTTGTTCGGAGTCCCGGATGAGATCCCGGACATGACGAGGAGCTCCGGAATAGTCCGGAGGTAAAGATTGATATATGGGATAATAGTGTTTGGTCTCCGGAAGGGTTCCGGAATTCACCGGAAGGGGTTTCGGATGTTTCCCGAAATGTTCGGGGTACGAGAACACTTTATTTGGGCCAAGGGGTAAAGCCCACGAGGCTTTAAGGAAGGTGCAAAAGGAGTTTTGCGCAGGCCAGGGGCCAGACGCCAGGAACCCTGGCGTCTGGGGCCAGACGCCGAGGACCCTGGCGTCTGGTCCTGGAGTCCGAGGAGGACTCTTGCCTTGCGGGCCAAACCGACTTTGAGGAGGCTCTTTCTCCAAGTTTCGACCCCAGGGCTCAACATATAAATAGAGGGGCAGGGCTAGCACCCGGAACACATCAAGAATTCCCAAGCCGTGTGCCGGCAACCCCGCCCCTCTAGTTCATCCTCCGTCATAGTTTCCGTAGTGCTTGGCGAAGCCCTGCGGAGATTGTTCTTCACCACCACCGTCACCACGCCGTCGTGCTATCGGAACTCATCTACTACTTCACCATCGCTCGCAGGATCGAGGAGGTGAAGGCGTCATCAAGTTGTACGTGTGTTGAACACGGAGGTGCCATCCGTTCGACGCTAGATCGGAAGGACCATGATCAGGATCGCGAGACGGTTCGTGATTTGATCGCGGGACGGATCATGATGGGATCACGGGACGGATCGTGATTGGATCGGGAGACAGATCGTGATGGGATCGCCGGACGCTCGGCGATTTGGATCGCGAAGACGTTCGACTACATCAACCGCGTTTCTTAACGCTTTCGCTTAGCGATCTACAAGGTTATGTAGATCCACTCCTCCTCTCGTAGATGCTCATCACCATGGATAGATCTTGCGTGTGCGTAGGAAATTTTTTGTTTCCCATGCAACGTTCCCCAACATCAACCTGACGAGTTTCTATATCCTAGTGACAAAGTAGGGGACAAGATACGTCTTTGTGTTGTTGCTACTAAGGATAACACGATGGGGTTTATTCATATTGCTTGAGTTTACTTTGTCTACATCATGTCATCGTTCTCCATGCATTACTCTGTTTTACTTAATACTCTAGATGCATGCTGGATAGCGGTCGATGAGTGGAGTAATAGTAATAGGTGCAGGCAGGAGTCGGCCTATATGTTTATGGACGTGATTCCTATATACACATGATCATTGCCGTGAAAGTCGCATAACTATCGGCTTTTCTATCAATTGCCCAACAGTAATTTATTACCCACCGTATGCTGCCTACATGAGAGATGCCACTAGGGAAAACTATGGCCCTTGGGTCTAATCACTTATATATTTACAAACACTACTATTACCTTGCTGCATTTATTAACCTTTCATTTTATTTTGCAATTTACAATTATCTACAATTATCTACACAACTTATTTTCTTGCAAGTAACGAGATCAAGGGGATTGACAACCCTCTTGCCCGCGTTGGGCGCAAGTTGTTTGCTCTTTTGTGTACAGCCGCTAAAGACGGTTGAGGATTGATATTCCTATTAGTTCGATAAACCTTGGCTTCATAACTGAGGGAAATACTTACCCACTTTGTGCTGCAATTACCCGTTCCTCTTCAAGGAAAACCCAACGCAGATCACAAGTATCAAGAAGGATTTCTGGCGCCGTTGTCGGGGAATATCATCATCAACTATCAAGTAACTTCACACAAAATTTCATTCACTTGTTTATCTTTTTATTTGCTGTTATATTTATTTTGTTTCATAAAAAAAATTATCTTTGCTTGTTACTAGTTTACTTCTTTGCTTGCTAGTTTACTTGTCTTGCTTGTTACTTTGCTTGTTCGGTCACCATGTCTAAAGATACTACTAAGTTGTGTCACTTCTCAAATACTAATAATAATGATTTTATTAGTACACCTATAACACCCGCCACTAGTGCGGAGGTTTTTGATATTAATGCTCCATTGCTAAATCTTGTCATGAAAGATCAATTTTCGGGAAGTCCTAATGAGGATCCCGCGTGACATCTTAATACCTTCGTTGAATTATGTGATATGCAAAAGAAAAAAGATATGGATAATGATATTGTGAAATTAAAATTATTTCCTTTTTTCACTAAGAGATAAAGCTAAGGCTTGGTTTCATCTTTACCTCGTAATAGTATTGGAACATGGGATAGGTGTAAAGATGCTTTCATTGCCAAGTATTTTCCTCCTGCTAAAATCATCTCCCTTAGAAATCAAATAATGAATTTTAAACAGTAAGATCAAGAGCATGTTGCACAAGCTTGGGAGAGAATGAAATTGATGATAAGAAATTGTCCTACTCATGGCTTAAATTTGTGGATGATTATCCAAAACTTCTATGCTAGACTAAACTTTGTGTCTAGAAATCTTCTAGATTCTGCTGCAGGTGATACCTTTATGGATGTGACCTTAGGAGAGGCCACCAAACTTTTGGACAACATTATGACAAATTATTCCCAATGGCATACCGAAAGAGCTCCAACCGGTAAGAAGGTAAATTCTGTTGAAGAAATTACTACTTTGAGTGAAAAAGTGGATGCTCTTATGAATATGGTTGCTAGTAAGAATGCTCATGTTGATCCCAATGATATGCCCTTGTCTACTTTGATTGAGCAAAATAATGATGCTATTGATGTGAACTTTGTCTCGCGAAATAATTTCAATAACAATGCTTATAGAGGAAACTTCAATTCTAGATCGTATCCCGGTAATTCCTCTAACAACTATGGAAATTCTTATGGTAATTCTGATAAACATCAAGGAATTAATACTTAAATTTGTGATTACAAAACTAAATTGTCTTTACACCCCAGCGGGGCCTTGCAAATGGTGCAGGAGGAAAAGAAAGATAAAAGCCTCAGGCAGATGAGGCGATGTCTTCATCGTCGTCGGGGAGGTCCGCACGAAGGCTGCCGCTCTCCTCGGAAGGTTCGACCTGCATGAACCACTCGACCAGGGAGTCCACGTGCCCGCGCACCTCATTCTTGAGCGAGTTCTAGAGCTTGGTAGGCACTGGCTCCACCACGCGGCCGAGGTCAAAGGCACGATGATGGCGGAGAAGGTTGCTGAAGACGCGCGTCACCGCCTGGTCCAGGAGCTCGCGAGCCTCTCCCTCGATGACGACGTCCTGCCTGGAAACCCCCTGCTCTAGCGCCTCCACCACCTTGGTGAAGAAGTCGAGGTAGCCGCCATCGTAATCTGCAATGGGCAACGCCGGGACGTCCTCCACACATCGGCCGAGTGTCCCGGCAGCGCCCGCAGCGAGCCCCAAGAACAACTTGGAGCGTTGTGTCTGCATCGTCCGCACCTGTGCTGCCTCGTCCTTGGCCTTCTGATGGCCTTAGAGGCTTCACCAACTAGCGCTTGGAGTGGTGCTAGATCCCCTTCAGCGTCCTCCTTGCCCTTCTAGGCAAGTTAGAGGTTCCTATCGGCCTCTTGGAGATGCGCCTTGAACCCGTCGACCTCCTTCTGGAGCTCATCGCGCTTCGTCTGGAAGCAGGCCTCCTACCGCTCCAGCTTGCCGTGGTGGTCCTTCTCCATCCGAGCATCATCTCAGCCTTGATCTTCTCCTCCTTCTTGGTGAGGCGCTCGTTCGCCTTCGTGCGCTCCGCCTCGAAGGCGGCGTGGGCGGCGAACACCTGGCTCTCCAGCGCCTACAGGCGCTCGCGCTTCGCCTCCTGGTTGGAGGTGGTTCTGAGGAGTTCGCGCTCCTGGATCACAAGGTCCCCCTCACGGCCAACGAGGGCCTCCTCCCTCTTATCCAGCTCCTCCTCGTGGGCGGCATAGTGCTGCTCACACGCTGCGGCCACATCCTCGTGCGCCTGGAGCTCCCGCTCCCGCAGGGCAATCTGCTCCTCCACCGTCCGGGCACGGGCCTCCGCCTCCTCGCACCGCTGGACGGCCACGTCCACCTCGCGGATGGTGTTGTCCCAGAGCTCCTTGGCATCATGGGTGGCCTTGTCCCGCTTCTCCCTGGCGACCTCGTCTTGCCGGCGTCCCATATTGACGGCTGTCTGGAGCTTGCGCCACCCGACGGTGAGTCCGAGGCGGTCGGTAGCAAGGCGCGCCTCCTCAGCCTGGAGGTCGGCCTCGAGCGTGTAGAGTGCGGCCCGGGCACTCTGGATGGCCCTCTGCCTAACTAGGGCACTGCCGCTGATCAGCTACAGCACCAGGCACGGGCGTTCGTGAGCGCCGACTACCGAGGCCATGACCCGCGAAGACCCTGCGGGGGTATCCTCCCCTGCAGGCCCCTTGCCCTTGGCAAGGGCCGCTTATCCGGCCGCGCGCTGGGGGCTCGACGTGGCCTCCACCTCGCCCTGCTGCGGTGGCATGCGCAGGGGGCTCGCCACAGCCCCTTGGCGGGCGTCATCCTCCCCGACAGGCATGGAGCCAGCCCAGGGGTTAGCCTTGGTCTCCACATCCATGTTGTAGGTGCCCTCAGCATCGGGCGCCTCCGGAGGAACATCTCCCTCCCCAGCTGGGGGAGGCAGGTCTTCATGCGGGGCGGGAGGCACCTCATGCTCCTCCTCCTCTGTGTTTCGCTCCAACTCGGCCTCCGGCCGGCGGGCGTCTTTTCCAGGCCCCACAGGGCCTGGCGGTGGCACAGGGGCTACCCCAGCAGGCGCTACGGGCGAGGGTGTGATGTCTACTACGCAACTTTATTCTTGTAGACGTTGTTGGGCCTCCAAGTGCAGAGTTTTTTAGGACAACAACAAATTTCCCTCAAGTGGATGACCTAAGGTTTATCAATCCGTGGGAAGTGTAGGATGAAGATGGTCTCTCTCAAGCAACCCTGCAATCAAATACAAGAAATCTCTTGTGTCTCCAACACACCCAATACAATGGAAAATTGTATAGGTGGACTAGTTCGGCGAAGAGATGGTGATACAAGTGCAATATGGATGATAGAAATAGGTTTTTGTAATCTGAAAAATATAAAAACAGCAAGGTAAGAAGTAGTAAAAAGAGAGCAAAACAATATATTAATGCTTGGAAACAAGGCCTAGGGTTCATACTTCACTAGTGCAATATCCCAACAATGCTAACATAGTTGAATCACATGATAATACCTCAACGCGCAACAAAAAATCACTCCAAAGTTCATAAGTAGCGGAGAACATAAGATGAAATTGGTGTAGGTAGTAGAACCACCTCAAAGTTATTCTTTCCGATCAATCTTTTGAGCTATTCCTATAAGTATCACAAACAACCTTAGAGTTCATAGTAAAATAACACCAATGATACATATCACTCAACCCTAATGTCACCTAGATACTCCAATGTCACCTCAAGTATCCGTGGGTAAATTATGCGACATCCGTCAAACAATTTCCGATCTATCATATTCAATCCAACACAAAGAACTGTTGGAAATATGCCCTAGAGGCAATAATAAAATAGTTATTATCATATTTCCTTGTTCATGATAATCATTTATTATCCACGCCATAATTGTATTAATTGGAAACTCAAATACATGTGTGGATACATAGACAAAACTGTCTCCCTAGTGAGCCTCTACTAGACTAGCTCGTTGATCAAAGATGGTTAAGGTTTCCTGACCATGGACATGATGTGATGGACAAGACCCAACCATGAGCATAGCAGTTGATCGTGTCAGTTTATTGCTACTATTTTATCCATGTCAAGTATCTGTTCCTACGACCATGAGATCATGCAACTCCCGGACACCGAAGGAATGCCTTGTGTGTAGCAAACGTCAGAACGTAACTGGGTGACTATAAAGGTGCTCTACAGGTATCTCCGAGGGTGTATGTTGGGTTGGCGTGAATCGAGACTGGGATTTGTCACTCCGTATGACGGAGAGGTATCTCTGGGCCCACTCGGTAATACATCATCACAAGAAGGTTGCAAGCAATGTGGCTAAGGAGTTAGTCATGTGATCTTGTATTACGGAACGAGTAAAGAGACTTGCCGGTAACGAGATTGAACTAGGTATGGAGATACCGATGATCGAATCTCGGGCAAGTAACGTACCGATGGACAAAGCGAACTGTATACGGGATTGATTGAGTCCTTGAGATCGTGGTTCGACCGATAAAGTTCTTCGTAGAATATGTGGGAACCAATATGGGCAACCAGGTCCCGCTATTGGTTATTGACCATAGAGGTGTCTTGGTCATGTCTGCATATTTCTCGAACCCGCAGGGTCTACACACTTAACGTTCGGTGATGATTTGGTATTGTTGAGATGTATGTGTTGGTGACTGAAGGTTGTTCGGAGTCCCGGATGAGATCTCGGACATCACGAGGAGTTCTGGAATTGTACGGAGGTAAAGATTGACATATGGGAAGTTTTGTGTTGGTCACCGGAAAGAATTCGTGCGTCACCGGCAGTGTACCGGGGGTGCCGAAGGGTTCCCAGGGTTCACCGGAAGGGGCCCACCAGAAACGGGGGACATATGGGCTGAGAGGGGGCCGCACCAGCCCCTGGTGGGCTGGGTGCCCCTCCAACCTAGGCCCATGCGGCCGAAGTGGTGGTGGGGGGCAAACCCTAAAGGGGTCGGCCACCCTAGCTTGGGGGCCAAGGCACCCTTGGGGCGCCGCCCCACCTTGGCCGCCGGCCCTAGGGGAAACCCTAGGGAGCCAGCCCTCCTCCCTTCCCCCTATATATAGTGGAGAGGAGATAGGGCAGCCGCACCCAAGCCACGCGCAGCCCTCCCTCTCCCCTAGATTGTCTTTCTCCTTTAGATCAGTTTCGGTAGTGCTTGGCGAAGCCCTGCCGGAACAGTTCCACGACCACCGCCACCACGCCGTCGTGCTGCCAGAGATCTCATCTACCTCTCCGCTCTTGCTTGTTGGATCAAGAAGGCGGAGACGTCATCGAGCTATACGTGTGCTGAACGCGAAGGTGCCGTCCGTTCGGCGCTAGATCAGAACGGAACAAGATTGGATCGCGGGACAGATCGTGATCGGATCGCGAAGACGTTCGACTACACCAACCGCATTTCTTAACGCTTTCTGCTTAGCGATCTACAAGGGTATGTAGATGCACTC
Organism: Elymus sibiricus; assembly: GCA_039707655.1. Taxonomy (NCBI): domain Eukaryota; kingdom Viridiplantae; phylum Streptophyta; class Magnoliopsida; order Poales; family Poaceae; genus Elymus; species Elymus sibiricus. The sequence goes on from CM077665.1 coordinate 254,617,122, forward strand.
CCCTTCTCATAGCTATTTATCTCCATAGATAGATCTTGGGTGTTCATTGGAAATTTTTTGTTTCCCATGCAACGTTCCCCAGCAGTGGCATCATGATCTAGGTCTATGCATAGATAACATGCACGAGTAGAACACAAAAGAGTTTGTGGGCATTGATGTTCAGATTGATTACTTCCTTAGTCTTATCTTGATTCAGCGGTATTGTGGGATGAAGCGGCTCAGACCAACCTTACTCGTCCATGTACGAGAGACTGGTTCCATCGACTGACATGCACTTGTTGCATAAAGATGGCTGGCGGGTGTCTGTCTCTCCCACTTTAGTTGAATTGGATTCGACAGAGGAGGTCCTTGTAGAAGGTTAAATAGCAACTTGAATATCACCGTTCTCGCTTTGCGTAGGTAAGAACGGTTCTTACTAGTTGCCCATAGCAGCCACGTAAAACTTGCAACAACAAAGTAGAGGATGTCTAACTTGTTTTTGAAGGGCATGTTGTGATGTGATATGGCCAAAGACATGATGTGATATATGTGATGTATGAGACGATCATGTTATGTATAGATTATCACGACTTGCATGTCGATGAGTACGGCAACCGGCATGAGCCATAGGATTGTCTGTAATTATTTTTGCCTTCTTTTGCTTTACTTTATCGCTATGAGTTAGCAATAGTTGTAGAAGCAATAGTTGGCGTGGCAACCACATGACGACACGATGATGGAGATCATGGTATCATGCCGGTGACGATGGAGATCATGTCGGTGCTTTGGAGATGGAGATCAAAAGCACAAGATGATGATGGCCATATCATGTCACTTATATGATTTGCATGTGAAGTTTATCCTATTTATGCATCTTATTTTGCTTAGAACGATGGTAGCATTATAAGATGATCCTTCAATAAAATTTCAAGATAAATTGTGTTCTCCCCGAGTATGCACCGTTGCGAAGGTTCGTCGTTTCGAAGCGCCTCGTGATGATCGGGTGTGATAGATTCTATGTTCGCATACAATGGGTGTAAGCCAGTTTTACACACGCGGAATCCTTGGGTTAAACTTGACGAGCCTAGCATGTACAAACATGGCCTCGGAACACAGGAGACCGAAAGGTTGAACATGGGTCATATAGTAGATATGATCAACATGGAGATGTTCACCATTGAAACCACCTCATCTCACATGATGATCAGACTTGGGTTGGTGGATTTGGATCATGTTACACTTAGACAACCTGAGGGATGTTGATTTGAGTGGGAGTTCTTTAGTAATATGATTAATTGAACTCATTATCATGAACATAGTCTAAAGTTGTCTTTGCAAAATTATGTTGTAGATCAATGGCTCGCGCAGTAGCTCCCCTGAATTTTAAAGCATTCCTAGAGAAAGCTAAGTTGAAAGCTGATGGAAGTAACTATGCGTATTGGGTCCGTAATCTGAGGATTATCCTCACGGCTTCGGCAAAGGCTTATGTCCTTGATGCGCCGCTTGGTGTGCCACCCCCTCCAGCGTCGTCTGTGGACGTTGTGAACGCCTGGCAGGCACGTTCTGATGACTACTCTATAGTTCAGTGCGCCATGCTGTACGGCTTAGAATCGGGACTTCAAAAGCGTTTTGAACGCCATGGAGCATATGAGATGTTCCAGGAGTTGAAGTTAATATTTCAAGCAAATGCCCGGATCGAGAGGTATGAGACCTCCGATAAGTTCTTTGCCTGCAAGATGGAGGAGAATAGTTCTGTCAATGAGCACCTACTCAAAATGTCTGGGTACTACAACCGTTTGAATGATTTGGGAGTCCAGCTTCCGCCCGAAACGGTTACTGACAGAATTCTCCAGTCACTGCCACCTAGCTTCAAAGGCTTCGTGATGAAATATAGTATGCAAGGGATGGAAAAGTCTGTCTCCGAGCTGTTCGCGATGTTGAAAGTCGCTGAGGTAGAAATCAAGAAGGAGCATCAAGTGTTGATGGTGAATAAAACCACTAGTTTCAAGAAAGGCAAGGGAAAGAAGGGAAACTTCAAGAAGGGTGGCAAGCAAGTTGCTGCTCCTGTGAAGAAACCCAAGGCTGGATCCAAGCCTGAGACTGGGTGCTTCTATTGCAAGGGGACTGGCTACTGGAAGCGGAACTGCCCCAAGTACCTGACTGATAAGAAGGCTGGCAACGTCTACAAAGGTATATTTGATATACATGTTATTGATGTGTACCTCACTAGCCCTCGTAGCAGTGCTTGGGTATTTGGTACTAGTTCGGTTGCTCATATTTGTAACTCGAAATAGGAACTGCAAAATAAACAGAGACTGGCAAAGGATGAAGTGACAATGCATGTCGGAAATGGTTCCAAGGTTGATGTGATCGCCGTTGGCACGCTCGCTCTTCAATTACCATCGGGATTAGTAGTAAACCTAAATAATTGTTATTTGGTGCCTGCGTTGAGCATGAACATTATATCTGGATCTTTTTTATTGCGAGACGGTTATTCATTTAAATTAGAGAATAATGGTTGTTCTATTTATATGAGTAACATCTTTTATGGTCATGCACCCAATGTGAATGGTTTATTCTTGTTGAATCTCGATAGTAGTGATACACACGTTCATAACATTGTTGCCAAAAGATGTAAAGTTAATAATGATAGTACCACTTTCTTGTGGCACTGTCGCTTAGGTCATATTGGTGTAAAACGCATGAAGAAGCTCCATGCTGATGGACTTTTGGAATCACTCGATTTTGAATCGCTTGATACATGTGAACCACCTCTTGGGCAAGATGACGAAAACCCCGTTCTCCGGTACAATGGAGCGGGCAAGTGACTTGTTGGAAATCATACATACTAATGTGTGCGGTCTGATGATTGTTGAGGCACGCAGTGGATATCGTTACTTTCTTACCTTCACTGATGATTTAAGTAGATATGGGTATATTTACTTGATGAAGCACAAGTCTGAAACATTTGAAAAGTTCAAAGAATTTCAGAGTGAAGTAGAAAATCATCATAACAAGAAGATAAAGTTTCTACGATCTGATCATGGTGGAGAATATCTGAGTTATGAGTTTGGTATGCATTTGAGACAGTGTGGAATTGTTTCACAACTTACGCCACCTGGAACACCATAGTGTAATGGTGTGTCCGAGCGTCGTAATCGTACTCTATTGGATATGGTGCGATCTATGATGTCTCTCACTGATCTGCCACTATCGTTTTGGGGTTATGCATTAGAGACAGTCGCATGCACTTTAAATAGGGCACCATCAAAGTCTGTTGAGACGACACCGTGTGTATTATGGTTTGGCAAGAAACCTAAGCTGATGTTTCTTAAAGTTTGGGGCTGCGACGCTTATGTGAAAAGGCTTCTTCCTGATAAGCTTGAACCCAAAGCGGACAAATGTGTCTTCATAGGTTACCCTAAGGAAACAGTTGGGTATACCTTCTATCTCAGATCCGAGGGCAAAGTGTTTGTTGCTAAGAACGGGTACTTTCTCGAGAAAGAGTTTCTCTCGGAAGAATTAAGTGGGAGGAAGGTAGAACTTGATGAGGTTATTGAACCGTCACTTCAGTTGGATGGTAGCGCGATGCAGAAAGATGATTCTGTAGCACCTACACCAAATGAAGAGGAAGCTAATGATGATGATCATGAAACTTCAGATCAAGTTACTTCTGAGCCTCGTAGGTCGACAAGGAATCATACCGCCCCTGAGTGGTATGGCAATCCTGTCTTGGAGGTCATGTTGTTAGACAACAGTGAACCTACGAGCTATGAAGAAGCGATGGTGGGCCCAGATTCCAACAAATGGCTAGAGGCCATGAAATCCGAGATAGGATCCATGTATGAGAGCAAAGTGTGGACTTTAGAGGACTTGTCATATGATCATAAGGCCATACAAAATAAATGGATCTTTAAGAAAAAGATGGACACGGACGGTAATGTCACCGTCTATAAAGCTTGACTTGTTGCAAAAGGGTTTTCGCAAGTTCAAGGAGTTGACTACGATGAGACTTTCTCTCTCATAGCGATGCTTAAGTTCGTCAGGATTATGTTAGCAATAGATGCATTTTTCGATTATGAGATCTGGCAGATGGATGTCAAAACAACGTTCCTTAATGGTTCCTTAAGGAAGAGTTGTATATGATGCAACCAGAAGGTTTTGTCGATCCTAAAAATGCTGACAAAGTGTGCAAGCTCCAGCGATCCATTTATGGACTAGTGCAAGCATCTCGGAGTTGTAATCTTCGCTTTGATGAGGTGATCAAAGCATTTGGATTCATACAAGTTTATGGAGAAGCTTGTATTTACAAGAAAGTGAGTGGGAGCTCTATAGCGTTTCTAATATTATATGTGAATGACATATTGCTGATTGGAAACAATATAGAACTTTTAGAAAGCATGATGATATATTTGAATAAGAGTTTTTCAATGAAAGACCTCGGAGAAGCTGCTTACATATTAGGCATCAAGATCTATAGAGATAGATCGAGACGCTTAATAGGACTTTCACAAAGCACATATCGATAAGGTTTTGAAGAAGTTCAAAATGGATCAGTCCAAGAAAGGGTTCTTGCCTGTCTTACAGGGTGTGAAGTTGAGTAAGACTCAATGCCCAGCGACTACAGAGGATAGAGAAAAGATGAGTGTCATCTCCTATGCTTCAACCATAGGCTCTATAATGTATGCGATGTTGTGCACAAGACCAGATGTCAGCCTTGCCATAAGTATGGCCGGAAGGTTTCAAAGTGATCCTGGAATGGAGCAGTGGACAACGGTCAAGAATATCCTTAAGTACCTGAAAAGGACTAAGGAAATGTTTCTCGTTTATGGAGGTGATTAAGAGCCCATCGTAAAGGGTTACGTCGATGCTAGCTTTGACATAGATCCGGATGACTCTAAGTCTCAAACCGGATACATATTTATTCTGAACGATGGAGCGATAAGCTGGTGCAGTTCCAAACAAAGCATGGTAGTAGATTCTACATGTGAAGCGAAGTACATAGCTGCTTCGGAAGCAGCGAAAGAAGGTGTCTGGATGAAGTAGTTCATGACGGATCTTGGAGTTGTGCCCAGTGCACTGGACCCAATGACCCTCTTTTGTGACAACACTAGCGCCATTGCTCTAGCCAAGGAGCCCAGGTTTCACAAAAGGACCAGACACATAAAGCACCGTTTCAATTTCATCTGTGATTATATCAAGGAGGAGGACATAAAAATTTGCAAAGTACATACGGATCTGAATGTTGCAGACCTGTTGACTAAGCCTCTTCCACGAGCAAAACATGATCAGCACCAGAACTGTATGGGTGTTAGATTCATTACAATGTAAATCACATAGCGATGTGAACTAGATTATTTACTCTAGTGCAAGTGGGAGACTGTTGGAAATATGCCCTAGAGACAATAATAAATAGTTATTATCATATTTCCTTGTTCATGATAATCTTTTATTATCCATGCTATAATTGTATTAATTGGAAACTCAAATACATGTGTGGATACATAGACAAAACTGTGTCCCTAGTGAGCCTCTACTAGACTAGCTCGTTGATCAAAGATGGTTAAGGTTTCCTGACCATGGACATGAGTTGTCATTTGATAACGGGATCACATCATTAGAAGAATGATGTGATGGACAAGACCCAACCATGAGCATAGAAGTTGACCGTGTCAGTTTATTGGTATTGCTTTATCCATGCCAAGTATCTGTTCCTACGACCATGAGATCATGCAAGTCCCGGACATCGGAGGAATGCCTTGTGTGTATCAAACATCACAACATAACTAGGTGACTATAAAGGTGCTCTACATGTATCTCCGAGGGTGTCTGTTGGGTTGGCGTGAATCGAGACTGGGATTTGTCACTCCGTATGACAAAGAGGTATCTCTAGGCCCACTCGGTAATACAGCATCATAAGAAGCTTGCAAGCAATGTGGCTAAGGAGTTAGTCACGGGATCTTGTATTACGGAACGAGTAATGAGACTTGCCGGTAACGAGATTGAACTAGGTATGGATATACCGACGATCGAATCTCGGGCAAGTAACGTACCGATGGACAAAGGGAACTGTATACGGGATTGATTGAATCCTTGACATCGTGGTTTGACCAATAAAGATCTTCGTAGAATATGTGGGAACCAATATGGGCATCTAGGTCCCGCTATTGGTTATTGACTGTAGAGGTGTCTCGGTCATGTCTGCATAGTTCTCGAACCCGCAGGGTCTGCACCCTTAACGTTCGGTGACGATTTGGTATTGTTGAGATGTATGTGTTGGTGACTGAAGGTTGTTCGGAGTCCCGGATGAGATCCCGGACGTCACGAGGAGTTCCGTAATGGTCCGGAGGTAAATATTGATATATGGGAAGTTCCGTGTTGGTCACCGGAAAGAATTCTGGCGTCACCGGCAGTGTACCGGGGGTGCCGAAGGGTTCCGAGGGTCCACCGGAAGGGGCCCACCAGCCACGGGGGACACATGGGCTGAGAGGGGGCCGCACCAGCCCCTGGTGGGAAGGGAGCCCCTCCCACCTAGGCCCATGCGGCCTAAGGGGTGGTGGGGGGCAAACCCTAAAGGGGCCGACCACCCTAGCTTGGGGGCCAAGGCACCCTTGGGGCGCCGCCCCACCTTGGCCGCTGGCCCTAGGGGAAACCCTAGGGCGCCACCCCTCCTCCCTTCCCCTATATATAGTGGAGAGGAGATAGGGCAGCCGCACCCAAGCCACGGCACAACCCTTCCTCTCTCCTAGATCATCTTTCTCCTTTAGATCGGTTTTGGTAGTGCTTGGCGAAGCCCTGCCGGAACAACTCCACCACCACCTCCACCACGCCGTTGTGTTGCCGGAGATCTCATCTACTTCTACGCTCTTGCTTGCTGGATCAATAAGGCGGAGACGTCATTGAGATGTACGTGTGCTGAACGCGGAGTTGCCGTCCGTTAGGCGCAAGATCGGAACGGAACAAGATTGGATCGCGGGACGGATCGTGATCGGATCGCGAAGACGTTCGACTACACCAACCGTGTTTCTTAACGCTTCCCGCTTAGCGATCTACAAGGGTATGTAGATGCACTCCCCTTCTCGTAGCTTTTGATCTCCACAGATAGATCTTGGGTGTTCGTAGAAATTTATTTGTTTCCCATGCAACGTTCCCCATCAAGAACTTCAAGGAGTACCCCAAGATTTCTATCGGAGAAAGTAGTATGAAAACGTGCAATCAACCCCTATGCATAGATCCCCAAGATCACCGGAATTCGCAAGTTGATGCCATAATATATATCAAGTGAATCAATAGAATGCACCATTGTCACCACGGGTATCAGCATGCAAGACATACATCAAGTGTTCTCAAACCAAATATTGAATCCAACATAATGAGATCTCAAAGGGAAAGATTCGATTCATCACAACAAGATAGAGAGGAAAAAACACCATATGATCCAACTATATTAACAAAGCCCATGATACATCAAGATCGTGCCATCTATAGAACACGAGAGAGAGAGATTAAACACATAGCTACTTGTACATACCCTTAGCCCCGAGGGTGAAATACTCCCTCCTCATCATGGCCTTCGCCAGGATGTTGAAGATGGCCATCGGGGATGATTTCCCCCCTCCGGCAGGGTACTGGAAAGGCTCCAGATGGGTTTTTCATTGATACAGAGAGTTGCGACATCGGAGCAGAAGTTCTAGGTTTACTTTCGGGGGTTTCTATATTTATAGGATTTTTCAGCATAGGAATCACGTCAAACGGAGCCACATGGGCCCCAGGAGGTATCTGGGCACGACCAGGGGGGTGGCCGTGCCCTGCTGCCTCCTGGCTCACAGGTGGCTCCCCTCTGGTGGTTCTTCGCTCCAGTATTTCTTATTTCCTCCAGAAAAAAATTATAAAAAAGTTTCGGTCGATTCCGAGAACTTTCATTTTTTGCACAAAAACAACACCACGGCAACTCTGCTGAAAACAGCATCGGTCCGTGTTAGTTCCAAATAAATCATATAAAGTATATCAAAACTATATAAAAGTATTGTAAACATAGACAAATATGACATGAATAATTCATAAATTATCGATACGTTGGAGACGTATCAGGGTGCCACTGATGTGGCGGCCCTCTGCTTCTTCCGCGCGGGTGCCCCGCGGAGCTAACAACTCAACCTCCAGCTCCTAACACATCAAGCGGAAATCAAAGAAAGAAAGGTAAAGAAACTTACTCGTCTGTGGCGACCCAACACTTCCTCTTTGGGAGGGACCTAGAGCGGCTGCTGCTGCCTCTCCCATGAGCCGCGCCAGAGCTCCCCCCGGAGGGTGCTCCGCGAGGCCTGCTGGAGCTTGCGCCAGCCCTGCCTGGCTAGCCCATCTCCTTCCGGGGCTTGGACCCCCCTCAATCTCCCCATGAGGGGGTCTTTCACCAACACCATGTCGTCGTCTTCCTCCTCCATGTGTGTCACACCCTGTATTTGTATCACTTTGCTATGCTTGGATTTACAAAATTTGGAACGAATTAAAACTTTTGAGTGCATATGCTTGTTTGAATTGTTGCTTGTTTGCTTGTTTGGTTGTTTGTGTATGGCACTCTTAGGTTCTACACCTCTCCATATTTATCTTCATTGATCCAAACTTCTTGCCCAATGATCATACCATGTGTATAATACCCAAAACTATTTTTATCAAAATTTATTTTGGCCAAAAAGTATTTATTCAAATTAGGTTTTCAAAAACCCCTGAATTGAGGTTTGCACTACAAGTCCTCACATTGGGTGGATCCTTTTTCCCCACAGGCTTTATTTGAAACCCACTATATATATTACTTCCCAAAACCACAAAATATTAATTTTTAGGATTATTTTACTATTTCATTTAAAGGCTTTTTCTTCAGGCCAGAAATGGTTTTTCATAGGGAAAAATTATTTAAATGCTTTAAAAATATTTGAGAAAATTTAGGGAAACTCAGTGGACATATATTTTCCATATATATGAGTTTTAACACATGTTCATGTTCAAAATCATGGGCAAAACCCCTCAAAACCCTTTTTGCCCAAATCAAGCTTTTGAAATATTTCCATTGGAAATATTATCAATAAAATCCAGGAATATTCAAGGAAGTCACACATGCTTTATGTGATGATCTTGCAAAGTTTCACCTCAATCCCAACTGTTTTGATCCACCAAAATATTCCAAAACCATTTCTGTCCAGAGTCAAGTTTGAACAACTTTACATTGTGAAGTTTGTCCTATTTATCCCAAACTTTGTGGGCATGTGCTAAACCCCAAATAATGATGCCACGCCAAGTGGTGGATTTGGGGGAAGTGATATGCGTGCTTGGATCTACAGAAGTCCGATTCTACCTAATTCGAGGGTTTTTCAAGTTTGTACTGTCAACTTTCTTCAATCAAGCTCAAATTTGGTTATCAACCTTATTTCTACCTCTCATTTGATCCTGTTAAACCTCATGGCAAGAAAACTCCATTTGCTTGCTGAAAACAGCATCAAACACCTTCTGGCAGATTGGTAAAAGCCATGTCCTCCCCTCTTAACTTGTTCTCCTTGCCCCAACTTTTTACCACATCTTCTTATTATGTTCCTTTACCTCCAGTAAGAGAGCCCAGCTCTTGTTCAATGGTTAGATGGGGTAAAACCCCAATTTACCTTCCTGGATAGCAGGAATCTTCTTCTCTCTCCCCTTCCCTCTTATTCTATCTACCTTCCAGGGCATCCAATGCCAGATTCGCCTAGTCTAGACCCCCCTTGTACCCCTAGACATTAGTGGCCGCGCGCAAGACGCCATTGGCATGCCAAACGGGCGCTCCAGAGCGCGCTACAGTGCCCGACCGCACTGTAGCCGCCGCCCACTGCATGGCCCCGACAGCCTCGGGCCTCCCCCTCTCGCCACTTGGCCCCTCTCGACGTCCGCACCACGGCAACCTGTTGCCCCCTCCTCTCTCCTCCTCCTTCTCCCTCCCCCCGCGCGTGCCGAGCGCCTCTCGGCTCGGCCAGTGAGCTGCCTCACACGCGCGCACGCCCCACTCCTTCTATTGCCCCCCTGGTCGTGGACCACACCCAGGAACGCCCCTGACTCACCCCCGTCTCCTCCCGTGCCTTCTGGCCTCGGCCCCGAGCTCGCCGACGCATGCTACTTCTTGAGCTTGCGTTGGTTTTCCCTTGAAGAGGAAAGGGTGATGCAACAAAGTAGATAAGTATTTCCCACAGTTGTTGAGAACTAAGGTATCAATCCAGTAGGAGATACAAGCAAGTCCCCAATCTTTGCACCTACACAAACAATCAAACACTTGCACCCAACGCTATAAAGGGGTTGTCAATCCCTTCACGGTTACTTGCAAGGATGAGATCTGATAGAGATAGATATAGAAGATTATTAAAACGAAAAGTAAAAAAAAGTAAAAAGATTGCAGCAAAGTATTTTTGGTATTTTTGGTTTATAGATCTGAAAATATAATACGGAAAATAGACCCGGGGGCCACAGGTTTCACTAGAGGCTTCTCTCTTGAAGGAAAATAGTACGGTGGGTGAACAAATTACTGTCGAGCAATTGATAGAAAAGCGCATAGTTATGACGATATCCAAGGCAATGATTATGCATATAGGCATCACGTCTGTGTCAAGTAGACCGAAACGATTCTGCATCTACTACTATTACTCCACACATCGACCGACTCCTGCCTACATCTAGAGTATTAAGTTCATGAAGAACAGAGTAACGCATTAGGTAAGATGACATGATGTAGAGGGATAAACTCAAGCAATATGATGAAAACCCCATCTTTTTTATCCTCGATGGCAACAATACAAATACGTGCCTCGCTACCCCTACTTTGTCACTGGGTGAGGAAATCGCAAGATTGAACCCAAAACCAAGCACTTCTCCCATTGCAAGAATTATCAATCTAGTTGGCCAAACCAAACCAATAACTCGAAGAGACTTGCTAAGATATGAAATCATGCATATAAGAATTCAGAGAAGATTCAAATAATATTCATCGATAATCGGATCATAAACCCACAATTCATCGGATCTCGACAAATACACCGCAAAAGAGTGTTACATCGGATAGATCTCCATGAAGATCATGAAGAACATGGTATTGAAGAACATAGAGAGAGAAGAAGCCATCTAGCTACTAGCTATGGACCCGAAGGTCTGAGGTGAACTACTCATGCATCATAGGAAGGGCAATGGAGTTGATGTAGATGCCCTCCATGATCGAATCCCCCTCCGGCAGATTACCGGAAAAGGCTCCAAGATGGGATCTCACGGGAACAGAGGGTTCTGGCGGCGGAAAAGTATTTTCGTGGTTCTTTCTGGTATTGGGGGAATATTTGGGAATTTATAGGCCGAAGAATAGGGTTAGGAGGCCTGCTGGGGGGACACAAGCCAGGGGGGCGTGCCCCCCCTAGGGCGCGCCCAGGTGGCTTGTCGCCTCCCGGCAGGTCTCCTGCCTTCATTTCCAAGTCTGGCAGGTTTCTTTTGGTCCAAGAAAAATCATCCCGAAGATTTTATTCCGTTTGGACTCCGTTTAATATTCCTTATCTGCAATACTCAAAAATAAGGGGAAAAACAGAAACTGGCACTAGGCACTAGGTTAATAGGTTAGTCCCAAAAATAATATAAAATAGCATATTAATGCATATAAAACATCCAAAACAGATAATATAATAGCATGGAACAATAAAAAATTATAGATACGTTGGAGACGTATCAAGCATCCCCAAGCTTAATTCCTGCTCGTCCTCGAGTAGGTAAATGATAAAAACAGAATTTTTGATGTGGAATGCTACCTAACATATTTATCCATGTAATATTCTTTATTGTGGCATGAATGTTCAGATCCATAAGATTCAAAACAAAAGCTCAATATTGATATAAAATAGTAATGCTTCAAGCATACTAACAAGCAATTGTGTCCTTTCAAAATAACATGGCCTTAGAAAGTTATCCCTACAAAATCATATGGTCTGGCTATGCTCCATCTTCCCCACACAAAGTATCTAAATCATGCACACCCCTGATGACAAGTCAAGCAATTGTTTCACACCTTTTATGTTCTCAAACCTTTAAAACTTTCACGCAATACATGAGCGTGAGCCATGGATATAGCACTATAGGTGGAATAGAACATGGTGGAGGTTGTGTGGAAAAAGAGAAGATAGTCTCACATCAACTAGGCGTATCAACGGGCTATGGAGATGCCCATCAATAGATATCAATGTGAGTGAGTAGGGATTGCCATGCAACGGATGCACTAGAGCTATAAGTGTATGAAAGCTCAAAAAGAAACTAAGTGGGTGTGCATCCAACTTGCTTGCTCACGAAGACCTAGGGCAATTTGAGGAAGCCCATCATTGGAATATACAAGCCAAGTTATATAATGAAAAATTCCCACTAGTATATGAAAGTGACAAAAAATAGGAGACTCTCTATCATGAAGATCAAGGTGCTACTTTGAAGCACAAGTGTGGAAAAAAGGTAGTAACATTGTCCCTTCTCTCTTTTCTCTTATTTTTTTGGTGGGCATCTTTGGCCTCTTTTTTTTTATTCGGGCTTCATTGGCCTATTTTATTATTTGTAAAGTCCGGAGACTCATCCCTACTTGTGAGGGAATCATAGCTTCCATCATCCTTTCCTCTCATGGGACAATGCTCTAATAATGATGATCATCACACTTTTATTTACTTACAACTCGATACCTACAACAAGATGTGACTCTATATGAATGCTTCCAGTGGTGTACCGGGATGTGCAACGATCTAGCATAGCAAATGACATCAAAAAAATGGACAAGCCATGAAAACATCATGCTAGCTGTCTTACGATCATGCAAAGCAATATGACAATGACGGTGCGTGTCATAAAAAAAACGGAACGGTGGAAGTTGCATGGCAATATATCTCGGAATGGCTATGGAAATGCCATAATAGGTAGGTATGGTGGCTGTTTTGAGGAAGGTGTATGGTGGCCGTTTTGAGGAAGGTGGGTTTAATGCACCGGCGAAAGTTGCGCGGTACTAGAAAGGCTAGCAAAGGTGGAAGGGTGAGAGTGCGTATAATCCATGGACTCACATTAGTCATAAAGAACTCACATACTTATTGCAAAAATCTATTAGTTATCGAAGCAAAGTATTAGACGCATGCTCCTAGGGGAGAGGTTGGTAGGAGTTAACCATCGCGCGCTCCCGCCCCTCACACAAAGGATGACAATTATTAAACAAATCATGCTCCGACTTCGTTACATAACGGTTCACCATACGTGCATGCTACGGGAATCACAAACTTTAACACAAGTATTTTTACCATTCCACAATTACTCACTAGCATGACTCCAACATCACCATCTTTATACCTCAAAACTATATGCAAGGAATCCAACTTCTCATAGTATTCAATGCACTTTATATGAAAGTTTTTATTATATCCCTCTTGGATGCCCATTATATTAGGACTAAATTCATAACCTAAACCAATTACCATGCTGTTTAAATACTCTCAAAATAATATAAGTGAGGTACGAGAGTTCAATTATTTCTATAAAATAAAAAACACCACCGTGCTCTAAAAAGATATAAGTGAAGCACTAGAGCAACATTGCCTAGCTCAAAAGATATAAGTGAAGCACATAGAGTATTCTAATAAATTCACAATTAATGTGTGTCCCTCTCAAAAGATGTGTGCAGCAAGGATGATTGTGGCAAACTAAAAAGCAAAGACTCTTATCATACAAGACGCTCCAAGCAAAACACATATCATGTGGTGAATAAAAATATAGCCTCAAGTAAATTTACCGATGGATTGAAGACGAAAGAGGGGATGCCTTCCGGGGCATCCCCAAGCTTAGGCTCTTTGGTATCCTTGAATATGGCTTGGGGTGCCGTGGGCATCCCCAAGCTTAGTCTCTCGCCACTCCTTATTCCATAGTCCATCAAATCTTTACCCAAAACTTGAAAACTTCACAACACAAAACTCAACAGAAAACTTGTGAGATCCGTTAGTATAAGAAAAATAAATCACCACTTTAGGTACTGTTGTGAACTCATTCTTTATTTATATTGGTGTAATATCTACTGTATTCTAACTTCTCCATGGTTCATAGCCCCCGATACAACCCATAGATACATCAAAATAAGCAAACAACACAAAGAAAACAGAATCTGTCAAAAACAGAACAGTCTGTAGCAATCTGTAAACTTTTAATACTTCTGTAACTCCAAAAATTCTGAAAAATTAGGACAATCAGGGAAATTTGTATATCAATCTTGTGTAAAAAATTCAGATCCAATTGACGCTCTGGTGAATTTATAAAATTCCTGGACTGAGTGCAAAGAATTTCTGTTTTTCAGCAAAACCAAATCAACAATCACCGTAAACCGTCCCAAGGGTCTTACTTGGCACAAACACTAATTAAAACAATAAAACACAATTACTACAGAGGTAATAATGTGTAAAGCACTCAAAAACAGAAACAAAAACAGAAATAAAATTGGGTTGCCTCCCAACAAGCGCTATTGTTTAACGCCCCTAGCTAGGCATAACGATTTCAATGATGCTCACATAAAAAGTAGTAATTGAGATATGCAAAAGAGAATCATGAATAGCATGAAAAACACATTTAAGTCTAACCCACTTCCTATGCATAGGGATTTTGTGAGCAAACAATTTATGGGAACAAGAATCAACTAGCATAGGAAGGCAAAACAAGCATAACTTCAAAACTTTAAACACATAGAGAGGAAACTTGATATTATTGCAATTCCTACAAGCATATGTTACCCCCTCATAATTAATTTCAGTAGCATCATGAAGTAATTCAACAATATAACTATCACATAGATCATTCTTTTCATATTTCACAAGCATAGAATTTGCATTACTCTCCACATAAGCAAATTCCTTATTATCCATGGTAGTGGGAGCAAACTCAACAAAATAACTATCATGAGACACTTGATTGACATAACCACATTGCAAATTAAACTCATGATGATAAGTTTCATGGTTATCATTACTCATTACAGCATACGTGTCATCATTACTCATTATAGCATGCAATCATCATAATAAATTTTCTCATCAAAACTTGGGGGACAAAAAATATCATCTTCATCAAACATAGCATCCCCAAGCTTGTGGCTTTGCATATCATAAGCATCATGGATATTTAGAGAATTCATACTAGCAACATTGCAATCATGCTCATCATTCAAGGGACTATCATGAATCACCTTATAAATTTCTTCTTTCAACACTTCATCAAAATTTTCAGATTCATGATTTTCAAACAAAACTTCATCGAGATAATCAAGTGCACTCAACTCACTAGCAATTGGTTCATCATAATTTGGCCTTTTGAAAAGATTAGCAAGTGGATGAGGATCCATATCAATAGATTTTTAGCAAGCGAAGATGCAAGCAAATAGAAGGCACATGGCAACACAAGCAAACAAAAAGAGATCCGGCGAGAAAAAGGCAAATAAAACGGCAAATTGGTGAAGTGGGGGAGAGGAAAACGAGAGGCAAATGGCAAATAATGTAAATGCAAGAGATGGGTTTGTGATAGGTACTTGGTAGGCTTGATGTAGATCTCCCCGGCAACGGCGCCAGAAATCCTTCTTGCTACTTCTTGAGCTTGCGTTGGTTTTCCCTTGAAGAGGAAAGGGTGATGCAGCAAAGTAGATAAGTATTTCCCTCAGTTGTTGAGAACCAAGGTATCAATCCAGTAGGAGATACTAGCATGTCCCCAATATTTGCACCTACACAAACAATCAAACACTTGCACCCAACGCTATAAAGGGGTTGTCAATCCCTTCACGGTTACTTGCAAGGATGAGATCTGATAGAGATAGATATAGAAGATTATTAAAATGAAAAGTAAAACAAAAGTAAAAAGATTGCAGCAAAGTATTTTTGGTATTTTTGGTTTATAGATATGAAAATATAATATGGAAAATAGATCCGGGGGCCATAGGTTTCACTAGAGGCTTCTCTATTGAAGGAAAATAATACGGTGGGTGAACAAATTACTGTCGAGCAATTGATAGAAAAGCGCGTAGTTATGACGATATCCAAAGCAATGATTATGCATAAAGGCATCACGTCCGTGTCAAGTAGACCGAAACGATTCTGCATCTACTACTATTACTCCACACATCGACCGACTCCTGCCTGCATCTAGAGTATTAAGTTCATGAAGAACAATGTAACGCATTAGGTAAGATGACATGATGTAGAGGGATAAACTCAAGCAATATGATGAAAACCCCATCTTTTTATCCTCGATGGCAACAATTCAAATACGTGCCTCGCTACCCCTACTTTGTCACTGGGTGAGGACACCGCAAGATTGAACCCAAAACCAAGCACTTCTCCCATTGCAAGAATTACCAATCTAGTTGGCCAAACCAAACCAATAACTCGAAGAGACTTGCAAAGATATGAAGTCATGCATATAAAAATTTAGAGAAGATTCAAATAATATTCGTAGATAATCCGATCATAAACCCACAATTCATCGGATCTCGACAAACACACCGCAAAAGAGTATTACATCGGATAGATCTCCATGAAGATCATGAAGAAATGGTATTGAAGAACATAGAGAGAGAAGAAGCCATCTAGCTACTAGCTATGGACCCGAAGGTCTGAGGTGAACTACTCACGCATCATCGGTAGGGCAATGGAGTTGATGTAGATCATCGCCTTATTAGGATCACTTATTTAACCCGATCGCATGTCCAATGAAAATTTATACTTGTTCCTACAAGTCATCATCATAATGTCACCAATTTCCTATCAATATTGTTTGATCAAGTCAAATTCTTACTTCTCCAAGAATTTCAGCTTGTCTCAAGGGTAATGCTATTCTATTTACTTGATCCACCAAGTTCATCTATCATCATGAAAGTCTTGTGATCCACCAATGGGGCTTAGCTATATCCTCGAGACATTTATTCTAACCTCATCAAATCATTTGTCTATTAATTGGTCATATATCGTCAAACAATCTTCCCTATGGCATCACAGTTCTGGTGCTAGCTTAATAATGTTATGTGTTTGTTCACTATGATCACTACTTCCTTGATGAACCCAGTGCTAAGCAGAGGTTATTGAAGCTTAAATGGTTCTCTTGCAAACCCGTGTGTTAAGCACATATGTCGGGGCACGGATGCTCACGATCACCTATGGGACCATAGGTACCTTGTGGTTCGGCAAGGGGGGTCACGTTGCACGAAGAGCGGAGAGCATGAGACGGCGCAACGATCAGAGCACAGGCATTTTACCCAGGTTCGGGCCGCTGCTAAGCATAAAACCCTACTCCTGCTTTTTGGTGGATTGATTGGAGGAACACGAAGAACGCAGGGCGCCTAACCCCGGCAAGGACTGCTATCGGGGAAAGAGCAACTGTGCGAGTACAAGCGTTCGGGGGTTCGAGTTGCCAATCTTGAGCTAGGTTGCCTTGGGCCTCCTTTTATAGTGCAAGGGGTTACCACAATGGCAAAACAGACATTATCTATCGATTAGATAGCTAAGCAGAGCTATCATACCTAACTCTAGCATTTAGGAAAAAATGCCATGATTACCTGCCTAGGTGGCTCTTGGGGGTGCATCCATGGCAAGCTCTTGCCACCGCTTGGCCGGTCGTTGCTTAATATCATGACACGCTGCAGGGCGGGTGTCAATCGAGCATAACTTGCCTTCCAATGTGTCGCCACGTGCATAGCGAGAGCTGATTAGCTTCCTGAGGGCTTGACACTGCATCGATAAGTGACAGGCGTAGCGATGCGGTGGAGCGGTGGCTGGGTAGCTCACGCCTGCCGGGTCTTCAGGGAGGTGTGCATGTCATGGTCCCCGGCAAGCGTCGGGGACATGCTTGGCGCGTCGCAGTCCAGACTTGGGCTGCCGCGTTGAGCTTGTTGGAGTCTTGTCTTGATTGCTGGCCGGGGTTTTGCTTCTACCGCCTGTGCATAAGTCAGGGGCACTGGGTACCCCTGTACTAGTGCACCGACAGGAGCCCCCGGGACTGGCCCACAAGTGCTCGCCAAGTGCTGTTGGGTCAAGCCCTAGTTTCATGCACATGCGCGTAATGTGAGGGAGTAACTGGCAATTTATTGGTCATCACTGACCCACCACCTCAGGCCTATTCCGCCACGCGCGCCGCATGCATAGAGGGGAGTTAGCGACGGGCGCGCGTGACTTAAAGTCCTGATCGTGGCAGAAACCGCAGCGCCATGGATTGGAGCAGCGGGGCGGTTACCTGTTCGCCCGTGATCATAGGCGATGGAATTGGTGGAGATGGGCGGCGACCTTTGGAATGGAGGAGAGCCAGCCCCCGCGCTCTCCCCTATAAATTGGGGGTCGCGAGGGGCGATGCTCATCCATCCCTTCTTCCTCCTTGAGCGAAAACCCACGGAGCTCGCTTTCCTGCTTCTTTGTCTTGAACTGTATTTGCCGCTAGCATGCCTAGGGGACGAGGGCGGCCCCCGGCCTCCGCCTAAACGGCGAGGGGTTCCCGTCGGGATCATGCCACCACTTCAGCCGCGGAGGCGGAGGGAGGCTCGAGTGCACGCGGCAGAGGAGCTCGGAGGGGCCGTAGTCGACGCGGAGCCCATGGTCTGGGGAGGCGGAGCGCCGCTTTACTTCCTCCTCCGACGCCAGACCCTCCCCTTGAGAAGACCCATGCCGAGGGAACGGCACTGGAGTTCGTCATCAAGTTGAGTGGTCCCCTCCGAGGCCACCTGCGCCTCCCTCACCCTTTCGCTAGGGTGATGGAGGTTGACAAGCCGCACGCCCTATGGCTGCGGGCGCATGGTTGCTGTAATGGCGCTGCGCGGGTGGATGTCGAGTACCGGGAGCATCGTGTCATGCTTCTCAGGCGTGGGTGGAAAACCTTCGCTCGCGCCCACAACCTCATGGATGGGCACATCCTCCACTTCAAGATGATGGAGGCCGACCTGCTCTCCGTCAAGATTTACGGGCGTTCGGGCGCCCGTCTTGGCTGCTGCGAGGAGAGCTCGAGCGATGTCGAAAGCTCCTCCTCGAGCGATAGCGACGAGGAGGACAGTGTCGGTGAAGACGACGACGACGAGTCCCAGGCCGTCAAGTTGGAGTACGACGACCTGGGCTCCAGCTGATCGTCGGTTGCACCATCACCGTCATCGCGCTCCTCCTCCTCCTCCTCCTGGCAGAGCGATTTGCCGGGGGTTCTTGACTTGGGCGCCCCTCTTCTTCTTAGCTGGACCCCGGCAGGCTCGTGGACTTCTGCTTCGCCCTCCTTTCTGGTGGGACTGCCGTCCACGCAATGCTGGTCCTAACGGGGTCAGGCTGGGCTTCTGTTGGGGGTCTCCCTCTATTCTTTTTCTTTTTGTAATCTGCCTCTAGGAGAGAAAGCCAAATAAAGAGTTATTAGAAAGAGGTGCCCTCTCGTGTAATCTTCATCCCATTTGTATTGAAAATGAATGAGAATAGAATGCTATTTTCCTCCCGCAAGTACTATCCCTTTCCCTTTCCTTGTTTGTACTGCATTAGTATGTTTTGTCTCTGCCGCACGGAGCTACTTGCTGGGTCGTCATTCAAACCACGAGTGCCAAAGTGGGGGGGGGGGGGGGGGACGAGCCCCCGGCAACAGGTTGGCGTGTTCCCCGGCAGAGCTCCTTGTCGGTATCGGCGCTGTCACCCCTATAAGCAAGGACAGGGGGACGGCTCCTCCTGACAAGGGTTTTCACCACGTGGATGACTCCACATCTCGCAGTAAGGAAGATACTAAGGGTTTCCTTGAGAAAATGAGAAGTACTGAACTAGAAACATGTGATATACTTATCTTTTCCAGGTAGTATCTTGTTTTTGAGCGTGATGGGCCGCCATCCTTGTTTCTTTGTTCCCCTTTCCTGTTCTCTCGATGGTAAAACATTTAAGGTGATGACAGTAACAAAGATTACGGTTCCATAAAGCATTCTAGCAAATATACTATAACTTAATAGCGCTATCATTGCAGTCATAAAAAATGAGTAATGAGCATGTAAGGATGATGATATGATGCAATGCCTAGCTTTATTATTGTTGCACGGGGTCTGCGCCTGGCTTTGTACAAAGGGTTACATGCAACATCGACAAGGCTTGTACAAAAGGTGGCTGCCGGGGACTGAGCCCGGCAGCCGCCACTTACGGGTAGAACTTACGAAGATGCTCAATGTTCCATGAGTTCTGCACCTTGGTGCCATCTTCGGCCTCCAAACGGACTGCGCCAGGTCTGGTGACTCGTACTACCCGGTAAGGGCCTTCCTACTTCGGCATCAACTTGTTTGTACCCTTGGCGGACTGAACACGCCGAAGGACAAGGTCGCCTTCCTCAAGGCTCCGGGCATGAACTTTGCAGCTATGGTAGCGGCGCTGAGCTTGCTGGTAGCGTGCGGCACGCACAGCAGCCCGGAGACGGTCTTCCTCGAGGAGCGTGGCATCGTCATGCCGCAGCTGCTGTTGCTCTACTTCATCGTAGGCAAGCACTCGAGGTGACCCGTATATGAGTTCCGTGGGGAGCACTGCTTCCGCCCCGTACACTAGGGAGAAGGGCGTCTGGTCGGTAGCTCGATTTGGTGTCGTTCTGAGGGACCAAAGAACCACCGGCAGCTCATCTATCCAGTGCCTGCCGCTCTTCCGCAGTTTATCGAAAGTCCTTGTCTTGAGTCCTCGCAGCACTTCAGCATTCATCCCCCCGACTTGCCCGTTGCTTCTCGGGTGAGCAACAGAGGTGAAGGAGACCTTGCTTCCAAGGTTTTGGATATATTGCATGAAGGCGCGGCTCATGAACTGGGTGCCGTTGTCGGTGATCACTCTGTTAGGCACTCCAAAACGGCACACCAGTCCTTTCATGAACTTGATAGCTGCTTGTGCGGTCATCTTTCTCACTAGTTCCACCTCAGGCCACTTTGTTAACTTGTCAGTTGCCACGAACAAGAACTCAAAGCCCCCGACAGCATGGGGGAAGGGGCCCAGGATATCGATCCCCAGACCGAGAATGGCCAGGATAGAGGGATTGTTTGCAGGGCTTGCACTGGTTGATGGATGTTCTTGGAGTGGAACTGGTAGGCTTCACACTTGGTGACCAGTTCAGTAGCGTCCTGGAGGGCAGTGGGCCAATAGAAGCCCTGTCGAAAAGCTTTCCCGGCAAGGGCCCTTGATCCAATGTGGGAACCACATACTCCTCCGTGAATCTCCGCCAACAGCTTCAGTCCATCCTCCCGGCAGATACACCTCAATTTCACACCGTTCTGCCGCCTTCTGTACAGGGTGTCATCGACAAACTGGTACATACTTGACCGACGGGCTACTCTTTCGGCTTCCTCTTGCTCTTCGGGGAGTTCTCCTGTTTGAAGGAAATGGACTATATGATGCGCCCAAGTTGGAGCATGTGGCTCGACAACAAGGACTAAAGGCATCTCCACGTCTTCGGGAGCACTTGTCTCAACCGCTAGACCCTGAGGTCCTGCGGGAGGGAGCCGCTCGTCAACCGGAACGGCATTTTCCCCGGCAGCCTCTCTACCAGGTGCTTCGGGAAGCTCTACCGGGAAATGCTTGCTGGAGTTCAACTTTCTTCTCTTCTTGGACATCGCAGATGGGGATACTGATGGTTGGGTGAGGCGGAGAACAAAGGTTCCTGGTTCCACAGGAAGCTTCTACGCAGCACACTTCGATAGGTGGTCAGCAATGCTGTTTTCCGCTCGTGGCACATGCTGTGTTTGCAGCCCATCGAAGTGCTCCTCCAATTTCCTCACTTCTTCCACATAGGCTTCCATCAGCGGGCTCTGGTAATCTTTGTTGACTTGCTTTACCACAAGCTGAGAATCTCCTCAAACGATCAGCCTTTTTATTCCCAACTCCACCGCGATTCTTAGCCCGGCAAGGAGCCACTCGTACTCAGCGGTGTTGTTGGTGGCTTCCTCCCGGGGAAAGTGCATCTGGACGACGTACTTGAGATGCTCTCCGGTCGAGGCGATGAGGAGCACGCCTGCCCCAGCCCCCTGGAGTGAGAAAGCACCGTTAAAGTACATGATCCAATCCTTGGGTGCCTCTTTGCCGGGGAGGATTGTCTCCGGAGCTTCATCATCTGGCGAGGGTGTCCATTCTGCAATAAACTCCGCCAAGGCTCTGCTTTGAATGGTGGAAGTGCTCTCATACTTTAATCCGAAGGTTGAAAACTCCAGTGCTCACTCAACTATCCTGCCAGTGGCTTCGGGGTTTCTCAGTATGCGTTGCAATGGGAAACGGGTGACAACTGTTATCTCATGGGCTTGGAAGTAGTGGCGCAGCTTCCTCGAGGCCATGCTGAGGCCGAAGATCAGCTTTTGTACTCCGGAGTACCTTGACCTAGCCCCCTGTAGTAGGGAACTGACAAAGTACACGGGCCGCTGCACCATTTTCTTCTTTGCCACTTCCTTGGATTCACTGTCAACCATTTGCTGAGATCCCCTTGGCCTGTGTCGAGCCCGGCCGCGGATGTTTCTTTCTCGCTCCCGGCAGCATCAGCAGCGGCTCCTGAATCTTCATCAACCCCCCGCTGCGCCACCAGCGCTGCACTAACCACTTGATTCGTTGCCGCTAAATATAGCAGCAACGGCTCTTGTGGTTTAGGAGCGACTAAGGTGGGAACAGAGGATAGGTATTTCTTTAGGACTTGAAGCGCTGCATATGCCTCCGGGGTCCACTTCATCGGGCCAGCCTTCTTTAGCATTTTGAAGAACGACAAGGCGTGCTCAGCGGACTTGGAGATGAACCTACTCAACACGGCAACGCATCCGGCCAGGCGTCTGATATCTTTGATGGTCTTGGGTGCTTGTATCTTCTCGATCGCCTTGATCTTGTCGAGATTGGCTTCTATTCCTCGCTGAGATACGAAGAACCCAAGCAGCTTGCCGGATGGGACACCAAACACACACTTTTCAGGATTGAGCTTCGGGTTGATCTTGCGCAAGTTTGCGAAAGTTTCCTCCAGATCTTGTATGAGAGTGGCTTCATCCTTGGTCTTGACCATGATGTCATCCATGTAGGCTTCCACATTTCTGTGCAGCTGAGGTTCAAAACCAATTTGAACAGCCCTGGCGAAGGTCGAACCAGCACTCTTTAACCCGAAGGGCATACGTACAATGCAGTACGTGCCACAGGGAGTTATAAATGCAGTCTTCTCCTCATCTTTCTTGTTCATAAATATCTGGTGGTAGCCGGAGTAGGCATCCAAAAAGGAGAGCAAGTCACATCCGGAGGTGGAATCAACAATTTGATCTATGCGCAGCAAGGGGAAAGGGTCCTTCGGGCAAGCCTTGTTCAAGTCAGTGAAGTCTATGCAAAGCCTCCATTTCCCATTTGCCTTTCGTACCACCACCGGGTTTGCCAGCCAAGTTGGATGCAGTACGCCTCTGACCAAACCAGCTGCTTCAAGCTTCTTGATTTCCTCGGCAATGAACTATTGCCGCTCCAAGGCCTGTTTCCTAACCTTTTGCTTGACGGGTCGGGCATGAGGGCAGACAGCAAGGTGGTGCTCAATTACCTCCCTGGGAACACCGGGGATGTCAGATGGTTGCCAGGCAAACACATCGACATTCTCCCGCAGGAAGGTAACGAGTGCGCTTTCCTATTTGTCGGTAAGGGTTGCACTGATGGTGAAGGTACCACCAGTGCCATCCTCCTTTGCCGGGACTTTCTTCGTCTCAGGATAGGTTACCCTGGTCTTCTTGCCTGCGGAGCTCTCCGGCAGGTCATCGTCAGGAGCGGCGCACTCCGAAGAGGCGCGCTTCTCGGAGTCCTTGCCGGTGTTCTTGCCAATCTTCTTTATTTTCTTTGCATCCTTGGCGGGAGCTGGGATTTCCGTGGCTTCAGCTGCTACCGCGTCACGATACATCTGGTCCACGCAAATAACCGCGTTCTTCTTGTCGGATGGGATGGAAATGACCCCAATGGGCCCTGATATCTTCAAAGTATTGTAGGCATAGTGGGATGCCGCCATGAATTTTGCCAGCGCTGGGCGACCAAGGATTCCGTTGTAAGGCAGTGGGATCTCGGCGACGTCGAACACTATCCTCTCTGTTCGGAAGTTCAACTCTCCGCTGAATGTCACAGGCAGAGTGATCTTTCCCTTGGGTCGGCTCTTGCCGTGGTTGATTCCTTGGAACGTACCCGTGGTTTCGAGCTCTTCATCAAGGATCTGCAGTTTCTCAGCCACTCGAGAAGAGATCAAGTTCAATTCGGCCCCACAGTCAACTAACATCTTAGACACCTTAAGGTTGCGGATTGTCGGGGAAACCAACAATGGCAAACACCGAACCGTAGTGGTACGGTCATGGTGATCCTCTTCGTCAAAGATGATAGGCGTGCGGGACCATCTGAGTGGCTTCCTAGATTCTGCAGTCGGTTCCACAACATTGACCTCGCGTGCCCACTGCTTGAACTGGCGGCGAGAGGCATGCAAGGACGCACCCCCGTCAACACACATGGCTTCGGTTGCTTTCTGGAACTCCCTGTCACTGGAATCCTCATCATAATCCTCATCTTCACTCATATCATCTATTTCTTTCTTCTCTCGGCTTCTGGCGGGTGTTTCCTTTTGCAGCGGGGTTTTGCCGCGGCGACCACCTCTGCCGCCATGGCCTTTCCCGGCAGCGCCGTCCTAGCCTTTTTCCTTGTCACGTTTCTCATAATCGGCCCTCTGTTTCTCAACAAGTTGCTCGACCTGTCGGCATTCTTAAAAATCATGGCCCTTGGTGCGGTGAATTTTCCATTACTGCCCGTCGGACTTCCCGGTCTTCTCAGCGGCAGCAGCCTGCCGGCAATCAGTGCACGTGGCAGCTCCCTTGCTGGGTTTTGGCTTTCGCCTTCTTGCCTGCACTGAGGTCTCTGGAGCTCTCGACAGCCACCACTGCTTTTCCCTTACGCTTCTTGTTGCGCTTCCTGTTCCTTCCCTTCGGGTCGTGGGCTTCGTCGTCATCATCAGAGTCCACTTCGACCCCCGCCTCTTCTCCGGGAAGTCGCCTCCCTTCTTCAGCTCGAGCACACTTATCCGCCAAGGTGTAAAGCTCATTGATAGTCTTGGGGAGCTTGACATTCATCTTGGCTCGCATCCTCCTATTGCGCACGTTCGAGTGGAACGCGGCAATCACCGCTACGGGATGGATCTCTGGGATGTTGCGGTGTACTCGGCTGAATCTCTGGATATACTTTCTCAAAGTTTCTCCCTCCTTTTGCGGGAGGACTTGGAGATCGCTGGGCTGTCCTGGTACTTGATGACCACCGGTGAAGGCACCAACGAATTCGTTGCACAGATCAGCCAAAGAGGAAATGGAATTCTCCGGCAGGTGCGTCAGCCATGATCTCACATTTGGCTTGAGCGCCAAAGGGAAATAGTCGGCGAGCACCTTTTCATCTCTTCCTCCCGCAGCTTGAACAGCTATTGTGTAAATGCCCAAGAACTTCGCGGCGTTCAGCTTCCCGTCGTATTTCTCCGGTAACTCACGCTTGAAAGCTCGGGTCGACGGCCAGCGGACCCGTCGTAGCTCGCTAGTGAGGCAGGGCAACCAACCTCATAAGGAAGGTACCCGCCAACACTGGGCGGGGGGTCGCCGACGTCTGGACCGTTGCGCTTGTCGGATTGGTGGTGTGCTTCCCGGCGTCGCTCGATGGTGATGTGCGCGTCTTCCTTCCACCGGTCTTCAAGGACACGCCGTTGGTCCCGGCGGTCGCGCGGACCAGACGAGATTATGGATGCCTCATTGCGCTCGTTAGCATGCGAAGCTTGCTGTGGCTGCCTCTAGGCCTGTTGTCGCGGAGGGGATTGCACCATTGGGGTGGCCCCTTAATGCGCTCGCCACCCTGGGCCGCCGCTGCTGTTCGCGTACGTCGCGACGGCTCTGCATGCGGCGTCTTGTTGGCTTCAATGAAGGAAATCAAACTTTGAATGGTGGCTCTCCATTCGTCCATCTTATCAGCCGCTAGCATGAAGTTGAGCAGCATCTGGACTCTCGCCATGGCCTCCTCTGTGGTGCCAGGCATGGCGAAAGAGGCGGACCGCGACGTTGCTCGACTCTTGGTAGGACCAAGAGAAGCGTCGCCGCGTCCTTGATGCCGCGCGCCACTCGCTGGAGCTTTCTGGTGGCCCGTGGGCCGATCCTGAGGGGCAGTGGCTTCGCTGGGCGCCCCGTCTCGCTCCGCACGAGGTGCATGCCCAACAATCTCGCTGGCGACGGGTGCGGCCGGAAGGTCACGGCTCGCACCGGACTGGGCGTCGCTGAGGCGGCCTCGGCCATCCACGTGGCGGGGAGGTGATGAACGGATGTTCCCTCCGCCCATGGCGTCGGGGCCGAGCTCGCCATGTTGTTGATGTACTAGCTCCCCTCCGGCACCTCCTGCTCCATTTCCGGCCACGAAAGGCTGAACGGGGGTGCCTCCTGCGCCGACCGCGTCGTCCACGATGCCCGCCTCGCCCGCAGCCATCGCGGTGCCTACGGCGCTGGCGGTCACGTGTGAGGGAGCCTTTGAAGTGGAAAGATGCGCGGCCGCGCTGGGTTTCTTCTTCGGAGCCATTGTTGAAGAAGATGATGATGAAGACCGATTCGCCGTTCACGAACTCGAGTTCGCGCAAATGATGCACGCTCCCCCTACGTGGCATGCCAAAGATGTCGGGGCACAGATGCTCACGATCACCTATGGGACCAGAGGTCCCTTGTGGTTCGGCAAGGGGGGTCACGTTGCACGAAGAGCGGAGAGCATGAGACGGCACAACGATCGGAGCACACGCATTTTACCCAGGTTCGGCCCGCTACTAAGCGTAAAACCCTACTCCTGCTTTTTGGTGGATTGATTGGAGGAACATGAAGAATGCAGGGCGCCTAACCCCGGTAAGGACTGCTATCGGGGAAAGAGCGACTGTGCGAGTACAAGCGTTCAGGGGTTCGAGTTGCCAACCTTGAGCTAGGTTGCCTTGGGCCTCCTTTTATAGTGCAAGGGGTTACCATAATGGCAAAATAGACATTATCTATCGATTAGATAGCTAAGCAGAGCTATCATACCTAACTCTGGCATTTAGGACAAAATGCCATGATTACCTGCCTAGGTGGCGCTTGGGGGTGCATCCCCGGAAAGCTCTTGCCACCGCTTGGCCGGTCGTTGCTTAAGATCATGACACACTTCAGGGCGGGTGTCAACCGAGCGTAACTTGCCTTCCAATGTGTTGCCACCTACTTAGCGAGAGCTGATTAGCCGCCTGAGGGCTCGACACCGCATTGATAAGTGACAGGCGTAGCGATGCGGTGGAGCGGTGGCTGGGTAGCTCACACCTGTCGGGGAGTGGCTTGCCGGGTCTTCAGGGAGGTGTGCACATCTTGGTCCCCGGCAAGCGTCGGGGACGTGCTTGGCACGTCGCAGTTCAGGCTTGGGATGCCGCGTTGAGCTTGCTGGAGTCTTGTCTTGATTGCTGGCCAGGGTTTTGCTTCTACCGCCTGTGCATAAGTTAGGGGCACCGGGTACCCCTGTACTAGTGCACCGACAACATGGTTAAGGGTTTCAGATGGGGTAACTTGTCAGGTCTAGTCTAGTCTAGGGAGGGCCTCCAATCTTGCGGGAGAGACATAACTCCACTGAGTTGCAATTGGTTGAGTAGGTTGTCACAAAAAGCCTTCAGTGCTAGTTGTTTGTCGAGGTAGATCCTTGGTGCATCTTGTCTCTCTGATCTTCAGATGATGAGATAGGTGAGAAGGAAAAGTAGCATAGAGGGGAGTGCCTAAAGGGGGTGGTATAGTGCAAGTGTAATCAAGCAAGTGCCGAAAAGGCCAACACATTCATTAAGATAAGATAGGTGATATAGTCGCGTACATGTTGCCTAGGGCACGAGTGCGACTTATATCAAAACACAAACAGATAAAAAGAAGCAACGCACAACATGGTTTCATTTGAACCATCACACGGACTCGACTGCGCATAGGGGATACACGACTCATCCTACCCTAGGGGTGCTCGGACTCAGTAGTCGTGCCTTGCTTCATATCATGGAGAGAACGACGCTCGATCTTCAGCTTCTAGGTCCTCCTGGTGGTACCAGTGGATAAGTGACAGTCGATTGCTTGTTGGGACATCTCCTGACACGATGCCCAAATTCACGACATTCGAAACATGTGACGGGAGCAAAGGAGTTGCTAGTCGGCCTCGGGTTACGATGGTGACAGTCTAACAATGGCCCTCCATGTGGTGGATACAGAAATTCGTTCCTATGCCTTCTGCGCGGGGCCCGGTTGCAGACTTCCTGAAGTTCCTCAATTTGCTGCCTTTGGTTGGTGATGTGGACTTGTAGGGCAGCAATTTTTTGTTCTTGCTCGACCACCTTGTTCTTCATGAGGCAGTAAAGGTGTAGAAGTGAAGGGAACTCCTGGTGGAACTTGAGGCATTCTTCGGTAAGGTAACATAAAAGGTAATCCACCGCGTTGGCGAAGCGGATCTGGAACTTGACTGTTAGATCCTCGTCTCCTAGGGGATTCATTGCTTGAGGAGGGGCTCCTAATCCACTCTTGTTGGGTAGGTATGTTGGGTTCTACCGTAGGTGCATGGCATGCAAATTAAAATTTTCCTACGCGTAGAACATACAAGAACATGCTACAGAGAAGGATCACAGATCGTTACCACTAGACGCGCAGTGCCGTGCAGCGGAAGTAGAGTTGGGGCAGCGCGTCCGCGAGGTCCGTCTCCTCCTCGTCCGATCTCCCTCGAGCAGCCGGTCCGATCTCCCTCGAATTGTCAGTCACCGGATCCCAAGTATAGGTTTGCCGGAGAGGCGCAAGTGCACCGCCTCTAATGGTATCCGCACGTTGAAAGCACAACTTCTCCCTAGGTGGTTTTGGTAATTAATAACAACATATACTTCATTGGACTAATGTTTTCCACTAAGTATATCTCAGGAAAAAGCTCAATGATAGCTTGGCAAAGGATTGTGAGGAGACCCCAAGATACAAGGAATAATATTGGCAAAGCAACAAGGATGAAGACTCTACATTTCACTTTCTGAGAAATCACTTTGAGTCCATAGGAAAACCAATACTATCAAAAGGGGGTGAGGTATTAATGGTGAATGAAATGCTCAAGTGATCAAGTGTTAGCCACCAAATACACTCACAAGCTCTCCCACAAATATTCTGTCATTAAGCCATCCACTCAAAATCGGTGTCACCAACTTTCATATCGGCCACACCAAGTTCAAAGCCAAGACAGAAACCCTGGCCACTTCCCATTCTCGGTACAACCAAGATTCACATCGATGCAACCGAGTTTTGGTGACCAACATTCTGTTGTCTTGATTTATAAAATCAGAATTTCCGAGTTTTTTAAATCGGTGCCACCGAGTTTGGAAACTACCCTCGGCCACTACATTCGGTACCACCGAGAATGATATATCGGTCTCACCGAGATTCCTAAAGTTGCCATATTTTGAACATATCGGTATGACCGAGTTTCATATCGGTTTCACCGAGTTGCTCAATAATGTCGTAACGGTTGGATTTTTGGAGATGCCTATATATACCCCTCCACCACATCCCACTCATAAGAGAAGCACTCAGAACTATTCCACACTTGCCCCATCCAATTTTCTGAGAGAGAACCACCTAACCTTGTGTTGAGGTCAAGATCATCCACTCCAACCATATGGATCTTGATTTCTAGCCTCCCCAAGTTGCTTTCCATCCAATCAATCTCTTCCACCCAAGCCAAATCTGTGAGAGAGTGATTGAGTGTTGAGGAGACTATCATTTGAAAAACAAGAGCAAGGAGTTCATCGTTACTATCGATCCTATTACCTTTTGGAGGGTGGTGCCTCCTAGATTGGTTAGGTGTCGCTTGGAAGCTCCTACTTCGTGTTGTGGAGTTGAACCAAGAAGTTTGTAAGGGCAAGGAGATCGCCTACTTCGTAAAGATCTATCCATAGTGAGGCTAGTCCTTCGTGGATGGAAGCCGTTATGGAATAGTCAAGGTTGCTACTTCGTGGACCCTTATGGGTGGAGCCCTCCGTGGACTCACGCGACCGTTACCCTCAGTGGGTTGAAGACTCCATAATCGTGGACGTACGATAGCACCACCTATCGGAACCACGGGAAAAATCTTCGTGTCTCCAAATTGCGTTTGATCTCCTCTCCCCCTCTATTTACATATGCTTGTCTTTACTTTCCGCTGCAATACTTGTAGACATGCATGTGTAGGGTGAATTTGACTTGTGCTAATTGCTAAAATCTGCCCACAAATTAATTTGGGAAAAGGTTAGGATTTTATTTGGTCAAGTAGTCTAATCACCCCCCCTCTAGACCTACTTTCGATCCCTATAAGTGGTATCAGAGCTTTGGTTTCCATTGCATTGGTCTCAGAACCAAGGAGAGTAGGGCATCTAGTGAGGGAAACTATCACCGTAGAGGTCCATATTTTGATGGTACAAACTTTGCTAGTTGGAAATATAAAATGAAAATGCATATTCTTGGTCTTAACCCCGCCATTTGGGCTGTTGTTCGTGTTGGCTTGCAAGGTGAATTCTTTGGTGATGGAAAGGAACCAGATCGTGAAGCGACCTTTGAAGAATTGAAGATGTTGCAATACAATGCTCAAGCATGTGACATTCTTTTCAGCTGCCTATGCCCCGAAGAGTTCAACAAAATCAGCCGTCTTGAGAATGCAAAAGAGATTTGGGATAGTTTGGTTGACATGCACGAAGGTACCGAGTCCTTCATGGAATCTAAGTTGGATGTGCTTCAGAGTCAACTTGAAAAGTTCAAGATGAAGGATGGTGAAGGAGTTGCGGAGATGTACTCTAGGCTTGCTCTCATCACAAATGAGATTTCTGGCTTAGGTAGCGAAGAAATGACCGACAAATTCATCATCAAGAAGATTCTTAGAGCCTTGGATGGAAAGTATGACACCGTGTGCACGTTGATCCAAATGATGCCAAACTACAAAGATCTCAAGCCTACGGAAGTGATTGGAAAGATTGTTGCTCATGAGATGTCGCTCAAAGTCAAGGAAGAGCTTCAAAACAAGTCAAGCGGTTCTTACAAAGCCACAAGTGATGCTCCTGCTACTTCAAGCGACAACCTTGTAACCAATGAAGAGATAAGCCTCATGGTCAAGAAATTCAACAAGTTCTACAAAAGTAGAGGCAAAGAGAGGAACTCCAATTCAAGATAGGAAGAAAAGCGTCCATCTAGCCGTGACTGAAATTGTTACAATTGTGGAAGGCTCGGATACTACTCAAATGAGTGCACGGCCCCCCACAAGAGAAGAGAAGAATCACCTAGAAGACGAAGCTCAAGAGATGAATCACCTCGAAGAGAGAGAAGGAGTAGAGATAATCGTTATGAACGAAGACCCTCAAGGAGAAGTAGGGATTCGGAGAAGAAGGACAAGTACACCAAGTGCTACTCAAGAAGAAGACATCAAGCTCATGTTGGTGAATGGGTTTCCGGCTCCGACTCCGACGACCACTCCGAGAGAAGCTATCACTTCGACTCCGACTATAGTCAAGATGAAGTTGTTGCCGGACTTGCACTCGTTTCCTCCAACTCCTACGACATATTTGATTGACCAAATGAAGGGAGTGGAAGTTGCTTCACGGCTAAAGGCCCCAAGGTATCACACCCCGAATATCTTGACTTTGATAGTGATGAGGATGATTTACTAGGAGATGATGACTTTCTCTTTGATAAAACTAGTGATGTTAGTCAAAATGAACTTGATGATATCCATGCTAACCAAGATAAATCGAATGATGATGATAAGAAGGAGATTGAGCGTCTAACTAAAGAATTAAACACTCTTAAGTTAGCTCATGAATCCACACTAGAAGATCATAGACAACTTGTAAGAACTCATGAGAAGCTACGCTTCGAGAAGCTCAACTTAGAGCAAGAGCATGAATTTCTTAAAGCTATCATTGACGATCTTCGGAAGAAGAGTTCTTCTTATCTTGCCAAACGATTAGTCTTGTCTACATTTATTCCACAAGTTAAATCTAAGCAGGCTAGTAACAAAGGCAAGAAAGGTTCTTCATCTAGTAATAACAAAGCTAATGCAAAATCAAATGATGTTGTTCCTAGTAACTCTATTGATTCCACTAATGATTCTCTTAGCCAAGTTACACTTGAGCAAGAAAACAATTTATTGAAAGGAATTATAGAGAAAGGTGTCTACAAAAGTCTTGCCGGATGTAAGTAATTCGAGGAGATTGTGCGCAAGCATGGAGGATACCGGAAGAACCATGGCATTGGCTACTTCAACGCAAATGGAGTCGAATGGGAAGAAGGTCAATACCCCAAGCCGAAGTTTGTTCCCCAAAGAGAGAAGTATGATCCTACTCCTCCCAAGGGAATGAGCTCTCAAGATGACCTTCCTCCACAAGACCACAAGGGCAAGGAAAAGCTTCATGATGACATTGACACATTTGAAGATGAATCCCTAGCCATGGTGAAGTGGGTTCCCAAGGCTTCTACAAGCTCAACTTCAACTAGTGCTACTTCAACCCCAAGGATCCCCATCAACTTGATGTGGGTCCCCAAGAAGATGAACTAGAGAAGTTCTTGAGGGGTGACTCTTCCAATGAAATTCACTCACATTCATTATTGGCAAGAACTAGTTGCAATCAACATCAACATTATGCAATAGTTCAAGGAGTCACACATTCCCTCAAAGGTAATCAAGGGCAAGGTAATCAAAGAATTCATGGACATCATCACATATGCTTTGCACTCCATGTCCATGGATATACTTGTATATGTCTCTTGTGCTTGGGACTAACCCATGTAGGTGAGGTGAGTAAGAAACAACAAGGATTGCTCCCAACTGAAGATGATCTTCATCAACTATGAGCATCCACCACTACATCACCCACATGAAGTCTTCTACGACAAAACCCAAGGTTACTTTATCCCTCTTATGGGGGGGATGTCACATCAAGGGGGAGCTTTACTCTAAGACTTGAGTTAAAGCATCTCTTAAGAATGTGACAACATTAAATGCTTTATGTAAAAGTGGTAACCCCAGTTGTGCTTAAACGATGAGTATGACCTATGATCAAGTACTCTTGCTTGTCTCCTAAGTCAATATACTCATATATAGATGACTACGTCATCGCCCAAGTGCTTGGTAGATACTAGAGTGGTTTTTGCATGTTTGCCATGATTTCATTGGACATCTTATTGTGTGAGCATGCTGGTATGCATATTTTTCTCATTCGAGGACATCCAATTGTTGCTATTTGGACTTTGATTTTTCTTTTGCCAATTCGATGGACCCATCTCTAGCTATCTATGATTTCTTGTCTCATATTCTATTCATGCTAAATCACAAAAACTTGAACAAGCACTTCTTGATCCCTCTGTGTGAGGAGCACTCGAAGTACCGTGTCGGCAAGAGCTGCATTCCAAAACCTCTCATGTGCATCTCGGTGAAACCAATTCACAAATCTCGGCTACACTGAAGCACTGAATTGACCTGGTTTTCATATCTCGGTAACACCGATTCCTCTTTCTCGGTTACACCGATTTTCCTAGCCACCTGATGGTTGTGAAACTCGGTGACACCAATAAATAAGAATCGGTTTCACCGACAGTGAAGGGTACTTAATCCAGGTGGACCTGACGTTTGAAATTTCATCTTCAAATGCCAGTTTCCCCAACCCTGAGCTGCCGCTCCTGACCCCTCTGATCGTCGCCCTTGCTTCCCCGACCGCCTCCGCCGCTAGGATCCTCGCCGTCGACGGAAATCTCCACCGCCATCGTCGCCGTAGTCGGACCATCGCCAAGTTAGGGTATGGTTCCAATCTCCTTATGCATTCCATTTCTGATTCAAGCGCATTAGGATGTTTTTGTCTATAATCTACCATGTGAAATTGATCTACTCAACAAGAAATCTCCATAGATTAGAAAACGAAGGAATTTTGGATCTGATCTCCCGCAACATGCATCTTGGTACTACAGAATTGATAAAATCGGTTCCACCGATTTAGTTTTTAGGGTTTTTGAGAACCGCCTTGGTGAGACCGAGCAGTTCTTTCAGTTACACCGAAAAGGCTGCCCAAGTTTCTGTTATGCAGGTAGTCGGTCTCGGTGACTCCAAAAATATCAACCCGGTGCTACCGAAATACATTCTGCAGTAGTTCATACCCAAAGTTTCTAAGTTAAAATTTTGAAGAAAATTATGTCTTTCTGTGATGCTCAACTCTTCTGCTCTCCTATGCTCTATTCACACGGTTAGCATGTCAGGCTCAGATGATAGTCAGAACAATTTCAGAGAGGAGAATGTGGATATGAGCTCATGCACTAGTCCTGAGGGCAGCTATGATGATGCACCCAGCTCACCTGATTTGCCCAAGGCTGCTACCAGGACAAGGAGGAAGTTAAACTCAGATGAGGAGGATGAAGACTTTGTGCCAGAAGAGCCACCCAAGAAGGATAAAGTTGCCAAGAGCACAACTGCTGAAGCCACATCTTCCAAGAGGCCAGCTAAGAAGGTCTATGCTAGTACTAAGGATATGAGGGCACCTGATTATGTCAAGCAAAGCATGACTCTTCACATTGAGTCACCTCGAAGGAAGAATTCTATGCCTAAGAAGGCAGGTGAGAAGAAGAGGTCCAGGAAGAGGATTGTCCATGTTGTTGGAAGAGCCACCTCTATGTATGAGGATCCAGAAGTTGCTGCTGAAGAAGAGGAAGAGGAACCAGTTGCCAAAGCCCCTCCATCTAAGAGTAAGAAACTGTTGGTTGATGCTATGCCCAAGGATACATCATCCAAAGGCACCAAGACTACCCCCAAGAAGGCTGCTGCTGCTTCCAAACCCAAGAAGTCTACCAGAGACATTCCTAGTGCTTCCAAGAACAAGCAATCAACCATGCCAGAAGAAGAAGAAGATTTGCCAGTTTTGAGGAAACTGAGGCCACACATGCCATTGCATAATGATGATCATCCAGTTGCTGAGGACATGAAGTTGAGGAAAGACTCGGGTCTGAGATTGTGGAGTTCAAAGGACCCCTATGCCTCCAGGAGAAGGACTGCTGTAGATGTCAGATTTCATACCAAGGAATAGCAAGACTTCTATGAGACTGTCCTGTTGCACAAAAGCCCAGCTATCGGTGACATGAGATATGTTGACTGGGACTTCATAAAGAAGAATGAAGATTTCTTTCCCCATGTGCAAGAGAACTTCAGATGCATTGACATTGAGAACTTTGTTGGTAGAGAGTTCACAACCTGGAATGATGAGATGATCATGCAATTCTATTCCACTACTATGGTGATAGCAGGATTGTCTGGATGACAGAAGGTGTCAAGTATGAATCCACTGTTGAAGAGTGGGCTACCATCTTAGGAGCCCCACATGTAGAAGATGGTGATTTGGATGTGTACTCTGAGTCCAAAGAAAATCACAACTCCATGGCTAATATGTACAAGGAGATCCCTGAGGACTATGTGCATTCACATAAGCTTGGTTCAGTGTACTTTCTGCAGGAAGGTTTCCAAACCACCAACACCATCATGAGATACACATTGATGCCCAAGTCAGGAGATGAGAAGATGATTCGAGGCTACTCAATCAACATGCTGCACCACATTGACCTTCAGACCAGATTCAGAGTCATGGATCTTATTGTTGAGACTATGAAGAGGACAGCCGCAGATCAGAAGAGATCTTGTGGTTATGTACCATACATTCAGATGCTAATCAACTCCAATCTTGAGAAGAATGTGTATGCCCTTGATCGACCTCATATGCCACTTCAGCCATAATTTGAGGATAATATGGTGGTGATGAATCCAGATCATCCCACTGCAACTGCAGGAAGAGAAGCAGCTGAGTCAGCTAGAGCCACTAGTGCTCCAGGGCCAAAGTCTAGGGCTGAGCAGATGGATATGGTTTTTAGCACTGTTAAGAGTATGCAGAAGGATATTAAGGACATTCTTGAAAATCAACATAGTCTTGTGAGGATAGTGGAGAACAGAGTCAAAACGCTAAACGACAAGGTAGATGGCTGACTAAGACAGTCAATGAGCTCAAGAAGGAAGTAGATGATGCTCCTATCTATCACTCTACAGGTTCAGATGAGGATGACACTGCACCTCTCAGGACATGCACTCAGTTTAGGACCCAATCCAGGACTCCCACAGTGACTGCTCCAGAGTTGAGGCCGTCTTCTTCAGCACCTGCTAAAGCTCCTTCATCTCCATCAGCTCTAGTAGCAACTCCACCACCTCAGAGGACTTCAGCTGAAGCTTTTTGCAGGTGCTCTTCTCTCGACTCCATTGACAGCTACAGGCGCAACATCATCATCTCATGGAGGAGATCCAGCCCAGAGCGACGTTTAGCTCTATAGCTTTGAACTTTTTGGTAACTTGTTGCCAAAGGGGGAGAAGTTGTAGATCATAGGGCTTCGAGAGAGAGAGAGAGAGAGAGTTGCATTTTGATCCTTCTCTGCTATTTCCAAAAAGATTTGGTTTATTATTTGTGTTGCAAACTTTTGTTGGTATTTGATCATATACTCTTATGTGATGCTTCTATCATCTATCTTTGAGATTTCTATGTGATGATCATTTACTATTGTTTGGTGTGTTGTGCTTGTTATTCACTCACATTAATTCTAGCGCACCACCAAGTTGTATGTGACATGGAAGAGTGACCCATCATCCTAATCGATTTAGCATTTGCATTCAAACGCAAATTTAAAAAAATGCACAAATTTAGTTGGAGCTCTTGCTTATCACATACCTCTCAAACCGAAGATGCTATTCATATCTTACATCTCTCATCGAAGCTTTGATCTATATGTTGTCATCAATTACCAAAAAAGGGGAGACTGAAAGCACAACTTCTCCCTAGGTGGTTTTGGTAATTAGTAACAACATATACTTCATTGGACTAATGTTTTCCACTAACTATATCTCATGAAAAAGTTCAATGATAGCTTGGCAAAGGATTGTGAGGAGACCCCAAGATACAAGGAATAATATTGACAAAGCTACAAGGATGAAGACTCTACATTTCACTTTGTGAGAAATCACTTTGAGTCCCTAGGAAAGCCAATAATATCAAAAGGGGTGAGGTATTAATGGTGAGTGAAATGCTCAAGTGATCAAGTGTTAGCCACCAAATACACTCACAAGCTCTCCCACAAATATTCTGTCATTAAGCCATCCACTCAAAATCGGTGTCACCAACTTTCATATCAGCCACACCGAGTTCCAAGCCAAGACAGAAACCCTAGCCACTTCCCATTCTCGGTACAACCAAGATTCACATCGGTGCAACCGAGTTTCGGTGACCAACATTCTGTTGTCTCGATTTATAAAATCGGAATTTCCAAGTTTTGTAAATCGGTGCCACCGAGTTTGGAAACTGCCTTCGGCGACTCCATTAGGTACTACCGAGAATGATATATCGGTCTCACCGAGATTCCTAAAGTTGCCACATTTTGAACAAATCGGTACGACCGAGTTTCATATCGGTTTCACCGAGTTGCTCAATAATGTTGTAACGGTTGGATTTTTGGAGATGCCTATATATACCCCTCCACCACATCCCCCTCGTAAGAGAAGCACTCAGAACTATTCCACACTTTCCCCATCCAATTTTATGAGAGAGAACCACCTACCCTTGTGTTGAGGTCAAGATCATCCACTCCAACCATATGGATCTTGATTTCTAGCCTCCCCAAGTTGCTTTCCATCCAATCAATCTCTTCCACCCAAGCCAAATCTGTGAGTGAGTGATTGAGTGTTCAGGAGACTATCATTTGAAACACAAGAGCAAGGAGTTCATCGTTACTATCGAGCCTATTACCTTTTGGAGGGTGGTGCCTGCTAGATTGGTTAGGTGTCGCTTGGGAGCCTCCTACTTCGTGTTGTGGAGTTGAACCAAGAAGTTTGTAAGGGTAAGGAGATCGCCTACTTCGTGAAGATCTACCCATAGTGAGGCCAGTCCTTCGTGGATGGAAGCCGTTATGGAATAGTCAAGGTTGCTACTTCATGGACCCTTATGGGTGGAGCCCTCCGTGGACTCTCGCGACCGTTACCCTTCGTGGGTTGAAGACTCCATAAACGTGGACGTACGATAGCACCACCTATTGGAACCACGGGAAAATCTTCGTGTCTCCAAACTGTGTTTGATCTCCTCTCCCCCTCTATTTACATATGTTTGTCTTTACTTTCCGTTGCAATACTTGTAGACATGCATTGTAGGGTGAACTCGACTTGTGCTAATTGCTAAAATCTGCCCACAAATTAATTTGGGAAAAGGTTAGTTTTTTATTAGGTTAAGTAGTCTAATCACCCCCCTCTAGATCTACTTTCGATCCCTATACACGTGCAGGAGGAACACCGTGCGGCGGACTGCTAGGTCCGATCACACAGTTCGGCGGCGAGTGGAGGTGGCTAGTTGCAACACATGCAAAGCCCTAATGACGGCGCCGAAGCGACCAACCAGATGGGTGTGCCGCACCTCCACTATATATAGGCATCCGTCTCGGGCTCAACTCTTGGGCCACGCATGGATTCTAAAGCCGACGTGTTCCTTCCCTTAAGCACGTGACCCCTTAGGTTCTCGTTCACTTGGTCGCGAGTCAGATCACATCTGGCTCGACTAGTCGGTAGCGGCCTCTAGCAAAGCGTGTCGACTCCAAGTGTCTGATGAAGCTGGTTAGGCGAACCTATACTTCATAATTCTGTTCCCTTTGCCAAACGATATATGTTGTCGGGCTCAAGGCGAGTCTGTTATCCTTGTGTTAGCCCGACCTCTTTCTTGTTCCACTGATGCCGACCACAAATCAGATTATCTCATAATCCTTATCGCATGGCCATGCTTATCTTGGTCGGATCACATGAGGGGCCCAGAGTTTATCTCTCCGGATCGGAGGGGCAAATCCCATCTTGCTCGACCATGTCTCTCAACATGGGTCTGGACAAGCCCGAAACCTACCTTTATAACTACCCAGTTATGCAGTAGCGTTTGCTCAGCCCAAAGCAGGTCAATCACCATCCCGGGTACATGTGCCAACTCAGGTCTTAGGACATAGAACGTATGTTGTACTAGAGACTCACATATGACATATCACCACGTCTCATAGTTGGGTTTGTCCAACTCAAACCTTGTCTCAACTCGGATCTGACTATGTCGAATCCGACAAGATCTTTGTGAGTCCATATTATCCGGCTAGCATCCAATGCTACATGGTCAGTGAGACCGGACCATCCACCGTGTCATATGCTAGTCTAACTGGCTGCACGTCCACACAGCCCTTTCGACTAGGGACCATTTAGGACAGTCATTGTACAATGCATAGTCTCACAAACAAGTCACATACTTGTTAATACACACCATTGATAATGTCCAAGGACTATCTTTATTCATAAACACATAGGAAATATCATCATACATGACTACCTCTAGGGCATATGTCCAACAGTCTCCCACTTGCACTAGAGTCAATCAAATAGACATCGAATGCCCATAGCTCTAACGTGCCCCTCATGCTTGGGTTGTGGATGCGGCTTAGTCTACGTATCTGCAACATTTTCATCCGTATGAATCTTGCATAAATTAGTATCACCATTCTTTACGAGCTTTCATATCAGGTGATACTTTCGGTCTTTGTGCCTGGTCTTGTGGTGTTGTCTTGGCTCCTTGGCCTATGCAATGGCACCTGAATTGTCGCAATACAGGTCCAACGGTTTTGCTCAGCCCGGGAACACACCAAGATCCTCCAGGAACTTCCGAATCCAAACTACTTCCTTTGCGGCTTCACAAGCCGCAATGTATCCGGCCTCTGTTGTGGAGTCGGCCACCATATTTTGCTTGGAACTCGTCCAGCTCACTGCTCCTCCATTCATGAAATACACGAATCCAGTTTGCGTTCGACAATCATCCCTGTCGGTTTGGAAACTAGCATCAGCGTAACCCTTTACGCAGAGCTCCTCCTCACCTCCATAAACTTGGAAAATCTCTTATATCCTCTTCAGGTACTTCAGGATAGTTTTCACCGCTACCCAGTGACTCTCACCTGGGTCAGCCTGGTATCTGCTTGTTAAGCTTATTGCATAGGCAACATCAGGTCGAGTACATAACATGTCGTACATGATGGATCCTATTGCCGAAGCATACGGAATCCTACTCATCCAGTTTCGCTCATCAGAAGTTGTAGGACTTTGAGTCTTGCTTAGCCTTATACCATGTGAGATGGGCAAGAACCCTTTCTTGGCCTCACTCATGTTGAACTGCTTCAACAGTTTTTCTATGTACGTGCTCTGGCTTAAGCCGAGCAGCCTCTTCGATCTATCTCTATAGATCTTGATTCCTAAAATGTATACTGCTTCTCCAAGGTCTTTCATCGAAAACTTGCCATTCAATGATTCCTTGACTGAGTTCAGTGTCGAAACATCAGTTCTGATCAACAGTATGTCAACCACATACAAGATCAAAAATACTACCGAGCTCCCACTAAACTTCTGGTATAAACAATAGTCCTCTTCGTTCTTGATGAAACCAAGGTCAACAATGACTTCATCAAAACGAATGTTCCAAATCCAAGCTGCTTGCTTCAATCCATAAATTGGTCCCTTGGGCTTGCATATTTTACTAGCATTATTTGGATCGACAAAACCTTCAGGCTGTATCATGTATACATCCTCCTTTAAATTTCCATGAAGGAAAGCCGTTTTGACATCCATCTGTCATATCTCATAATCGAAATATGCAGCTATAGCTAGTATGATCCTCACTGCCTTTAGCATCACTACCGGCGAGTAGGTCTCGTGATAGTCAATTCCTTGAACTTGTCCATAACCTTTAGCGACAAGCCAAGCTTTGTGGATCTGAACATTTCCATCCACATCGGTTTTCTTCTTAGAGGCCCATTTGCAGCCAATGGCAATTATGCCAGGTGGCGGATCAACCAAGTCCCAGACTTGATTATCATCCATGGACTTTAAATCGGATCTCATGGCCTCCAGCCATGACTCGGAATCTAGGTTCACCATTGCTTCCGCATACGTGGTCGGCTCGTCGCTTTCTAGAAACAACACATCGCGCACTCTATGCAATCTTTCCGACCTCCGTGGCCTGTGCTGATTCCACTATGGGTTCCCTGACCAACTCCGGTATGATCTCATCACCAGTAGAGTCGTCCCCGAGTCGCTCTCGAATTTCTTCGAGTTGCACCATTCTCCGACTGGCTTCCCGTCTGAGAAACTCTTTCTCTAGGAAAACCCCGTTCCAAGCAACAAACACATTGTTCTCTTCTCAGTTGTAGAATATGTATCCCAAGGTTTCCCTC
Organism: Elymus sibiricus; assembly: GCA_039707655.1. Lineage (NCBI taxonomy): Eukaryota > Viridiplantae > Streptophyta > Magnoliopsida > Poales > Poaceae > Elymus > Elymus sibiricus. Next base: position 254,658,430 of record CM077665.1, read on the forward strand.
GGATACCCCATGAATATGCATTTATCCGACTTGGGTGTAAGCTTGTCCGACATGAGTCATTTGACAAATGTTTCAGAACCCCAAATCTTTAGAAAAGACAAACTAGGACTCTTCCCAGTCCACATCTCATGTGGTGTCTTATCTACGGATTTTGATGGTACCCTATTAAGTGTGAAAGCTGTAGTTTCTAGAGCGTATCCCCAGAATGACCAGGGTAAATCCGATTTGCTCATCATCGATCGGACCATGTCCAACAAGGTTCGATTTCTCCGTTCTGACATGTCGTTTCTCTGCGGCATACCCGGAGGTGTGAGCTGAGTTACTATACCTCGGCTTTCCAGATGATCATCAAACTCCTAGCTCAAGTAGTCACCTCCACGATCTGATTGTAGAAGCTTTATTGTCTTGCCGAGCTGATTTTCAACCTTGTTTTGAAACTCTTTGAACTTTTCAAAAGTTTACGACTTGTGCCTCATCAAATAAATATATCCATATCTACTCAAGTCATCGGTATAAGTCACGAAGTACTGATAGCCACCTCTAGCCGTTGTGCTCATTGGACCACACACATCACTATGTATAAGCTCCAACAACTCAGACGCCCTTTCAAAACTCTTTTCAAAAGGAGACTTAGTCATCTTGCTGAGAAAGCATGATTCGCATGTCTCGAACGACCCGAAATCGGACGAAGTTAGGAGTCCATCATCATGGAGATTCTTCATGCGTTTCAGACTAATATGTCTAAGGCTGCAATGCCAGAAGTAAGTCAGATTTATCTCATTAGGCTTATGCCTCTTCACATTCATGTTATAGACTGGTTCCATTTCCAGATTCAAAATAAATAGCCCATCTACAATGGGTGCATAGCCATGGAACATTCCATTCAAATAAAATGAACAACCATTGTCTTTTAAATTGAATTATTAACCTTGACTCATCAAACATGAGGCAGAAATAATGTTCCGACTAAGTGCAGGAATGTAATAACAATTATTCAATTCCAAAATGAATCCAGAAGGAAGCTGAAGTTGCATCGTACCGACCTCCAACGCAGCAACTCTTGCCTTGTTGTCGACCCTGATGTCAATCTCCCCTTGTGCCACACACCTAGTTCTTAACAGCCCCTGCATCGAGTTGCAAATATGAACAACCGATCCGGTATCAAATACCCAAGAGCAACTAAGTATGTCATCAAGGTAAATGTATATAACATATGTAACAAGTGTACCTTTGCTCGAAGTCGTACTTCCAGCCTTCTTGCCATGCTCGGCAAGCCACTTGCTACAGTTCCTCTTCCAGTGACCAGGTTCCTTGCAATGAAATCATATGGTCTTTGAGTTTGGTCCCAACTTTGGCTCCGCGGCAGAGACAACCTTCTCCGTTCCCTTAGCCTTTTTCTTGGACCAACTCTTCTTGAACTTAGCTGATTTCTGCACCATCAACACTTGATGCGTGCCTTTCTTAATTTGATGTTGTGCCACCTTGAGCATCCCATCTAATTCAGTGAGCTTCTTATCCATGCCGTGCATATGATAGTTCGAGATGAGCGTCCCATAGCTAGGTGGAAGAGAACCCAGAATTGCATCCGTGGACAGCTCGTCCCCAAGTGGGAAGCCTAACCGATCCAAAGCTTGCATGTACCAGATCATCTTGATGACATGCGAGCTCAGTGGATCACCCTCTTTCAGCTTACAATCCGTCAAGGATAGCCGGACGTTGAACCTTTCGGTCTTAGCCTGTACCTGAAACATGCTCTTGAGGCTCTCGATCATCTCGAAAGCCTCAATGTTTTTGAAATGCTGTTGCAAATCGGGCTCCATACAAGTTAGCATGAGGCAGTTGATCTTGTTTGATTCATCAACGAGTTTCTGGTGGGCATTCTTGGTTGTGGCACTAGCATTCTCGGCAGGTTCCTCTGGCAGTGGATCCTCTAGAACATGTTCCTTTTCATCGTGCTTGAGAACAATTCTCAAATTTCTATACCAGGTGGTAAAGTTTGTTCCATTCAGTTTATCCTTTCCAGAATTGATTTCAATGCAAAGTTGGGTTGAGCAGGTGGTGCCATTGATCTACAACAGAAAATTTGCAATCACTAAGCAATGTGTTTATGTAGAGTAATTCAAGCCTTAAACAGAACTACTCCCACTGAAGTCAGCATCCCTCTGCAAACTCTCAGTGATTCAGGACCCGTCTAGCACGAGCGACTAGTGAGCTTTAGCATCACTGCTAGCCAATTTGGCTATTCGGTAAGCAACTCCTTGCTAATCGTATCTCTATACGACTCCTGTCGGTCGGGTAGGTATCTCATACCCCGGCTCCAGACCTTCTTTGCAACAAGGCCCAAAACCGTTTTGATAGCCTTGTCAAGTTAACCTGATGCAATGCATGTCTATGTCCGACACGAACCCTCCAGTTCAAGGACACCTAGTGGCACCTCAATTTTATGAGCCCACCACTAGACGTACTTGACGTGCGAAGGTGCAACATCCGGAATGGCAATGTGCTTGATATTAACGAGGGATCTTTCTACCATTTTAACATGCATAGAAACAAGAAGCAATATCAATCACATATCAACATAAATATGTGAAATAGTATGGCTCCTTCATGGACATCCTTCCAGGCTGGCTCCAACTCCGATGACCAAGGCGGAACTCCATCTTGTTCGTCACACCGAGATGCCAAAGCCTCGAACTTGATCTCTGTTCTCCAACTACTACAACTAGCAAAGAATTTACAGAGAATCACAAGTCGACACACAGGTCGTTATACAATATAATGACAGCACTTTGGCTCCTGCCGGCTGACAATCATGAGATGCAGGTCATGTTAAATTAAACACATGCATCACATACATATGAGCCATACTATTCACATCAAACCTGCAAAACAAAGTTATGCCTAGAATCGCATTCTACCGGTTTGTGTGATCGTGTACGAAATACAAGGCACTAGACACATGGCGGTCCCGCCGAATTTTCTGATTTGGCCGATCTTATCGATGATGGCGAACCTGATTCGGATTTACGTTTCACTATTAACCCCGATGGCGGAAATCAACCAGTAGGGGTAGGTTGTGTCACGACCTCGTCGATTCCGATTGACAGAAAACATAGCCTCAACGATCCCCCTGTGCAGTTGATGTCATCAACCGTGCACATAGCCGATCTCATGAATGACAACAGATCTCATATGTCGCCTCCACATAGCAAATATGCATCCGATCTGAAACCAAAACCTATAGCAGAGGCTCTGATACCACTGTTGGGTTATACCGTAGGTGCATCGCATGCAAATTAAAATTTTCCTACGCGCAGAACATCCAAGAACATGCTATAGAGATGGATCACAGATCGTTACCACTAGATGCGCAGTGCCGTGCAGCGGAAGTAGAGTTGAGGCAGCGCGTCCACGAGGTCCGTCTCGTCCTCGTCCGATCTCCCTCGAACATCCGGTCCAATCTCCCTCGAACTGCCGGTCGCCGGATCCCACGTACAGGTTCGCCGGAGCGGCGCAAGGGCACTGCCTCTAATGGTATCCGCACGTGCAGGAGGAACACCGTGTGGCAGACTGCTAGGTCCGATCACACAGTGCGGCGGCGAGTGGACACTGGTGTAGCGACGTGCTATACAAACGATTTTTAACCCCTTTCCGCGACGTAGTTCTAAACCGTCGCCTTGCCTGTGTGGGCGATAGGGGGGTCGATCCCACACGACACGATAAAATCGTCGGCGATGGTGGCCAACGAACGCAAACGTTTAGTAAAACGAAGCGTATGGGATTTCCGTATCTATCACAAACGAGAGTCACCTCTCACCCGTTTGAGATATGGCATCCTTCCCATACGGCCCATCCTTGCAACTAGTGTGAGATCACACTAACATCGCACGCACAATTCTGTAGTGCACCATTTATGATGTGTACTGAATCGCAAAGAGTTCATAATTGTAAAGCGTGTACGATAAGGAGACAATCACACACATTTTGTCCTACAACGTCGTTTGCGATATACGAAGATTCGCAAATGCTCCAACTGTCATACTCGTGTCGGATGCATACAACATAACAAACAGTTAAACATTGTAAATCGTGTATGATAAGGAGACTGTCACAAAATATTTAGGTCTGCTTAACCGTTTCAGATATTGTCTAACATCACACACGGTTTGCAGACGGCAATTGTGTGCCTTGTCGCACACGGTTTCTCTCTCTGAAACGTGTCGAATCATGAGGTATATCACACATGTTCTGCTTTAAAAACGTGTGCGGTGTAATGACCTGCAAAGCTTATTTTTTGGCTATTTTAATCGCCACAATTTAAAATTCTACAGGATTTGAATTTGATAGTAGGCTATTGCATTTTTCATATCCATCTTATATAGACATAGGTTCAACAACCAATGCATTATTCCATTCAGAGGTACATATGTTCAAGAATTACATCAAGAAATAATAATTACATTAGGACCAGATAAATAATGATGAACCACAGCTGCATACTTGTATTAAATACGGTAAAGGAAGAGGCGAAAGAGACTCTGGCAGTTGTACAAGGTGAAGCGGAATGCCCATATTGTTCCCTCCCCCATACATAATGCACAGACGACTCTAGGCCAGCCCCTTGTGATGGCGGACCGCCCGTCCTTCTCAGTGTTGATGGGGACATGTATGTAGTCATCGTGGCCTGGTAGATATACTTTAACGTTTGCACGTCCACCAATCATGTAGTTTGAGAGGTAATCCTGAGTAAACTGCTTTGACAACCACTACAAACAAAATAGATTCAGACATTGTAAATTTGTAAGCTAACAACTCATTATGGACAGTAAAAAAGAAGGGTACAGAGTTCGTAGTTACCATCCTGGAGTTCACTGTTGTCTTGGATAAGGTGTAAAGAAATAGTTTAATTGCCATATTTTGTCCCATTTTATTAACAACCTTTATAAGTTTCCTCACTTGATGCTGGTTCATGAATATCTCATTGCCCCATACGCAAAAAGGGTCGACACGCGGATCTTTACCAGTGACATATGTACCTACAAGCAACAAGTTAGTATTAGAAGGTAAATAGAAATTGCACAATGACGTAGTACAGTATTCCATGTCGCAGTATACAAGATCTTATTACATAAAAAATACTCACATATTTGATGTATTAACATCTTATACTTTGGGGCGGATGGAGTATATATATAAGCCATGTGATGAAACTAACCTCGATGAAAAACAACATCTGTTCCCGATATTGTCCTGGGTAAGTACACCAAAAGGCATGTTAAGTACTGACAGGCTAAACATCAACCAAATATATGCATGGTAAACAACATGATCAGAAAATGATAGCTTTAGTGTGCAGGTTTAAGCACGCTAGCTAAGCTAATAATTAGTGGAGATGCGTGTTAACTGCAATAGGCTTAGCATTTAACAACAACAAAATATAGTCATTCTAACTGGTATTGTGCACGTTTAAGCACACTAGTTATAGTTACATAAAAATGGAAAGGCTTGTGCTCACTACAACAAGCTTAACAGCAACCAAATATAGTCATTCTAACTGGTATTGTGCACGTTTAAACACACTAGTTATAGTTACATAAAAATGGAAAGGCTTGTGCTCACTACAACAAGCTTAACAACAACCAAATATAGTCATTCTAACTGGTATTGTGCACGTTTAAGCACACTAGTTATAGTTACATAAAAATGGAAAGGCTTGTGCTCACTACAACAAGCTTAACAGCAACCAAATATAGTGATTCATAGTGGTACTGTTGAAATTGCATAGAATGTAGCTCGTGTTTACACATCAAATTGTATAACTAAACATCACATTGTGAAAAAAACAGAAATAAACAGTGGGCGTGTTAACTACACCAGGCTTAACAGGAACCATATCTGGTCGTTGAAACTGGTATGATGAAATTGAACTGAAAAGTACATACTTGCAGATATAGAACTTCACAACGTGAATAACTGAAATAAACAAGACATAGTATATAGCAATTGAACTGGAACATATGCCCAGTACAAACAACCGAGCTAGGAAAAACAGTTAAACAAGGCATATGCTCACTACAACAGGCTTGATAGTAACCAAAAATAGTCATTCCAACTGTACAGTTGAAATTGCATAGAACGTAGCCGGTGCTTAAACATGAAATTGTATAACTGAACATCACATGCGAAAGAACTGAAATAAACAGTGAACATGTTAACTGCACCAGGTTTAACAGGAACCATATATGGCTCTTTAGACATTTAGCATGAGTGAAGTAATTTAACATGAGATGGGTTTCCTCACCTGTCACAGATGGGCTCATTCCCATTAGAAGAGCGCGGATTATGGGTGTGCTCCCTCTTGTCACAGATGGGCTCCTTCCCCTTAGAAGAGGAGGGATGCAGGGTGACCTCCCTGAGGTCACGGATGGGCTCTTTCCCCTTGGAAGAGCTGGATAGGGTGCCGTTGTCGGCGTCGACGTCGGCGTCGTCGATGAGGTCTGATTTGGCAGCTGACGATGACGAGCCACCGCCATAGAACGTGTCCTTCAGAAATGACAAAAGAGGCTCCATGGAGATGAAGGAAGGCAAATTCTTGAGAGTGAAGCAGAGTAGATCAGCGATTGGGCCTTGCATGAGGTCGACGGGGGTTGAACCCAAGGGGTCGGGGTAGGGCCATTAACCTGTGACATATCCCGCGACAAGCCGTCACTGTCGACGAGCTCGACATCGTAGCTGGCTGCGTCGATATGCATCCATACAGGAGCCCGCTGTCTTACAGCCTTGTATTCGTTAGATTCCCCGGCGGCCTCGGAGGCCACCTCGTCATTGTGGACAGCTTCCCCGGCGGCCTCGGCGGCTTGGGCAGCCACCTCGTCATCGTAGTCAGCTACCCCGGCAGCCTCGGTGGCCTCGTTGGACACCTCGTCATCGTAGTCAGCTTCCCCTGCAATCCCGGTGGGCACGTCGTCATCGTAGACAGTTTCCCCGGCAGCCTCGGTGTGGGGACCCCAACTCATAAGTCGTGATCACCGAATGCACGTGTACAGTGATCCCGGAGATCAATGCTCACTGAACACACAGAAGCTGAATAACAAGAGTGTTACATCCACATTTAGCGTCTTACACAAATAAAGACCATGAAGGTCTAGTCTTACATAGATAGGGCCACAAGGGCCAAACACTTAAACATAACAAGCAGTGGAAAGTCTTGATCAAAAGCGTGAACCCATGCCATCTGCCTTAAACCTATAGGCATTCTGACTGGGAAGCGTCTAGTTCGCATGTTCATCACCAACGAACTCTTCACCGTATTCCTGTTCTTCCATGCCTGGCCAATTAAATAACCAGTGGCAAGCCAATGAGTACTTTGAATGTACTCGCAAGCAACCCAAGTTTTGGAACAAGGCAATAACAATGCATGATATAGCACTAAATAGGTAAGTTTTGCAGAAAGCTAATTTTGAGTGCAATGGCATGATCAAGATAACTAGTAATAGCATGCATCATGAGGATACAAGTATCCGCACAAACAGGTTACCGGCATCAATGTAATCAAGGTCTGAACATCTCATGTTCAATCATCATGTCAAGTCATCTGACTTGTCTCGACTATTCCACTTTGTTAACCACACACACTCACACCGAGTTTATGAAAACCCAGGACATAGTTTAAGGAGCACCACCCAACTGTCCTTGACCGTGGACACGGCTATTCGAATAGTTTTACACTCTGCAGAGGTTGCACACTTTACCCACAAGACTCGGGGAACTTCCGTGCCATCCACGACTCGCGGTATATTACATACCCGAGGTAAGCACCCGAACAATGCCTTTCCCCTAGCGATACTAAACAAAGAGTCCACTCGTTGGTGCCATCCCTCATGATATACAGCACACGTATCATCCATGAGGGCACGCAACGGTGTGCCCGGTGCCTGTGAAGACAGCGCATGATCGTCCATTCCGGTACGACCCCGTATCGAGAGTGACCACTTCACTCCCGCCACTAGTAATGCGGGCTCTATGCTAGTACCCACCAAGGTAATCAACAAAGCCCCGTCCCATAAGGGGTATCATGGTTGTGCATGTAAGGTTGGGACGGTCCACAAATATTAAATCTAATCCGTTTTCGAAAACACACACACTCACTTGCTCCGGTACACCACTTCTTCATCAAGTGGTTACCTAGCTCATCATAATCTCCCTCGGGCAATAGTGGCACCCGACGGAGTTTTCGAAAAAGTCTTTGAAACCATTTTGTTTCCATCACCATGCATATTCCCATCCCACTTGCGTAGCACTACCAGCAACCTAACTACTCCCACCCGCACAACCCTCATAAGAATGGTAGGGTCATGCACGATGCAAGTATCAATGGTAAAGTATCAGAGGTATCCCACCGAAGTGGTCACCACATCAACATGATCAACATCGCGAAAATAAGTGCTATATGCCATGCAAATAAAAGGGTTCTTAGTCATGGTCAAAGGGCTGCTTGCCTGGCTCAACAAAGTCTTCGGGGTCTTCGAAGTCTTCGGGTCCAACTCCCACGTCAACAGCGCAATCTATCGTCGCGATAAATAATGGTAATAATATGCATCACAACAAAAACAGAACACAAACTCTACTTCTAAAATGTTGCCCTACTCTGATAAATACTACAAACTATTCTACAAATATTTGTCTAAGGTTTTGGTATGGAAAAGGTTTTCAAAACTATTTATAACACAGGCTAAAAATATTAAAAACTAGGTTTTAATTAAAATCACTATGTAAAACATTTACACAAAAATGTACAAGTGGCACTGTTAAATTCTACAAATTATTCTAAGATTTATGTTGGAAAAATATTGGGCATTGGATTTTTATTTGGAGCTGTGGGATTTTTGGAAAACCCCACAGAAAAGGAAAAAGAAAAGGGCACTGTGCCCTGGGCCAGATCTGGCCGCAACTGGGCCGGCCCAGAGCAATCCAGCCCCAGGCGAACCGGGCGTCCGCGCCATGCCAGGTTTAAACCTGACGGGCGGGCCCCGCGGGCCAGTGAGAGAGAGAGACGCGGGAGGGGAGCGAGAGGCTGACGACCTGGCCCCACTGGCAGGTCATCGTCTACCTCTGCCCAGGGACCGGCGGTGCTCACCGGCGGTGAAGTAAGGTACGGCGTGGTGAGGCGAGCACGGGAATGAACTCAGGAGGCTGCCGCCGTTCGGGAGGTGCCGGAGATGGTCGACGGGGAGGCGCTGGTCGCCGGCGACGAGGTCCCGCGACGGAGAAGCTTCGGGAGGAGGTCGTCGGGGCCGTCCCGTGCTGCAAAATGGACGGGGAAGAGGGGGGAACACATCAGTGGGATGAGGGAGGAGCAACTGAAGAAGAAGGAGGGCCGGAGGGGCTTGCTACCTGGAGATCGCCGGAGACCCAAGGCGGCGGGTCCCTGGTTCTATCTGGGCACGGGGGGCTCGGGAGCTCAAATGGGTGCTTAGGGTGGTCGATTGGGGGGAGGAGGAAACGAGAGGAGGGCAGAGGCGAGGCCGGGGAGGCCTATTTATAGGCGGACGCTAGTCCACCGAACGGTGGTGCGCCGGCGAGGTCGTGGCCGAGGCCAGAGGCCACGGGAGGGGGAGGGGGCGTGTCTGGGGTGCTCGTTGGGTAGGTCTAGGCCAGGGGAAGCGATAGAGAGAGAAGGGGAGGCGCGCGCGTGTGAGCTCGCCTACTGGCCGAGCTGGACGGCGTCGGGTGCGCGCGGGGGAGGCCGCCGGAGAGAGAATGAGGAGGGGGCCGACAGGGTGGTGGTTTGCGGACGTCGAGGGCATCTCGGGGAACAGCTTACCCCATCCCAATGCTGTCGGGGGGCCTCGGGATGCTCCTGCTACAGTGCGGACATGCACTGTAGCGCGCTCTAGAGCGTGCCTTTGGCATGCCATGGCAGGCTTGCGTGCTCTGGACGCGCCCTTGAATGTCTCATAGTTCCTGGACGACCTGTAGATGCTCTAGGAGCTAGGAGAAGCTAGGGAGAGTAGAAGTGAGAGGAGGGGGAGGTAAAATGGGTGCTGGCCATGCTGTCCAGAAGGTAAAAATGGGTTTTCACCCCACCTAAACATTGAGCCTTGGCCACAGGAAGTTACTGGAGGTGAAGCATATCAGTAAGGGACTGTGGTAAAATTTTGGAGTGATGGAGAATAGCAGAAGGGGTCAAACAGGGTTTTTACCACCTGGGCAAAAAGTGTTTGATGATGGTTTGGCTAAGAAAATGGAGTTTGCTTGCCATGAGTTTTAACAGGGTCAAATGGTGGTTGGAAATAGGGTTGACCACCAAGTTTGAGCTTGATTGAAGAAAGTTCACAATGTAACTTTGTGAAACCCTAGAAATCAACAAAATCAGATTTCTGTAGATCTAGGCATGCATTTCACTTCCCACAAATCCACCACTTGGTGTAGCATTCTCATTTGGGGTTTAGAACATTCCCACAAAGTTTGGGGTCAAGTGAAGAAACTTCACAATGTAAAGTTGTTCAAATTTGGCTCTGGACAGGAATGGTTTTGGAATATTTTGATGAAGCAAATCAATTGGGATTGAGATGAAACTTTGCAAGATCATCACATATGACAATTGTGACTTGCTGGAATTTTCTTGGAATTTATTGAGAATATTTCTTATAGAAATATTTCAAATGCTTGATTTGGACAGAAAGGGTATTGAGGGGTTTTGCCCATGATTTTGAACATGACCATGTGTTGAAACTCATATATATGGAGAATATATGTCCACTGAGTTTCCCTAAATTTTCTCAGATATTTTTAAACCATTTAAATATTTTTTCCCTATAAAAGACCATTTCTGGCCTTAAGAAAAAGCCTTTAAATAAAATAGTAAAATAATCTTTAAAATTAATATTTGGTGGTTTTGGTAAGTCATATTTATAGTAGGTTCCAAATAAAGTCTTTGGGGAGAAAGGATCCACCAAATTTGAGGACTTGTAGTACAAACCTCAATTCAGGGGCTTTTGAAAACCTGATTTGAATAAAACCTTTTTGGCCAAAATAATATTTGATAAAAATAGTTTTGGGTACTATTCACATGGCATGATCATTGGGCAAGAAGTTTGGGTCAAGGAAGATGAATATGGAGAGGAGTAGAACCTACGAGTGCCAAACATAATCAACGAAACAATCAAACAAGCAACAATTCAAACAAGCATGCACTCAAAAAGTTTTAATTGGTTCCAAATTTTGTAAATCCAAGCATAGCAAGGTGATACAAACATAGGGTGTGACACTCGGCAGCCACCTCGGTATCTTCCATCGAAAAGGCCGCGATATACCTCCTTTTGGCCATTTGCTCCTCGATCTCCCTCGCAAGTGTAGCTGGGATTAGGCTGCGACGGTCTGCGGTGGGGATCAGTGCGGATCTGTGAGGAAGGGGGTGTTTAGCAGGCTCCATCTAAGAAATTCAGGGTGGCGAGAGTACGGAGATGGGTTCGTAACCTGGACGGGGAGAGCAGGACAGGTTGACTGTGGAACGCGGAGCGGGATCGGGGGCGGCGGCGGCGACGGCGAGGTAGCTAGGGTTCGAGCGAGGGAGTTGTGTGGGGTTGGGGGTGGGAGGGGCCTAGGTGGTGTTTGAGGAAATGCCGCGGCTACTTTAAATTTTACTTGGAGGGAATGAAAAGCCGAGACAAACTGAAATTTTTACGAAGGGTTTGAAGTGGCGCCGGAGGAACAAACATCGCACACGGCCCGAACATAATACCTGTGTACAATTCAAAGAGATAAACCCGCGTAACCATCAATTATTAAATTGATCAAGGCGGGTAACTATTTTTAAGATTTCTCTATCGGGTTGGTGAAAGGTGGTCTGTAGTTACGTGACAACCACGGGCCGGGCGTGGCACACCGTTAGCATGCGTGAACCTTGTCTACTACTCTACTGCGTACACAATCGCACACAGTTGTCTCCTTCGACTCGTTTTCTATTTAAGTTTCAAAAAAAGACTACCCTACCATTTATATAACAACATTGGAAATTAAACACGATAAATCTAGGGTCATCGCACAAACTGACATGCTTGTGGACCAAATGTATGTATGGAAAGGTTGTTATGGTGTTCAAATACGGAATGCACAACTTTCATGTGACACACAATGTCCTGCAGAGCACACGGCAATGTTGGCTTATGCCCCCCTGCCCCCCCACACACACGTGCCTTCGAGTCGGCGGGGGGATGGTAGCTCAGTATATATATGATCTTACAAACTTATACTACAAGTGTAATTCACCCTACCGTAACACAAGACCGATAGAAATCCATCATGATCACCCCCTCCCCCATGTTTTAGTTCTGAGGGTAGATAGCGCGGGCTCACTGATGGGCGCATCTCGGAAACTTCACAAGATGGGTGAGACCACAACCACATGTGTGTGGCTCAACTAATTACTTAACGTGGTGTGATATTTCGTGCGTACAAAACTTTTTGATGTGGCTCAAAAGTTGAACGGTATGTATTACCTCACCTCATAAATAGGTTTCATGTATACGTAGTACTATTGTGATGCCCCTCTCCTGTCCCCGCCTCGCCCGATGCACACACATGCTTCGAACAAACACCACGACCTATATATATGTATCCGCTCAAACTTGTGTCTCGTATCTCACCATGAACTATATCGTAACAAATAATGAGAGGACTATATCTACATTGGTCAAATTAACCTGTAGTATATATGGGCAGGTTTAACTGATAGACCACATGGGTCCACAAATTTGGCATGTCGTCCATAACCACGCGATGTTTTCAAATACCAAACGTACAACTTTCGCCGCCACATGTGTGTCTCTCGAACCAGAATGGCCACGTACTGAGGTTAACGACCCATGCATATATAGCCCCAAGCACGCCCACAGTTCGATCCGATAGGAGGGATTCAATGTGTACGATGCATTCCATTTTTTGTTAGAATTGAAATGTCGATGCATATATCAACTACGTATAATATATACACATATACCAACAAGAAGAATCCACCTTGGTCAAATAAACATCTCTACAGACACCTGTCAAAGTGACGACCCACATGGACATGGTTGTGTCGGTGTGACGATGTCGATGACCACGTGAGAGAGTGTTTGACAAAACAAACGCCCACTCCATGACGCCCACACATATATGTAATTAAGTGTTTGTTTAGTTAGTAACCAATGGAACTTTCATGTCACTTGCCTTAGAAACTGTAAGTCGACTTACAAAGAGGATCGATCACAACACACATAGGCCCTGTTTGGATCCATGGGTTAGAGTTAGTTTGAGCTAGTTGGGGCTCAAATAGCCCTAAAGTATTCAAACATGAGGGTTAGATTGTAGCTAGTTGCATCTAACCCACACAAAAAAACTATCCCACCCAAGAGGTGCTAATTGTAGCTAGTTCTCATGGGGCCCTTTCTATCCCACCATCCAAGAGGTGCTAATTGGAGCTAGTTCTCGTGGGGCTCACTGAAAAATCACTTTTCTCTTTCCATCAAGTACATCTATTGTCAACCTAACCCTGTCATCCAAACACCTCTTTGGCTAGAGTTAGTTTAGGGCTAGTCATGAGCTAGAAACTAACTCCAACCTCTAGCTAAGTTAGAGTATCCAAAACAGGGCCACACACACGCATAACGAAAAGGATCCACATTGGTCAAAACAATACACAATATAGGTGCCACACATGGGCCCCATAGATTGACGCGTCACCGATTACCATGTGAGGGAGCCACACTTAGGACCACCATAGATTATATGTGACACAAGCATATGCATGGGTATGTTTTTTTGATTCAAAATGCCAACTGCACGACTTTGATACAGTGCGTGCTTCACAAATTGGGAAGTCCCCACGCTAAAGAAAATTGCGTGCAATATGTATGTCTCCTCCCACGCACCCCTCAACTTTGAGCGGTAGGAGGTACTCCTGATTACGTCACGTCAATCTTTGGTGTGGAATCTCACCATGATCTACCGCAATACAGAGCAGATTAACTTAACCCACCTTGGTCAAACCCCTACCGTTGCGGCTCAAAAGTGATAGACCACATGCATGGACCCACGAATGTGGGGATCACTAGTAACGCACGAAGGATTATTGTCCAAGGGACCACCACCATCGTGTGCATGTGTCCTAAACATAGGCATGACGTGCCTTGTTTTAAACATTTCAATGCACAATTTTGATAATTTGGGGTGGCATTGCCTCACAAAACGGACAATCCCACACACACAGGCTAGTGCAAACAAGTGAAATGGAAAGAGCCCCCACCCCCCGCGCGCGACCACCATTGGAAACACCACTTCGAGGTGCGTCAAACTATTTTTATGCAGAAAACATGTGACACATCAGTCCGTGTTATAATTATAAAATGTTCATATATCATTCGAAAAATATGCAATAATTGAGTTTCCAGGAATTCATTGGGGGAAATCATACGTCCCCTTGGGTTCATATGTTTAGTCGCCATGCAATAAATGGTAAGGAACCTCAAACATCGAAAAATTATTTTAAATTGAAGTGAATCCAAAAATCAACTGAAAATCATGAAACTTGGGATTCCGTTTCATGATATATATATCATATATATATACATATATATATATATATATAGTGTGCTAATTTCTGGCCTAATTATAGACAAATTTTTGATACACTTTTCTTACAAACGGGAGCTTATTAAAGGTTTGTGCTTGGTACACACAGTTGTCACGTTACCATAACGAACGATTACAGTACTGAACCGTTGCGTTGGTCCCAACAAAATATTACGTACCACCACGAGCCCCATGTGCCGTCCGAGCGGACGTGAGTCGACGGGACGCATGATGCAAGCAGTCCGCGGCTCAGTCTGACCGTGAGGCGTGCGAGCAGGTGTGTAAATTGACCAGACGTGTGCAAGTAGGCCGCTCTGGCTCACCGAGAGACGTGCGAGCTGGTGTGTGAATTGACGGGAAGCGTGCGAGCAGTCCTATCCCCAGGCTAACCGGGAGACGTGCGAGCAGTCCTCTGCGCGGGCTAGACAGGAGACGTGCGAGCAGGGGTGAGGCATGTGAGAAGACCGATGCGCAGGCTCATCGGGAGGCGAGCCATTTACCCGCCTCTCGCCTAGCTCCCAACCACTCTATATTAATCGCGCCTGTGCCGCTGGTTATAGCAGGCGGCCGCACTCCCCTCTCTCCACACACCGCGCCTGCATCCTCGCCGCCGTTTCCAGTCATAATCACTCTCGGTAGTGTATCAGATGGCGATCAAGCGTAGCATCGGAGGGAGTGGTGACGCGGGGGTCGACGCCGGGGCCGGCGAAGAAACTAAGCATCTCTTGATGCTGGGCGACGAGGTTGTCCTCCCGGCCGATGAGGTCTCGCGTGGACAGATGCACGACAATGACGTCGTAAGCCCCGTCGTGCCTCCCCAGCAGGAGGCGGTGGTGCACAGGGACTACTACGACCTCTCTGATGACCACTCCACCGACGATGACTCCGACGGCGACAACTCCGACGATGACGGAGAACAGGTTAGACCCCCCTATTTTGGTAACTATATCATAGGGTATCTCTGATTAGTTCTGTTTTCCACCTTTTTTTGTAATTCGTCAGGGGTTCATGTTATTTCAATCCATGTAATCAGAGTAAGATTCGATAGATCCGTGTTAGTGTGTACGTCTTGATTGTTTGGTAGGTAAATGATAAGTGACTTGGATAAGTGACAACCGTACATACGATTATGCTAGTATTATGTCTAAGATTTTACAGTGATTTAATGGTTGACCTCTACAAATGATCATTTTGCTAATAATCTGCCTACATTGCACATGTACCCATTTGTAAATAAGCACTTTATAAGAGCATGTAGATCACTACTTCAGTGATAATGTGGAGTAGTACTTACTTCAAAGTTCCTTGTTTGTTTGAAAATAATCGGTTCATGCATTTAAAGTCATTAGTTAATAATTTTGTTGCACTAAGTTGTTTGTGATATCATTTTATGCATTTTATTCATCGATGTCATGATTTTTTATTATATGTATAGGTGCTATCTAACGACGTTGGCAGCGATAAGTACGACCAGAGAAGGTACCAGAAGCAAAAGCTCAAGGAGCTCTATGCGGGAACGCATAATCGTCGTATCAGGACCCGAAATGGGGGCTTCGGATGCCCGTTCTACGCCAAAAGGCTTAACCCTGTGTTTGCAAGTGTTCTGGCGCATGCTAGAGGACGAGCCGTTGGCTCTTTCAAGCAGAAGTATTCTCAAAGGGTGGCGCACGCCGCGTACACGGAGTACCTGGAGAAAGTTTATGTTGTTGGTGGGTACGATTAGGATTGAGTTATATATACATGTCCTGATGCTAGCACTACCCTAGCTATCTATAGTTTGTGCGTCTTATATCTCTGCTTGAGTATGATTATTATGTGTTGATCTAGATGTCGGTGAGACTCTGTTTTATGAACTAATACGTAGAGCAATGTAATTGCAGTCTTGAGCTGCAATCAGTTTGGTTGATGGAATATTTATGCTTATCTTAGAGTCCCCACACAATTTACTACTAGCAACTGATTGCCCACAGCACGCACAGCTACGTTTTACTGTTGGCAGTTTTTTTTACACTATGCATATTACAATAAAAAAATGCTTGACTTACTTGCAAACTTGTTGAATGCGGTAAAAAATCCAGGTGTCACATGAAAAGATAAAATCTGGAACCCAAAAACTTGGTTATTTTCCCGGATTGTAACCGGGTGCGAGGACTAACATTGTGTTGCGACACGCGTGTGTCCTGATTGTCCAGAACGCATTCCCGCGCATCGAACGTCTGCGGCAGTAGGAATTACACGGACCACGATAGTCCATTTACACCGTAGTTACACTTATCGCAAACGGCTATGTCTACTGAACCGTCGCCTCCGAAGCACATTATTATTCTGGCCGAGAAAACCCTCACCATCGTCCCCGCTTCACAAAACCCGCACCGTCCTTCCCAGACGCACACACACTGCATATTCCACACCGCTGCTTAGTGCTGAACTTGTACGCTGCTTTATGTCATTGCTCACAAATCGTTTTTACTAACCGTTTGCCATTTAACGCCCCCAATAATGGGAGCTTCTTCCAGCCGACGCGTGGCCAACCTAGCTGGGTGGGATGATGTGCGCGTTTGCGCGCGGGAACGGGCTCACCAACGATACGTTGGCGGCACTTCGATCCGCCACGTGACCAAACGAATTGCCGGGAACGCTTGTTCGTGCGCTGGTCAAGCTTGCACAGCAATCCTCCGCCGGGAACGTGGTGTCAAGACGTGCAAATTACAGCCCGTGCAGCCCCCATTTACTCCACCGCTCAATTAACCTATTGTCTCTCTTCAACCTTTCCCCACAACGCAAGAAGCACACCCACATTCCAACTACAGAGAGGATATCCTGCTCGGCTCCAATGGCGGAGCTCCCAGCGGCTGGCAATGACGAGCGGCAGTTCACCATTCGTGCCTACATGGACACCCACGTAAGGTTCAAGAACCTCACGGTGGTGTACACCAACGACCCGATCTGGGTGGAGAACTCCATCCACACCATGGAGCAGTTACTTGTCTATGAGAAGTACAAAGTGGTCGGCTTCGACCTCGAGTACACCGGCGATCGTTGTCGTGGTTTTGTCATGGCATGATGTCCTTGTGAGAGAACTTAGGTGTGAGGTCATCGCAACTAGGTGGCGGCCCTACGTCCTGCTTTGTGTCTATATTGATGATGATGACGATCTCGATTACAAGGGTGCGGAGTCGCTACCTCTAATCTCGAGAGCCTCTAATCTGTCTATCTCTCATGACTTGAACTTGTCTAAGACTTGTCTATATAAGACCTGTCTATTGAGACGTCTAAAAACATAACCCTCTTGGGGTGCCCCGCCCCTCCTTATATAAGTTGAAGGGGCGGGTTACATGTAGAGTCCCAGTAGGATTAGGACTTAACCTATTCTGACTTCCCATCGCGGGTTTCTCATCACGGGCCTCTCTCCATGGGGTTCTGAACCCCGGGCGGCTTACACCGGGCGGCTTACAACCGGGCGGCAACTTAGACCCAGAAATGACTTTAAGCCTTAGGGCGGCTTATCCTTATGAACCGGGTCTTGGTCGTGGGGAATATCCCCAACATTAGCCCCCAGTTTAGTTTTGAAATAAGAATATGTAAAGGGACCGGCTCACTCAAAAAGTCCAGTTGACCAGCTCCTGAAAATTTTGAAAATTCTGAAACTCTGTCATATCAATACACTGACGCTGGCTCCTTGGAGAAAAAATAACCCTTATTATCAATTGCCTTGGTTTGATATATTCGTCTGGTTCCCTGAGAATTTGAAGGTATTCCTTCCTCATATCCATATTACCTGTAGCCCCCAAGTCTTAAGAGGGGAACGTAGTGATAACTTTAAGACTTGCTTCAATATAAATATTGCAACTCTAGAGAAATCTGGACTGTTCGTCTGAGTCACCAGTCATAAGTTGAATGTTCCACATATGTAGCCCCCAAGTACCGGGTTGTCTTGCCTGCATCAACCTGGGACTTGTAATTGCATTATGCTCATAATACTTCAGCCAGTGTAGCCCCCAAGGGCCGGGTCATTATGCAATAATGAGCAGGGACTTCTGCAGATCTGATTATGTAGACTTGATGAGCAATGTGTAGCCCCCAAGGGCTGGCTCAGTAAGACAATACTGGGCTGGGACTTAGAAAAAGATAGAAAGGCCAGCTCATCTCCTTGAGATAACAGGGTCTTGTTAACAATGTAATTATTTGAAAAACAACTTGCATTAACCCCCAAGTGCCGTGGTGCATGCTTGCAGCGACATGGGACTTGCATACTTGATAAAAACTGGATTTAAATAACATAACCCCCAAGTGCCGGTCGTATGCCTGCAACGATTCGGGACTATTCCTTTCATTGCAGAATAAAATCATATCCACTGTCTAGATGATGTTGCTGAAAGCCCTGCATATCAATGTTGAACCATGCTCCTTGCTG
Organism: Elymus sibiricus; assembly: GCA_039707655.1. Lineage (NCBI taxonomy): Eukaryota > Viridiplantae > Streptophyta > Magnoliopsida > Poales > Poaceae > Elymus > Elymus sibiricus. The sequence goes on from CM077665.1 coordinate 254,677,457, forward strand.
TAAGCTGGTATTTTTTGGATGAAGGAATAATAGCCATTACTCTAAAAGGGCTTTGAAAACCTCAATCATCCAATACTGGTTATGACAACCATAATGAAAATCTAGCCATGTTGGCTATTTAAGGTAATAATATGACTTGGTTTGAGAACCTCCATTATTCAATATTGGTTATAACAACCATAATGAAAATCCAGCCATGTTGGCTATTAAGGATTGGAATATGTAACCCGGTTTGAAAACTGGTTCCTGCAATATGAACCAGGATATCCATGCATATATGATGCATGATATGAAGATGCAATGATGATGCAATGTATGATGATGTATGTGTATGATAACAGAGTATAAAAATGCTGGCTTTCAAGGCTCGACAAAAAGAGACTAGCTCTGTTTCATTTTTTGAAAAACTCAAGTTTTGCTTCAAAGAAGCTTGGCATGAAAGCCGGAAACCTCGTAAGCCGGCTCTCACATGACATAAATCCGTTGTTTAAACCTTAACAAGTTCAGGGTCTTAAAAAGATTGACTTGTTAAGAGTACAAACGGGCCACATAGCGAAGAGACTATGATAGACAAGGCGAGTTTATCCTAGCTCACTGTAAGCCGGCTCTCTCGTGACAAAAGCCGTCGTTTAAACCTTGACAAGTTTAGGGTCTTTGTGCGAGATTGACTATGAAAGTTCAGGGTCTCTTAGCAAGATTGACTGTCAAGAGTTTGGTGGGTCACATGGTGGAGTAGCAAGTTGCAAACAGGCAGGTTTAACTCGAACATGGCATATAAAGCCTGGCCAAGAGGGTATGAAAGCTAAACCTAGTGGGTTGGAAGCCCCCAAGTGACCTTATGATGATCGAATAAATCCGGGCACCCATGTTTGAACGGCGCATCATGGCGGCTCGTCCTCTTGGGCAACTTTTTAATTTTTTGCCAATAAAGCAGGGCACCCATGTTTGAATGGCGCATCATGACGGCTCATCCTCTTGGGCAACTTTTAAACTTCCGCCAATAATGTAGTAGCCCCCGGGACCAGGTTATCCTCCCTGCAATGACCCGGGATTCCAGAATATTTGAGCCCGGTTGTATCTGCCGAGTCATGTCTGTGTAGCCCCCGAGTCTTAAGTCGACTTGAGGAGGCGGCTTGAGATTCTTCACACTTGGCCGTGGCATAAACCGGCATATAGCTGACAACAGAAATGCTGGAATGTGTTGAAGCTAGAGGCAAGGTGGCGAGTTTGATGATCTTCGCAACACTCATTGTATACCCTCGGCGTTGATAACGCGATGTGAATCCATAGAAGGTTGAGGTTGACCGCAACAGGTTATAAATGATCCCGTATGAGCTGTGTCAATAACCTGACCAATGGTTCATCCCAGCTGGTTGTTGTAGTTAACTAAACCGCAGTGGTGGCAACTTGTGCGCCTGTCCATTGAGCCATCCGATGTGAGCAGAAGCTGATAATATATTTTTGTTTGCTCCAGAGTTATTGGAATATACCGGGACGCAAGAGTGACGACTTGCGTGCGCTAACTAAGCAGCTTGTGCAGATGGGTGCGGCTCCGGTGTGTTGATGTAGACCAGACCGCGAGGACGGATAGGAGAGATGGTCACAGCATCAGAAGCGGCCCGGACGCGGGCGAGTCGGCCGCAGGCATGGACAGACAAGTCGGACGCCGCATTGTAAGCTGGTGCGAACGGCTGAGTCAACCGCAGGTGCGGTAAGCCACGCGGACGAGCGAGTTAGCCGCGTCGTGCTGATGTAGATCGGTCCGTAGAGGCGGCGGCTTGCACATACATTCATAGAGCATTACGGCACGGTCAGATGCCAGCGCATGATAATGGTGGCGTGAGCTATATATCCATGACACGACCATCGCTCTTTGCAGTGAACAATTGTCCTGCATCAAAAAATACCGCAAGCCAGAGTAATTGTTCTCAGAGGAATTAGAATATACTGATAAAATAAATAAGACAGATAGCACCTGATTAAGATAACCGATGATCCATGCTTGGGTCCACCGGACGCTCGATTGATGTGACAACTGCAGTAATTTTTTCCTCGTACAGTTTTTTATCCGGCTCCCACATATTTTTCTGGCCGGCCCTCCATCCTTTTTTTTTCATCCACCCGCACCCCACCTCTATCTTCTTCTTTATCTTCCAACCAGCCACACGGAGGCCATGGGAGCAATGCGGAACCAGCTGCACGGTGCGGGCGGAGGGAGGAGCAGGCTCGCGGGGTGGAGGCGGAGCGAAGGTCACGGCGGCAGATCGGCCCGGGCGACTCGGCAGCGCCGGCCTGCGGCAGAGGCAGAAGCCGTGGCGGCGACTTGGAGGTGAGGCGAGGCCGGATGGCGGGCGCGGGTGAGACCCAGCGGGCGCGCGGTCGATGCACGACGCGGCGTGGGGGCGGCTTGCAGGCGGGGAGGAGCAGCCGGTCGGGTGGAGGAGGGCGGCTCGTAGCAGCGGCTCGCGGGGCGGCGACTCAAGGCCATCGCAGGTTGGCGGAGAAGGAAATCCGGCGGTGGCGGTGGCAGTGAAGGCAGCTCGAATGTCGAGGCAAAAAATGGCCTGGTTCGGGCGGCTCGCGCAGCAGGGGCGAGGCTGCGCCCCACTGAAGTGGAGGAAAACGGTGGCTCGACCCTGATATGCGAGCTACGGCGGCGGCTCGCGCGGACGTGGCGACACGAACCACGACGGAGGCGGCTCGCGGCATGAGGAGGTCGGCGGCTCGCGCGGGTGTGGCGGCACGAACCCTGGCGGAGGTGGCTCGCCCGTAAGGAGGTTGGCGGCTCGCGCGACTGCGGCGGCTCGATCCATGGCGGAGGCAGCTCGCGTGTGAGGAGGTCGGCGGCTCGCGTGACTGCGGCGGCTCAAACCATGGCGGAGGCAGCTCGCGCGTGTGGAGGTCGGTGACTCGCGTGACTGCGGCAGCTCGAGCCATGGCGGAGGCAGGTCGCGCGTGAGGAGGTCGGCGGCTTGCGTGGCTGCGGCGGCTCGGCGAGGTGGAGCTACGGGGGCCATGGCAGCGGAGGCGTCTTGGAGGAGACAGCGGCCCGGCAGCGCAGGGCGGCTCGCTGGCAGGTGCGGCGGCGCGGGGCGGCTCGCCGGCATGAGCGGCGGCGACTGGCTGGCAGGACCGGCGAGGCCGTGACTGAGGCGGAGGCGACCCGACGCTGTGGATGGCGGTAGAGGCGAGGTTAGCTCAAGGATGAGCAGCCGTGGTGGCTGAGGCGCTCGGTGAGTTGGTGGAGGTGAGGCCGCGTCGTGGGCGAGGCCAGCCACGGCGGCGCGAGGCACCGGCGGAGAGAAGTCACGGCGGCTCGGGGCGATGCGAGGCGAGGCGGCAGCCGAGCCAGCCGGGGCGAGTGCGATGAGGCGGGGCCATGAGGCGAGGCCATGGCGGGAAAGGCGCGCTGGCGAGTTGAGGCCGAGGCGACGGAATCTTGTGTCTGCGTTTGTGTCTGCCTCCAGGTCGTGGACGGCTTAGCCAATCCAGGTCCAGCGAGGCCGGTGTCTAATCTCCAAGAAATCGTGTCCCCTCTTTTTTTCTTTTGCTTGATCTCCACGTGAGTTGTGGTAGCGGTAGTAGTTAATTTTGTTTCCATGCATCTGTACGGGAGTCAAACAAGTATTCGGTTTGACCCACTTCTCTCTTTTTTATTTAAGCCGACGTAATCACTTTTCCTTTACGTGGGGCAAAGCTAGTTGAAGCTGGACAAATGTGTTCAGTCTGTGATCTCCGAGTCCGGCTTGAGCAGCCGCAATATCTCCTCCCGTATGAGCTCCAACAGATCGCGCGGAGCATGGGTCGCCGCCTAAACAACGAAAATCTGAACTTTTGCCTGACTTGTGACTTGCTGCGGCACAACAGCCAAAATTGATCTTCTGTCAGATTCGACGAATCGCCGAAGTCAGGTGCGGCGGACTGACCGCAACCTTAGCTCTCGTCTCAATATATTCTCGTGTATAATGTTGATCCTTGCGCACCGGCTCTTCTTCATCTGATCCATCGCAAGCTTCTCGATCCCTTAAGAGCTCCCTTCAAGAACACAATTCCACCGTGCGCTTGCCCATGGTGGGCGCCAACTGTCGTGGCATTGTCACGGCATGATGTCCTCGTGAGAGAACTTAGGTGTGAGGTCATCGCAACTAGGTGGCGGCTTGAGAGGGGTTGGTCGGAATTGAGAGACGCGAGTTTACCCAGGTTCGGCCCCTCCGATGGAGGAAAAAGCCTACGTCGTGCTTTGTGTCTATATTGATGATGATGACGATCTCGATTACAAGGGTGCGGAGTCGCTACCTCTAATCTCGAGAGCCTCTAATCTGTCTATCTCTCATGACTTGAACTTGTCTAAAACTTGTCGATCTAAGACCTGTCTATTGAGACGTCTAAAAACTTGACCCTCTTGGGGTGCCCCGCCCCTCCTTATATAAGTTGAAGGGGCAGGTTACATGTAGAGTCCTAGTAGGATTAGGACTTAGCCTATTCTGACTTCCCATCGCGGGTTTCTCATCATGGGCCTCTCTCCATGGGCTTCTGAACCCCGGGCGGCTTACACCGGGCGGCTTACAACCGGGCGGCTTACACCGGGCGGCTTACACCGGGCGGCTTACAGCCGGGCGGGTTACAACCGGTTTTATCTTTAAGACTCATCTTTGGGACTCATCTCCGGGACTTATCCTCAGGCACTGTGTGTCTGCCGGGTCATAACTGTCTGCCGGGTCATAACTATCTGCCGGGTCATAACTGTATGCCAGGTCATAACTGTCTGCCAGGTCATAACTGTCTGGCCGTGTCATAACTGTCTGGCCGGGTCATACCAGGGATGCTTAAGTCCAAAGATGATTTAACGTCAGGGCAACTTAGACCCAGAAATGACTTTAAGCCTTAGGGCGGCTTATCCTTATGAACCGGGTCTTGGTCGTGGGGAATATCCCCAACAGTCGTGCCGGGCATGATTAGAAGGTTGCCGTCGCCCAACTATGTGTGGGCCATTACGTCCTCGTCTACCACTACTGCCTGGCCACAACGCCTTGCGATCGATTTGCCAGGTTTGTCAACAGCCCCGACTACATATTCGGTACGGTGGACACCACCAACGATGAAAAGGTGCTCAAGACGACTGGCTTGGCCTGCCGGAATCTTGTCGACATCCAATGCCTGTAGAAGATCTTGGGCGGCGAGGAGAAGCATAAGGACTCCCTGGTTGACCTCGCCATGGACATCATCGACCCCTACTACAGAGGCATGAAGGATGTCCGCAAGAAGAAGGTTGCCTGGCACCGCGTCTGGGTCTGAAGACTGGATGAAGATCACATCAGTTACGCGGCCAAGGACGTGTACGTAAGGTACGAGATGTGCAGGCGGATCGTTGACATGAGGAAGTGCCTCCGTCCTGCGCCGATCGGCACCCCTCATCACAAGAACTATAGATGAATGATTTGATGATCGTCACCACTAGTTTAGTATGCATGTACTTGCTAATTGATGTGTGCAAATGTTATCTGTAGTCAGTAAAGTAATTGGATATTTATTTAGGTTATGCAATCATGAAGTTGTTTTGTAGATAGAGCATATATGCTATATGCATACTTAGCAGATCACATCGCTTACGATTATAGAAACGAACACGTCGGTGATGATTTCAACAATCACAGACAATTGGGTGCGAGCAAGTGTTTGCCCATAGGCCACATCACACACACACCTTATTATCAGGAATCGTCTGTCTTTTTATTGGTCTTCCCACCCAATTCCGAGTACTGACCTGTTTGCCGGGTATCACACATATCTTGTTACACAGAATCATTTGTGTTACTTTTGTTCAACACAAACAGTTCGTCCAAACGACCTGTTTGCTGGGTATCACATACAACCATGCAAATGACATCTTATGAGGGAGACTCTTATTTTGGTAGTACTATCTTTTCCTTAGTATGCAATGGCCGATTAATATCTGGACATCAATATGCAATTGACGATTAATATCCGGACCTTAAGAAGCAGAACCACGACCGAGGGTATCCTGCCGATGACGAGCGTCAGTTCACCATGCATGCCGTAGTGGACACGCCCTGTCTGTTAGTGGTGTACACCAAACATCCGATCTGGATGGAGAACTCCAACGTCATGGACCTGTTACTTGAGGAGGACAAGTACATAGTGGTCTGGTTCGACCTCGCGTCCCACCACGTGCTCTGCTCTCGCGTCCCTGCGCGTGCTCTGCTCTCACGCCCCTCCGCGCACGCTCTGCCAGCGGTTGGGGCCGGCCCACGATCACGTTCGGGGCTCCATATGCATGCGGTTGCGCCACGCGCGTCGCCCCATGCAGTTACGTGCTCCACGACCGAATCACGCGCTGCAAAAACTGCCATCCGGACGTGCCGGTTTTCCAGGACGTCTGGCCCCCATTTATACCCATGGCCATTAACCATAGTCTTTTCACGCTTTCGATCACGCCCCACAACACAATAAGTGCACCCTGGACGAGGCATACAGAGAGGATGTCCATGGGTGCTCCAATGGAGTTTGGCGTGCATCATGTGGAGACCCACATGAGGAAGACGAACCTCACGGTGGTGTACACCAACGACCCGGGCATGGTGGAGGACTCCATCGACACCATGGAGAGGCTGCTTGATGTGGATGTCAAGTACAAAGTGGTCGGCTTCGACCTCGCTTACACCGGCGGTCGTGCCGGGCATGATCAGAAGGTTGTCGTCGCCCAGTTGTGCGTCGGCCATCACGTCCTCCTCTACTACAACTGCCTGGCCACAATGCCTTGCGAGCATTTCACCAGGTTTGTCAACAGCCCCAACTACAGGTTCGTTACGGTGGACACCACTGACGATCCAAAGGTGCTCAAGACTTCGGGCTTGGCCTGCCAGAAGCTTGTCGACATCCGCGACCACTACAGGGTCTGGGGCCGCAAGAAGGACATGGACTCCCATGTTGACCTGGCCGAGGCCATCATCGATCCCTACTACGCTGTCATGAAGGCTGAGTGGAACAAGAACAAGCATGTCTGGCACAGGGGCAGGGTGACAAAACTGGATGAATATCACCTCTAGACCGTGGCCAAGCAAACATACACATGCTACAAGATGTTCAGGAGGATGGTTGACATGAGGAAGTGCCTCCTACCTAAAGACAACGAGGGATCGATCCACAAGAAGAGCGCTGGCGGCAAGCGTCACAAGAAGTAAATGATTTGATGATCGTTTCTCAATTCTCATACTCCCTCTATGTAGAAATATTCGTAGTTTTAGATGGATAAGTTTATTATGCATGTAATAGTTTATTAAGGTGTGTGCCAATGTTATGTGTGTATTGGATGCTTAATTTGGTTAAGCAATCATGTTCTTCTAAACAAAGCATCGATGTTTGTGGGCAGATTGAGCAAATCACATCGCATACGGAATAAACAACCAAAACCATCGGTGATGATTTCATCAGTCCCTGACAGTTCTTTATCCGGAACCGTTTGCCCACAACACATCTTAGTGGCCTGCGTACATCACACACATCTTGATCTGAGAAACCATTTGTGTTATTTTTGCTTATCGCACACAGTTCACCCCAGTGGCATGTATGCCGTCTATCCCACACATCTTGATCTAGGTAACCATTTATGTTATTTTACCTCATCACAAACAGTTCATCTGACTGACCTGTATGCTGTCTATCGCACACGTGATCGTCTGGACAATTGTTTGTGTTCTGCTTGTTCAGCGCAAACAGTTTATCGGGGTGAACTGTATGCCTTACATCGCACACACTTGTATTTTTATAAGCGTTTGTGTTATATTATCCAATCTCAAACAGTTTATCTTGGCCAATTGTTTGCCAAACATCGCACACGTAACTATTTTTTAGATCGTATTTGATGGACCCGTCATCGCACACAGTTTACGTCATTAGCGACGAAGCTATAACTATACCGTTTGCGATTTGGTCATCACACACAGTTTTGTCGAAGGGTCTCTGATTGATGTGTCGCGTTAGTAGCATCCTGCAGTAGTGGGAGGTGGCTAGTTGCAACACATGCAAAGCCCTAATGATGGCGCCGAATCGATCAACCAGATGGGTGTGCCGTACCTCCACTATATATAAGCATCCGTCTCGGGCTCAACTCTTGGGCCTCACACGAATCCTAAAGCCCACGTGTTCCTTCCCTTAAGCGCGCGACCCCTTAGGTTCTCGTTCACTTGGTCGCGAGTCAGATCACATCCGGCTTGACTAGTCGGCAGCGGCCTCTAGCAAAGTGTGCCGACTCCAAGTGTCCGATGAAGCTGGTTAGGCGAACCTGTATTTCATACTTTTGTTCCCTTTGCCACATGATATATGTTGTCGGGTTCAAGCCGAGTCTGTGATCCTTGTGTGAGCCCGACCTCTTTCTCATTCCAGTGATGCCGACTACAAATCAGATTATCTCATAATCCTTGTCGCATGGCCATGCTTATCTTGGTCAGATCACATGAGGGGCCCAGAGTATATCTCTCCTGATCGGAAGGGAAAATCCCATCTTGCTCGACCATGTCTCGCAGCATGGGTCTGGACAAGCCCGAAACCTACCTTTATAACTACCCATTTACGGAGTAGCGTTTGGTCAGCCCAAAGCAGGTCTATCACCATCCCGAGTACATGTGCCACCTCAGGTCTTAGGACATAGAACATATGTTGTACTAGAGACTCACAGATGACATATCGCTGTGTCTCATAGTTGGGTCTGTCCAACTCAGACCTTATCTCAACTTGGATCCGACTACGTCGAATCCGACTAGATCTTTCTGAGTCCATGTTATCTGGCTAGCATCCAATGCTACATGGTTAGTGAGACCGGACCATCCATCGTGTCATATGCTAGTCTAACTAGCTGTGCTTCCACACAACCCTTTCGACTAGGGACCATTTAGGACAGTCATCATACAGTGCATAGTCTCACAAACAAGTCACATACGTGTTAATACACATCATTGATAATGTCCAAGGACTATCTTTATTCATAAACACATAGGAAATATCATCATACATGATTGTCTCTAGTGCATATCTCCAACAAGGTAGCGGGTAGCTTGTTCTTCCTTCATTTCCGGGAGGAGGTCTCGAAGACGAAGGAGGGCTTCATAGGCCGCCTGCTAAATGGCCATGTCCCTATTTGGCATGGGTGGTCCAACAAAGAACCAACTATGGGTGAGGTCTTGGCATGTACAACCACCTTGGCATAGAACTCACTCCCGAACTCGCCATTGTCCAGTTCATGCAGGGTGTACATCGGCTCCGAAGGATAGTTGCATTGTTGGAGGCAGTCTTTTAGGAGTGGTGGAAAATCGGTCATGAGGAGTCTCATGGGGACGACAACCATCTACAAGAGGGGATAATGTGAGTATGAAAGGTTAATATGACAAGAGGGGATAATGTGAGTATGAAAGGTTTTATAGTCGGCTAAATCAGAAGGGGAGAGAAGTGAAATAGGTTTTGCAAGTGATTTGGGGGGGGGGGTCTGGAGACTAGTTCCTATCCTAACTAACATCCATCCTAACTAAGGCTCTGTGGGGAGTGGGGACCCTGACTCATAAGTCGAAGTCACCGAATGCACGTGTACATTGATCCCAGAGATCCATGCTCACTGAACACACAGAAACTGAATAACAAGTCTTACATCCATTACATACCATCTTACACAAATATGGACTTTATGGCCAAGTCTTAATAGATATGGCCATGAAGGCCAACCTTCAAACATTAACTCGCAGCGGAAATCTTCAACGATAACGTGGACCCATGCCATCTGCCTTAACCCTACAAGATTTCTGACTGGGAAGCGGCCTAAGTTGCATGTTCGTCACCAAGATACTCTTCACTATATTCATGTTCTTCCATGCCTGGACAATTAAATAACATGTGGCAAGCCACTGAATACTTTTGAATGTACTCGTAAGCAACCCATGTTTGGAACAAGGTAAACAATGCATGGTATAGCACTAAGTAGGAAGTTTTGCGGAAAGCTAGTTTTGAGTGCAGTATCATGTCCTAGCGTTTGTAAAATCATGCATCGTGAGGTTACAAATATCAATATAAACTTAGTATGAAAAACTCCAATTTAATCGTCTTATCAAGTCATCCGACTTGCACAAGTATCTCTTTTGTCACACAGACACACACACCAAATTTTGTGAAAACATCTGGACATAGTTTAAGCAGCACCACCCAACTGTCCTTGATCATGGACACGACTAGTGGAATAGTTATACACTTTGCAGAGCTTGCACACTTTGCCCACAAGACTCGGGGAACGTCCATGTCATCCACAACTCACGATATATTACATGCCCGAGGTAAGCCCCGAACGATGTCTTTCCCCTAACAACACTAAACAAAGATGTAACACCCTGGTTTTCGCTCCCTATTTTTTTCCTTTGCGGGATTTGACTCCCGTCTTTTTTCTCGGTGTTATCGGATTTCTCTAGCTCTTGGGTATATGAAGATGGTCATCTAGCCTTGCTTTTCCCATCCAACCAGAGATTATCTCCAGTCCCACCTTGCCACCCAAGATCCATCTCAGGACTTTGTCATCAGAACCCTACCTTCCGAGTTGCCGGAAGGGAAACCCTGATCCTTCTAGTTACAAAGGAACCCCAATTTCCTTTGATCTGCTGACTCCCAAACTTTTCCCAGTGATCATCCTTCATCTGTAAACCCTGGATATGCAAAAATATTGCCAAGTCATTTGCAATATTTTTCATTTATAATTAATTCCTTTTTCTGTCAGTTAAAGGAATTAAATCCAGGAAAATATCTATCCATCTCCAAAGTTCATCAAAACTTGTGGAGATATTCTTTGTGATCATATTGAGCTCCCACAAAAATATTGGCCATAATTAAATAAGGGAAATTGCCTTTTCCTATTTAATGCCAATATTGCAGTTTGGGCACTTTCTAAAGGAACTACCATTTTGGTAGCCAGGAAAAATCCCAAATAAATTGTGGAGCTTCTAATATCCATATCTTCCCCATTTCCATCAAGATCCCAAGTTCCATAGTTCAAGTTTTGAGCACAACATCAATTTGCAAATTCTGTCCAGTTGGGCAATTTGCAAAGGAAGTGCTCTATCCCTTTATCTATTTGAGATGAAATTTTACATGGTGGTTAACATTGCCAAATCACTCATGGAAACCAAAAATCAGCCCAATCCCTCCATCCATTTTTCCACAGCATTGTTCTCAAGTTTCTGTCCATTTGGAAGTGCTGTGAAGGAATTATCAGGTAGGCATTCTCAAATGAGCTGAAACTTTCCCAGTATCTCCAAATACTCAAATCATCACCCTGCACCAAAAATCATCCAAATCCATGTAGCCAATTTGTCCCAGCAAATTCATCTCTATTTCTGGCCAGATTGCCATGTTACAAAGGAAGTGCTAGCTATATTGCTTCATTTGACCTGAAAATTTACCAGGGCATTCACCTTGGTAGATCATAGCTGCCAGCCAAAAACCAGCAACTCTCACCAAGTGAGTCTCCCCCACCTCAGTACAAACACCTTCTGTTCAGATTGGATGTTAGCTCAAATCAGTCAGTATTTGCCTCCACTTCCATCCAAAATTCTCATTAATGGACTCTCTGAGCTCTGAACTATCGTTTTGACAAAATTGGACAACTCCTGGACGGCCTGGACACATGGTACCCGTGGTGACCACACGGTTGCCGTGCCAAACTGGCGCTCTGCGCTCTGTCGTCGTCGTGCAAGCCAGCTCCGGCGACCGTACCTTGCCATTTTGTGCCGACAACCTCTCCTCCGGCCACCTGCCCCTTCTCCTGGTCCTTCCCCTTCGTTCTCTTCCTTGCCAGAGCGCGACAAGCTCCGCCATGGCTCTGTTCCGCCCGTGACTCACCGGCGTCGCCTTCCTCTTTGGCTTCTTTCCCCTCGATCTCTCTCGAGCACTCCCGAGGCTCTCTACTCCTCTGAGAAGCTCCTCGACGCCGCTAGAGGCCAGCCACGCCATCCCCGAGCGCCAGTGCGCCGATGAGGACGCCACAGCGGCCGAGCTCATCCACTCGCCGTCGGGCACCTATTTATAGCCCCCCACACCCCTCGAGCTCACCAGCCACGTCCCCAAACTCCCATCTCTCTCCCAACCACTCCATCGAGCTCGAGGAGCCCTCTCTCCCTCGCATGGCCGCCGTGTCCACCGTCAACCTCCTCCAAAATTGGAGCGAGCCGGAGCTCCACTCGCCCTCCTCTCCGCTCCCGTGGAACCCTCGAAGCCACCGGAGCTTCCCTAACACTCTATCGTCCCGCCAGAGCACCATAGCTGCGTTGCTCATCTTCAGCCACTGCCGTCGTCCGCCGGCCTTAAGTCTGCGCTCGACCTTGCCTCTCCCACGGTCCGTGCCATACATGAGTGGATGCGCCGCGTCCTTCTGAGCTCGCGGATGGCTGGAGCACCTCAAGAGATGGCCGGAGTTGGCCGGGCGAGCGTCAGCGCCGGCGGCCTCCTTCTGCGCTGCACGCAGGCGTTGGGGGAAGAAGAAGAGAAGGAGGGAGGAGAGAGAAGACGAGGCGGGCCCCGCAAGTCAGTGGCCCAGCCGGCCCAGTGACGTGGATAAGTGGAAGCGCATTCGGCGCTTTACGTTTTCCCCGTGGGAAAGCGTATTTGCCTGAGTGCGCTACCAGACAGGCTGTTAGGGACTTAGTTGTGAATATTATTTTTGCAGATAAGTCCCTTAAGCCAAAAACCCTTATATCTTTTTGCTCGTAACTCCAAATGAGGTGAATCCAACTCCCACATCTTCAGTTCGTCAAGCCCATTCTGATGGTATCATTTTCATAATGGTTAAAAATTCTGAAAATACCCATTTTGCCCTTGCCCTTCATTCAGCTCTCTCCGAGAGAGAACGGTTTCCGGCGATCCCTTCCGCGGATTCTCCGCACTTCTTCTCGGAGTATTCTTCACCCCCAGGAAAGCCGACCATCTGATATATGCCCTAAAGCATTGCTCTGTGTTATTCTTGTGTGTTTAATTAGTAATTATGCCTATGATAGAAATAATTAAACCTCTGTTACATTGCAGTTACTGTTTACATTACTTGCATAGTTTGCTATGTAGTTTACTTAAGTGCATAATTGTTGCCACTTCAACTTGTTATGATATATAACCTTGCTTGCTAAGTGATGGCTAAAGCTAAACCTAGTTGGTTGATCTAGAGTCACCTGTCCGGGCTTATCCATGCAGCCACATTTGCCGGTATGGGAAGGCCTTGACTTGGTCTGATCGTGTGCTCTTTCACCGGTACCTCCAGACAGGGAAGGTTATGCGCGCGCTACCCTGGCCTGGTAGGCGGCGATAACCTTGTGAGCCCAGTTGAGTTTGTGCCGGCGTCCCGGTTTGGGACAGTTTAGTTTGGCCACGACGGTGGTAGGTGTCATGAGTTGACACAGGGGCCACCCAGGGCAGGACTCCGGGGGAGGATGAATGTCGGTGCTACGATGGAGGAGTCATGGGTCAGGCAGGTTTCGTTGAAGCAACGTTGGTCCACCCGAATGGGATCACGAGGCCAGGTGCTTCATGGTGTGGGTAAAGTGCGCAACCTCTGCAAAGTGTAAAATCTATTCGAATAGCTGCGTCCACGGTATTGGATAGCCCGTCCAGACCTCACTAGGTGGTCAACCATAACAGTGATAATAATGATGGAAGAACTTGTCGTATGATTGGAAGTACTCGATGGCTTATGAGTATTCCGAGGGTTGTGGGACAACTTGGAAGAGAGTAAGTTGGATCTGGCTAAGAGTTGGATTGGATCCTGAGATTGTTCGGAGTATGAATCACTTACTTGATACGCTTACTTTACTGCATTTTACTTTAGTAGTTATCTTGCTAAATAAACCTGTTATGACATGACAATTAATTTTGCTAGATAGGTATGCTATGTCCTGATAATTAATTTTGCTCTAATAACAAATGCATGCTTGAATGCCATGGATTGCTTTGCTTGGTGTATATGTTAGTTTGGTTTGCTTGCGAGTACATTCAAAAGTACTCAGCGGCCTTTAACATGTCCAGGTTCATATAAGGATCCGTCGTCCGTCGTCGAGGAGCTGGAGCGTTCGCGGGCTAGGAGAGTAACCCAGTCAGATCCCTGTGGATTGGAGCCGCACCAAGACCATGCTGCCTTAGATAGAGCTTTTCCGCTGCCATCACCCTTGTAATATATCTTGTAAGACTTATATATCCATTAATAGAAATGCCTGTGTTCATGATACTTGTTGTAAACACGCATGCCAGAGTGATTTCCAGGGCTGGTGTGCATGGAGACCGTCTGGCTACAGTGGTAATCAGGCGGGGCGCCACAAAAGAGTCCACTCGTTGGTCCTCATCCCTCATGATGTACATCACACGAGACTCACTCAACATCGTACCATCCATGAGGGGAAACAACGGTGTGCCCGGTGTCTGTGAAAACAGACATAGTCCTCTTTCCAGGCACGACCCCGTATCAAGAGTGACCACGCCACTCCCGCCACTAGTAGCATCGACCAAAGTAATTAACAAAACCCTGTCCCATATAGGGGTAGTGTGGTTGTACATGTAAGGTTGGGAGTAACGGTCTCAACTTAAACCAATCCCTTTTTGAAAACAACACAGACACTTGCGTCGGTACACCACTTCTTTCTCTAGCGGTTACCTAGCTCAACTTCTCCCTCGGGCATTAGTGGCACCAGATGGGTTTTTTGAAAAGTCTTTGAAAACACTTTATTTCCAACACTATGCATATTCCCATCCCACTTGCGTAGCATCTACTAGCATCCTATCTACTTCCCGCCCACATAACTCTAAACGGAAGATAGAGTCATGTCATGCAAGTATCAACGAGGAAATGCAACGGAGACAACCCAGCAAGGTTGTCACCACATCATCATGCCTTTCATGCAATAATTAAAAGTGCTATAATGCCATGCAAGAAATAGTTTCATCGACATGGTCAAAGGGCTGCTTGCCTGGCTCAGCAAAGTCTTCGAGGTCTTCAAAAGCTTCTGCTCCAACTTCAAGCACTCCCACTATTTCGTCAACTACCGTTGAAAGCAATCACAATAAGGACACAACAAGGCAGAAAATAAAAGTGCTCTAAAAATAGGAATTTTACTTTTCTTGGACACCACTGGCTATAAGTAAAATAACCAAAGAGGTTCTACTGGATTTAGATCAATGAGGATTTTTGAAAGGTGGAAATGGAGGGAAAAATGATAGGATATTTTTGTAAAAATGAGTGGAGGCACTCATTAAATAGGGCATGAATTTAGAAGCATTTATAAAGTGGTTTCACTGGATTTGGAGTTGGGATGAATTTCGTATGAGTTTTCTAAGATGGAATAAATGAAAAAGGGAACTATTTAATGGATCCAACAGAAACATAGCATGGGAAAAATGTTCACCATTTTTAGATAAATAGGGCATGATATTCAGAGCACATAGAAATTGGAAACACTCCATTTGGATCTAGAATGAGTGTTCTTGGGATTTTACAAATTGGGCTTTTCATAGTTCAAATTTAAATTTGCATTTGAACAGTATAGAAAAGTGTGATGGAAAAATGTGAAAGTCGCACCATTATATATGTTGGAATTTTAGAAGAATTTAGGAGTTTTAATCATTAAATTTGTTCAAGTATTTTATCTTCTGGAAATTTTGCAAATTTTCTGGAAAAATAATAAAAGGAAAAGGCACTGTGCACAGTGGGCCGAAACCGTCGCAGCCGAGCTGGCCCAGAAGGTATCCGACCCAGGGCGAAGCAGTACGCACGGCAGGTTTCTATTTAAACCTGCCCGCGGGCCTGACCTGGCATCGAGAGGGGGGAGGGTGAGGGTATGATAAGTGGGCTCCACCTGTCATCCCTCACCTCGCGATAGGGAGCCGAGGGGATATCACTACATCGGTCTAGGCCACGGCAGACCACGTGGAGGGCACCGGCATGTCGAGTGTCGTTCCGCGCGTCGGTGAGTGGTGCAGGTGGTCGCTGGCGTTGTAGGAATCGACGGCAAAGAGGAATCCGTACGGTGGTGGTTCGGCTCAGGGTCGGGTGTCTTTTTCTACGGGAAGAACTCGTAATGGAGAGGGAGAGTCAGGCTCTTGGGGATGAGGCTGAGCGGATGGAGCAGAAATGGTGGCCGTAGGGGCTCTGTACTGGTCAGATGGCGGTGACCCGTGGCGGCGGAGCTCCAGCTCGGTTCGAGCATAGAGAGTGGGGGAGGGAGAGTGGGTGACGCAGGCATTCAATTGGGGTTAGGAGAGGGCGATCAAAGGAGTGAGAGGGTCACGGGGTGGCCTTAAATAGCCCAGGCACTGGTTGTTGGTTCACTAAGAAACGGGGTCCTTAGCACCCGGACTTGTGCACCAGACACCGCAGCCTCTAGCCCGGCAAGATCCTGCCGGGCACGAGTATTCCTCTTACTACAGTGAGCAAAGGCCAAGTAACCCCGGCAAGATGCCTTGCCGGGGGCTCGGGGACGCATGCATCCGCCAAGGAATCCCCCGCCAAGGCCCAGCTCCACGTTGCCAGGCTGATTGTCTACATCGACCAGGTGGCGAGCGGTCAGGCGCATAGGTGGAACCAGCCGGGGCACGTGGCAGCATGGAGGGATTTACAGTAGCTTTAACGACACTCGTCCCATGGCGTGGCAAAAGAATAGAAGGTAGTTGGGCGGACGATACAAAAGGAGATGCAATCCTTGACGGGAGACGTCGCCAGTTTGACACCTCATGGCGCATTGAATGCGCCTGTCCCAGTCCATCAGAGTTAGGTATTTCCCACTACCACCTCTGCTGACACTCTGGCAGGAGGCAGTGTCCACTTTTCACCAGGTGTAAAGACAATTTTGCCACTGTGGTAACCCCTTGTCTATAAAAGGAGCCCCATGGCTACCTTTACAAAGGTCGAAACCCTGTTCATTTTAAATGCATAGCTGGACTCCCGAGGCACCTCTTGCCGGGGCCGTTGGGCCTTGTACTATGAACACTCATAAACCACAAGAACACAAGACGTAGGGTTTAACGCTCTAGTGGCCTGAACCTGTCTAAACCCCCATGTACGCAGGAATCTGTGATGCTCTTTTTGCCAGAAACCTACCCACCTAATTACAAAGGGTCCTTGTTGGATCCAGAGATCGTCGTTTTCCCGACATCTTCGGCGCAACAGGTAGGGGGAGTTTCTGGCACGAACCTTCACCGGTCTTTGCGTACCATCATCGGTAGCTTCATCGTCGCCCATGGCTCCCAAGAAGGCCAAGGGTGCGGTGACTCCTCCTGCAACCACATCCAAGATGCCATCTCAGGAGGCCATCAGCAGCGCCGATGGAGGAGACCACCGCACTCACCCCACTGGTGAGCACAACCACAACAACACATGGAGCTCCGCGAGTCGTGACCCAGACTCTGCCGTCGCAGAGACACAGAACGCAACGGCGGCTTCGGGGGCTGAAGCCGAAGTGGCGGCGGCCGCGGCGGCGGCTGCAGCGGCGGCGAAGGTGACTGCGCCTCCGACGCGCCCTTCACAAGACAACTGTGACCAACATCCCCGAGGGGGCGAGCCCGAGCAACGCGCAGACAAGACCCCTGGGCGTCCCTCCCAAGGTGCAGGGCCAAGCTCGATAGCAGCCTCCTGGGGCTGATGAGCGGCGCATGACGGCACGGGCGAACGCTCCTCCTGACACTATCAGGAGTAAGAGTGTCACCCATGCCTTGCGTCGCTCCATGCCCAGGACTGCAAAAGAGGCTCTAGCGCAGGTACAACTGTTGTGAACTTACCACCTGCGCCAGAGAAGATGGAGGACTGGAGGGTAACCATACAAAGTCTGCTAAACTTCGCAAACCGCGACAGGATGGAGGGGGCAAGACCATCGCACGCATGCCGAGCAGCCCCGGGAGGCCCAGCCACCGGGTGCGACGCTGGCGGGGCGCATACGGTCCAGTCACCTCCGCAGCGGACTTCCCGTCGGACCGACGTTCAAGACGAGGTGTCGTACGCCTCGCCGGACCCGCGGCGGGACCAATACCAGCGCCAAATCCTGAAGGACAGGCACAAGGAAGATGCCCGCACGACCATCGAGAAGACGTGCGGACCGTGCCATCGACGAACCCACGCCGGGGGCTCCAGGTAGCCTACCTTATGAGGTGGGATGCCAGGCGTTCACCCACGAGTTATGGCAGGTTCGCTGGCCTTCTAGCAAAGCCTTCAAGCCCGAGATGCCTGACAAATACGATGGCAAGATCAGCCCCTCGGAGTTCCTCGGCATCTACACCATCGCCGTGCAGGCTGCCGGGGGACAAGACGAGAATATACTCACCAACTACTTTCCACTGGCGCTCAAGCCCAACGTGAGGAGTTGGCTGATGAACTTGCCGGAGGGGTCAATCTCTTCTTGGGCGGATATGTGCAACCAGTTCGTTGACGCATACCATGGGGGCCACCAGCTCCCAGGACAGCCCAACGACTTGCACGTGCTTCCACAGAGGGACGGTGAGACCCTCCGCAAGTACATCCTGAGGTTCAGCCGCGTGTAGCACAACATTCCAGACATCCACCTAGCCGCTGTGATTGCCGCGTTCCACACGAACGTACGTAATCGCAGGATGCGGGAAGAGATGAGCATCAACAAGGTGCAAGACGTCGCCGAGCTATATGCCCTGGCTGACAAGTGCGCACGCGCTGAAGAAGGGAGCAGACTCCGCGGAGAGGACGCTGGCGCGGAGGTCGACTCTGACGATGACGATGCGTCAGCCGCCAATAAGAAAGGCCGGAAGCGCGACAAGAAGCGCAAGGGAAATGCAGTGATGTCAGTCGAACGGGGCGGCAACCCCGACTCCGCCAAGAAGGCCAAGTCTAAGGGTCCGGCAAGAACGTTGCCGCGTGCTCCGAAGACGACGAGGCCGCGGCGGGGGAAAAGACTAGCGGGCCATACTGCAAGATCCACCGCACCAAGACCCACGACATCAACAGTTGCCGCCAAGTAGAACATGTTTCCGAGAAGCAGAGGCAAGAGTACAAAAGGCGGGACAAGGAGAAGAGTCAAGATGGTGCGGGTGGCTCCGGCAAGAAAGGCAGTACCAGCCGTGGTAGCCACCGCGGCAAGGCCAAGCAGCAGAAGGAGAAGCCTGTTAGGTGCCGAGATAACAAATCTGATAACGATGGCGAAATGGACGAAGAAGAATCCGGAGACCCGGAGTTCCAGAAGGCTGTGGATGCCATGTTCATTGACTGGGGTGCATCCTTGCACTTCTCACACCGGCAGCTCAAGCAGTGGGCCCGTGAGGTCAACGCGGCGGAACCAGCGGCAGAAGCAAGAAAACCCCTCAAGTGGTCCAACACTCCCATCATCTTTGACGCCGAGGACCACCCCGACCGCATCACTACCGTCGGGTGTGTGTCGTTGTTGGTATCACCAACAATCCGCAACCTCAAGGTGACTAAGATGCTGGTCTATAGTGGGGCCGGGCTGAACCTGATTTTGTCGGATGTGATCAAGTGCCCGCAGATCCCCAACTCGGATCTTAAGCTGACGAGATCTTTCCAAGGGGTTAACCCGGGAAGGTCCCAGCCAAAGGGAGATAACTCTGTCGGTCACGTTCGGCAGCAAGCTCAACTTCAGGACGGAGAAGATTGTCTTCGACATCTCGAAGATGTCGTTGCCGTACAATGGAATCCTGGGCCGACCGGCGCTGGCAAATTTCATGGCGGCGTCTCACCACGCCTACAACACATTGAAAATGCCGGGACTGATGAGCGTTATCACCATCAAGGCTGACAACAAGAACAGAGTCCTTTGCGTAGACAAGCTCTTCTGGGAGGCAGTGGCAGCGTCTGCCAACGAGGCACTCGCTCCTGCCGGCATAGCTCCCGGGGGGGAGAACAAGGACAAGAGCACCGGCGAGTCTCGTAGGAACTCCGGGAAGCGCATATCAGAGTGCAGCACGCCCGTCGAGGACTTACTAGTGACCTTCGCCACCAAGAGCAAGAAGGGCGGGGCCGCCAAACCCTTGCCGGGTGGAATGAGTCACTGAGCAGGCCGAACCGAGGAAGCGATACCCAGCATGCGCGGCTCGCATATATACTGGGCGCTTCCGCAGAAGTTCCACCTGTAGGGTGCGGCGCCCCCCATCCCTTTATTTTCTTTTGTGCTAGTTATGCCGGAAGGGCATGTAATCCTTCGTACGAAGCCAGGCGATGGCCCTGTGCGTAGGTAGTAAAATCTAAGTACTCCGCATCCTCTGTCTAAGTACATATTTATTTTGTGTATTTTTCACGGCATGTTGCGTAAGGGGTCTGTTGGACCACCCAGGTCCCTCGCCTACTCTATCTTCTCTTCTTTGTTTTTCTCAAAAAGGAGAAGGGACCCTGCATGCAAGTCTTCCCGAGGGGTGGGAGTAACAGTGAGGGCACCCGCGGAAGCGTTCGGTGGCAAGGAACGCAACAGGAAAAAGCAAAGTTGCGCAAGCCCTTAAAACAATTTCAGGAAGCCCCCCCCTCTGAGAAAACCTGCACGCGGAGGACCCTTGTCAATCTTGTTCATGCATTGGGATGTTTCGAGTCCGCTCAACGTCCCAAACTGTCGCGGCAATGGCAACAAGGAGGCCTGACGGCAGTGGCACCACCAATAGGCTGCTAAGGATCCGCTCCTTTTAGCCCTTGCGGTACGGGTTATTGGGAAACATTGCATGGGAAACAAAAAAATTCCTACGAACACCCAAGATCTATCCATGGAGATGTATAGCTATGAGAGGGGGAGTGTATCTACATACCCTTGTAGATCGCTAAGCGGAAGTGTATATAACGCGGTTGATGTAGTCGTACTCTTCACGATCCAATCGTGATCCAATCCGATCCAGCACCGAACGGACGGCGCCTCCGCGTTTAGCACACGTGCGGCTGGATGACGTCTCCTCCTTCTTGATCCAGCAAGAGAGGAAGGGGAAGTAGATGGGATCTCAACCAGCATGACGGCGTGGTGGAGATGGTGGCGTCGCAGTGCCAGCAGGGCTTCGCCAAGCGCCTCCGGAACAACGTGAGAGGAAGAAACGAGAGAGACGGGAGGAGGGCCGTGGCTGTGGGAGGGTCTTCATCCCCCTTGCGCCTCCCCACCTTTATATCGGCATGGGAAGGGCTGGTGGCTTGCCCTCCAAGCCCCTAGGTCGTTAGTCAAGGGGGGAGGAAGGAAATCCCTTCTTTCCTTCCCCATCGATCACTATCCTGCTTTTTAGGGATCTCGATCTTATCCTTTCGGGATATGATCCTATTCCTTTTAAGGGGGGGATCTTGATGTGCCTAGACCAGGGGTGTGGGGACTTTCCCCATTACCCACGTTCATGTGGGTCCACATGCAGGTGGGCCCAACTCTGGAACCTTCTAGAACCTTCCCAGTACAATACCGAAAAATCCCGAACATTTTCCGGAACCCTGAATATGACTTCCCATATATAAATATTTACCTCCGGACCATTCCGGAGCTCCTCGTGATGTCCGGGATCTCATCCGGGACTCCGAACAACATTCGGTCACCAACGTACATATCCCAATACTACTCTAGCGTCACCGAACGTTAAGCGTGCGGACCCTACGGGTTCGAGAATCATGTGGACATGACCGAGACACCTCTTCGGTCAATAACCAATAGCGGGACCTGGATGCCCATATTGGTTCCCATATATTCGATGAAGATCATTATCGGTTGAACCACGATGTCAAGGATTCAGTCAATCCCGTATTCAGTTCCCTTTGTCTAGCGGTATGTTACTTGCCCGAGATTCGATCGTCGGCATCTCCATACCTAGTTCAATCTCGTTATCGGCAAGTATCTTTACTCGTTCCGTAATAGAGGATCATGTGACTAACTCCTTAGTCACATTTCTTGCAAGCTTCTTGTGATGCTGTATTTCCGAGTGGGCCCAGAGATACCTCTCCGTCATACGGAGTGACAAATCTCAGTCTCGATCCACGCCAACCCAATAGACACCCTCGGAGATACCTGTAGAGCACCTTTATAGTCACCCAGTTACGTTGTGACGTTTGATACACACAAGGCCTTCCTCCGATATCAGGGAGTTGCATGATCTCATGGTCGTAGGAACAAATACTTGACATGGATAAAGCAGTAGCAATAAACTAACACGATCAAATGCTATGCTTATGGTTGGGTCTTGTCCATCACATCATTCTCCTAATGATGTGACGCCGTTATCAAATGACAACCCATGTCTATGGTTAGGAAACCTTAACCATCTTTGATCAACGAGCTAGTCTAGTATAGGCTGACTAGGGACACGGTGTTGTCTATGTATCCACACATGTATATGAGTTTCCGATCAATACAATTATAGCATGGATAATAAACGATTATCATGAACAAGGAAATATGATAATAACCAATTTATTATTGCCTCTAGGGCATATTTGCAACAGTCTCCCACTTGCACTAGAGTCAATAATCTAGTTCACATCACCATGTGATTAACACCCAATGAGTTTTGGGGTTTGATCATGTTTTGCTTGTGAGAGAGGTTTTAGTCAACTGGCCTGCAACATTCAGATCCATGTATACTTTGCAAATCTCGATGTCATATTGTAGATTATGCTACTATGCCCCACTTGGAGCTATTCCAAATGTCTGCTCCACAATACATATCCGGTTTGCTACTCAGAGTCATCCAGATCGGTGTCAAAGCTTACATCGACGTAACCCTTTACGACGAACTCTTTATCACCTCCATAATCGAGAAACATTTCCTTAGTCCTCCAGTTACTAAGGATAATTTTGACCGCTGTCCAGTGATCCACTCCTGGATCACTCTTGTACCCCCTTTCCAGACACGCGACAAGGCACAAATCAGGTGCGGAACACAGCATGGCATACCTTATAGAGCCTATGGCTAAGGCATAGGGGACGACCTTCGTCCTTTCTCTTTCTTCTGCCGTGGTCGAGCTTTGAGTCTCACTCAACTTCACACCTTACAAATCAGGCAAGAACTCCTTCATTGACTGATCCATTTTGAACTCTTTCAAAATCTTGTCACGGTGTGTACTCATTGCAAGTCTTAACAGGCGTTTTGATCTATCTCTATAGATCTTGATGCCCAATATTTAAGTAGCTTTATCCAGGTCTTCCTTTGAAAAACTCCTTTCAAACAACCCTTTATGCTTTCCAGAAATTCTACATTATTTCCAATCAACAATATGTCATCCACATATACTTATCAGAAATTCTATAGTGCTCCCACTCACTTTCTTGTAAATACAAGTTTCTTATAAACTTTGTATGAACCCAAAAGCTTTGATTACCTCATAAAAGCGTATATTCCAACTCCGAGATGCTTGCTCTAGTCCATAGAAGGATCGCTGGAGCTTGCATACCTTTTAGCATCCTTAGGACCGAAAAAACCTTCTGGTTGTATCACATACAACCTTTCCTCACGGAAACCATTAAGGAAACTCTGTTTTGACATCCATCTGCCAGATTTCATAATCGAAAAATGCAGCAACTGCTAACATAATTCCAACAGACGTTAGCATCGCTACGGGTGAGAAATTCTCATCGTAGTCAACTCCTTGAACTTGTCGAAAACCTCTTTGCGACAAGTCGAGCTTTATAAATGGTGACATTTACCATCAGCGTGTGTCTTCTTCGTAAAGATCCATTTGTACTTAACGGCCTGCCGTTCATCGGGCAAGTCTACCAAAGTCCATACTTGGTTTTCATACATGGATCCTATCTCGGATTTCATGGCTCCTAGCCATTTGTTGGAATCCGGGCCCACCATCGCTTCTTCATAGCTCGGAATTTCACTGTTGTCTAACAACATGACCTCCAAGACAGGATCATCGTATCGCTCGGGGCAGTACGTGTCCTTGTCGACCTACGAGACTTGGTAGTAACTTGATCTGAAGCTTCATGATCATCATCATTAGCTTCCTCTTCAATTGGTGTACGCGCCGCAGAAACATCTTTCTGCGTCGTACTACCATCCAACTGAAATGACGGTTCAATAACCTCATCAAGTTCTACCTTCCTCCCACTCAATTCTTTCGAGAGAAACTCTTTCTCGAGAAAGGACCCGTTTTTAGCAACAAACACTTTGCCCTCGGATCTGAGATAGAAGGCATACCCAACTGTTTCCTTAGGGTATCCTATGAAGACGCATTTGTCCTCTTTGGGTTCGAGCTTATCAGGTTGAAGACTTCTCACATAAGCATCGCATTCCCAAACTCTAAGAAATGACAACTTAGGTTTCTGCCAAACCATAATTCATACGGTGTCATCTCAACAGATTTACATGGTGCCCTATTTTAAAGTGAATGTAGTTGTCTCTAATTCATAACCCCAAAATGATAGTGGCAAATCAGTAAGAGACATCATAGTAAGCACCACATCGAATAGAGCACGACTACGACGTTCGAACACACCATCACACTATGGTGTTCCAGGCGGCGTGAGTTGTGAAACAATTTCCACATTGTTTTAAGTTGCATACCAAACTCGTAACTCAGATATTCACCTCCATGATCATATCGTAGACACTTTATCTTCTTGTCACGATGATCTTCTCTGAAATTGGTTGAACTTTTCAAACGTTTCAGACTTGTGTTTCATTAAGTAAATATACCCATATCTACTCAAATCATTAGGGAAGGTAAGAAAATAGCGATATCCAACGCACGCTTCCACACTCATTTGGACCGCATACATCAACATGTATTATTTCCAATAAGTCAGTTGCCTGCTCCATCATACCGGAAAACGGGGTCTCAGTCATCTTGGCCATGAGGCGTGGTCCGCATGTCTCAACCGATTCGAAATCGAGTGAGTCCAAAGATCCATCGGCATGGACTTTCTTCATGCGCTTTACACCAATATGACATTAGCGGCAGCGCCACAAGTATGTGGTACTATCATTATTAACTTTTCATCTTTTGGCATCAATATTATGAACATGTGTATCACTACGATCGAGATTGAATAAACCATTCACATCCGGTGCATGACCATTGAAGGTATAATTCATGTAAATAGAATAACCATTATTCTTTGACTTAAATGAATAACCGTTATTGCAGTAAACATGATCTAATCATGTTCATGCCCAATGCATACACCAAATAACATTTATTCAGGTTCAACATTAATCCCAAAGGTAGAGGGAGTGTGCGATGGTGATCACATCAACCTTGGAAACGCTTCCAACACACATCATCACCTCGCCCTTAGTTAGTCTCCGTTTATTCCGTAGCTTTTGTTTCGAGTCACCAATATTATCAACTAAACCGATATCTAATACCGAGGTGCTACTAGGAGTACTAGTAAGGTACACATCAATAACATGTATATCAAATATACTTTTGTTGATGTTGCCAGCCTTCTTTTCTGCCAAGTATCTTGGGGCAGTTAAGCTTCAGTGACCTTTCCCCTCAAAACAGAAGCACTCGGTCTCGGGTTTGGGTCCAACCTTGGGTTTCTTGACTGGAGCAACACCTGTCTTGCCATTCTCGAAGTATCCCTTCTTGCCCTTGCCATTCTTGAAACTGGTGGTCTTACCATCAACACTTGATGCTCCTTCTTGATTTCTACCTTTCGCGGTGTAAAACATCGTGAATAGCTCAGGGATCATCTTCTCCATCCCTGTCATGTTATAGTTCATCACGAAGCTTTAGTAGCATGGTGGCAGTGACTTGGAGAAGTATGTCAATCACTATCTTATCTAGAAGATCAACTCCCACTTGATTCAAGCGATCGTAGCACCCAGACAATCTGAGCACATGCTCACCGATTGAGCTATTCTCCTTCATCTTGCAGGCAAAGAATCTTGTTGGAGGTCTCATACCTCTCAACAAGGGCGCGAGCCTGAAATCCCAATTTCAGCTCTTGGAACATCTCATATGATCTGTGACGTTCAAAACATCTTTGGAGCCTCAATTCTAAGCTGTAAAGCATGACGCACCGAACTATCAAGTAGTCATCAAAAACGTGCCTATATGATGTTCTCAACACCCAAAGACGACGCTTGAGGGGGTGGCACACCGAGCGGCGCATCAAGGACACAAGCCTTCTGTGCAGCAACTAAGGACAATCCTCGGATCATGGACCTAGTCCGCATAATTGCTACTACCATCTTTCAACTTAGTTTTTCTCTAGGAACGTATCAAAATATAGGGGAGCTGCAGCGTAATCTATCGATCTACAACATAACTTGCAAAGATATTTTGACTATGTTCATGATAATTAGTTCAATTTATCATATTACTAAAGAACTCCCACTCAAATCAACATCCCTCAGGTTGTCTAAGTGCGACATGATCCAAATCCACCAACCCAAGTCTGATCATCACGTGAGATGAGGTGGTTTCAATGGTGAGCATCTCCATGTTGATCATATCTACTATATGACTCATGTTCAACCTTTCGGTCTCCTGTGTTCCGAGGCCATGTCTATACATGCTAGGCTTGTCAAGGTTAACCCAAGTATTCCGCGTGTGTAAAACTGGCTTACACCCATTGTATGCGAATGTAGAGTCTATCACACCCGATCATCATGAGGTGATTCGGAATGACGAACCTTCGCAAAGGTGCATACTCGGGGAGAACACAGTTTTATCTTGAAATTTTAGTGAGGGATCATCTTATAATGCTACCGTCGTTCTAAGCAAAATAAGATGCATAAATAGGATAAACATCACATGCAAATCATATAAGTGACATGAGATGGCCATCATCATCTTGTGCATTTGATCTTCATCTCCAAAGCACCGGCATGATCTCCATCGTCACCGGCATGACACCATGATCTCCATCATCGTGTCGTCACGTGGTTGTCGCGCCAACTATTGCTTCTACAACTATTGCTAACTCATAGTGATAAAGTAAAGCAAAAAAGGCACAAATAATTAAAGATGACCATATGGCTCTTGCCGGTTGCCATACTCATCGACATGCAAGTCGTCATAATCTAAACAAAAACATGATCATCTCATACATCACATATATCACATCATGTCTTTGGCCATATCACATCACAACATGCCCTGCAAAAACAAGTTAGACGTCCTCTACTTTATTGTTGCAAGTTTTACGTGGCTGCTATGGGCAACTAGTAAGAACCGTTCTTACCTACGCAAAGCCACAATGGTGATAATCAAGTTACATTTTAACCTTCTACAAGGACCGCCTTCGTGGAATCCGATTCAACTAAAGTGGGAGAGACAGACACCCGCCAGCCATCTTTATGCAGCAAGTTGCATGTCAGTCGATGGAACCGGTCTCTCGTACGTGGACGAGTAAGGTTTGTCCGAGCCGCTTCATCCCACAATACCGCCGAATCAAGATAAGACTAAGGAGGTAAGCAATCCGAACATCAACGCCCACAAACTCTTTTGTGTTTTACTCGTGCATATCATCTACGCATAGACCTAGCTCATGATGCGACTGTTGGGAAACGTTGCATGGGAAACAATAATTTTCCTACGAACACCCAAGATCCATCCATGGAGATGTATAACTACAAGAGGGGGAGTGTATCTACATACCCTTGTAGATCGCTAAGCGAAAGCGTATATAACGCGGTTGATGTAGTCGTACTCTTCACGATCCAATCGTGATCCACCGATCTAGCGCCGAACGGGCGGCGCCTCCGCATTCAGCACACGTGCGGCTCGATGACGTCTCTTCCTTCTTGATCCAGCAAGAGAGCAAGGAGAAGTAGATGGGATCTCAACCAGCACAACGGCGTGGTGGAGATGGTGGTGTCGCAGTGCCGGCAGGGCTTCACCAAGCGCCTCCAGAACGACGTACGAGGAAGAAATGGGAGAGACGGGAGGAGGGTCGCGGCCGCGGCCATGGGAGGGTCTTCATCCCCCTTGCGGTTCCCCACCTTTGTATAGGCGTGGGATGGGCTGGTGTCTGATACGTCTCCAACGTATCTATAATTTTTGATTGTTCCATCCTATTATATTATCTGTTTTGGATGTTTTATATGCATTAATATGCTATTTTATATTATTTTTGCGACTAACCTATTAATCTAGAGCCTAGTGCCAGTTTCTGTTTTTTTCCTTGTTTTTGAGTATTGCAGATAAGGAATATTAAATGGAGTCCAAACGGAATAAAATCTTCGGAATAATTTTTCTTGGACCAGAAGACATCTACCAAGCTTGGAGACCAAGGCAGGAGAGCCGCCGTGTGGCCACAAGCCACAGGGGCGCGCCCAGGGGGGTAGGGCGCGCCCCCCTGGCTTGTGGGCCCACGACAGCTCCCCCAACCCTATTTCTCGGCCTATAAATTCACAAATATTCCCTGGATACTGAAGAGAGCCACGAAAACACTTTTCCGCCGCCAGGAGCCTCGGTTCCCGTGAGATCCAATCTTGGAGCCTTTTCCGGTAATCTGCCGGAGGGGGATTCGATCACGGAGGGCATCTACATCAACTCCATTGCCCCTCCGATGATGCGTGAGTAGTCCACCACAGACCTTCGGGTCCATAGCTAGTAGCTAGATGGCTTCTTCTCTCTCTTTGCTCTTCAATACCATGTTCTTCATGATCTTCATGGAGATCTATCCGATGTAATACTCTTTTGTGGTGTGTTTGTCGAGATCCGATGAATTGTGGGTTTATGTTCAGATTATCTATGAATATTATTTGAGTCTTTTTCTGAATTCTTATATGCATGATTTCATATCTTTGCAAGTCTCTTCGAGTTATTGGTTTGGTTTGGCCAACTACATTGGTAATTCTTGCAATGGGAGAAGTGCTTAGTTTTGGGTTCAATCTTGCGGTGTCCTCACCCAGTGACATAGTAGGGGTAGCGAGGCACGTATTGTATTGTTGCCATCGAGGATAAAAAGATGGGGTTTTCGTCATATTGCTTGAGTTTATCCCTCTACATCATGTCATCTTACCTAATGCGTTACTCTGTTCTTCATGAACTTAAAACTCTAGATGCAGGCAGGAGTCGGTCGATGTGTGGAGTAATAGTAGTAGATGCAGAATCATTTCGGTCTACTTGACACGGACGTGATGCCTATATGCATAATCATTGCCTTGGATATCTTCATAATTATTCGCTTTTCTATCAATTGCTCGACAGTAATTTGTTCACCCACCGTAATACTTGCCATCATGAGAGATGCCTCTAGTGAAACCTATGGCCCCCGGGTCTATTTTCCATCTTATACTTTCAGATCTAAAACCAAAAATACCAAAAATACCTTGCTGCATTATTTTTACTTTTGTTTTACTTTCCGTTCAAGCAATCTATTCTATCTATCTCTATCAGATCTCATCCTTGCAAGTAACCGTGAAGGGATTGACAACCCCTTTATAGCGTTGGGTGCAAGTGTTTGATTCTTTGTGTAGGTACATCTATTGGGGACTTGCTTGTATCTCCTACTGGATTGATACCTTGGTTCTCAACAATTGAGGGAAATACTTATCTACTTTGCTGCATCATCCGTTCCTCTTCACGGAAACCAACGCATGCTCGAGAAGTAGCAAGAAGGATTTTTGGCGCCGTTGCCGGGGAGGTACATAGCAAGTCAAGAGAAGAACTTTCCCGTCAACTTGTCAATTTCTGACGTGGTTGCCGGAGAGATCTACATCAAGCCTACCAAGTACCCATCACAAACTCATCTCTTGCATTTACTTTATTTGCCTTTTGCCTCTCGTTTTCCTCTCCCCCACTTCTAAAACGATTTTCCAAAAAATATTTGCTCTTTTTCACTCTCTTTCCCGCTGGATCTCTTACTTGTTGCTATGTCTAGCGTTTCTACTTCCCCCTTGTCACCAGATTTTGAAATCCTTTACTTCAAGCAAAAGCAAGGGGAAAATTTGAAAGATGCCTGGTATAGGCTAATGGAATCTTACCGTGCCTCCAATCTAAAAGGAGATGCCAAGGTTTTGCTTAGAAATTTTTACGTTGGATTGGCTTTGCATCATAGAGAGCTTTTAGATTTCGCCTCAAAAGGAAATTTTATTGAGTTAGATACGAACGCTGCTTATGAAATCTTGGAGGGGATTTTGGGGGTCCCTCCATCCAACAAAGTGTTTGCTTTCTCACAAGGAGTTCAAATTCTCGACAAACTTAGTGACTTACATAAGCACTTGGCAACAATATCACGAACCCCTTAAACATATTAATGGAAACCTCAATCGTTTGAATACTTTGATTACCCTTTGCAATAAGCGTTTGGATAGTTTGGATATCAAGATGGATCCTTCCCCCATGAATCCGGGGAAGAGGAAAGAACCCCCCGGATTTGAGAAGGCCCTCACAAAAGTTGTCAATACCAAAGATGAAAAGACCTAGATCTATTGCGTTTTGCCTAGCTAGGGGCGTTAAACAATAGCGCTTGTTGGGAGGCAACCCAATTTTATTTTTGCTTTCTGTTTTTTGTTTCTGTTTTGGTGTGTTTTCCACATTTTTACTTCTGTAATAATTGTGTTTTATTGTTTAAATTAGTGTTTGATCCAAGTAAGACCTTTGGGATGGTCTACGGTATTTGTTGATTTGATTTTGCTGAAAAACAGAAACTTTTGCTCTCAGTCCAGGAATTTTGTAAATTCACTGGAACGTGCTTTTGATCTGAAATTTTTACAAAAGATTGATATACAAATTTCCCTTATTTTCCTAATTTTTCAGAATTTTTGGAGTTACATACGTATTAGAAGTCTATAGATTGCTACAGACTGTTCTGGTTTTAACAGATTCTGTTTTCTTTGTGCTGTTTGCTTATTTTGATGAATCTATGGGTTGTATCGGGGGGTATGGACCATGGAGAAGTTAGAATACAGTATATATTACACCAATATAAATAAATAATGAGTTCACAACAGTACCTAAGGTGGTGATTTATTTTTCTTATACTAACGGATCTCATGAGTTTTCTGTTGAGTTTTCTGTTGTGAAGTTTTCAAATTTTGGGTAAAGATTTGATGGACTATGGAATAAGGAGTGGCAAGAGCCTAAGCTTGGGGATGCCCAAGGCACCCCAAGCCATATTCAAGGATACCAAAAATCCTAAGCTTGGGGATGCCCCGGAAGGCATCCCCTCTTT
The DNA here is from genome assembly GCA_039707655.1 of Elymus sibiricus. Classification (NCBI taxonomy): domain Eukaryota; kingdom Viridiplantae; phylum Streptophyta; class Magnoliopsida; order Poales; family Poaceae; genus Elymus; species Elymus sibiricus. The sequence continues at coordinate 254,708,536 of CM077665.1, forward strand.
CGTCTTCAATCCATCGGTAAATTTACTTGAGGCTATATTTTTATTCATCACATGATATGTGTTTTGCTTGGAGCGTCTTGTATGATATGAGTCTTTGCTTTTTAGTTTGCCACAATCATCCTTGCTGCACACACTATTTTTGAGAGAGACACGCTGAATCATGAATTTATTAGAATACTCTATGTGCTTCACTTATATCTTTTAAGCTAGGCAATGTTGCTCTAGTGCTTCACTTATATCTTTTTAGAGCACGGTGGTGTTATATTTTATAGAAATTATTGAACTCTCATACCTCACTTATATTATTTTGAGAGTTTATTAAAACAGCATGGTAATTTGTTTAGGTTATGATTTTAGTCCTAATATAATGGGCATCCAAGAGGGATATAATAAAAACTTTCATATTAAGTGCATTGGATACTACGAGAAGTTTGATTCCTTGCATATAGTTTTGAGATAATGGAGATGGTAATATGAGAGTCATGCTAGTGAGTAGTTGTGAATTGTAAGAGATACTTGTGTTGAAGTTTGTGATTCCTGTAGCATGCACGTATGGTGAACCGTTATGTAACGAAGTCGGAGCATGATTTGTTTAATGATTGTCAACCTTTGTGTGAGGGTCGGGAGCGCGCGATGGTTAACTCCTACCAACCTCTCCCCTAGGGGCATGCGTCTAATGCTTTGTTTGATAACTAATAGACTTTTGCAATAAGTATGTGAGTTCTTTATGACTAATGTTGAGTCCATGGATTATACGCACTCTCACCCTTCCACCTTTGCTAGCCTCTCTAGTACCGCGCAACTTTCGCCGGTACATCAAACCCACCTTCCTCAAAACAGCCACCATATATGTTCCTCAAAACAGCCACCATACCTACCTATTATGGCATTTCCATAGCCATTCCGAGATATATTGCCATGCAACTTCCACCGTTCCGCTTTTCATGACATGCACCATCACTTTCATCTTGCATATAGAGTCATATTTTGTCATAGGTATCGAGTTGTAATTTTCTTTTTGAGTTGTAAGTAAATAAAAGTGTGATGATTTTCATTATTAGAGCATTGTCTCGTGTGAGAAAAGGATGATGGAATCCATGACTCCCTCACAAGTTGGGATGAGTATCCGGACTTTACAAAAAAATAAAAGAGGCCAGCGAAGCCCAAATAAAAAAATAAAGGCCAAAGATGCCCACCAAAAAAAATGAGAGAAAGAGAGAAGGGACAATTGCTACTATATTTTTCCACACTTGTGCTTCAAAGTAGCACCATGATCTTCATGATAGAGAGTCTCCTATTTTGTCACTTTCATATAACTAGTGGAGTTTCATCTTGCACAACCACTTAGTTTTCTTTTTGAGCTTTCATACACTTATAGCTCTAAGTGCATTTGTTGCATGGCAATCCCTACTCACTCACATTGATATCTATCGATGGGCATCTCCATAGCCCGTTGATACGCCTAGTTGATGTGAGACTATCTTCTCCCTTTTTCCTTGCAACCTCCACCATATTCTATTCCACCTATAGTGCTATATCCATGGCTCACGCTCATGTATTGCGTGAGAGTTGAAAAGGTTTGAGAACACCAAACGTGTGAAACAATTGCTTGACTTGTTCATCGGGGTTGTGCATGATTTAGATACTTTGTGTGGGGAAGATGGAGCATAGCCAGACCATATGATTTTGTAGGGATAACTTTCTAAGGCCATGTTATTTCGAAAGGACACAATTGCCTTGTTGGTGTGCTCGAAGTATTACTGTTTTTATGTCAATATTAGACTATTGTTTTGAATCTCACGGATCTGAATATTCATGCCACAAAAAAGAATATTACATGGATAAATATGTTAGGTAGCATTCCACATGAAAATTTCTGTTTTTATCATTTACCTACTCGAGGACGAGCAGGAATTAAGCTTGGGGATGCTTGATACGTCTCCAACGTATCTATAATTTTTTATTGTTCCATTCTATTATATTATCTGTTTTGGATGTTTTATATGCATTAATATGCTATTTTATATTATTTTTGGGACTAACCTATTAATCTAGAGCCTAGTGCCAGTTTCTGTTTTTCCTTGTTTTTGAGTATTGCAGATAAGGAATATTAAACGGAGTCCAAACGGAATAAAATCTTCGGAATAAATTTTCTTCGACCAGAAGACATCTACCAAGCTTGGAGACCAAGGCAGGAGAGCCGCCGTGTGGCCACAAGCCACAGGGGCGCGCCCAGGAGGGTGGGGCGCCCCCCTGGCTTGTGGGCCCACGGTAGCTCCCCCAACCCTATTTCTCGGCCAATAAATTCACAAATATTCCCTGGATACCGAAGAGAGCCACGAAAACACTTTTCCGCCGCCAGGAGCCTCGGTTCCCGTGTGATCCAATCTTGGAGCCTTTTCCGGTAATCTGCCGGAGGGGGATTCGATCACGGAGGGCATCTACATCAACTCCATTGCCCCTCCGATGATGCGTGAGTAGTCCACCACAGACCTTCGGGTCCATAGCTAGTAGCTAGATGGCTTCTTCTCTCTCTTTGCTCTTCAATACCATGTTCTTCATGATCTTCATGGAGATCTATCCGATGTAATACTCTTTTGCGGTGTGTTTGTCGAGATCCGATGAATTGTGGGTTTATGTTCAGATTATCTATGAATATTATTTGAGTCTTTTTCTGAATTCTTATATGCATGATTTCATATCTTTGCAAGTCTCTTCGAGTTATTGGTTTGGTTTGGCCAACTAGATTGGTAATTCTTGCAATGGGAGAAGTGCTTAGTTTTGGGTTCAATCTTGCGGTGTCCTCACCCAGTGATATAGTAGGGGTAGCGAGGCACGTATTGTATTGTTGCCATCGAGGATAAAAAGATGGGGTTTTCATCATATTGCTTGAGTTTATCCCTCTACATCATGTCATCTTACCTAATGCGTTACTCTGTTCTTCATGAACTTAATACTCTAGATGCAGGCAGGAGTCGGTCGATGTGTGGAGTAATAGTAGTAGATGCAGAATCGTTTCGGTCTACTTGACATGGACGTGATGCCTATATGCATAATCATTGCCTTGGATATCTTCATAATTATTCGCTTTTCTATCAATTGCTCGACAGTAATTTGTTCACCCACCGTAATACTTGCCATCATGAGAGAAGCCTCTAGTGAAACCTATGGCCCCCGAGTCTATTTTCCATCTTATACTTTCAGATCTAAAACCAAAAATACCAAAAATACCTTGCTGCATTATTTTTACTTTTGTTTTACTTTCCGTTCAAGCAATCTATTCTATCTATCTCTATCAGATCTCATCCTTGCAAGTAACCGTGAAGGGATTGACAACCCCTTTATAGCGTTGGGTGCAAGTGTTTGATTCTTTGTGTAGGTACATCTATTGGGGACTTGCTTGTATCTCCTACTGGATTGATACCTTGGTTCTCACAACTGAGGGAAATACTTATCTACTTTGCTGCATCATCCGTTCCTCTTCACAGAAACCAACGCATGCTCGAGAAGTAGCAGTGTCTTGCCCTCCAAGCCCCTAGGGTCGTTGGTCAAGGGGGGAGGAAGGAAATCCCTCCTTTCCTTCCCCACCGATCACTATCCCCCCTTTTTAGGGATCTCGATCTTATCCTTTCGAGATATGATCCTATTTCTTTTAAGGGGGGATCTTGATGCGCATAGAACAGGGGTGTGGGTACTTTCCCCATTACCCACGTTCATGTGGGTCCACATGCAGGTGGGCCCCACTCCGGAACCTTCTAGAACCTTCCCGATACAATACCGAAAAATCCAGAACATTTTCCGGAACCCCGAATATGACTTTCCATATATAAATCTTTGCCCCCGGACCATTCCGGAGCTCCTCGTGATGTCCGGGATCTCATCCGGGACTCTGAACAACATTCGTTCACCAACGTACATATCCCAATACTACTCTAGCTTCACCGAACGTTAAGCGTGCAGACCCTATGGGTTCGAGAATTATGTGGACATGACCGAGACACTTCTGGTCAATAACCAATAACTGGACCTGGATGCCCATACTGGTTCCCACATATTGCACGAAGATCATTATCGATTGAACCACGATGTCAAGGATTCAGTCAATGCCGTATTCAGTTCTCTTTGTCTAGCGGTATGTTACTTGCCCAAGATTCGATCGTCGGTATCTCCATACCTAGTTCAATCTCGTTATCGGCAAGTCTCTTTACTCGTTCCGTAATTGTGGGGACCCCGACTCATAAGTCGTGATCACCAAATGCACGTGCACAGTGATCCCAGAGATCAATGCTCACAGAACACACAGAAACTGGAATACAAGTGTCTTACATCCTTACATACCGTCTTACACAAATAGGGGCCAGCTAGGCCAAGCCTTACATAGATAGGGCCGCAGGGGCCAAACACTTAAACATAACAAGCAGCAGAAATCTTGGTCGAAAGCGTGAACCCATGCCATCTGCCTTAAACCTACAGGCATTCTGACTGGGAAGCGTCCTAGTTCGCATGTTCGTCACCAACGAACTCTTCACCGTATCCCTGTTCTTCCATGCCTGGCCAATTAAATAACCAGTGGCAAGCCAATGAGTACTTTGAGTGTACTCTCAAGCAATCCAAGTTGTGGAACAAGGTATAACAATGCATGATATAGCACTAAGTAGGTAAGTTTTGCAGAAAGCTGATTTTAAGTGCAATGATATGATCAAGTAACCTTGAGTAAGCATGCATCAACTGTTGACAGGTATTCATGTGAACAGGTCTCAGTTATTATCATAAGCAGGGGTTGAACATCTCATGTTCATCATCATGCCAAGTCATCGGACTTAGCTCAAGTATCACCTTTGTCGGCAACACACACACACACGAGTTTGTGAAAACATCTGGACGTAGTTTAAGCAGCACCACCCAACTGTCCTTGACCGTGGACACGGCTATTCGAATAGTTTTACACTCTGTAGAGGTTGCACACATTACCCACAAGAATCAGGGAACTTTCGTGTCATCCGCGACTCGCGGTATATTACATACCCGAGGTAAGCACCCGAACAATGCCTTTCCCTTAGCGATACTAAACAAAGAGTCCACTCGTTGGTGCCATCCCACATGATATACATCACACGTATCATCCATGAGGGCACGCAACGGTGTGCCCGGTGCCTGTAAAGACAGCGCATGGTCGCCCTACCAGGCACGACCCCGTATCTAGAGTGACCACGTCACTCCCGCCACTAGTAATGCGAGCTCTCTCCTAGTACCCACCAAGGTAATCAACAAAGCCCCGTCCCATAAGGGGTATCGTGGTTGTACATGTAAGGTTGGGACGGTCGACAAATCTTAAATCTAATCCGTTTTCGAAAACACACACACTCACTTGCTCCGGTACACCACTTCTTTATCAAGTGGTTACCTAGCTCATCGTCATCTCCCTCGGGCATTAGTGGCACCCGACGGGGTTTTCGAAAAAGTCTTTGAAACCATTTTGTTTCCATCACCATGCATATTCCCATCCCACTTGCGTAGCACTACTAGCAACCTAACTACTCCCACCCGCACAACCCTCATAAGAATGGTAGGGTCATGCACGATGCAAGTATCAATGGTAAAGTATCGGAGGCATCCCACCGAAGGGGGGGAATACCTCATCAACATGATCAATTCATCGGAACAACAAGTGCTATATGACATGCAATAAAAGGGTTCATAGTCATGGTCAAAGGGCTGCTTGCCTGGCTCAACAAAGTCTTCGGGATCTTCGAAGTCTTCGGGTTAAACTCCCTCGTCAATAGCGCAATCTATCATCGAATTAAATAACGATAATAATAAGCATCACAACAAAAACAGAGCACAAAAGCCACTACAAAAAAGTTACTCTATTCTGAAAAATACTAAAAACTATTCTAAAAATAATTGTCTAAGGTTTTGGGGTGAAAAAGGTTTTCAAAATTATTTTTAACAGTGGCTAAAAATGCCTAAAATGGGTTTTAAAATAAAATAGTACATAAAACTTTTGCAAACATTTTTACAAGTGGCACTATAAAATTCTAAAGAATATTCTAAGATTTATGGTGGAGGAATTATTGGATTTGGAGAAATATTGGGTTCTGAGGAATTTTTGGAAATCATAACAGAAAAAGAAAAAGAAAATGGGAATTGTGCCCTGGGCCAGAACTGGCCGCAACTGGGCCGGCCCAGAGCAAAATAGCCCCAGGCGAACCGGTGCGCCTGCTCTCGCCAGGTTCGAACCTGACGGGTGGGGCCCGAGTGCCAGTGAGAGGGAGAGGGAGGCGGGTGAGACAGAGGCTGACGAGCGGGCCCTCCTTGCCAGGGCCATCGTCAACCTACGTCCAGGAGACGGCGGTGCTCACCGGCATCAGCAGGGGGCGCGGCAGCGGCAGGAGAGGACGGGAATGGGTCCAGGGAGGTGTCGCGGTCTCGGTGGAGGTCGAAGGGGTCACCGGCGTGGCCTGTGTCGCCGGCGGCGAGCGGACGCGGCGGGGAGACTCTCGGGCGTGCTTGGTCCGGTAGTCTCTGGCCACAATCTGCATGAGAAAGGGGGTGGAACACCGTCAGGGAGGTGAGAGGGGTCCAGGGGAAAAGAAAATGAGGCCGGAGGGGCTTCCTACCCAGAGATCGATGTCGGGCTTCAACGGCGGAGCCTCGGGACGATCTACAAGCTGGGTGCTCCAAGGAGGCCGCGAGAGGCGCTCGGGGAGGCCTCTTATAGGGAGGCTGGGGCTCGCCATGGACCGAGCCCACGGGCGTCCGCCCGAGAGGCTCTGGTGGCCACGGGAGGGGCCCGGGGCCTTTGTGAGGTGCTCGTGGGGGAGGAACAGGGAGTTGGGAAGCGAGAGGGAGAGCAGGACGAGCTCGAAGAGGGCCCCGCAGTTTGGACAGGGAGTGGTCAGAGTGGGCGGCGTCGGGTACGCGCGGAGGAGGGAGAAGGAGAGAGAATGGAGAGGGGGCCGACCGCCTGCCGTGCTGCGGACGTCGAGGCCGACCAGGGGGACAAGCTCCCGCCTCCCTTGGCTGTCGGGTCTTGGGTTGGGCGCCGGCTATAGTGCATATACGCACTGTAGCGCGCTCTGGAGCGCAAATATGGCATGCCATGGCATGCCTTTGGCGGCTTCTGCGTGGCCTCCCATGTCTAGAGGATCTAGGGGGGAGGAAGAAAGCAGGGGAGAGGCATTGGATGCTCTGGTGATCACTAGGGTGAGAGAGGAGTGGAGAGAGAGAGAGATGAAATACTACTGTCCAGGAGGTAAAAATGGATTTTTACCCCCCTTTAACATTGAGTCTTGGCCAGAGAAAGTTACTGGAGGTGAGGTGCAATGCTAGTAAGCTGTGGCAAAAAATTGAAGTGAAGGAGAATAGCAGAAGGGGGTCAAACAAGGTTCTTACAAAATTTGCAAAAGTGTTTGATGATGATTTGGCTAAGCAAATGGAGTCTTCTTGCCAAGAAATCTAACAGGGGCAAATGGTGATTAGAAATAGGGTTGATCACCAAGTTTGAGCTTGAATGAAGAAAGTTCACAATGTAACTTTGTGAAACCCTAGAAATCAACAGAATTAGATTTCTGTAGATCTAGGGATGCATTTCACTTCCCAAAAATCCACCACTTGGTGTGGTATCATTATTTGGGGTTTAGCACATGCCCACAAAGTTTGGGGTCAAGGGAAGAAACTTCACAATGTAAAGTTGTTCAAATTTGGCTCTGGACAGGAATGGTTTTGGAACATTTTGATGAAGCAAATCATTTGGGATTGAGATGAAACTTTGCAAAATTATCTCATATGACATGTGTGACTTGCTGGAATTTTCTTGGAATTTATTGAGAATATTTCTTATAAAAATATTTCAAAAGCTTGATTTGGGCAGAAATGGTTTTGAGGGGTTTTGCCCATGCTTTTGAACATGACCATGTGTTGAAACTCATATATATGGAAAATATATGTCCACTGTGTTTCCCTAAATTTTCTCAAATATTTTTAAGGCATTTAAATATCTTTTCCCTATGAAAAACCATTTCTGCCCTTAAGAAAAAGCCTTTAAATGACATAGCAAAATAATCTTTAAAATTAATATTTGGTGGTTTTGGGAAGTCATATATATAGTAGGTTCCAAATAAATCTTTGGGGAAAAAGGACCCACCCAATTTGAGGACTTGTAGTACAAACCTCAATTCAGGGGCTTTTGAAAACCTAATTTGAATAAATTCTTTTTGGCCAAAATAATATTTGATAAAAATAGTTTTGGGTACTATTCACATGGCATGATCATTGGGCAAGAAGTTTGGATCAAGGAAGATGAATATGGAGAGGGGTAGAACCTAAGAGTGCCATACACAAACAACCAAACAAGCAAACAAGCAACAATTCAAACAAGCTCATGCACTGAAATTTTTTATTTGGTTCCAAATTTTATAAATCCAAGCATAGCAAAGTGATACATACACAGGGTGTGACATACCTACCCCCTTACAAGAATCTCATCCCCGAGATTCCTAGGCTAAGCGCTAAAAAGATAAGGGAACTCGGATCTAAGATAGTCTTCACGCTCCCAGGTTGCTTCAGCTTCAGTGTGGTTGCTCCATTGGACCTTGAAGTACTTGATGGTGCGGATTCGGGTGCAACGCTCCGCTTCATCCAAAATGTGAACTGGCCTATCACGATAAGTGAGGTCTGGCTGAAGATTGATGGCTTGATGGTCGATGTCCTTGTAGAGGTCGGGGCGGTTCGGTACTTGAAGACACTTCCGGAGTTGTGACACGTGAAAGACGTTGTGGATATCTGATAGCTCGGAAGGTAGCTCTAGTTGATAGGCAACTTCTCCTCGCCTTGCGGTGATCTTGAAGGGGCCGATGTATCTTGGTGCAAGCTTTCCTTGGACGTGGAAACGCTTGGTTCCTTTAAGAGGTGTGACTCGGAGATAGACATGATCTCCATTGTTGAAGCTCACTTCTCGGCGGTGAGAGTCGGCGTAGCTCTTCTGTCTTGTCTTGGCGGTCTCGAGGCGCTCTCGGATGAGTTGAACATGCTCTTCTGCTTCGCAAAGAATGTTTGGGCCAAAGACTAGTCCTTCTCCGGTTTCCGACCAGTTGAGGGGAGTACGGCACTTGCGTACATACAACACCTCAAATGGTGCCATCTGAAGACTTGACTGATACTTGTTGTTGTAGGAGAACTCGGCAAATGGCAGGCAGTCCTCCCACTTGTCTCCATACGCCAGTACACAAGCACGGAGCATATCCTCGAGTATCTGATTTACTCGCTCGGTCTGCCCACCGGTCTGGGGTGAAAAGCAGTGCTGAAGGAGAGCTTGATTCCCATCGCTTCTTGAAACTTCTTCCAGAATCTCGAGGTGAGCTGGGTTCCCCGGTCTGACACATTCTCCTTTGGAACTCCGTGAAGACTCACGATGCAGTTGATGTAGAGGTTTGCTAGCTGGCTTCCATCATAGGTGGTCTTGACAGGAATGAAATGGGCTACCTTGGTCAGGTGATCGACAATGACCCAAATCGAATCATGTCCTTTGTTAGACCTTGGTAATCCGGTGATGAAGTCCATCCCGACTTTGTCCCATTTCCACTCAGGCACTTTGAGAGGTTGCAATAGTCCAGCGGGTCGCTGATGCTCAGCTTTGACTCTCTAGCATATGTCACACTTAGCAACAAAGGTGCCTATTTCCCATTTCATGCCATGCCACCAGAATCTTGCCTTGAGGTCTTGGTACATCTTGGTTCCTCCAGGATGGATGGAATATGGAGTGTCATGAACTTCTTGCAAGATCAAGTTCTTGAGCTCTTCTTTGTTGGGTACGCAGATGCGCTTCCCAAACCATACGACTCCTTGCTCATCCACTGAGAATCCTGAGGCCTTTCCTGCCTTGATCTTCCTCTTGATGCCTTCGATGCTCTCGTGTCCCTTCTGAGCTTCCTTAATATCATCCATCAAGGTGGGCTTTGCTTCGAGGTTGGCTAGGAACCGAGGTGCAACTAGTTCCAATCCGAAGCTTTCGAGTTCTTCATACAGGGCGGGTAGCCTTTCCTTAATTATAGCATTCAAGGAACAAGCCTTTCTACTTAAGGCATCAGCTACCACGATAGCCTTTCCAGGGTGGTATTGAACACTGAGGTCATAGTCCTTGATCAACTCCAACCATCTTCGCTGCCTCATGTTCAATTCCTCCTGAGTGAAAATATACTTCAAACTCTTATGGTCTGTGTGTATCTCACATTGCTTCCCCAGAAGGTAATGTCGCCATGTCTTCAAGGCTTGAACTACGGCTGCCAACCCATGGTTGTGAGTAGCGTAGTTCTCTTCATGAGGATGTAGCTGTCTGGATAGATATGCTACGACTCTGCCTTCTTGCATGAGAACACCTCCAAGCCCGGTTCTCGATGCATCACAATATATCACAAACTCCTTGTGAATATCGGGGGTGGCCAAAACTGGGGTTGTGGTCAATCTCTTCTTGAGCTCTTGGAAGCTTTCTTCACACTTCTCCGTCCATTCGAACTTCTTGTCCTTCTTCAAAAGCTGAGTCATGGGTCGGGCAATGCTCGAAAATCCTTCGACGAACTTGTGGTAATATCCCGCGAGTCCGAGGAAGCTCCTGACTTCCTTCACATTGGTTGGGGATTGCCATTCAGCCACGGCTTCAATCTTGGCAGGATCCACTGACAATCCTTCTGCAGTCAACACATGAGACAAGAATCCAACTTCATGCAACCAGAATTCACACTTGCTGAATTTGGCATAAAGCTGGTGCTCTCGAAGCTTGTCTAGGACCAATCTCAAGTGTTTCTCATGTTCTTCTTCAGACTTGGAGAAGACGAGTATGTAATCAATGAAGACGACAACAAACTTGTCCAAGTATTCCATGAAGACCTTGTTCTTGAGGTACATGAAGTAGGTAGGGGCATTGGTCAACCCAAATGACATGACTGTATATTCATACATGCCATACCGGGTTACAAACGTCGTCTTCGGAATGTCTTGGGGCCTGATCTTCAACTGGTAGTACCCTGACCTGAGGTCGATCTTGGAAAACACCTTGGCTCCGTTCAGCTGATCGAACAGGTCTTCGATCTTGGTCAGTGGGTAGTTGTTCTTGATTGTGACTTCATTGAGAGAACGGTAATCAACGCAAAGTCGGATAGTTCCGTCCCTCTTTGACACAAATAGAATAGGTGATCCCCAAGGGGAGGCACTAGGGCGAACGAATCCTTTTCTGAGCTGCTCTGCCAGTTGCTTCTTCAACTCAGCCAACTCTTCGGATCCCATTCTATAGGGCTTCTTATAGATGGGTCCTACTCCGGGCATTAGCTCAATGATGAACTCAATGTCGCGGTCAGGAGGCATTCCGGGCAGCTCATCAGGAAATACATCCGGGTATTCACATACCACTGGTACTTGATCCAACTCAATTCCCGACATACAGTTAGCCTGAGGGGCTTGAGCGGAGGCATAGCCGGGAACATACTTGACTTCCACTCCTTGGCTATTGGTTATGGTAACGATCCTTTTGGCACAGTCCAAGTAGCCTTGGTTCTTGGTCAACCAATTCATGCCAAGGATGACATCCAAGCCTGGTGAATCCAGAACTATGAGGTCTGCTAGGAAGTCTACCCCGTTGATGATAATCTCAACTCCTTTACATCCTATCCCAGACTTCATAACTGATCCCGGGGTTTGAATCAACAGACGACTACCCAGGGGTGTAGGCTTCATACCACTCTCTAGTGCAAATTTTTGGGTCACAAAAGAATGCGAAGCTCCACAATCAAACAATACTGTTGCTGGGGTTGAGTTGACGAGGAACGTACCCAGTATGACGTCCGGGTCTTCCTGGGCTTCCTCAGCGGTGACGTGATTCACACGACCTTTGCCATTGTTGGGCTGGTTGCGGGGAGCTGGGTTCCTTGGTGGTGCTCCACGGCCTTGACCTTGGTTAGGCGCATTGGGGCGCGATGCATCTGGCTTCTTGTTGGGGCACTGCTTAGAGATGTGTCCAGGCTGACCACACCCAAAGCAAGTGACCTGACCATAGTTGTTGTTGTTGTTGTTGTTGTTCCTGCCGCCGTTGTTGTTATTGAGGTTGTTGTAGGCTGGCCTGGGATTGGCATGCTGCTAAGGCTGGTAGCTCGAACGAGGTGCAGGAGGTCTAGCATGCTACGGCTGATAGGTTGGCTTGGCTGGGGCTGGCTGCCAGGCGCGAGGCTTCTGGTTTCTTGAACTACCCTTGCTAATCATCTTGCGCTTGCAAGTGTCGTCTATGGCATGACGCTTGTCTTCCAGCATGAGAGCCTTGTTCACCAGGTCAAAGAAGGTCCGACAGTCGCAGACTATGAGCTGATACTGCAGGGTCTGCTGAAGTCCTTCCATGAAGCGCTCCATCTTAGCAGCCTCCGTGCTGACATCTTCAGGTGCATACCTCGACAGCAGGTTGAACTTCTGCATGTACTCCTTGACAGAGCCACTTCCTTGCTTCAGTGCTCGGAATTCTCTCCTCTTGATAGCGATAATCCCAGAAGGAATGTGGGAGGTGCGGAATCCTTCCTTGAAGTTATCCCAGGTGATCACACGATCGCCTTGCATGACCTTGAATCCATCCCACCAGGCTCTGGCGGTACCCCCGATGTAGTGAGAGGCATACAACACCTTCTCACGATCCTCATTGCAATTGACTAGTGCAAGGAGATCCTCGATGGTGCGGATCCAGTCATCGGCATCCAGTGGTTCAGCAGTCTCGGTGAAGGTTGGGGGCGAATTCCTCATGAACTCAGACAGAGTGGAGCGGCCATTGCCGTTCTTGCCTTGCTGCTGGTTGTTCACAAGGACTTGGGCCATCTGCTGGATAGCAACAGTGTTGGCTTGGCGTTCCTCCCGAAGAACTTGGAGAAACTGAGCTATGCTCATGTTCTTGGGTGGAGGTGGTGGCGGGGGAATGTCGCCTTGTGGCTGCTCCTGGTGTCCTCCAGCCTGAGCAGTCCCACCAACTCCCTGTTGCTGGATGGAGTTGTCGGCTTCAGGGTTGGTGAAGAAGCTGTTGCGGGTTGCAGTCACCATCCTGTTTGGAGCAGCCAAGTCAAATAACTAGGATAGACGAGAGGGAAAGCAGTAATGGAGAAAGCGCGCCTAAGGGGATTGGTATAGTGCAAGTGTGGTAAAACGAAGGTCGAAAGACCGATACATATATTAAGATAAGATGGACGATGGAGTCGCTTACATGTTACCTAAGGCAAAAGCACGACTTGCATCGAAACACAAACAACAAAACAAACAACGAGCACACATGGTTTCATATGAACCATTACACGGACTCGACTTCGCATGAGGGGTACATGACTGATCCTACCCTAGGGGTTCTCGGACTCAGGTGGAGTGCTCGGTCTCGTAGTCACGCTCCTCTGGGTCTTCCTCCTGACCGTCCTCCGGACGGGCATCGTCTCCGGTTGAGGGAGTCGGATAACGAGGAGGTCCACCCCGACGACGCTTCGTCGGTGGGTCAGTGAAGAGCGCACGGTACTCCTTTGCACTCATGCGACGACGGCGTGTGGGTGCATCTCTAGCTGGGGGTACTCCTCCTCGATAAGCGACAGCTGGTCGTCCTTCGGGGGCTCCATCCTTCTTGATCATGTCTGGCTTTGTCTTGGCTTGACGGAGTAGCTCTCGGGTGTGGTGAAGTTCCTTGCGGAGCATCACGGACTCCTTAATCAGGTGGTGAGCCAGAATGTTGGCGGAGAGGCTGAAGTAGGTCTGGAATCTGAGTGGTGTCCCATCCTCCTTGGATGGAACCAACGTCCAACTCTCGCCAATATCATCCCTCCTGAAGGGTAGATAGCGAGTAGCTGGTTCGTCAGCCATCTCTGGGATGATTCCTCGAAGGTGGATGAGTGCCTTTCGTGCAGCTGTCTCGACTGCGAGTGCTAGGGTCTCCATCTGTGGTCCTTTAAAGAACCAACTATTCGGGGAGTCATTTGCCTTCACGACCACATCGACATGGTACTCCTTCATGACGGCATCGACCCAGTGCTCATGATAGAGGAAAACGGGTGGTCGGCGATACTGACACTTCTCCAGGCTATCTTCAAGGAGTAGGGGAAAGCCGGATGCTAGGAGGGCTTCGGGTATGACGGCCATCTACAAAGGTTTGAAGGGAGGAGAGTCAGCAGAGTGTTGTGTGAAGAATAGAAGAGGTAATAAGTGCAGAACTCCTAAGTATAGGTGCTAGGTGTAGTTTTCAGAATGATTTTATCCTAACTAACGTCCATGCTAACTAAGGGCTTCCTACAGTCAGGATGGCTCTGATACCAGCTCTGTGGGGACCCCGACTCATAAGTCATGATCACCGAATGCACGTGCACAGTGATTCCAGAGATCAATGCTCACTGAACACACAGAAACTGGAATACAAGAGTCTTACATCCTTACATACCGTCTTACACAAATAGGGGCCAGCTAGGCCAAGTCTTACATAGATAGGACCGCAAGGGCCAAACACTTAAACATAACAAGCTGCGGAAATCTTGGTCGAAAGCGTGAACCCATGCCATCTGCCTTAAACCTACAGGCATTCTGAGTGGGAAGCGTCCTAGTTTGCATGTTCGTCACCAACGAACTCTTCACCGTATTCCTGTTCTTCCATGCCTGGCCAATTAAATAACTAGTGGCAAGCCAATGAGTACTTTGAATGTACTCGCAAGCAAGCCAATTGTGGAACAAGGTATAACAATGCATGATATAGCACTAAGTAGGTAAGTTTTGCAGAAAGCTGATTTTAAGTGCAATGATATGATCAAGTAACCTTGAGTAAGCATGCATCAACTGTTGACAGTTATTCATGTGAACAGGTCTCAGTTATCATCATAAGCAGGGGTTGAACATCTCATGTTCATCATCATGCCAAGTCATCGGACTTAGCTCAAGTATCACCTTTGTCGGCAACACACACACACACACACACACACCAGTTTGTGAAAACATATGGACGTAGTTTAAGTAGCACCACCCAACTGTCCTTGACCGTGGACACGGCTATTCGAATAGTTTTACACTCTGCAGAGGTTGCACACTTTACCCACAAGACTCGGGGAACTTCCGTGTCATCCACGACTCGCGGTATATTACATACCCGAGGTAAGCACCCGAACAATGCCTTTCCCTTAGCGATACTAAACAAAGAGTCCACTCGTTGGTGCCATCCCACATGATATACATCACACGTATCATCCATGAGGGCACGCAACGGTGTGCCCGGTGCCTGTAAAGACAGCGCATGGTCGCCCTACCAGGCACGACCCCGTATCGAGAGTGACCACGTCACTCCCGCCACTAGTAATGCGAGCTCTCTGCTAGTACCCACCAAGGCAATCAACAAAGCCCCGTCCCATAAGGGGTATCGTGGTTGTACATGTAAGGTTGGGACGGTCGACAAATCTTAAATCTAATCAGTTTTCGAAAACACACACACTCACTTGCTCCGGTACACCACTTCTTTATCAAGTGGTTACCTAGCTCATCGTCATCTCCCTCGGGCATTAGTGGCACCCGACGGGGTTTTCGAAAAAGTCTTTGAAACCATCTTGTTTCCATCAACATGCATATTCCCATCCCACTTGCGTAGCACTACTAGCAACCTAACTACTCCCACCCGCAGAACCCTCATAAGAATGGTAGGGTTATGCATGATGCAAGTATCAATGGTAAAGTATCGGAGGCATCCCACCGAAGGGGGGGGGGGAATAACTCATCAACATGATTAATTCATCGGAACAACAAGTGCTATATGACATGTAATAAAAGGATTCATAGTCATGGTCAAAGGGCTGCTTGCCTGGCTCAACAAAGTCTTCGGGGTCTTCGAAGTCTTCGGGTCCAACCCCCTCGTCAATAGCGCAATCTATCGTCGCAATAAATAACGATAATAATAAGCATCACAACAAAAACAGAGCACAAAAGCCACTACAAAAAAGTTACTCTATTCTGAAAAATACTAGAAACTATTCTAAAAATAATTGTCTAAGGTTTTGGGGTGAAAAAGGTTTTCAAAATTATTTTTAACAGTGGCTAAAAATGCCTAAAAGGGGTTTTAAAATAAAATAGTACATAAAACTTTTGCAAACATTTTTACAAGTGGCACTATAAAATTCTAAAGAATATTCTAAGATTTGAGGTGGAGGAATTATTGGATTTGGAGAAATATTGGGTTCTGAGGAATTTTTGGAAATCATAACAGAAAAAGAAAAAGAAAATGTGCATTGTGCCCTGGGCCAGAACTGGCCGCAAATGGGCCGGCCCAAAGCAAAACAGCCCCAGGCGAACCGGTGCGCCCACTCTCGCCAGGTTCAAACCTGACGGGTGGTGCTCACCGGCGTCAGCAGGGGGCGCGAGAGCGGTAGGAGAGGACGGGAATCGGTCCAGGGAGGTGTCGCGGTCTCGGTGGAGGTCGAAGGGGTCACCGGCGTGGCCTGTGTCGACGGCGGCGAGCGGACGCGATGGGGAGACTCTCGGGCGTGCTTGGTCCGGTCGTCTCCGGCCACAATCTGCATGAGAAAGGGGGTGGAATGCCGTCATGGAGGTGAGAGGGGTCCAGGGGAAAAGAAAATGAGGCCGGAGGGGCTTCCTACCCAGAGATCGATGTCGGGCTTCAACGGCGGAGCCTCGGGTCGATCTACGAGCTGGGTGCTCCGAGGATGGAGTGGGGGGTGCAGGGGGGTGATTAGGAGCCAGGGAGAGAGAGGGAGGCCGCGAGAGGCGCTCGGGGAGGCCTCTTATAGGGAGGCCGGGGCTCGCCGTGGACCGAGCCCACGGGCGACCGCCGGAGAGGCTCTGGTGGCCACAGGAGGGGCCCGGGGCCTTTGTGCGGTTCTCGTGGGGGAGAAGCAGGGAGTTGGGAAGCGAGAGGGAGAGCAGGACGAGCTCGAAGAGGGCCCCGCAGTTTGGACAGTGAGTGGTCGGAGTGGGCGGCGTCGGGCACGCGCGGAGGAGGGAGAAGGAGAGAGAATGGAGAGGGGGTCGACCGCCTGCCGTGCTGCGGACGTCGAGGCCGACCAGAGGGACAAGCTCCCGCCTCCCTAGGCTATCGGGTCTTGGGTTGGGCGCCGGCTACAGTGCGTATACGCACTGTAGCGCGCTCTAGAGAGCGAATATGGCATGCCATGGCGTGCCTTTGGCGGCTTCTGTGTGGCCTCTCGTGTCTAGGGGATCTAGGGGGAGGAAGCAAGAAGGGGAGAGGCATTGGATGCTCTGGTGATCACTAGGGTGAGAGAGGAGTGGAGAGAGATGGAATGCTACTGTCCAGGAGGTAAAAATGTGTTTTTACCCCCCTTTAACATTGAGTCTTGGCCAGAGAAAGTTACTGGAGGTGAGGTGCAATGCTAGTAAGTTGTGGCAAAAATTTGAAGTGAAGGAGAATAGCAGAAGGGGGTCAAACAAGGTTTTTTACAAAATTTGCAATAGTGTTTGATGATGATTTGGCTAAGCAAATGGAGTCTGCTTGCCAAGAAATCTAACAGGGGCAAATGGTGATTAGAAATAGGGTTGATCACGAAGTTTGAGCTTGATTGAAGAAAGTTCACAATGTAACTTTGTGAAACCCTAGAAATCAACAGAATCAGATTTATGTAGATCTAGGCATGCATTTCACTTCCCACAAATCCACCACTTGGTGTGGTATCATTATTTGGGGTTTAGCACATGCCCACAAAGTTTGGGGTCAAGGGAAGAAACTTCACAATGTAATGTTGTTCAAATTTGGCTCTGGACAGGAATGGTTTTGGAACATTTTGATGAAGCAAATCAATTGGGATTGAGATGAAACTTTGCAAAATTATCACATATGACATGTGTGACTTGCTGGAATTTTCTTGGAATTTATTGAGAATATTTCTTATAGAAATATTTCAAAAGCTTGATTTGGGCAGAAAGGGTTTTGAGGGGTTTTGCCCATGATTTTGAACATGACCATTTGTTGAAACTCATATATATGGAAAATATATGTCCACTGAGTTTCCCTAAATTTTCTCAAATATTTTTAAGGCTTTTAAATAATTTTTCCCTATGAAAAACCATTTTTGGCTTTAAGAAAAAGCCTTTAAATGAAATAGCAAAATAATCTTTAAAATTAATATTTGGTGGTTTTGGGAAGTCATATATATAGTAGGTTCCAAATAAAGTCTTTGGGGAAAAAGGACCCACCCAATTTGAGGACTTGTAGTACAAACCTCAATTCAGGGGCTTTTGAAAACCTAATTTGAATAAATTCTTTTTGGCCAAAATAATATTTGATAAAAATAGTTTTGGGTACTGTTCACATGGCATGATCATTGGGCTAGAAGTTTGGATCAAGGAAGATGAATATGGAGAGGGGTAGAACATAAGAGTGCCATACACAAACAACCAAACAAGCAAACAAGCAACAATTCAAACAAGCTCATGCACTGAAAAAGTTTTAATTGGTTCCAAATTTTGTAAATCCAAGCATAGCAAAGTGATACATACACAGGGTGTGACAGTAATACAAGATCCCGTGACTAACACCTTAGTCACATTGCTTGGAAGCTTCTTGTGATGCTGTATTACTAAGTGGGCCCAGAGATACCTCTCCGTCATACGGAGTGACAAATCCCAGTCTTGATCCACGCCAACCCAACAGACACCCTCAGAGATAATTGTAGAGCACCTTTATAGTCACCCAGTTACGTTGTGATGTTTGATACACACAAGGCATTCCTCCGGTGTCAGGGAGTTGCATGATCTCATGGTCGTAGGAACAGATACTTGACATGGATAAAGAAGTAGCAATAAACTGACATGATCAAATGCTATGCTTATGGTTGGGTCTTGTCCATCATATCATTCTCCTAATGATGTGACCCCGTTATCAAATGACAACTCATGTCTATGGTTAGGAAGCCTTAACCATCTTTGATCAACAAGCTAGTCTAATAGAGGCTCACTAGGGACATTGTGTTGTCTATGTATCCACACATGTATCTGAGTTTCCGATCAATACAATTATAGCATGGATAATAAACGATTGTCATGAACAAGGAAATATGATAATAACCAATTTATTATTGCCTCTAGGGCATATTTCCAACACGGGTGCGCGCACCGACAGGCGTTTCCGGCAAGCATAGGGATAAACGAAAGCACATGAAGTATGAACTATGTTAAGGGGAGGGGGCTTTCCGTCGGGCGATTAAAATGCATTTCAGTTGAAAAGCAACAAAGTTGTGACGCTAATACGAGGCAACTGGTTTTGATACATGTGTTGCAGGAAAAAAGAAAGAGAGAAAGTAGATTAATGCTTCAGGGTCACGGAGCCGGCCTTGTCGGAGAAAGGAGCGACAAGGGCGTCGAGCTCACTCGTGTCGAAGTCCTTGGGTAGCTTAGCGAATGCTTTGCTCAGGTTGAGGCCGGGGTTGTGGTAGGCGAGTTTCACGAGGACCTTGTGGAGGGTGCCGCATCATAGCTCGCGGCATACCTGTAGGAACTTGTCGGCTTGCCCCGCCCCGTACATCGCCAACACCTCGACGAGCCTCCCGAAGAAGATGGGTAGCCTTGCGCTTGCCACGCCATGGGAATCGTCGGAGAAGGCGCACTCCCCCAGGCCCATGCTGCTAAGCTGGGCGGAAAGCTTGCCGACAATGTCGATGAGTTGCTCCGTCCATAGCTGGACGTTCGTCTGGAGCTCATTAGATGCGCACGCGGCGGAGGCAAACAGATCCTTCTCCTTGTGAAGCTCCTCGCACAGATCGCGCTCTCTGTTCTAGGAGACCCTGAGACTGTCCTCGTGGGTGCTCACGTTCACCCGCAAGTAAGCATTGGCATCTGCGGTGACTTTCAGCTCATCTGTCCTGCCGTGGAGCTCCAACTGGAGGTCCATCAGGGTTTTTGCCCCTTTCTGGGCCTCTTCCTTCAGCCTCAGAACCTCCATGTTGGAGGCTGCAAGGTTTGACTCCAGTTGCTGCACCTTGCCTTCAAGCTCGGCTTGGATGGAGCGAGTGGTCTCGGCGGCCCGGACGGCCTCCTGGAGCTTGCCAGCGTGCTCGGCCGCTTGCTTCTTGATGGCTTCCTTGTGCTTCTTCTCCAAGGCTTGGACTTGCTTCCCCAGCTAGATGCCAGGCTTGTCACCAAGATCCTTCCCCTGAGCCGTGAGTTCTTCTTGATGGGTGTCGAGATGGATCTTGCGAGAGGTATGCTCAGCCTCCGTGGAGGAAAAGATCTCTTCTGTCTCCCTCCATATCTTCTCCGCTTCAGCCTCCCGGTTGATGAAATCAGCCTTGGCCTTGACGAGCTCGACCCGTTGGTTGGTGAGATCTTGGCGCTGGTTAGCGAACCAATTCCGCTTCTCAGCAAGGAGCTCCTGGAACCTCTCTTCTGCTGCCGCGAGAAGAGCCTCCCGGCGGTCCGACCTTTCCGAGCAGCGGGCATAGAACGCCTGCAGCTGCCGGAAATCCCTGCTGAGGGAGGACAGGATGGCATGCTCGCTGGCCCCGTGACCTCCGACCAGGGGGTCGACGGCCGCACCACCACCAGGAGTGACCACTGCCACGTCGACCGTCGCCTCTTCAGAGAAAACTCCAGGGCTAGTCTCACCGGGGAGGCGGACGAACTAGAAGTCACCAACCCTTAGATAGCAGCTCGGGGGTGGCTCCGTTGATGAGGACGAACCGGCGGCAGATCCGTAGCCGGTACCCATCGCGAAGAAAGGCCGCGCCCCCGGTGCCGCGAAGAATGCACCGCCCTCCGGCACATCAGGGAATGGGATGTCACCAACGTCCGCCCCTGCCTCGAAGGATGGCCCGTCAACGACCTTCTTGCCGGTATCACGGGCACGGCGGCGAGCGACCTCTTCCTCCTCGGTGGCAACCTGGCCGGCACCCTCTTCGGCTGCGGTCCGGTTGGCCTCCACGGCAGCCTCCCTGGCGATCTCCTCAATGCCAGCGTTGAGGTCGAGATCCCCTAGTGAGGGCGAGCATGCGGTGTCAAGGGGGGAGGAAGGATCAAGAACACCAAGAGGTTCAAGAAGACAAAACAAGAGAAGGGAGGAGGGCAGAAAAGCCATCCGGCTGCGAGGAGCTTACCTATGAGCTCTCGCTGAGGAGTCACTTTCCCCCCTCCAACAGCATCCTCCATTGCCACGGCATCGCCGGCCGCCTTGTTCGCCGGCAAGTCATCCTCCATAAGGACTGGCTCGATGATGGAGGCCCTCATCGCGGAGCTCCCATCCGGGGTCGAGCACACGGAGGTCTCCTCCGGGCATTCCGTACCCGTCGGTAGTGGGACGGAGGTGACGACGTCGGCGCATGCACTCGCCTTTGGAAAAGAGGGCAGGACCTCTTGCCGGGGGCTGGCAGAGGCACCAGGCTCGGCTGTGCCACGCTCCGGTGAAGCTCTCGCCGGGGGTACGGCGAGCCCGAGGTTCGCCATCCTGGCCATCCGCTGAGCCAGGGTCTCTTCATCCCTGCAAAATCATCAGCGCCTAGGGAAAAGACATCAGAAAAGCTCAAGACAAAAATAAAAACGAGTGCGAGGATGAGCGCTTACTCTTCCTCCTCCTCGGACGAACTGAAGGCCGAGAAGTCCCACATTCCTCCCCTGTGAGCGATGCGGGCAGGGGCTGGGGCGGGGCGCTCGGACACGCCGGGGGCTCGACTGGCCCCTCCCTTCGCAACGTCGCGGCTAGCGGGCCTTGCGCGGCAACTCACCTTGATCGCCCCCGGGCGGCCGACGTTGACGGCAGGGTCCTCCTCTTCCTCGCCCTCGGCGATTGGAGGAACCTCGGCACGGCGGACCGGCTCCCCGCTGCTGTCCTTGTGGAGCATGCGCGTCCTCCTGTTGGTGCCGCAGGCAAATGGCTCCTTGAGCCCCGTTTCTACGGCAATATCAACACCTGCAACCTCCTCCAGTGGATCTTGCGCCAGCATCTCCTCCTCGTGCCTTTCTTCGTAACCGGCCTCATCGTCGTCGGACGCGGTGGCCCCCGAGCCTTTGCCGCCCACGCCTAGGCCTGCCTCCATGGCCCGCCGCCTGATGAACTCCAGCTCCACTTCGGTAGTGGCGCAGATCAGCGACCCCTCGTCCCTGATGCGCACCTCTGACAAGCCATCAAACCACACCTGGACCACGTCCTCCGCCGGTGCCCGCCACGTGGGCTCCGCCCGGTGCGCGTTGCACGCCGGCATCATCGCAACGATCATATCTTTGCAGGAATTGTTCCAGAGCGGGATGACGGACGTCGATAGTATGAACTTGTCGTCGGGGTGGTAAAGTTGGGGGCGGAAGAAGGTGAGCTGCAGGAAGCGCAGGTCGTCATCAAGACCAGGATGGACCCGCATGACGTCAGCATGTCTGGTGTATTCCCAAGCGAAGCCCTTCCAGTCCTGGAGAGGGGCAATCTGACGGGCGAGGAAATCATATCCCACCATTTCCATGGTGAGCCCGGTGGACCTCAACCGAAGCATGCGGGCGATGGCGATCTCCAGCTTCTCATCATCGTTGGCAAGGGCGCTCCATCCTTAGTATCGAACGTGTTTGGACGTCTGGACCTCGCAGAAGGACGGGGGCTCCTCGTCGGTGATGAGGCATCAATCTGCCGCCATCCTTCCCACCTTTTGTGCAAATTGCCGGTGGTGTACGCCTCCTTGTGGGAGGCACGAGGAATCCAGGTGATGCTGCCGGAAAGAGCCCCCTCACCCTCAATGCGTGGGGTGAAGAAATGGCAGAAGAGGGAAACATTGGGGACGATCTCCACGAAGTTTTCACACACATGCACGAAGACGGAAAGGGTCGTCACTGTGTTGGGCCTGAAATCTAGCAGACGAAACCCATACGTGAGCATCATATCCATGAAGAAGGCGGAATAGTGGGGAACCAACCCGCAGAAGAAGTACACGGCGTAGAACGGGTACTTCTGACTGCTGGGTTTGCAGTCCCCCGGAAGCACCACTGGCGCTGGATGCGCCTTGTTCTCTCTCCCCCACATTGGAGCCTACTTCGACACGAGGTCGCTCTCCTTTAGCACGCACGGGGGGGGGGGGGAGACAATGCAATTCCTCCGCATTGCCGCCAAGGCATCCTTCACCTCGGCCTCCGCCGACCTCTTCGCTTTCTTCGCCGGGCTGGAGGCGGAGGAGGAGTCTGCTTGCTTGGGCGCCATGGCGAGCTTGGGGGAAGGCGGCGACCAGGTATGGAGAAGGAACTCCGAGCTCTTTCGGTGGCGGAAGGGGAAAGACCAGGAAGGGCGATGGACTGCAAGGCTGCAACTGGAATGGACGACATGCTTGCGAAAACATCCCCTCTTAATAGGGATGGGAGATGCAAGGGCCACCTATTCCGGCCTCGGCGCGACGCGGTTTCCCAGGCGCACCTCTCGGGGCAACCGCCCCACTCCACCACCCCCCGACCCGTAGTTACTGCGCGACGTGGGAAAGGTAAATAGAAGACATCATAATTGCAGAAGACTGCGGCCGCGTGCGCCTGTGCACTGTTTTTTGGGCTAGCCCAACAAACGTCGCGGACGCATGTGTGGCCCAGGCCCGGGGGCTCCTGTCGGTTTACTAAGAAACGGGGTCCTTAGCACCCGGACTTTTGCTCCAGATGCCGTAGCCTCCAGCCTGGTAAGATCCTGTCGGGCATGAGTATTCCTCTTACTACAGCGAGCAAAGGCCAATTAACCCTGGCAAGACGCCTTGTCGGGGGCTTAGGGACGCACGCACCAACGAAGGACTACCCCGCCAAGGCCCAGCTCGACGTCGCCAGGCTGATTGTCAACATCGACCAGGTGGCGAGCGGGCAGGCGCGTAGGTGGAACGGGCCGAGGCGCGTGGCATTATGGAGGGATTTACAGCAGCTTTAACGACACCCGTCCCATGGCATGGAAAAAGAATAGAAGGTAGCTGGGCGGACGACACACAAGGAGATGCAATCCTTGCCAGGAGACGTCGCCATCTTGACACCTCATGGCGCATTCAATGCATCTGTCCCAGTCTGTCTGAGTTAGGTATTTCCCACTACCACCTCTGCTGACACTCTAGCAGGAGGCTGCTGGATTTCAGGCTCCGCAAAACCCTCAAGATTCGAACACAGGGGCGTGTGCGAAGATCCCCTGCAGCCTCGCCCTACCTAGCTCGCTACTCGATGGTTAGGATGATGAACTCGCACGATGACGAGGAAGAAGATGCACACGGTGATTTACTCAGGTTCGGGCCGCTGCGAAGCGTAATACCCTACTCCTGCTTTCGTGGATTGCCTCACGAGGAGGTATGGTGGATGAACTAGTACAATGGTCAGGAGCCTCGCGAGGGCGCTCGAGAGGTATTCTTGGCTCTCGGCCTTGTTTGTTGTCTCTCTTTCCTTTCGTCCTTCGTCATGGTGCAACCTAGCCTCTATATATAGCAGCGCCCCGGGTCCTCTTCCCTTATCTTAATGGCGGGAAGGGATCCCACAACGGCCAAATTCGAAGGGGGACAGGAGTACATCCCCGCCCTGTCCAAAGGTGGTCTTCGCTTGCAAAGTAGCTGTCGATGATGCAGAGGTGGGCTCGGCGATGACATCCGTCCTGCTGGGCTCGTGTTCGTGGTCTTGTTGCACCGGAATGGAAACCTTTGGGGGGCGCTTTGGGAACCCGCGTACGTCCTTGCTCCCTTTGCTCCAAAGGGGAAACTGCACCGCCTGGCGCGCTAGTGCCCGCCTATCCTTCCTTGCGTCATCCTTGACTCCTGAGGCCGGGTTCTGCATAGAGATCTCCGCCGCTCCAGAGGAGGCCTGAGGAGGCCCATCCTTCGCTGGTCTTGGTGCTGTTCTCCCTCGCGAGCTTAGGGCCCTCGCGAGGGCCTTGTCTTGAGTGAAGTCGCGCCAGGCCGTGCTTGGCTGACGAGGTGGGCCATGCCCTGGGCCACAGGCAGGCAGGTCTGGGTACCCCCGTTCCCAGAACGCCGACAGAGGCAGTGTCCATTGTTCGTCAGGTGTAAAGACCATTTTGCCACTGTGGTAACCCCTTGTCTATAAAAGGAGCCCCATGGCTACCTTTACAAAGGTCGAAACCCTATTCATTTTACACGCGTAGCTGCACTCCCGAGGCACCTCTTGCCGGGGCCATTGCGCCTTGTACTATGAACACTCATAAACCACAAGAACACGGGACGTAGGGTTTTACGCTCCGGAAGCCCGAACCTGTCTAAACCGCCGTTTATGCAAGAATCCGTGATGTTCATTGTGCCAGAAACCTACCCACCTGATTACAAAGGGTCCTTGCCGGATCCATAGATCGTCGCTCTGGCCGCGGCCATCCTTGTCCCTTAATCATTGAGCTTCTGGAGATACTCTAGTAGCTTAGCGGGTAAAGAAATAGAAGAGGTAACAAAAAATGGAGGGGGGGGAGGGTGCTGCCATGGTTAACCAGAAGGGTAAATGGGGGGGGGGGGTCTTACCACCTCAATCATTGATTTCAGGCTTGAGATTCTTACTAGAGGTAAAACGAGTCTAGGGCAAGCTGTGGTAGGAAGTTGAACTCAAGGAGAACTCATTTGGTACCCCAATCATTGACCACAAAATTATAGGAGAAGGTGTTTGTGCTGGTTTTGAGCTAGCTAGAATAATCTCCTTGACATGAGATTTAACAGGCATGACAAGTAGGGCCAAATGCTCATGTCTACAAATTTGTAGCTCATTTGGATAAAGTGGACAATGCAAAAGTCTCAAACCCTAGAATTCAATAGAAATAGTTTTGGGCAGATCTAGTTGAGCTACACTGTTGTCCTTGATGCACAACTTGGTGTGGATGCACGATTAGAGTACTAGAACATGCCCACAAAGTTGACAATGTAAAGTTGTTCAAATTTGAATCTGGACAGAAAGTGTTTTGGGGAACTTTTGTGAATCAAAATAATTTAGATTGGGATGAAACTTGGCAAAATCACCACATGAGGCATAGGTGACTTGCTGGAATTTCCTGGATTTATTTAAAAAAATTCTTATACAAATATTTCAAATACTTGAATTATCCAGAAAGGGTTTTGGAGGGTTTTGTCTAATATTTTCAACATGACCATGTGTTGAGACTCACATATATGGACAATATACGTCCACTTAGTTTCCCTAAATTTTCTCAAATATTATTGAAACATAAAGATAATTTTTCCCTATAAAAGACCATTTCTGGCCTTAGAAAAAGGCATTTAAATAAAATAAAATAAAAATATTTTGTTGTTTTGGGAAGTCCTATATATAATATGTTTCAAATAAAATATTTGGGATAAGATATTTATCCTAACTTGAGGACTTGTAATACAAATTGCGATAATATATTTATCCTAACTTGAGGACTTGTAGTACAAATCTCAATTCAGGGCTTTTTGAAAATCTAAATTAAATAATTGCTCTTTGGCTAAAAATATTTTTGTATAAAAATAGTTTTAAGTCCTATACACATGTCATGATCATTGGGAAATGTTATGAATCAAGGAGATGAGTTTTGAGGGTAGGAGGGTTTTTATGAATTAAATCACATACAAGCAAACAAGCAAATAACAATCAAGTCAAGGACCACATGCACACAAAAAGTTTTTGTTGGTCCAAAATTTTGAGCCTTATTAAATTAGTCATGTCAGGAAAAACACGGGGTGTGACACCTACAAAGGAACTACTCAATACCGGTGGTAAGCATCATGGAATTGTTGATGGAGAAGGGTTGGTGATGACAATGGCGACGAATTCCCCTCTTCGGGGTCCCAAATGGACTCCAGATCAGCCCTCCCGAGGAAGAACAGGAGGTGGTTGCGGCTCCATCTCGTAGAACACAATGAGAACTTCTCTCTTATTTGTTACTCGGAGAATAGGATATATAGACTTGGAATTAGGGTCATCGGAGCCACGTGGGCCCCACAAGGTAATAGGGTGCTCCCAGGGGTGGGCGCGCCCTATTGCCTTGTGGGAAACTTGTGGCCCCCCTCCGGTCGATCTTCACTCCAGTATTTTTTATATATTGAATAAAAAATCTCTAGAAAGTTTCGTCCAATTCCGAGAACTTTGATTTCTGCACACAAAAACAACACCATGGTAGTTTTGCTGAAAACAGCGTCAGCCCGGGTTAGTTTCATTCAAATTAGAGTCCAAAACAAGAGCAAAAGTGTTTGGAAAAGAAGATACGTTGGAGACGTATCATACACGAGATCCACCGGTTTTAGTACCGACATTGGTGGCCCATGCAGGTCCGGTTGTGTGGTCGATCTGGACCATAACTCGTCTCCAGATCAAGAATGACATCAGCTGTAGTGACATCATCGTCCCCGGCCAACTCTTTGAGTTCGGAAGCGTGGTTCTTCACGCTAGTTCCACCGGCCGCCTCGGCCAGTCGAGAGCTTCGCCCACGACCAAGTGGTCATGTTCGGTAGCTTGGAATACACTGCCGACGCCCGTGGCGATCTTGCTCTCTCTGGTTGCCCCCCCCCGATCGATCGGGGAATTTATCAGACGTCATAGTCGTAATCTCAGAACCAATCTCCAATCATGATCCCACGGACAACATCATGGTGGGTCCGTCCTTGAGCATATACCAATCTCTCCCGATCTTGGATCGCGACCTTAAATCTGATCCCACTTCGGAACCCGGACATGGATCTTGCATCCAATTCATCCTTAAGCTTAGATCCGACTACCACTTCGGATCCCGAACAGGGATCTGACCCTACTATGGACCTAGCCTCGAGCTAGGATCCGATTAACCCTAGCGTCGGCTCAGCCCGCATTAGGGCTGACCTTGATGTCACTCCCGCGGCTACGGCAAACGTACTCCAAATAAGCCTGGCTTAGAGCCAGGCGACGGACCCAACCAAACTCTCGCTATTAAACGTGATGTTGGATCGAATCCAGAGCCTCAGGATCTTATATGGTATGACTTTGGTCTACGACCAAATCCGGTGTAAAGCCGATGCACGGGAAATTTATGTCCCACCCACCGCCCACCTAGTCACAACGATCGAGGATCTAACCGACGTTCTGGACTATGCATCAGAAGATGCTGACATGGAAGAAGACGTCGGGGATAGGCTGGGCGCCACGCAATGCAAGAATGGCAAGTGAGCAGAAACGTCTACCTACGATGTTTACATGGTGGATACCCCCGGGACGACGCATGAGGAGATGATGGTAACCCCTCCAGATGGAAATGAAGTGGGCAACGCCGGAGAAGATCTAGCACAGGCAATGCGAGTAATGGGATGTCGATAATGTAACCCTAAGGACAATAAAACACCTCTAGGTGCCGAGGAGTAGGGCGACACCAAAGAAGTCGCGCCCGGTTACATAGGAGGCACTGGAGAGGACACGGTCTCTGACGACCCCGAGGACAACAACTATATGCTGGAAACCGAGGACGTGAGTCTTGGATCTGACGACTTCATCATCTTGGAGAATTTTAAAGCCCTTGAGGCCTATCTGTGGCGCCTGATGGCCAAAGCCCTTAGTGTCAAACTAGGCGAGCTCGGCTCAAAGCCGACCAAGACACATTAAATGACAAGTGGGTCGAGATCCTGTCGGCCGAACAAAAGCTCGAGGATAGACTTGAGAGCCAACCTAAATCCTATTCGTGGAGACGCCTACTTTTAGATATCGATGACGAAGTACAAGACGACCCGCCGCATAATTACGATCGTCACGATCAACGGGACCGCCCTCCTAGGAGGCGGGATAGGCCGCCAGGTCGGTCCTGAGAACTCTTTGCTAACGCTCGTTCTGAAGGCAGGAGAACTAATCACCCTGCAGGGACGTTTGACCTCCAGAAGAGACTAGACATGGCACTTCGGTCCATCTACACATCCAGAGGTCGGGAACCTACCGGTCATGCAGGATGCCATGAATGGTTGGACAGAAACACCAGGGCTTGGGAGGGCCACTATGTTCGGCCAGTACCATACGGCCAACAGTCTATCGCCTGGGTTAGAGGAGCTACACACCCGATGTGCTTCACCGACGAGGTCATGCAGCACCAATTCCCAGAAGGGTTAAAACCCGTCAATATCGAACCCTATGATGGGACCATGGACCCAACAATATGGATTGAAGATTTCCTTCTCCATATTCACATGGCTAGAGGAGATGAGCTCCACTCCATTAAAAACCTACCTCTGAAGCTTAAGGGGCTTGCATGGCATTGTCTTAACAGCTTGCCCGAGGACTCCATTGGAAGCTGGGAGGAGCTCGAAGATGCATTCCGAGCCACTTCCAAGGCACTTATGTCCGACCTTCGGACGCTGACAGTGTTAACTTTATCAAACAACAGTCGGGTGAATCAGCTCGGAAGTTCTAGAACTGGTTCTTGACTAAGAAGAACCAAACAATCGACTGCCCGGAGGCAGAAGCAATTGTGGCTTTCTGCAATGGTATCCGGGATGAGTGGTTGACTCGACATCTCAGACAGGATAAGCGAAAAACCATGGCCATGCTTACCTCTCTCATGAATTGGTTCTGCACCGGAGAAGAAAGCTGGCTAGCTCATAGTAATACTAATGAAGGCGACCCCAGCACCTCCGAAGTATGTGATGAGAATGACAGGCCTGAGTGCAACAGAAATAACAAGCGCCGCCATAAAAACGGCAACGACAACGATGCTGAAGAAACAACAGTCAATGCTAGATTTAGCAACCGGTGTAGCGGCTAGTAGAAGAAGCCCTTTAAGGGGAAGAA
Organism: Elymus sibiricus; assembly: GCA_039707655.1. Lineage (NCBI taxonomy): Eukaryota > Viridiplantae > Streptophyta > Magnoliopsida > Poales > Poaceae > Elymus > Elymus sibiricus. The sequence continues at coordinate 254,738,224 of CM077665.1, forward strand.
GGATGGCCCGTTTGCCCTAGACATAATTATTGATAGGCCCTGTCAAATCCATGGCACTGCGGATAAACCCGCTAATCACACCAATCGGAACTATTGGGTGATCAAGAGAGCCGGAAAACCCTCAGCCGAAAGCCCAAGCAAGGGACAACCTCGTAGCGAGGATGAGGATGAACCACCCAGACACCATAATGGAGGCTAAAAGAAATTCCCTCCAGAAGTGAAGGATGTGAACATGATATATGCCACTCACATCCCCAAAAGGAGAGGAATAGAGCACGTCGGGACGTCTACGCTTTAGAGCGTGTAGCGCCAAAGTATAACCGTGGTCAGTGATGGTGTCTTGGACTAGGGGGTACTCACCACGTCATCTCCCGACCAGTGGGTCGAGCCGAGGCCCCCAGGGCAATTCACTAAGGGGGCACTTCGGGCAGCCCATGATGCATACAAGGGAGATTCCACAAGACTTGGCACACAAGACAAGGACTCCTCTAAACACTGGGCCTCTGGTATATTATATAAACCGAGGCCAGGCTAGTCAATAGACAATCTCATATTCATTACAACGATCTCGTGGTAGATACTTATACTATGTATTATCACCCATATCAATACAACCAAAAGCAGGATGTAGGGTATTATCTCCTTGAGAGAGCCCGAACCTGGGTAAACACTGTGTTTATGTTCCATGTTCCCCATTGATCCAAGATCCACAGCTCGGGACCTCCTACCCGAGATCCATCAGTTTTGACACCGACATTGGTGCTTTCATTGAGAGTTCCGCTGTGGGATCAACAGAAGGATCAATGGCTCGTTTGCAGATTGCAGTTTTTTCTGGACACCAAAATCGTGTCCATCGTTGCCGCCTCCTCGAGCGTCGATTTAACCATATCTTTAATCAAATTGTGCGGAATTGAGTCTAGAACAACCCAATACATTTCATGGCGTTTCGATGAAGGAATCTCCAGCAATCTCTGATTTACCGGAGCTCTATCGAATCTGGACGGGAATCTGGATGAGTTTAGGGGGAGGGGTCCAGTATCCAGCTCGGACATCTGTTGGAACATCCAACCGTTCATCGGCTGCGAAATTCCTATATCTACCACCCCTCCTAATTTCAGCTCGATCTGACCGTTCAAACTACGGGAAACGTTCAATAAGTGCAACAAATTTCAGATCTATTTTCTGCGCAAAATCGAATCCAACCTGAATTCATCTTTCTTCATGAACGGGGTATTCGACATCCTTTTTGAAGGAATTTTTGTTTGGGTATTGTGTGTACTGCTCAAACACGTGCCCATAAATTTTAAAGCCTTTTTCTGAAGTAACCTTCGCCATCGCGTTAGTGTCAAACCAGCCCGACAACATTGCTCCACGGCTGCCGACCTACGCTAGACAGATCCTCGCTTTGTCCAGCCGAGGTCAACCTCATCGGATCATCACCTCGACGAGCCGACCAATAGTTCGGTATTGCTAGGGCCAAATAATCTTCAGGAGAGCCTCATCACCCACGGGTTGCACGGGTCGGGCGCGTCGTTGCTTCATCAAGACAGCATTGACCGCGTCACAAATTCCGACCTGCGTCGGCATTGCCGTGGCATCGCTTCTTCCCACCATTCCGACTTGCTTCGACACGTCGGCTGGCATGGGGGATCTAGCGTCACCTTACCGACCTGCTCCGTCACCTTGGGTAGACCGGGGGCTTCGTCATATATTCATCAACCTACTCTTGGGACTTCGGCATCACCAGCCAACCAGCTTCATCACCTCGGCTGGACCAGGGCTTCGCCTCGTCACATCGACCGTGCTGCGTCGCCACTTCATCAAGCCGAGCTCTTCCATCAGGCACCTCGGAACAGGCTTGGGGGCTTGGACCTCGTCCCAGTACAAGATCGGCCCACGTCATCAACACCGAGCACATTAACTAGCTAAGTCGTTTTCATGCTCAGCTCTCTTTGAAATTTTACTTTTTGTTCGGTTCATCCGAACATTATATTTTGTTAAACAAAAAAATTGATTGTTACAAACTTTATTTGTTAAAAAAATTTCTTTACGCAATTTAACCAGGGGCTCTTAAATTTATATGAGCCAATTTATAATAAATGTGTTTTCTTCTTAGTCGTTGCAAAGTCTTTTTCTACTACTCCTTTTTCCGATGCGAGTGTGTGGTCAACAGCCGGGTAGCCTGATTTCTCTCTAAAGCCACTCAAGTTTAGTTCGCTAAACTGGCCTAAGAAGCACTCCGCCTTCAGAATAGGAGGTTGAAGCCAAAGGATGACTCGATTGAAGTCCGGAGATCGGATGTACCATGTTAAAGCACGACCGAAGCACATATTAATTTTAAGACCAATTTTCGGATTGGCACCAGGAAACTTGATTTAGTTTGGACATAAAGTTTTTGCTAAAGTTTTTTTGGCATTGCCGATATTATGGAACCTTTAATCTATTTTTATGTTTCTTTTCAGGAGGCAGGACAACCCCTTGTTCGAGGTGTTCTGCGTGGTGGGTCTGCTCGGGAAATATTTGCCGACCCACAGTTCGGCATCTTTCCTGCCAAGCTGCACCTCGGCGTCGAGGGAGTCCCCTCTTGACTGTGGTGCCAGACGCAATAATTCAGCTGGGGAAATATTTTCCGACCCGCAGTTTGGCATCTTCCCTACCGACCTGCACCTCGGCGTCCCGGATATTGCCTTATTTGCATAATTTTCGAATCATGTCTTTCATCAATAGTTGGATTGCCCGGATCCCGTGCTTGCCCCTTACGTTCCGCATTGTTCGGCCAAGGGTGTAAAGGGAGAACCATTGCAATTGTATTTCCAGCCCGACTGGTTAAGTACCTTAATGGAAAAAGACGAAGACTGACTGTCATGATAGTCGTAAACTGGTCAGCGATCCGATGACTGTGTTAAACAAAAGATCGATAGGGATTACCCTATGTTTACCGACGGACCTTTCATAAAATTGGCCGAAGTGTTAATGGCTCGACCTCGGCTGACGTCGAACACTAACCGGGGGCTAGTAACTGGCCTCCCACCTTTAAGCTCCTATGACTAAGTGAAAGTTATAAAGCATGTGTATCTGATTGCCTCGTTTCCACTAACACAACAACCTCCGGGCACCGACACGTCGGCTAAGGGTTGTCTTGTTAGTTCAGAAACCCCCTGCGTAGTATCTACAAAGGGGTGGAAGCCGACAAGGGGCCACTTTCAGATTATAAACAGTCGTAATGGAGTCAAAATAAACCATACAAGGGCTCCTTGGGGCTCCTCGGCATGATTACATCGAAACTCCTGGAGAGCCTAACATATTACCAACGTTTGTATTCAATATACAAGCGATGTCTTCTATAATCATCGTTATAAAGCCATAATATGCATAAATTTGATTTAAGATTTTGGCCAAGCTGGGTTGCCTAGCTCCTATGCTTACCCCCTACGTTCCCGATTGTTCGACTAGGGGGTAAAGGGAGCACCTATGTGATTGTTACTTCTAGGTCATCCGGGTTAGTACCTTAGACTGGGTGAAGCCGAAAGCTAGCCATCTTAACAATATAATTGGTCGGCAACGATAGAAGTGAAAATTTCTGGTCATTAAAGACCAAAGAGTTCGGGAACATTCCCCAAACTAAATCCTCAATATTTTCCTCCCACATTGATCGGAGTTGAGGTTTCACAATCATGGTCAACATGATATCCTGGGAAAAGGAGCTTATAAATGAACTATTTTTTCCAGAAGATGTTTCTTACGTTAAATAGTAATATAACATATCTCTCCGCATACCTTTGTTTGTAAAACTGTATGGCCGGATTCCCTTGTTTGCCGTAAATCTTTGCCCTTATAAAGGATTTATAAAGTAGGACAAACACACCTCGGCTAAGAGCCGAGGAGGTTGAAGCCGATGGTCAGTCAACAAAGTCTTGTACAATGCGGATCCGAGCATTACTGATGTAAAGTACTTGGATACATAGAATCATTACACATAAATTGTGTCAAACGTAAAAAAGTTTGTGTCTGTCGGCGTTCTGGGATCGGGGGTTCCCAGACCTGCTTGCCTGCGGCCCAGCACGTGGCCCACCTCGACGGCCCAGTATGGCTTGGCAGCAACCTCCCAAGACAAGACCCTCGTGAGGACCCCGGCCTCGCGAGGAAAATGACGCCAAGACCTCCAGAGGAGTGGCCTCCCCAGGTTGCCTCCCGAGGAGCGGAGATTCCTATGCAGTGCCCCGCCTCATGAGGCTAGGATGACGTGAGCCATGACGACCAAGGCCAGGCGGGCGCCAGCGGGCGCAGAAGGAACAGTTTCCTCTTTTGTGCTAAGGAGGCAAGGACGGACGCGGGTTCCCAAGGAATACCCCCAAAGGTTTCCATTCCAGTACAACAAGACCAAGACCACGAGCTCGGTAGGACGGATGTCATCGCCGAGCCCACCTCTGCATCACAGCCAGAAGCTTTGCAGGCGAAGACCACATTTAGTCAGGATAAGATGTACCTCTTGTCCCCTTTCAAATTTTTCCGTTGTGGGATCCCTTCCCGCCTATGCGATAAGGGAAGAGGACCAAGGCTGCTATAAATAGGGACTAGCCACCACCGTAGAACGGATCAAATCGACCCTCAACCAAGAGCCCTCACGAGGTTGCTCGACCACTGTACAAGTTCATCCACAAACCTCCTCGTGAGGCCAATCCAACGAGGCAGGAGTAGGGTTTTACACCGCAAGGTGGCCTTAACCTGGTTAAATCTCTGTGTCCATCTGCTTGTTCACTCGCGCGCATTCGACGAGGCTTGGCTGCGGGGCGATGAGCTTGAGGCTTGAGCTGGCTAGGATCTTCGCACACGCCCTAGAGTTCGAACCTTCTTGGGTCTGCGGAGCCCGATTTCCGACATTTGGCGCGCCAGGTAGGGGCGTGTCATAATCCTCCCTACAGTTCTGCTTCGTCTCCGCTTCGTCGCTCCCATGGCCGACGCCCGCCGAGTTCGCGCCGAGCGCCGGGCTGCCCGTGTCGCCTAGACGGCACCCGTTGGCGGCGACGTCCCACGCCGCTCTGCCTCTCCTGCGGCTAACGCTGCCACTGGTCCAGCCGCTCAAGAGCAGCAGGACTCGTCACAGCCACCCACCGCGCGGCACGATGGCCACACCGCTACTCCGTCCCTCGTCCCTGCGTCGGCGTCGTCCTCCCACACCCGCTACGGGCCGGCGAACGCGTATGCCGCACTGTTCATGGCACACGAGTTGCTGCGCTACCGCCCTGCTCACGATCGCTACGATAATTGGCTTGGTCGCATCGCCGAGCTCGTCAGCGTTGCCGAGCTCGTCAGCGTCGCCCGCGAGGTCCCGGCGCCCACCCACTTGCTCCGTCCGCTGCCCTCCCAAGCGGGCGACGTGGCTCACGGTGCACCTCCTCCTCCTCCTTCTCCGCATGGCGCTGACCCCGAGCCCAGACGTGAAGCGCGCCCGCGCAACCCTCCACATGGGGCGCCGGCGCAGGCACAGGATGAAGCAAGCTGCCAGGTGGTGCCGCGGCCATGAGCTGACACGCGTGTGCTCCCCGCACCGCCGCGCCGTCATCAGGACCATGTGCCACCGGAGGCCGCGGCGCACGAACGTCAAGACCAAGCTCCCCTCGTACGCGCCGCGCTTGTGAGAGGAGCAGGCTGTCGCACATTCACCCCGGAGCTGCGCCGTGTCACCTGGCCCGGCAAGTTCAAGTCGGACCTGCCTCCAAGCTATGATGGCACCCCCGACCCAGCGGAGTTCCTCCAGCTCTACGCACTGAGCATCGAGGTGGCGAGCGGTGACGACAAAGTTATGGCGAACTGGTTCCCCATGGCCCTCAAGGGTGGTGCGCTCTCCTGGCTCCTCAACCTCCCGGAGGGATCGATCTCCTCTTGGGACGAGCTCCGCGAGCGCTTCATCGCCAACTTCCAGGGCACCCGCGACCGCGCCCTAGCAGTGAACAACCTGCGGCGCGTGAAGGAGCAGCCGGGTGAGACCCTGCACAAGTACATACAACACTTCATGAACGTGCGCCTCAAGATCTCGAAGGCTTCGGACGAGGCCATCATCTCGACATTTACCGATGGCGTCAGGGACATCAAGATGAGAAGAGGAGCTCGCCATCCATGATGAACTGTTGCCTGGCCCTGGAGATGTTCAACCTGGCGAACAAGTGCGCAAGGGCCGAGGAGGGCCGCCTCTCCCTCCTCGAGCTTCCGGAGGCAGACCCTGAAGAGAAGAAGGCCAACGCAAAGGAGGTGAAGCGCAAGGGCCCCGTTGTGCTTGTGGCAGAGCCTGAGATGAAGCACGGTCGTGACCATCATGAACCCCCTAAGAGCAGCCGCCCGTTCTGCATCTTCCACTACGCCCGCAACCACAACACCGAAGATGTTGGAAATATGCCCTAGAGGCAATAATAAATTGGTTATTATTATATTTCCTTGTTCATGATAATCGTTTATTATCCATGCTATAATTGTATTGATTGGAAACTCAAATACATGTGTGGGTACATAGACAACACTGTGTCCCTAGTAAGCCTCTAGTTGACTAGCTTGTTGATCAAAGATGGTTAAGGTTTCCTAGCCATGGACATGAGATGTCATTTGATAACGGGATCACATCATTAGGAGAATGATGTGATGGACAAGACCCAAACTACGAACGTAGCATATGATCGTGTCAGTTTATTGCTATTGTTTTCTGCATGTCAAGTATCTGTTCCTATGACCATGAGATCATGCAACTCCCTGACATCGGAGGAGTACCTTGTGTGTATCAAACGTCGCAACGTAACTGGGTGACTATAAAGGTGCTCTACAGGTATCTCCGAGGGTGTCTGTTGGGTTGGCATGGATCAAGACTGGGATTTGTTACTCTGTGTGACGGAGAGGTATCTCAGGGCCCACTCGGTAATACAACATCACAATGAGCCTTGCAAGCAATGTGACTAAAGTGTTAGCCACGAGATCTTGTATTGCGGAACGAGTAAAGAGACTTGCCGGTAACGAGATTGAACTAGGTATAGAGATACCGACGATCGAATCTCGGGCAAGTAACATACCGAAGAACAAAGGGAACAGCATACGGGATTAACTGAATCCTTGACATAGAGGTTCGACCGATAAAAGATCTTCGTAGAATATGTAGGAGCCAATATGGGCATCCAGGTCCCGCTATTGGTTATTGGCCGTAGAGGTGTCTCGGTCATGTCTACATAGTTCTCGAACCCGCAGGGTCTACACACTTAACGTTTGGTGACGATTAGTATAATTGAGTTATTATGTTGGTGACCGAAAGTTGTTCGGAGTCCCGGATAAGATCCCGGACATGACGAGGATCTCCGGAATAGTCCGGAGGTAAAGATTGATATATGTGATAATAGTGTTTTGATCTCCGGAAGAGTTCCGAAGTTCACCGGAAGAGGTTCCGGATGTTTACCGAAGTGTTCGGGTGCAGCAACACTTTATATGGGCCAAGGGATAAAAGCCCACGAGGTATTGGAAAGTGCAAAAGTAGTTTTGCTGCCGCGTAAGCGGTACTACCGCTTGGTGAAGCGGTACTACCGCCCGAGCGGTACTACCGCTTGTATGAAGCGGTACTACCGCCCAAGCGGTACTACCGCTTGTGTGAAGCGGTACTACCGCCCAAGCGGTACTACCGCTTGTGTGAAGCGGTACTACCGCCCAAGCGGTACTACCGCTTGTGTGAAGCGGTACTACCGCTTGTGCGCGGCTGTGCACGGTTCGGCAGGGATCCGAGTTGGACTCTTTCCCTGCGGGCCAAACCGACCTTGTGCGGGCAAAACCGACCCGGAGGAGGCTTTTACTCCAAGTTTAGACCCCAAGGCTCAACATATAAATAGAGGGGCAGGGCTAGCACACGGGACACATCAGGATTTCCCAAGCCGTGTGCCGGCAACCCTAGCCCTCTAGTTCCTCCGTCATAATCTCCGTAGCGCTTGGCGAAGCCCTGCAGAGATTGTTCCTCACCACCATCACAACGCCGTCGTGCTGCTGGAACTCAACCACTACTTCACCATCGCTCGCTGGATCGAGGAGGTGAAGGCGTCATCAAGCCGTACGTGTGTTGAACGCGGAGGTGCCGTCCGTTCGGCGCTAGTTCGTGATCGGATCGAGGGACGACTTGCGATTTGGATCGCGGAGACGTTCGACTACATCAACCGCGTTTCTTAAACGCTTCCGCTTAGCGATCTACAAGGGTATGTAGATTCACTCTCCCTCTCGTAGATGCTCATCACCATGGATAGATCTTGTGTGTGCGTAGGAAAATTTTTGTTTCCCATGCAACGTTCCCCAACAGTGGCATCATGAGCCAGGTCTATGCGTAGATGAGATCTCGAGTAGAACACAAACGAGTTGTGGGCGTGGTTGTATACATATTGCTTGCCGTTACTAGTTGATATTTGATTCGGCGGTACTGTGAGATGAAGCGGCCCGGACCGACATTACGCGTACACTTACGCGAGACAGGTTCCTTCAACTAACATGTAACTTCGTTGCATAAAGATGGCTAGCGGGTGTCTGTCTCTCTCACTTTAGTTGAATCGATTTCAATGAAGAGGGTTCTTTTAGAAGATTAAAAAGCAATCACTACACCACGTTGTGGTTTTGCGTAGGTAAGAACGGTTCTTGCAAACCCGTAGCAGCCACGTAAAATTTGCAACAACAATTAGAGGACGTCTAACTTGTTTTTGCAGGGTATGATGTGATATGATATGGCCAATTACATGATGAGATATATGTGATGTATGAGATGATCATGTTTTGTATAGAATATCACGACTTGCATGTCGATGAGTACGGCAACTGGCAGGAGCCATAGAGTTGTCTTTAATTATTGTATGACCTGCGTGTCAATCATTAAGCGCTATGTAATGCTTTACTTTATCACTAAACGTTAGCAATAGTCGTGGAAGCAACAGTCGGCGCGACAACCTTATGGCGACACGTTGATGGAGATCAAGATGATGGAGATCATGGTGTCATGCCGGTGACGATGGAGATCATGCCGGTGCTTTGGAGATGGAGATCAAAAGCACAAGTTCATGGCCATATCATGTCACTTATGATTTGCATGTGATGTTAATCCTTTTATGCATCTTATTTTGCTTAGGACGACGGTAGCATTATAAGGTGATCCCTCACTTAAATTTCAAGATAAATTGTGTTCTCCCCAAGTGTGCACCGTTGCGAAAGTTCGTCGTTTCGAGACACGCCGTGATGATCGGGTGTGATAGACTCTACGTTCGCATACAACGGGTGCAAGCCATGTTGCACGTGCGGAACACTCGGGTTAAACTTGACGAGCCTAGCATGTACAGACATGGCCTCGGAACACAAGAGACCGAAAGGTCGAACATGAGTCATATAGTAGATATGATCAACATGAAGATGTTCACCATTGAAACCACCTCAACTCACGTGATGATCGGACTTGAGTTGGTGGATTTGGATCATGTTACACTCGAATGATCGGAGGGATGTCAATTTGAGTGGGAGTTTTTAAGTAATATGATTAACTAAACTCATTATCTAGAACAATAGTCTAAGTTGTCTTTGCAATATTTATGTTGTAGATCATGGCTCGCGCAGTAGCACCCCTGAATTTTAATGCGTTCCTAGAGAAAGCTAAGTTGAAAGATGATGGAAGTAACTTTGTGGACTGGGCCCGTAATCTAAGGATTATCCTTACGGCTTCCCAGAAGGCTTATGTCCTTGATGCACCGCTTGGTGATCCACCCGCTCCAGTTGAGTCTCTAGACGTTGTGAACGCCTGGCAGGCTCGTTCTGATGATTACTCAATAGTTCAATGTGCAATGTTGTATGGCTTAGAACCGGGACTTCAAAGACGTTTTGAACGTCATGGAGCATATGAGATGTTCCAGGAGTTGAAGTTTATCTTTCAGAAGAATGCCCGGATCGAGAGATATGAGATCTCCGATAAGTTCTATGCTTGCAAGATGGAGGAGAACGGGTCTATCAGTGATCACGTGCTCAGAATGTCTGGGTACTCCACCCGTCTGGCTGAGTTAGGGATGCCCCTTCCGCCAGAGGCTATCACTGACAGAGTTCTTCAATCATTGCCACCTAGCTACAAGAGCTTCGTGTTGAACTATAACATGCACGGGATGAACAAGTCAGTCGCCGAGCTGTTTGCGATGCTAAAAGCCGCTGAGTCTGAAATTCAGAAGGAGCATCAAGTGTTGATGGTCAATAAAACCACTAGTTTCAAGAAAAATGGCAAGGGTAAGAAGGGTAACTCCAAGAAGAGTGGCAAAGCAGTTGCTCCTCTCGTGAAGAAACCCAAGGCTGGACCCAAACCAGAAACTGTGTGTTTTCATTGCAAGGGAACTGGACACTGGAAGCGGAATTGCCCCAAGTATTTGGCTGACAAGAAGGCGGCCAACAACAAACAAGGTATATATGATATACATGTTATTGATGTGTACCTTACCAACTCTCGTTGTAGTGCCTGGGTATTTGATACCGGTGCGGTTGCTCATATTTGCAACTCAAAACAGGAACTGCGGAATAGACGGAGGCTGGCAAAGGACGAAGTGACGATGCGCGTGGGAAATGGTTCCAAGGTTGATGTGATCGCCGTCGGCACGCTCGCTCTTCGATTACCGTCGGGATTAGTGATGAACCTAAATAAGTGTTATTTGGTGCCTGCGTTAAGCATGAACATTATATCTGGATCTTGTTTATTGCGAGACGGTTACTCATTTAAATCAGAGAATAATGGTTGTTCTATTTATATGAGTAATATCTTTTATGGTCATGCACCCAATGTGAGGGGTTTATTCTTGTTGAATCTCGATAGTAATGATACACATGTTCATAACATTGATACCAAAAGATATAGAATTGATAATGATAATACCACTTTCTTGTGGCACTGCCGTTTAGGTCATATTGGCGTAAAACGCATGAAGAAGCTCCATGCTGATGGACTTTTGGAGTCACTTGACTTTGAATCACTTGACACATGTGAGCCATGCCTCATGGGCAAGATGACTAAAACGCCGTTCTCTGGAACAATGGAACGGGCAAGTGACTTATTGGAAATCATACATACTGATGTGTGCGGTCCGATGAGTATTGAGGCGCGCGGTGGTTATCGTTACTTTCTCACCTTCACTGATGACTTAAGTAGATATGGGTATATTTACTTAATGAAACATAAGTCTGAAACATTTGAAAAGTTCAAACAATTTCAGAGTGAAGTTGAGAATCATCGTAACAAGAAGATTAAATTCCTACGATCTGATCGAGGAGGAGAATATCTGAGTTATGAGTTTGGCAGTCACTTAAGACAGTGTGGAATTGTTTCACAATTGACACCGCCTGGAACACCACAGCGTAATGGTGTGTCCGAACGTCGTAATCGAACCTTATTAGATATGGTGCGATCTATGATGTCTCTTGCCGATTTGCCACTATCGTTTTGGGGTTATGCATTAGAGACAGCTGCATTCACTTTAAATAGGGCACCATCGAAATCCGTTGAGACGACGCCATATGAACTTTGGTTTGGCAAGAAGCCAAAACTGTCGTTTCTTAAAGTTTGGGGATGTGATGCTTATGTCAAAAAAGCTTCAGCCTGAAAAGCTGGAACCCAAAGCGGAGAAATGCGTCTTCATAGGATACCCAAAAGAGACAGTTGGGTATACCTTCTATCTCAGATCCGAAGGCAAAGTGTTTGTCGCTAAAACGGAACATTTCTTGAGAAAGAGTTTCTCTCGAAAGAATTGAGTGGGAGGAAGATAGAACTTGATGAGGTTGTTGAACCTTTACTTCAACATCAGAGTAGCGCAGCGCAGAAAATTGTTTCTGTGGAGCCTACATTAGCTGAAGAGGAAGTTAATGATGATGATCATGAAGCTTTGGATCAAGTTGCTATCGAACCTCGTAGGTCGACAAGGACGCGTACTGCTCCTGAGTGGTACGGCAACCCTGTCTTAGAGGTCATGTTGTTAAACAACGATGAACCTACGAGCTATGGAGAAGCGATGATGGGCCCGGATTCCGAGAAGTGGTTAGAGGCCATGAAATCCGAGATGGGATCCATGTATGAAAACAAAGTATGGACTTTGGAAGTATTACCTGAAGGGCGTAAGGCCATTCAGAACAGATGGATCTTTAAGAGGAAGACGGACGCGGACGGTAATGTCACCGTCTATAAAGCTCGACTTGTGGCAAAGGGTTTTTCACAAGTTCAAGGAGTTGACTACGATGAGACCTTCTCACCCGTAGCGATGCTTAAGTCCGTCAGAATCATGTTAGCAATAGCTGCCTTTTTCGATTATGAAATTTGGCAGATGGATGTCAAAACAGCGTTCCTTAACGGTTACCTTAAGGAAGAGTTGTATATGATGCAACCAGAAGGTTTTGTCGATCCAGAGAATGCTGACAAAGTTTGCAAACTCCAGCGATCCATTTATGGACTGGTGCAAGCATCTCGGAGTTGGAATCTTCGTTTTGATGAGGTGATCAAAGCGTTCGAGTTTATACAAGTTTACGGAGAAGCTTGTATTTACAAGAAAGTGAGTGGGAGCTCTATAGCGTTTCTAATATTATATGTGGATGACATATTGCTGATTGGAAACAATATAGAAATGCTGGAAAGCGTAAAGGAATATTTGAACAAGAGTTTTTCAATGAAGGACCTAGGAGAAGCTGCTTTCATATTAGGCATCAAGATCTATAGAGATAGATCAAGACGCTTAATAGGACTTTCACAAAGCACATACCTTGATAAGATTTTGAAGAAGTTCAAAATGGATCAGTCCAAGAAGGGGTTCTTGCCTGTTTTGCAAGGTGTGAAGTTGAGTAAGACTCAATGCCCAGTGACTGCAGAAGATAGAGAAAAGATGAGTGTCATCCCCTATGCTTCGGCCATAGGCTCTATCATGTATGCAATGCTGTGCACAAGACCCGATGTCAGCCTTGCCATAAGTATGGTCGGAAGGTTTCAAAGTGATCCAGGAATGGAACACTGGACGGCGGTCAAGAATATCCTGAAGTACCTGAAAAGGACTAAGGACATGTTTCTCGTTTATGGAGGTGATCAAGAGCTCGTCGTAAAGGGTTACGTCAATGCAAGCTTTGACACTGATCCGGATGACTCTAAGTCGCAAACCGGATACGTATTTATTCTTAATGGGGGTGCGGTTAGCTGGTGCAGTTCCAAGCAAAGCGTGGTAGCTGATTCTACATGCGAAGCGGAGTACATCGCTGCCTCGGAGGCGGCGAAGGAAGGTGTCTGGATGAAGGAGTTCATGACAGATCTTGGAGTAGTGCCTGGTGCACTTGACCCAATGACTCTGTTTTGTGATAATACTGGTGCCATTGCTCTAGCCAAGGAACCAAGATTTCACAAGAGGACCAGACACATAAAACGACGTTTCAATTCCATCCGCGATTACATCAAGGAGGACGACATAAATATTTGCAAAGTACACACGGATCTAAATGTTGCAGATCCGATGACTAAACCTCTTCCAAGGGCTAAACATGAACAACACCAGAACTGCATGGGTGTTCGATTCATTACAATGTAAATCACATAGTGATGTGAACTAGATTATTGACTCTAGTGCAAGTGGGAGACTGTTGGAAATATGCCCTAGAGGCAATAATAAATTGGTTATTATTATATTTCCTTGTTCATGATAATCGTTTATTATCCATGCTATAATTGTATTGATTGGAAACTCAAATACATGTGTGGGTACATAGACAACACTGTGTCCCTAGTAAGCCTCTAGTTGACTAGCTTGTTGATCAAAGATGGTTAAGGTTTCCTAGCCATGGACATGAGATGTCATTTGATAACGGGATCACATCATTAGGAGAATGATGTGATGGACAAGACCCAAACTACGAACGTAGCATATGATCGTGTCAGTTTATTGCTATTGTTTTCTGCATGTCAAGTATCTGTTCCTATGACCATGAGATCATGCAACTCCCTGACATCGGAGGAGTACCTTGTGTGTATCAAACGTCGCAACGTAACTGGGTGACTATAAAGGTGCTCTACAGGTATCTCCGAGGGTGTCTGTTGGGTTGGCATGGATCAAGACTGGGATTTGTTACTCTGTGTGACGGAGAGGTATCTCAGGGCCCACTCGGTAATACAACATCACAATGAGCCTTGCAAGCAATGTGACTAAAGTGTTAGCCACGAGATCTTGTATTGCGGAACGAGTAAAGAGACTTGCCGGTAACGAGATTGAACTAGGTATAGAGATACCGACGATCGAATCTCGGGCAAGTAACATACCGAAGAACAAAGGGAACAGCATACGGGATTAACTGAATCCTTGACATAGAGGTTCGACCGATAAAAGATCTTCGTAGAATATGTAGGAGCCAATATGGGCATCCAGGTCCCGCTATTGGTTATTGGCCGTAGAGGTGTCTCGGTCATGTCTACATAGTTCTCGAACCCGCAGGGTCTACACACTTAACGTTTGGTGACGATTAGTATAATTGAGTTATTATGTTGGTGACCGAAAGTTGTTCGGAGTCCCGGATAAGATCCCGGACATGACGAGGATCTCCGGAATAGTCCGGAGGTAAAGATTGATATATGTGATAATAGTGTTTTGATCTCCGGAAGAGTTCCGAAGTTCACCGGAAGAGGTTCCGGATGTTTACCGAAGTGTTCGGGTGCAGCAACACTTTATATGGGCCAAGGGATAAAAGCCCACGAGGTATTGGAAAGTGCAAAAGTAGTTTTGCTGCCGCGTAAGCGGTACTACCGCTTGGTGAAGCGGTACTACCGCCCGAGCGGTACTACCGCTTGTATGAAGCGGTACTACCGCCCAAGCGGTACTACCGCTTGTGTGAAGCGGTACTACCGCCCAAGCGGTACTACCGCTTGTGTGAAGCGGTACTACCGCTTGTGCGCGGCTGTGCACGGTTCGGCAGGGATCCGAGTTGGACTCTTTCCCTGCGGGCCAAACCGACCTTGTGCGGGCAAAACCGACCCGGAGGAGGCTTTTACTCCAAGTTTAGACCCCAAGGCTCAACATATAAATAGAGGGGCAGGGCTAGCACACGGGACACATCAGGATTTCCCAAGCCGTGTGCCGGCAACCCTAGCCCTCTAGTTCCTCCGTCATAATCTCCGTAGCGCTTGGCGAAGCCCTGCAGAGATTGTTCCTCACCACCATCACCACGCCGTCGTGCTGCTGGAACTCAACCACTACTTCACCATCGCTCGCTGGATCGAGGAGGTGAAGGCGTCATCAAGCCGTACGTGTGTTGAACGCGGAGGTGCCGTCCGTTCGGCGCTAGTTCGTGATCGGATCGAGGGACGACTTGCGATTTGGATCGCGGAGACGTTCGACTACATCAACCGCGTTTCTTAAACGCTTCCGCTTAGCGATCTACAAGGGTATGTAGATTCACTCTCCCTCTCGTAGATGCTCATCACCATGGATAGATCTTGTGTGTGCGTAGGAAAATTTTTGTTTCCCATGCAACGTTCCCCAACAGAAGACTGCCAGGAGCTCATGACACTCCGCGACGAGCTCCTCGGCCACCGCCCCGAGCGCGGCGACCGTGGCTACGGCCGTGGAGGGGGCCACGGTGGAGTCCGCTGGGACAACCGTGACCCACGCCAGGACTGTCGTGACCAGCCTCGCGAGGACTGCTGGCGTGACGAGCCTCGCGACGGGCCCCGGCGCGATCAGCCTCGCGAGGGCCGTCCTCAGGGCAATGCTGGCCTCCCTCCACTGCCGCCGCCGCCAAGGAGGAATGACGATAACCGGCAGGTTGATGGGGCTGGGGGGCTTTCAGGAACCCCGTGCGGTCGCCTGCATCTTGGGCGGTGCTCAGGCCCCTGCCTCCAACCGCATCATCAAGCAGTTCTCTCGTGAGGTGAACGCAGCCCTCCCGAAGCTCGAGGCCGCGCGTCCCCTCAGGTGGTCGCAGGTCGCCATCACCTTTCGCTCCAAGGATCACCTCAAGTGCTTGGCCACCGCAGGCGCGCTCCCCATGCTGTGCACGCCCACCATCAACAACGTCCTCGTCACCAAGACCCTCATCGACGGTGGCGCTGGGCTCAATGTCCTCTCCGTCGAGTTGTTCAAGACGCTTCAGGTGCCCTATGATCAGCTCATGCTGACCAAGCCCTTCTCAGGAGTGACCGATGGCTCCACCACTCCCTGAGGCAGGTGCGCCTCCCAGTCACCTTCGGCAAGCATGATAACTACCACACTGAGCTCATCGACTTCAACGTCGCCCACATCCACCTCCCGTAGTGTCGGATTCGGGGCTCCGTGGACCCAAGAAGGTTCGAACTCTGGGGCGTGTGCGAAGATCCCAACCAGCTCAAGTCTCAAGCCTGTCGCCCCGCAGCCAAACCCTGCCGAAGATGCGCAAGAACACAGGAAGATGAAAACAGCAATCTACCCAGGTTCGGGCCACCTTGCGGTGTAAAACCCTACTCCTGCCTTTGGTTGATTATCCTCACGAGGAGGTTTGGGGATGAACTAGTATAATGGTTGAGCGACCTTGCGAGGGCTCTGTAGTGTGGGTTGATCCGATCCCCTCTACGGTGGTGGTTAGTCCCTATTTATAGCGGGCCTTGGTCCTCTTCCCTCATCGCACTGGCGGGAAGGGATCCCACAACGGCCAAATTTGAAAGGGGACAGGAGGTACAGCTTATCCTGACTAAAGGTGGTCTTCACCTGCAAAGCTCCTGGTGTGATGCAGAGGTGGGCTCGGTGATGACATCCATCCTACCGAGCCCGTGGTCTTGGTCTCGTTGCACCGGAGTGGAAACCTTTGGGGGCTTCCTTGGGAACCCGCGTCTGTCCTTGCTTCCTTAGCACGAAAGAGGAAACTATCCCTGTTGCGCCCGCTGGCGACCGCCTGCCTGGGTCGTCATGGCTCACATCATTGCAGCCTCCTGAGGCTGGGTATGTCGGATTTTGGTCTCCGCAAAACCCTTAAGATTCGAACACAGGGCCGTGTGCAAAGATCCCCTGCGGCCTCGCCCTTCCTAGCTCGCTACCCGATGGTTAGGCCGATGAACTCGCACGATGACGAGGAAGCAGATGAACACAACGCTTTACCTAGGTTCGGGCCACTGCGAAGCGTAATACCCTACTCCTGCATTGGTGGATTGCCTCTCGAGGAAGTGTGGTGGATGGAATAGTACAGTGGTGAGAAGCCTCACGAGGACGCTCAAGTGGTGTTCTTGGCCCTCTGCTAGTCTTGTGGTGGAGTGTTTTTCGCCCAGTCCGTCCTCCTGCTATGGTGCAACCTAGCCTCTATATATAGCGGTGGCCCGGGTCCTCTTCCCTTATCACAATGGCGGGAAGGGATCCCACAACGGCCAAATTTGAAGGGGGACAGGAGTACATCCCCGCCCTGTCCAAAGGTGGTCTTCGCCTGCAAAGTAGCTGTCGATGATGCCGAGGTGGGCTCGGCGATGACATCTGCCCTGCGGGGCTTGTGGTCGTGGTCTCATTGCACCAGAATGGAAACCTTTGAGGGATGCTTTGGGAACCCGCGTACGTCCTTGCTCCCTTTGCACTAAAGGGGAAACTGCACTGCCTGGCGCGCTGGAGCCCGCCTGTCCTTCCTTGCGTCATCCTTGACTTTTGAGGCCGGGTTCTGCATAGAGATCTCCGCCGCTCCGGAGGGGGCCTGAGGAGGCCCACTCCTTGCTGGTCTTGGAGCCGCCTCCCTCGCGAGCTCGGGTCCTCGCGAGGGCCTTGTCTTGAGAGGAGCCATGCCAGGCCATGCTTGGCTGACGAGGTGGGCCATGCCCTGGGCCGCAGGCAGGCAGGTCTGGGTACCCCTGTTCCCAGAACGCCGACAGTAGCCCCTGGGCCCAAGCCGCGCCCGAGATGGCTTCCGGGCGAAGCCTTGAGGACGGCCCGAAGCGCCGCGTGCCCCAAACGCCTGCGGGCCAGGTCTGGCGCGCATCGTGCGGTTGATGTAGTGCGCCCGTGACGGCGACGCCCCCGCTCCCCAAGGGTGTCAGGAACTGCCCCAAGTCAAACTGATGCGACACCCGTGTGCAGCACCGGCCATCATTACCCTTCTATGAATGCGGCTGTTCCCTTGGCCTTCCGCTCCTCGGGCCACGCGTATGTGACCCGACAACCGGCAGGTGAGGCGACGCGGATGGGGCTGCGCCGGTCAAACCGCCCCGCGGCGCCCGAGGGGCACACGACCCCTGCCCTCCCACGACGCTTCGCGGCTGTAGATACGCCTATAAATCCGCCCCGCCCCTGGCGGGGGGGGGGGGGGCATTGCAGTCTCGAGGTGTCTTCTTGCCTCCGTCGTTCCGTAGAAAGATCCTCTCCTCCTCCTTGCTTCTCCTCTCCCATGGAGTCCAGAAGTAGTGCTGCAAGCGCGGGGAGGCACGCGGCACCACCGGCTCTGTCGCCCTCCTCCAGAGGCAGCGGCGGGGGGCCCTCGGGGTCGGCGCAGGTTCGCCGGCGCTAGGCCATGGTCGATGAGTGAGTACTCCGCCGCCTTCTTCTTTCTTGGTTTGTCTCGTCCAGCGTCCCGGACATGATTCTCCCCTTCTCCCAGGGCGCCCGCGGCCAAGAAGCGCAAGCTCGGAGAACTCCAAGAAGAGGTGGACGCGTTGCGGGCCTAGCTGGCGACCGCCGAGGCCACCTTCCAAGCCGCCCTCAGGGGCGAAGCGGAGGCCAGGGCGGAGCTGGCGTCCCTCCAGGCCCAGGTCCAGGAGGCGGCCGACGCCGTGCAGGCCGCCCAGGATGAGGCGCACGCTGAGATGCTGGAGTCCCAGCGCGGCAAGCAGTACCTTGACATCGCCCGCCGGGCGACCAGCGCGGTGAGCCGGTTCGTCGGGGAAGCCCCCGCGCTGCCATGCGCGCACGGCGACGGGGGTTATCTTGACTTCTTCCGGAGGGTGGTGGAGGCGCTGGAGACCGGCGTTTCCCGCGTAAACGTCGACAACGAGTCCGACACGCGCGACCTTCTGGACCTCGCCTTGACGCTCGTCTTCTCCAACCTGCACCGCCACGCCCCGGAGCTCGACCTCCGGCGCGTCGGGGAGCGGGTGCCTGACGAGCTCCAGCGCCCCCTTCAGGACGAGGTGCGCCCCCACGTGGAGTCCCTGGTGTAGCGGTTCGTCCAGGTGCCTGCCTCCGGTGAGGAGGACGGTCCCGATGCCGAGGCGGCCGGTGGTGCGGGCGGCGACAGCGACTCCTCCCTCTAAGCATCCCCTGCTTCCCTTTCGTGGTTCCTGTAAGACTTTAAGAAGAACCTGGCCCCGGTGGGCGTTAGTCTTTTGCGTATTACCTTTGCTTGCGTCCTTCCTCGTCTTAAATTGCCGGTTGCCTGCCCACTGTTGTCGTGATTTAGTTCCCTTGTGCATGGCTTGGCGCCGGTGCCGCTGCGGCCTGGCGACGGCGGCCGGCAGGGCCCTCACGAGGTGTATTCTCCCGAGGGGCTGCTTGAGGCCACCGCTCCCCTGGTTTGTGGCCTTGCTGCTTGTCATGGCTGGGTCCCTCCCCTCGTGCCGCTTCCCCTGGCGCCTCAGGCCTCATGGGTCTCTGTGGCCGCGCGTGATGGCCCGGAGTACCTGCATCTTCCCGTTAGTGCGCTCAACCCTTATCCCGCCCTCGGGTCGTCATTAGATCAGGAGGCTCTTGCATGGTTCGGTAGTGTACTTAGCTTGTTGGGCGGTGAAGATCTCGTGCGTCGCAAGGTGCAGCCGGGTTGTTCAGATATTCCATGGTTCCTCCTAGGATGCTCCTTCCTTGATTGTGGGATGGTCTGGTGGCCCCTTTCGGAGCTCTGTGTCTGCAGGTGAGGGAGTCCTGGTTTGAGGGATCCTCGGAAGGCCGACCTATTCGTTATAGGCCGAACTATATGGGCCGTATGCCGGAGATTGGATTGATGGAAGACCCAGACTCTAGAAAGGAAGCTTCTAGAAGCGTGGCGTGTCCTCCACGTTTAAAGTAGTGAATATGCATGTTTATCCCTTCGACGTGTAACCGACCATGTGTAAACCCTAGGGACCCCTGGCGTCTATATAAGCCGGAGGGTTTTAGGTTGTAGAACAACAGAACTCATCTAGGGTTTTAGCTACTGGATCTCGAGGTAGATCAACTCTGTAATACCCATATCATCAATATAATCAAGCAAGACGTAGGGTATTACCTCCATAGGAGGGCCCGAACCTGGGTAAAACCTTGTCCCCTTCGTCTCCTGTTCCCATCGATCTAAGTCTCACAGCTCGGGACCCCCTACCCGAGATCTGTCTGTTTTGACACCGACATTGGTGCTTTCATTGAGAGTTCCGCTGTGATCGTCAGAAGGAATCGATGGCTCGCCTAGTCATCAACGAAGAGGTCCGCAATATGGGCACTTTTGTCCCTGGACAGATCTTCGCTTTCGGCAGCATAGTGCTGCACGTCGACCCGACCGGCCATCTAGGCCACGTCGGAAGTTTCGCCCCTGATCAAGAGGTCAGATTCGGGAACTTAGAGTTCTCCGCACACTCTCGAGGCGATCTATCACTAATCGGGCTCGCAGTCTCGCCTGCCACGCCCGGAGACTCTGAGGCTTTAACCTCAGATCCATCTTTTGGCTCTGCCCGCGGGATCTACCCCGGCGAGGGCCCGACGTTCAGTCCGGAGCAGGTCATAGTGCCCAACGTCCGGACATCTGTTCTTGCCAAACACTCTCCCTGCGCGGACGCACCGGGGGATCACCCCGGAAGCTCTGTGCAGACCGGCTCGATTGAGCTCTCGATACTCAATGAGGCTCTAGATCGGATCTCGTCGATGAAGATTACCGACGACCCAAACCCGATCTATTCTCAGATCGGGCGCCAGACGGGTCAGGACGGATTTTTCGTCCCACCCACCACCCACTTGATAGCCATTGTCGAGGATTTAACCGACATGCTAGACTATGCCTCCGAGGAGGCAGAGTACATGGATGAGGAGGATCACGCCCTCACCCCCGCTAAGACCGGGCAGTGGACGGCCACCTCCACATACGACGTCTACATGGTGGACACTCCGAAAAATGACGACGACAAATCGGATGACGCGCCATCAAGGCGCCGAAAGCCGCATAAACGGTCAAAGGGAAAAAAGGGAAGAAAAGCTACCGAGGGCACCGGGGACGGAGATACCCCGGAAGACCTCGGTGATCCCGAAAACCCCGTACACCCGTTAGAGGGTCAGGAGAGAACGGAAGACCGGCGCGACCCCGATGATCTGGATGATCCCGAGGACGACGACTACCTCCGCTCTATCGAGGGGGAGGATAATGCGAAAGCCGATGACTTCGCCATTCCCGACAATCCTGCAGATCAGGAACTATTCAGGTAACAGCTCATATCCACAGCCCGCAGCCTGAAAGCAAAAGAACGACAGCTTAAAGCCGAGCAAGACGACCTCAATGACCGATGGACGAGAGTCCTCTCAGCTGAGGAAGGATACGGCACCGGTCTATCGGACCAACCTAAGAGCTATCCACGCAGAAGGCTGCTGCCACAATTCGACGACGAGCTCACTGATACGCCGTCTCCCAAGCATACCCCATACGACAAGCCAGACCGCCCGCCTCGAGGATGAGACAGGACGGCTGATGATACTGGTTAGAGGCCGACGATACCCCATAGACGGGGAAAGGAGCCACTAGAGCCCGATGACAGGTTCGACCTGCGACACGACCTGAATTACAGAGCAGGTCGTACGCGATCCATTTACGGATCCAGAGGATACTCACCCGATCGACGGGAAGGGCACCGTCCTCGGTTCGACCGCGACAATGAAGATCGGGAATGAACCCGAGCTAGGACAGACACCGATCACCGGCGCGTCATAGCTCGGGTCAGAGGCACCGCCCACCCACTGTACTTCACGGACGAGGTAATGCGGCATCAGTTCCCGGAAGGGTTTAAGCCCGTAAACATAGAGCAATACGATGGGACAACTGACCCAACCGTATGGATCGAGGATTTCCTCCTCCACATCCACATGGCGTGAGGAGATGACCTCCACGCCATCAAGTACTTACCCCTGAAGCTCAAGGGGCCAGCTCGGCACTGGTTAAATAGCCTCCCCGAAAACTCTATTGGGTGTTGGGAGGACCTAGAAGAGGCATTCCGATCTAACTTCCAGGGCACTTATGTTCGGCTGCCGGAGTCCTCCGATCTAAGCAACGTCGTTCAGAAGCCAGGAGAGTCCGCGTGGCTATTCTGGAACCGTTTCTTGACCAAGAAAAACCAGATCGTAGACTGCCCGGACGCCGAAGCTATAGGCTCCTTCAGGCATAATATTCGGGATGAATGGCTGGCTTGACAGCTCGGCCAGGACAAACCCAGGACAATGTCCGCCCTCACATCACTCATGACCCGCTTCTACGTGGGCGAGGATAACTGGCTAGCTAGACGTAGCCACAACCCCGTAGAACCCGGAACCTCCGAAGTTCGGGATGGAAATGGGAAACCGAAGCGCAACAAGAACAAGCACCGGCACAATAATAGTGATGCCGATGACACTGCTGTTAACGCCGGCTTCCGCAATTCCCGCTCTGGGCAGCGGAAGAAGCCTCCTAAAGGCAAACACGATGGACCCACCCCGCTGGACAAGATACTGGAGAGGCCTTGCCAGATCCACGGCACTCAGAAGAAGTCCGCCAATCACACCAACCGTAACTGTTGGGTCTTCAAACAGGCTGGCAAGCTCGCATCCGAGGACCAGGGCAAGAGCCCACGCAGCGAGGACGAGGATGAACCCCGTGGTCCGATCGGTGGCGGACAAAAGAAATTTCCTCCAGAGGTAAAAACAGTAAACATGATATACGCCACCCATATACCCAAAAAGGAGAGAAAGCGCGCCCTTCGAGATGTCTACGCCATAGAACCTGTAGCTCCGAAGTATAACCCATGGTCGGCATACCCGATCACCTTCGATCGACGTGACCATCCGACCAGTATTCGTCATGGGGGCTCGGCCGCACTCGTCCAAGATCCGATCATAGACGGGTACCACCTCACTAAAGTCCTAATGGACGGTGGAAGTAGCCTCAATCTGATTTACTCAGATACAGTGAAAAAGATGGGCATAGATCCGTCAAGGATCAAGCCCAGTCACACTACCTTCAAAGGAGTGATCCCAGGCATTGAAGCCCGATGCACAGGCTCTGTAAGCCTGGAAGTAGTGTTCGGCTCGCCCGATAACTTTCGAAGCGAGGACTTGATCTTCGACATCGTACCTTTCCGCAGCGGCTATCACGCCCTGCTCGGCCGTACAATGTTCGCTCGCTTTAACACCGTTCCACACTACGCATACCTCAAGCTCAAGATGCCCGGCCCCAGGGGGGTCATTACTGTCAATATAAACACAGAGCGCTCCCTCCGAACTGAGGAACATGCGTTGGCCCTGGCGGCCGAATTCCACTACACCGATGATTGGCAAGTGCCGACATCCGCCGTAAAGGCACCCAAGGCTGGGAAGCGAGCTCGGTCTCAATCCGAAGCACCAGCACCTTTCTCTCCCAGTAAATAGGGACTCGCCCCCCATCGCACGGCCCTAGAACCTGCAAAGTACGTGCCAAGAAGGCACAACTTCGCGCTTAAAATTCCATGGGCAGCGGTGGGGAAAAACTAATAAAGGGTAAGGTGTTCGGTTAGACCGAACTATCACCATCAACATGTCTTCGGACACACTACGGGTACCATAAAGTACCCGCTATGGCGTAAAGCTCGTTCATGTTTTGGCGACTTCTCAAGGCTTTTTCTCCAGAGTCCTCTCGCCGAATACCACACCCATAACGGTGTACAACTCTTCGGGAGACGCAGGAGCGGACAAGCGATAGGGCACTTCAAGGACGTCAGGTCACCTATCGAAGACACTTGATACAACCCCTCCTGTAAGATTTATATTTTTTATACCTGTAAAACAGTTATACCGCCAATTTCAATAATAAGAGTTGCTGAGTAAATTACAGATATATCCTACAGTATCTTTTTGCTGTCCCTTTTCGGAACACTCCCTCTTTTCTCCCTCTTCTTGCGAACCTGTTTGGTATACTTTATGATGCAACCGGCTAATAGACCGGGGGATCGACCATAAAAATCGCCCCAATCACAACTGATTTAGTGTTCGGCGTCTTGGAATCCCGCTTTATATGCATTGGTTCCGAACTATGTCTTGGGTCAATAGTTGGGTTGCCCGGCTCCTGTGCTTGCCCCTTTATGTTTCGCTCGTTCGGCTAAAGGGGCAAAGGTAGCACCACTGCGATTGTGCTTCCGGCTAGTCTGGTCAAGCACCTCAGTGGAGAAAGCCGAAAACTGACTGTCATGGTATGCGAGAACCGGTCTACGAATCCAAGCTTAACTAGATCTCGTCAGAGGTTATTCCGTGTCATACGATGGGTTTGGTATTAGTACAAACTAGGTGATATAGGCTTCGGTCATGGTTATTCCGAAAATCACGAACCTTGGGGGCTAGTCATCAGCCTCCCGCACTCCTTTCTCGCGCCCCTACGGCTAAGTGAAAGCAATAAAGCATTATAGTCCGATTGCCTTGTCCGCCCCGCACTACCGCCTTCGGGTACCGACAGTTCGGCTAAGGGTCACAGTGCGTTGGCACGGACACCCCGCGTAGTATCTACATGGGGGCTGAAGCCGACGACTCGCCGCTTTCAGTTTTAACGGCCACACAGGAGTTATAAAGGATGCAAAACATACAAGACATGATAAGCCATGCATTTTAAATATATACACGTTGAAAGGTCTTCGGACATATTACAACAATTTATTCATACACGTTCTCTCTCGAACACTGAGATTCTATGGCCCGAGCACCCTCCATAACTCCGGAGAAGTACAGCTCGGGGCGCCTATGCTCCTTTCCAGGAGGCGGAGGGGCGGTGGCTATCTTCATCGGATCAAGCCCCGGCCAGTGCACCTTGGCCTTCGCGAAGGTCATCCGAGCTCCCTCAATGCAGGAAGATCGCCTCAGTGCGTCGATCTGAGGAGAGGCGTCGCTCAGCTTTTGCACCAGGCCGAAGAAGCTGCCCGGCAGTGGCTCGTTGGGCCATAGCCGAATGCAGAGATCCTTCATGGCCGGCTCCGCCATCCGGTGTAGCTCCACCAGCTGCTTCAGCTACTCAACAAGGAGAGGAGAGCGCTCAGGGGCTTCGAATTGCGCCCAAAATAGCCGAGCTTCGTCTCCTTCTCCCCGCGAAGCATAGAACTGGTTTGCGTCCGCGACACTCTTCTGGAGGTCCGAGCAGGCCCCTAAGGAACGCCATACTTGGGTAAGCAGTTTGAACTTCCCATCCCCGAAGATACACTGCAATAAATATGGGTTACCATCCATGATAGCCTTAGCTTGGCCGATCTCCTCTTCATAGGACCGCCTATCCACCCCTCCTTTTGGAGATCGGTTTTTAGGGTGGATAGTTCGGCGGCCTGCTCCTTCCCTTTCCGCTCAAGGACCTCACACTTTTGGCCAGCGTCCTTGAGCTCCTGTTGAATTTCTTCCACCCGAGCCTCATGCTTGTCGCTGGTGGCTCTCAGGGCGGATAGCGCGGTAGCTGCTTCTTTGGCTGCCGCCTTCTCAACCAAAGCTTCCTGCTTCGCTTTCTCAAGCTCGGCTTTGAGCTTCTCAATCTCCTTCGCCGAGGCTGCATAAAGCATAGACTTATATCAAGAAACCGTGTCGATAGTACGGTAAAGAAGAGTTTTGATACTCTCATCTGGCTTACCTTGCGCCTCGTCGAATCTCTTGTTCAGAGCGTCAAGCTCGTCTTCGGAGCTTTTGAGCTTCCGATTTAGCTCGTCCAGCTCGGCAGCGTTAGAAGCCGCCGATGCAGACGAAGCCTACAAAATACAAACCAACTATATCAAGTTACATGGGTTGAAAAGCTTCCGAACTGTCCTAGATAAAATCATGGGCCCGGTCCTTTTTTAGGCGGCTACAACATTCCGAACACACATTTGTCTTAGTTCAGATAATGCTCTATTATAGACCCCCAGGTAAGTTTTCCTAAACTCACCTAGGGCTCGGGGGCTGCCATGTATATAATAATTACTCAAAGAAATCAATATTTCACAAAATAGAGCATTACATGGCTTACCTGAAAGCCCGTCAGGAGACCGTTGAAGGCCTCCTTCAGTCCGATATCCACGGACTGAATGCTCTGCAGTACCGCACCCATAAGAGTGCGGTGCTCCCCGGAGATGGAGGCGCTTGATAGAGCCTCCCCCATAGCCGGCCACCCATTGGTCGATGGCGCCGGCGGGGATCGATTGGCCTGATCTCCAATCGGAGATTGAACCGGTGCCTCTTCCCTTCGCTTGGTGAATTCGGCAGGAACAGTTCCGCCCTCCTCCCTTTGCTCGGCAGGAACAGTTCCGCCCTCCTCCCTTTGCTCGGTGATGTAAAACCACTCTTTCTGTCAGGTCTTGATGGTATCAATGAAGGTGCCGGACGACCATACCGCGCGAGGGAGCTTGCTGATGACTGCCCCGTCGCAGTCCGCATGGGCACCTGCGACACACTTCGGCTTGATGTTGAAGATCTTGAGCCACAGTCCGAAGTGTGGCTCGACCCGCAAGAAAGCCTCACAGACTATGATGAAGGCCGATATATGCATAAACGAGTTCGGCGGGAGGTCGTGGAAGTCGAGCCCGTAGAAGTACATGAGGCCCCTCACGAAGGGGTGGAGCGGGAAGCTTAATCCTCGGATGAAATGAGGGATGAAGACCACCCTCTCGCCTGGTTTGGGGGTGGGGATCACCTGGCCCTCCTCTGCGGCGTGGTGGAAGACGTTGGCGGGGAGGTATCCGGCCTCCTTGAGGTCCCGGATGTCCTGGTCTGTCACCGAGGAAGCCTCCCACTTGCCATTGGAACCGGAGCTGGCCATGGCTAAGCTCGGAGGAGGAAGGATGGAAAACCTAGATCTGGGCTCTCGAACTCGGAGATTGGGGAAGCAGGGATGCGAATGGGAAGTGCGGATAAGCCCTGGGGTTTTCTTCCCCTTTTATTGAGCTTACTGCCGGTTAGTCTCCCCTCACGGCGCCGTGAATCTCTCCGCTTCCCAAGGCATGCGTGCCCTTATACGCACATGACTAAACATATCCCGTAAAAAACGGGGCACGATCTGTGCATTGATGGATCGTGCTGTTGGAAACGGCCTCGAATCGCGAGTCGAGTCTTTACGACTGGTTCGGTGGTCGTGGTGGGCCGTGACTTTTCGTCTGAAAAGTTGTCAGGGTTCGCTATTTACTCCCTAACGTTTGGCCTTCGGGGCCGGTGACTCATGGTGTTCGGACGATCTATGATCGGAAAAACTACACGTTGTCGGAGGCCGAACTAATTTGACCGGTCACTATGTGGAGGAAGGAACTCGCCTCGCAAGCCGAAGACTTTGATCACATGAAGCAGCTGAAGCTAGGACTCTTGGCGTTGGAGGCTAGTTCGGGGGCTACTGAGGGAGTCCTGGTTTGAGGGGTCCTCGGAAGGCCGACCTATTCGTTATAGGCCGAACTATATGGGCCGTATGCCGGACATTGGATTGATGGAAGACCCAGACTCCAGAAAGGAAGCTTCTAGAAGCGTGGCATGTCCTCCATGTTTAAAGTAGTGAATAGGCATGTTTATCCCTTTGACTTGTAACCGACCATGTGTAAACCCTAGGGACCCCTGGCGTCTATATAAGCCGAAGGGTTTTAGGTTGTAGAACAACAGAACTCATCTAGGGTTTTAGCTACTGGATCTCGAGGTAGATCAACTCTGTAATCCCCATATCATCAATATAATCAAGCAGGACGTAGGGTATTACCTCCATAGGAGGGCCCGAACCTGGCTAAAACCTTATCCCCTTCGTCTCCTGTTCCCATCGATCCAAGTCTCACAGCTCGGGACCCCCTACAAGAGATCCGCCAATTTTGACACCGACAGCAGGTCCCAGTCCCGCACATTTCCCAACCACCGTAGTGTATGACCGGATCACCAAGGACGTAACTACGAGGTTAGGCCGAGACACCCTTGATGCCGACCGGATCACCAAGGACGACATCAAGGGGCGAGTAGCTATATGACCGGTAAGGCTCCTGAGGCGCGCTGCTCAGGAGCCCCCCTTGACGCTCAAGCGGCTCTACGTCGACAGGTCCCAGTCCCGCACATTTCCCTACCACCGTAATGTACGACCGAATCACCAAGGACGCAATTACGAGGCGAGGCCTCGACACCCTTGATGCCGACTGGATCACCAAGGACGACATCAAGGGGCGAGTGGCTATATGACCGGTAAGGCTCCTGAGGCGCGCTGCTCAGGAGCCCCCTTTGATGCTCGAGCGACCCCCATTCCGTCCTGCCGGCTACTGCCTCAGGAGGCACTGGGACCTCCCGAGGCTCCATGTTGCGGTGCCGCGCTGTGGTCTGGGCCCCCGAGCGGGGGTCGACTGCCAAAAGATGCAAGTTCCTGAGGCGGCAGGGCCTTGCTTTCCAGCCCCGAGGTGCCTCGTGGAAAGCCGGGGCGTACAGGCCCTTGCAAAACACCAATTCAGAAAAAAGGAGAGTTCTATTTATAGCGGTGGCCCGGGTCCTCTTCCCTTATCGCAATGGCGGGAAGGGATCCCACAACGGCCAATTTTGAAGGGGGACAGGAGTACATGTCCGCCCTGTCCAAAGGTGTTCTTCGCCTGCAAAGTTGCTGTCATTGATGCAGCGGTGGGCTCGGCGATGACATCTGTCCTGCGGGGCTCGTGGTCGTGGTCTTGTTGCACCGGAATGGAAACCTTTGGCGGGTGCTTTGGGAACCCGCGTACGTCCTTGCTCCCTTTGCACCAAAGAGGAAACTGCTCCACCTGGCGCGTTGGTGCCCGCCTGTCCTTCCTTGCGTCATCTTTGACTCCTGAGGTCGGTCCCTGCATAGAAACCTCCGCCGCTCCGGAGGGGGCCTGGGGAGGCCCATCCCTTGCCGGTCTTGCCGCTGCTCCTCCTCGCGAGCCTAGGGCCCTCGCGAGGGCCCTGTCTTGAGTGGGGTCGCGCCTGGCTGTGTCTGGCTAACGAAGTGGGCCATGTCCTGGGCCGCAGGCAGGCAGGTCTAGGTACCCCCGTTCCCAGAACGCCGACAGAAGAATGGGGTCTCTCCGGTGGGCTTAGTTGCGGTTGTGCAGATGGACCACAACACGGACTGAAGCTCACAGAGCCAACCCCTGCCATAGGCCTCGAGCTTCTTTTTGAAGCTCCTGGCTTTGAGGCCCCTCAGGACCTCCGCGTGGGCGCGCTCGGCTTGGCCATTGCTCCGTGGGTGCGCCACTGAAGCGTAGCATATCTGCGTTCCAAGGTTAGCACAATACGTTCTAAAGAGGTGGCTTGTGAACTGTGACCCATTGCCGGTAATGATATGGTTGGGGACGACGAAGCAGCTCATGAGGCCCTTGATGAACTTGACGGCCGAGCCGGCTGGGATGGTGCGCACGGGCTCCACCTCCGCCCACTTGGTGAACTTGTCGATGGCGACGTAGAGGTAGCGATAACCGCCCACCGCCCGAGGGAAGGGTCCCAGTATGTCCAGCCCCCAGACCGTGAAGGGCCAGGTGAGCGGGATGGTCTCGAGACCCTGCGGGGGCTGATGAATCTGCTTCGCATGAAATTGGTAGGTCTCGCAGGATCGGACCACCTCAGTGGCGTCTTGGAGCGCCGTGGGCCAGAAGAAGCCGCTGCAGAACACCTTCCCCACGAGTGGAGGAGTGGTGCCCGCAATCGCCCCCGTGGATGTCGGCCAGCATCTCGAGCCCCTGCTCTTTGGATATGCACTAAAGTGAGACGTCGTTGGGGCGTCTACGGTACAACTCATCATCCTGTAAACAATAAGCGGTGGTCTGGCGGACCACGCGCTCCGCGTCCTCCTCTTTCTCCGGCAAGGCGCCGCTGAGCAGGTATGCCTTGAACTCTTCGGTCCAGTCGCCGGCCTGAGGTTCTAGTCCCAGGAGCAGACGGGCCCCTGAAGCCGGGCCACAGGCCGGGGCGCCTGAGAGCGGGACCGGTGGCAGCTCCTCCTGAAGCGACGCCGGGCATGCGGTCGTGGGTGCCGCTGACGGCTTAAAGAGCCTCTCCTCAAAGACTTCGGGCTCCTGAGGCTCGCGGCATGATGCCCTCTTGGCGATGTCATCTACTTCCTTGTTCGCGCCACGCGGAACGTGCTACAATTCCAAGCCCTGGAAACGCTTTTCCATCTTACGTACATCCTCCAAGTAGGCCTCCATGTGTTCGTCCTTCGGCGTGTACTCTTTGTTGGAGAAGTTGATGAGGAGCTGAGAGTCACCCTTGATGGTGAGGCGCTTGACCCACAAGGAGGCAGCGGCCCAGAGACCAGCGAGCAAGCCTTCGTATTCCGCAATGTTGTTGGAGACCTTCTCGCCATGTTGGAAGCAAAGCTGGACAACGTAGTAGAGCTTGTGTTGGGTTGGGGAGATGAGGAGTACTCCAGCCCCCGCGCCCCGGCGTGCGAAGGCTCCGTAAAAGTGCATAGCCCAGCCGTCGGGCGCCTCATCACTGGGCGCGAGGAACTCGCCCTCATCCATTGCCCAGTCTGGAGCGTCTGTCCACTCTACCATAGAGTCAGCGAGGGCCGCGCATTTGATGACTCTGGTGGTGGTGAACTCCAGGTGGAAAGCCTGCAGCTCGATGTTCCACTCTACGAGTCTTCCAGCAGCGTTGGGGTTACGCAGGACCTTCTCCAGGGGGTACGCAGAGACGACCTTGATGGGGTGACACTAGAAATAGTGGCGCAGCTTCCTTGAGGCGACGAGGAGTGCGAGCATAATTTTCTGCTGCATAGGGTAGCGCGCACGCGCATCCCGCAATACGGTGCTGACGTAGTACACCAGGTGCTCGATTAGGGATGAGGTATTGGCGTAGCCCGGCTCATCATGAGGCTCGAGGGACTCAGGTGCTTCGGGGGTTGACAAAGCGACGTGGGCCCTAGGAGCGCCGTCCTGAGGTGGCTCCGCACGTGCCACCCTGCTTCGTGCCTGCGCTGGCGCTCCCTTCTCGGACTGCCACAAGCGCCGCGTTGGCTGTGTGGGGGGGGGGGGGGGTGGCAGCCAAGTAGAGCACCAGGGGCTCGCAAGGACGTGGCGCCACCATAACGGGTGGACTCGTCAGGTACCGCTTGTGGTCCTCAAAGGCCGTGTCCGCCTCCTTAGTCCACTCGAAAGGGCCCTTTCTCTTCATGAGCTTGAAGAAAGGGAGGGCGCGCTCGCCCAGCTTGGAGATGAAACGTCCCAAAGAGGTCATGCAGCCCGCAAGCTTCTGCATTTCCTTGAGGGTCTGAGGCGGGCACATCTTCCCGATGGCTTTGACCTTCTTCGGGTTGGCCTCGATTCCTCTATGCGATACCAATAAACCGAGTAGCTTGCCGGATGGGACTCCAAATACTCACTTTTCCGGGTTGAGCTTCAGGTTCACTTGACGCAGGCTAGCGAATGTCTCCTCCAGGTCCTCGACCAGGTTCTTTGCCTCTCGCGATTTGACCACGATGTCGTCGACATATGCCTCCACATTCCTCCCGAGCTGCTACCCCAGGGCAATGCGCATCAACCGCTGGAAGGTCGCATCGGCGTTCCGCAGCCCAAAGGGCATGCAGACGTAGCAGTACACACCACGGGGGGAGCAGAAGGCCGTCTTGTCGACGTCTTCCACCACCATCCTGATTTGATGGTAACCTGAGAAGGCATCCAAGAAGCATAACAGGTCGCACTTGGCGGTGGAGTCCACAATCTGGTCGATGCGTGGGAGTGGGAAGGGGTCCTGAGGATAAGCTTTGTTGAGGCTCGTGAAGTCAACGCACATGCGCTCCTTGCCACCCTTCTTGGGGACGACCACTAGGTTGGCCACCCAGTCCGGGTACCGCACCTCCCGAACAACTCCAGCATCCCGCAGCTTGCCGACCACTTGAATGATGAACGCTTGCTTCTCTTGTGCTTGTCACCTTGCCTTTTGCTTCACCGGACGCGCATCGGGGCACACCCTTAGGTGATGCTCGATCACCTCTCTCGGGACACCGGTTAGGTCGCGCGCATCCCACGCAAACACGTCCTTGCTCGCGCGGAGGAAGTCCACCAGCACCTTCTCTTGCTCCGGGGAAAGACCAACGCCAATGGTGAAGGTGTGGCCCGGGCTCCCGTCGTCTACGGGCACCTACTTCATCTCAGCTCGGCTCTGAGAGAACAACTGCTTCTTTCTCACGGGCGCAGCATCCGGGGACTGCGCGATGCTCTCCGGGGGCGGGACTCCTCCTTCAGGGATCACTAGAAGAGTGTCTAGAGGGGGGGGTGAATAGACTACTAGCAGGAATTTAAAACCTAACCTTTTCCCAAGTTAATTGGATGGCAGATTTTAACAGTTTTAGCGAGCTAGCAAGTCTAATATACCCTACACATGCAAGTCAACAAATATGGCAGTGGAAAGTAAAGACATTGCTCATGAAGTAAAGAGTTGAGATAGGTAGATCAAACGCAATTGGAGACGCAAGGATTTTTCCCGTGGTTCCGATAGGTGGTGCTATCGTACGTCCACGTTTATGGAGTCTTCAACCCACGGAGGGTAACGGTCGCGATAGTCCACGGAGGACTCCACCCATAAGGGTCCACGAAGTAGCAACCTTGACTATTCCATAACGCCTTCCGTCCACGAAGGACTAGCCTCACTATGGGTAGATCTTCACGAAGTAGGCGATCTCCTTGCCCATACAAACTTCTTGGTTCAACTCCACAACACGAAGTAGGAGGCTCCCAAGCGACACCTAACCAATCTAGGAGGCACCACCCTCCAAAAGGTAATAGGCTCGGCAATGATGATGAACTCCTTGCTCTTGTGCTTCAAGATGATAGACTCCTCAACACGCAATCACTCTCTCACAGATTTGGCTTGGTGGAAGAGATGGGATTGGTGGAAAGCAACTTGGGGAGGCTAGAAATGAAGATTCATATGGTTGGAGTGGATGATCTTGACCTCAACACAAGAATAGGTGGTTCTCTCTCAGAAAACTGGATGGGGCAAGTATGGAATAGTTCTGAGTGCTTCTCTTTCGAGTGGGTGGTGGTGAAGGGGTATATATATAGGCATCTCCAAAAATCCAACCGTTACACACAAAATGACCAACTCGGTGACACCGATGTGTTAATCTCGGTGGTACCGAAGTGACCAAAAGGTGGCAACTTTTGAATCTCGATGAGACTGATATATAACTCTCGGTTGCACCGATAAGGTGACCAACGGTTAGATTGCCCATTCTCGGTGACGCCGATCCAACAATCTCGGTGGTACCGATATTGTGAATTTGCGTAACAGAAAGTTGGCAACCCAAACTCGGTGGCACCGAAGCAGAATCGGTTGCACCGAAAAGGTAGGGTTTGGCTTATGTCTGTCTGAGTATGGGAATCGGTGGCACCGAGTGGAAAGTGTTGGTTGCACCGATTTTGAATATTTGGCTTTGGCAGACTTTTGTGGAAGAGCTTGTGGGTGTTTTTGGTGACTATCACTTGTGCACGTATGAGCATTTTGTTCACCAGCAGTACCTTACCCCCTTTTAATAGTATTGGATTTCCTATGGACTCAAAGTGATTTCTCACAAAGTAAAATGTAGAGTCCTCTTGCTTGAAGCTTTGCAATCCATTTCCTTGCATCTTGGGGTATCTCCACAATCTCCACAATCCTTTGTGCCAATCCTTCTCTGTGGACTTTATCTGAAATACACTAGGTAAAGGTATTAGTCCAAGAGACAATGTATGTTGTCATTAATTATCAAAACCACCAAGGGAGCATGTTGTGCTTTCAATCTCCCCCTTTTTGGTAATTGAGGACAACATACAATCAAAGCTTCAAATAAAGATATGCATGGATATAATGAAGACTTTGAGGGACAAATGACTTAGATTTGCTCCCCCTAAATGTGTGATTCCTTTAAAGGATAGTTGCTTTGGAATGCATGGACACACATATAGTGAAAGGGATATAAGAAGTCATGTGTATCTTGGCTATATGCATCAAATATATATGAATGAGATGTATCCTTGTTCAAGCCTTCACTCTTGCAAACAATATGTGCAAGAAGCAAGAGATCATCTTGATCAAAGATATGATGCATATACTTACCTTGAGTTCTTGAGCATTCTTGTAGTAGAAACACACTTGAGAAAACAATGTTAGGAAACACAAGAGTATTCTACCAATCAAAAAGGCAATAGAACTCAAAAGTACCAAGATCATTTAGAACTTTCTCCCCTGGGATATAAAAATAGTAGATCATCCTCTCCCCCTGAATCTTAGCATGTAGATATTGGGATTGGATAGGGTGAGAAAAGTCTAAAATGAATAGTCAAAACAAATACATTTTTCTCCAAATGTTTTTCTCCCCCTACTTTGGTATTCTCACCTTGTTTAAAAAGTAAGTATAATAAAAGTAAGTATAATATCTGCTCTCCCCCTTGATATTATATCTCCCCCTTTGCATAAGCATGTATCTCTCCCTTTAGCATGAAGCTTTGTTATTCTCCCCCTTTGGCATTAATTTCCAAAAAGGTCAAATTCAGGAGTAGATACAGAGATCATTGACTAAGAAGGGATCCTTGAGAACAAGGGTCATTGAATGTAGGGTGCATAGAGATGATAACTGAGGGAATCATTGAAAATTAATTTCTCTCCCTTTGAGACTTTGTAAGACTTCTCCTCCTTTGATTTAGGGATCCTCGAATCAAGAATTTCTCCCCCTAAGTTTGTTTTTTTAATAAGAAGGGATCATTGAAGTAACAAAATCATCACTTGCAAGATCACAAAAGAAACGTAGATTTGCATCTGCGAACATAAATAAGAGAAGAAAACAAATCGGTGACTCTGATACAAACAAGTCGGTGGAACCGAAATGTTATAGTGCAGCTCATCTGCAATTTCGGTAGAACTGAGACTTATGTATCGGCGGCTCCGAGACTAAAACAGAAACTTGGCAATGGGATTTTGAAATCGAAATTTCTCAAACTTTGCCAAAAACACAGAGTCAAATGAAATTAATTGCAAAAGTTTTTACAGAAGAATATCAACTAGAGAAGATTTGAGTGGTTCCAAGAAATCTTGCAAAACAAAGAATGAACCATCCAAAATACTTAACTAGATGATGGGCGGTGACTAGGTCACCTATATTAGAGTATATTGACTTAGGAGCCAAGCAAGAATACTTGATCATAGGTCATACTCTACGTTAAGCTCAAAATGGGGTTACCATTTTGAGATTAAGCGTTTTAATGTCTTCATATCACTTGAGTTGTTTTAGCTCATGACTTGGAGTAAAGCCTTTTCAAGGATATGGGTACATACCTTTGAGTGATGTTGATGACGTGGCTTGTAGGTGAACTAGTGGAGGATGCTCAAGGTTGATGAAGATTATCTGGAGTTGGGAGCAATCCTTCTCGTTTTAGTACATATGTCACCTACAAAGGTTAGTCATGCAAGGAAGAACAATAGATATATCCAATTGACATGATACCAATTGAGATTTGCAAATATGATCATATCAAGTATATGTCAAGGATATGGTTGAGTTTTCTTCTTCCTTCCATCATCAAGAGGGGTTGTGGATACTTGGTAATGACAAGATTTCTTATGATTGGAGTTGATGGCAATATTGTGGAATGAATATCTTCCAAGTACCTACAAAATGTTAGATGCAATACAAGGGAGCATAGAATTCCATGGCATAAGATAACATGTTAGGAGTATCATGGAAATATCAAGAAAGCTCATGCCCTTGCATGCAAACGAGTGAGTCTAGCTCAAGTTTGAAGCATCAATGATGTTCAACTTACTCCTCAAATAACAAAACTTTTTCTCATCAAGTGGCTTAGTAAAGATATCGGTCAATTGCTTGTTAGTGCGAACATGCTTAAGATCAATATCTCCTTTGGCAACATGATCACGAATAAAATGATGTCTAACTTGAATATGTTTAGTTCGAGAATGTTGCACAGGATTATGACCAATTTTAATAGCACTTTCATTGTCACAAAGTAATGGAACATTTCTAACATGGATTCCATAATCCTTAAGTGTTTGTGTCATCCATAGTAATTGCGCAGAACAAGACCCAGCAGCAATATACTCAGCTTCGGCAGTAGATAGAGATACGGAGTTTTGTTTCTTGGAGGACCAAGACACAAGAGATCTACCAAAAAATTGACAAGTACCCGAGGTGGATTTTCTATCAACCTTGTCACCGGCATAGTCCGAATCGGAATAGCCAACAAGGTTAAAGGAAGATCCCTTGGGATACCAAATGCCAAAGTTTGGTATTTGTATGAAATATCTCACAATACGTTTCACGGCCAAAAGATGACACTCTTTAGGTGCAGCTTGATATCTAGCACACATGCAAACACTAAGCATGATATCGGGATGAGAGGCACATAGATATAGCAATGAACCAATCATAGATCGATAAACTTTTTGATCAACCGGTTCATCCTCCTTGGTAAGATCAACATGTCCACTAGTAGGCATAGGGGTTTTCATACCTTTGCACTCTTGCATGTTGAACTTCTTGATCAAGTCCCTTGTATACTTAGTTTAAGAGATGAAATTCCTTCTCTTGTTTGCTTGATTTGCAAGCCAAGTAAGAATTTCAGCTCACACATCATGGACATCTCATACTTCTCGGACATCAACCTTCCAAATCTTTCACTAAATTGTGGGTTAGTAGATCCAAAGATAATATCATCCACATAGATTTGGCACACAAATAATTCACCATTAACTCTCTTAGTGAATAAGGTTGCGTCAATTTTACCAATTTCAAAACCTTTTTCAATGAGAAACTTCGTTAGGCATTTGTACCAAGCACGAGGGGCTTGCTTAAGACCATAAAGGGCTTTACGAAGCTTGTAAACATGATTAGGTTTCTTAGGATTCACAAAACCAGGTGGTTGCTTAACATAGACTTCTTCTTCAATCTCACCATTTAAAAAGGCACTTTTAATGTCTATTTGATAAAGCGTGATATCATGGTGATTAGCATAAGCAAGAAGAATGCGAATAGCTTCAAGTCTAGTGACGGGGGCGTAGGTCTCACCGTAGTCCATACCTTCGACTTGCGTATATCCTTGGGCTATGAGACGAGCCTTGTTCCGTACGACTTGACCGTCTTTGTCTTGCTTGTTCCGAAACACCCATTTTGTTCCGATGATGTTTTGCTCATCCTTGGGCTTCTCCACGAGTGTCCACACTTCGTTCCTCTCAAAGTTGTGAAGCTCTTCATGCATCGCGTTCACCCAATCCGCGTCTTCAAGAGATTGTTCTACCTTCAAGGTCTCAATGCTAGGTATGAAAGAATAATGCTCACAAAAGTTAGCTAGACGAGTTTTAGAGCGAGTGATTCTCCCTGTTTATATATCACCAAAGATTTGGTTTAAGGGATGGTTCTTGGTCACTTGTGCTCTAACTCGGGTCAGCTTCCGATTGTTGGATGGTGGAGCTTCTTCTTCATCATCATCTCCTTCATCTTTGTTGTTGTTGAAGGTATCGTTTCCTTGAGGTGGTGGTGAAGGAGGTTGTGGTGGATCTTCATGATGCACTTCCTCCTCTTCATCATCTTGTCATTTACCGCTTGTGGATGCCTCCATGTCGTGTTGTGGTTCACCTTGACGTGAAGTAGGGGCTTCCACTTGAGTTGATGAAGTACTTTCCTTCACCTCCATGGGACGAATCTTGCCGATGGACAAGTCTTGGATAGCTTTCGAACGGTCCTTGTCACCTACATCATCTGGCAATTGTTCGACTTGCGAAC
Source organism: Elymus sibiricus (assembly GCA_039707655.1). Lineage (NCBI taxonomy): Eukaryota > Viridiplantae > Streptophyta > Magnoliopsida > Poales > Poaceae > Elymus > Elymus sibiricus. The sequence continues at coordinate 254,776,051 of CM077665.1, forward strand.
CATTAGATTCTTCAAACTTCACATCTACCATCTCTTCAACTTTTCAAGTGAAGTTGTTGTAGACACGGTAAGTGTGAGAGTTCGATCCATAACCAAGTAGGAATCCTTCATGAGATTTAGGAGCAAATTTAGTATGACGATGCTTATCAAGAATGTAGCACTTTGAGCCGAATACCCGAAAGTATCCAACTTGGGGTTTGTTACCGGTGAGCAGCTCGTATGCCGTTTTACCGAGAAGCTTGTGCAAGTAAAGTCGGTTTGTGGCTTGACATGCTGTTTCCACGGCTTCTGCCCAAAAGTGTCTTGGCGTCTTGTATTCGTCAAGCATCGTTCTTGCCATCTCAATGAGCGTCCGGTTCTTCCTCTCAACAACTCCATTTTGTTGAGGTGTGTACGTAGCCGAGAACTCATGTGAGACACCTTCTTCGTCAAGAAAGGTATCCACATGGATGTTCTTGAACTCCGATCCGTTATCGCTCCGAACCTTCTTGATCTTCACTTCAAACTGATTTTGCGCTTTGCGAACGAAGTTCTTGAAGATCTTTTGACCCTGCGACTTATCATCAAGAAAGAATACCCACGTAAATCTGGAAAAATCATCAACTATAACTAGACCATAGGAATTTCCACCGAGACTCTTGTAAGCATTGGGACCAAATAGATCCATGTGAAGTAACTCGAGTGGTCTCCTAGTAGTCATGATATTCTTAACGGGATGACTTCCACCTACTTGCTTTCCAGCTTGACAAGCACTACAGAGTCTATCTTTGTCAAAGATAATGTCTTTAACACCAAGTATATGATCACCTTTGATAAGCTTGTCTAAATTACGCATGCCAACATGTCCTAGTCTTCTATGCCAAAGCCAACCTTTAGAAGATTTTGCAATAAGACAAGTACGAGGTTTGGATCTCTTAATGAAATCGACAATGTATAGATCACCTCTATGGAAACCGGTAAAGACCATTTTATGATTATCTTGATGAAACACTTGACAATCTACTTTTGTGAATAGCACATTAAAACCAAAGTCGGCAAGTCTAGATACGGAAAGAAGATTGTAGCCAAGAGATTCAACAAGCATAACCTTTTGAATAGAGCTATCATGGGATATGGCCACCTTACCAAGACCAAGTACCTTACCTTTGGAGTTGTCTCCAAACGTTACGTACCTTCGCGGTCCATGGTTTGGTGTGATTTCTTCAAACATGTCTCTATCTCCGGTCATATGATCGGTACATCCGCTATCGAGAATCCACTTTTTTCCTCCGGACATGTAATCCTTGAAGTTTGCCATGAGACTTAGATTCTTCATGATCTTCTCATACTCGATGTCGAACAGCTCATCTTCATCATAGTAGCCATGTTCCACATTGTCATCATCAAGTGGGAAATCCTCGTCATAAAGAACAAGAGATTCGTTAGGGTTGTGATCGTGACAATGTTCAAACTTATGAATGTGAATGGCTTCTACAATAATGTTGTTGATAGTTGTGACATCTCCTTTAGCATGCATGAGGTCTCTAAGCTCAAATAGACAATCATCAAACTTGGGATCACTAGGCGTCATTTTGTGGAAGGCAATAGTTTTATGAAGAATTTCATCTAGATTACTTAATGAATAACTTGGATATCGTTTCTCCAAGTCATTCCACAAAGTGTAAGCACATTCAAAATTCTTCATTTGATTAAGCACATTCCTAGGCAATGCTCTAACAATGAGATTAACAGTTCTAAGATTGCATAGCATATCAATTTCCTCTTCGTGTGTGGGATGTAAAGGATCAATGGGAGGCACATTGGGGCTCTTAACATGCTTGCTCAATTGAAATTCATTAAATAGCTAAAGCATCAAAGTTTTCCATTGACTATAGTACTCTCCATCGAGAATAGGCACTCTACAACTCAAACTCCCTATACTAGACACATCCATCTTCCTCCTCGGTGATTAAACCGAAGCAATGGAGACCAAAGCTCTGATACCAATTGAGGGATCACTATAAGAGTGTCTAGAGGGGGGGTGAATAGACTACTAGCAGGAATTTAAAACCTAACATTTTCCCAGGTTAATTGGATGGCAGATTTTAACAGTTTTAGCGAGCTGGCAAGTCTAATATACCCTACACATGCAAGTCAACAAATATGGCAGCGGAAAGTAAAGACATTGCACATGAAGTAAAGAGTTGAGATAGGTAGATCAAACGCAATTGGAGACTCAAGGATTTTTCCCGTGGTTCCGATAGGTGGTGCTATCGTACATCCACGTTTATGGAGTCTTCAACCCACGGAGGGTAACGGTCGCGAGAGTCCACGGAGGGCTCCACCCATAAGGGTCCACGAAGTAGCAACCTTGACTATTCCATAACGGCTTCCGTCCACGAAGGACTAGCCTCACTATGGGTAGATCTTCACGAAGTAGGCGATCTCCTTGCCTTTACAAACTTCTTGGTTCAACTCCACAACACGAAGTAGGAGGCTCCCAAGCGACACCTAACCAATCTAGGAGGCACCACCCTCCAAATGGTAATAGGCTCGGCAATGATGATGAACTCCTTGCTCTTGTGCTTCAAGATGACAGACTCCTCAACACGCAATCACTCTCTCACAGATTTGGCTTGGTGGAAGAGATGGGATTGGTGGAAAGCAACTTGGGGAGGCTAGAAATCAAGATCCATATGGTTGGAGTGGATGATCTTGACCTCAACACAAGGGTAGGTGGTTCCCTCTCAGAAAACTGGATGGGCCAAGTATGGAATAGTTCTGAGTGCTTCTCTTTCGAGTGGGTGGTGGTGAAGGGGTATATATATAGGCATCTCCAAAAATCCAACCGTTACACACAAAATGACCAACTCGGTGACACCGATGTGTTAATCTCGGTGGTACCGAAGTGACCAAAGGTGGCAACTTTTGAATCTCGGTGAGACCAATATATAACTCTCGGTTGCACCGATAAGGTGACCAACGGTTAGATTGCCCATTCTCGGTGATGCCGATCCAACAATCTCGGTGGTACCGATATTGTGAATTTGCGTAACAGAAAGTTGGCAACCCAAACTCGGTGGCACCGAAGCAGAATCGGTTGCACCGAAAAGGTAGGGTTTGGCTTATGTCTGTCTGAGTATGGGAATCGGTGGCACCGAGTGGAAAGTGTTGGTTACACCAATTTTGAATATTTGGCTTTGACAGACTTTTGTGGAAGAGCTTGTGGGTGTTTTTGGTGACTATCACTTGTGCACGTATGAGCATTTTGTTCACCAGCAGTACCTTACCCCCTTTTAATAGTATTGGCTTTCCTGTGGACTCAAAGTGATTTCTCACAAAGTAAAATGTAGAGTCTTCTTGCTTGAAGCTTTGCAATCCATTTCCTTGCATCTCGGCGTATCTCCACAATCTCCACAATCCTTTTTGCCAATCCTTCTTTGTGGACTTTATCTGAAATACACTAGGTAAAGGTATTAGTCCAAGAGACAATGTATGTTGTCATGAATTATCAAAACCACCAAGGGAGCATGTTGTGCTTTCACTCCTTCCCCGTGTGCGACGCACTCGGCATCCGGGCGCGTGGCCACTGCGGCCTTGTAGGCGAGCTTGTGGGCTCGAACTGCATCCTTGGTATCTCAGGCCACGGTGACGATACCGCTGCTGCCAGGCATCTGGACGATGTTGTAGCTTGGGTGCGTTGCCGCCATGAACTTGGCGAGGGCCGGATACCCCAGGATGGCGTTGCTTGGGAGGCTGATGCGGGCGACGTCAAAGTCGATCAGCTCGGTGCGGTAGTTGTCGCGGGTGCCGAAGGTTACGGGGAGGCGCACCTGCCCTAAGGGGGTAGCGGAGCCCCCGACCACTCCTGAGAAGGGCCTGGAGGGCGCGAGCTGGTCGTACGGCATTTGAAGCATGTCGAAGGCCTCCACGGAAAGGACGTTGAGGCCGGCGCCGCCATCGATGAGGGTCTTGGTGACAGCGATGCCGCCGATGGTTGGCTTGCACAGCATGGGGAGCGCACCCGCAGCGACCGTTGTCCTGGGATGGTCCCTGGGGTCGAAGGTGATGTTGGTCTCCGGTTTCGCCCCACTCTGCGAGGCCTCGAGCCGCGACTGAACTGCACCCGCCCGGCGAAGAAACTGCTTGACATGGAGGCCGGACGCGGGTTCTTGCGACCCGCCGAGGATACACACGACCGCGGGCGCAGCCTGATGAACTACGGCATCTCCACAGGCCGCGGGCTGCCAGGCCTTGGGGACAGCGCCCGCCATGGGGACGACGAGGCAAAGGTGAAACGCGGCTGGTGATGGTGAAGCTTCGACACGCACCTACCTGGCCAAATGTCGGATTCGGGGCTCCGCAAACCCAAGAAGGTTCGAACTCTGGGGCGTGTGCGAAGATCCCGACCAGCTCAAGTCTCAAGTCTGTCGCCCCGTAGCCAAACCCTGCCGAAGATGCGCAAGAACACAAGAAGATGAACACAGCGATCTACCCAGGTTCGGGCCACCTTGCGGTGTAAAACCCTACTCCTGCCTTTGGTGGATTAGCCTCACGAGGAGGTTTGGGGATGAACTAGTACAATGGTTGAGCGACCTCGCGTGGGCTCTGTAGTGTGTGTCGATCCGATCCCCTCTACGGTGGTGGCTAGTACCTATTTATAGCGGGCCTTGGTCCTCTTCCCTCATCGCACTGGCGGGAAGGGATCCCACAACGACCAAATTTGAAAGGGGACAGGAGGTACAGCTTATCCTGATTAAAGGTGGTCTTCGCCTGCAAAGCTCCTGGCGTGACGCAGAGGTGGGCTCGGCAATGACATCCGTCCTGCTGAGCCCGTGGTCTTGGTCTCGTTGCATCGGAGTGGAAACCTTTGGGGGGCTTCCTTGGGAACCCGCGTCTGTCCTTTCTTCCTTAGCATGAAAGAGGAAATTGTCCCTGCCGCGCCTGCTGGCGCCCGCCTGCCTGGGTCGTCATGGCTCACGTCATCGCAGCCTCCTGAGGCTGGGAACCTGCGTAGGAATCTCCGCTCCTTGGGATGCATCTTGGGGAGGCCGCTCCCTTGGAGGTCTTGGCATCGTCCTCCTCGCGAGGCGGTGGCCCTCTCGAGGGTCTTGTTTTGAGGTGTTTGTCACCGGTCCGTACAGGGCCATCGTGGTGGGCCACGCATTGGGCCGCAGGCAGGCAGGTGTGGGTACCCCTGATCCATGAACGCCGACACGTACAACGCCATCCTCGGGTACCCCGCCCTCGCCAAGTTCATGGCGACGACCCACCATGTCTACAACATCCTCAAGATGCCAGGGAGCGGCGGTGTCATCACGGTCGCCTGTGATGAGAAGGATGTAGTCTGCTCCCTCGAACGCACTTACCAGGCTGCGGCGGCTGAAAATTCTGACGACGAGGGCGACATCCTGCCTCCTGAGGACACACCCAAGAAGAAGAAGCAGCTCCTCCCAAAGAGCCGTTAGGGGATAGAGACCCCCAAGAAAGGCACCTCAAGTCCTATGTCCATTGCTGGGGCGCCTCTTCCTCCCGCATAGGAAGGCGCGCCTGGCGCTTCCCTTAGGACGGGCTCGGGGGCTTCCACCTGGAGAGCTTCCGACATGACCAGTGGTACAAGGGAGGTGCTCGGGCACCACTTGGAGGCGTGCTTCGATGCGCGCCCCCACAAGCAAGGAGCACGACGCGAAGCGTCAGGCTCACGAGAGTTCATCACCAACGCGATCGAGGAGCTTCAGGAGGCGTTGGCCATGCACGGTGAGCGTCGCCCCTCACCACCCAGTGCAGCCGCCACCCCCGACGTGGGCGGCGGGCTGCGTGTCTGCGTCAACATCCCGGGCCTCAATAGGGCCGCATCCCAGGGCCTCTTCTGGCCATCACGTGTCGGCCGCAGCAGGGGCTACCCCAGCAACTACGTCCACATGCCCTTTGGCCTCGTGAACGTGGGCGCCACATATCAGCGCCTCGTGCAGGCCGTGCTCGCGTCTCATGAGGCCCGACGCCGCGCGGTCCTTCAAGAGATCCCGGACCCTCGCGAGCCCCCTGGGCCTCGCGGGCCCCTCGAGCCTCCGGAGCCCTCAGGCTCATGAGGACCAAGCCTCAACAACTACCTCGACGCTCCAGCAGCATCTTTACCAGGTGACCTTTGGGGTTGTTCATTTGAGGGCGCCCCTCGGGCTGCATCATCCGCAAGCTGTTAGGGCCCGCATATATCAGAACTGGCTTTGCATTTGATGAGTTTTCTAACTATTCCAAACTGTATGCCCAGTGCTTCGTCACTATGAACGTCGATGCGCCCTAACAACCCCGCGCTCGACCGCCTCATGATTAAGGGCTGGCACGGCGTCTGTGCTCGGGTCCGTCCCTGTAGCGTTGATAAATCCAAGCAACCAAGCTCTGTCTCGTGGGCCAGTCCCGTGCACGTCACCTCCCGTCGTCCTTGGTGCTTTGTCCTCGCATGAGCTAATTGAGAGTGGGTGAGTCAGGGCGCATGGCCCGGTTCGTATAACAGCGGTTCGCCGCTTCACCATCACGGAAGCCACGCGCCGGATGTTTTTCCTCGGGTTTGTGTGGCGCCCCGCCTGATTACCACTGTAGCCAGACGCTCGCCACGCACGCCAGCCCAGGAAATCACTCTGGCATGCACGTTTCCAACAAGTATCATGAACACATGCATTTCTATTAATGGATATATCAGTCTTACAAGATATATTACAAAGGTGATGGCAGCGGAAAAGCTCTATCTAAGGCAGCAGGGTCTTGGTGCGGCTCCAATCCACAGGGATCTGACTGGGTTACTCTCCTAGCCCGGAAACACTCCGGCTCCTCGACGACGGACGACGGATCCTTATGTGAACCTGGCCATATTAAAGGCCGCTGAGTACTTTTGAATGTACTCGCAAGCAAACCAAACTAACATATACACCAAGCAAAGCAATCCATGGCATTCAAGCATGCATTTGTTATTAGAGCAACATTAATTATCATGGCATAGCATACCTATCTAGCAAAATTAATTGTCATGCCATAACAGGTTTATTTAGCAAGATAACTACTAAAGTAAAATGCAGTAAAGTAAGCGTATCAAGTAAGTGATTCATACTCCGAACAATCTCAGGATCCAATCCAACTCTTTCAGTCATCCGACCGTCTCTTTCATAGCCATCGCATGGCTAACATATCATGTTCCTGACATCACCCGATGTCTATGCATCTCTGTTGCAAGTCTGATAACCCTACTCTTCTTCCGGGTTATCCCACAATCCTCAGAATACTCGTGAGTCATTGATTATTTACGATCATAAGACAAGTTCTTCCATCATTATTATCATTGTTACGGTTGACCACCTAGCGAGGCCTGGACGGACTGTTCAATACCGTGGACGCGGCTATTCGAATAGATTTTTCACTCTGCAGAGGTTGCGCACTTTACCCACACCATGGAGCACCTGACATCGTGATCCCATTCAGGCGGACCAGTGTTGCTCCAACGAAACCTGCCTAACCCGTGACTCCTCCACCGTACCACCGGCAATCATTCTCCCCCGGAGTCAAGCCCTGGGTGGCCCCTGTGTCACCCCGTGACACCTGCCACCGTCGTGGCCAACTAACTGTCCCAAACGGGGACGCCGACAAATAACTCAACTGGGCTCACAAGGTTATCGCCGCCTACCGGGCCAGTGCAGCGCGCTCGCATAACCTTCCATGTCTGGTGGTACCGGTAAAAGAGCACGCGATCAGACCAAGTCAAGGCCGTCCCATACCGGCAAATGTGGCTGCACGGATAAGTCCAGACAGGTGACTCTAGATCAACCGACTAAGTTTAGCTTTAGCCATCACTTAGCAAGCATGGTTATGTATCACAACAAGTTGAAGTGGCAACAACTATGCACTTAAGTAAACTACATAGCAAACTATGCAAGTAATGTAAACAGTAAGTACAATCTAACAGAAGTTTAATTATTTCTATCATAGGCATAATTACTAATTAAACACGCAAGAATAACACAGAGCAATGCTTTAGGGCATATGTCAGATGGTCGGCTTGCCTGGGGGTGAAGAATACTCCGGGAAGAAGTGCAGAGAGTCCGCGGAATGGATCGCTGGAATCGTTCTCTCTCGGAGAGGGCTGTTGAAGGGCAAGGGAAAAATGGTCATTTTCACAGTTTAAAAACCTTATGAAAATGATACCATCGGGACGGGCTCGACGAACTGAAGACGTGAGTGTTGGTTTCACCTGAATCGGAGCTACGAGTGAAAAGTTGTGGCCGTTCATTCGTTAGGCAGAAAAGTGGTCAGAATAGTGTCCACTGTAGCTCTTAACGGGCGAACGTCCACAATTTAGAGGTTTCGGCGTCGGCGGCTGAAAACAGATGGCGCACTTCTGGAAATACGCTTTCGGTGAAGTGAAAGTGTATTTTATCCTGAGGTTGCGGCCAGTTACGCTTTCAGAAAATAGGAAGCGCATTTCGGCGAGGGGCGCCTCCACTTATCTGACGTGGCGAGCCTCCACTCGCCGACAGCTGGTCCCCATGCCACCTTCTCTCTCCTCCTCCTCCTTTTTCTTCCTTCTCCTCCGCTGTCTCTCGACGCGGCGACTAGAGCGCGGCTCCGGTGTGGACTCCGGTGCTCCGGTGGCCTCCTGGGCGGGCGAGGCCACCGATGGGTGCGCCGGCGAGCACCGCATCCGGGGTTAGAACCTATGGCTGCCGGGGCAAGATGGGGAAGCGGCGGCGAGCCACGGCAAAGGGCGGCGGCCTCGGGCAAGGGCGAGGTTCCAGCGAGGGATTCGGCCGGGCGGCAGCATGATTGGGACCGCCGGAGAGCACCGCGTCCAGCAGTAGGGTCGCACGAGCGGTGGGGGTGGCTGGTTGCGGGGCTGCAACCATGGCCGCGGGTGTCAGCTGCGGCTAAATTGGGGCGTTCCGGTGAGGGGTTTGGCAGCGCGCGGGTGCAGGGGTGATCCAGAAGGAGAGGGGAGGAGGCTGAGGGAGTTGAGGATGCTCGGGGAGCCTCGGGCCGCGGCTTTTATAGCCGGCCGAAGCGGAGAGGATGAGCACAGCCACAGCGGTGATCTTAGCCGCGTACTGGAGCTCCGGGGAGATGTGGCTGGCCGGTAGCGGCGTCGGGGAGCTTCGCAGAGAAGACAGAGAGCTCGAGGGCGCTCGAGAGAGCTCGAGGGAGATGAGGACAGAGGAGAAAACGACGTAGGCGTCACGGGCGGAATAGTTCGCCAGAGTTGCCATGGCATGGGGAAGAATAAGAGAGGGGGAAATGACCAGAGAGGAGGGTGTGGACGACGGGGAGTCAGGTCGACACCAAGGGACAAGCTATGGCTGGCCGGAGCGGTCGGCAGAGGCGACGCGCGGCACAGAGCGCCAGTTCTGCTTTCTGGCTACGCGGTCACCACGCGGTCCGCGTGTTCTGGCACGGTTCAGCCTCTCTAGGCTTGTCAAACATGTGCCTCACTGCTCAATTAGAGGATAGGAGTGGCTGGAATCAACTGGAAGGCTCTGGGTGGGAGAAATTAGCAGAAACAACTTCTGACAGCAAGGTGTTTGGAGTGGAGTGGGGGAGATTCAGCTGGGTATAGATGCTGAGCTTTGCCTTGCTGTGATCTTACACTAATATGAGTATTGTGGCCAAGTTTCAGACCAAATGGAGGATTGTAGCAAGCACTTGCTGTACAAACCACCATACTGGACAGAAATGCAAACCTTGATGTGGCACTCACATACTAGCATGCATTGATCTGAAATTTGGAGGAGGTGAGTGGTTTGAACACATGAAGCCACTGTAAAAGTTTCATATCATTTGGGTACACCAAAATGGTACTTGCTTCACAGAGCTTTCAAATAGACAGAAACTTAGGAAAATTGCTGTGGGAAACTCAATAGATGGATTGAGCTGATTTTTGGTATCCATGAGTGATTTGGCAATGGTAACCACCATGAAAAATTTCAGCTCAAATAGATAAAGGAATAGAGCACTTCCTTTGCAACTTGCCCAACTGGACAGAATCTGCAAATTGATGTTATGCTCAAAATTTGAACTATGGAACTTGGGTTCTTGGTGGAAATGGTTAAGATATGGATAGGAGAAGCTCCACAAATTATTTGGAATTTTTCCTGGCTACCAAAATGGTAGTTCCTTTGGAAAGGGACCACAATGCAATATTGGCTTTAAATTGGAAAAGGCAATTTCCCTTATTTAATAATGGCCAATATTTTTATGGGAGCTCAATATGATCACAAAAAATATTTCCACAAGTTTTCATGAACTTTGGAGATGGATAGATATTTTCCTGGATTTAATTCCTTTAACTGGCAGAAAAAGAAATTAATTATAAATGAAAAATATTGCAAATGACTTGGCAATATTTTTGCATATCCAGGGTTTATAGATGAAGGATGATCACTCAGAAAAGTTTAGGAGGTAAAAGATCAAAGGAAATTGGGGTGCCTTTGTAACTGGAAGGATTAGGGTTTCCCTTCCGATAACTCAGAAGGTAGGGTTTCGACGGCAAAACCCCGAGCCAAAGATCTTGGGTGGCAAGGTTGGACTGGAGAGAGTCTCTGATTGGATGGGAAGGCAAGGCTGAATGACCATCTTCATATACCCAAGAGTGAAACAAATCCGATAACACCGAGAAAAAGGACGGGAGTCGAATCCAGCAAAGGAAAATAAAATAGGAGCGAAAACCAGGGTGTTACAAACCTACCCCCTTAAGAAAATCAAGTCCTCAAGATTTCCAGGCTTACCTCCCGGGGAAGGGGACTTACCTGTGTGCGACTTGGATCCATCAGCGATCTTGTCTTTGTTGGTTCACTGACCTTTTTCTGCCTCTTCTGATGGACAATGTGTTGTCTCTACACACAGCTGCATAGAATCCTTCTCTTTCCTGACAGGTGTACCTTTTTTCCTAGTAGTGGTATTGCTGGGTGGGGTAGCGAGTAATACCAATAGACAGCTCGATTTCCAGGGCTTGGAAGTATCTACTTCGGGTTTTATTGTAACGCTTCGTACCCAGACTGTTATGGGCAAGACATCCTTTCCTGGTACCAGGCTTACGTGCTCGTATGGTCTTGAGTGAGTGGGAGTGGCTTCCCTTTTTGCTGTGTCAGAATGCTCAGTCTGGCTATGGGTTCCATTCTGATGTTTCCTTCTGGCTTATGCATCCTGACTTTGCCCTTAGGTGATCCATAATTCAAGGAATCTACATGACTGAACTATGGTTGCTATATCCTCAACTAAAATGTCAGGCATGATCACAAAGTAATCATAGACAGTAATCTCTTATTCCAATGATGTCATGATGTCTCTGAGCTGTTGGTGCTGACGTGCTTTGAGCCATTCTATCTGAATGTCTCGTTTCAAACTCTATCGCTCGTGGAGATGGCTCTGTCATATATATAGCCTCGGTAGTCCTTGCTGTGACCACTGAGCTAAGCATAGTATTGCTATCATCTGGTGTATCTTTTGGAGCATAGCCTTTTACCTTGGTTGGTAGCCCATATTCATGAGGAGTGCGGCAAGCTCGTTTGTAGCCACAGGTAGGGCATTGCTGTGGCCGCATATGCTAGAGTCTGACAAGGGTTGGTAATACCACCCTGTTCGTGAAGCTGTATCTTGTTGACTCTCACGGAGGTTGTTTGTCCACAACTTCTTTGTGCTTGTGGACTCCTTTGATGGACCTGTAATAACCTGCCAATACGGCTCCTTGATTGTTTTCCCGGCTTGTCGGGCTTGTTCTCACAACTTACTCTTGCATACCTCGCAGGGGTTGATGTGCTCATATTCTCTGCAACATGGGGCCAATGTTTCTCTGAACACAGTCATACCCGACGAGTGGCTCGCATGAACTGATCCACTGGACTGCATGCTCACAACATATGCAGGTGTAAGATAAATCCTTTCATAACCAATGGGTTCTGAGGCGAATGTGTGTACAGACTTGTTCTTGCTTCTGACACGCTTGTTGTGGCACGATGGTGTGTTGAAGAAGGCTGAATTCCTTATGCTCAAAGCTTCTACCGGAGTAGCGTGCTGAAGAAGGCTGGGTATCATACCTCAAAAGCTCTCCTTCATGTGTGGCTTGCCGCGGAAGGTCAGGTGCCTTATGCCGGAAGTTTTCCGCGGTAGCACGCTGTGGAAGATGGGAGTGCCGTATCCCAGTAGGATCTCTCACCGAGTGGCGTACCGAGGAAGATTGGTAGTCTGGTATCATAAGCTCTTCTCGGTAGCTTGCGGGGGAAGGCTGGGTTCCTTATACCAGAAGCCTTGTGTACACAGTCGGATCTATGGCCGATTCTGGCTTCCTTCCAAAGTATCCGGAATTTTACCCATAGTAGAGCCAAAACTTGATATAGGCCATACCTTGACTGAAGATATTCCATTGGTCATGCACATCGCTTGTCCTTCTGCTGGTCTGATTATTGTTGCTGTAAAGGTTGCATGACTGATGGAGACCTCATGTTCACAATTAATCCTGAATACCATATGTTGCTGGTAGTACATAGTCGGCGGATAATTCCATTTGATTTAGTTGAACTTCCAAGCAATTTGAAGTTCTCATTGATTCTCGGCAACCGTAAACTTATCCATATTTCTCGCAAACCTTGTTCACAGTGCCCAGAAAATTTTGTATTTGCATCGGTGAATTCCAAGATATGCTTTGTATCATCACACCAGAGTTTAGTTGTTGCTCTCGGCACCTTCACATTCTTGAAATATGTCTTCTGTGGGTAATAAATGATTCTTGGGTCCATTGAGAGAAGACTCAGGGTTCACTTCACTGACTGAAATAATCCCTGTGTCACGGACGAAATAACGTGTCCTTACTAATGTTCATTCTTAGTAGCTCATCTGCCTGTTCCTTAGGCGTGATTTGTTCTGAGGCAAACTCTCTCAGGTATATTCTGGCCTTGTCTGTTGCACACGGATTCTACTTCTGACCCATTCTTCATTCTTGACAGATCCGGTGGTAATGTTCCGAATATCAGGTAGTTAGCTGGACAGGACTCTTGCTGAATTGGGATTATTGGGTATTATCCCAATTGCATGCTGATCTTCTTAGGCAACTCTTGCGGATGGATCCAGTCGGAGCGGAGAGACGGAATCGACAAAAGAAACAAGAACCGCGAAAAACCAAAAAGCAAATAAAGCTCAAATTTTTGCGGACCTTACACAAGTGGCCAAGGATCCACTAGTATAACTAGTATAGCGTACTCGATGCACCTCTAAGGATTTAGAAGCGAAACCAAACAATGCTCCTGCTAGCACTGGTGTCAAGCTCCTACTACTTCCTTAGGGAGCATCACACTCGACACAGGACCATAGCCAAAGTGGCTTAGTCAACGTTCCTAAGGTTGTCGAGGAGAGATAGAATTTATAAGCGTTTCCCAAAGGAAACTAGAGTAAGAAGAGAAATGACATGGCTAGCAAGCAGTGTAAGGATATCTGGTTTACCTAGGGGTTTTAGGGCTCACGGGTCGTTGCCCGGTGCGAGCGTTTCACACCGGAGGCAAGGGCCACGAGAGTTGGGGTCTGATGGAGCCAAAGACCTATGGGGTTGCCTTATGATCAATAGTAGCCGTGCCAGGTGGCAAAGATGGCTAAAATCCATCTGGGCTTTCTATTGAACACAAGACAATGAAGTCTGGCTAGGGTAACCTATAGTCAGCCTGGCTGCTCTGATACCATTCGTTGTGGCGCCCCGCCTGATTACCACTGTAGCCAGACGGTCGCCACGCACGCCAGCCCAGGAAATCACTCTGGCATGCGCGTTTACAACAAGTATCATGAACAGAGACATTTCTATTAATGGATATATCAGTCTTACAAGATATATTACAAAGGTGATGGCAGCGGAAAAGCTCTATCTAAGGCAGCAGGGTCTTGGTGCGGCTCCAATACACAGGGATCTGACTGGGTTACTCTCCTAGCCCGCGAACACTCCGGTCCTCGACGACGGACGACGGATCCTTATGTGAACCTGGCCATGTTAAAGGCCGCTGAATACTTTTGAATGTACTCGCAAGCAAACCAAACTAACATATACACCAAGCAAAGCAATCCATGGCATTCAAGCATGCATTTGTTATTAGAGCAACATTAATTATCATGGCATAGCATACCTATCTAGCAAAATTAATTGTCATGCCATAACAGGTTTATTTAGCAAGATAACTACTAAAGTAAAATGCAGTAAAGTAAGCGTATCAAGTAAGTGATTCATACTCCGAACAATCTCAGGATCCAATCCAACTCTTTCGGTCATCCGACCGTCTCTTTCATAGCCATCCCATGGCTAACATATCTTGCTCCTGACATCACCCGATGTCTATGCATCTCTGTTGTAAGTCTGATAACCCTACTCTTCTTCCGGGTTGTCCCACAATCCTGAGAATACTCGTGAATCGTTGAGTACTTCCGATCATAAGACAAGTTCTTCCATCATTATTATCATTGTTACGGTTGAACACCTAGCGAGGCCTGGACGGACTGTCCAATACCGTGGACGCGGTTATTCGAATAGATTTTTCACTCTGCAGTGGTTGCGCACTTTACCCACACCATGGAGCACCTGACCTCGTGATCCCATTCGGGTGGACCAGTGTTGCTCCAATGAAACTTGCCTAACCCGTGACTCCTCCACCGTACAACCGGCAATCGTTCTCCCTCGGAGTCAAGCCCTAGGTGGCCCCTGTGTCACCCCATGACACCTGCCACCGTTGTGTCACCCCATAACTCAACTGGGCTCACAAGGTTATCGCCGCCTACCGGGCCAGGGCAGCGCGCGCGCATAACCTTCCCTGCCTGGTGGTACCGGTAAAAGAGCACGCGATCAGACCAACTCAAGGCCGTCCCATACCGGCAAATGTGGCTTCACGGATAAGTCCGGACAGGTGACTCTAGATCAATCGACTAAGTTTAGCTTTAGCCATCACTTAGAAAGCATGGTTATGTATCACAACAAGTTGAAGTGGCAATAACTATGCACTTAAGTAAACTACATCGCAAACTATGCAATTAATGTAAACAGTAAGTGCGATGTAACAGAGGTTTAATTATTTCTATCACAGGCATAATTACTAATTAAACACGCAAGAATAACACAGAGCAATGCTTTAGGGCATATGTCAGATGGTCGGCTTGCCTGGAGGTGAAGGATACTCCGGGAAGAAGTGCGGAGAGTCCGCGGAAAGGATCGCCAGAAATCGTTCTCTCTCGGAGAGGGCTGTTGAAGGGCAAGGTCAAAATGGTCATTTTCACAGTGTGAAAACCTTATTAAAATGATACCATCGGGACGGGCTCGACGAACTGAAGACGTGAGCATTGGTTTCACCTGAATCGGTGCTACGAGTGAAAAGTTATGGCCGTTCGTTCGTTAGGCAGAAAAGTGGACAGAATAGTGTCCACTGTAGCTCTTAACGGGCGAACGTCCACAATTTAGAGGTTTCGGCGTCGGCGGCTGAAAACAGATGGCGCACTTCTGGAAATACGCTTTCGGTGAAGTGAAAGCGTATTTTACCCTGAGGTTTCGGCCGGTTACGCTTTCAGAAAAGAGAAAGCGCATTTCGGCGAGGGGCGCCTCCACTTATCTAACGTGGCGAGCCTCCACTCGCCGACAGCTGGTCCCCACGCCACCTTCTCTCTCCTCCTCCTCCTTCTTCCTTCTCCTCCGCTGTCTCCCGACGCGGCGACTAGAGCGCGGCTCCGGCGTGGACTCCGGTGCTCCGGTGGCCTACTGGGCGGGCAAGGCCACCGATGGGTGCGCCGGCGAGCACCACATTCGGGGTTAGAACCTACGGCTGCCGGGGCAAGCTGGGGAAGCGGCGGCGAGCCACGGCAGAGGGCGGCGACCTCGGGCAACGGCGAGGTTCCGGCGAGAGATTCGGCCGGGCGGCAGCATGATTGGGACCGCCGGAGAGCACCACGTCCAGCAGTAGGGTCACACGAGCGGCTGGGGTGGCTGGTTGCGGGGCTGCGTCCATGGCCGCGGGTGTCGGCTGCGGCTAAATTGGGGCGCTCCGGTGAGGGGTTTGGCAGCGCGCGGGTGCAGGGGTGATCCAGAAGGAGAGGGGAGGAGGCTGAGGGGGTTGGGGATGCTCGGGGAGTCTCGGGCCGTGGCTTTTATAGTCGGCCGAAGCGGAGAGGATGAGCACGGCCACGGCGGCGATCTTAGCCGCGTACTGGAGCTCCGGGGAGACGTGGCTGGCCGGTAGCGGCGTCGGGGAGCTTCACAGAGAAGAGAGAGAGCTCGAGGGTGCTCGAGAGAGCTCGAGGGAGATGAGGTCAGAGGAGAAAACGACATCGGCGTCACGAGCGGAATAGTTCGCCGGAGTTGCCGTGGCGTGCGCAAGAAGAAGAGAGGGGGAAATTGCCAGAGAGGAGGGTGTGGACGACGGGGAGTCAGGTCGGCACCAAGGGACAAGCTACGGCTGGCTGGAGCGGTCGGTAGAGGCGACGCGCGGCGCAGAGCGCCAGTTCTGCTTTCTGGCTACGCGGTCACCACGCGGTCCGCGTGTTCTAGCACGGTTCAGCCTCTCTAGGCTTGTCAAATATGTGCCTCACTGCTCAATTACAGGATAGGAGTGGCTGGAATCAACTGGAATGCTCTGGGGTGGGAGAAACTAGCAGAAACAGCTTCTGACAGCAAGGTGTTTGCAGTGGAGTGGGGGAGATTCAGCTGGGTATAGATGCTGAGCTTTGCCTTGCTGTGATCTTACACCAAGATGAGTATTGTGGCCAAGTTTCAGACCAAATGGAGGATTGTAGCAAGCACTTGCTGTACAAACCACCATATTGGACAGAAATGCAAACCTTGATGTGGCACTCACATACTAGCTTGCATTGAGCTGAAATTTGGAGGAGGTGAGTGGTTTGAACACATGAAGCCACTATAAAAGTTTCATATCATTTGGGTACACCAAAATGGTACTTGCTTCACAGAGATTTCAAATAGACAGAAACTTAGGAAAATTGCTGTGGGAAAATGGATAGATGGATTGAGCTAATTTTTGGTATCCATGAGTGATTTCGCAATGGTAACCACCATGAAAAATTTCAGCTCAAATAGATTAAGGAATAGAGCACTTCCTTTGCAACTTGCCCAACTGGACAGAATCTACAAATTGATGTTGTGCTCAAAATTTGAACTATGGAACTTGGGTTCTTGGTGGAAATGGTGAAGATGTGGATAGGAGAAGCTCCACAAATTATTTGGAAATTTTCCTGGCTACCAAAATGGTAGTTCCTTTGGAAGGGGCCCACAATGCAATATTGGCTTTAAATAGGAAAAGGTAATTTCCCTTATTTAATTATGGCCAATATTTTTATGGGAGCTCAATATGATCACAAAGAATATCTCCACTAGTTTTCATGAACTTTGGAGATGGATAGATATTTTCCTGGATTTAATTCCTTTAACTGGCAGAAAAAGAAATTAATTATAAATGAAAAATATTGCAAATGACTTGGCAATATTTTTGCATATCCAGGGTTTATAGATGAAGGATGATCACTGGGAAAAGTTTGGGAGGCAGAAGATCAAAGTAAATTGGGGTTCCTTTGTAACTGGAAGGATTAGGTTTTCCCTTGCGATAACTCAGAATGTAGTGTTTCGATGGCAAAACCCTGAGCCAAACATCTTGGGTGGCAAGGTTGGACTGGAGAGAGTCTCTGATTGGATGGGAAGGCAAGGCTGAATGACCATCTTCATATACCCAAGAGTGAAACAAATCCGATAACACCGAGAAAAAGGACGGGAGTCGAATCCCGCAAAGGAAAAAAAACAGGAGCGAAAACCAGGGTGTTACCGTTTGTCGCATGAGAAGACTGGGCACGGCGTCTGTGCTCGGGTCCGTCCCTGCAGCATCAATAAACCCAACGACTGAGCTCTGTCCGGCGGGCCGGCCCCGTTCACATCACCTCCTAGGGTCCTTGCTGTTTGGCCTTCTCATTCGATGGACTCTGGAGATTCATTCGGCACAGGTTGTCCCCATCACATAGGTTTAATAAGCGCGCCCCGCGCTAGAAGACTCGGGTGCAACCCGCCTTGAGGTAGGGCCTTGTGAGACCCGCACTGGCTCACGGGTGCCCAGATACACGTCCTCCAGTTTTGCCATGCTAGTCACGCGTACGAACGAAATTGGGCTGTACACGCCCGGAGACTCTAACACAGAGCTCCCTTCCCACGCCCAAGTGGAAGCCCCTTGCTCTGCGCTAGCGGACGACACGGTCGCTCAGCGGCTATGCCCACGCCCAAGTGGAAGCCCCATACTCCGCGCTGGCGGACGACACAGTCGCTCAGCGGCTATGCCCACGCCGAGTGGAAGCCCCATGCTCCGCGCTGGTGGATAAACAACTGAGGGCGCCCTAGCGGCTGCACCAACCTCAGGATGGCCTCACGACCTTGTCACATAGTTTTCCCCTTGGATGCACGCGCGAGGGGGCTGGACGGGGGCTGTGCTCATGCCATGCCTGGCGCGCGCCGCCTCACCAGGTGGGCTGGACGGGGTCTGCGCTCAGGCCATGCCTGGCGCGCACCGCCTCACCAGGTCCCTGGCCCCTGGTCTTCTCACGTCCCTCCCAGGCAAAAGCTGGCGAGGAGAGGTATGGGAGCTGCTCGCACATCAAGGGGGACTCCTGAGCATCGCGACTCAGGATCCTCACTAGTCACGTAGCCCCTCGCCCCTTGGTCTCGTCCTAGCGATCCGGACGCCCCAACGGTGGTCGAGGTATGCGCGGGATTGGGCCCTGCCGACGCAGAGTACTAAGGCGCTCCAAATCAACCTCGTCGTAGCCATGTTTCCTTCACAAAGGCTGCTCGCACGTCAAGGGGAATCCCTGAGCATCGCGACTCAGGGGCCTCACTAGTCCCGTAGCCCCTCGCCCCTTGGTCTCGTCCTGGTGATCTGGACGCCCCAACGGCGGTCGAGGTATGCGTGGGATTGGGCCCTACCCACACAGAGCATAAAAGCAAGCAGGAAGGAAACAGGGCACGAAGGAAATCATAGAGTTCAAATAGTTATTACAAGCACTGAATATATTTCGAATTCAAACAAGTCCTACGTGTCCACGAGGCATGATAAATGTCGCAGGTCGAAATCTAGGAGGAGGAGCCATCACGGACGCCACCGCCGCCTGTCCCACTCACGGGGAGCTCGTCATTGACGTCGCTGTCGACGCCTTCGGCACCACTGCTTGCCTCCACCATAGGGGGCTCGGTGTTGGGGATGCAGGCGAACTTCTTCACCAGCGCGTCCACGGCATCCTTCACGGCCGCCGCCGCAGCGGTGCGAGACTCAGGCGCAACCGAGGCCATCACCGCATTGAAATCGAAGCCGGGCTCGCAGAGGTAGAGGTGGCTAAAGACACGCGTCGCAGCCATAGAGAAAAGGTCGCGACACTCGTCCTCCAGGATGGCGTCCACCCTGGCGACCGCACCTTCGAGCACCTCAGCGAGCTTGGAAGAGAGCCCCGCGTAGCCGCCCTCAGGAGTCGCCAGTGGCTCCTCGAATCCTCCCCTGCAGATGAAGCGCAGCGCCGGGCGAAGCTTGAGCTCGATGGAGGGGAAGGCTTCGCGCTCCGCGGCCGCCTTCTTCTCAGCAGCAGCAAGGGTCTTCTCCCTGGAATCTAGCTGGGCCGTCACATCGGAGACATGCCGGGCATGGGACGTCTGGGCTTCTGCTACCACATCCTTCAGCTTGGCCAGACGCTTGCGCTCCGCACCTTGGTCAACAGCCGCCTTGGACAGCACGGAGTCGCGATCGGCGAGCTTCGCCTCGCGAGCCTTGAGGTCCCCCTCCCGCTGGTGGAGTCATTGCGCGTGCGCGGCTTGCTCCTCCTGAAGGGCCTTCAGGTCAGCCTCTGCCTTGTCGCAGCGCTTCGCGGCACACGCTGCTTTGGCCAGCACCGCGTCGCGAGCCGCCTTGGCTTCGGTGGCCTCCATCTTGCTCCCCATGGCGGCAGCCTCTGTTTGACCCCAGGTCGTCTTGGTGGCTGCATCAACCTGGAACCACCAAGAAATAAGCCCCAGACGTTCCCTCGCGAGGGAGCGCCTATCGGCGTCTTGAAGGTCGGCACGGATCCGGCCGAGCGTGATGTAGGCCTCGTCCAAGGCACCGGGCCTGATCAAAGGGTACCGGTACGCATGCGCGAGGGCCTGACCAGGAGACGGCACCAGCGCGTCGGCGGGCGCTGCGTCCAAGGGGTAGTGGTGTGGCAGACTTGGGGCACTGGAGGCTCCAGTTTCTCCTCAGCCGTGACGAGGGCGGATGCCTCCATAGTCTGCTGGCCCACGGGGGCTGGCTCCTCCTGAAGTTGCATCGCTGCGCCCCCAGGGGCAGATTCCGTCGGGAGGGGGCAGGAAATCGCCCCCTCCACCGGCGCTGGGGTCGCCACGACCGTGTCAAGGAGTGCCGCCTCGTGAGCCTCTACACTACCGGCTCCCGGCCTCTCGAGCGGCGCCAGCAAGGCGCCAGGAGTAGGCATCACATCCGTGTGCCCGGGTGCGGTGTCGCCGGGGCGCCCCAGGGTTGCGCTGGGTTGGCGCGATGCGCTTCAGCCCCCACCGCGTCCGCAGCCAGAGGCTGGCGGTGCCCTCTGGGCAGGGGGCTCCATCGGCTTGGTGCCCGTTTTCTTCTTCTTCAGCACGTCATTGCCCCTGGACACCGAGAGGAGAAGGGGCCGTGAGTACGCGCGTAATCTACAATCGACCAAAGGGAAGGCAAGTTACTTACTCCTCGCGCGCGACCCACTTCCTCTTCCTCTCCACATCGGCGATGGTCTGGACGCTCCCACCCTTCTTCGGCGTGGCGCTGCCGCCTGGAGAGGTGGCAAGATCGCCCTGAGTGGCCATGGCTGGAGAGGAAACGTCTGCCCCACAGTGACTGCCCCGCCTTTCGCATGCGGCCCGGACGGGGATGAGACCGGTGTCCCAATCGCCTTGCTAGAGCATGGGGAGTCCGCCGGAGGAGGCGCGGCCGCGCGTTTCTTTGGGGTCGCCTGGCCGGATGCTTGCGTGGCCTGAAGGTCAGGCCTTGGCCTCCTGAGGACCTTGGCGAAGCGTGAGGAGTCCACGGCTAGGGGCTCGTCGGCATCGTCGTCATCTTCGAGATCGCTGAGGAGCACGCTCTGCGACAGGGGGGGGCACCTCTTCCGGGTCGTCATCCTCAGTCTCCTCCGAGTCTTCCCCGCCGCTGGCGTCGCCGGAGGACACTGGCACGGGGGAATTAGGGCGCTCGGGCGGTGTGAGCCCCTGATCGTCAAAGGCGGGCATGGCAGCAACCAGCTCCTCCAAGTTGTCTCGACGGTACAGCGGGCTGTAGGCCTCGGGGAGGTCCCTAGGATCGCTGTGGAGCAGGGTAGCCACGGCCCTGCCTAGCTCCTCGCCTGACAAGTTGGTGGATTGAAGCCTGAGCGTGTCCTGCGCACCCTCGTACTCCCACATGGGCTTCGAGTGCGACTAGAGCGGCGCCAGGCGCTGCGTCAGGAAATCCTTCACTATCATCGCCCCGGTCAGTTGCTTGGCATCCATGTCCAGGGAGATCCGCTTCAAGACGGGCCTCGCCCGGGGATCGGTGAGCTTCGCGGAGCCCCACGCGAGGGTCTTCTCGGGCAGCTCCGTCGGGAGCTCCAGGCGCGGATTGAGGCCACGGGCGTCCAAGAAGACCCAGCAGTGCCTGAAGCCTTCCACCTTCTTCCCGTCCTTCAGGAGCATGTTCCCGCTCTAGACCGCGACGAAGGAGGCGCATGCCGACCGGTGCGCGCCTTCGTGGAGCCGCAAGCTGAAGTAGTGGCGAAAGAGGGCCACTGAGGGCCTCACGCCTACGAAGGCCTCGCAGTAGAAGGCGAAGACGGATAGGAGCAGGATGGAGTTGGGTTGATGATGGAGGGCCTGGATCTCGTAATGCTCGAGGACGGCGGTGAAGAACCCCGAGAAGGGCGGGACGAGCCCGGAGAGGACGTTGTGGAGGAAGAAGGGGTAGACTGTCTTTGCCAAGGTGCGCTGCTCCGCAGAGCCGCACCAGATCAAGGTCTGCCCCGACTCATTGGGAGTGCTGGGGTGAGGTCCCCCTCCTTGGCAATGGTGGATGCCATGAGCGCCGACAAGGGGGAAGAAGAGGACGAGGCCTAAGCCTCAGGCTTCCACTTCCCGGAGGGCACCATCTGAAGAATCCTTAGGGTTGAGGGAGCAAGAGGAAGGATGGCGTGGCGCCAAGATCTGGAGGAGGCTCTCGCGAAGGAAAGGGGATCTGAGCAAGGAAGCAAAGGCGCGAGCAAGAAGAGCAATGATGGCTTGGCAGCGGGCGCCAGGCTTTTTGTCAGCCTGGGCAGTTGCCGAGGCGACGTGGGAGCGGAGGCGTCTGCGCCCTGCTACGTGCCGCGCATTGAGCCTGGCCCGCAGGCGGTGGGGCCCCGCGGCGTTTCGGCCTTCCTTCCTTGGCTTTGCCCCAAAGCCAGCCCGAGCGTGCCTTGGGCCCGGCGGCTATTGTCGGCGTTCTGGGATCGGGGGTACCCAGACCTGCCTGCTTGTGGCCCAGCACATGGCCCACCTCGACGGCCCAGTATGGCCTGGCAGCAACCTGCCAAGACAAGACCCTCATGAGGACCCCGGCCTCGAGAGGAGAACGACGCCAAGACCTCCAAAGGAGCGGCCTCCCCAGGTTGCCTCCCGAGGAGCGGATATTCCTATGCAGTGCCCGGCCTCATGAGGCTAGGATGACGTGAGCCATGACGACCAAGGCCAGGCGGGCGCCAGCGGGCGCAGAAGGGACAATTTCCTCTTTTGTGCTAAGGACGCAAGGACGGATGCGGGTTCCCAAGGAATCCCCCAAAGGTTTCCATTCCAGTGCAACAAGACCAAGACCACGAGCTCGGCAGGACGGATGTCATCGTCGATCCCACCTCTGCGTCATAGCCAGAAGCTTTGCAGGCGAAGACCACCTTTAGTTAGGATAAGATGTACCTCTTGTCCCCTTTCAAATTTGGCCGTTGTGGGATCCCTTCCCGCCTGTGCGATAAGGGAAGAGGACCAAGGCTACTATAAATAGGGACTAGCCACCACCATAGAACGGATCGAATCGACCCTCACCCAAGAGCCCTCATGAGGTTGCTCGACCACTGTACAAGATCATCCACAAACCTCCTCGTGAGGCCAATCCACAGAAGCAGGAGTAGGGTTTTACACCGCAAGGTGGCCCGAACCTGGGTAAATCTCTGTGTCCATCTGCTTGTTCGCTCTCGCGCATTGGACGAAGCTTGGCTGCGGGGCGATGAGCTTGAGGCTTGAGCTGGCTAGGATCCTCGCACACGCCCCAAAGTTCGAACCTTCTTGGGTCTGCGGAGCCCGATTTCTGACGGTGTCAAACAAATATCGATCCTTAATTCGACCACCCGTGCCCAAATTAAGGCTCGGTGGCTACTGCATTGCCTATTCAATGTAGCAAATTCAAAGTGCAATATAGTTTCCGAGGAGATTCGATCCTCAGGTCGGTCTGATGTACCCAACCTGAGTCTCGGGGGCTAATGCACACTGCGTTTTAATACCTAAAGTATGCAGCCGAGCAAGGAATTGATCCTCAGGCCGATTTCGCGAATCGACCTGAGTCTCAGGGGCTACTGGGATCAGTGGTTTTATTTCATCCTTCAGGTGCATCCCGGATTTTAGGCCAACTCGCACCTTGAAGGTTGCTGGATATACATCTCGACAGAGAATAAATTGCATCAACCGAAAAATCCCCCTACGGCAGAGGTGGTGCACCACCTCGGAAGCAGTTCAGCATAAAGCTCGGATGCGAATGGCTGGCTCCATAAAAGACTATTCCGGCATTTAAGCTCGGATGAACCCTTCAAATTTTCAGAGACCGAGGTAATCTATG
The DNA here is from genome assembly GCA_039707655.1 of Elymus sibiricus. Lineage (NCBI taxonomy): Eukaryota > Viridiplantae > Streptophyta > Magnoliopsida > Poales > Poaceae > Elymus > Elymus sibiricus. Next base: position 254,799,915 of record CM077665.1, read on the forward strand.
ACACCTCGGATGCCGACCGGCATTGGAGCTCGGCTGCCAAAGGACACCTCGGATGCAGTTCGGCGTTGGAGCACTGTAACAGCCCGAGACCGACGCTCCAGAAGATTCCCATTTTATTTCCATTGTCGTCGTGTGATTTGTTTGGCTGTCGCATTCATCATCGCATCATTCGCATCATCCGCATTGCATCGGCACTTCGTTGCCGTCATTTTTCAAAACTTGCATCTGTTCGTAGTCGATGGTTCTCTCCGTTCTCACTGACGGCCGTTTCGAGACCAACCACACACACGCGCGCGCCCGCGGCATCGATGATTTATTATTTTTAAAAGTGTGTGGAAACTATTCTCGGATTGGGTCAAAAGTGGGCGAGCGGTCTTGTTTTATTATAGGTAGACCGCGTGCCAAATTTCGTCGCAATTGGAGGTCGTTTGATAGCCCAACGGGCGACCGTAGCGGCACCGTCATCAGTTTAATTATCGGACGTTTTCAGTGTTTTTAAAACTCTATCATGGGCCGCATTGCTTAGCGGCACCGTCAACGGTTTAATTATCGGACGTTTTCAGTGTTTTTAAAACTCTATCATGGGCCGCATTGGTTCCCTCTCTTCTCTAAACCTAGCCCACCACACAGCCCACCAACCCACCTATAGCCAAGCTAAACCCCCTCCAATCGGAGCCGTCCGATCGACATCGTACGGTCCAAAGTAGGGCAAACCCCCCCAAACCCTAAGCCTACCTTCTATAAATGAACACCCCATGTCCAAAAATGGCAAACCCTAGCTCTAGCCAGCCTCCTCCCACCTCTCCCACATCGTTTTCCGCGCCGGCCTGATGCCCCGCCGCCACTTGGCGCCGCCGGGCTGGTCAGCACCGCCGGACCGCCGCGCCCAGCCATCCAAGGGGAGCCACGTCGCCCCAACCGGCTCCCCACCGGACCTGGCCCTGCGGAGCCCGCAGCAGGCCCGCCTTGGGCCCGAAGCGGGCCGACGATCCCATGCCGCCACCAGAGCGCCCGCGAAGCCAGCCGAGCCGTGCCTTGCCCCACCTCCGGCCGCCGGCCAGGGAAGCCGCTGCGTCGCCGGCGACCACCAAACGCCCCGCCGCCAGCCGGCGAGCCGCGACCGCAGCCCCTTGGCCTCCGCGCCGCCGTCATTCACCAGCTCGCCGGTGCCGCCGCCGTTCGCTGCTCGCCCCGCGACCCCGTCGCCGGAGAGCCACCACCGGCCGAAGGCATCGCCACCGCCCGGATCTGACCAGATCCGTCAACCCCGCCGCCGCATCGAGCCCCGCGCCCCGCCGGCCGGATCTCTTGTTTGCCTTACGCGTCGCCATGTGCATTGTATTACTATTTGACGCTTTGATGTGCTAGCCCAGTAGTAGCAGATTCGGCCCGCTTGTGTTTTTTTCTCTGTCTTGCGCATTTATCAATTACTATGTCATTGCATATTTTCAGAAAAAAGAATGATTTTAAAAGGCTTATATACAAATAACCGTGCATTGGATCCAAATATATTATATATGTAAAACGTGTAGAATTTCGTGTAGATTTCCAATATCCCGCTTTCGCAAATGATAAAAAAAGTTTAACATGTTGTTTCTTGGAGTTTGCATACATGTCATGATTTTGCATTGAGCATAATTACTTAACCATGCATCGGAATTAAACAAACCATATATGTAAAATGTGCATATTAATTATATCGCATTTTCATGCATGATAAAAATATATTTGATGTGCTGTTTGCATTTAATTTGTGTAAATAACTTGCAAAAACGGTTTATGTGCTAATCTCGCATAATTGTTGTGTTATTATTTTTTTAATAAAAAACCACATATTATATATGATTTTGGGGTAGAAAAATCCATAGAATTTATCTGTGCAATTAGTTTTGTTATTTGAGCGATTTTGTGTGCATGTTACTTCGCTATGATGCCCTTTTGTTTATTTGGTTTGAATTAATCCATGCATGATATGAAATAATTTTGAACATGAGATATGCCCTTGGACATGTGTGCTAGGCCCTGGTATTTTGGTTGCTATAGAAATCCATGTTTAGGTGTTATTTTCTAGTTGCTAACTTGCCGTAAAAATATGTTGCTATTTTGAGATGCTAAATATTTCTAAGTCTGAAAACTGTGTTATTTTGTTGTTGTCTTGCCATGTGGTTTGCTATCGATCTATAGCTCCTTTAGTGTTGCCACAATGGGATGTATTGTAAAGCATGTTATGCTCTATCAGGTTGCGCCAATAGTTTTCCTGAATAAGTATTGCATCATAATTAATTCTGCTGTCCAACATGTCAATCTATTAAAAACTGCTGCTCATGTCTAGTCTAATTTTCACTAAATCTGAGAATCTGTTTTCTTCAAAATGCCATGTTGTGTTGATGCTAGCCATGTTACTATGCATAATTAGACTTTGCCACTATGGAATGAATTGTAGTGCATCATGTCCTCTACCATGCTGTAGATTTTCATGCCATGATATGCCCTGTAACATATAGTTTTATTGTTGCCAATATGCCTTCATGAAAATCTACTATGCTAAAACCTATTATTTTCACCAAGTCCTAATCTGCTAAATTTTATAGTCGTCTTGTGAGCTCATTTCCTATTGATCCATGCTTACATTCAATTTGCTGCATTAAGATGAATTGTTATGCATCATATAGACTACATCACCATGTCCTTGTTGTGCATTTTAGATGTATGTAGCTTGTTGATTTGTGGGTTGCAATATGCTATGTTGCTGTTTTGGGCAGATTTTAAATAAAACTTGTGTTGCTTGTTATTGTTGAATCGTAGCTCCGTTTTGAACATGTTGCACATGAAACTTGCTTAGAATCTCATGTGGTTTCATAATATATTTTTGCATCCATTATTTGACATGTTTATGGTTGTTGTTTACATGCATTTTGCATTCATGATATATTCATCTTGTGTGTGTCATATCTTTTAGGCCGTAGCTCCATTGCAAATGATTTGTATATGTAAATCGACTAGAATGACGAGTTGAATAGCATCGTGAATTTTATTTCCCTGTTTAATAAATATAAAACATGACTAGTTCAGATCTGGACCAATTACAAAATTAACATATGGGTTCATTTCGGAAATACTATATGTTGTTTCCGACCACATTTAAGATGCCTAGATAGTTTAGTTTAATTATGCTTCACCTCTTGCCATGCTTAACAACATTTAATATTGTCGAGTAAATAAACGAGACTGAACTAAATGATTCGAATGTGGAGTTTTGTCAATATGCAACCCGTTGCATATTGAGCTTCACTTAATGTGTAGTATTTGATTGTTGTGCCTTGTCATGCCTTGATTGTTGTGCCTTGTCATGCCTTGCATAATCGTATGGACAAGCATCATATTTGTTTGCGCATCATGGCATGAGCATGTTGTGGTGTATCGTGTGTTGATTTATTATTTTCGGATTGCTTCTTCTCGATAGAGTTCCGAAAGCGTTCGGAGTGTGAGGATTCGTTCGACTACGTTGGGTCGTCTTCTTCATAGATTCGCTCTTCTTCCAAGCGGGATCTCAGGCAAGTTGACCATTTCCCTGGATACCATTACTATCATTGCCATGCTAGTTGTCTTGTTTCTATCGCTCTGTCTCGCTACCCACCACTTGTTTGTCAAGCCTCCCAAAATACCATGATAAATCTCAAACCCTCCACATCCCAGCAAACCATTGTTTGACTATGTTACCGCTTGCTCAGCCCTTCTTATAGCGTTGCTAGTTGCAGGTGCAATTGTTTCCATTTGACAACATGGATGTTTTTGAGATATCACAATATGATTGCTATTTAATTTAATGCACATTTATACTTGGTAAAAGGTGGAAGTCTTCGCCTTTTGCTCGGTGTTTTGTTCCACTTTTACCACCCTAGTTACTTTTGTACCGGTGTTATGGTCCATATTGAGCGCTCCTAACATGCTCGGGGTTGTTATGGGGACCCCCTTGATTTTAATTTTGGGATAAAACTCTTCTGGCAAGACCCAACATTGGTACTATTTGCTTAATAACAACTAATAAAATATGCATAGGGCACGATCACCCCGTGGATAATTAATCAACCCCTGGGCCAGTGCTCCTTATGAGTGTTGGACCAAACTAGAGAACTATGCCGGGCCACCCCAAAGCAACTTGGGTGATTTCTATCAGGCCACCGTACGCGTCGCTTATCTGTCCTGTCCAAAGAACGAGATATGTGGATCCTATCGGGTTCGTCGACACGCCGGGCGGTCTTGCTGGATTTTTTTACCTTTCTCGAACATCTTGTGCGTGGGGTTTCGAGGACACTTCGGGCTATCTCAAGGATGAGATTTTCCATCGGAATTCCGCAAATACTACGGGTCATCCCGCGGTTGAGGAGTTCCAACACAACTTGTGGTTAGTTTGTGATGGATGAGTTGGAGCACCCCTGCAGGGTTAAATCTTTCATGAGAGCCGTGCCTGCGGTTATGTGGCAACTTGGAAATTTGTTTAACTTCCGGTCATAGAAAACTTAAAGTAAACTCAAATAAAATACACCAACTGTGTGCGTAACCGTGATTGTCTCTTCTCGTGAATTTCTAATTCGAGAGAGAACACGGTGGGGTTATGTTTGCTCGTAAGTAGGTGTTCAGGATCACTTAGTGATCATAACTAGTTCACGTTCGTTTATGCGACGATCACCTCCCCTTATTCTTGTACTCGTAAGTTAGCCACTCAAATAAATGCTTCGTGCTTGCTACAGCCTCACCACTTAACTATACCTCACCCATTAAGCTTTAATAGTCTTGATGCCCTTGGAAATGAGATTACTGAGTCCTTGTGGCTCACAGATTACTACAAGAACAGTTGCAGGAACAGGTAATGTGATGCTTTTACATGAGAGCGATGCTTGTTTGATTTGGAGTTCTTCTTCTTCTTCATCGATCATAGGATGGGTTCCAGGCCGGCAGCGTGGGATAGCAAGGATGGATGTCTTTTTATCGTTTGGTTTCGTCCGTAGTCGGACCCTGCTCTTGTGTATGATGATTGAATATGTTGTTGTATTGATGTGATCTTGATGTAGCTTGTGGCGAGTGTAAGCCAATTCCATATACTCATCTCTTCTTTACATGTACTTGTAAAGATATCCATTCTTGTGAAACGACGAGATGCGCTTCTATCCTTGTCGAGGCCCTCGAGCCAAAAGTAAGGATAGGATCGCATCTTGGGCGTTACAAGTTGGTATTAGAGCAGTACTGACCTAGGAGCCCCCTTGATTGATCAAACTTGGCCGAGTCGAGTCTAGTTAAAAAAAACTATTTTGAGCCTAGTTATATATCGGAGAGTAGGATTCTTTTTACTCCTCTTCTATGCTCTGGTTAGGAATCCTGACCTAGGAATTTTAATTCTACCCCTCTTCTCACTCAAATTTCTTTAGGATCACGCGGGTATTTTGAAACCTCTATGATGCCGATGTGACCGGAATTATGTTCTTGGTGCCTCCCAACTATATGGATTGGACCCTGGGAGTTGAGCTCCAGGGGATTCTTGTCACACCGTTATCGTTCAGTTTCCTTGTAACCTCAAGATGTGGATGTTCGAAATTGCTTCAATACTATTCGCGGTGCGAAGAGTGTGGCGGCACCCAGTATTGGGGAGTGGGATCACAGGTACTGCCATGTTTAGTATCGTTGTTATTACGAGGGTCTAAGGTAGATGGGTTTCCGAGGTTTCTCTGGTTATGTGTTGACGGATGTGATACACTGGTGGGTAGTATTATTGCTAGGAGTTGAGTGTTTTATTTAGTAATTGATCCGTGTATCCGTTGGACCAGATTGCATAACCAGAAAGATTTCAGAAGTTCTCAGGTGGGAATTCAAGTAGTTACCTAGGATTATCCTTCCAGCAAATGCAAATGGGTTATGTATTTGTTTCCGGCTTAATCCTCAAGCCCCATCCTTTGTTTTGTTGGAGTATGGTAATTCGAGTTGCTTCGATGTCAAATGGTGATTTCATATCTTTTCTAAGCGGTGCTTTGATATTTCTATGGGAATGCTAATCCTTTTGCTCAATCAAATTGTCATGTCAATTCATTTTCATCCGGTGTGCTTCTCTTCAAGATAACTCAACCCTCTCCAATATTTGCAAGATCTATCCTCATCTTTCCTTTTCCCGAAGCTTGTTTCCTCCGTCCCTAGTTGTCTTTGTTTTTTTCCCACCCTCCTACCCTTTTCTGCAACGATTAAATTCTCATCCAAGTGCCTTTTTCTATTCATGTGTTGCTTCCGCTATCTTTTCTTCTGTTTTGTATCCGGTGAGCTAGTAAGAAGATGCTTAGGAGTTTCAAGCTCATCATTTCTTCGTCTCTGTTTTCTTCCCCGGTGGATTCAATTCAAGCTTCGGTGTTCATCATATCCTTTTAATTGGCTAAATGTTTCCCGTGTTGGAAATTCTTATCCAAGCCTCTCTCATTTATTCACCTCTCTATTCTATCCGGAGTTTTCAGCTTATCTCAGAAAATTCGTATTTTCGTCCAAATCCTTTCAATTATTTCGAGGTTCTCACCTCATCAAGTTTTCATTTATACCGGTGCAATTTCTCTTCCTAAGCAATCGTTTCAATGGTGTTTTCTTTGAGTGGGCCCATAACCCACAGGTTTTGCCCAAGATCTTACCTGGCTCTTCTAATATTTTCTGGAGATGTCCTCAAGTTCTTTTCAATATAATGTAAGAATGATTTTCATTAGTCATAATCCTTGTCCATTCTCATGAAGATTCATGGTTAAAGCTTCATGCTATCCACCCGAATTGTTTCCATTCGTGAGAAATTCCTTCCATATCTATCCGGAGCATTTTCAGTTTTGTGTTCGTTTCTCGATCCTCCGAAGCCCATCATTTCAGAAGATTTCTTCGTTCTTAGCTTTCAGCTTTCGTTCTCAAATTCTTCTCAACTGTTGTCTTTTCGTTCGTATCTCAATATTCCGGTGCCTTGTTTAAGTTTCCGCAAGGCGGATCTCAATCTCTTCGTTCTCATGCATATCTATTCAGTCTTAGTATCCCTTTTCAAGAAGAATAATTAGTATGCCAGTCCGTTGCTTGTCATCAATTTAACTTGATGAAGGATAAGCATAACATAATTCTTATTCTTATTTCATCAAGGTGATTTCAATCCTTCTTCCGGAGTTTATCATGATATCAAATTCTCGACTCTAAGTTGGTCATCTTTTCTTTTCCGGAGTGCCAAGTTTTCTCAAGTATCTCTTTGCGAAGCTTCATCTAAATCTTTGCAAGGCCTTAATCTTATTCTTTTCAACCTTCAGTTCTTTGATCATTCGGTGGTATACGGAGGTTCCTCATGGTGGTTCTTCAAGGATTTAATTCATTCTCGAAGTATTCTTCAAGATTCTTGTTGGAGGAGCTCAAGTATTCTTTATCTTGCATTTCAAGTGCAATTCATTCTCCCTCATCTTTTGAGATGGTATTATTGCATTCTTGATTCATGGTGAGTTTTGAAGAGAAGTTATCAAGAATGAAATATGTAAACCCGTTTGTCTTCCTTGGAGATATCTTGGATTGGATTTCACCTAAAAGCTTTTTCTAAGGATTGTTGCTATTATGGTGATTATCGTTGATCCAAGTTCTCAATGTGTCCTCTTGGTGAAAGAAGTTGGCATCTCTTGTTGCTCCCAAGCAATCTTTGTTTTCCATTGGTGGCCGGTTGTCACCTCATAATTTTGTGATGGTTTCCATAAGCCCACGACAAGCTTTTCTTTTCGTTGTTGATGTTCCAAAAACTCCGTTCAATCTCTTCTTGCAAAGATGCTTTTCAATTCAATTGTGGTAGAAGTTGTCCTTGGATTCTCTGTTCTTTTGTTTCCAATGATCTAGCTTCTATTCTTTTGTTCCGGAGGCATTGTGATGTTGCTCTATTCATCCCATCATCTCGGTTTGTCAAGATCATGTTCTTTATTTGCTTATCCATTTAACTGGATTATTGTGTTCTCTTCTTAAGTTCCTTCTACCTTATCAAGTTTTGCCTCTATTTCTTCTGAAGTGCTGCCAAATTTCTTTTGATTATTGCTTATTTCTCGTCATTCGTCGTCTCTTTGCAACCTTCAAGGATCGTTGATTTCACTCGTTTGTCAAATAAGCAACTAAGTTTTACCTTTTCCTTTCCTCTTCCTCTTCCTCTTCTCATTCTAAGATCTCAGGTCGAGATCTCTTGTCGGTGGAGGAGAGTTGTAACAGCCCGACACCGACGCTCCAGAAGATTCCCATTTTATTTCGTTGTCATCGTGTGATTTGTTTGGCTGGCGCATTTATCATCACATCATCCGCATTGGATCGACACTTCGTTGTCGTTATTTTACAAAACTTGCATCCGTTCGTAGTCGCTGGTTCTCTCCGTTCTCATCAACGACCGTTTTGAGACCAACCACTCACACACGCGCCCGCGGCATCGATGATTTATTGTTTTTAAAAGTGTGTGGGAAATATTCTCTGATTGGGTCGAAAGTTGGGGAGCGGTCTTGTTTTATTATAGGTAGACCTCCTGCCAAATTTCGTCGCAATCGGACGTCGTTTGATAGCCCAACGGACGACCGTAGCGGCACCGTCATCGGTTTAATTATCAGACGTTTTCAGTGTTTTTAAAACTTTGTCATGGGCCGCATTGCTTCCATCTCTTCTCTAAACCTAGCCCAGCACACAGCCCACCAACCTACCTATAGCCCATCTAAACCCCCTCCGATCGGAGTCGTCCGATCGGCATTGTACGGTCCAAATTAGGGCAACCCCCCAAACCCTAAGCCTACCTGCTATAAATGAACACCCCATGTCCAAAAATGGCAAACCCAAGGTCTAGCCAGCCTCCTCCCACCTTTCCCCCATCATTTTCCGTGCCGGACTGATGCCCCGCCGCCACTTGGTGCCACCGGGCTGGTCAGCACCGTCGGACCGCCGCGCCCAGCCATCCAAGGGGAGCCACGTCGCCCCAACCGGCTCCCCACCACACCTGGCGCTGCGAAGCCTACAGTAGGCCCGCCTTGGGCCCGAAGCGGGCCAAGGAGCCCATGCTGCCGCCCGAGCACCCGCGAAGCCATCCGAGCCATGCCTCGCCCCGACTCCGGCCGCCGGCCAGGGAAGCCGCCGCATCATCGGCGACCACCAGACGCCCCGCCGCCGGCTGGCGAGCCGTGGCCGCAGCCCCTTCTCCTCCACCCAGCCGTCATTCACCAGCTGGCCGGTGCCACCGCCGTTCGCTTCTTGCCCCGCGACCCCGTCATCGGAGAGCCGCCACCGGCCGAAGGCATCGCCGCCGCCCGAACCCCAACCGGATCCGTCCACCCCGCACCCGCCGGCCGGCCTTGGCCATGCCCGCACCGCCGTCGTGGCCTCCCCTACGGATCGGGAGGAGCACGAAGCTCCCGCGCGTTGACCTACGGAGCGCTCGTGTGGGGCGCCATCGCGCACCTGGCCCAACCGCTGGCCCACCATGCCTCCTCTCAGAACCGGCCTATGGGCCCTATGGTGAGCCCAGCCGACCCAGCTCCTATTTGCCTTACGCGTCGCCATGTGCATTGTATTACTATTTGACGCTCTGATGTGTTAGCCCAGCAGTAGCAGATTCGGCCCGCTTGTGTTTTTTTCTCTGTCCTGCGCATTTATCAATTACTATGTCATTGCATATTTTTAGAGAAAAGCATGATTTTAAAAGTCTTATATACAAATAACCGTGCATCGGATCCAAATATATTATATATGTAAAACATGTAGAATTTCGTGTAGATTCACAATGTCCTGCTTTCGCAAATGATAAAAAAGTTTAACACATTGTTTCTTGGAGTTTGCATACATTTAATGATTTTGCATTGCGCATAATTACTTAACCATGCATCGGAATTAAAGAAACCATATATGTAAAATGTGCATATTAATTATATCGCATTTTCATGCATGATAAAAATATATTGGATGCGATGTTTGCATTTAATTTGCGTAAATAACTTGCTAAGACGGTTTATGTCCTAATCTCACATAATTGTTGTGTCATTGTTCCTTTAATAAAAACCGACATATTATATTGTTGGGACCCCGATCCTAAGACATAAGAATCTAGCATGTAACACATCACATCACTTTGCGGCCTCACGCACGGTTATCCCCATGGCTGCCACCTTACCTAGGCTGGGACCGTTTGCGTCTTTTGACTCACGTATGTGAATATGTCGCTAGCATTCAAATGTCAAAGAACCCGGGCCGACATGACTAGTCATAGAACCCAAGTAGCACATCCGTACAGGGATAGGCGTACATAACCCAGCAATACAGGTGTCAGCCTCCAACATGTGTAGACGAGTCATAGCAAGCTACATGGACTCCATTACGTTGTGAGACATTTCTGTCATCAACTGCGCGTAGACAAGTCATAGCAGGCTACAAGGACTCCATTACACTGTGAGACGTTTCCCCGAAGGGACAGACAGAGCAGCAAAGAAGGATACACGCCGGTCAATCAATGTGTCCGGAGCAGTAGCAAGCTACCAAGGCTCGGTGGAAGCACAAAGAGGTAGTTCCCTGTAAAGAGTACTCCTAAGGCACACAACTAGGTGTCGGATCCCATACATACCGTTGCACGTCACACGTACGCACGACATGCCCGATATGCATAGATACAACTATGGCATCACAACATAAACATACAACAACATATCATTTATTTAGAAGGCTCCAGAGAACCTCCATAGAATAATGGTACAAACAGGGGTCACATGACCCATCATTCAGAGCATACAACCAACAAGCGGAAGACATATGTTTGGGTACAGACTTCTATTAAAAGTGGCTGGAGGAGCATGAAAAGCTACAACGACCCTACCAGAGGAACCAGACCTCTGTCTGGGATTCCCAAGCTAATCCGGTCAACATCGAACCTCACGTCATAAGGATCACTATTGAGACTGATGTCTCATCTGCAAAAACATAAATGAAGCAACCGTGAGTACAAAGGTACTCAGCAAGACTTACATCAGAACTATTTACATATGCATCATTGTCAACAAAGGGGGTTGTGGAGTTTATTGCAGCAAGCCAGCTTTGACTCTTGGCCAACTTGTACTATGACTACAAGTACTTTCTTTGAGGTGGGATAGCGCACACGAGTCCACATATTCACCATAACAATACACCACTATGGATCCACTCCCGTCTCCCTATGAGAAGGCCATCCATAGCACTCACACTTATCTTGCGTATTTTAGAGTATCCATTTCACTTGACTATGAACCACATAAGTTCTCCAAGTAGTCCATATCCGAGGATGCGGCTATTCGAACAGATTATTACACCCTGCAGGGGTATACTTCTTCACACACGCTCTCGCCACTTATCGCCATGTGCACGTAAAAAGGCACCTCGGCAACCTTCAAGCGGAAGCCCAGCGAGGGAGTCGGCCATGACCGTCAATCACACAAGACCCTAGTCCAGGTTTATCGCCTATTTGAGACTGAACCCGCACGGAAGTCCGGCCGAAGTTTCCGCTACGGCCTCAAACGATGTGCGCAGGGTTCCCAAACCCACCGTTCGGGTGCCACTTGGTACACCGTGCCACTGTGTATATACCGCATCAAAGCCCACCCCGTCGGGCAGCGCTATGCACGGCCGTCAACACTTTTCCTACAAACACCAGAAACTAGTTGCAACTCCTGGACAGAGATCAAGGCGATTAATAAGCCGAGAGGGGTCGAGTTACCAGAGCCCAATGTGTGGTAGTATCTTGTCTTGGATAACATACACATAACTCAGTTCTTAAGGACGGTCCCAATGAGACAACCCGCCATGTACTCCTACATGACCTCTCATCGCTACCTTTACCAAATCGTGTTCACACACTTAGCTCTCACACAGTAGGACATGAACACTGCCATTCCGATTCATCGCCCAGATGCATCAGACCCGACACGACACGACTCTAAGCATAGCAGGCATAATAAGCAAACATGGATGAGTAGGCACATCAAGGCTCAAACAGTTGCTACTCATGCTAAGTGGTTTCAACTATTTACTGTGGCAAGGACAGGTCATGCAAAGGAATGGGTTCAACTACCGCGAACAGGTAACAGTTGAATCATTGTTGTCCTAATGCAGTAAAAGAGAGCAGGAGCGATAGGGTAGCATATTATCGGGATGCTCAAGGAGGGGTTGCTTGCCTGACACTTCTGAAGATAACAATGAGTCTTCATCGGTGACAACGATCTCAATGTCGGAACAACGACTACTGAGAAAGAACAACCACCGGCAAACAAGAAGGAACACATTCAATGCGATGCAACAAACATGATGTATGATATGGCATCTTAAAGCATTGACTTTACCTAGTGCAATAGATAGTCATATTAATTGAAGTGGAATTCAAACCTAGTTCAAATTCCAACTCCGATGTTATTTTATACATTACCCTAATCATGAAATGTCCTACTTGGTGTTGTTAAATTTCTCAAACATGCATGAACATGGCATAAACAGATTCTTCATATTTTTCTGATCAGTTTTCATATATAAATTATTTCAATCTGAGTTACGGTTGAATTACTATGGTTTTTAGAAGTTTTGGATATTTTCTGAAATATAATAAATCATTTTAGATTTATTTTAATTCTATAAATACTTTATTGCATCCGCATGATGTAATGGTCATGTCAGCAAGTCAACTGGGCTGGTCTAGGTCAAACCTGACCAGTGGGACCCACTGGTCAGTGACTCAGAGGTTAAATAGGATTAAAAGTTAACCTAATTTTATAGTTAACAGGGCCTGTCCCACATGTCAGTGACTTATCTAGTTAACGAAACTAGGTTTACACTAATACTAATTTAGTTAGGGCTGGGGCCCACTTGTCAGTGGGTCATGGTTAAACTAAAAGGTAATTAGTGACTAAACTAACCCCTGACAGACGGGGTCCACCTGGCAGTGACCCACTGATGTTCAAACACGGTGGCACGCCGAGGGTGGCCAAATGAAACGGCGGCGGGGCTCGGGCCTCATCGGAATTTCACCATAGGCGTCCGTTTGGCATGCGGTTGGTGTCGTTGTGGAGCTGGTGCTCGGCCGCGTCCAACGGTGGTCTCAGGACGGCCGGAGATGGGCTGTGGCGATGGCGCCGGTGTGCTATGCGGGGGCCGGGGTTTGGTGGTGCACGGGCACGCGGTTGCAGCGTGCTAGGGAAAAGATTGGACAGCGGGTTAGCTTCCTGACGATGCCAGGAGCTCGTCCATGTCCTCGGACATGAGCTTTGGCGCCCTGGTAACGACGGCGACGAGCCGCAGCGGCGGCCAACTCCGGTCATGGCGGGATTGGATCTAGGGGATGGCCGGGGCTTCGGGGATAGGTCGGAGAAGAAGAGGGGCTCACCGGGATCACGCAGAGATGCTTAGCACGCTCGGGGATGCGCTGGGGTGGCCGAATCGACGCCGGCGATCTCCTGCGCCCGAGGTTGAAGATGACAACATCGGGGCGTTACGGTGCTCCTGGCAACGCTTGGCTCCACGGAGAGGTCAAGGGGGTTTCAGGGGAGCTTAGGGGCGCGACAGCAGGTCGGGGGGAGGCGTTAGCTACGCGGGCGGCGACGACGAGCTCGAGCAGGGCTCGGCCATGGCGGGACAGAGAGCAGAGGGTCCGAGAGAGAGAGAGAGCTGGGGGAACTGGAGCGGAGGAGCCGATCCAAACGGCTCTGGGGGTTCTTTCCAGCCCGCCAGCGCGACAGGAGGAAGCAGGAGGTGGCCAGGAGCATCGGCGCGCTCTCCACGCCGGTCCTCTGCCTACTGGCGTGAGGAGGATGACGACAGGGGAGCGGCAGTGGTGGGCTAGGCCACCACTTGCTCAGATAAGAGGCCCAGGTAAGGTTTCTCCTTTTATAATTTCGGTTTTCTATTTTCTGTCATTTGTTATATTTATTGCTTGGGCAAAAATACTAAGGCAAAACCCTGAGATAATTTATGGGTCATCAACTAAATATTTCAAAGTCCCACAAATAGTTTCAGAATATTTGGAGCCACTAAGATATTTATAGTGCTTTATTAATTGATTTGAGTAGCATTAAAGGATTATTTTAAAATGCTATAATTGTTGTGAAAAATAAAATGTCCCCTGAAATGTTGTTGCTAGCATTTATCAGAAATAGTGAACATTTTTGAAGGGCATTTTGGATTCATTAAAAATTCACAACTATTTGAATTGTTTAGCTAGTGAGGTGCTAGGGTTTCTGTTATTCCCCATTTCATTTTGCTGAAATTTAAACATGATGCAAGATGATGATGCAATTAAATGCAAACAATTATTCTAGGGCTGTGACATATATATGATTTTGGGGTAGAAAAATCCATAATCTGTGCAATTAGTTTTGTCATTTGAGCAATTTTGTGTGCATGTTACTTTGCTATGATGCCCTTTTGTTTATTTGGTGTGAATTAATCCATGCTTGATATGAAATAATTTTGAACATGAGATATGCCCTTGGACATGTGTGCTAGGCCCTGGTATTTTGGTTGCTATAGAAATCCATGTTTAGGTGTTATTTTCTTATTGCTAACTTGCCATAAAAATATGTTGCTGTTTTGAGATGCTAAATATTTCTAAGCCTACAAAGTGTGTTATTTTGTTGTTGTCTTGCCATGTGGTTTGCTATTGATCTATAGCTCCTTTGGTGTTGCCACAATGGGATGTATTGTAAAGCATGTTATGCTCTATCAGGTTGCGCCAATAGTTTTCCTGAATAAGTATTGCATCATAATTAATTCTGCTGTCCAACATGTCAATCTGTTAAAACCTGCTGCTCATGTCTAGTCTAATTTTCATAATGTCAGAGAATTTGTTTTCTTCAAAATTCCTTGTTGTGTTGATGCTAGCCATGTTACTATGCATAATTAGACTTTGCCACTATGGAATGAATTGTAGTGCATCATGTCCTCTACCATGCTGTAGATTTTCATGCCATGATATGCCCTGTAACATATAGTTTTATTGTTGCCAATATGCCTTCATGAAAATCTGCTAAGCTAAAAACTGTTATTTTCAATAAGTCCTAATCTGCTAAATTTTATAGTCGTCTTGTGAGCTCATTTCCTATTGATCCATGCTTCCATTCAATTTGCTGCAATGAGATGAATTGTTATGCATCATGTAGACTACATCACCATGTCCTTGTTGTGCATTTTAGATGGATGTAGCTTGTTGATTTGTGGGTTGCAATCTGTTATGTTGCTGTTTTGGGCAGATTTTAAATAAAACTTGTGTTGCTTGTTATTGTTGAACCGTAGCTCCGCTTTGAACATGTTGCACATAAAACTTGCTTAGAATCTCATGTAGTTTCATAATATCTTGTTGCATCCATGATTTGACATGTTTATGGTTGATGTTTGCATGCATTTTGCATTCATGACATATTCATCTTGTGTGTGCCTTATCTTTTAGGCCGTAGCTCCGTTGCAAATGTTCTATATATGTAAATCGACTAGAATGACGAGTACAATCGCATCATGCATTTTCTTTCCCTGTTTAATAAATATAAAACATGATTAGTTCAGATCTGGACCAATTTCGAAATTAACATATGGGGTCATTTCGGAAATACTATATGTTGTTTCCGACCTCATTTAAGATGCCTAGATAGTGCAGTTTAATTATGCTTCACCTCTTGTCATGCTTAACAACATTTAATATTGTTGAGTAAATAAACAAGAGTGAACTAAATGATTCGAATGTGGAGTTTCGTCAATATGCAACTCGTTGCATATTGAGCTTCACTTAATGTGTATTATTTGATTGTTGTGCCTTGTCATGCCTTGCATAATCATATGGACAAGCATCATATTTGTTGTGTATCATGTCATGGGTATGTTGTGGTGTATCGTGTGCTGATTTATTGTTTTCGGATTGCTTCTTCTCGATAGAGTTCCGAAAGCATTCGGAGCGTGAGGATTCGTTCGACTACGCTGGCTCGTCTTCTTCACGGATTCGCTCTTCTTCCAAGCGGGATCTCAGGCAAGATGACCATTTCCCTGGATACCATTAGTACCATTGACATGCTAGTTGTCTTGTTTCTATCGCTATGTCTCGCTACCTACCACTTGTTTGTCAAGCCTCCCAAAATACCATGATAAGCCTATAACCCTCCACATCCCAGCAAACCATTGTTTGGCTATGTTACCGCTTGCTCAGCCCTTCTTATAGCGTTGCTATTTGCAGGTGCAATTGTTTCCATGTGACAACATGTATGTTTTTGAGATATCACAATATTATTGCTATTGAATTTAATGCACATATATACTTGGTAAACGGTGGAAGGCTTGGCCTTTTGCTCGGTGTTTTGTTCCACTTTTGCCGCCCTAGTTACTTGTGTACCGGTGTTGTGTTCCATATTGAGCGCTCCTAACATGCTCGGGGTTGTTATTGGGACCCCCTTGATTTTCATTTTGGTATAAAACTCTTCTAGCAAGACCCAACATTGGTACTATTTGCTTAATAACAACTAATAAAATATGCATAGGGCATGATCACCCCGTGGATAATTAATCAACCCCCGGGCCAGTGCTCCTCATGAGTGTTGGTCCAAACTAGAGCACTGTGCGGGGCCACCCTAGGGCAACTTGGGTGATTTCTATCAGGTCACCGTACGCGTCGCTTATCCATCGTGTCCTGAGAATGAGATACGCGGCTCCTATCGGGTTCGTCGACACGCCGGGCGGTCTTGCTAGATTTGTTTTACCTTTCTCAAACGTCTTGTGCGCGGGATTACGAGGACACTTCGGGCTATCTTGAGGTTGAGATTTTCCATCAGAATTCCACAAATACTACGAGTCATCCCGCGGTTGAGGAGTTCCAACGCAGCTTGTCGTTAGTTTGTGATGGATGAGTTGGAGCACCCCTGCAGGGTTAAATCTTTCATGAGAGCCGTGCCTGCGTTTATGTGGCAACTTGGAAATTTGTTTAACTTCTGATCATAGAAAACTTAAAGTAAACTCAAATAAAATACACCAACTGTGTGCGTAACCGTGACTGTCTCTTCTCGTGAATTTCTAATCTGAGAGAGAACACGGTGGGGTTATGTTTGCTCGTAAGTAGGTGTTCAGGATCACTTAGTGGTCATAACTAGTTCACGTTCATTTATGCGACGATCACCTCCCCTTATTCTTGTACTCGTAAGTTAGCCACTCAAATAAATGCTTAGTGCTTGCTGCAGCCTCACCACTTAACCATACCTCACCCATTAAGCTTTAATAGTCTTGATACCCTGGAAATGAGATTGCTGAGTCCCTGTGGCTTACAGATTACTACAACAATAGTTGCAGGCACAGGTAATGCGATGCTTTGACGTGAGAGTGATGCTTGTTTGATTTGGAGTTCTTCTTCTTCTTCATCGATCATAGGATGGGTTCCAGGCCGACAGCCTGGGATAGCAAGGATGGATGTCTTTTTATTGTTTGGTTTCGTCCGTAGTCGGACGCTGCTCTTGTCTATCATGATTGAATATGTTGTTGTATTGATGTGATCTTGATGTAGCTTGTGGCGAGTTTAAGCCAATTCCATATACTCATCTCTTCTTTACATGTACTTGTAACGATATCCATTCTTGCGAAACGACGAGATGCGCTTCTATCCTTGTCGAGGCCCTCGGGCCAAAAATAAGGATAGGATTGCATCTTGGGCGTTACAAGCTCGGCTGCAAAAAGATACCTCGGATGCCGACCAGCGTTGGAGCTCGGCAGCAAAAAGACACCTCGAATGCAGTTCGGCGTTGGAGCTCGGACGCAAGACGACACCGCCACACGGGAAACACATCAAACCCGAGGTGTGGCGTAAAAATAACAAGGCATCGATAAAGGCCAAAAACTTAAAGGGATCCTCGGATGCCCAATATGTGAACTATTCGGATTCAGCTCGGCGATCCTCAAGATCAGAGATGGGAAGATTTGTTGAACCAGCTTTCAAGACCGGCGGCCGAAGATGTAGAGCAGTTTGGAAGAACCGAGGAGCGTCCCCAACTTGAAGACCGGTTCACGGGGCTACTGATGGTGTCCTGGACTAGGGGGTACTCACCATGTCGTCTCCTGACCAGTTGGTCGGGCCGAGGACCCCTAGGGCATTTCACTAATGGGCCACTTCGGGCAGCCCATGATGCATACAAGGGAGATTCCACAAAACTTGGCGCACAAGACAAGGACTGCTCTAAACCCTTGGCCTCTAGTATATTATATAAGCAGAGGCCAGGGTAGTCAATAGACAATCTAATATTGATTACAATGATCTCGTGGTAGATACTTATACTATGTATTATCCCCCCATATAAATACTATCAAAAGCAGGACGTAGGGTATTATCTCCCCGAGAGAGCCTGAACCTGGGTAAACACTGTGTCTAGGTTCC
The DNA here is from genome assembly GCA_039707655.1 of Elymus sibiricus. Taxonomy (NCBI): domain Eukaryota; kingdom Viridiplantae; phylum Streptophyta; class Magnoliopsida; order Poales; family Poaceae; genus Elymus; species Elymus sibiricus. The sequence continues at coordinate 254,818,318 of CM077665.1, forward strand.
TTGTTCCCCATTGATCCAAGATCCACAGCTCGGGACCCCCTACCCAAGATCCGCCGGTAAGGACACCGACAGTCAGCTCACTCGATCACCTTCCACATGCGTGACCACCCGAGTAGTATTCAGCATGGAGGATCGGCCGCCTTGGTCCTCGACCCAGTAGTGGATGACTTACACTTAACTAGAATCCTCATGGACAGAGGTAGTAGCCTGAACCTGATCTATGCTGATATGATCTGGAAGATGGGCTAGAAGTGCTAGTTATCGACTAGAGGGGGGTGAATAGGCGATTTTTATGAAAGTCTTCGAAATAGGGAATGTATTCGAATAGAGCGGAAACGTAAACAAGATCAGGTAGGGATATAATCAAGAATCTAATCTAGGCATGCATCACAGTGAAGACATACAAACAGGTTGAGCTTTAACATCATGCACAATAAGATGAGTCGAAGATAAACTTAGACAGTACGAAGATAAACAGCAGGCATGAATGTCTTCAGGACAAGTCTTCAGTGATGAACAAGGAAAGGCTTTATGATACAGAACAGGAATGTAAAGAAGTGAAGGATAGAACCAGTTGCTTGGCGAAGACACTGGATTTGTTGGACAAGTTCCAGTTGCTGTGACAACTGTACGTCTGGTTAGGGAGGCTGAGATTGAACTCAGAAGACCTCGTCTTCACCTTATTCCCCTTGAGCCAAAGTCACTTAGACAGCGCCCAATCACTCTGGTAAGTCTTCAGGGGAGACTTTCGAAACCCGTACAAACTTGGTCACCCGGCGATCCACAATGACTCTTGGATTGCTCTAGACCCAGACGCCTAACCGTCTGGAAGATCACAGTCTTCAAGTGTAATAAGTCTTTAGTTCTCTCAGAACAGAATGACTTCGGTGATGCTCAAACACACTAGCTCTAGGTGTTTAGGTGTATCCTCGCAGGATGTATCTCTCTCAATGTCTTCGAGGTGGGTTGCTCCAAAACAACAACAGCCGTATCTCTCTCTGAGCTGCCACCTTCTTATGGTGGAGGGGGTGGGCTATTTATAGCCAGCGGGCAACCCGACCTGATATGACCGAAATGACCCTGGGTCAATGGCCAACCGACACGTGTCACAACAGTCGGATTTCAAACACACGTGGCAGCTTTACTTGGGCGACAAGTAAAGCTGACTCAACCAACTCTGGAAGAGATTTTCTCTCATTGTCTTCGCTCGAAGACATAGGTATGGGTTGAGCATCACGTCAGCATCTGACTTCTATCACATCGACCCCACTTAACAGTATGGTGGTTCCTATGACTCAGGAAAGAAGAAACAAAACTACCAAAAGACTCCGTCTTCGCGTTTCATTTTCTTCGGACGAATATCTTCGCTTACCACCAATGGCTTCAGCCGTCATCAATGTCTTCGGATATTTTGGGGGGTCATCTTTGACGGCTAAACCAAAACTCTAGGGACTTCTCTCTGTGTTAACCTGTGAACTCTCACAAACACATTAGTCCCTCAACCACGTTTGTCTTCAATACTCCAAAACCAAACAAGGGTGGCGCTAGATGCACTTACAATCTCCCCCTTTTTGGTGATTGATGACAAACTGGTTGAAGTTTTCAACGGGGATAAAAATATGTGAAGATAAGGTTTTGAAGATTTTGATTACAAGATATAGAGAGCTCCCCCTGAACATGTGCATATGAAAATTTTGCTTTGAATGCAAGTGCACATGGCAGGTTGTAGTTTGTGGAGATCTCCCCCTATACCTTGTAATCCGTTCACTATGCATTAATAGATATATCGAAGATAATCAAATGCATAATGAAAAATGGGCATCTGCAGAATGACTTCGAGCACATAAAATAACTGGTAAGAAGTGCCAAAGATTACGGTAAACATGAAGTGCAGACGTCCATCAGGACTTAAGTTTTACAACCCAAAGCAGCAAATGTTCATAAACGAGAGTTGTGAACTTAGCAAAAAATAGCACCCAGCCCTTATTAGTAGACCTGCTTGAAGACTATCATCCAATGCTTCTCCCCCTTTGTCATCGAATGACCAAAAAGGGACGAAGACATGGAAGAACTAAACGTTCCCAGCAGGTGTCGATGAAGACGGTGCAGCAGGGTCGCGGGGAGCTGGTGCAGAGGAGCTTGGTGCAGTGCCGCGACGTCGAGTCGATGGAGGCAGAGAGGTGGCATCATCAGCTTCATCTGTGAGCCTGACATTGGCGGAGGGAGCTGAAGAAGAGTAATCACTGTCTTCAAGGGATGGAGTCTTGCGCCATTTCTCCGCACTGGGAGGTGGTGCACCAAATCTGTAGCGGGGGTGAAAGCCATCTTCTCGAAGCTCATCTTCAGGAGCCAGCATAGTGTGAGTCCTCCATGAGCGGCGACTGGTTTCATAGGCCACAAAGGCATTCTTGGTGGCGAGGTTGCGAACATTATTGATATCTTGCATCATGGCATGCATGTGGCGCCGAGTCCATTCATGGTGTTTGTCTTACCGTTGGATCAGTGAAACAAGAAGTTCACGATCAGTGAGTGCACGCTCTCTTCTTGGCAGGCATTGACGAGGCAGAGTGCTAGTAGTGGCTTCGGTGTTGGTAGCATTGGATCTGGGCTGGCGAAATGCACCAATGAGTCTTGCCCTTGATGGATCGGAAGGAATGTGAAGACCTTCAACATCAGCTGTGCCACTAGTGCCTTTGACAATAGGATTCTTGCTCTTGGATGGATAAAGGTCTGCTGGCACAACTTCAATATGCGGAAGATAAACGCCATGGTTGCGAGCAGAAGGGAGAACCCAGGTGTTGGTTCTATACTTGATGAAGCGCATGATCCACGGAGCATATATCTTTGGCTCGAGGACATTGAAACCATTTGCAGCAAGGTTGCAAAGAAGTAAGTCTTGAAGATTGAACCTGATGCCATATACAATGTTGTAGAGCAATGTCTTTAGATGCCCTTCAATCTTGCAAGATGAGTTGTGCCCTTTAATCGGCCAGATAGTGTGCCGAAGAATGTGATAGATGGTCCTAGTCAAGTACTGAAGATCATCCACAAAGAATGAAGTGGGCAATTCTGCATCTCGAGCCAAAGGCTTCATCATGGTCAGCATCTCAGTCATGTTGGGTTCTCGCATTTGGAAGAGGCTTCGAGTGGCAATCACATAAGCTTCAGAACGAGGATCCAACTCTTCACCAGAGGCATCAAGTGGTGTTGCAGGAAAGAAATCTAGTGGTGAAGCAGTAATATGCTCATCCCTTATCATAAACTCCAGCTGCCATGTGTTCAAGTCATGACTGAAGCCAGAGATGTGGAGAGTTGCATAGAACTGGAGGATGAGCTCTTCATTCCAGTCTTCATGGTCAATGCAGAAAGGCAGGAGACCCACATCACGAAGACAGTCCAGTGCTTGATCATAACATGGAAGACCTTTCATAGCTTCAAAACTGAGATGTTTGTGGGGAAAGATCTTGTTCTGACCGTAGAGCACACACATGTAGTACTGACGTTGTGGAGCACTCCAGAATCTGTCAGACTATATCCTTGCATGCTTGTATGGATTGCGTTCAGAGTTGAAGAAGGTGTTGTTCAGCCGAAACCTTTCCAACTCGAAGACTAAGGGTCTTGCTGGGCCTGACTGGTGAAGACATGGAAGACGCGGCATGGGATTCATGACGTTGGGGCGTCGATCAAGATGGAACTCATACTGTGGTCCCATCCTTGGTGGTGCAACAAGACGAGGCCATCTAACAGGAACCATCTCTCCTTCCCTATTGCGAGCCATCACAATGTTCTCCTCATTGTCTTCAGTTTATGGCGTGGCAGGAACAGGAGATCCATCTGGGGAGGGGGCATTGGCTTCGCCCATAGTGGCATCGGCAGCAATGTCTTTGACTGCCGCATTGTCTGTTGCAGGTTGACTTGGAGGTACATCTTCAATCATCAACACACCTTCGACTGGTGCAGTCGGTGAAACTCATACCTCGTCTTCAAGAATAGGAGACATGGGAGCGTGAGGGCCTCGACGAAGACGTTTGAGTGGGGAAGTGTGAGTGGTGTCTTCAATCTCCTCTGGAGCAAATGGATATTCTGGTGAGGCAGACACTGGTGGGAAGAAGGGTGGTGATGGTGTACCGGGTTCGGCTTCAGTAATTTCTGGTCGGAGGGGAGTCCCAATATCCACAAAGTCACTTGTTGGCTGTGGGGTGGAATCCATTGGCATGTCCACCTGTGGAACATGTTCTGGCTCAACATTGTCTTTAGGACCAATGTCGTCATGAGCAAAGTCTTCAGCTGCTGCAGTGTCTTCAGCAGCTGGGGTATCTTCTGTATTCTGAGTCTCTGTGGAAGCATACTCATGTAGAACAACTCTTCTTTCTAAGTTCTCTGAGGCGGGAGCTACCACAGAGATTGGCTTGAGGACCAGGGGTTCTTGCTGACGAGCTGTGGTTGATGTCGGAGCAGGAGGGGGAACTGGTGATTCTGAAGACTTTGATTTTCTTGTCTTCAACCTCTTCGGAGGTTGGGCTTCAGAGGCAGTTGCCTTGCGTTTCTTGGCTTCAGCTTCAGCTTTCTTGGTCTTCTTGCTATCGGTAGCAGAGGAAGACGGAGGTGCATGAGGACTATAGAAGCCAGCTGGAAACACAAGGCCACGGTGCACAGTTGGTGTAGGGGAAGGCACATCCGAAGACATCGAAGCTTGCCTAGAGCGTGCAATGACTTCGGGAGCAAGTGCAGGCTGGCCAAGTGCATTTCTCTTCAGCATGTCATTGTGAGCCTGGACCATGATTGCAGTCTTCCGCTTGAGGTACGCAAGGGCGCTCTTGACAGCTTCACATAGCTTCTTGAAGGCAGCCTTGAGATCTGTCATCATCAGCTGATATCCCTTGATCTGCTCGGCGTTGAGTCTGTGCACATTTTGCTTGAAGAGCTCCTTTTCATGGCTGATCTTGGCCTTCATTTGCTTGGCCTTCTGAGCCACAGTCAGTTCCTCGTTCACAAGACCTTGGAACGTGACACTCAGGGCAATTGGGAGCTGAAGTGCATCAATGCTGAGAGAGGGATCAGCGAACCATTCATCAATGAAGTGTTCAAAGATGACAGGATCAATAGAGGCAAATCTTCAAGCTTCTTGGCTTCCTCATCTTTCTGCTGGATGAGCCTAGCTAAGGCTTCATCGTCGAACTCATCATCAGACAGTTCAATCATGTTTGATGCGTCCATTAGTGACAGGGTAGGCTTCGGACCTCTGGATGCAACAACTTTCCTTTTCATACGCCTATGAAGGCAATCTTCTTCCTCAGGCTCTTCTGGGTTATCGGTGGGAGAGCGCGAAGCCTGAGGTGAGTGGACAGATGGCTTGGAAGGCTTTGAAGCCTTGGGCTTTGAAGCTTTTGATTTCTTCAGAGGCTTCGGCCTTGGGGCTGGTGGACGCTCATCATCATCATCATCATCAGAGTCAGACTGTATAGGTTCTGAGCCAAGAATGCTCGATGAATGAGGGTTGCTGGGCATTGGGGGCCTGAGCATGCATGGATAAAAGCCCATATTGATGGCTTTAGCCTTAGTCTTCGGATGAAGATTTCTGTAAATGATGTCTGTCCATGGTGCCTTTTTAGCATACTTCTCAGCATATTCCTTGGTGACAAAGTGGTAGTTGAACCACTCCACACTCCAATATCTTCGAATCCATTGGGTTCGATTCTTGCGCTGTGTATATGTTTCCCCCTCATCTGACTTGTATTGCTCATAGAGCACCAGAGGAAGATCTTTAGCTGTATTCTTACGTCTCTGCTTCCCTCCCTTTTTGACTGGATTGTTATCGGCCATTGGCTTCGACAAGGTCTTCAGCAAAGGCTTCACAGGAGTGTGCAAGTGTGAGCATGCACCAGAGGATTCCAGATGAATCTGCAAGTAGTCTGCAAATGAATTCAGACTATGAGATCCAAGCGATTCTGCTGCGGACATGTACCTATGAAAGAGTTAGAGACGCGAGGGAAGAGGAGAGGTCATATGCATTCTCAGAAGATTTGGAAGATAGCACTGTGTTTAGAAGACATGGACCTTTTACCGAAGACATTCACTTTTATAGCTTATATGGTGATTTCAGATTTGTACAAGTCCAAGGAATCATACAAGTGAGGAATCAAACCAATCTTCAGACCAAAAAGTGAGAATATTTGGCAAAATAGAGATCTAGATCTATATCAAGTTGAGTGGAAAGTGGAGAAACAACAACCGACTATTTTCAGTAGAAATTTCAGATCAAACATGCGGTAAAAAATAGCCTTTTATTTACTGCAAGGAAGAACACGACGAACATCTCAACGAGGCGGAGAAGCCAAGCAGTTCAATCTGCCTCATCCTAACTTGGTGGAGGCAGACAGCTACGGCGGCGGTGAGCGGAGGATGAACGCGGCCGGCGTGAGTACGTCGACGGAGAAGTCATGGCAGCGAAGCACTTCGTCTCTGGCGATGATGAATTTCAGTGACGGCGCTATGGTTTTGAGCACGAGGGTGGCGGAGGAAGGGGAAAGTAATAATGGAAGGGGGTTAACTTGTACTTATAGGGTGTGGAAACCTCCGAACAAGTTGGACAGATATGCCCCTGACTCCTCGGTTTATGTGGACACGTGGCATACATGCAAACCACCAGACAACCCACTACCATAATCGAAGCGGCGGCGCGGGAGTTGTTTGCTAATTATGTGGAGACAGTTGAGATTTGAGAATTAAATATGTGGTTTATTTGTCTTCAACTGTCAATGACACATAGAAGACAGTCAACACGTGTCAATATAGAATGCATATGACTGGATTAGAACAGACTTGGAAGAGGAAGAATAGAAGAGAATGTCGGGTCCGATCACATTTTCCTAGGAAAAAGTTGCAGACAAAGCTATAGGACAAATGCTATATAGGACAAAGCTCCAATCCAAATGTAGATCTGCAAATATTTTTCAACTGAAACACATATAAACTTTGTTCCGAAGACATTCAACTCTCGAAGACATGTGAAGAAGTTGAGATAAAAAGCAATTAGATGAAAAGAAGTAATGTCTTCGAGTTTGGTTGGTGGCGTTACCCACCGTATAAGAATGTTTGACTCAGACACGGCGCACAATTATCGTGGCGCTCTGAAGTCATATTCTTCGTTAATGTATTCACACTCAGATTGTAGGTCTTCATGAATTGAAGACATACGTTACATTGTGTGTTGTGCATCAAAGTCATCAACATGCATAAGCATTAGGATGTATTCCCATTCAAAGGAAATTTGAGGATTCTAAGATATTTAGCTCACACCGCAACTTGCAAAACTTCTTCTCATCCAAAGGCTTCGTGAAGATATCTGCTAGTTGATCTTCGGTGTCAGCATGCTTGATGTTGATGTCGCCCTTCATCACGTGATCCCGGAGAAAATGATGTCATATCTGAATGTGCTTTGTCTTCGAATGTTGTACTGGGTTGTGGGAGATCTTGATTGCACTCTCATTGTCGTAGTAGAGAGGTACATGCTTCAGGTTGATGTCGTAGTCCTTGAGTGTCTGCTTCATCCAGAGAAGCGGAGTGCAGCATCTACCAGCTGCAATGTATTCGGCTTCGGCAGTGGAGAGTGAAACACAGTTCTGCTTCTTTGAAGACCAACACACTAGAGATCGTCCCAGAAAATGACAAGTGCCTGATGTAGACTTGCGATCAACTCTGTCACCAGCGAAGTCAGAATCTGAATAGCCAATCAGCTCAAACTTCGAACCCTTTGGATACCATAATCCTAGTGTTGGGGTGTGAGCCAGATATCTAAGTATTTGCTTCACAGCAAGGCGATGCGACTCCTTTGGTGCCGCTTGAAATCGGGCACACATGCAAACGCTAAACACTATATCTGGCCTAGATGCACATAAGTACAACAAAGATCCAATCATGGAGCGATATACCTTCTGATCGAAATCTTTACCATTTTCGTCAGTGCAGAGGTGTCCATTGGTAGGCATTGGCGTCTTGTAACCTTTGGCTTCATTCATGCCAAATTTCTTTAGGCAGTCCTTGAGCTACTTCTCCTGGAATATGAAGATGCCATTTGGTTGTTGTCGAATTTGAAGCCCTAGGAAGAATTTTAGTTCTCCCATCATCGACATTTGATATTTTTCTTGCATCATATAAGCAAACTCATCACTGTATTTGTTATTAGTATAGCCGAAGATAATGTCGTCCACATATATTTGGCATACAAAAAATTCATCATCATAGGATTTAGTGAAGAGAGTGGGATCGAGTGAACCAGGTTTCAAGCCTTTCTTCTTGAGAAATTCCTTGAGTGTGTCATACCAAGCTCTTGGTGCTTGCTTGAGGCCATAGAGTGCCTTGTTGAGCTTGAAGACTTTGTCTGGATGCTTTGGATATTCAAACCCTGGGGGCTGAGCAACATATACTTCTTCCTCAATCTTACCATTGAGGAATGCACTTTTGACATCCATTTGATATAAGCATATGCCATGATGGTTAGCATAAGCAAGCAGTATACAAATGGCTTCGAGTCTAGTGACAGGTGCAAAGGTTTCACTGAAGTCAATACCCTCAACCTGTGTGTAACCTTGGGCCACAAGTCTGGCCTTGTTTCTGATGACTTGACCGGACTCATCTTGCTTGTTGCGGAAGATCCACTTGGTACCGATGATGTTGTGCTTCCTTGGATCAGGACGCTTTACGAGCTCCCATACATTGTTCAGCTCGAACTGGTGAAGCTCTTCCTGCATGGCTTGAATCCATTCCGGTTCCTTGAAGGCTTCATCTACTTTGGTGGGTTCTGTGATGGATACAAAAGCAAAGTGCCCACAAAAGTTAGCCAGTTGAGTGGCTCTTGAGCGAGTAAGTGGACCTGGTGCATTTATGCTGTCAAGCATTCTCTCAATTTGGACTTCATTTGCCACACGTGGATGAGCAGGGCGAAGACTTTGTTCGGGCTGCTGAGTATTGTCTTCATTAGCAGCATTATCTTCGGGTTCAGCGTTGTCTTCGCACTGAGTAGATGGAGGAATGATGACTTCTTCTACAACCACAGGTTCTTCAGGCACAATTTCTCCAGTGCCCATCAGTCGAATAGCTTCATCAGAGGGTAGTTCATCTAGCACAGGAGGCAGGTGCTCTCTTTGCGCGACATTAGATTCATCGAATCGCACATCTACAGTTTCAACAACCTTGTTGTGAAGGATGTTCAAGACCATGTAGGTGTGCGAATCCTTTCCGTAACCAAGCATGAAACCCTCATGTGCTTTCGGTGCAAATTTAGAAGTGTGGTGTGGATCCCTTATCCAGCATCTTGCACCGAAGACTTTGAAATAACTTACATTGGGTTTCTTACCAGTGAGAAGCTCATATGATGTTTTCTTGAAGAACTTGTGAAGATAAACTCTGTTGATGATGTGACATGCAGTATCAATGGCTTCAGGCCATAGCTTCTGTGGTGTCTTGTATTCATCAAGCATGGTGCGAGCCATCTCAATAAGAGTCCTATTCTTGCGCTCCACAACACCATTCTGCTAGGGAGTATATGGAGAAGAGAACTCATGATTGATGCCAAGGGTATCAAGAAAGGTGTACAGGCCTGTGTTCTTGAATTCAGTGCCATTGTCACTCCTGATGTGCTTGATCTTGATGTTGTAGTTGTTCATACACCTATTTGCGAAGCGCCTGAAGACATCCTGCACTTCAGTTTTGTAAAGAATGATATGCACCCAAGTGAATCGAGAATAGTCATCAACGATCACGAAGCCATATAGATTTGCAGTGGTAGAGAAGGTGGAGTAGTGAGTAGGGCCAAATAAGTCCATGTAGCAGCTCGAAGGGACGTGAGGTCGTCATGATAGTCTTCGAGGGGTGTTTGGCGCTGGTCATTTTCCCGGCTTCACAGGCACCACAGAGGAGGTCCTTCTTCAACTTGACACCCTCGACGCCAATGATCAGCTTCTTCTTTGCGAGTGTGTGCAAGTTCCTCATCCCAGCATGCCCTAGCCTTCTGTGCCATAGCCAGCACTCCGAAGCTTTTGCTAGAAGACATGAGGCAACCTGTGGTCCTGCAGAGAAGTCTACCATGTACAAGTCACCTCTCTGAAAACCTTCGAAGACTTTGGTTTTGTCAAAGGCCATTAGTACCACACATCGAAATTTTCCGAATATGACTAGCATATCTAAGTCACGGAGCATTGAGACAGACATCAAGTTGTAACCAAGGGATTCAATAAGCATGACGTTTTCCATGTGCCGATCCCTTGAGATAGCAACTCTACCTAGCCCCAATACTTTGCTACCACTCTTGTCGGCAAACACGATGTGATCTTTTGTTGGAGGTCGAAGAGTTTGCTCCATTAATCGGCTTCGATCACCCGTCATATGACTTGTGCATCCACTGTCCATAATCCATTCGGTGGCATTGGATTTGTGTTCCTGCATTGAGAATTAGTCGTGTTCACCAAAGCATGTAATGGTAACATGCTAAGATGAGGATGTAGCAGGAGACAGTGGCAAGTATTCTGAACGAGGTATGCATTAATTTTCTTGTGTTCAGACAAGAATGTTTTCAGGTCCCCGGAGATGATCTTCGGGATAGGCTTCGTCCTATCTGGAGACCCAATGCTGCATAGAAGATATTAGTTCTTCTTAACCACCCACATGCGGAGGGGTGGCTTAGAAGCAATGAGACATAAGGCAGCATCAGAGAATTTAGGCAGAGATGCCCTAATAGCACGTTTCACAGGAGGGTTAGTGTACTCAAATGAATAAGCATAGAAATTCTTTGTTGGATGAATGTAGCGATTCATGCCATTGTGTACATATTCATGAGTCATTTGAGTCTTTTCCTGCGAAATAGAGTGGTTAGTGCCATTGTATGAAGACTTCTGTCTTCTCGAAGATATTGATCTAGGGTTTGTCTTCTTCTTGTGAGATGTCATCAAGACATTCACTCGAAGCTTTTCAAGAAGACATTTGGGAACCCAGATCTTCTTCATAGGAGAACCATTCCCGCAGTTAGTTCCAATAAATCTGGCAAACACTTCACCATTTTGACATTTGAACAGTTTATAATTGGAATCAAAGGATTCATCAATAATGAGAGGATTCGCACAATTGAAGCCTGATAATGTGGAAGGATCAACTGAAGGACCTTTTGCAATAACCCATGTGGTTTTGGGATACTGCTCAGGTGTCCAGTAGGATCCATCAACATTGAGGTTTCTTTCGAAACCAACACCCTCTTTCCTAGGGTTTTTGTTCAGTATAGTCTTCTTCAGGAATCACAAAGAATCTGATGTCCTTTTAGACTCTTGTACATGCCAGTTTCAAGCAGTGTCTTCAACCTGTCATTGTCATCAGTAATAGCAGTGGCTTCCTCAGATGAGGGGTTAGGTGCCACAGATATAGTTGAAGATAAAGCATTTTCAGAAGCATTTGAACATTCAGCGGTTGAATCATTAGCTTCACGTGCAATACATTTTAAGCATGGAGCATCAAATTCATCCTGAGCGGTACTGGTCTGCTCTGCTAGGAGTGAGTCGTTTTCCTTCCGTAGGTCATCAAGTGCTTCCCTCAACTTTTCTAGATCAATCTTCTTCTGAAGATATTCAAGAGAAAGCTTTTCATGATCAGTTGAGAGGGCATCATGACGACTTTGGAGATCTTCAAACCTTGAACAAAGACTACGCATGTCATCAGCCATAGTTTCGTTCAGCCTCATCTCTTCGCGTAACAGGTCATCGCTTTTCTCTAGAGTAGTTTGCATTTTCTCCATGGCATGTTGTTGCTTGGTGGAAATTTTTACAAGTTTAGCATAGCTAGGTTTCTTGTCATTATCAGATTCAGCTTCAGATTCAGAGTCATGACGTGAGGATTTTGAGGATACCTTGGAGGCTTTTGCCAAGAAGCAGTAGACTGGAGTAGCATCATCATCACCGGCTTCGTTGTTGAAGAAAGGATCATTGTCTTTGGGTTCGAAGACAGAGGTGGAGAGATATTCCGAAACCATTACTAATCCAGCTACTTCAGCGTCAGATTCCTCCTCAGATGCTTCCTCAACTTCTGAACCAGATTCAGACTATGAATCCATCTCCTTTCCAATGAACGCATGTGCCTTGCCAGATGAACTCTTCTTGTATGATGAAGACTTTGCATACTTCTTCTTCTTGTCATCGGAGTCATAGTCCTTGCTCTTCTTCTTGGATTCCTTCTACCATCGAGGACAATCAGCGATGAAATGGCCAACTTTCTTGCACTTATGACAGGTTTGCTTCTTGCTGTCTCTGGAAGACATTTCACCAGACCTCTTGGAATCGCGTTTTGAAGATTTTGCGTAGCGCTTTGACTTGGCAATCTTCCGAAACTTTCTGACAAGCAAAGCGAATTCTTTTCCAAAGTCTTCAGCACCATCAGAACTGCATTCAGGGTTGTCTTCAGACGAAGACACAGCTTTGGCCTTCAATGCACGGGAGCGACTGTAGCTTGGTCTGTAGATATCTCTCTTCTCAGCTTGTTGGAACTCGTGAGTGTTTAATCTCTCGAGGATATCGACGGGATCCAAACTCTTGAAGTCAGGGCGCTCTTGGATCATGAGTGCGAGAGTATCAAAGGAACTGTCAAGTGATCTGAGTAGCTTCTTCACGACTTCATGTTTGGTGATATCAGTGGCGCCAAGTGCATTCAGCTCATTTGAGATATCAGTGAGTTGATCAAATGTGAGCTGAACGTTTTCGTTGTCAAGTCTCTTGAAGCGGTTGAACAGGTTGCGAAGCACATCAACACGAGAGTCTCTTTGAGATGAGACACCTTCATTCACCTTGATCAACCATTCCCAGATTTGCTTAGCAGTGTTAAGTGCACTCACATGACCATACTGTCCTTTGGTCAGATGACCACAGATGATGTTCTTGGCGGTGGAGTCGAGTTGTGCGAACCTCTTCACATCAGCAGCAGTAACACCTTCGCCAACATTGGGAATGCCCGCCATGACGACATACCATAGGTCGTTGTCGATGGCTTCGAGATGCATGCGCATCTTTTTCTTCCAGTAGGGGTAGTCAGTGCCATCGAAGACAGGGCACGCAACGGAGACCTTGATTATCCCTGCAGTCGACAAAGCTAAAACTCCACGGTGGTTAAACCAAAACATAGAACAAGGGAGTATCTTGCTCTGATACCAATTGAAAGTGCTAGTTATCGACTAGAGGGGGGTGAATAAGCGATTTTTATGAAATCTTCGAAACAGGGAATGTATTCGAATAGAGCGGAAACGTAAACAAGATCAGGTAGGGATATAATCAAGAATCTAATCTAGGCATGCATCACAGTGAAGACATACAAACAGGTTGAGCTTTAACATCATGCACAATAAGATGAGTCGAAGATAAACTTAGACAGTACGAAGATAAACAGCAGGCATGAATGTCTTCAGGACAAGTCTTCAGTGATGAACAAGGAAAGGCTTTACGATACAGATCAGGAATGTAAAGAAGTGAAGGATAGAACTAGTTGCTTGGCAAAGACACAGGATTTGTTGGACCAGTTCCAGTTGCTGTGACAACTGTACGTCTAGTTAGGGAGGCTGAGATTGAACTCAGAAGACCTCGTCTTCACCTTATTCCCCTTGAGCCGAAGTCACTTAGATATCGCCCAATCACTCTGGTAAGTCTTCAGGGGAGACTTCCGAAACCCGTACAAACTTGGTCACCCGGCAATCCACAATGACTCTTGGATTGCTCTAGACCCAGACACCTAACCGCCTGGAAGATCATAGTCTTCAAGTGTAATAAGTCTTCAGTTCTCTCAGAACAGAATGACTTCGGTGATGCTCAAACACACTAGCTCTAGGTGTTTAGCTGTATCCTCGCAGGATGTATCTCTCTCAATGTCTTCGAGGTGGCTTGCCCCAAAACGACAACAACCGTATCTCTCTCTGAGCAGCCACCTTCTTATGGTGGAGGGGGTGGGCTATTTATAGCCAGCGGGCAACCCGACCTGATATGACCAAAATGACCCTGGGTCAATGGCCAACCGACACGTGTCACAACGGTCGGATTTCAAACACACGCGGCAGCTTTACTTGGGCGACAAGTAAAGTTGACTCAACCAACTCTGGAAGAGATTTTCTCTCATTGTCTTCGCTCGAAGACATAGGTATGGGTTGAGCATCACGTCAGCATCTGACTTCGATCACATCGACCCCACTTAACAGTACGGTGGTTCCTATGACTCAGGAAAGAAGAAACAAAACTACCAAAAGACTTCGTCTTCGCATTTCATTGTCTTCGGACGAATGTCTTCGCTTACCACCAATGGCTTCAGCCGTCATCAATGTCTTCGGACATTTTTGGGGGTCGTCTTTGACGGCTAAACCGAAACTCCAGGGACTTCTCTCTGTGTTAACCTGTGAACTCTCACAAACACATTAGTCCCTCAACCACGTTTGTCTTCAATACTCCAGAACCAAACAAGGGTGGCACTAGATGCACTTACAGGGCGTCGATCCATCAAGGATCAAACCCAGCAACACCACGTTCAAAGGTGTAATACCTGGCGTAGATGCACACTGCTTGGGAACTGTTATCCTTGAGGTAGTATTCGGTTCCCTCAAAAACTTCAATAGCGAGCACCTTATATTTGATGTCGTCCCGTTCCGCAGTGGTTATGACGCACTCCTCGAACTAGCTGCCTTCTCCAAGTTTAACGCAGTCCCGCACTGTGTGTATCTAAATCTTAAGATTCTGGGCCCGAAGGGTGTTATCACAATAAATGGAAACACTGAACGCTCCCTTCGAACAAAGGAGGAGACCGCCACTTTCACAATGGAGGTCCAAGCAGCCGAGGATGCATCCAAGGCCCTCGCCAAGCTGGATGCGAAGGTTACTTCCAAACTCACCTGAGGCGCTTCCCAGGCTCCCTGCTCTGCATGTTGCCACCCTAAATAGGGATGCACGCTCCTAGATCCCCCTTGTCTAGCCGAAGACTATGTACCTAGAGTGCATAACTTCGCCCTCAAGATCCCATGGGAGGCCACAGAGCAAATAAAATTCGAGCGCATTGTTCGGCTTAACCAATCCAATGACTCAACCTTCTCGGGCATGTTCCTACGGCACTATTAAAATCCACAGGAATACACACCCACTCTAGCGTCAAGCTTTTCCCTCACGTCTACTAGGGGCTACCTCTTTAAAGGACCCATTACTAGGCAGAAGACAAGTCCTCGGCCAGTAGCAATACCGCAGGCAACGTACGAACACCTTGCATTGAACAAGGGCAGTTGGTCAATAGCAAGGAGGCGCAGACGTGCGACATGGCCAATCCAAGGACAATAGTACCTAACTACCAAAGCCGTGTGTAGAACTCCATCATATCTTAATGTATCTCTGTCTAACATGCTCGGCTTGCATGGTTCGTCTATATAAATAAAGGGATTATCTTGTCTAGTCATTATACCTTGTCTGTGTATTTCCATATTTGCAATATGAAGCAGAGACAACTTTCACGATACATCGGCTATCGACCAGGGGTAGAACCTCGCCTAAAAAACTGAGCGCTCAGTGTCTCGGATATTGCATTATAGGCAACAAGTTTCGAATCATGTCTTTTGTCAATAGTTGGGTTGCCCGGCTCCTCTATACTGTTATGTTCTGCTTCGTTTGACTATGTCTGTAAAGGGAGAACCACTTCTGACTCAATCGGTTAAGTATCTCAATGGAGAAAGTCGAAAACTGACTGTCATGATAAGCGTAAATTTGTCGGCGATCCGAAGACCGTGTCAAACATAATCGATGGAGATTTCGCCCGCGTTAAACGAACGGTTCTCATAAAAGAGCCGAAGTGGTGGGGTTTGACCTCGGCACGCCTGAACACTTCATTAACCGGGGGCTAGTCAAACGCCCCCACAATTCAAGCTCATATGAATGAGTGAAAGTTATAAAGCGGAATAGTGTGATTGACTTGCATATAATAAACACGACCACCCCCGGGTACAGAAACGTCGGCTAAGGATTGTGTTATTACTAAGACACCCTACGTAGTTTATGCCAAGGGGAAGAAGCCGACGACAAGCCACTTTCAGTATCAAATACGGTTGAGAGGAGTCAAAATTAAGCATAAATAAAGAAATGGAAAATTAATTCTAAAAATAACACATGTCTTTCTTACATAATATCACTCAGCATACCAACGTGTTCACTACTCTATGTAGACATCCTTGCTACACCTAGTTGCTATGGTCCGAGCACCTTCCATAACCCTTTGGAAGTAGCTCTCGGGGAATAGGCTCTTGCCCTCTGGGGGACTTGCACCCACCTCCGACGTCTTGATGCCTGGGTACCATGTACTCATGCAAGCTGCTACTTGTGAGCTACATTGGGGTTTTCCCCGAAGAGGAGGGAAGATGCAGTACAATAGAGATAAGTATTTCCCTCAGTGAGAACCAAGGTTATCAAACCAATAGGAGAACCAAGCAAACTCCTTTCAACAACACGTACACACACAAAACCAAACACTTACACCCAGCGTGGGCAAGAGGGTTGTCAAGACCCTTGAACTCGTTACTTGCAAGGATTAAATCTTGATAGAGATATATGATACAAAATAATAAAGTAAAAAACAATAAGTAAATTGCAGCAAAGTAATTTTTAGTATTTATGATTAAGTAGACCCGGGGCCATAGTATTCGCTAGAGGCTTCTCTCTTGAACATAGCATACAGTGGGTAAACAAATTACTGTTGGAAATTGACAGAATAATGCATAGTTATGACATGTTATTCACGGCAATGATCATGTATATAGGCATCACATCCATAAACAATTACACCGAAAAAATCCTGCATCTACTACTATTACTCCACTTTGAGAGTGCTTCTATCCTTGCCTCTCTAGGTATTAAGTTCATGACAAACAAAGTAATGCTTGGAGCAGGGTGACATGATGTAGACAAAGTAAGACAAGCAATATGTTCAGACCCCATCATTTTATCCTTATTGGCAACAATACAAATACGTTCCATTTCCCCTTCTGTCACTAGGATATAGAGCACCGCAAGATTGAACTAATTACAATGCACCACTCCCACTGAAGATAAATCAATCTAGTTGGCCAAACCAAACCGATAGATTGGATAGAAATACAAATGTATAACAATCATGCATAATAGAATTCAGAAAAGACTCAATTACTTTCAATGAATAATCTGATCATAAACCCAAAATTCATCGAATCCCAACAAACACACCGCAAAAGAGGATTACATCGGATACATCACCGCAAAAATCGTAGTGAACATGCTATTGAAGATCCAAGAGAGAGAGAGAGAGAGAGAGAGAGAGAGAGAGAGAGAGAGAGAGAGAAATTCATCTAAGTGAACATGCTATGGACCCGTAGGTCTGTGGTGGACTACTCACACATCATCATGGAGGTGGCAAGGTTAATGAATATGGCCTCTGTGATCGATTCCCCCTCCGGCAGGGCACCGGAAAAGGTCTCCAGATGGGATCACGGCAGAACAGAGACTTGCAGCGGTGGAATTTTTTTTGGGAGGCTCTTTGTTTTTTCCCTATTTTAGAGAATTTATGGAGGTGGAATTAGGTCAGACAGAGCCTCGAGAGGCCAATAAGGCATCTGGGTGCGCCTACCCCACTGGGCGCGACATATTGCCTTGCCATCTCCTCGCTTCACATTTGGTCTCCTCCTGAAGCTTCCACGGTCTCTTTTGTCCAGAATTTTTTTGTCAAAAAGTTTCGTTGCGTTTAGACTTCGTTTGGTACTGATTTCCTGGAAAACCAAAAACAAGCAGAAAACAGCAACTGGCACTAGGCACTAGGTTAATAGGTTAGTTCCCAAAAATGATATAAAATAGCATATAATTGCATATAAAGCATTCAAGATTGATAATATAATAGCATCGAACACTCAAAAATCATCGATACGTTGGAGACGTATCAGCATCCCCAAGCTTAATTCCTTCATGCTCGTCCTCGAGTAGGTAAATGATAAAAACATAATTTTTGATGCGAGATGCTACCCAACATGTAATCTCTCTTAGGTATAATCTTTGAGAAACGATGAACTAACAGATATCAACATAATAATATCCATAAACATAAACAACATAATCATTACTTTTCCAAATATACAATCCTTAAAGAATGTTATTCCCTACTCATTTTATCATATTAGCATGGCATGACTCTGTCTTAAGTATAAATCATGAGCACCCTGGTGTTCAACCAGGTAATTGGATCTTACTTCCAACGCGCTTTAGCATTCTCAACTCCACTCAATACATCAGCGTGAATCATGGATATAGCATACGGGTGGAATAGAATATGGTGGTAGAGATCAAAAGGAGTTAAAGTGGAAAGAAAGTCTCGCATTAACTAGGAGGATCAACGGGCTATGGAGATGCCCATCAATCGATATCAATGCAAGGAGTAGGGATTGCCATGCAACAGATGCACTAGAGCTATAAGTGTATGAAAGCTAAATGGAATCTAAGTGGGTGTGCATTCAACTTGCTTGCTCATCCAGACCTCGGGCATTTGAGAAGCCCGTCATCGAAATATACAAGCCATGTTCTATAATGAAAAATTCCCACTAGCATAAGAAAATGACAATTCGGGAGCCTCTCTATATGAAGAACATGGTGCCACTTTGAGGCACAAGTGTGGTAAATGGATAGTAACACTGTCCCTTCTCTCTTTTCTCTCTCTTTTTTTATGGTGGGCTTTTCTCTTTTTTTGCCTCCCTCGTCTCTCTTTTTTTAACGACCGGAGTCTCATCCTGACTTGTGGGGGAATCATAGTCTCCATCATCTGTTCCTCACTAGGACAGTGCTCTAATAATGATGATCAACACACTTTTATTTACTTACAACTCGATATTACAACACAATGGAGAACAATATGACTCTATATGAATGCTTCTGGCAGTGTACCAGGATGTGCAATGATCTAACGTAACATGTAGATAATGGTGAACGGTGGCTTTTCCATGAATACTATGTCAGCTACATGATCATGCAAAGCAATATGATGATGAACACACAAGTCATGTGACGAAATGGTGGAAGGTACATGGCAATATATCTCGGAATGGCTATGGAAATGTCATGATAGGTAGGTATGCTAGCTTTTTTGAGGAAGATATAAGGAGCTTATGTGTGATAGAGCGTATCATATCACGGGGTTTGGATGCACCGGCGAAGATTGCACCAACTCTCGAGGTGAGAATGGGCAATGCACGGTACTGAAGAGGCTAGCAAATTACGGAAAGGTGAGAGTGCATATATCCATGGATTCACATTAGTCATAAGGAACTCATATACTTATTGTAAAGCCTTATTACCTCTCTCGAAGAAAATTACTACCGCATGCTCCTAGGGAGGAGGTTGGTAGGAGTTAACCATCATGCGCTCCTGATTCGAACAACACGATAGGATTTCATTTCAGACATAAAAATGCCCACACATCATCACCGTGCCATAACCAATATTTAAATGAACAACTAATAACAAACTTTAATAGCAATATTTCTACTAACCAATGATCATGTGCTCATGCTCTTTCATATTACTACATGAATATATTTAACCCATGTCTCTTTAGTGAGCTACATGAAAGTTTTTATTATATCCCCCTTGAATACGTATCCTTTTTGGACTAGTCTTATAACACGTGCCCGTTACCATTCCTATTTCTTAGATTCTCAAAAATATTTAATTGAAGCATGAGAGTTCATTTATTTCAATAAAATCTGAGCACCGTCGTGCTCTAAAAGATATAAGTGAAGCACTAGAGCAACTGCCTAGCTCGAAAGGTATAAGTGAAGCATATAGAGTATTCTAACAAATTATGATGACCATGTATCTCTCTCAAATATGTGTGTCCAGAGAACAATGATTGTGGCAAACTAAAATAAAAGAAAACTATAATACATGACACTCCAAGCAAAACACATATCATGTGATGAATAAAAATATAGCTCCAAGTGACATACCGATAGAATGGAGATGAAAGAGGGGATGCCTTCCAGGCAATCCCCAAGCTTAGGGGCTTGGCTATTACTTGAATAACCTTGGGGTGCCTTGGGCATCCCCAAGTTTAGGGTCTTGCCACTCCTTATTCCTTCATCCATCGTTGTCTCGCCCAAAAATTGTAAACTTCAGCACACAAAACTCAACAAAACCTCGTGAGATCCGTTAGTATAATAGACATATCAAATACTTTAGGTACTATTATAAATTGATTCATATTTTATTATTGCATAATAGGTATTGTATTCCAACTTATCCATGGCTTATACCCCCCGATACAATCCATAGCATCATCAAAATAAGCAAACTATGCATGCAAAGACAGAATCTGTCTAAAACAGAACAGCCTGTAGTGATTTATACTAAAACCATACTTCTGTAACTCTGAAAATTATGAAAAATTAGGACAGCCTAGACAATTTATGTGCCAATACTGTGTATAAAATTCAGATCAAAATATGTTCCGGTAAAATCATAGAAATTCTGCATTGAGCGTAAAAGTTTCTGTTTTTGCACAACATCAATTCTACTATCTTCTAAATCATCCCAAAGGCTTTACTTGGCACAAACACTAATTAGACACAAAAACAATGCCATAACAGTAGCAACAAAAATATAAACTCAAAATAACATAAAGTATTGGGTTGTCTCCCTACAAGCTCTTTCTTTATAGCCATTAAGATAGACTTGGGAAAATAATGATGCTCACATAAAAGATAAGAATTGAAGCACAAAGGGAGCATCATATAGAATAAACTTAACACATTTGAGTCTAACATACTTCCTATGCATAGGCATTTTATAAGTAAACAAATTATCAAGACTATAAGTATCTAGCAAATGCAAATAGGAAGAATGGAGCATTAACAATTTGAACATGAAGACAGGTAAATGAGTAACATGAAAATTTCTATAACCACGTTTGTCTCTCTCATAATAATTACTTGTAGGATCACAATCAAATTAAAAAAATATAGAAATCACATAAAATATTCTCTTCATGATCCACATGCACAAAATTTATACGATCTTTCAAGATAGTGGGATTAACATCTACTAAGGTCGTGACCTCTCCAAACCCACTTTTATCAAAAAATTCATAAGATTGATCATTCTCCAAAGTAGTGGGACCATTATTACCTAAAGTTGACGCTCTTCCAACCCCACTTTTAGTATCATTGCAAATGTGAATATCAATAATAGATTCATCATGAAGCTCAAAATTCTCAAGATCACAAGAAACGTCATGATTATCACCCCAATCATGATCATTAGCACAATTGATATTCATAGAATTTATACTAACAAAATTGCAATCATGCTTTTCATTCAATAAATGTATCCCAATAGAATATTAATTCATAACTTCATTATTAACTATTGGTTTACTGTAAGCACCAAGTTTGAAAATATTAGCAAGTGGATGAGGATCCATTTATCTTTTTTTTTACTTTCTTGTTATTATTTGATAAAGATAAAGATAACATAACTTGGCAAGTGAAAAGTAGAACAAGTGAGTGGTAGTTTGTGTGAAGGGACCTTCAAACAAAGTTGGTGATGTCTCCCCGGCAACGGCGGCAGAAATTCTTCCTGCTACTTGTGAGCTGCGTTAGGTTTTTCCCCGAAGAGGAGGGGAGGTGCGGTACAGTAGAGATAAGTATTTCCCGCAGTGATAACCAAGGTTATTGAACCAATAGGAGAACCAAGCAAACTCCTTTCAACAGCAGCTACACACACAAAACCAAACACATGCACCCAACGCGGGCAAGAGGGTTGTCAAGCCCCTTGAACTCGTTACTTGCAAGGATTGAATCTTGATAGAAATAGATGATACAAAATAATAAAAGTAAAAAACAATAAGTAAATTGCAGCAAAGTAATTTTAGGGTTTTAGTATTTATGATTAAGTAGACCCGGGGGCCATAGTTTTTGCTAGAGGCTTCTCTCTTGAACACAGCATACGGTGGGTAAACAAATTAATGTTGGGCAATTAACAGAATAGTGCATAGTTATGACATGTTATTCACGGCAATGATCATGTATATAGGCATCATGTCCATAAACAGGTAGATCAAAGCGATCCTGCATCTACTACTATTACTCCACTTCGAGAGGGCTTCTAGGATTGCGTCGGTGTACTAAAGAATGGGTCTTCTTAGTACCCTGACTTGTGCACAGACGACAGTGGCTCAACGCCCGGCAGGCCTTGCCAAGGGACAACCACATTCAAGACGAAGCAAGCTGAAGACCAAGCCGTCTGCATTCCACTTTGCCGTCAGGAGAAGGCCTGGCAAGCTCCGTGCTGGCAGGTCCCACTACCAGGCCACCGCTCCACCTCATTAGCATGATTGTCTCTTATCAGTGAGGTGTCGAACGGGCACGCGGTTAGGTGGAGCATGTCGGGGCACGTGGCAGCTCTGGAGGATTAACCCACCTTTATTAACACCTGTCCTGGTGGCGTGGCGAAGGAATAAGAGGTAGCTGGGTGGACGACACAGAAGGAGAGGCCATCCTTGTTGGAACACGGTGCCATCATGACCCCTTACGGCGCATTTCATGCCCCTGTCCTAATCCGGCAGAGTTAGGTATGCGGCACTGTATCTGTCGGAGTGCGGGATCTGATGTGTCCAAGAACTTCTCCATGAACAAGGTTCAAACACCGGGGGGCTTGGCTTGGCAACCTGCAACCCGACGACAAACACAGCAAGATCGAGGACGAGCTCACTACTTCTCACCGGAGACCACGGGGACGCACGAGCTACCAAGGTTCGAGCCACCGTGCGGTGTAAAACCCTACTCCTGCTTGTGATTGGATTGCTCTGTAAGGGAGAGCTTGTGGCTCGAGTACACGAGTTGTGGGGGAGAGAATGGCTCGATCCCCTTACATGGACGTGGCCCTGCCCCCTTTGTAGTGCCTTGGTCCTCTTCCCTAAAAATATCAGCAGGAAAGGGTGTCCAGAGGGCGGCAATTCAAAGGGGGATAGGAGCTCAGACATATCCTGACTAAAGGTGGTCTTCGCCTGATAAAGCAGTCTTCATGGCGCGTTCGTGGGCTAGGCGATGACCTCCGTCCTGGCGCGCCGATCTGTCCCAATCCTCTTTCACCGAAATGGCAAGCTTTGGGAGCCTGCTTTTGGAGGGCAGTGGGCGGTGTCGGCATCAAAACCGGCGGATCTCGGGTAGGGGGTCCCGAGCTGTGGATCTAGAATCGATGGGTAACAGGGGACGAAGGAGACGATGTTTACCCAGGTCCAGGCCCTCCTATGGAGGTAAAACCCTACGTCTTGCTTGGTTGTATTGATGTGTATGGAGATTACAGAGTCGATCTACCTCGAGATCAAGTTGCTAAACCCTAGATGAGTTCACTTAGCCTCTACGAACAAAACCCTCTGGTTTATATAGACACCAGGGGTCCCTAGGGTTACACATAGTCGGTTTCTTGTCGAAGGAGTAAACATGCCTATTCTATCATCTTAAGCTTGAAGGGCACGCCACGGCTCCTTAGGTTTCCACCTTGGTCACGGGGTATTCGGTCAGTCCGATTCTCCAACGAGTGGCCCACGAGTCCGGCCCATAAGGAATAGGCCGGTAGTCCGAGGACCCCTTAATCCCGGACTCCCTCGGTAGCCCCCGAACTAGCCTCCAATGCCGAGGTATGTAGTCCGGACGGTCCTGTGCTCCCAAAGTCTTCGGCTTGCGAGGCGAGTTCTTCTCCCCCTCTCTGTTCGGTAAACAATAATCCGTTCATTAGTGAGCTCTCGATCATCGAGACGTCGCGGGGCCCATAGTATTAACTCCACCGCCACTCGATCCCTGTGCGCCAATGGGAGATGGATGGCCCAGCAGCCTTTTACAGGACTGCCCTTCTTGCAAGCAAAGGGGAGGAACTGCCCATTTAAGCAGGCTGAATCGTGGCTTAGGCAACCCCTTCCTCTCCCTCGCCATCGAAAAGCCTCAAGCAAAAAAAACTTGAAAACATGGCGAGCATCCCTACCTCATCCTCGCGTCCTCAAGGCTCCCTTCCCGGAGATTGGGCAACTTGTTCAGTATCTCTCTGCAGCTGCGCAACCTTGAGACCCAGGGTTATCTTCCTGCCTCGGATCTGGCGTTTACCCGCGCCGGATTGACTTCTTCTAATGGCGAAGCCTTCGCAGAGAATTTCCCTGTTCCACACAAGGGAGAGCGGGTATGTTTCGTGTCCTTCCTCCTACGGGGCCTAGGATTCCCTATTCATCCCTTCTTGAGGGGACTATTGGAATTTTACAGGATCCAACTCCATCATCTCACCCCTGGATCCATCCTGCATATTTCGGGCTTTGTCGCCCTCTGCGAGATGTTCTTGGGCTGCGAGGCCCATTTTGGTTTATGGAGGAGGTACTTCTACCTTGTCCCCCGTACTCGGGGCGGGACGATTCGGGAAGTGGGCGGAGCCGAAGTATGGTGTATAGCCAGGACGGGGTATCCCGTGGGGACTCCAAAGAAAGAGTCCGAAGAATGGACTTCGGAATGGTTCTATATTGAGGACGTTCCCCTGTTCGACCCAGCTCGGAGGGGTCTGCCCGAATACTCCGACGCTCCTTTGAAGAAAAGGTTCAACTGGCGACCGAAGATTCCGTCCCAAGAGGAAAGTGCCGAAGTAAAACGCCTAGCCGCCCAAGTGAGGCTACTAGTTCACAGTAAGCTAACCATCATCGACATGATGGCAACCGTCATTGCTCGATGCGTTCAACCCCTTCAGCAAAGGAAACACCCCCTGTGGCGTTACAACGGAACAACTGACACCACCCGTTCCCAACGGCAGGGTCCTGCCAATCAGGTGGCAATGGCGGCCATACCGGCCGATCTTTTCAAAGGGAAAAAGAAGATTTCGCTCGACTGTCAGCCAAGGATGGCTATTCGAGTCAAAACGCCATCGAATGGGCAAGCCTTTGGCTTTGTTTTCTGAGTTCGGATATTTATGTATAATCCTTCTGATCGAAACTTTCAATCTGTCCGAACAGAATTGGAGGCGCTGGGTCGAGACAGTCAGCTGTCCGGCGCCTCAACCAGAGAGTTATTCTCACGACGACGATCCCGGATTCCACGACGATCCGGAGCTATCAATTGAATATGAGTGTCGGTGTCAAATCCGGCATATCTCGTAGTAGGGGTCCTAAGCTAGGCTTCTTGGAGCGATGGTAACATGGACACAGGATTTTACCCTGGTTCGGGCTCTCTCAAGGAGATAATACCCTACGTCCTGCTTTTGATTGTATTGATATGGGGATAGTACATAGTACAGGTATCTACCACGAGATTTTTGTAATGAATATGAGATTGAGATTGTCTATTGACTAGCCTGGCCTCGGTTTATATAATGCACCGTAGGCCTAGGGTTTAGAGGAGTCCTTGTCTTGTGCGCCAAGTCTTGTGGAATCTCCCTTGTATGCATCATGGGTTCTCCGAACTGGCCCATTAGTGAATCGCCCTGGGGGTCCTCGGCCCGACCCACTGGTCGGGAGACGACGTGGTGAGTACCCCCTAGTCCAGGACACCGTCAGTAGCCCCCTGAACTGGTCTTCAAGTTGGGGACGCTCCTCGGTTTTTCCGAACTGTTCTTCATCTTCAGCCGTCGGTCTTGAAAACTGGTTCAACAAATCTTCCCATCTCCGATCTTGAGGATCTCCGAGGTGTATCTGAATAGTTCACACGTCGGGCATCCAAGGAGCCCCTTTAAGTTCTCGGCCATTATCAATGCCTTGTTATTTTTTATGCCACATCTCGGGTTTTAAGTGCTTCCCGTGTGGCGGTGTCCTCTTGCGTCCAAGCTCCAACGCCGAACTGCATCTGAGGTGTCCTCTTGCGTCCGAGCTCCAACGCCGAACTGTATCCGAGGTATGTTTTTGAACCGAGCTCCAACGCCGGTCTGCGTCCGAGCTCCAACGCTGGTCGGCATCCGAGGTGTCATAGATTACCTCGGTCTCTGAAAATTTGAAGGAGTCAATCCGAGCTTAAATGCTGGAATAGAATTTTATGGAGCCAGCCATTCGCATCTGAGCTTTATGTCGGACTGCTTCCGAGCTCCAACGATGATCAGCGTCCGAGGTCTCATAAATTACCTCGGTCTTTTTTTTTAAATGAAGGAATTCAGCCGAGCTTAATGCCGAAAATGCCCTCTATGGAGCCAGCCACTTGCACCCGAGCTTTATGCCAGACTGCTTCCGAGGTGGTGCACCACCCCGACCATAGACTGATTTTTTGTGGATATTTTCGATTGGTGCAATTTATTCTCTGTCGGGATATATAGCCAGAAGCCCGCAAGGTGCGTGTCGGTCTAAAACCCATGATGCACCTGAAGGATAAAAGAAAACCACTAATCCCAGTAGCCCCTGAGACTTAGGTCGATTTGCAAAATTGGCCTAAGGATCGAGTCCTTGCTCGGCAGCATACTTAGGAACAGAAACGCGGTGCGCCTAGTTTCCCAGACTCAGGTTGGGTGCGGCCGACCAACCCGAGGATCGATTCTCTATGGAAACAGTATTGCACTTTGAATTTGCTGCATTGAATAGGCAGTGCAGTAGCCCCCGAGCCTTAATTTTGGCACGGGTGGTGGAATTAAGGATCGATATTTATGTGACACAAACTTTGTTACGTTTGACACAATTTATGTGTAATGATTCTATGTATCCAAGTACTTTACATCATTAATGCTCGGATCCGCATTGTACAAGACTTTGTTGACCGACCATCGGCTTCAACCTCCTCGGCCAGTAGCCGAGGAGTGTTTGTCCTACTTTATAAAGCCTTTTTGAGGGCAAAGATTTACGGCAAACAAGGCAATCCGGCCATATGGTTTTATAAACAAAGGTACGCGGAGAGATATGTTATATTACTATTTAACGTAAGAAACATCTTCTGGCAAAAATAGTTCCTTTATAAGTTCCTTTTTTCAGGCTATCATGTTGACCATGATCGTGAAACCTCAACTCCGATCAATGTGGGAGGAAAATATTGAGGATTTAGTTTGGGGAAAGTTTCTGAACTCTGTGGTCCTTAGTGAACCTAAATTTCCACTTCCGTCGTTGCCGACCAGTTATATTCTTAAGATGGCTAGCTTTCGGCTTCACCCAGTCTGAGGTACTAACACCGATGACTCGGAAGTAACAATCGCAGAGGTGCTCCCTTTACCCCCTAGCCGAACAATCGGGAACATAGGGGATAAGCATAGGAGCCAGGCAACCCAGCTTGGCCAAAATCTCAAGTCAAATTGATGCATATTTATGGCTTATAACGATGATTATGGAAGGCAGCACTCGTATATTGAATACAAATGCTTTTATGCTATATGCTATTTTGACTCCTTTGTGATCGTTTATCATTTGAGAGTGGCCCATCGTCGGCTTCTACCCCTTCGTAGATGCTATGCAGGGTGTTTCCGCAGTAACAAGACAACCCTTAGCCGACGTCTCGGTGCCCGGAGGCGGTTGTGTTAGCGGAAACGAGGCAATCAGATATCTAGGCTTTATAACTTTCACTTGGTCATGGGAGCTTAAAGTTTGGGAGGCCAGTTACTAGCCCCCGGTTAGTGTTCGGCGTCAGCCGAGGTCAAGCCGTTAACACTCCGGCCAATTTTATGAAAGGGCCGTTGTTTAATACGGTCATCGGATCGCCGACCAGTTTATGCTCATTGTGACAGTCAGTTTTCAGCTTTCTCCACTGAGGTACTTGACCAGTTAAACCGGAAGTACAATCGCAGTGGTTCTCCCTTTGCACTCCTAGCCGAACAAAGTGGAACGTAGGAGGAAAGCACAGGAGCCGGGCAACCCAACTATTGACCGAAGACACAATTCGAAACTGGTGCATATAAAGCAATATCCGAGAATGTTTTGCCGAGGACCCCTCGGAGTGCCTTGGCTTTTGGTGGGTTCGGCTCTAGTCGCAGCCCCCCGTTGATATTGCCGATGCTTTAAAAGTGTACTGCAAGAGTTATGCTCGGAAAAAACAAAATTTATGCAAAAAACTTTATGTTTAGATAAAAGAAAATTGTGCCAATCCGAAACTGGTCTTAAAATTAATATGTGCTTCGGTCGTGCTTTAACATGATACATCCGATCTCCGGGCTACAAGTGGGCCAACCTTTGGCTTCAACCTCCATATCCCGAAGGCGGAGTGTTTCTCCGAGACCTGTTTAGCGAACTAAACTAGAGCGGCTTTAGAAAGAAACCAGGCTATCCGGCTATTGACCACACACTAGTGTCAAAAAAAGGAGTAGTAGAAAAAGACTTTGCAACAACCAAGAAGAAAACACATTTATTATAAAACAGCTCATACAAATTAGAGAGCCCCCGGTTAAATCGGGTAAAGAAATTTTTAACAAACAAAGTTTTTAACAAATTTTTTTTGTTGTTTAACAAAAAATATAATGTTTGGTTGAACCGAACAGAAAATAAAATTTCAAAGAGAGCTGAGCACGAAAACGACTTAGCTTGTTAATATGCTCGGTGCAGTCCGGGGTTGTGGCGGGATTGAGACGTAGTCCTCGGTCTGGCCGAGGTCCCAGCCCCCAAGCCTGAGGTAATCGAGCGAAGAGCTCCGGTTGAGACGTGGCGGTGCAACACGGTTGCTGCGACGAGACGAAGCCCCCAGTCCATCATCACAGGCTTTAAGCCCGTCAAGCAGACTCTGCGCCGCTTTTCCGAGCCCAAACAACAAGCTATGGGTGAAGAATTAGCTAAACTGCTAGAGGCCGGATTCATTCGGGAAATTAAGCACCCCGAATGGTTGGCAAACCTGGTTATGGTACCAAAGAAAGATAAATCCTGGCGGCTATGCGTCGACTTTAAAGACCTCAACAAGGCCTGCCCTAAGGACCCTTTCCCCCTACCACGCATAGACCAGATTATTGACGCCACAACCGGACACGACTCATTGTGTTTCCTCGACGCTTATTCCGAATACCATCAGATTAAAATGAAGGAATCCGATCAAGTGGCAACCGCATTCATCACCCCTTATGGGCCATTCAGCTTCAACACGATGCCCTTCGGGCTAAAAAACGCTGGGGCTACGTACCAGCGCATGATCCAGACTTGTCTCGCAAAACAAGTCGGTAAAATAGTCGAGGCATACGTGGACGACATGGTAATCAAAACCAAACACGTCAGCCATTTGATCGACGACCTAAGGCAAACCTTTGCCAGCCTAAGCGAGTACGATATACGACTCAATCCGGAGAAATGCGTATTCGGAGTTCCCGCTGGTAAATTGCTCGGATTCATCGTCTCCCATAGAGGAATAGAAGCGAATCCGGCTAAGATCCGCGCCCTATCGGAACTTGCAATTCCAACAGAGCTAAAGCACGTCCAGAGGTTGGCTGGTTGCGTGGCGGCGCTAAGCCGCTTTATCTCCCGCCTCGGGGAAAAGGCTTTACCGCTCTACAGACTGCTGAAACGGACCAACAATTTCGAGTGGACCGATGAGGCAGTGGCTGCGTTAGAAGAAATCAAAATGCTACTGGCAAGCAATCCCATACTCACAGCACCAGGCGCTGGTGAACCCATGCTACTATACATATCGGCTACCAACCAAGTCGTTAGCGCGGTGCTCGTCGTCGAACGAGAGGAGGAGGGACACAAATTCCGGATACAGAAGCCGGTCCATTATGTGTCAGAAGTACTAACGTTGTGCAAGTCCAGATACCCGCACTACCAGAACATAGCCTATACAGTATTTATGGCATCACGGAAACTCGGACACTACTTTCAAGAGTGCTCGGTCACGGTGGCATCCGAAGTACCCCTGAACGATATAATCAACAACAGAGACGCCACCGGCCGAATAGCTAAATGGGTTATTGAGCTCCTTCCCTTTGAAATCGCCTACAAGCCAAGACGAGCTATCAAGTCTCAGGTGTTGGCGAATTTCCTCGCCGAATGGACAGAGGCCGAGCTCCCACGGGAATACAGTACATACTCCCATTGGACAATGTGCTTTGATGGATCTAAAACTTTGGCCGGACTGGGGGCTGGAGTTATCCTCACATCCCCCACAGGCGACAATGTCAGATACGTGTTGCAGATCATGTATGCCGATTCCAACAATGCAGCCGAATACGAAGCACTACTACACGGTCTTCGGATGGCAGCATCAATGGGCATACGCCGGCTGGAGGTATGGGGAGACTCCAATTTGGCCATCTCCCAAATCAACGGCGAATTCGATGCCAAAAACCCGAAGATGGCAGCAAACAGAAACGCTGTCCTCAAGATATCCGCACGGTTCGAGGGGCTGGAATTTCACCACGTCGCTAGAGACAACAACCAAGCCGCCAACATACTGGCCCGCCTGGGGGCCAAACGCGACCCTGTCCCAAAAAACACTTTCCTGGAACGGCTCTTTAAGCCATCCATGGTCTGGCAGGACGATCATACGGACGCCGATCTAACCAGTGCAGACGAGGTTGTTCCCCCTATAAATGAACCAGACGATCAAATCATCGATGGCTCCGTAATGGACGAAACGCCTTCGGCTCACGAGGTCATGGCAGTAATCGCGCCATGGACCGAGCCCTTCCTCGCCTACCTTCTTCGCAAAGAACTCCCCGACGATCAGACGGAGGCGCGGCGCATAGTCCGGCGATCCAAAGCCTACAAAGTACATGAGGGTGAGCTATACAAGAAAAGCACCACCGGAATACGACAGCGGTGCATATCTGAGGAAGAAGGTCGGCAGCTCTTAGCCGAAGTTCACGCAGGGATGGGCGGTCATCACGCCGCAGCAAGAGCCTTAGTTAGCAAGGCCTTCCGGGCTGGGTTTTTCTGGCCCACAGCTCGGACGGACGCCCAGTCGCTTGTCAAACACTGCGTGGGGTGTCAACTTTTCGCAAATCAAAGTCACATGCCACCAACAGCTCTTTGGACTATTCCAATTACCTGGCCCTTCGTGGTCTGGGGGCTGGATATGGTCAGACCACTTAAAGGGGGGACCAAGAAGAATAAATACCTACTGGTCATGGTGGACAAGTTCACCAAATGGATAGAGGCAAAACCTGTTAAATCAGCCAAGTCCGGACCAGTCGTCGACTTTATATCCGGCGTGGTACACCGTTACGGCGTTCCGCACAGTATCATAACGGACAATGGATCCAATTTCACGGCCCAAGAGGTCAAAGATGGGTGCGCAAAAATGGGCATTAAGCTCGATTACGCATCGGTCTATCATCCGCAGACCAATGGACAAGTCGAACGAGCAAACGGCCTCATTATGAGCAGCATTAAGCCACGTTTGGTCCGGTCTCTTCATGAGTCCGACTGTCATTTGGTTGAGGAGCTCGACTCCGTTCTATGGGGCCTGCGCACCACCCCGAATAGATCAACGGGATACACACCGTTCTTCATGGTCTATGGGGCAGAAGCAGTCCTCCCCTGCGACATTATTCACGACGCGCCAAGGGTGCGCATGTACGAGGAAAGGGAGGCCAAGTTAGATTGGCAGGACGACCTAGACGCCCTAGAAGGAGAGCGTGACATAGCTCGGGCTCGCTCCACTTTTTACCAACAGCAGGCTCGACGTTACCAGAGTAGGGAGGTCAGGGCAAAGGCGTACAACGTAGGTGAGCTCGTCTTACGACTTCCGGAGAAGCAAAAGCATAAACTCAACCCCAAATGGGAGGGCCCCTTCATAATCGACGAAGTACTCGCGGGAGGGGCTTACCGTCTTCGAGACCCGTCGGATAACCGCCTTGCACCAAACCCATGGAACGCAGCTCGTCTTCGGCGCTTCTTCGGATAAACCGGTGTCGTCACACTCCTTAACCTTTATTTCCCTTTTCTTTCTCCTTCTTTATTTTCTACTTTCCCTCCCACCTTGATTTTTGGCAGGTTTGAATTCTTCCCTTCTCTTCCCAACTCTATGTTCGGCTCAACCAATCTTGTACTAATGATTTTCGGCCTACACCCTTAAATGTTAAATCCGAACACAGCACCTGCGGGCTTCTTTCCGAAGCCAATGCTTTCATATTATAAGCACTTATTCACATTTATTGTGTACGCATGTTCCCCTTGTCGTTTTTTAAAGCCATCATATGCATCAATTCGAACTAAGACTTTGCCAAGCTGGGTTGCCTCGCTCCTGTGCTTACCCTCTACGTTCCCGATTGTTCGGCTAGAGGGTAAAGGGAGCACCTCTGTGATTGTTACGACCGGGTCATCCGGATACGTACCTTAGACGGGTGAAGCCAAAAGCTAGCTATCTTCAGCAGACAATTGATCGGCTACGACGGAATCAACTAATAAGACTATGGTCGTTATGACCATTACTCGGGTTTCTTCTCTCACAAAAGCCCTTAGTCGCATACTAACAGTATACGGCCTTCTACCTACGATTTACGTAGCACCCTGAAGAAAGGTATCGATAGAGGTACTATTTTCTTCGGAAGATGTTTCTTACGCTAAGCAGTAATATAACATATCTCCCTGTGTGCTTTCTGTCTGTTCGCACCACATGGCCGGATTGCCTGGTTCCCCGAACATAATTCCCTACCCTAGGGTGATAATTTACAAGGAACACTCCCGAGCTCTTAGCGTGGGAGGCCGAAGCCGATGGCCGGTTAAGACAAGGTTTACAACATAGATGGAGCAATTCCTCGATTATTAGTACATAGTTACATATAATTATACATCTGGCTGCCGATCGAGATTGTCGATTATGGTGTCCAGGGAGCAATCTTCTTGTGAGAGACGGGCGGCAGGCATCACTTGGTCGTATACCAGGTGGAGTGGCACTTCTTGTCCATCTGACCCTACTGGCCCAACCCGAGCCATACGCTCGGGGTTAAGTCCGGTATAGCGGGTCTTGATCATCGCCCACGCCCCTCGTGCTCCCTCTCGACAAGCCGATGTCTTCCACAGCTCGAACCTACTTCGGGCTCCCTTGAACCGATCGACTAGTTCGGTCATCTCCTCCGGAGGTTGCTCGGCGGGCGACAATGCCTTCACCATCTCTTCATGGCCTTCCGAGCGCGCTCATGAAGGGCGGACATCTCCTTCAGAAGGCTTCCCCGGTAGGATCCGATCTCTTCTTTGGGTCGCCCAGAAAGGAGACCTGTACATGAGTTACGGCATGTGTATTATGCTTCCTTTATAGGAAATACCTTCTGATGTTAGAATCACACTTACCAAACATGCCCCTCTGTAATTTCTGGTCCTCTCCTTGGGCTTGGACCAATTGAGTCTTTAAGCTCATAATTTCTTCGGCCTGCTGTTTGTTCTCCGCTTGAAGGCGGTTCTTCTCTTCAAGGTGTCGTTGCAAAACACGACAGCCAGCCTCATGCTGGGACTCGGCATATCGCTGAGATTCTCGGGCTACATCCAAATCTCTTTACAATTGCCCTATTGATTCAGCTGCTACATAGTAACCTCGCGTCAGCATGGGAATATACTAAGATCAGTAGAACAGATATACTCACCATGTGCCTCCCGAGTAAAGCTCTTCACTTGCTCCAA
Organism: Elymus sibiricus; assembly: GCA_039707655.1. Taxonomy (NCBI): domain Eukaryota; kingdom Viridiplantae; phylum Streptophyta; class Magnoliopsida; order Poales; family Poaceae; genus Elymus; species Elymus sibiricus. The sequence continues at coordinate 254,851,840 of CM077665.1, forward strand.
TTCGGCCTTCACAGATTCCACCTGTGTTCGGCTGGCTTCCAGTTCCTTGGCCAGTTGCTCGCTCTGTTGCTTCGAGGCCTGCATTAGTAGTAAAAATTTACAAGGATCCTTAATTCGGTCGTGCCGACCAATTTAAGGCTCGGGGGCTACTGGGTTTACACGAGTGTTCGGACTCTAATAACCGATTACTCACCTGCAGGCTGGATGATATCAATTTCATGGCCTCCCCGAACCCAGCTTGGGCAGCTCCGATGTGCGCGTCCATCGTGCGCAGAGCACTGAACTCTTGCTCGGAGAAGGCTGGGTGACGCAGGGCTTCTCGCCGCCGCCGATGATTCATAGCGCTTCCAACCTCGGATTTGGTGACGGATATGGCGTCACCGGAATCGGTTGGGGCTGGATTGACCATGGGAACCTCCGTAGCAGGTTTAGCATGAGCGGAAGGCCTGGAATTTTGAGCACCGCCGGATGTCCTGGAGGCATCCTCGGCGGGAGATGGCTGAACTCTTTGCCTGAATATTTCGACATAAGGTCTCTGGTGAGGCTTTATCAATCATGATAATATATCAAACAGTCGAGCGAAGTACCTTTGGGACGAACGTGTAGACGGGCTCGTCCTCGCGACCGGCTCATTTGTCGGACCCCTGTTGCTTTCCGACCCAGACACTGCCGCCGATGTACGACGCACGGATCTACGGTGCTTGGGAGTAGGAGCCGGCGCATTTGGGTCATTGGAGGATACTTGCCTTTTGCGGGAGTTTTTCTTCTTGCTTATCGCAGGAGAAGGGAAGGATCCGGGGTAATCGGCTATTATAGCCACCTTGGAACCGTCAAGGCTCTCCTAGTAGAAAACCCCGTCTTCGAGCTCGATTGACAAGTCTGGGTCATCATGAAAGCCCGGATCATCATCACGGGAATAGTCCTCGGGCTGAGGGGCCGGACAGTTAACTGTCACGATGAAGCTCCTCCATTCCTGTTCACATAAAGTTAAAGGCTTCAGTCAAATTGAAAACCCGAATTGTGGTCACAGGGTTGAAAGGCTCACCCATTCTATGGGATTTTGGCTTGAGTATCCCTCCTTGGTCGACCACCGAATAAAATCTTCTTGCTCCCCTTTGTATAGGTCGGCAAGAGCGGCAGCTAATGCTAGTTGATCGGCAGGGCCTAGTCTTCGGGAGCGAGTAATGTCGCTTGTCCCGTTGTAACACCACAAGGGGTGTATCCTCTGTTGAAGAGGTTGAACGCACCGGGTGATGGCGGCGGCCATAACATCTATCATGGTCAGCTTGTGATGGGCTAGTACCCTCACACGGGCTGCCAAGCACTGCACTTCAACGCTGTCCTCTTGGGACAGGCTCTTCGGACGCCAGTTGTACCTTTTCTTCAAAGGGGCGTCGGAGTATTCGGGCAAACCCCTCCGAGCTGGATCAAATAGGGGGACGTCCTCGATGTAGAACCAGTCCGAAGACCATTCTTCGGACTCCTTCGGCGTTCCCACGGGATATCCCGTCCCCGCTATGCGGCATACTTCGGCTCCTCCAACCTCAAAAATTATCTTGTCTCGAGTGCGAGGGACGAGGCAGAAGTACTTCCTCCACAATTCGAAGTGTGCCTCACAGCCCAGGAACATCTCGCAAAGGGCGACGAAGCCCGAGATGTGCAGAATAGACCCTGGGGTGAGGTGGTGGAGCTGGATTCCATAAAACTCCAGTAACCCTCTCAAGAACGGATGAATGGGAAACCCGAGACCCCGCAGGAGGAAGGGCACGAAACATACACGCTCCCCCTTTTGTGGATTGGGGAAATTCTCCGCGAAGGCCTCGCCGTTGAATGAAGACAAACCGGCACGAATAGCTGCCAGATCCGAGGAGGGAAGGTACCCTTGGGTCTCGAGGTCACGTAGTCGAAGGAGGGATACGAAGCAGCTTGTCCAGTCCCCGGGACGGGAGCCGTAAGGATGCGAGGAAGAACTGGGGGCGCTCACCATTTTTGGTGGTGATCTTTCGCTGGAAGCTTTTTCCGATGGGGGAGGAAAAGATATGGCTTGGACCACGATTCAGTTTGTTTAAATGGGTGGTGCCTCCTTTGTGGGAGGGGTAGTCTTGTAAAAAGATACTGAACCGCTCGTCTCCCCATGATGCGCGAAAATCAAGAAACGCTATTACGATGGACCCAGCAATCCCGTGACGTTTGGGATTTCACCGATGACAGGATGGTTGCCGAACAAGAAGAGATGAAGGGACTCGCCTTGCAAGCCGAAGACTTCGGCGCACAAGAGTGTTCGGATATACCTCGGCGTTGGAGGCTAGTCCGGGGGCTACCGAGGGAGTCCTGGTTTAAGGGGTCCTCGGATAGCCGACCTGTTTCTCATAGGCCGGACTATGTGGGCCACTGGATGAGCATTGGGTGATCAAGGGCCCCATCGCCAAGGTGGAAGTTTCAAGGAGCCATGGCGTGTCCTCCAAGCTGTCGACAGTAGATAGGCATGTTTTTTCCCTTTGATGTGCAACCGACTATGTGTAAGCCCTAGGTACCCTCGGCGTTTATATAAGCCGGAGGGTTTTAGGTAGTAGGGCAAGACAACTCGTCTAGGGTTTAGCTATTCGATCTCGAGGTAGATCAACTCTGTAATCCTCATACCATCAATATAATCAAGCAGGACGTAGGGTATTACCTCCATAGGAGGGCTCGAACCTGGGTAAACACCGTCCCCTTCGTCTCCTGTTACCATCGATTCTAGTCTCACAGCTCGGGACCCCCTACCCGAGATCCGCCGGTTTTGACACCGACACTCGTTACCAATTATCTTTCTATCAAACTATCTGTTACCTACAATTTCAGTGCTTGCAGAAATTACCTTGCTGAAAACCGCTTGTCATTTCCTTCTGCTCCTCGTTGGGTCCGACACTCTTACTTATCGAAAGGACTACGATTGACCCCCTATACTTGTGGGTCATCAAGACTCTTTTCTGGCGCCGTTCCCGGGGAGTGAAGCACTCTTGGTAAGTGGAAATCAGTAAGGAAAAACTTATACTACGTGCTCAAATTTATTATCACTTGCTACTATGGAAAACAATCCTTTGAGGGGTTTGTTCGGGGTATCTTCACCTCGACCGAAACCACAATTAGTTTCCCCTCAACCTACTGCACCTACTGAAAATATTGGTTATGAAATTCCTTCGGGTATGGTAGAACAACTCCTAGCTAATCCATATGCAGAAGATGGAACTGAACATCCCGATATGCATCTAATACATGTGGATGAAATTTGTGGATTATTTAAGCTTGCAGGTTTATCTGGAGATGAAGTTAAAAAGAAGGTTTTCCCTTTATGTTTGAAGGGAAAAGCATTGACATGGTATAGGCTATGTGATGATATTGGATCATGGAACTGGAATCTATTCCAATTAGAATTCCACGAAAAGTTTTATCCTATGCATCTAGTTCATCGTGATCAGAATTATATATATAATTTTTGGCCTCGTGAAGAAAGCATCGCTCTATCTTGGGGGAGGCTTAAGATCAATGTTATATTCATGCCCCAATCATGAGCTCCCGAGAGAAATTATTATTCAGAATTTTTATGCTCGGCTTTCTAATAATGAACGATCCATGTTGATACTTCCTGTACTGGTTCTTTTATGAAGACTATTGAATTCAAGTGGGATCTTTTAGAAAGAATTAAACACAACTCTGAAGAATGGGAACTCGATGAAGGAAATGAGTCAGGTATTAAGCTTAAGTTTGATTGTGTTAAATCTTTTATGAATACCGATGCTTTTCACAAGTTTAGCACTAAATATGGACTTGACTCTGAGATAGTAGCCTCTTTCTGTGAATCATTTGCTACTCATGTCGATCTCCCTAAGGAGAAGTGGTTTAAATATCATCCCCCTATTAAATAAGAAATTAAATAACCGGTCATAGCTAAATATGAAACCATCATTTACAATGTTGATCCAGTTGTGCTTACTGCTTATATTGAAAACCCACCTTTCCCTGTTAGGATAAAGGAACATGCTAAGGTATCAACTGTGGTTCGCAAAAGTAATATTAAAGCACCTAAGTCCTCTTAACAAGTTAAAGTAGAACCTAGTGTTGCTATGGTTAAAGATCTCTTGGTAGAAAATATTGATGGGCATGTTATTTACTTTTGTGATGAAGCCGCTAGAATTGCCAAACCTGATGAAAAAGATAAACATAGACCCGTAGTGGGCATGCCTATTATCTCGGTCAAAATAGGAGATCATTGCTATCATTGTTTATGTGATATGGGTGCTAGTGTGAGTTCTATTCCTTTTACCTTATACCAAGAAATTATGAATGGTATAACACCCGTCAAAATAGAAGACATAGATGTTACTATTAAGGTTGCTAATAGAGACTCCATCACACCACTTGGGATTGTTAGAGATGTTGAAGTCTTGTGTGGGAAAATAAAATATCCTACTGATTTTCTAGTTCTTGGTTCCCCACAAGATGACTTTTGTCCCATTATCTTTGGTAGGCATTTCTTGAACACTGTTAATGCTAAAATAGATTGCAAGAAAGAAACCGTCAGTGTTAATTTTAGTAATGTGTCTCATGAGTTTAACTTTTCCAAGTTTAGTAGACAACCTCATGATAAAGAATTATCTAGTAAGGATGAAATAATTGGTCTTGCTTCTATTGCCATACCTCCTACTGATCCACTAGAACAATATTTGCTAGACCATGAAAATGATATGCACTTGCATGAAAGAAATGAAATAGATAAATTTTTATTTGAACAACAGCCTCTCCTAAAACATAATTTGCCTATTGAAACTCTAGGAGGTCCTCCTCCACCTAAAGGTGATCCTATGTTTGAATTAAAACAATTGCCTGACACTTTGAAGTATGCTTATCTTGATGAGAAAAAGATATATCCTGTTATTATTAGTGCTAACATTTCAGAACATGAGAAAGAAAGATCAATAAAAATTCTGAGGAAGCACCGGGCTGCTATTGGATATACTCTTGATGATCTTAAGGGCATTACTCCCACTCCATGTCAGCACAAGATTAAAATGGAACCTGATGCCAAACCCGTTGTTGATCACCAACGACGATTGAATCCTAAGATGAAAGAAGTGGTAAGAACTGAAATATTAAAGCTTCTTGAAGCACGTATAATCTATCCCATAGCTGATATTAGATGGGTAAGTCCCGTTCATTGTGTCCCTAAGAAGGGACGTATTACTGTTGTTCCTAATGAGATAAATGAACTCATCCCACAGAGAATTGTCACTGGCTATATAATGGTAATTGATTTTAGAAAAATAAATAAAGTTACTAGAAAAGATCAGTCCTTTCATTGATCAAATGCTAAAAAGGTTATCTAAGCACACACACTTTTGTTTTCTGGATGGATATTCTGGTTTCTCTCAAATACTTGTATCACAATCTGATCAAGAGAAAACCACCTTTACTTGTCCTTTTGGAACCTATGCTTATAGACGTATGCCTTTTGGTTTATGTAATGCACCTGCTACCTTTCGAAGATGTATGACTGCTATATTCTCTGATTTTTGTGAAAAGATTGTGGAGGTTTTCATCGATGATTTCTCCGTTTAGGGAACTTCTTTTGATGATTGCTTAAGCAACCTTGATTGAGTTTTGCAGATACGTGAACAAACTAATCTCGTCTAGAATTGGGAGAAGTGCCACCTTATGGTTAATGAAGGTATTGTCTTGGGGCATAAAATATCTGAACGATGTATTGAGGTGGATAAAGCTAAAGTTGACGCAATTGAGAAAATGCCATGTCCTAAAGATATTAAAGGTATTCAGAGTTTCCTTGGTCATGCTAGTTTCTGTAGGAGGTTTATTAAAGAATTATCTAAAATTTCTAGGCCTCTTACTAATCTTTTACAAAAGGATATTCCATTTGTTTTTTATTATGATTGTGTAGAAGCCTTTGAAACACTCAAGAAAGCCATAACTACTGCACCTATCATTCAACCACCTGATTGGAACTTGCATTTTGATATTATGTGTGATGCTAGTGATTGTGTTGTTGGTGCTGTTCTAGGACAAAGAGTTGATAATAAATTAAATGTTATCCATTATGCTAGCAAAACTCTAGACAGTGCCCAACGAAATTATGCTACTACTGAAAAAGAATTTTTAGCAATTGTGTTTGCTTGTGATAAATTTAGATCCTACATTGTTGATTCCAAAGACATTGTCCACACCGATCATGCTGCTATAAAATATCTTATGGAAAAGAAGGATGCTAAACCTATACTCGTTAGGTGGGTTCTCTTGCTTCAAGAATTTGATTTACATATCACTGATAGGAAAGGAGCTGAGAACCCCGTAGCTGATAACTTGTCTAGGTTGGAAAATATTCTTGATGACCCACTACCTATTGATGATAGTTTTCCTGATGAACAGTTAGCTGCAATAAATGTTTCTCAAAACACTCCTTGGTATGCTGATTATGCTAACTACATTGTTGCTAAATATATACCACCTAGTTTCACATACCAACAAAAGAAAAAAGCTTCTATGATTTAAGACATTACTTTTGGGATGACCCACATCTTTATAAAGAAGGGGTAGATGGTATTATTAGACGTTGTGTACCCGAGCATGAACAGGAACAAATCCTATGGAAATGTCATTCCGAAGCTTATGGAGGACATCATGTGGGAGATATAACTGCTCACAAGGTATTGCAATCTGGTTTTTGCTGGCTTACTCTCTTCAAGGATGCCCGTAAGTTTGTCGTGTCTTGTGATGAATCTCAAAGAATTGGTAATATCGGTAAGCATCAGGAAATGCCTATGAATTATTCACTTGTTGTTGAACCATTTGATGTTTGGGGTTTTGACTATATGGGACCTTTTCCTTCCTGTAATGGGTATACTCATATTTTGGTTGCTGTTGATTATGTTACTAAGTGGGTAGAAGCTATTCCAACTAGTAGTGATGATCCTAACACCTCCATTAAAATGCTTAAAGAAGTTATATTCCCGAGGTTTGGAGTCCCTAGATATTTGATGACTGATGGTGGTTCACACTTTATTCATGGTGCTTTCCGTAAGATGCTTGCTAAATATGATGTTAACCATAGCATTGCATCACCCTATCATCCTCAACCTAGTTGTCAAGTTGAACTCAGCAATAGAGAAATAAAATTAATATTACAAAAAACTGTCAATAGGTCTCGAAAGAATTGGTCTAAGAAACTAGATGATGCACTTTGGGCCTACAGAACAGCTTATAAAAATCCTATGGGTATGTCTCCTTACAAAATGGTATATGGAAAGGCTTGTCATTTGCCTCTAGAGTTAGAACATAAAGCATTTTGGGCAATTAAAGAACTCAATTATGATTTCAAACTTGCCGGTGAGAAGAGGTTATTTGATATTAGCTCACTAGATGAATGGAAGATCCAAGCTTATGAAAATTCCAAACTATTCAAAGAAAAAGATAAAAGATGGCATGACAAAAGAATCCAAAAGCAGGAATTCAAAGTTCGAGAATATGTTCTTTTGTACAACTCTCGTTTTAGATTTTTTGCAGGAAAGCTTCTTTCCAAATGGGAAGGACCATCTATTATCGAAGAAGTTTATCGTTCTGGAGGTATCAAGATTAATAATGCCGAAGGTACTAACCCAAAGGTGGTCAATGGACAAAGAATTAAACACTATATCTCACGTACACCTATTAATGTTGAAAGCAATGTTATCCAAACCATGACACCGGAGGAACACATAAAAGAAACCTTCCAGAACACTCCAGAATTCTGAAAAAGAGGAGGTACGTGATAAGGTAAGTAAACGGACTCCGAAAAATCCGCAAAAATATTTTCTGTCAGTTTTGGAATATTACAAAAATTAGGAAAATAAGAAATAAACAGGAAAGCAACTGAGGTGAGCACGATACACCAGGGCACTCCAGCCCAGCCAGGCGCTCCCTGGTGGGTTGTGCCCACCTCGGACACCTTCCCGACTCCGTTTTCCTTCCATATTCTTGCTTCCCAAGATAAAAAATTCTTTATATATACCCCCGATTGTTTTGACCACCGCATCGCAGAAAAATCCCTTGTTCTTGTTTCGTGTTGTTTTCCTGACAGGTCTAAAAATATGTCTTCTCAAGATTCCGAGGGGGAGAGCTATGTTGCTGACTATATTGCAAACCCTAAGATCTATGGAGACGTGGATCATTATGGATGGACCACAGATGAGGAGGAAGACGCCGCCATGAAGGAAACAGAGGACGATAACTCTGAGGAAGAGGATGACCCACTACCTCAACCCGGAGACAAGCATGTGGAATTCAAGAAGTCAAGCCTCCCTAAAGGATACAAACCTGAGGTTTAATTTATTCCATCTTGTTTTCTGCAGGAGAGCAAGGCGGTATTATGCAAAAAGATATTAAAGCTCGAGTTAGAGAATGAGGATCTAAGGGAGGAAAATTTTATGCTCAAATATAAGTTGAAGAAGAAGGCTACTTCATCACCACCACCTTCATCATCTTCACCACCAAAGGAGACTTGAGTACACGGGTATGGGCACTCCCCTTGGCTTGAGCCAAGCTTGGGGGAGATGCCCCTGTATCGTATCACCATCACCTTTATTTACTATTACGTATTCTAGTTCGATCCTTAGCTCTTTCGTGATTTAGTTGAATGAAAGTTTAGCATGATCTATTTTCGAGTGCTAGTTTCATGATCTATCTATCAATGTAATCGAGTGAGAGTTATATAATAAAGTTTAGTTTGAGCTTTTGCTTCTTTACTTTCTTGTTGCAATCAAAATGAAAAGGATCATATGCTAATCTTATGGTAAGTAATGACATCACATAAGGAAAAGTATAAGTGGCAAAATTTATTGGAGGTTGACAAACATAGCATTGGTCAATGATGCAATTCATGAAAGAATTAATAAGGGAAGATAAGATTCACATGCAAATACACTATCTTGGACATCTTTTATGATTGTGAGTCCCCATAAAATATTATATGCCAAAATTGTTGACGTTGGACAAGGAAGACAACGTAATGATTTATGTTTGTTCATATTCACATAGAAGTTATATTATCATAGATCCTTCAACATGTGGAGCTTGCTCAATATCTTTGCTAGCCAAAAATTCCGCACTAAGTAGAGATACTACTTGTGCATCCAAAAACCCTAAACCCAAACTCATGTTTTGAGAGTCCACCATACCTACCTACGGATCGAGTAAGATCCTTCAAGTAAGTTGTCATCGGTGCACTAAGGCAATAAAAATTTCTTCTAAATGTGTTTGATCAATTAGTGTAAGAGAAAATTGAGCGTTGTACGAACTTATGATGGAAAAGTAATAAAAGTGATGGGCTACATAATAAAGGTTGCTATCATAGGGGGCAATATAACGTGACGTTGTTTTTACATTAAGGGATTTGGCATACAAACCAAAAAGCGCATGACAACCTCTGCTTCCCTCTGCGAAGGGCCTATCTTTTACTTTTATGTATTTACTTTTATGCAAGAGTCAAAGTATTCTTCCCTGTTCCTTTTTAATTTTTATTTTTGCAAGAATCATGTTGTGAGGAAAGATCTAGGCACCTATATCCAGTTGGATATGAGTGAGCATGAGTTATTATTGTTGACATCACCCTTGAGGTGAATACGTTGGGAGGCGAAACTATAAGCCCCTATCTTTCTCTGTGTCCGGTTGAAACTTTTTGCTCATGGGTATGCTGTGAGTGTTAGCAATCATGGAAGACTAAATGATGGTTGAGTATGTGTACTTGCCAAAAGGCTCCGACACGAGACCCTTCCTGATAATATGATGAATTGTAGTTGCAAATTTGACTGAGAACATAGTTTGTTGGCTTCCAATAAGGTTTATGCTTTATATTTCTATGTTGTGATGAATTGTTACTTGTTCATGAGAAGTTGTATGATGAAGTTATATAATAAAAGTTATATGAATAAGTTCTATGATAAAGTTTGTTGCTGCTATGATAATATGCATGATGCTACTATGTCCGTATTTTTTTTTTATCGACACCACTCTCTCAAACCATGTGGACATGTTTTTCGATATTGGCTTTCGCTTGAGGACAAGCGAGGTCTAAGCTTCGGGGAGTTGATACGTCCATTTTGCATCATGACTTCCTACTGTTATTTATAGTGTTTTTATGCATAATAATGATTTATGGAGTAATTCTAATGCCTTTTCCCTCATAATATGCAAGGTTTACACAAAAAGGGAGAATGCCGGCAGCTGGAATTCTGGACCTGAAAAAGCATGTCAGAGACACCTATTCTGCACATCTCCAAATAAGCTGAAACTTCACGGAGAATTATTTTGGAATATATAAAAAATACTAGAGCAAATAACTACCAGAGGGGGGCCACCTGGTGAGCACAAGACACCAGGGCGAGCCAGGCCCCCCAGGCGCGCCCTGGTGGGTTGTGCTCAGCCCAGCCCACCTCCGGTACCCATCTTCTGGTACTTAAGGTCTTTTGACCTAGAAAAAATAAGGAGAGGACTTTCGGGACGGAACGCCGCCGCTGAGGGAGTCCTGGTTTAGGGGGTCCTCAGATAGCCGACCTGTATCTCATAGGCCGGACTATACGGGCCACTGGATGAGCATTAGAAGATCAGAGGCCCTGTCGCCAAGGTGGAAGATTGAAGGAACCATGGCGTGTTCTCCAAGATATCGACAGTAGATAGGCATGTTTTTTCCCTTTGATGTGCAACCGACTATATGTAAACCCTAGGTACCCCCGGCGTCTATATAAGCCGGAGGGTTTTAGGTTGTAGAACAACAGAACTCATCTAGGGTTTTAGCTACTTGATCTCGAGGTAGATCAACTCTGTAATCCCCATATCATCAATATAATCAAGCAGGACGTAGGGTATTACCTCCATAGGAGGGCCCGAACCTGGGTAGAACCTTGTCCCCTTCGTCTCCTGTTCCCATCGATCCAAGTCTCACAGCTCGGGACCCCCTACCCGAGATCCTCTGGTTTTGACACCGACATTGGTGCTTTCATTGAGAGTTCCGCTGTGATCGCCAAAAGGAATAGATGGCTCGCTTTGTCACCAACAGCGAGATCGGTGCCCGGGGGACTATCGCCCTGGATCAGATCCTCGCGAGCGACGACACCTCGTCGCGCGCTTACCCGATCGGCCACCCATGCCAGATCGGAAGCTTTCCCCCCGACCAAGGGATCAGGTTTGGAACCCTAGAGTTCACAGCTGATTCCCGGGGAGAACTTGTACTGATGGAATCCTTGACCCCTATGGAGAAGCCCACATATCCCAACGCCTCGGCGCCGGAGACGTCGGGCCTCTTCTCCGGAGATGAAGTTGCTATCTCCGGACCGTCTGGACCACCCGGTCCGGTCGTTTCGACCGGATCTACCATGATTGAACAGAATCCGAGACCGCTCTCGCACGACTCTGGAACTGGGACGCCGCATACCGACCCCACTCGCTTCAGCGACACGCATCCCACCATTGCCTCATTTCTCAACGAGTTATTTGATCGGATGGAGACTATGCGAATGGCCGATGACCAGACCCCGGTCTATGACCGGCTTGGGCTTAAACCCGACGGCAGGGAGATTCACATCCCCACGGTCACCCATCTTGTCGCCACCGTCGATTGTCCGGCTGGGGGCTCGACCTCCCAGCTACCGGAATTAAAAACGGTTTATACTCCAATCTCCGATCACCGAGACCTTGATAGGAACCCAGACTCTGGCGTTCGCTCCGGAAACAGTCCGGTATCGGTCACTGATCTATCATACAGTTCGGAATCCGTGATTCCGAACTCCCACCGTGGCGAGGAGTCAAACCTTCTCCCACCCACCTCCCAAGCCGATGACTCGAACATCGTATCAGAGCCCAAGACTTCGGACTTACCGGACATTGTACATTTATCAGGGGAGTCGGTTCATCATTACTGGGCCAGACTACTACTCACCCGAAACAAAGTACGGGGCCTTAGTGATCAAGAGGTAATGGCAACCTTCAAACGTAACTGCCACGACAAAGGGATTCTCAATGCCCTGGCGCGGCGGCACATTAATGACTTTACCGAGCTGTCAATCTTGGTACAGAAGTGTTGTGCCGTGGAAAGTGCTTGGCAAGCTGAGCGGCTATTTTCGGAACCAACCTTTACCGAGTACCCTAGAGGAGATCAGAAAAAGAGGATACCTCCGAACCGGCCAGCCAAACTTGAGCCCGCCAAAAAGAGGAACAGGCCCCTTTCAGGGGTCAGTATTGTCCTGGATGGACTACTGGACAAACCTTGCCCTATACAATCCGCATTGCTGAACACAGCTCCGACTCACAGCCTTAGAACTTGCTGGGTCGTCAGGCAGATCGCAAAAAGTGGTGAAGCCATTCTTGAGGCATCACCGTCTAACCGACGCTCTACAACGCCATCGGAATATAACACCGAAGTCCTGACGATCTACGAAACGTTCCATTCAAGGAACAGGAGGAAAAGAGCTCTTAAAGAACTCGAACAGGTGTATCACGTGGCAGCAACAAGTGCATGGGCAGACATACCCATTACCTTCGGAGATGCTGACCGACTAGCCATTCTTCCCGATCATTCACCGGCCGCACTAGTCCTGAACCCCATCATTGATGGCCTCAGGCTACACAAGGTGCTAATGGACGGCGGCAGTGGTTTAAACCTAATCTACGAGGATACTCTGGAAAAAATGCAGTTCGACCGATCTCGCATCGATAATAGCAACACAACTTTCCGGGGAATAATCCCGGGGAAGGAGGCGCGCTGTTCAGGATGTATCACCCTGGACGTAGTGTTCGGCACGCCCGACAATTACCGATCTGAAGAACTTTTCTTCCACATCGTGCCCTTCCCCAGTGGCTACCATGCCCTATTAGGACGTGACGCCTTCGCAAAATTCCAGGCTATACCACATTACGGGTATATGAAACTTAAGATGCCAGGACCAAACGGAGTAATCACGACTGCTAGTGATCCGAATATAGCCCTACGGGCCGAAAACAAAACAGCGGCGCTTGCCCTCGAGGCTCTAGCTGCGACCTTTGCTGCAGAGGAGCTGACCGCACTTCGGTCAACAGTAGACAAAGATGATGTGATTCTCAGCAAGAGGCCCAAATCCATGTCCTTTAAGCCGGCAAAGGAAATCATTAAATTTCAGGTACACCCGATGGATCCCAACAAGACAGCGTCCATCGGAGCTCAGCTCGATCCCAAAGTGGACGAAGCGCTGCGAGCTTTCTTACAAGAAAACTGGGACATCTTCGCCTGGCATCCTTCCGATATGCCCGGCATCCCACGACGGCTGGCAGAACATAGTCTGAACATCATCGCAGGCTTTAAGCCCGTCAAGCAGACTCTGCGCCGCTTCTCCGAGCCCAAACGACAAGCTATGGGTGAAGAACTGGCTAAATTGCTAGAGGCCGGATTCATTCGGGACATTAAGCACCCCGAATGGTTGGCAAACCTGGTTATGGTACCAAAGAAAGATAAATCCTGGCGGTTGTGCATCGACTTTAAAGACCTCAACAAGGCCTGCCCTAAGGACCCTTTCCCTCTACCACGAATAGACCAGATTATTGACGCCACAGCCGGACATGACTCGCTGTGTTTCCTCGATGCTTATTCCGGATACCATCAGATTAAAATGATGGAATCCGATCAAGCGGCAACCGCATTCATCACCCCTTACGGGCCGTTTTGTTTCAACACAATGCCTTTCGGGCTAAAGAACGCTGGGGCTACATACCAGCGCATGATCAAGACTTGTCTCGAAAAACAGGTTGGCAAAATAGTCGAGGCATACGTGGACGATGTGGTCATTAAAACCAAACACGTTAGCAATTTGATCGACGATTTAAGGCAAACCTTTGCCAACCTATGCGAATACGATATTCAGCTCAATCCGGAGAAGTGTGTATTCGGAGTTCCTGCTGGTAAATTGCTCGGATTCATCGTTTCCCATAGAGGAATAGAAGCGAATCCGGCCAAGATCCACGCCTTATTAGAACTTGCAGTTCCCACAGAGCTAAAGCATGTCCAAAGGTTGGCGGGTTGCGTGGCGACGTTAAGTCGCTTTATCTCCCGCCTCGGTGAAAAAGCTTTACCGCTGTATAAGTTGCTGAAACGGACCAAGAATTTTGAATGGACCGACGAAGCAAAGGCTGCGTTAGAAGAAATTAAGACACTCCTGGCAAGTAACCCCATACTCACAGCACCAGGCACTGGTGAGCCCATGTTATTATACATATCGGCCACCAACCAAGTCGTTAGCGCGGTGCTCGTCGTCGAACGAGAGGAGGAGGGACACAAATTCCAGATACAGAAGCCGGTCTATTACGTGTCAGAAGTACTAACGCAATGCAAGTCCAGATACCCGCACTACCAGAAGATAGCCTATACAGTATTTATGGCATCGCGGAAACTAAAACACTACTTCCAAGAGTGTTCGGTCACGGTGGCATCCGAAGTACCCCTGAATGATATAATCAATAACAGGGACTCCACCGGCCGCATAGCCAAATGGGCGATTGAGCTCCTTCCTTTTGAGATTACCTATAAAGCACGCCGAGCTTTTAAATCTCAGGTATTGGCAGATTTCCTCGCCGAATGGACAGAAGCCGAGCTCCCCAGGGAATATAGTACATACTCCCATTGGACGATGTACTTCGATGGATCCAAAACTTTGGCCGGACTGGGGGCTGGAGTTGTTCTCACATCCCCCACAGGTGACAACGTTCGATACGTGTTGCAGATCATGTATGCCGACTCCAACAATGTAGCCGAATACGAAGCCCTCTTGCACGGTCTTCGGATGGCAGCCTCAATGGGCATACAGCGGCTGGAGGTACGGGGAGATTCCAATCTGGCCATCTCTCAAGTCAACGGTGAGTTCGATGCCAAGAATCCAAGGATGGCGGCATATAGAAACGCTGTCCTCAAGATATCCGCACGGTTCGAGGGGCTGGAATTTCACCACGTCGCCAGAGACGACAACCAAGCTGCCGATATACTGGCTCGCATAGGAGCCAAACGCGACCCTGTCCCACCAAACACTTTTCTGGAACGGCTCTTTAAGCCATCCGTGGTTTGGCTAGACGATCAAGAGGGCGCCGAGCTACCCAGTGCAGACAAGGTTGTTCCCCCTGTAAACGAACCAGACGATCAAATCATCGGTGGCTCCGTCATGGACGAAACGCCCTCAGCTCACGAGGTCATGGCAGTAATCGCGCCATGGACCGAGCCCTTCCTCGCCTACCTTCTTCGCAAAGCACTCCCCGGCGATCAGACGGAGGCGCGGCGCATAGTTCGGCGTTCCAAAGCCTTCAAGGTACACGAAGATGAGTTATACAAGAAGAGCACCACCGGAATACTACAGCGGTGCATATCTGAGGAAGAAGGGCGGCAGCTTTTAGCCGAAGTCCACGCAGGGATGGGCGGTCATCACACCGCAGCAAGAGCCTTAGTAAGCAAGGCCTTCCGGGCTGGGTTCTTTTGGCCCACAGCTCGGGCGGACGCCCAGTCACTTGTTAAATATTGCGTGGGGTGTCAACTTTTCGCAAATCAGAGTCACCTGCCCCCGACAGCTCTTCGGACTATTCCGATCACCTGGCCCTTCGCGGTCTGGGGGCTGGACATGGTCGGACCCCTTAAAGGGGGGACCAAGAAGAATAAATACTTACTGCTCATGGTCGACAAGTTCACCAAATGGATAGAGGCAAAACCTGTCAAATCAGCCAAATCCGGACCAGTAATCGACTTTATATCCGGCGTGGTACACTGTTACGGTGTCTCGCACAGTATAATAACTGACAACGGATCCAATTTCACGGCCCAAGAGGTCAAAGACTGGTGCGCAAAGATGGGCATCAAGCTCGATTACGCATCGGTTTATCACCCGCAGACTAATGG
Source organism: Elymus sibiricus (assembly GCA_039707655.1). NCBI lineage: Eukaryota > Viridiplantae > Streptophyta > Magnoliopsida > Poales > Poaceae > Elymus > Elymus sibiricus. The sequence continues at coordinate 254,867,762 of CM077665.1, forward strand.
ACAAGTCGAATGAGCAAACGGCCTCATAATGAGCGGCATTAAGCCACGTTTGGTCCGGTCTCTGCAAGAGTCTGATTGTCATTGGGTAGAGGAGCTCAACTCCGTTCTATGGGGCTTGCGCACCACCCCGAATAGATCAACGGGAGACACACCATTCTTCATGGTCTATGGGGCCGAAGCGGTCCTTCCTTGTGATATTATTCACAATGCACCAAGGGTGCGCATGTACGAGGAAAGTGAGGCCGAATTAGATCGGCAGGACGACTTGGACGCCTTGGAAGAGAAGCGTGACATAGCTCGGGCCCGTTCTACCTTTTATCAACAGCAGGCCCGGCGTTACCAAAGCAGGGAGGTCAGGGCACAAGCATACAACGTGGGCAAACTAGTCTTACGGCTCCCGGAGAAGCAGAAGCATAAACTCAAGCCCAAATGGGAAGGCCCCTTCATCATCGACGAAGTACTCACAGGAGGGGCTTACCGTCTTCGGAACCCGCAGGACAACCGCCTTGAACCAAACCCATGGAACGCAGCTCGTATTCGACGCTTCTACGGCTAGACCGGTGTTGTCATACTCTTTACCCTTCTCTTTTCTTTCTTTTCTTTGTTATTTCTTCTCCCTCCCACCTTGATTTTTGGCAGGTTTGAATTCTTTTACTTCCCAACTCTATGTTCGGTTCGACCGATCTTGTACTAATGATTTTCGGCCTACACCTTTAAGTGTTAAATCCGAACACAGTACCCGGGGGCTTCTTTTCCGAAGCCAATGCTTTTATGTTATAAGCACTTATGCACATTTATTGTGTACGCATACTTTCCTTGTCTTTTTTTACGCCAACTTATGCATCAATTCGAACTAAGAATTTGCCAAGATGGGTTGCCTTGCTCCTGTGCTTACCCTCTACATTCCCGATTGTTCGGCTAGAGGGTAAAGGGAGCACCTCTACGATTGTTACGACTGGGTCATCCGGATACGTACCTCAGACGGGTGAAGCCAAAAGCTAGCTATCTTCAGTAGACAATTGATCGGCTACAACGGATCCAACTATGGTCGTCATGACCATTATTCGGGCTTTTTCTCTCACACAAGCCCTTAGCCGCATACTAACAGTATACGGCCCTTTTTCCTACGATTTACGAAGAACCCTGAAGAAAGGTATCGATAGGGGTACTATTTTCTTCGGAAGATGTTTCTTACGCTAAGCAGTAATATAACATATCTCCATGTGTGCTTTCTGTCTGTTTGCACGACGTGGCCGGATTGCCTGGTTCCCCGAACATAATTCCCTCCCCTAGGGTGATAATTTACAAGGAACACTCCCAAGCTCTTAGTGCGGGAGGCTGAAGCCGATGGCCGGTTAAGACAAAGTTTACAACACAGACGGAGCAACCCTTCGATTATTAACTACATAGCTACATATGATCATACATCTGGCTGCTGATCGACATTATCGATTATGGTTCTAATGGAGCAATCTTCTTGCGAGAGACGGGCGGCAGGCATCACCTGGTCGTATACCAGGTGGAGTGGCACTTCTTGTCCATCTGACCCTACTGGCCCAACCTGTGCCATACGCTCGGGGTTAAGTCCGGTATAACGGGTCTTGATCATCGCCCACGCCTCTCGTGCTCCCTCCCGGCAAGCCGATGTCTTCCACAGCTCGAACCTAGTTCGGGCTCCCTTGAAGCGATCGATTAGTTCGGTCATCCCCTCCGGAAATTGCTCGGCAGGGCCACAGTGCCTTCACCATGCTCTTCATGGCCTTCCGAGCCCGCTCCTGAAGGGCGGATAGCTCCTTCAGTAGATTCCCCTGATAGGATCGATTTCCTCTTCGGGTCGCCCGGAAAATAGACCTGCACATGAGTCACGGCATGTGTATTACACCTCACTCATAAGGGATACCTTCTGATGTTAGAATCACACTTACCGAACATGCCTCTCTGTAGATTCTGGTTTTCTCCTTGGGCCTGGGCCAATTGTGCCTTTAAGCTCTCAATCTGTTCGGCTTGCTGTCTGTTCTCCTCCTTCAGGCGGTTCTTCTCTTCAAGATGCCGTTGTAAAACGCGATAGCCAGCTTCCTGCTGGGACTCGGCATATTGCTGAGATTCTCGGGCTACATCCAAATCTTTTTGTAATTGCCCTATTGATTCAGCTGATACATGGTACCCTTGCGTAAGCATGGGGATATACTAAAATTCAGCAGAATATATATACTCAACGTGTGCTTCCCGAGTAAAGCTCTTCACTTGCTCTAATTCGGCCTTCACAGATTCGACCTGTGTTCGGCTGGCTTCCAGTTCCTTGGCCAGTTGCTCGCACTGTTGCTTAGAGGCCTGCAATACCAGCAAATTAATACGGGGAACCTTAATTCGGTCGTACCGACCAATTTAAGGCTCAGGGGCTACTGGGTCTACACGAGTGTTCGGACTTTAATAATTTATTACTTACCTGCAGGCTGGACGATATCAATTTCATGGCCTCCCCAAACCCAGCTCGAGCGGCTCCGAGGTGTGCATCCGCTGTGCTCAGAGCACCGAACTCTTGTTCGGAAAAGGCCGGATGACGCAGGGCTTCTCGCCGCCGCCGATGATGCATAGCGCTCCCAACCTCAGATTTGGTGACAGATATGGCGTCACCAGAATCGGCTGGGGCGGAATTGATGGTTGGGGCTCCAGCAGCAGGATCATCATGGGCGGAAGGCCTAGAATCTTGAGCACCGCCGGACGTCCTGGCGACGTCCTCGGCAGGTGACGGCCGAACCCTTTGCCTGAATATTTTGGCAAATAGGGTCTCTTGTCAGACCTTATCGAATCATGGTACTAAGTCAAGCGATCGAGCGAAATACCTTTGGGATGTACTTGTAGGCGCGCTCGCCCCCGCGATTGGCTCATTGGCCAGACCCTTGTTGCTTTCTAATCCAGGCGCTGCCGCCGCTGCCGGTGTATGTCGCGTGGATCTACAATGCTTGGGTGTAGGGTCCGGCGCGTTGGGGTCAGTGGAGGGCACTTGCCTCTTGCGGGATGGTTTCTTCTTCTTGCTTGTCGCAGGAGTAGGGAAGGACCCAGGGTAATCGGCAATAATGGCCACCTTGGAGCCGTCAAGGCCCTCTTGGTAGAAAACCCCGTCTTCGAGTTCGATTGACAGGTCTGGGTCTTCATGATAGCCCGGATCATCATCACGGGAATAGTCCTCGGGCTGAGGGGCCGGACAGTTGACTGTCTTGATAAAGCTTCTCCATTCCTGTTTACATAAAGATAAAAGGCTTCGGTCAAGAAGGGACAAATTGAGAATCTGAATTGTGGTCGCGGGATTGAAGGGCTCACCCATTCGATGGGTCTATGGCTTGAGTATCCTGCCTTGGTCGATCGCTGAATGAAATCTTCTTGCTCCCCTTTGTATAGGTCGGCAAGTGCGGCGGCCAATGCCGTTTGATCGGCAGGACCCAGTCTTCGGGAGCGAGTAGTGTCGTTTGTCCCGTTGTAACGCCACAAAGGGTGTATCCTCTGTTGGAGGGGTTGGATGCACCGGGTAATAACAGCGGCCACGACATCTATCATGGTCAGCTTATGATGGGCCAGTATCCTCACGCGGGCTGCGAAGCGTTGTACCTCTACGCTATCCTCGTGGGACAAGCTCTTCGGGCACCAGTTATACCTTTTCTTCAAAGGGGCATCGGAGTATTCGGGCAAACCCTTTCGAGCTGGATCGAATAAAGGGATGTCCTCGATATAAAACCATTTCGAAGTCCATAGTTCGGATTCCTTCGGTGTCCCCACGGGGTATCCCGTCCCCGCTATGCGGCATACTTCGGCTCCGCTGACCTCAAAGATTGTCTTGTCTCGAGTGCGAGGGACGAGGCAAAAGTATTTCCTCCACAACTCGAAGTGCGCCTCGCAGCCCAGGAACATCTCGCAAAGGGCGACGAAACCCGAGATGTGCAGAATAGACCCTGGAGTGAGGTGGTGGAGCTGGATCCCATAAAACACCAGTAACCCTCTCAGGAACGGATGAATGGGAAACTCGAGGCCTCGTAGGAGGAATGGCACAAAACACACATTCTCCCCCTTATGTGGATGGGGGAAATTCTCCGCGAGGGCCTCACCGTTGAATGACGTCAAACCGGCGCGGACGGCTGTCAGATCCGAGGAAGGAAGGTACCCTTGGGTCTCGAGGTCGCGGAGTCGAAGAAGCGACACAAAGCAGCTAGTCCAGTCCCCGGGACGGGATCCGTAAGGATCCGAGGAGGAGCTGGGGGCGCTCGCCATCTTTGGTGGAGACCTTTCGCTGGAGGGTTTTTTCCGGTGGAAAAGAAGAAGATGTGGCTTGGACCACGACTCAGTTTGTTTAAATGGGTGGTGCCTCATTTGTGTTAGGGGTAGTTTTGTAAAAAGCTACTGAACCGCTCGTCTCCCCATGATGCGCGAAGTCCAAGAAACACTATTACTGTGGACCTGGCAATCCCGCGACGTTTGGGATTTCGCCGATGATAGGACGGTTGCCGAACAAGAAGGATGGAGGGACTCGCCTCGCAAGCCGAAGACATGCAAGATTGTCCGAATATGCCTCGGCGTTGGAGGCTAGTCCGGGGGCTACTGAGGGAGTCCTGGTTTAGGGGGTCCTCGGATAGCCGACCTGTATCTCATAGGCCGGACTATACGGGCCACTCGATGAGCATTAGAAGATCAGAGGCCCGGTCGCCAAGGTGGAAGATTGAAGGAACCATGGCGTGTTCTCCAAGATATCGACAGTAGATAGGCATGTTTTTTTCCCTTTGATGTGCAACCGACTATATGTAAACCCTAGGTACCCCCGGCGTCTATATAAGCTAGAGGGTTTTAGGTTGTAGAACAACAGAACTCATCTAGGGTTTTAGCTACTTGATCTCGAGGTAGATCAACTCTGTAATCCCCATATCATCAATATAATCAAGCAGGACGTAGGGTATTACCTCCATAGGAGGGCCCGAACCTGGGTAAAACCTTGTCCCCTTCGTCTCCTGTTCCCATCGATCCAAGTCTCACAGCTCGGGACCCCCTACCCGAGATCCGCCGGTTTTGACACCGACAGCCGTCTCGAGGCGAAACTTGGGCAGGAGCACTTTTGCCCTCCGGCGCAGCGATTCCGCAGGGGAACTTCCCTCCCGGAGGGGGAAATCGAAGCCATCGTCATCACCAGCAACCCTCTCATCTTTGGGAGGACAATCTTCATCAACATCTTCAACAACACCGTCTCCTCTCAAACCCTAGTTCATCTCTTGTGTTCAATCTTTGTACCGGAACCTCAGATTGGTACATGTGGGTGACTAGTAGTGTTGATTACATCTTGTAGTTGATTACTATATGGTTTATTTGGTGGAAGATTATATGTTCAGATCCATTATTCTATTTAATAGCCCTCTGATCATGAGCATGAATATTATTTGTGAGTAGTTACCTTTGTTCTTGAGGTCACGGGAGAAGTCATGTTGCAAGTAATCATGTGAATTTGATAGGTGTTCGATATTTTGATGATATGTATGTTGTGATTCCCTTAGTGGTGTCATGTGAACGTCGACTACATGACACTTCACCATCCTTGGGCCTAAAGGAATGGATTGTGGATTAGTTATTAGATGATGGGTTGCTAGAGTGACAGAAGCTTAAACCCTAGTTTATGCGCTACTTCGTAAGGGGCTGATTTGGATCCAAACGTTTAATGCTATGGTTAGATTTTATCTTAATTCTTTTCTTGTAGTTGCGGATGCTTGCGAGGGGGTTAATCATAAGTGGGAGGTTTGTTCAAGTAAGAACAGCACCCAAGCACCGGTCCACCCACATATCAAATTATCAAAGTAGCGAACGCAAATCAAACCAACATGATAAAAGTGACAAGATGAAATTCCCGTGTACCCTCAAGAACACTTTGCCTATTATAAGAGACTGGTTTGGCATGTCCTTTGCCACAAAAGGATTGGGCTACCTTGCTGCACTTTATTTACCATTACCATTACTTGCTCGTTACCAATTATCTTGCTATCAAACTATCTGTTACCTACAATTTCAGTGCTTGCAGAAATTACCTTGCTAAAAACCGCTTGTCATTTCCTTCTGCTCCTCGTTGGGTTTGGCACTCTTACTTATCAAAAGGACTACGATTGACCCCCTATACTTGTGGGTCATCACCGCGCCGGTCCTGGAGATGTGCGTGACCCTAAAGGGGCCCTCCCACATGGGTGAGAGTTTGTGGAGTCCCTCTCTGGAGAGGATTCGATGCAGTACCAGGTCGCCCACATCGAGGGTGCGGGGCATATGTTGCGGCTGTGATAGCGATGCAACTCATGTTGGTACCTTGCCGCGCGTAGGGCATCCTAGCGGCAGGCCTCTTCGAGGAAAAGCAGGTCATCCTCCCGTAGGCCGTCCTGACGAGATTCATCGAAGGCAAAAACCCGCGGGGACCGGTGCTTGACCACGGCCAGGAGGACCGCTTCCACCTTGTAGATGAGGTAGAAGGGCATCTTGCCAGTAGGCTTGGTCGCCGTGGTGCAGATGGACCATAGCACCGACGGGAGCTCGTCCAGACAACCCTTGCCGCGGGCCGTGAGCTGCTTCTTGAAGGTCCTGGTCTTGAGGCCCTTGAGGACCTCCGCGTTGGCCTACTCGGCCTGGCCTTTGCGTCAAGGTTGCACCATGGAGGCAAAGCAGATCTGCGTGCCGATGGAGGCGCAGTAGGTCTTGAAGAGGCCACTGGTGAACTGTGAGCTATTACCCGTGATGATGCGGTTGGGGATGCCGAAACAGCACACCAAGCTCTTGATGAACATGACCGCGGACCCTGTCGGTATGGTCCGGACAGGCAGCACCTCCGCCCACTTGGTGAACTTGTCAATGGCAACATAGAGGAAGCGATAGCCGCCGACCGCGGAGGGAAAGGCCCGAGGATGTCCAGCCCCCAGACCGTGAAGGGCCATGAGAGAGGAATTGTCTGGAGCCCTTGCGCTGGCTGATGGATTTGCTTGGCATGGAATTGGCAAGCCTCACACTCCTGTACCAGCTCCGTAGCATCCTCGAGCATTGTGGGCGTGTAGAAGCCACTGCGGAATGCTTTGCCTGCGAGGGTGCGCGAGGACGAGTTGTGGCCGCAGTCGCCAATGTGGATGTCAGCAAGCAACTCACGCCCTTGCTCCTTGGAGATGGACCGCAGTGCGACCCCGTTCGGGCGGTGGCGGTACATGTCGGCCTCCTTCAAGTCGTAGAGGGCAGCTTGGCGGACCACCCGCTCTGCTTCCGCGTCGATCTCTGGGAGGGCACCGCCCTCCAGCTAGGCCTTGAAGTCCATAGTCCAGCTCTCAGGCTGCGACTCGAGCGCTAGCAGCAGGCGAGCGCCTGACGATGGTCCATAGTCTGGTGCGCCCATGGGTGATGTGAGAGGGAGCTCCTCATGAGGCGCCGCGGGGCTGATGGCCGGAGGCGCTGCCGAGGGCTTCAGGAGCCTCTCTTCAAAGACGTCGGCGCTCTGGGGCTCTTGGCGAGAGGCGCGCTTGGCGATCTCGTCCGCCTCGCTGTTTGATAATCCCCAAGTGCAAGGAATCATCGTAACACTTTCCGAAGATGGAAATGATAAGTATGGAGTGTCGAAGCCATAAGGAGCTAAAGGTAAGATCAATATTTTCTTAAGTCCTATCTGCCACCGATACGACTCTACATACACCGAACGTTTGCTTCTATCTAGGAACGAGAAATAAAAACTGTGTTGTGGTTATAAACAGGATCACTTTGCATGATAATGGAGAACTAAAATATGAAAATAGTTGCTGCCTAAATAAATTTATAATATATTACAATATAGTACAAATAGCGAGTGTGGAATAATGATGGTATGTTGTGTGGAATCATCCTAGGCAATTGATAACAAGATCGGTAATCATTCTTGCAATTTTATATGAGGGAGAGGCACGAGCTAACATACTTTCCGTACTTGGATCATATGAACTTATGATTGGACCTCTAGCAAGCATCCGCAACTACTAGAAATCATTAAGATAAACCCAACCATATAATTAAACATCAAGTCCCCTTTACTCCCATACGCAACAATCCCCTTACTCGGTTGTAAGCTTCTGTCACTCTAGCCCCCCACTGTAAGCGAATCATGAGCGTATTACAACACCCTACAATGAGAATCCCTCACATGTGTGCAGCACGGAGGGCACCATAGGACGGCACCAAAATAAAACATACACTCAAACCAATCAAGATCATCAATCAACCCAAAGGACAACATAAATCTACTCAAACATCATAGGATGGCAACACATCATTGAATAATAATATGTGGCATGAAACACCATGTTCAAGTAGGGATTTACAGCGGGGTGTGAGAGAGTGGACCGCCATAGATAGATGAGGGAAGGTGATGGAGAAGGTGATGTTGATGAAGACGATCACTGCGGTGATGGTTCCTCCGGCGGCACTCCGGCGCCACCAGAAGAGAGGGGAAGAGAGTCTCCCCCCTTAGGTTTCCTCCTTCGTGGCCTCTCCCAATATAGGGAGAGGTTCTCCCATCTAGTCCTTGGCCTTCATGGCTCCCGGAGGGGTGAGAGCACCTCCGAGATTGGATCTCTCTCTCTCTCTCTGTTTTTCTCCTGTTTTCGCAACTGTTTTCTCTCCAGATTAGTTATTCGTCGATACAGAGAGTTGCGGCGGAAATCTTGATCGAAAGCGTAGACCCATGCCATCTGCCTTAACCCTACAGGCATTCTGACTGGGAAGCGTCCTAGTTCGCATGTTCGTCACCAACGAACTCTTCACCATATTCCTGCTCTTCCATGCCTGGCCAATTAAATAACCACTGGCAAGCCAATGAGTACTTTGAATGTACACGCAAACAACCCATGTTTGGGAACAAGGTATAACAATGCATGATATAGAACTAAGTAGGTAAGTTTTGCAGAAAGCTAATTTTGAGTGCAATGACATGGTCAATACCAATAAGAGCATGCATCATGAGGTAGCAGATATCCATATGAACAAGTTATAGATATCTTCATAAGAAAGGGGTAGAACATCTCATGTTCAGTCATCATGCCAAGTCATCTGACTTAGCTCAAGTACCATCTTTGTGTCATCCACACACACACACACACACAAACACACACACACACACACACACACACACACACACACACACACACACACACACACACCAAGTTTAGAGAACACTGGACATAGCACAAGAGCGGTCATCCAACTGTCCTTGACCGTGGACACGGCTATTCGAATAGTTTTACACTCTGCACAGGTTGCACACTTTACCCACAAGACCCGGGAAACTTCCGTGTCAAGCCACGACTCGCGATATTGTTCATACCCGAGGCAAGTACCCGAACATTGCATTTCCCCTAGTGATACTAAACAAAGAGTCCACTCATTGGTGCCATCCCTCATGATATACATCACACGTATCATCCATGAGGGCACGCAACGGTGTGCCTGGTGCCTGTGAAGACAGCGCATGGTCGCCCTACCAGGCACGACCCCGTATCGAGAGTGACCATGTCACTCCCGCCACTAGTAATGCGGGCTCTATGCTAGTACCCACCAAGGTAGTCAACAAAGCCCCGTCCCATAAGAGGTATCGTGGTTGTACATGTAAGGTTGGAATAACGGTCGCAACTTACGCCAATCCGTTTTCGAAAACCACACACACTCACTTGCTCCGGTACACCACTTCTTTATCAAGTGGTTACCTAGCTCAACATCATCTCCCTTGGGCATTAGTGGCACCCGACGGGGTTTTCGAGAAGTCTTTGAAAACACTCTTGTTTCCAACACCATGCATATTCCCGTCCCACTTGGCGTAGCATCTACTAAGCATCCTGTCTACTCCCACCCGCACAACCCTCATAAGGGGGTAGGGTCATGCACGATGCAAGTATCGACGGTAAAAGTTTCGGAGGCATCCCACCGAAGTGGTCACCACATCACATGATCAACATCACGATATAAAGTACTATATGACATGCAATAAAAGGGTTTCATAGTCATGGTCAAAGGGCTGCTTGCCTGGCTTATCAAAGTCTTCGAGGTCTTCACACGCTTCTCGTCCACTCCGAGCACTTCGTCTACTTCGTCAACTATCGTCGTAAACAACCGCAATGAGCAACACAACAAGCAGAGAAATAAAAGTGCTCTATAAATAGGAGTTTTATTTTTCTTGGACACCTCTGGTCATGAGAAAAATAACCAAGGAGGTTTTATTGATGTGGGTCAAGGGGGAGTTTTGAATGGTGGAAATGAAGGAAATGATGATCCTATAAGATGTCCACAGAAAGTATTTTTGTAAAAAGGAGTGGATGGTACCAACAAAAAGGGCATGATTTTAGAGACATTTAGGAATTGGTTTCACTGGATTTGGAGCTGGATTGAATTTCCTGTGATTTTCCTAAGTTGGAATAATGGAAAAAGGGAGCTAATTATTTGGTCAAGCAGAATAGGTGCATGGTAAAATGTTCAATATGGATAAAAAATAGGGCATGATATTTAGAGACTCTGGGAATTTGAATCACTCCATTTGGAGTTGATATGAGTGCTATAGGGATTTTACAAGGTGGTGTTTATAATAAAAGAAATGACAAAAATATTGGTGATCCAGAAAATATCGCATGGAAAAATGTGCAAAGCACATATTTGACTAGGTCATGATTTTAGGATCACCTAGGATTTTGAATCATCATATTTAGAGTCCAATTGAATATAATATGGATTTCTGAACTAATTGGAAAAAAAGAAAACGGGAAATCATACCTATAAGGCTAAACAGCACATGGGGCGCACGATTGCCAAATGGGCCGGCCCAGTGGCTCGGCCTGGCTGAGCAGAGGCGATGCCGATGGCGTATTACTAGGAATACGCCTTCGATAGCGGGGAATGACTTCTACAGAAGCCGTCTCCACTTAAACGGCTGGGCCCGACTGCTTGGTCGCTGACTGGTGGGTCCCTCCTGTCGGGCCCTTCCCCCACCTCCTGCTCGAGATGGGAAAGGCAGAGGAGGCGCAGCCGAGCGCTTGCCGGCACCGTCTTGGCGGCAGGAGCCACCTCCGGCGATGCTCCGGCCACCGGAGCGCTCGGGAGGGACTGCCGCATCCGCCTGAGGGTCCCATCCTCATCGGGAAGCGCTTGGGGGAGCGAACCTTCGGCCACCGCGGGGACAGGCAACGGCGGCCATGGAAATCAGTGCAGCGATGACGAGGAAGGGGAAAGGAGTCATGGGGGCGGCCCAGGGCGACGCTTGGTTGCTCTGGTGAGTATCAGAGGGGCTGGGAGAGGCCACCGTGGCCGAATTCGAGCGGAGGCCACCGGCGGGGCTACGGCCATGGAGGTTGAAGGAGTGCACGAGAGGAGCAATTGGGGCTCCAGGAGGTTGAAGGGGAAGAAGGAGCTAGTGGAAGCGCAGAGGGGAGCTCGGGGTTGCGTCATATGGTCGGGTGCGAGTCCACCGTGGACGGCGCCCACGGCCATGGCGCAGCTCCGGCTAGGGGTCACGGGGGTGACCCAGAACGTGTATATGGTCTTTGTGGACGTGGCCTACATCCAGGGAAGAGGAGAGAGGGTCGTCGCACGTGTGAGCTTGCTCACTGGAGCTCTCGGGGCAGCTCGACGCGCGTGCGAAGGGAGGACGGAGGAGGGAGAGAGAGGAGGGGGACAGGAACGTTGCGTGTCCCGGACATCGAGGTGGCCCTATTGGCTAGAGGGGGGCTCGAGGTGGTCGGGGACATGCACTGGGTGACAGCTACAGTGCGGTCGCGCACTGTAGCGCGCTCTGGAGCGCGGCCATTGCATGCCATGGCATTGCCACCTGGGTTCTGGGCGCGTCCAAGTTGTCTACTAGCACATGGGGGTTTCTGAGATGCCCCATGAAGCTTAATAGCTAGGGCAAGTCTATAGGTAAAAAGGAGGGAGGGAAAAGAGGTTCTGCCATGGTGAAAACAAGATGGCAAGTTGGGGTTTTACCCTTCAATCATGGAGATATGGTCTTGACATTCTTACTAGAGGTGAAATGGGACTAGGTGGGACTGAGGTAGAAAGATGGGGTCAAGGAGAATAGTGTAGGGGGTGACACAATCACCTTTGGTTTTTACGAGAAGGTGTTTGTGCTGGTTTTGTGCTGGATAAAAGAATCTCCTTGCTATGAATTTAACAGGATCAAATGGTATACAGAAATGAGTCTGATAACCAAGTTTGAGATCATTTGAAGAAAGTTGCCAATGTAACTTTGGCAAACCCTATAAGTCAACATGAATAGGTTTCCATAGATCTGATCATGCTAAGCCACTCTCCTTGATGGTCCACTTGCTGTGGTGGCATAATTTGGTGACTAGAGAATGCCCAAAAAGTTTGGGGCCAATTGTGCAAACTTGACAATGCGAACATTCCCAATTCTTGAAATCAGCAGAAAGGGGTTTGGGGGGATTTGGGCAAGTGGATCTATTCTCCTTGATGCACCACTTGGTGTGGATGCATTATTAGAGTATTAGAACATGTCCACCAAGTTTAAGATCAATAGGAGAAACTTCACCATGTAAAACTGTTCAAATTTGGATCTGGACAGGAATGGTTTTGGAGTATTTTGGTGAACCAGAACAATTCGGATTGCTATCAAACTTTGCAAGATCAACACACATAATATGTGGGACTTCTAGAATTTTCCTGGATTTATTTGAGAATATTTCTTATAGAAATATTTCAAATACAGGAAATAGGCATAAAGGGTTTTGGAGGGTTTTGTCAAATATTTTGAATATGACCATGTGTTGAAACTCTTATATATGGACAATATATGTCCACTGAGTTTCCCTAAAAAATTCGAATATATTGAAAGCATAAAAATAATTTTTCTCTATAGAAGACCATTTCTGGCCTTAAGAAAAGGCCTTTGAATAAAATATGAAAATAATCTTTAAAAATAACATTTGTTGGTTTTGGGGAGTTATATATAGTAGGTTCCAAATAAATCCTTTGGGGCAAAAAACAATCCACCCAATTTGAGGACTTGTAGTACAAACCTCAATTCAGGGGTTTTTGAAAACCTAAATTAAATAAATGCTTTTTGGCCAAAATAATATTTTATAAAAATAGTTTTAGGTCCTATACACATGGCATGATCATTGTACCAGAGTTGGGATCAAGGAAAAGAGTTATTGAGGGTAGGAGGATGTTTTAGGAATATAGAGCACAAGCAAACAATCAAACAATCAGCAATCAAGTCAAACATCACAAGCACACAAAAGTTTTAATTGGTCCTAATTTTTTAGCTATGTTAACTTAGATAGAAGAGGCAAAACACAGGGTGTGACAGACCTACCCCCCTTACAAGAATCTCGTCCCCGAGATTCCTAGGCTAGGCGTAGAAAAGATATAGAAATCCGGGTTTAAGGTAGTCTTCACATTTCCGTGTGGCTTCCTCCTCGAGGTGGTTGCTCCATTGGTCCTTGACGTGCTTGACGACACGGCTTCGAGTGCATCGTTTGATCTCGTCCGAGAGGTGAATTGGGTTCATATGGTATGCTAAGTCTGACTAGGATTTAAGGGCCTGACGAACGGGGTTCGGGCAAAGGTCTGGCTTGCGCGTGTATCCCAAAGTCGAAATACGGGGCAAAGTAGTGTGTGCGTGCTGGTCATGTGGGTTACTAACGTCGGTTTACGACATCTAGACATCTCGTGCTGGACGAGATTCCGGTGACGGGGAATTGTCGACTTCGTTGGAGCAGTTGATCTTCCGGTGCTCGTGGTCTTCAATAATAAGGACATCGAAGTTTGTCGACGTAGGCTTCTCATCGAGATCTCCTGCTTGAGTGAGTTGCCCAGGTACGTCCTTCATCCATCGTCGGTCGTTAGTCTTCATTGTTGCGAACGCACGTTCGTCGCGAGTCTTCGAGTGTTTGGTCTACTTGTCTCTCCATAGCCATGCGTGGCAAGGTCTGCACTGAGTCTCGTCCCTAAGACAAAGCTTAGAGACTTGGTGTCAAAACGGGTTCTACCATTTGGAAGGTTTCTGAGGGGTTCTAAATAAGCTGCCTATCCAGTAGTATAAAACAACCATTTAGCTCCCAGGGTTGAGGTGCGGACAAGCGGGGAGGACTATTTGGGGCAGGTGGTTTACCATGCCCCAGTCAGGATCACGTCCTTGGTTGGACCCAAGGAGGCTAGTTACGAAGCCATGACAGTCGTTCCTCTCTGTTCTAGGCATTTGAAGAGAGTAGGGACGTCGTGTTCATCGTACACCGTCAAGGTGGTGGAGAGGTGTTATCAACTTCTCTGTTCCTTCCTAGTTAGGAACTGATAGGTGATTGTTAAGACAAGGGGCTCTATAATCCTCTCGATGTGCAAGGGCTTCATCGTGCTTGGACGTCGGTGCTTCTCGGTATAGTCTAGTTGATGTAGTCGGTAGAGGAGCGGTGGTTGACTTCTCTTGCTTCTTCTTCTTCGTCGTGGTTTCTCAACCGTAGTGGCTCTTCATCTTGCTTGGGCAGGAATGTCTTCTGTTGTAGGGTGGTACTTCAAGTACTCCAACTCTTTCAAGGTGAGACCTTATACTTGAGAGGCATGGTAATTGGTGTTCCTGGGGCTTATCCAATTAGGACTAAGGTAATCTTCCTCTCATTGGGTAAATAAGTATGTCATCCTGGAGGACAACAACCTATTCCTCCAAGTATCACATAAACACATTGCTCACGGGATATATGAAAGGAGCGGGCATTTGTCCTGGATGGTCACTAGTTTCAGGGGTTCGTGATCCAACGTAATCTAGTTCTTTGTGTCCACCTTCCTTTTGAACAGGATTGGTGGTGGCTGAGGTGAAGTATTGGCCATAGTCTAATGACTTAGAGCCAAGACCTATGGTCATAATCCGACCATATTGTGGCTCGGTAAAGCTTCAGGGTTTCAAGGAGCTTAGGATGTGAGTGAACATCTATCATCTTATTCTCGAGCATAGTTATTAGATGCCAATAGTACTACTATTTACTCCAAACAGAATCATCCTATATCATGGAGGGTATCATCTTGTATAAGTCAACTCCAACATTACACGTGCTACTCATATCTCCATGGTTTGAGAGAAGGACTAAAGCAAAATCACATATGTATACTGTAGCCAACTCAAATGTATCCCTAAGAAAAAATCATCGGGAAGCATACAAGCCGCTAAGCTTGCATAAGACATTACAAACCCAAGTGCTTAGCTAATATATCCAAGGTCAAAGGTGTTGCATCTCTATGCTATGGAAACACGTAATAAACCAATCCAAGATCTTGTTTCCTTCCTACGAATCCAATTAATCAATCCACGAATATCATCCATTATTACATGATACAATACTGCTACAAATCCAGCATCGATGGTGTCCCACATAATCTCCTAGAGTTCATATAATCCACATATCATTGCAAGGACTATTATCACAGTATATCCACAAACTTCCAAACTCATGACCAACTAAACTCCAAGGTCGAGCTTATATAGATCCCTAACATCATCCGATTCCTTCTACTTATCCTCCACCGAGAAACATGGTAACATGATCAAGATCATTGTACTAAATCCAAATTACTCTGAAGCATGTAGTCTTGATTAATACCAACACTCTATTAGGATTACCTATTTAAATCCAAATCTCATGTACACTAAGAATTCCTACTTGTTCCTCTAAGAATCTCAGCTTGTGATCATAATTGTCCTACTAAATCCAATTTGCTCAAGGGAGAAGTATGTTATGCTACTCTATCAACTTGACCCATCAATCTCCCGATCATCCTAAAAATCTCGCAATCCACCAAAGGTTCTCAACCACTTCCTCAAGATATCCACTCTAGCCTCGTAAAATGATTAGTCTACTAATCATTTATCCTCAAGATGATCTATCCCATAGCATCATTAGATCAAGTGCTAGCTTAAGGATGAAAGGTGTTTGTTCACTATGATCACTAGTCCCATAATGAACCCAGTGCTAAGCAGGGGCTATTGAACCTCAACAGGTGCCCTGGCAAATCTGTGTGCTAAACACGTGGTCAGGGGTTTGAGCTGGGGGAGCTTGTGAGGTCTAGGCTGGTCTGGGGAGGGGTTTCCAGTGTTGAGGGAAGAGCCTAACCCTACGGGGTTGCGTCTGGTTGAGTATGTTGTAGTCATAGTCTTCAACGCTAGTTGTCCGTCGAGGTGGGCTGTCCGTCGAGGTGGGCCCTTGGTGCATCTTGTCTTGCCGGTCTTCAGTTGACGAGATGGGGAAAGAGCAAAAAGTAGCCTAGAGGGAGGTGCCTAAAAGGGGTGGTATAGTGCAAGTGCAATCAAACAAGTGCCGAAAAGGCCAAACACATGCATTAAAATAAGGTGGGTGATATAGTCGCGTTCTCGTTGCCTAGGGGAAAAGTGCGACTTGCACCAAAGCACAACAAGCAAAACAAGCAACACACATCATGGTTCCATTTGAACCATCATACGGACTCGACTTCGTATAGGGGACACACGACCTATCCTACCCTAGGGGTTCTCGGAATCAGTAGTCGTGCTTGCTTCGTGTCTTGGAGAGGAGTCCGCTCAGCCTTCTGGGTCTTCTTTAGGTGTCGCTATGTCTCTTGTTGTTGTTCGTCGAAACGACCCTGGTTGTACCTGAAGATTCCTTGACAACTTCGCATCTGGTGAGTTGACGATGAAGGTGATTCTTCACAGCTATTGTTGACAAGGTCTTCTGGTGTCTTCGTAATCGTGACAATGCCTTCTTGTCTTCCGAGACGTTGAGGGTTCCAGGTAGGCAATCTTTTATGCAATGACATTAACAAGGCATGGTAGAGTTCTATCCTGCCGGCCACGTTGACGATATCATCGGCACCAAGAGCGGGGGATGGTGAGGACCGTTTCCCTGCTCACTATAGTGAGGCGGACCAAATGGCGAGGTTCTCGTCCACCGGTGGTTGCCGACACGACATCGGTAATGACCGGATTGCTCTATTAGCGATGCATATAATGATCTTGCATATCTTATGCCCTGGTCATCGTAGGCCAGAGTGGCATCATCCTGGGGCAGTGTCGAGGGTGTCACCCTCTTCCTAGCCTTGATGCCTTCCTTCCTCGAGAAGTTATTTTCTGTTGGTATCGTCTTCTCATGGTGTCGTCAAACTCGTGTGAAAGTCTGGCAAGATGGCTTCCTTCCAGGTTACCCACAAGGATTTCAAGGAATCCAGTGGTCAGGGGCACAGGGGTACTAACGACCGTTTGCAAGGTTATGAAAAGTAGATGAGGAGAGCCAAAAGAAAAATGGTGGAAGTGCTAAGGCACAATCCTTCAGTTTCTTTGAAAGCTTAGAGGAGGTAAGAAATATGGTAGTCTTTGCAAGTGATTTGAAGGGTCTGGGGGAAATAGTTTTGTCCTAACTAACGTCCATGCTAACTAAGGGCTTCCTATAGTCAGGATGGCTCTAATACCAGCTCTGTGGGGACCCCGACTCATAAGTCGTGATCACCGAATGCACGTGTACAATGATCCCAGAGATCAATGCTCACTGAACACGCAAAAGCTGAATAACAAGAGTCTTACATCCATACTTAACGTCTTACACAAATAAAGACCATGAAGGTCAAGTATTACATAGCTAGGGCCATGAAGGCCGAACAACAAACATAATCTAGCAGCGGAAATCTTGATCGAAAGCGTAGACCCATGCCATCTGCCTTAACCCTATAGGCATTCTGACTAGGAAGCGTCCTAGTTCGCATGTTCGTCACCAACGAACTCTTCACCATATTCCCGCTCTCCCATGCCTGGCCAATTAAATAACTAGTGGAAAGCCAATGAGTACTTTGAATGTACTCGCAAACAACCCATGTTTTGGAACAAGGTATAACAATGCATGATATAGCACTAAGTAGGTAAGTTTTGCAGAAAGCTAATTTTGAGTGCAATGACATGGTCAATACCAATAAGAGCATGCATCATGAGGTAGCAGATATCCATATGAACAAGTTATAGATATCTTCATAAGCAAGAGGTTGAACATCTCAGGTTCAGTCATCATGCCAAGTCATCTGACTTAGCTCAAGTACCATCTTTGTGTCATCCACACACACACACACACACACACACACACACACACACACACACACCAAGTTTAGAGAACACTTGACGTAGCACAAGAGCGGTCATCCAACTGTCCTTGACCATGGACACGACTATTCGAATAGTTTTACACTCTGCAGAGGTTGCACACTTTACCCACAAGACTCAGGAAACTTCCGTGTCAAGCCATGACTCACGATATTGTTCATAATCGAGGTAACTATGCGAACATTGCCTTTCCCCTAGCGATACTAAACAAAGAGTCCACTCGTTAGTGCCACCCCTCATGATATACATCACACGTATCATCCATGAGGGCATGCAATGGTGTGCCCAGTACCTGTGAAGACAGCGCATGGTCGCCCTACCAGGCACGGCCCCGTATCAAGAGTGACCACATCACTCCCGCCACTAGTAATGCGGGCTCTATGCTAGTAACCACCAAGGTAGTTAACAAAGCCCCGTCCCATAAGGGGTATCATGGTTGTACATGTAAGGTTGGAATAACGGTCGCAACTTACACCAATCCATTTTCGAAAACCACACACACTCACTTGCTCCGGTACACCACTTCTTTATCAAGTGGTTACCTAGCTCAACATCATCTCCCTCGGGCATTAGTGGCACCCGACGGGGTTTTCGAAAAGTCTTTGAAAACACTCTTGTTTCCAACACCATGCATATTCCCGTCCCACTTTGCATAGCATCTACCAAGCATCATGTCTACTCCCACCCGCACAACCTTCATAAGGAGGTAGGGTCATGCACGATGCAAGTATCAACTGTAAAAGTATCGGAGGCATCCCACCGAAGTGGTCACCACATCACATGATCAACATCACGAAATAAAGTGCTATATGCCATGCAATAAAAGGATTTCATAGTCATGGTCATAGGGCTGCTTGCCTGGCTTATCAAAGTCTTCGAGGTCTTCACACGCTTCTCGTCCACTCCGAGCACTTCGTCTACTTCGTCAACTATCGCCGGAAACAGCCGCAATGAGCAACACAACAAGCAGAGAAATAAAAGTGCTCTATAAATAGGAGTTTTATTTTTCTTGGACACCTCTGGTCATGAGAAAAATAACCGAGGAGGTTTTATTGGATGTGGGTCAAGGGGGAGTTTTGAATGGTGGAAATGAAGGAAATGATGATCCTATAAGATGTCCACAGAAAGTATTTGTGTAAAAAGGAGTGGATGGTACCAACAAAAAGGGCATGATTTTAGAGACATTTAGGAATTCGTTTCATTGGATTTGGAGATGGAATGAATTTCCTATGATTTTCCTAAGATGGAATAATGGAAAAAGGGAGCTAATTATTTGGTCAAGAAGAATAGGTTCATGGTAAAATGTTCAATATGGGGGCATGATATTTAGAGACTCTGGGAATTTCAGTCACTCCATTTGGAGTTGATATGAGTGCTATAGGGATTTTACAAAGTCGTGTTTATAATAAAAGAAATGACAAAAATATTAGTGATCCAGAAAATATTGCATGGAAAATTTTGCAAAGCACATATTTGACTAGGTCATGATTTTAGAATCACCTAGGATTTTGAATCTTCAGATTTGGAGTCCATTTGAATATAATATGAATTTTTGAACTAATTGGAAAAAAAGAAAAAGGGAAATCATACCTATAAGTCTAAACAGGGCACAGGGCGCAGGATTGCCAAATGGGCCGGCCCAGTGGCTCGGCCTGGCGGAGCAGAGGCGACGCCAATGGCGTATTACTAGGAATACGCCTTCGATAGCGGGGAACGACTTCTACAGAAGCCGTCTCCACTTAAACGGTTGGGCGCGGTTGCTTGGTCGCTGACTGGTAGGTCCCGCCTGTCAGGCCCTTCCCCCACCTACTGCTCGAGCAGGTAGAGGCAGAGGAGGCGCGGCCGAGCGCTTGCCGGTGCCGTCCCGGCGGCATTAGCCACCTCCGATGATGCTCCGGCCACCGGAGCGCTCTGGAGGGATTGCCGCATCCGCCTGAGGGTCCCATCCTCACCGAGAAGCGATTGGGGGAGCGAACCTTCGTCCGCAGAGGGGACAGGCGATGACGGCCGTGGAAATCAGTGCAACGATCACGGGGAAGGGGAAAGGAGTCATGGGTGTGGCCCAGAGCGACACTTGGTTGCTCTGGTGAGGATCGGAGGGGCTGGGAGAGGCCACCGTGGCCGAATTCGAGCGGAGGCCGCTGGTGGGGCTTCGGCCATGGAGGTTGAAGGAGGGCACGAGAGGAGCAATTGGGGCTCTAGGAGGTTGAAGGGGGGAGAAGGAGCTAGTGGAAGCGCAGAGGGGAGCTCGGGGTTGCGTCATATGGTCGGGTGCGAGTCCACCGTGGACTGCGCCCACGGCCATGGCTTAACTGCGGCTAGGGGTCACGGGGGTGACCCAGAGCGTGTCTATGGTCTTCGTGGACGTGGCCTACGTCCAGGGAAGAGGAGAGAGGGAGCGTGCGAGGACCAGGTCATCGCGCGTGTGAGCTTGCTCACTTGAGCTCTCAGGGCGGCCCGACGCGCGTGCGAAGGGAGGCCGGAGGAGGGAGAGAGAGGAGGGGGACAGGAACGTTGCGTGTCCCGGACGTCGAGGTGGTCCTGTTGGCGAGAGGGTGGGCTCGAGGTGGTCGGAGAGATGCACTGGGCGACAACTACAGTGCGGTCGGGCATTGTAGCGCGCTCTGGAGCATGGCCATTGCATGCCATGGCATTGCCACCTGGGTTCTGGGCGTGTCCAAGTTGTCTACCAGCACATGGGGGTTTCTGAGATACCCCATGAAGCTTAATAGCTAGGGCAAGTCTATAGGTAAAAAGGAGGGGGGGAAAAGAGGTTCTGCCATGGTGAAAACAAGATGGCAAGTGGGGGTTTTACCCCTCAATCATGGAGATATGGTCTTGACATTCTTACAGGAGGTGAAATGGGACTAGGTGGGACTGAGGTAGAAAGATGGGGTCAAGGAGAATAGTGTAGGGGGTGAAACAATCACCTTAGTTTTTACGAGAAGGTGTTTGTGTTGGTTTTGTGTTGGATAAAAGAATCTCCTTGCTATGAAATTTAACAGGATCAAATGGTATACAGAAATGAGTCTGATAACCAAGTTTGAGATCATTTGAAGAAAGTTGCCAATGTAACTTTGGAAAACCCTAGAATTCAACATGAATATGTTCCCATAGATCTGATCATGCTAAGCCACTCTTCTTGATGCTCCACTTGCTGTGTTGGCATAATTTGGTGACTAGAGAATGCCCAAAAAGTTTGGAACCAATTGGGTAAACTTGACAATGCAAACATTCCCAATTCTTGAAATCAGCATAAAGGGGTTTCGGGGGATTTGGGCAAGTGGATCTGTTCTCCTTGATGCACCACTTGGTGTGGATGCATTTTTAGAGTATTAGAACATGTCCACCAAGTTTGAGATCAATAGGAGAAACTTCACCATGTAAAGTTGTTCAAATTTGGATCTGGACAGGAATGTTTTTGGAGTATTTTGGTGAACCAAAACAATTGGGATTGCTATGAAACTTTGCAAGATCAACACACATAATACGTGTGACTTCTGGAATTTTCCTGGATTTATTTGAGAATATTTCTTATAGAAACATTTCAAATACAGGAAATAGGCAAAAAGGGTTTTGGAGGGTTTTGTCCAATATTTTGAATATGACCGTGTGTTGAAACTCTTATATATGGACAATATATGTCCACTGAGTTTCCCTAAAAAAAATTCAAATATTTTGAAAGCATAAAAAATAATTTTTCCCTATAAAAGAACATTTCTGGCCTTAAGAAAAGGCCTTTGAATAAAATATGAAAAAAATATTTAAAAATAATATTTTGTGGTTTTGGGGAGTTATATATATAGTAGGTTCCAAATAAATCCTTTGGGGCAAAACAATCCAC
Organism: Elymus sibiricus; assembly: GCA_039707655.1. Taxonomy (NCBI): domain Eukaryota; kingdom Viridiplantae; phylum Streptophyta; class Magnoliopsida; order Poales; family Poaceae; genus Elymus; species Elymus sibiricus. The sequence goes on from CM077665.1 coordinate 254,889,733, forward strand.
ACAATTTGAGGACTTGTAGTACAAACCTCAATTCAGGGGGTTTTGAAAACCTAAATTAAATAAATGCTTTTTGGCCAAAATAATATTTTATAAAAATAGTTTTCGGTCCTATACACATGGCATGATCATTGTACCATAGTTGGGATCAAGGAAAAGAGTTCTCGAGGGTAGGAGGATGTTTTAGGAATATAGAGCACAAGCAAACAATCAAACAATCAACAATCAAGTCAAACATCACAAGCACACAAAAGTTTTAATTGGTCCTAATTTTTGATCTATTTTAACTTAGACAGAAGAGGCAAAACACAGGGTGTGACACCTGTTCTCCGTGGCGGCGACCCGAGTCTTCAGCCACCTTCTTCTTCGCGACCCGGGCTTAAACTTCGACGACGTGATAGGCCCCGTCCCTGAAGAATCCCGCGATCGCCTGGAGGCAGCCTGGGAAGTTGTCCTGCGGCAACGGCGATGACGGTGGTGACGATGTCGATACTTCTTTCATCATTGTGCAAGACTGAATTTGCCTTGCGGCAGTGTAAGGTGATGGCTTTAATGTTCGAAACATTGTAAGCTTGACATGACTGCTTGTGACCCGCGGGTTTCCCTTCCATGCTTGGTTCTTCTCTAGCTTGCCTTTATGCTCTGCATTGGCAGGGCCCAGTCCTGCGCATGCCTCAGCCATCGCTGGGTTGTCAGGTCATGATACCTAAACAAGGCCTGGAGTTGAGGGGCTTCGGGAACTAGTGAAGGCTCCTGTGGCGTGATGCTAGCCCCCCCCCCTTTGACGTACGAGCGGCCCACGTGAGGGAGAATGCCAGTAATGGCGGGGCTCCAACGGGAAATCCTCATACTTAGCTCTTCACAACGCCGGTAAATTGCGTTTAACGCGCGTCCTTCGGCTTGGCCCTGCATGCAATCCATCCCGAGGAGTGTTCCTGCGCGCAAAAAAGCTTTTTTTGGAAATAACGCGCACTTGCCAGCTTGCATTTGGGCGTCACGTGAGGAGACTAGGCACCAAGGGCCTTGGTGGGGTGACGTGCACGGGGGGAGGCCCACGAGCCAGAGTGTAGCGCCCAAGATGCGGTCCTATCCTTATTTTGGCTCGAGGGCCTCGACAGGGATAGAAGCGCATCTCGTCGTTTCGCAAGAATGGATATCGTTACAAGTACATGTAAAGAGGAGATGAGTATATGGAATTGGCTTACACTTGCCACAAGCTAAATCATGATCACATCAATACAGAAATACATTCAATCACCATCAAAAGAGTAAGGTCGGACTACGGACAAAATCAAACGATAAAAGCGACATCCATCCTTGCTATCCCAGGCTGCCGGCCTGGAACCCATCCTATGATCGATGAAGAAGAAGAACTTCAAATCAAACAAGCATCGCTCTCATGTCAAAGCATCACATTACCTGTACCTGCAACTATTGTTGTAGTAATCTGTGAGCCATAGGGACTCAACAATCTCATTTCCAAGGGTATCAAGACTAGCAAAGCTTAATGGGTGAGGTTTGGTTAAGTGGTGAGGCTGCAGCAAGCACTAAGCATTTATTTTAGTGGCTAACTTACGAGTACAAGAATAAGAAGAGAGATCTACACATAAACGGACATGAACTAGTAATGATCAAGAAGTGATCCTGAACACCTACTTACGAGTCAATCATAACCCCACTGTGTTCTCTTTCCAAACTCCCTCGAAAAGAGACGGTCACGGTTACGCACACGGTTGGTGTATTTTAATTGGGTTTGCTTCAAGTTTTCTATTACCGGATGTTAAACAATTTTCCAAGTTGCCACATAACCGCAGGCACGGCTTTCAGAAAGTTTTAACCCTGCAGGGGTGCTCCAACTCATCCATCACAAACTAACCACAAGCTGCGCCGGAAAACCTCAACCTCGAGATAGCCCAAGGTATCCTTGGAGCCGGTGCACAAGACATTCGAGAAAGGTAAAACAATTCCAGCAAGGCCGCCCGACGTGTCGTCAATCCCGATAGGAGCCGCGTATCTCATTCTTAGGACAAGGCGGATGAGCTAGGCGTACATTAACTGACGTTCCGAGTTGCCCCAGGTAGCCCGCACGGTGCTCTAGTTTGGACCAGCACTGACCCCCTATATTATGTTGAATAATAAACCTCGGGTAGCGCTAACTCCCAATGCGTCAAATTAATTATCAGTATTATTATGTTGGGAAAATGTAGTACCAATGTTGGGCCATGCCAGAAAAGTTTTATCCCAAAACGAATTATCAAGGGGGTCCCCATAACAACCCCGAGCATGTTAGGAGCGCTCAATATGGAACATAACACTGGTACTCGGAAACTAAGGTGGCAAGAGTGGAACAAAACACCGGGCAAAAGGCCGAGCCTTCCACCCTTTACCAAGTGTATAGGTGCATTAAATTAAATAGCAAGAATATTGAAATATCCCAAGATATCCATGTTGGCACATGGAAATAAACTGCACCTACAACTAGCAACGCTATAAGAGGGGCTAAGCAAGCGGTAACATAGCCAACCAATGGTTTGCTGGGATGTGGAGGGTTAGAGGCTTATCATGGCAGTTTGAGAGGCTTGACAAACAAGTGGTAGGTAGCGAGACATAGCGATTGAAACGTGACAACTAGCATGGCAATGATAGTAGTGGTATCCAAGGAAATGTTCATCTTGCCTGAGATCCTGCTTGGAAGAAGAACGAATCCATGAAGTAGACGAACGGGCATAGTCGAACGAATCCTCACTCTCCAAAACGCTTTTAGACTATCACGAGGAGAAGCAAATCCAGAAACAAACAAATGACATGGTAAACACCACAACATATGCATGACATGATGTGCAAACAAGTATGATGCATGCTCGGTTTAATCATGCATGGCATGGCAAGCACAATAATCAAACACTATAAATTAAGTGAAGTTCAATATGCAATGAGTTGCATATTGACGAAACTTCACAAATTATTTAGTTCACTCTCGTTTAGGTACTTCATCAGTATTAAATGATGTTTAACATGGATGGTCAATGCATAAGGTGAAGATGGAATTAAAGAATTTTAAATGGAGAGGGAGAACATACATACAACAAAATAATAACCTTTCATATTAAGAGAAATGTGGTTAAGTTTGTTTAACTAACAATCATTTTAAATTTTGTTCATCATGGCAAGAGGTAAAGCATATACAACTACATCATCTAGGCATTTTAAATGAGGCCGAAAGCAACATATAGCACTTCTGAAATGACCTCATATGCCAATTATGAATTTGGTCCAGATCTGTCCTAAACATATTTTATATTTGTTAAACAGCAAAATAAAGTGCACCATGTGATTCTACTCGTTTTTCTAGTCAAGTTACATATGTGGATCATTTTAAACGGAGCTACGATTATTTAGTTATGAAATAAATCATTTTCACATGACATTTATGCAAATTTAAACAAACAGAAAGTTTAATCATTTTAAACATTGATGGAAGTAGGATATTGTGAATCTACACGAAATTCTAAGCATTTTACATACATGACACGTTTCAATCCGATGCACGGTTGATGAGTTATTGTATGCATGAAGTGCAAGGACTAATCTGCAAAACTGGCAGTCTATGGATATTAGATAAATTCATAACAGGAAACAAAACACTATAGGGATGAATCTGTTGGAACTGGGCTGGTAGGCGGGCGACAGATAGCAAACCGGCGTACGGGCGGGATTAGGTGGGCGCTCACCTAGGGCAAAACGGGCCGGTCGGGGAGGCGGTCCGCGGTGGCTTGGCTGGAGTGTTGACGTTGGGCTGTGCCTCGGTGGAGGAGAGGCGAGCGGGCCTCGCGCTCGGGGCTGGCCCATCTGGGCGCTGGGCACGGTCAACGCTGGCTGGGGAGAGCATCGTCCTCTCCGTCCCGATCCACGGGAAGTAGAGCAGCATCGACAGATGACAGCGCCAGTGAGGCAAACGGAGCTCCAGTGAGGCAAGGATGGCGGGGAGGCGCAGATCCGGGTGGTGGCTCACTAGATCTGTCCGTTTTCGAGGACGAGGGCTTGGGGCGGTGTCGGCAGCGAGCTCCAAGGGCGGCTGGCATCCGGCGACGGCAGGGCAGCCATTGCGGGGAGGATCTGCGAGAGAGAGAGAGAGAGAGACCGGGGGTGAGAGAGAGAAATGGAGGGAGTGGGAAGAGAGAGGAGCGGTGACGAGGTCCGGCCTAGCTCCGGCGACCAGCCAATTGGGCCCCGGCGGGGACGTCGCGGGGCGGCGGGGCACCGGCTGCCTTGGCCACGGGGCACACGGGAGCCGGCAGGAGCGGGATGCGCTGCGGCGCGGAGAGGCTTCGGGCCCAGGCGGGCCAACGATGGGCTCGGCAACCCAGCGGCTAGGAGGAGAGAGGTGGTGGCTGCGGGTTGGAGAGGCTGGCGGTGGCATGGATTTCGAGGAGGGGATTAGGGTTAGCCATTTTAGGCAGGGTAGGGCGTCTATTTATAGCAAATAGCCTAGGGTTAACAGTTTTTGTCCGTTTTTGGAACTTCGGATCTCGATCCGATGTCTCCGATCGGAGGGAGGGGTTAGGCTGGGCTAGTGGGCTGTGTTAGAGGGGTTGGGCTGAGATGAGAGAGAGGTGGTGCGGCCCGGGACAGAGTTTCAGAAAACCGAAAAGGTCCGCTAATTTAACCGACGACTGTGCCACTATAGTCGTCCGTTGGGGTATCAAACGACCCCTGAATGCGATAAAATTTGGCAGGCGGTCTACCTAGAATAAAACAAGACCGCACGCCAACTTTCGACCCAATCCGAGAATTTTTTATACGCACTTTTAAAAATAATATTTTAACGATCTCGCTGGCGTGTGCGTGTGTGGTTGGTCTTGAAACGGTCGTCAACGAGAACGGAGAGAACCGACAACTACGAACGGATGTAAGTTTTGAAAATTGATGGCAACGTAGTGCCGCTACAATGCGATTGATGCGGATGATGCGATGATGAATGCGAGAAACAAACGAATCACACGACGACAATGGAATAAAACGGGAATCTTCTATAGCGTCGGTTCCGGGCTGTTACACAGAGCCCGGTTCCTTGGGTTTTTCAGCACTGCTGGGACTAATCCAAGCACAGGCACCGTGCCCAGCCCCCGCTCACGTGGGGCCCAAGGGAAAACTGGCTATTGTGCGTCGCGGGGCGAGGTGACGCTTTTGGTTGACCATCCACCAGCGCGGGGCATGGGGCTTCCACTGGGCGTGGGCATAGTCGCGGTTTGACAGTTATTCCGCCAGTGCGGAGCATGGGGCTTCCACTTGGGGGTGGGCATAGTCGCGGTTCGATAGTCATTCCGCCAGCGGGGAGCATGGGGCTTTCACTTGGGTATCGGCTGGAGTCCTCCCGAGGCCAAGGGGTGGTGCTCCGGGAGGCTCCAGGGGTGGTGCTCCGTCCCGATCCTATTTCATCGAAATGGCAAGCTTTGGGAGCCTTCTTTTGGAGGGGCATTGGGTGGCGCTCCCTAATCACCAAAAAGGAAACTGTAGCAGGCCGCGCCTGCTGGCACGACCTCTGTCGCCCTTCCCCACACGGGTGTGTCACCCATGTGCCGGCCACGGGGTCCTGCGACCGGTTCTGTGCGCCAAGCCTCGCGGTGTAGCTCCTCATGGGGGGCCTCGCGAGGCGATCTGGTACTTGGCAGATCAGGCCAGGCGTAGCCTAATGGTGAGTGGCCTCACGAAGCTAGACCCCTCGTGAGGCAGTTTCTTCGGGGCGGCTGGCGCAGATACGTCCTCTGCGGGCCGGCCCACCTATCGCCCCTTGTCCCGTAGGCAAACGGGCCGTGGTAACCTGGTTCCCACTTGGCCGACAATAGCCACTACCACCATAGTGAATTTACTGTATTGCCACTATGGTAAACCCTTGAGCTATAAAAGGAGGTCCATGGCACCTTTTACAGGGATCCAACCCTTGTCCATTTACACGTAGTAGGTGCACTCCCGCGCACCCTTGCCGGCAGGTTGCGCTCCTTGTAACTTGGACGTACTCATAATCCACAACACATGACGTAGGCTATTATACCTCCGGGTGGCCCAAACCTGTATAAATCACTGTGTGTTGATATTTGATGTTGCTCTCTGCGTACACTGATTCCCGTAGCCAAACCGCAAAGGGACCCTTTGCCGGTCCCACAAATTTTCGTACCTCGACTTCTTTGGCGCGCCAGCTAAGGGGATCATGTGCGTGGATCTGCACCAGCTTTCTTTGCATCTACTTCATCATCTTCATCGACACCCATGGCGCCGAAGAAGGCCAAGGGTACATCTACGACTGCTCTGTCTACATCCAAGCTGCCTACACCGGCAGCTACGGGCGATGGAGGTAGGGGCATACGCACTCCCATCACACTGGTGAGCGCAACACCATCCGGAGATCTGCAAGCCACGGCCCTGTTGCTGTGAAGTCCAAGGACAAGCAGCGGCAGTGCCGAAATGCGCGCCACGTCCATCACAGGACGGCTGTGACAAGCATCCGCGGGCCGGAGACGACACCAGACGACATGGTGATCAAGATCATGCGCATCATTCTCAAGATGCGCAAGGCTAAGATCATCGCCAACCCACCGGTTGAGACAGGCATCGGGCTCGGGAGCGGGATGGGGCTCCTTCTGCCTCGATCAGGAGTAAGAGCGCCACCCATGCTTTGCGTTGCACCCTGCCAAAGACGTCGGCGGAGGCTTTGGCGCAAGCCCGGCTGCTGCTGGATTTTCCTCTAGCACTGAAGAAGATGGAGGAGTGAAGAGTTACTATCCAGAGCCTCCGCAGCTATGCCAATCGCGACAAGCTGGAACATGTGGGCCCTTCGCGAGTGCACCCCACCGCGCCGACCAGGCCAACGGGCGAGCGCAACGCTGGCGGAGCACCTACAATGCAATCGCCTCCTCAACAGCAGCGACAAACTTACCGGGCCGACACGCGGGATGAGATGTACATGGCGTTGTCAGGCTCATGGCAGCGACAAGACCAGCGCCAGACCCTGCAGGACCGGCGCCAAGAAGACGCTCGCACCACTATCGAGCATCGGCAGGAGGCACGCCGTCAATCCAACGATCGTGCTGAGCCAGAAGTTGACGAGCCAGTGTCAGGGTTACGGGGGAGCCTGCCTTACGAGATGGGCTGCCCCTCATTCACCGTGAGCTGCGGCAAGTCCGCTGGCCCTCCTCCAAGACCTTCTAGCCCGATCTGCCGGACAAATATGATGGCAAGATCAGCAAGTCAGAGTTCCTTGGCATCTACACAATCACGGTGCAGGCTGTCGGGGGCGCGATGAGATGGTATTCGCCAATTACTTCCCGTTGGCGCTCAAGCCCAATGGTAGAAGTTGGCTCATGAACTTGCCAGAGGGCTCCATATCCTCTTGGGCGGACTTGTGTAACCAATTTGTTGGCGCCTACCATGGGGGTCACAAACTCCCTGGTTAGCCTGCGATTTTCACGTGGTCCCCCGAAGAGATGGCGAGTCTCTCCACAAATATATTCAACATATCAGCCGCCTGCAACACAACATCCCCAACATCCATCCTGTTGCGGTCATTGCGGCGTTCCAAACAAACTTACGCAATAGGCGGATCCGCGTGTCTGATTTCGGGCTCCGCAAAACCCTTAAGATTCGAACACAGGGGCATGTGCGAAGTCCCCCTGCAGCCTCTCGCCTTACCTAGCTTGCTACTCGATGAATGCAGTAAAGAACTCGCGTGATGGCAAGGAAGAAGATGAGCACGGTGGTTTACCCAGGTTCGGGCCGTTGCGAAGCGTAATACCCTACTCCTGCTTTGGTGGATTGCCTCTCGTGGAGGTTTGGTGGATGAACTAGTACAGTGTTTCGGAGCCTCGTGAAGGCGCTCCCCAGGGGCACTTGGCCCTTTGTTCACTTGGTGGTGGATGGGTGAATCGACTGGTTTCGGATCCCCCTGTACGGTGTGGCCTAGCCTCTATATATAGGGGCGGCCCGGGTCCTCTTCCCTTATCGTAACGGCGGGAAGGGATCCCACAACGGCCAATTTTGAAGGGGAACAGGAGCACATGCTCGCCCTGCCCAAAGGCGGTCTTCGCCTGCAAAGTGGCTGTCGATGATGCAGAGGTGGGCTCGGCGATGACATCCGTCCTACGGAGCTCGTGGTCGTGATCTTGTTGCACCGAAAAGGAAACCTTTGGAGGGTGCTTTGGGAACCCGCGTACGTCCTTGCTCCCTTTGCACCAAAGAGGAAACTGCTCCGCCTGGCGTGTTGGCGCCCGCCTGTCCCTCCTTGCGTCACGTTTGACTCCTGAGGCCGGGCTCTACATAGAGATCTCCGCCGCTCCGGAGCGGGCCTGGGGAGGCCCATCCCTTGCCGGTCTTGACGCCGCTCTTCCTCGCGAGTTTGGGCCCCTCGCGAGGGCCTTGTCTTGAGTGGGGCCGCGCCTGACTGTGCTTGGCTGACGAAGTGGGCCATGTCCTGGGCCGCAGGCATGCAGGTCTAGGTACCCCCGTTCCCAGAACGCTGATAGTAGCCCCCGGGCCCAAGGCGCGCTGGGGCAGACTTCTGGGCAAAGCCTTGAGGACGGCCCGAAGCGCCGCGGGCCCCAACGCCTGCGGGCCCGGCTTCATAAGCGGCAGCCCGAGGGCTGTCGCTCCTTCTCCCCCGCACCGGGTCTGCCATTGCCAGGTTTGTCGAGTCGTCCGGCACACGCCACCAAGCCGCCTTTGTCTCCCGTCGATTTCGCCATCCGTTTTCTCCCTCTTCCGCGGCCCTCGCCCTTGTCGCCGAGCCCCTGCGCGCGCCGCCTTGCCCCCCCCCCTGTCGTGGCTCCGAAGAAGGGAGAAGGCGAGGGCTTTTGGGTGCTGATGACCGCGTCGGCGTCTAAGCCCGCGCTGGGCCGTTCATCGGTGGTGAACTTGGAGGGGTTGGAGAAGGTTCAACTGGTGGTTGCCGCCGGCTCCAATGAGTGGGGGGCCACCAAGATCTGGCCTAGCTCGCGGCCTCGGAGCGAGTTGGATGCCACTGTCGTCCCCCTTCATATCCATGCCCTTCTCTCGGGCGTGCTGCCGCCATTCTCAAGCTTCCTCTCCGCCGTGCTTTCGCATTACCAGATCCACGTGCTCCATCTTGACCCTGGTTCCATTGTTCTCCTCTCGGCCTTCGCGTTCCTGTGTGAGGCCTTTGTTGGTGTCTTCCCCTCCGTGGCCTTGTTGCGCCACTTCTTTTCCCTCGAGTTGGCTTCGGGTGAACAATGCTCTGGGTGCGTGTCCTTGAGAACGGCAGACGCATCGGCCCGAGGGGCCCTCGACGCCGGACTCTCTCCGGAAGCTGAAGGGTTCCGGCGGCAATGGGTGTATGTCAACGCCGCCGGGGCCGAAGGTCTGTTCCAGCCCCCGCTGACCCCCGCTGTGCCAAACCGCGGGTGGAGGCACGAGGAGCTTGCCGACCCGGGGATCGCATGGGTCCTAGCCAGGCTGGCGAAGCTGAAGCAGGCGGGTGTGACGATGGCGATGGTGGTGCGGGAATTCACACGCCGGTGAATTGCTGCTCTTCAGCGCCATTCTCGTCCGATGTGGGCCTTCGCGGGCCCCCGTGACCCAATGAGGATCCAGGTCCCGCCTCTTTCTCCCGACGTGCTGCGCGAGCTTCTCCGCCGCCTGACCGGCGGCGAACCTGACGAGCTTCCCCGGGACGGCCTCCCCTTGTACAACTACAAGGACCGGGAAGCTCTTGTCGCGAAGATGCCGCGCTTCGATGAGTGGGGGTTTCTCCTTCCGGAGGAAGCGTGCCCTCAGGACGCCCCTTTCCTGGGGGCCCCGACCTCCGAGGACTCAGGGAATGCGGTCCTCCCCGTGGCCGAGGTCGGGGGTGACACCCAGCCAATGATGAAGGTCGCCATCCCCGCTGTTGGGCATCAGTCGCCGGTTGTTGGTTTGTCGTCCCCGGGCCTCCGTGCCAGCCGGAAGCGGAAGGCGCCCAGGGGCGGCCGCTCCTCAGCGCCATGGGCGCCGGTGAAGAGGAAGTGGATCGCCGTAGATGAGTAAGCGCCCGCGCCCCCCTTAACTTTCTCTTCGGCACCTTCCTTCTGAGCTTCTGTTTCGCAGGCTCCCCACTGGGGACGGAAAACACGGGTCAACGCCGCCCGCTCCCGCAGCCGCTGAGCCCCTTGCGGTCTCCTCTCTTGTTGACCGCGGGGCTCGGCCCACCGGGGCGCCCGCACTCGAGCCTGTCCTGCTGTCTGGTGGTCCCGGGCGCGAGCCCCCTGCGGTCTTCTTCGCCCACGGCCTCCAGCTCCCCAGAATGGGGCCGCTTCTCCCGTCAGCAGCCTTCTCTGGGTTCGTGCCGCGCGGCATCTTTGGGCCCCCCTTGCTTGGCGACGTGGGGCCCCAGGAGGCGTGTCCTTCCTCCGAAGTGTCTACGCGGGAGCCCCCAGCTCCTGGGCACACGTTTGGGCTAGGTGGCTCCTCGCACACCTCCCCCGTTCATCCTGGGGAGGGTGAGAGCCTTGGTTGGCCCCTTGAGTCCGCTGGCGACCGGTGTGCCGCGCAGTGGGGCTTGCTCCGCACCGTGACGGACGCGCTAAGACGCCTGGGGGTGGAGCTCGCCAGCAATGACGCCCGCCTAGAGGCGGAGCGCCAGCGCCTTGTGCAAGGATGGCATCAGCTTGAGGTCGCCGTGAACTTCGGCCGCCTGCAGCACGAACACGCCCGCGCAAAGGCCGAGGAGTCCCTTGCCGCGGCGGTGGAGGCCCGCGAACGTGCTCATGCCGAGGCTCAGGAGGCCGACTGCTGGCGCAGGGCCTCCGAAGAACGCCTCAGGGAGCTTCAGGCCCTCAACGCCGATCTTGAAAGGCAGATCCAGGTGCGGAGGGCCACGCTTGAGGGTCTGTCAGCCGAGTTCGTCCCCGCCAGCGCGAGCCCCTGCGCGCCTGTCGATTCGTTGGCGTTGGAGGCGCTGGAGCAGAGCCTGGAGCAAGAAAGGCTGGAGGTGAGGGAGCGCCAGGCGTCGCTTGCCGAAGATTCCCTTGCCTCCCGAGAGGCGAAGTTCCAAGAGGAGGTCGACAACAGGGTGGCTGAGGCTTGGCGCTCCCTTCTCCGGGACTACCGCGCGAAGCTGAAGCTCCAGGAGTCCCGTTTCTGCCAGTGTCACGTCCACCTGAAAGGCGAGGTTGATGCCCTCAAGAAAAGGTTAAACCAAGAGGAGGGGCGTCGGCGAGCCGCGATGGACGCCCAGGCTGCTGCCGAGGCCGAGCTGGCCTTTCTATACAAACAAGTGAAGGGCGCTGCTTCCCTGGTAGAAAGGGCTTCGGACGAGGCGGGCCGAGCTCGTGGTCTCCAGCATGCGCGCTCCCAGATGTTCTGGTCCCTTGAGAGGAGGGCTACCCGCGCCTTGAGCGACATCTGTGGCGCGAGCGTCTCGAGTCCCTTGGTTCCAGACGATGCCGGGTACCTGGGCTTCTTTTCCAGGGTCGTGGAGTGCCTCGAGGAGGGCGCGGAGAAGATCCGCGTGCTTGTGGGGGAGAAGAGTCGTGACCTTCTCGAGCGGGCGGCCTCGAACATCTTCAGCCACCTCCTTCATCTCGACCCTCACTTCGATTTTGGGGCAGTGCTTGGTCCTGTGCCTGAGGTGACTCGTTCCGCCCTCGCCGAGTGGGTCAAGGACCATGTGGACGACTTGGTGATGGAGCTTTCTTCCGACGAAGCCGAGGGCCGTGCCTGAGCCGGAGGGTGCGAGGCCATCGCCCGGTGGTGGTGGCAAGAATTGCGGCGACGGCATGTCCCCTTGAGTAGCCTTCTAGTACTCCTGACAGGGTTATGCATAAGGCCTAGTGGCGACTTTTATGTATTTTTGAAAAATACCCTTTAATGCGTCCCAGGTGACAAGGTGTGTAGCGCCGCGCTTCCTTTCGTCCGGGGTTGCTGCCAATCCAGTTGTTGCGCTTGCGTGGTGGCGTCAATCTTGCTCGCGCCGCGAGGCGTGACCAAGCCGTCCTGATAGCCCACGGCTCCGCATGGGACGCTTCCCCCTTGTTCGTTGGACGGTTTGGGGGCCCTTTCGGCACTCTGCGTCTGCAAGCCCCAGTCCCGCAGATTTCCCGACCACCGTTGCATACGACCGGATAACGAAGGACGCAGCTACGGGGTCAGGACCCGACACCCTTGGTGCCGACTGGATAACAAAGGATGACATCAAGGGGGGCGAGTGGCTATATGAACGGTAAGGCTCCTGAGGCGTGCTGCTCAGGAGCCCCCTTTGACGCTCAAACCGCTCTACGTCGGCAAGTCCCAGTCCCGCGCATTTCCCGACCACCGTTGCATACGACCGGATAACCAAGGACGCAGCTACGGGGTCAGGCCCCGATACCCTTGGTGCCGACCGGATAACCAAGGACGACATCAAGGGGGGCGAGTGGCTATACGACCGGTAAGGCTCCTGAGACACGCTGCTCAGGAGCCCCCCTTGACGCTCGAGCGATCCCCCATTCCGTGCTTCTGGATGCTACCTCGGGAGGCCCTGGGGCCTCCCGAGGCTCCATGCTGCGGTTGGAGCCCCCGAGCGGGGGTCGACAGCTGAATAATGCATGCCCCTGAGGCGACAAAGCCTCATGATCCAGCCCCGAGGTGCCTCGAGGTGGTGCCGAGCGCTTGGCTCCTTGCGAAACTCCATTCAGAAAGAGAGAATTCAAGATTGGTAACAAGAGAGAACAAAGAGAGAAAAAGTAGCAACTTGGAATACAAAAAATAGCGAGAAAACGGCCGCGTCCAGCTTTTTAGGGTAGTCCCCTCCTTCGTCTTCCCCCAGCGCTGAGCATAGGGCATCCACGTTGCATGGGCATAGCCATTGGTGGGCAGTGTTGACTTCTCCGCCGGCGCGGAGCTGTGGCTGCCACGTTGCGTGGGAGGAACCCCTCCGCGTCCTCGGGGGGCTCCGGGCGTATACAGCCCACTCATTATTACGTGAGAGTGTCACGGTTTGGTCCCGGGGGTGTATAGGGAGCCCCATGCCTCACGGACACGAAGCCCACTCCCAGCCCCCGGGTTTGTCATGGCGAGGTTGGGTTCGCCCTGGGTGGGCCTTCGAGCATAGGGGGAATCCCCCGCGCTCTCCGTCGGGAAGGCCCGCCCCAGAAGAAGGCCCTGGGCTCCCCAGGCAGTGCCCCAGCGCGCCTCGCTGGGGTCCCCGGGGTTCCCATGCTGGTACTCGGGGCCCTGCCCCCAGGCCAAGCGAGCCGTGCCTGGGGACATGGGCGAGTACATGATCGCCCGCTGGCGACCGAACGAAACCCGTTCCGGAGACATGGGCGTATGTTCCACCCTCCGTCCCCAGGCGAGCGTCGCGCGCCTCCGGGTTGGGATCGTCTGGCCCGGAGACATGGGCATGTGTTCCACCCTCCGTCCCCAAGCTGGGGCCACTTGACTCAGGGACGAGGGCGCATGTTCCACCCTCCGTCCCCAAGCAAGTGACCCCCGGTCCCCAGACCCAGACGTCTGCTCAAGGCAGCTCCCTACCAGCGGGCGTGCCTCGCGAGGGTCCCCGCGTAGGGCATCCTCGCGAGGCCAGCCCCGCAAGCTGCCCCCGTGAGGCTGCGCGTACCAGCCCGCGCGGGAGCAGCCCGCGAAGTCGCGTATGCGCCTCCTGTCGCCGTGATAGCTGATGTTGCTCCCTTCGTGGCCCAGGCCCGCGTCAACGTGGTTGTTGTAGAGTTGCACGAGCCCCCCGGTGCTGGCGTTGTCGAGCCTCCGGTCTTCCTCCCTGGTCCTGATGAGCGCGCCAAAAGGCACCAGGCGACGCCCCTCGCGCATGGCCAACACCTCCCACCGGTCTCTTGCGGAGCCCGCGGTCGGCTCCTGCGCCCCCGGAGGCTCGAGCCAGGCCCCTGGTGAGCGCGGGCCGCCGCGAACGTCCCGAGCGCTCCCGTGTGGCCCACGCGCCGTGCCCGCCGGTCGTGCGAGTTCACAGGCGCGAGCCTCGCTGAGGTACACCTGGGTCTCGTCGGTGGCGGTGGCGCGCCCAGGGGCGCGCCTGGCCTCGTCGATGCGGCGGTCGCGGGCAGCTTGTTGGCACCGTAGCTCGTGCGCCACGAGGAGCGCGACATGTCTGTGTGTCGGGTCTTGGCAGACTCGGAAGAGTGGCGGCGCGGCCCGAGCGCGGGGAAGGGCCGGGGCGACGGGGGCGTGCCCCGTGGTTGGTGAAGGCGACAGCCCCCAGCGCCCGTCGAGAGTCCGGCCGGTGACAGCGTCTGCTGGCGGGGTGGTAGAACTGCGCGGAGCGCCACGGCCCGTCGGCGCCGGCTGCGCCACGCGGGCAGCCCGCCGCTCAGCGCGGGCTCGACGTCCTTTCGCCATGAGTGCGGCGAGCGAAAGCGAGGCCAGACCTGAGGAAGATTCCAACACGCCCCTACCTGGCGCGCCAAATGTCGGATTTCAAGCTCCGCAAAACCCTTAAGATTCGAACACAGGGGCGTGTGCGAAGTCCCCCTGCAGCCTCTCGCCCTACCTAGCTTGCTACTCGATGAATGCAGTAAAGAACTCGCGCGATGGCGAGGAAGAAGATGAACACGGTGGTTTACCAAGGTTCGGGCCGCTGCGAAGCGTAATACCCTACTCCTGCTTTGGTGGATTGCCTCTCGTGGAGGTTTGGTGGATGAACTAGTACAGTGTTTCGGAGCCTCGTGAAGGCGCTCCCCAGGGGCTCTTGGCCCTCTGTTCGCTTGGTGGTGGATGGGTGAATCGACTGGTTTCGGATCCCCCTGTATGGTGTGGCCTAGCCTCTATATATAGGGGTGGCTCGGGTCCTCTTCCCTTATCGCAACGGCGGGAAGGGATCCCACAATGGCCAATTTTGAAGGGGAACAGGAGCACATGCTCGCCCTGCCCAAAGGCGGTCTTCGCCTGCAAAGTGGCTGTCGATGATGCAGAGGTGGGCTCGGCGATGATATCCATCCTGCAGGGCTCGTGGTCGTGGTCTTGTTGCACAGGAAAGGAAACCTTTGGCGGGTGCTTTGGGAACCCGCGTACGTCCTTGCTCCCTTTGCACCAAAGAGGAAACTGCTTCGCCTGGCGTGCTAGCGCCCGCCTGTCCCTCCTTGCGTCACCTTTGACTCCTGAGGCCGGGCTCTACATAGAGATCTCCGCCGCTCCGGAGGGGGCCTGGGGAGGCCCATCCCTTGCCGGTCTTGACGCCGCTCTTCCTCGCGAGCCTGGGACCCTCGCGAGGGCCTTGTCTTGAGTGGGGCCGCGCCTGGCTGTGCTTGGCTAACGAAGTGGGCCATGTCCTGGGCCGCAGGCAAGCAGGTCTGGGTACCCCCGTTCCCAGAACACCGACAGCGCGAGGAGATGAGCATTAACAAGGTGCGTGATATCTCCGAGCTCTTTGCTCTGGCCGACAAGTGCGCTCGCGCTGAAGGGGGAAGGAGACTCCCGGGGGAGGACGCCGACGGGGAGGTCGACTCGGACGACTATGACTCATCCAACCCCAAGAAGAAGGGCCAAAAGCATAACCGCAAGCACAATGGAAAGGCAGTTGTAACGTCCCAAGACCGATGCTCCAGAAGATTTCTGTTTTATTCCATTGTCGTCGTGTGATTCGTTTGCCTGTCGCATTCGTCATCGCATCATTTGCATCATCTGCATAGCACAGCACTCCGTTGCCGACCGTTTTTAAAACTTGCATCCGTTCGTAGTTGCCGGTTCTCTCCGTTCTCGTCGTTAACCATTTTGAGACCAACCACACACGCACGCGCCCGCGGCACCTTTAATATATTGTTTTAAAAGTGGGTATAAAATATTCTCGGATTGGGTCGAAAGTTGGCGAGCGGTCTTGTTTTATTATAGGTAGACCGCCTGCCAAATTTCGTCGCAATCGGAGGTCGTTTGATAACCGAACGGTCGACCGTAACGGCACCGTCATTGGATTAATTATCGAACGATTTCGCGGTTTGAAAATCTGTTGCCGGGCCGCAAATCTCTCTCTTCTCTCAACCTAGCCTCTCTAACACAGCCCACCAGCCCTCCAACACCTATCCCCAAAAACCTCTCCGCCTCCGGACCGTCCAATCCAGATCGAACGGTCCGAAAACAGATGAAAACCCCCCCTAACCCTAAAACCAGCCTATTTAAGCAGCTCCCCATGTCCATTTTTGAAACCCTAGTCACCCCTAACCCAGCCGCCGCCTCCCACATCAAATTCCGAGCCCAACCACCTCCCCGCCGTCACTTGGCGGTTCCAGATCGGGGACCGTCGTGAGCCAGCCACCAGCTGCGGCCACTCAGCACGTGGGTGCTCAGCGCGCCAGCCCGCTCCCCCGCCGCCGAAGCCCGTCGAGGCCCAGGCGCGGCCCGCCCTAGGCCGAACCGGGCTCGACCTCAGCCTGCGCCTCCCTTTGCCCCTGCTCCCGCTCCCGCGCCGCCGCTCGCCATCGACCGCCCCTCGCCGGAGCTCCGCCCCGGGTCGTCCTCGTCGAACCTCGCGACCCGCCGCCCGCCGAGGCCTCGTCCCTGCGCCGCCCCGCGCCACCGGAGCCGGCCGCCACCACCGCGGTACCGAGTCGGAGCGGGACGAGCCAGCCCCATCCACACGGCATGGAGCTCCGCCGCACCGCCCGTGGACCTCGCCGCCGGTCGTCGCCCCCCGCCCCCCCCCCCCCCCACACGCGCCTCCGTTGAGCCGGATCCGGTGAACCCCGCCGCGGAGCCGCCTCGCCCCGACCTCCGGCCTCCTCTGTGGGCTCGCCGGCGCCGCGCCGCCATGGCAGGTCTGCTGCCCCGCTCCTGGATGGCCGCATCCCGGATCCACGGGATCCCCCATCCAAACGCCTGGATCGCCTCGTCCCCCTTCACTTCGTCCCGTTTTCCGAAGGGGTAATTTTTTCGGAAGTCCCTGGGAAAAACTACACGTTTTATCATCATATATGCATTTTATGGGGCCTGTAACTTGCAAACCGTGCATCATGTAAAAAAGTTTATAATATGAAAATTGTTGTACTCTTCGTGCTCTACATGATGGTGTCATTTTCATGTGCATTAGGAGACATTTGCATGCTCAAAACCTTGTTGCCAAAGTGCATTTCGTCGTAATCTGAAAATGTAATCTGTTAACGATAAGTTCCATTTTGCGAGACTCATATTAAGCAAACTGTGCATCATTTGAACATGTGCCAATGGAATATTATGTAGTGTGACATGTCTTCTTGCTGTTAGGGTCTTTGCCATGCTCAGAGAGGGTTGTTATGCTACTGTTATTGCCATGTCAACATGCCTAGTCAAACTGCAGTTTTGGAAGATAGTTAAATTTTTCACTAAGTCTGGAACTGTTATTTTGTTGCCATGTTGCCATGTGATTTGCTATTGATCTAGGAGTCTTTTGTGTTGCTCCAATAGAGTCTTTTGTTAAGCATGTTATTGTCTACCAGGGTGTGCCATTTGTTGCCATGTATAGGTTTTGCATCATAGTTATTTCTCTTGTCCAACATGTCAATCTGTTAAAAACTGCTGCTCATGTCTACTCTAATTTTCACCAAGTCCGAGAATCTGTTTTCTTCATATTGACATGTTGTGTTGATGCTAACCGTGATTCTATGCATAATTAGACCTTGCCACTATGGAATAATTTGTAGTGCATCATGCCCTCTACCATGCTGTAAATTTTCATGCCATGATATGACCTGTATCATATAGTTTTAGTGTTGTCAATATGCCTCCATGCAAAATTGCTATGCTAAAAACTATTATTTTCACTAAGTCCTAATCTGCTAAATTTTATAGTCATCTTGTGAGCTCATTTCCTATTGATCTATGCCTCTACTCAATTTGCAGGTATGATATGAATTGTTGTGCATCATGTAAGATACAGCCCCATGTCTAGTTTGTGCATTTTAGATTCTTGTACTGTTAGTTTGAGGTGTACGAAATGCCATGTTGCTGTTTTGGGCAGATTATAGCTAAAACTTGTGGTGGTTGTTGTGGTTGAACCGTAGCTCCGTTTTGAACATATCGTATATGAAACTTGCTTAGAATTACATGTAGTTTCATAATATCTTGTTGCATGCATGATTTAATATGTTTGAGGTGGTCGTTTGCATGCATTTTGCATTCCTGACATATTCATCTTGTGTTGGTCATATCTTTTAGGTCGTAGCTCCATTTTAAATGTTCTATATATGTAAATAGACTAGAATGACGAGTAGAATCACGTTGTGCATTTTATTTCCCTGTTTAATTAATATAAAACATGGTTAGTTCAGCTCTGGACCAAACTTATAATTTGCATATGGGGTCGCTTCGGAAATACTATAAGTTGTTTCCGACTTCATTTAAGATGCCTAGATAGATAGTTTATTTATGCTTCACCTCTAGCCATGTTTAACAACATTTAATATTGTCGTGTACCTAAATGGGAGGGAACTATGTAATTCAAATGTGGAGTTTTGTCAATATGCAACTTGTTGCATATTGAACTTCACTTAATTTGTAGTGTTTGATTGTTGCATATTGAACTTCACTTAATTTGTCAATATTATTTCTATTTAATTTAATGCACATATATACTTGGTAATAGGTGGAAGGCTTGGCCTTTTGCTCGGTATTTTGTTCCACTTTTGCCTCCCTAGTTACTTGTGTACCGGTGTTATGTTCCATATTGAGCGCTCCTAACATGCTCGGGATTGTTATGAGGACCCCCTTGATTTTTGATTTGGGATAAAACTCTTCTAGCAAGGCCCAACATTGGTACTACATTTGCCTAATAAATAATAAACCTGCATAGGGAGTAATTAACCTGAGGATCTTTAATCAACAACCCGGGCCAGTGCTCCTCATGAGTGTTGGTCCAAACTAGAGTCACTTGCGGGGCCACCCGGGGCAACTCGGGGGATCTCTATCCGACCACCGTACGTGGTGCTCATCCGGCTGTGTCCTGAGAACGAGATACGTGGCTCCTATCGGGTTCGTCAACACGTCAGGCAGTCTTGCTGGATTTGTTTTACCTTTCTCAAATGTCTTATGCGCGGGATTTCGAGGACACTTCGGGCTATCTCGAGGTTGAGATTTTCCATCGGAATTCCGCAAATACTACGAGTCATCCCGCGGTTGAGGAGTTCCAATGCAGCTTGTGGTTAGTTTGTGATGGATGAGTTGGAGCACCCTTGCAGGGTTAATTCTTTCATGAGAGCCGTGCCCGTGGTTATGTGGCAACTTGGAAATTTGTTTAACATTCGGTCATAGAAAACTTGAAGTAAACTCTAATAAAATACACCAACTGTGTGCGTAACCGTGACTATCTCTTCTTGTGAATTTCTGAACCGAGAGAGAACACGGTGGGGTTATGTTTGACTCGTAAGTAGGTGTTCAGGATCACTTAGTGATTATTACTTGTTCACGTCCGTTAATGCGACGATCATCCCCCCTTATTCTAGTACTCGTAAGTTAGCCACTCAAATAGATGATTGGTGCTTGCTGCAGCCTCACCACTTAACCATACCTTACCCATTAAGCTTTGCTAGTCTTGATACCCTTGGAAATGAGATTGATGAGTCCCTATGGCTCACATATTACTACAACAATAGTTGCAGGTACAGGTAATGCGATTCTTTGATGTGAGAGCGATGCTTATTTGATTTGGAGTTCTTCTTCTTCTTCATCGATCATAGGATGGGTTCCAGGCCGACAACCTGGGATAGCAAAGATAGATGTCATTTTATCGTTTGGTTTCGTTCGTAGTCGGACCCTGCTCTTGTGTATGATGATTGTATATGTTTTTCTATTGAAGTGATCTTCATGCACCTTGTGGTGAGTGTAAGCCAATTCCATATACTCATCTCTTCTTTACATGTACTTGTAATGATATCCATTCTTGTGAAACGACGAGATGCGCTTCTATCCTTGTCGAGGCCCTTGATCCAAAATAAGGATAGGACCGCATCTTGGGCGTTACAAGTTGGTATCAAGGAAGTACCGACCTTGGACGCCCCTTCATTGATCGAACTTTACCGAGTCGAGTCTAGAAGGCAAAAAAAAACTATTTTGAATCTAGTTATATATCGGAGAATAGGATTCTTTTTACTCCTTTTCTATGCTCTGGTGAGGAATCCTAACGTAGGAATTTTAATTCTTCCCCTCTTCTCACTCAAATTTTTTTAGGATCACGCGGGTATTTTGGAACCTCTATGATGTCGATGTGACCGAAATTCTGTTCTTGGTGCCTCCCGACTGTATGGATTGGACCCGGGGAGTTGAGCTCCAGGGGATTCTTGACACATCGCTATTGTTCAGTTTCCTTAGTATCTCAGGACGCGGATGTTCGAAATTGCTTCAATACTATTCTTGGTGCGAAGAGTGTGGCGGCACCCATACTGGGTAGCGGGATCACATGTACTGCCATCTTTAGTATCGTTGTGATTACGAGGGTCTGAGGTAGATGTATGTCCGAGGTTTCTCTGGTTATGTGTTGACGGATGTGATACACTAGTGGGTAGTATTATTGCTAGGAGTTGAGTGATTTATTCAGTAATTGATCCATGTATCCGTTGGACCAGATTGCATAACCAGAAAGATTTCGGAAGTTCTTAGGTGGGAATTCAAGTAGTACCTAGGATTATCCTTCCAATGAATGCATAATGGGTTATGTATTTGTTTCTGGCTTAATTTGCAAGCTTCATCCTTTGTTTTTTTGGAGTATGGTAATTCGAGTTGCTTCGGTGTCAAATGTTGTTTCCATATCTTTCCTATATGGTGTTCTCATCTTTCTATGGGAGTGCTAATCATTTTTTCAATCAAATTTTCATGTCAAGTTCTTTTTCATCCGGAGTGCTTCTCTTCTAGTTGATTCAACCCTCTTCAATATTTGCAAGATCTATCCTCATCTTTCCTTTTCCCAAAGTTATTTTCATCCGTCCAAGGTTGTCTTTGTTTTCCCACCCTCCCGCCTTTTTCTTCAATGATTAAATCTTCGAGTCAAGTGCCATTCTTTGCATTAATGCTTCCGCTATCTTTTCTTTCGTATTGTATCCGGTGATTCATTGTGAAGATCCTCAAAGTACTAAGTTCATCATTTCTTCGTCTTGTTTTTCTTCCCTGGTGGATTCAATTCAATCTCTCGGTGTTCATCATATCCTTTTCATCCTTTAAATGCTTTCTCGTGTTGGAATTCTTTGTCAAGCCTCTCTTATTTATTCATACCTCTCTATTCTATCCAGAGTTTTCAGATATCTTAGAAGATTCATCTTTCTATTCAGAATCCTCTTAAATTATTTCGAGGTTCTTACCTCATCAACTTTTCATTTGTACCGGTGCAATATCTTTCTAGGCAAACATTTCAACGGTGTCTTCTCTTGAGTGGGCCCATAACCCATAGGTTTTCCCCAGGATCTTACCTGGCCCTTCTAATCTTTTCCGGAGATCATAAGTTCTTTTCAAGTGTGAAATAAGAATGAATTTCATCAGTCATAGTCCTTCTCGAAGATCGCTGCTAAATCATTTTCATCATTGGCTCAACCTTTCCTTATTCATTGTTCCAGAGAGTCTCCTTAATTCATGATGTTGTTTCTCATCATCATTCTCTGCGTTGAAGATCGAAGAAGAGTTTCTCTTAAGTCCTTGTCCATTCTCATGAAGATTCATGGTTAAAGATTCATGCTTTCCACCCGAATTGTTTCCATTCGTGAGAAATTCCATCCATATCTATCCGGAGCATTTTCAGTGTTGTGTTCATTTCTTGATCCTCCGAAGCCCATCATTTCAGAAGATTTCTACATTCTCAGCTTTCAGCTTTCGTTCTCAAATTCTTCTGAACTGTTGTCTCTTCGGTCGTATCTTAATTATTCCGGTGCCTTGTTGAAGTTTCTATTAGGCAAATCTTGATCTCTTCTTTGTTGTGTATCACCATTCATTTGCAATTCTTGCCGGTGTTTTCGTTCAAGACTTATTCAAGTGTGCAATATCTCTCTTCAATCTTATCGAGAAGAATAAGTAGTATGCAAATCTGTTGCTTGTCATCAATTTAACTTGATGAAGGGTAAGCATAACATAATTTGTATTCTTGTTTCATCAAAGTGATTTCAATCCTTCTTCCGGAGTTGTTCATGATATCAAATTCTCGATTCTAAGTTGTTCATCCTTGCTTTTCCGGAGTTCCTAGTTTTCTCAAGTATCTCTTCGCGAAGCTCCATCTAAATCATAGCAAGGCCTCAATCTTGTTCTTGTTGTTCAATTATTTTCTATCATCCTTTCATTTCCGGAGGTTCTTTATGGTGGTTTGTTAAGGATATCATCATTCTCGAAGTATTCTTCAATATTTTGTTGGAGGATCTCAGGTATTCTTTGTCTTGCATTTCAAAGTGCAATTATTTCTCCATTATCCTTTGGGATGGTGTTATAACATTCTTGATTATGAGGAGTCTCGAAGGGAATTTCTGAAGAATGTGATATTTAATCCCATCCTTTCTTTCTCAGAGCTATTTTGGTATAGATCTCACCTAAACCTTTCCTAAGGATTGTTGTTATTATGGTGCTTATCTATGACCCAAGTTCTTAAGGTATCCTCTTGGTGAAAGAAGTTTTGCATATCTTGTTGCTCCCAAGCAATCTTTGTTATTGTTAGTGGTTGGTTGTCACCTCATAATTTTGAGATGTTTCCATAAGCCCACAACAAGCTTGTTCTTTTCGTTGTTGATTTTTTCAACAACTCCGTTCAATCTCTTCTGTAAGATGCTTTTCAAATTTAATTGTAGTTAAAGTTGTCATTTTCTTCTCCGTGCTTTTCTCTCCAATGATCTAGATTCTATTCTTTTGTTCCGGAGGGTTGTGATGTTTCTCTCTTCGAACCATCATCCAGTTCTTTTAACATCATGTTATTCATTGCTTATTCAGTTAACCGGGGTGTTTTCAAATCATTTCAAGTTCCTTCCATCTTATCAAGTTTTGTCTCTCTTTTCATACCGAAGTGTTGCCCAAATTTCCTTTGAATTCTTGCTTGTGCCTCATGCCATTCTTCATCCCTTTGCAATCTTCAAGATTCATTAGTTCCACTCGTTTGTCAAAGAAGCAACTAAGTTTTACCTCTTCCTCTTGCTCTTTCTATTCCCCTTCTCGTTCTAAGATCTCGGGGCGAGATCTTTTGTAAGTGGAGGAGAGTTGTAACAGCCCGAGACCGGCGCTCCAGAAGATTTCCGTTTTATTCCATTGTCGTCGTGTGATTCGTTTGCCTGTCGCATTCATCATCGCATTATTCGCATCATCTGCATAGCATGGCACTCCGTTGCCGACAGTTTTCAAAACTTGCATCCGTTCGTGGTTGCCAATTCTCTCCGTTCCCGTCGTTAACAATTTTGAGACCAACCACACACGCACGTGCCCACGGCACCTTTAATATATTGTTTTAAAAGTGGGTATAAAATATTCTTGGATTGGGTCGAAAGTTGGCGAGCGGTCTTGTTTTATTATAGGTAGACCGCCTGCCAAATTTCGTCGCAATCGGAGGTCGTTTGATAACCGAACGGTCGACCGTAACGGCACCGTCATCGGCTTAATTATCGGTCGTTTTCGCGGTTTAAAAATCTGTTGCCGGGCCGCAAATCTCTCTCTTCTCTTAACCTAGCCTCTCTGACACAGCCCACCAGCCCACCAAAACCTATCCCCAAAAATCTCTCCGCCTCCGGACCGTCCGATCCAGATCGAACGGTCCGAAAACGGATGAAAACCCCCCTAACCCTAAAACCTGCCCATTTAAGCAGCTCCCCATGTCCATTTTTGAAACCCTAGTCACCCCTAACCCAGCCGCCGCCTCCCACCTCAAATTCCGAGCCCAACCACCTCCCCGCCACCACTTGGCGGTTCCAGATCGGGCGCCGCTGCCACCCAGCCGCCACGCCGCCGCCCGCGGCCACTCAGCGGACGCCACGTGGGCGCTCAGCGCGCCAGCCGGCTCCCCCACTGCCGAAGCCCACCGGGGTCCAAGCGCGGCCTGCCCAGGGCCGAACTGGGCCTGACCGCAGCCTGCGCCTCCCTTCGCCCCTACTCCCACTCCCGCGCCGCCGTTCGCCATCGACCACCCCTCGCCGGAGCTCCGCCCAGGGTCGTCCTCGCCAGACCTCGCGACCCACCGGCCGCCGCACGAAGCTCGCTGCGGCCTCGTCCCTGCGCCGCCCTGCGCCACTGGAGTCAGTCGTTGCCTCCGCGGTACCGAGTTGGATCGGGAAGAGCCAGTCCCATCGTCACGCCATGGAGCTCCGCCCGTGGACCTCCCCGTCGGTCGCCGCCCCCCCCCCCCCCCCCACGCGCCTCCGCTGAGCCGGATCCGGTTAACCCCGCCGTGGAGCCGCCTTGCTCCGACCTCCGGCCTCCTCTGCGGGCTCGTCGGCGCCGCGCCGGCATGGCAGCTCCTCTGCCCCACTCCTGAACGACCGCGTCCCAGATCCACGGGATCCCCCATCCAAACGCCCGGATCGCCTCGTCCCGCTTTCCGGAGGGGTAATTTTTTCTAAGTCCCTCAGAAAAACTGCACGTTTTATCATCATATATGCATTTTATGGGGCCTGTAACTTGCAAACAGTGCATCGTATAAAAAAGTTTATAATATGAAAATTGTTGTACTCTTCGTGCTCTCCATGATGGTGTCATTTGCATGTGCATTAGGAGACATTTGCATGCTCAAAACCTTGATGCAAAAGTGCATTTTGTCATAATCTGAAAACTGTAATCTGTTAACGATAAGTTCCATTTTGCGAGGCTCATATTAAGCAAACTATGCATCATTTGAACATGTTCCAATGGAATATTTTGTAGTGTGACATGTCTTCTTGCTGTTAGTGTCTTTGCCTTGTTCAGAGAGGGTTGTTATCACTGGTGCAGCGACGTGCTATACAAACGGTTTTTAACCCCTTTCCTCGACGTACTTTGAAACCGTCACCTTGCATGTGTGGGCGATAGGGGGTCCATCCCACACGACACAGAATAATCGTCAGCGATGGTGTCCAACGAACGCAAACGTTTGGCAAAACTAAGTGTATGGGATGTCCGCATCTATCACAAACGAGAGTCACCGGTCAACCGTTTGAGATATGGTGGACTTCCCATACGACCCCTCCTTGCAACTCATGTGAGATCACACTAACATCGCACGCGTTATTCTGTGGCTCACCATTTATGATGTGCACCTAATCACAAACAGTTCACGATTATGAAGCGTGTATGATAAGAGGTATATCACAAACACTTATATTGGACGAACTGTTAGCAATATTTAACTAAGACTATAATTTAACCATCGTACAAGTATCGGATAGGTTTAAGAAACGTCGTACTCGCGTCCGACAGGATAAGTATCACACGCGCTATTCTGTGGTCCAACGTTTGCGATGCATACTACATCACAAACAGTTCATCATTTTAAACTGTGTGCGACAGAGATTGTATCACCAACGTTGCATTCGGTTGCACCATTTGTTATATTATCTGAAATCACACACGGTTCGCAAACGGCAACTGTGTGCATGGTCGCACATGTTTTCTATATGTGAAACGTGTTGGATCTTGAGGTATATCACAAATGTTGAGACTTACAAACCGTGTGCGGCGTAATGACCCGTAGAGCATTTTATTATTATTTTAATCGCTACAATTTAAAATTGTACAGAAATTGAATTTGAAAGTAGGGAATCGCTTTTTACATATACATAGATAGGTTCATCAACCAATGCATTATTCCATTCACATGTACATACGCTCAAGAATTACGTCAATGAAAGAATTACATAAGCATCAAACAAAGAATGATGAATGACGGTTGAATACTTGTATTAAAGACGGCAAAGAAAGAGGCAAAATATATTCTGATTGTTGTAAAAGGTGAAGAGGAATGCCCGTAGTATGCCCTCCTCCATGTCGTCTTCACACACGACTCTAGCCCAATCCCTTGTGATGGTCGACTGCCCATCCTTCAATATCTTCATTACTTCCAGATAGTCATTCTAGTCTGGTAGAAATACATGTACATTTGCATGTCCAACAATCATGTAGTTTGAGAGGTGATCTTGGGTAGACTGCGTTGGGAACCACTGCAAAGGAAAATGATACAGAGATTGTCATCTAACAACTCATTATGTGAAGTAAAAAGGGTACATAGTTCTGAGTTAATATACTTCATTCACTGTTGTTGTGGACAAACTGTAAATAAATAGTTTAATTGCCACATTTTGACCCATTGTACTAGCAATCTTTATTAGTTACCTCACATGATGCTCTCTCCATCCCAGTATATAAGATCTAATTACATCCAATGCACAAACATATTGGATGTATTAGTGTCTTTTATTATGGGGCGGAGGGAGAATAACATGGGAAACAAATATAGCCATGTGAACCAAAAACCATTTAAATAGGCATATGCTCACTACATCAGGCTTAACAACAACCAAATAATGTCATTCATAATGGTATTGTTGAATTTGCATAGAACAAAGCTTGTACTTAAACATCAAATTGTATAATTGAACATCACAGAGTGAAAAAAACAGGAAATGTTTAACTAAATAAACAAGGCATACTACAGCAACCAAATAGTCATTCATATCGGTATTGTTGAAATTGCATAGAACGTAACATGTGCTTAAATATCAAATTCTATGACTGAACATCACATTGTTAGAAAACTGAAATAAACAGGGGCATGTTAACTACACCAGCTTTAACAGGAACCAATTGTATGATTGAACAACCAAATCTAGCAATTGAAATGGACATATGTTCACTACAAACAACCAAAAATAGATAAACAACGTATATGCTCACTACAGACAACCAAACATAGGCGTTCGTGAAATTGAACTGAAAAATTCATACTCGAGCGTAGGGCGCACTTGTCCATGACAAGTTGTTGTCGTCAATGAGACCTGACTTGGTAGCTGACGATGCCAAAACATTGACATAGAACGCGACTTCCATAAATGACAAAATGGTCCCCTTGGGGATGAAGGAAAATTCCTGACAGCAAAGCAGAGTAGATCAGATGCATACTACAAACAACCAAATATAGGTATATGCTAACTACAGACAACCAAACATAGGCAGTGAAATTGAACTGAACAATTCATACTCCAGCATATCAAATTGCACTTTT
Organism: Elymus sibiricus; assembly: GCA_039707655.1. Lineage (NCBI taxonomy): Eukaryota > Viridiplantae > Streptophyta > Magnoliopsida > Poales > Poaceae > Elymus > Elymus sibiricus. Next base: position 254,916,827 of record CM077665.1, read on the forward strand.
GAACATTACAATTCATACTCCAGCATAGCACATTCCTAACAGCACAACAGAGTAGATCAGAGGCATACTACAAACAATCAAATATAGCAATTGAAACTGGACAAATCATAACCACAAATCAGCAAAAAACCTTTAAAGGAAGCATATGCCACTACAACAGACTTAACAGCAACCAAACAACCATTCATATCAGTATTGTTTAAATTGCATAGAAGATAGAGCGCACCATGTGCTTAAACATCAAATTGTATGATTCAACACCACATTGTGAGAAAACTGAAATAAACAGGGGCGTGTCAAATACACCAGCTTTAACGGGAACCAGTTGTATGATTGAACAACCAAATCGAGCAATGAAACTGGACATATGTTCACTACAAACAACCATATATCACGCTAAACAAGGTATATGCTCACTACAGATAACCAAGCGCATCAGCACTGAAATTGAACTGAACAATTCATACTCCAGCATATCAAATTGCACTTTTGAACAAGTCATACCCCTTGGAATAGCATGGAGTGGGGGTGCACACCGTGCGCTCCCTGTTGTGGCAGCTTATCTCCTTGCCTTTGGAAGAGCACGTCCGCAGGGTGACGTCCCTGATGTCGTGGATGGGCTATTTCGCCTTGGAAGAGACGGATAGGGCGCCTTGTTGTCGTCGTCGTCAATGAGGTATAACTTGGCAGCTGACGATGTCGAGCCACCGCCATATATATAGAACGCGACCTTCAATAATGACAAAAGGGTCTCGATGGCGATGAAGGCAAAATCCTGACAGCGAAGCAGAGTAGATCAGCGCGGGGGGCATGGAGGAGATCCAAGGAGGTTGAACCCGAAGGGGTGGGGGTGATATACTTAACCTGTGTCATAGCCCGCGTCTGGGGGCCTCGGCGGCCACCTCGCCGCCGTCCAGCGGACAGGCCTCAATATACCTCTTTTTGTCCATTCGCTCCTCCAGCTCCTCGGGAAGCATAGTCGGGATGAGGCAGCGATGCTCTGGAGTGTGGGTGAGGATGGGGATGGGGATCTGCGGGGAAGAGGGTGCTTCGCAGGCCGACACTACGGGGTGGACCAGATTTGTGCGTGCATTATTTGACATGGAGGGGCAATACTGTCGATTGCACGGACGACTCTAGTCCAACCCCGTTGTGATGGATCTTCATGAGGACTTCGAGATAGTCACGGGAAGGCCTGCAGAGGATGACGGTGGAGTCGGGGGCGGCGACGGCGGCGGAGGGCTAGCTATGGTTCGAGCGAGGGAGAGGAGTGGTGCAAGCGGGAGCGGAGGTTTTCCTTTTCTTTTATGTTATCTGAGCAGAGGTTTTGTGGTGGGGAGGGGGTAGGTGGTGTTTGAGGAAATGCCGCGCGGCTACTGAAAATTTTACTAGGCGGGAATGCCGGGGCTACTAAAAATTTAGATTACGGGATTGAAGCTGCACGGCCAGGGCGGGAGCAACAAACATCGCACACAACCGAAACATAATAAGTGTGTGCTATCAAATAGGAAAAACCCGAGAAACCACCATTTTTCAAATGGCTCAAGGTGGTAGATATTTTTACGAGGGAAGTATCGTGGAACCCAATCGTGTCCGGCACCCACCAGTGGCCGTGCTGATGTGCCAGCGGCGGATGGAATGGTTTCTATTGAGTGTACAATCGCAAACGGTTGTTACATTCGAATCGTTTGCTATTTACTCCTGGAATAATAATATAAAGGAGCATTTCGTCAAAAAAATTGCTGGAAAGGGGTCAGAACACATACACGCCTGCGTTGTCTCAAAAAAAACATACACACCTGCATGTGGAACAAAAATATGTATGCACAGGGTGGTTTGATCGTTCAAAATACCCAATGCGCAACTTTGATGTGCCACATGTCTCCTCCGTCGCCACTTCGTGTCGGTGGAGGGGGAATCCTAGCCACGAATACATACCCCCAAACAGGTATTGCATATCACTCATGTCGTAACACGAAAATGAAACATATACAGGAATCCAGCATGGTCGAACCACCCCATCTCTTTTTCGGTCAAAGGTGGACTAAGGCCCATGCGCCTCGAAACACGGACATCCCGACCAAAGAATCAACACTTTTGGTCAAACCTCTCCCGTTGTCGGTCGAAAGGATGGACGTCCACCGAGGCCCATGAATGGGCGCGGCGCCGATAATTAACCACGCAGTGGAGTGTCGAAGACAGCCATCACCTGTTGGTGGTGCAAACATATGTACGGAAATGTTGTGTTGCGTTTGAATTCATTAATATATACCTCATGTGCAACTTTGATGGGTCACATGCTTTGGAACAGGAAAGTCCCCCCCCAAGCGAGTGTTCATGACACGTACAACTAGTATGCCGAGCGTCGATGGGAACGATTCACACATTCGTAGGCATGTGCTCAGACTTGGCTAAGTAAACTCAAATGACCTATATAATGTATACCATAACACAAAACAATTGAAGATTCCACCATGGTAACCTCCCTCTCGTTGTTAGTCAATGTGATGGACATCCACGCGGGCCCAAGAATGGACTTTCCAACGACAACCACGCGAAGGAGTATCCAAAGATAATCACCGTCATCTAAGCATGGATCAAACATATGGATGGAAGTGTTGTGTGATGTTTACATTCCCAGCACACAAACTTTAGCATGGCACACCTTCCTCGGGAATCTTAAAGTCCGCACGGAAAGCGAGGTTCACGACGCGTGGTATATATATACCCCCCCCCATTCGAGCTGATGGGAGAGACATTCATGCGTACACTACACGTACTCAAATAATACCATGTAATCTCACACCCATGGCCTACCGCAAACATCGACAAAAAAATAATCCACAATAATAAACCTCTCTCGTTGCGGTACAAAAGTACGTGAGGCCACAGATGGGAGTGACACTAATAATTGTGCGAGGGGGCGGTGTCCGAGGACAACCACCGCCTCCATGCTACCCTAACATATGTAAGAAGGTGTTGTGTGATGTTTTGAATACCCAATGCACACCTTTCATGTGGCACCTTCGTAAATTAGAAAAAACAGAGGTTCACAACTTGTACAATGAGCACGCGCATGCACACATGCGACCAAACTTTCATCCGTAATCTCACCATGATATTCGCCAAAACATGGACTAAGATGAATCCAGCTTTGATCAAACCCCTCTCGCGCGTGCCATCGAAGGTGATAGACCATGCGGGGGCAATGAATGGGTGTGTCGGTGGTAATCGCATGAGTGAGTGTACGAGGACCACCTCCGCATGCATGAGACACAAACATATGCATGAAAAGGTCATGATCGAGATGCTTTAAATATATACCCAATGCACGACTTTTGACGTGGCATGTGTGCCTCACCTGAAGCTGTCAATGGTTAAAACCTTTACCGGCGTCCCCATGGGTGTTTACTATATTAGGGAATGAAGAAGTGCGAGCTTGAATTCCCATGGGGAAGATGGTGGGTCAAATACCTTACCCAACGTGCAGGACGAGGATGGGGATGGGATATACATAGCATTACCCTCCTTAACCATGAAGTACTTACATGTGGGCTCTCAAATTAGTAGACCACGCGTAATTTGCGACCTCGGTCACCCAAATTTCCACAGATCCCACCCATCTGGCCCAAATATCCCAAAGAAATCCCAAACTTAGCAACAACATATTGTTTATTTGCGTTGGAGTACTGTTTTTTTACTGAAATACTATCGAATGTTGTTCTTAAATGCATGTTGGGTTTACCCAAGGGGATAAAGAAGTGGCAACGGGGATGGGAAACATTTTATCCCCACGCATGGGTACGGAGACAGTGACGGTAATGGGAGGGAGGTGATCGGGACGGGGATGGGAAACATTTTATCCCCGCGCACGGGTACGGAGACGGTGACAGGAATGGGAGGGCGGTGATGGGGACGTGGATGGGCCTCCAATATACCTGCCTGAGTAATCCCCGTTGTCAGCTTGATGCGTAACTAACCGGACAACCCCACGTGGTGGAGCACATACGACGCGTATTGTGTGCCGGACCCCACACCCCCACTCGTCCCACCACACCACCGTCACTTCGAGGCATGCATGTCAAACTTTTTTATGTAGTGCACATGTGACAATAGGACTGTAGTGTTAAAATTCGATTTGTAAAGAACATTAAGACATTATATACATCAAATTGATTCCTTAGGTATTTAATTTGTAAAACTCAAATTTGAACTATATGCACACGCGGTTGTGCGCCCGAATGGATTAGAAATTCATTTTTTTGTATGTTGGGTGCATGTTTAGTCCCCATGGAAGGAAAAACAATAAATTTTGAACATCTCGGGGCCGCAAACATTGACTCTTGGCTATCAATTTGCAGCAAACGCCCAGCTAAGCTAGAATTCATGAAACGTTGACATGATTTCATGATATGGGACTTATAGGTTGTGGTAAATAAATCGTCCAATTTGAGAGAAGTTTTCATCTAAGCTTCTTGCAAACGGGGGCTTATTAATAAATGCAACACGGAACCGTCACGTTTACATCGCAAATGGTTTACTAATCCAAACTTTTTTTATTTACTCCGCGTATTAGCGTTGGATAAAGTCAAGCTTTGTAAACTTTGACCAAATTTAGAAAAAAAATGTTAACGTTTATAATTAAAAATTATTACCATTGGATTCTTTATTGAATGTACTTTCACATCATATATATTTGTCATGGTAATTATTTCTATTTCTTTCTTTAAAGTTGGTCAAACTGTATCTAGCGCGATCCTTGCATGCAGATATGATTTGACGGGACGCATGCTAGCAGCAGGTCGCCTCGCAGGCTGGCCGGGATGCGTGTGAGAAGGTGGTTGAATTGATGGGAGGCGTGTTCGCTAAGCAGTTTCGCAGGGAGACGTGCCGTCAGACGTGTGAATTAACTGTGCGCATGCCAGCAGTCCGGCGCACATGCGCCTCACCGGGAGGTGAGCCGTCCCTTTAAACCACCACCCGCCTCCCTCTCATGTCCCAACACCGCTTTATTAACCGTGCCCGAGCCGTCGGCTTTAACATTCTCGCTACACACAATCCTCTCTCACCCCCAGCATCCTCGCCGCCATTCTCAATCGTCATCAGCAGCCTCCCTACACCATGGGAGGGAGTAACCACATCGGTGCCGACGAAGCACCCGATCACAGCGTGACAGTAGGCATAGAGATTGCCATCATTGGAGATGACGTATCGTGCGGATAGTAGCGCGGCCTTGACATTGTCGCCGCCGCTGCGCTTCCCCAGCCGGAGCCGGTGGTCCACAGCGACTCCGACGAACACTCCAATGACGACAACGACTCGGACGGAGAACTGGTTGGTCATATATACCCATTTTTGGTAAATACATATGATAGGATGATTGGTTTGCTACCAAAACATGGCATGCGAACTTTTGGCATCAAATCAGTTAGCTTCGATTTAGGGTTCACGTTGTCGCATGATATAGTATGTTTCATAAACTTTGCCTTGCAAATTCGCATTATAAAATATACGGATGTCACATTTTTTACTATGTATAGGTGCTATCTGACGATGTGGACAACGAGGATGAAGACGTCCAGGAGAGGTTGAAGAGGCAAAGTCTCAGAGAGCTTATGGCTGGAAAGTATAACAAGCGTGTCAGGAAGAATGGGGGCTATGGATGCCCGTTCTGCAAACATAAGATTAACAACACGTACTCGAGTGTTCTGGCGCATGCAAGAGGACGAGCCGTTGGCTCCTTCAAGCAGAAGTATTCTCGCAGGATAGCGCACGCCGCGTACGCCCAGTTCCTGGAGAATCTTAACCATCAAGCATGAAGATGAGATGTTGGATTGACTGTTTCGGAAAAAAAATGTTGGATTGAATCTATCTAGTTTGTGTGTATTATATCTATGCTTGTGTATTATGTTTCTTCCTGAGATTGAAACTGTGCAACGACTTTCATTATGCGGTATCTCCATCACACCGGAGTGCTAGTTTACTTGAGAGCAATATTTATATAGGATTTATCCCACATGGTTGGATCTAATAAACCGTTTCCTCATAAGCACATTATTCTAGGACAGAATCCCTCAGCACCACTTGAAAAAAAAACTCAGGACCCACACATCACAAAACCCTCGCCTGCTCCCCTCCCCCTCCCCACCCTAGTAGCACCTACACTAACACTAGTACTCCGGGACTCTCCATGCATGTCACCGCCTATCCCCGCGGCAACCACTTAGCTCGACGCCTGTCGCCGCCGCCCGCTGCCGCAAAACGCCACCGCATATCTCCACTGCCGATTGCCGCGGCCTATCGGCACTGACTTTCTCGACGCTGCTCGCTGTCGACCCAGCTCGCCTGATTGAGGAATCTTTGGTACCGGTTTTTTCCCCATGAAGAACCTGGTAACTAATCTACTGAAATATTTCCGCACATCTCTTATCCCAGTCCGTCGGCCCCTTTCAATCACCCGTCTGAAATCGCCGTGGATTCATGTTTCTTCTAGCTGATTTGAGGGTTTTCATTCATAGACAGTACAGTGCAAGGACATACCAGGGCTATGCGGACTCGACCAAAAAACCGAGGAGTTCCATCTCACCGTACCATATGACTTCACGGAGCGCACGGTATGTTCAATCTCACACTACCTGGGTTGGCATGCATGGCCTATTCTTTTTCTGAACCTATACTATAGATTGCTACATTTGGATAAAAGGTGTCACGTGCAGCATTTACGTCAAATGTGATTTCTTCTTCTTCTTATCCTTCTCCTTCTATATTAGGAAAATTAATGCTGTAATGTTCTTTCATTTACTCTGATATATATTTGCACGACATCATGGTTACATTATTTGTTTACTTGTAATTTTTTGTCCTTTCAAATCAACTGATGTGCATGTTGTTCTTTTAACTACTACTCTCATACTAGCACGTTACCAGGTTCTATAACAATCTTATCATTTCCTGCAGTACATCCCTTGTGCTGCAACGACAACTGTAGCGCTAAATCTTGGCCTTTACATAACTGAAGACTCCAGGGATGTCATATTGAGCACAAACCATGGATTTACAATCGTTGTTTCTATAAAAATTGATGAATATTGTCACTCCTACTTTGAAGAAGGCCTTTGGGGAGAAATTTCTAAAGTTTTATGTACTGAAAGCTGGCACTAAAATTACGCTGCACCTAAAATAGCCTTACCATACGATAAATGCTAAGTTCCCCGACTACATTCTCCGTACATGCTATGTTGGAAGTAAGTGTTCTTTGTAGTATCTGCATGTTGACTTGCGTAGCAATATCAACGTAACTATGTAGTATTTCAGCAACCAATTGGGATTTGATTTTCATAATCTGTTAAAACTGTTCCTACCTAGTAAGTAGTAACTTGTAATTACCAATGCACTATTCTTCTACCCTGATCTAGCTACATAATCACTATCCTCCCACTGCTCCACTCTTGACAGAAAGATACGCCGACGGCCATTCTCCGAACGTGGATGTTGAGGTTGCCAACAAGCGGAGGCGGGCTAAGCCAGAAACACAAGCGTCTCCGATAGGCCTAGACTTCATCAGCAGCCTCCCCGATGATATGTTGAGAGTCATCATCTTCCTCCTCCCTATCGAAGATGGCGTGCGCACAACCGTCCTCTCTCGGCGGTGGCGCCCCCTATGGCGTTGCGCCCCTCTCGGCATCATCAGCGAGCACATGCTTTGCACTGGCTGTCGCAAACGCTTGGATGCATTATCCCAGATCCTCGGCAAGCACTTTGGCCCAATCAAAGGCCTTACCATGGGCAAGTTCCGTCCCAATGGCAAGGACCGAGCCAAGCTTGATGAGTGGTTCTTATCGCCAGCCCTAGATCATCTCAAGGAGCTCCATTTTAATGATGGACATATGCACCCGCTGCCACCCTCCGCACTGCGCCTCACGCCAACGCTGCGCTTCGCAAGTTTCTTGAACTACCATTTCCCCCAAATTAATGACAATCCCGCTCTTTTGCTACCTCGACTAAAGCACCTTGAGCTCGTCGCCGTCTGCATCCCCAACGAAGACATGGAGCGCCTGCTCCGCGTCTGTACTGCGCTCGAGTACCTACATATTTAGGCGATCAATGGGTTGAGTATCCTCCACATCACCTCCATGAGTCGCCGGGCAATTTGTGTGTATTGCTGGTGTTGCAACAGGAGATCGCACAAGGTGAATCACCAAATGGTCATTGTGGACGTGCCTTTACTTGAGAGATTACTTGTTGTTGATCAACAAGGTCCAACAAGAATCAAGGTCATTCATGCGCCGAAATTGATAGTGTTTGGCTACTCGCCCGTCAACTTATATAAACTTGTTTTTGGATCCATAACCGTCCAAGTATAACAATCGCCCTCTTCTCATTCTTGAATTAACATTTTTTCTCTATTAAAGATGTATGTTCGTCTGTCATCCAGAAAATCATATCGACAAGCTTGACCCCGTATCTACGCGGAGTGAAGGTCTTAGCAGTAGAATCTATCGGCCCCGACCTGGACCAAGTTGTCAGATTGCTGATATTCTTTCCATGCCTGGAGAAGCTATATGTCGAGGTGATGCTCTTTCATGTTAAATTTTAACCACAAGGGAGTTCAAATTTTGAAACCCTGCAAATTGTAAGAGGTCCGTTGTGTGTCCAAGCACTAATACATTTTCTTCTTTCGCATATACGGTTAGGCCCGGTAGTGGATAATGTTATACAATATAACAATCCCATTGAGTGCCTTGATCTCTATCTCTCAGAAATTACTTTGAACTCCTACCGAGGGACCTTACCTGAGATTATATTCGTCAGGTTCTTTGTTGTGAGAGCAAGTGTGCTAAAGATAATGAGATTTTCCCTACATTTATCGCGCAAAAAAGAATGGTTTGATGATCAGCTCCGACGACTAGGACAGAATGGAAAACTCTGTGCAGAAGCTCAATTTCGTTTTGTAACTTCATTTGACAGACTATTCGGAAGTCCTAATGTCAAGCCCATAAATGACATGTCAGTGGCGGATCCCTTTGCAGAAATATTGAAGTTGCAAAACTAGTAGTAATATCAGTATGAACCTATCATATATGTTCATGTTCAGCTGATCAGCACGGGCGTCTAGAGCTGCATGACAAAGTTTCTTGCAGAAGCTGAATTTTATTTCTATTATCGGTTTGAACCCTGTAATCTTTGAATTTGAGGCTTGTAATGCTGGAATTTGAACCTTTGTACTATTTCTGTCATTTGTGATACAACCATGCAAATGACATCTTATGAGGGAGACTCTTATTTTGGTAGTACTATCTTTTCCTTAGTATGCAATGGCCGATTAATATCTGGACATCAATAAGCAATTGATGATTAATATCTGGACCTTAAGAAGCAGAACCACGACCGAGGGTATCCTGCGCGGCTCCAGTGGCTCTCCTAGTGGCTGCCGACGACGAGCGTCAGTTCACCATGCATGCTGTAGTGGACACGCCCTGTCGGTTCGTGGTGTACACCAAACATTCGATCTGGATGGAGAACTCCAATGTCATGGACCTGTTACTTGACGAGGACAAGTACAGAGTGGTCTGGTTCGACCTCGCGTCCCACCGTGTGCTCTGCTCTCGCGTCCCTGCGCGTGCTCTCCTCTCGTGCCCCTGCACGTGCTCTACTCTCGCGCCCCTCCGCGCGCGCTCTGCCAGCGGTTGGGGCCGGCCTACGATCACGTTCGGGGCTCCATATGCATGCAGTTGTGCCACGCACGTCGCCCCATGCAGTTATGTGCTCCACGACTGAATCACGCGCTGCAAAAACTGCCATCCAGACGTGCCGGTTTTCCAAGACGTCCGGCCCCCATTTATACCCACGGCCATTAACCATAGTCTCTTCACGCTTTCGATCGCGCCCCACAACACAATAAGCACACCCTAGACGACGCATACAGAGAGGATGTCCAGCGGCGCTCCAATGGAGTTTGGCGTGCATCATCTGGAGACCCACATGAGGAAGACGGACCTCATGGTGGTGTACACCAATGACCCGGGCATGGTGGAGGACTCCATCGACACCATGGAGCGGCTGCTTGATGCGGATGACAAGTACAAAGTGGTCGGCTTCGACCTCGCTTACACCGGCGGTCGTGCCGGGCATGATTAGAAGGTTGCCGTCGCCCAGTTGTGCGTGGGCCATCACGTCCTCCTCTACCACTATTACCTAGCCACAGTGCCTTGCAATCGTTTCACCAGGTTTGTCAACAGCCCCGACTATAGGTTCGCTACGGTGGACAGCGCCAGCGATCCAAAGGTGCTCAAGACTTCGGGCTTGGCCTGCCAGAAGCTTGTCAACATCCGCAGCCACTACAGGGTCTGGGGCCGCAAGAAGGACATGGACTCCCATGTTGACCTGGCCTAGGCCATCATCGACCCCTACTACACTGACATGAAGGCTGAGTGCAACAAGAACAAGCCTGTCTGGCACAGGGGCTGGGTTAAGAAACTAGATGAATATCACCTCCAGACCGCGGCCAAGCAAGGGTACACATCCTACGAGATGTTCAGGCGGATCGTTGACATGAGGAAGTTCCTCCTACCTGAAGACAACGAGGGATCGAGCCACAAGTAGAGCGCTGGCGGCAAGCGTCACAAGAAGTAGATGATTTGATGATCGTTTCTCAATTCTCATACTCCCTCTATGCAGAAATATTCGTAGTTTTAGAGGGATAAATTTATTATGCATGTAATAGTTTATTAAGGTGTGCGCCAATGTTATGTGTGTATTGGATGCTTAATTTGGTTATGAAATCATGTTCTTCTAAACAGAGCATAGATGTTTGTGGGCAGATTGAGCAAATCACATCGCATACGGAACCGTTTGCCCACAACACATCTGTCCCTGATAGTTCTTTATCCGGAACCATTTGCCCACAACACATCCGAGTGGCCTGCATACATCACACACATCTTGATCTGAGAAACCGTTTGTGTTATTTTTTCTTATCGCACACAGTTCATCCAAGTGGCATGTATGTCGTCCATCACACACATCTTGATCTATGTAACCGTTTATGTTATTTTACCTCATCACAAACAGTTCATCCGATTGACCTGTATGCCGTCTATCGCACACGTGATCATCTGGACAATCGTTTGTGTTCTGCTTGATCAGCGCAAACAGTTCATCGGGGTGAACTGTATGCCGTACATCGCACACACTTGTATTTTTATAAGCGTTTGTGTTATCTTATCCAATCTCAAATAGTTTATCTAGGCCAACTGTTTGCCAAACACCACACACACAAATATTTTTAGATCGTATTTGATGGATACACCATCGCACACAGTTTACGTCATTAGCGACGGAGCTATAACTATACCGTTTGCGATTTGGTCATCGCACACAGTTTTGTCGAAGGGTCTCTGGTTGATGTGTCGCGTTAGCAGCATCCTGCAGTAGTGTATGCTACTATTATTGCCATGTCAACATGCCTAGTCAAACTGCAGTTTTGGAAGATAGTTAAATTTTTCACTAAGTCTGAAACTGTTATTTTGTTGCCATGTTGCCATGTGATTTGCTATTGATCTAGGAGTCTTTTGTGTTGCTCCAATGGAGTCTTTTGTTAAGCATGTTATTGTCTACCAGGGTGTGCCATTTGTTGCCATGTATAGGTTTTGCATCATAGTTATTTCTGCTGTCCAACATGTCAATCTGTTAAAAACTGCTGCTCATGTCTACTCTAATTTTCACCAAGTCTGAGAATCTGTTTTCTTCATATTGACATATTGTGTTGATGCTAACCGTGATTCTATGCATAATTAGACATTGCCACTATGGAATGATTTGTAGTGCATCATGCCCTCTACCATGCTGTAGATTTTCATGCCATGATATGACTTGTAGCATATAGTTTTAGTGTTGTCAATATGCCTCCATGGAAAACTGCTCTGCTAAAAACTATTATTGTCACCAAGTCCTAATCTGCTAAATTTTATAGTCATCTTATGAGCTCATTTCCTATTGATCCATGCCACTACTCAATTTGTTGGTATGATATGAATTGTTGTGCATCATGTAAGATACAGCCCCATGTGTAGTTTGTGCATTTTAGATTCTTGTAGCCTGTTAGTTTGAGGTGTGCAACATGCCATGTTGCTGTTTTCGGCAGATTATAGCTAAAACCTGTGGTGGTTGTTGTGGTTGAACTGTAGCTCCGTTTTGAACATGTCGTATATGAAACTTGCTTAGAATTCCATGTAGTTTCATAATATATTGTTGCATCCATGATTTAACATGTTTGAGGTGGTCGTTTGCATGCATTTTGCATTCATGACATATTCATCTTGTGTTGGTCATATCTTTTAGGCCGTAGCTCCGTTTTAGATGTTCTATATATGTAAATGGACTAGAATGACGAGTAGAATCGCGTTGTGCATTTTATTTCCTATAAAACATGGTTAGTTCAGCTCTGGGCCAAACTTATAATTTGCATATGGGATCGCTTCGGAAATACTATAAGTTGTTTCCGACCTCAGTTAAGATGCCTAGATAGATAGTTTATTTATGCTTCACCTCTAGCCATGTTTAACCACATTTAATATTGTCGTGTACCTAAACGGGAGGGAACTATGTAATTCAAATGTGAAGTTTTGTCAAAATTCAACGAGAACTTCACTTAATTTGTAGTGTTTGATTGTTGCATCTTGCCATGCCTTGCATAATTGAACCGGACTTGCATCATGTTGTTTGCGCATCATGTCATGCATATATTGTGGTGTTTATCACGTGTTGATTGTTGTTTCTGGATTGCTTCTTCTTGATAGAGTTCCGAAAGCGTTCGGAGTGTGAGGATTCGTTCGACCATGTTGGTTCGTCTACTTCACGTATTCATTCTTCTTCCAAGCGGGATCTCAGGCAAGATGACCATTTCCTTGGATACCACTACTTTCATTGCCATGCTAGTTGTCTCGTTTCTATTGATATGTCTCGCTACCTACCACTTGTTTGTCAAGCCTCCCAAATGCCATGATAAGCCTCTAACCCTCCACATCCCAGCAAACCATTGTTTGGCTATGTTACCGCTTGCTCAACCCTTCTTATAGCGTTGCTAGTTGCAGGTGCAAGTTGTTCCCATGTGCAACATGGATAAATTTTTTGACCTATCAAAATATTATTCCTATTTAATTTAATGCACATATATACTTGGTAAAAGGTGGTAGGCTTGCCCTTTTGCTCGGTATTTTGTTCCACTTTTGCCGCCCTAGTTACTTGTGTACCGGTGTTATGTTCCATATTGAGCGCTCCTAACATGCTCGGGGTTGTTATGGGGACCCCCTTGATTTTCGTTTTGGGATAAAACACTTCTGGCAAGGCCCAACATTGGTACTACATTTGCCTAATAACTAAAAAATCTGCATAGGGAGTAATTAACCCGAGGATCTTTAATCAACAACCCGGGCCAGTGCTCCTCATGAGTGTTGGTCCAAACTAGAGCCACTTGCGGGGCCACCCGGGGCAACTCGGGGGATCTCTATCCAGCCACCGTATGTAGTGCTCATCCAGTCGTGTCCTGAGAACGAGATACGCGGCTCCTATTGGGTTCGTTGACACGTTGGGCGGTCTTGCTGGATTTGTTTTACCTTTCTCGAATGTCTTGTGCGCGGGATTTCGAGGACACTTCGGGCTCTCTCGAGGTTGAGATTTTCCATCGGAATTCCGCAAATACTGCGGATCATCCCGCGGTTGAGGAGTTCCAACGCAGCGTGTGGTTAGTTTGTGATGGATGAATTGGAGCACCCCTGCAGGGTTAAATCTTTCATGAGAGCCGTGCCTATGGTTATGTGGCAACTTGGAAATTTGTTTAACATCCGGTCATATAAAACTTGAAGTAAACTCTAATAAAATACACCAACTGTGTGCGTAACCGTGACTGTCTCTTCTCGTGAATTTCTTAACTAAGAGAGAACACGGTGGGGTTATGTTTGACTCTTAAGTAGGTGTTCAGGATCACTTAGTGATCATTACTAGTTCACGTCTGTTAATGCGACGATCATCCCCCCTTATTCTTGTACTCGTAAGTTAGCCACTTGAATAGATGCTTAGTGCTTGTTGCAGCCTCACCACTTAACCATACCTTACCCATTAAGCTTTGCTAGTCTTGATACCCTTGGAAATTAGATTGCTGAGTCCCTGTGGCTCACAGATTACTACAACAACAGTTGAAAGTACATGTAATGTGATGCTTTGACGTGAGAGCGATGCTTGTTTGATTTGGAGTTCTTCTTCTTCTTCTTCGATCATAGGATGGGTTCTAGGCCGGCAGCCTAGGATAGCTAGGATGGATGTCATTTTATTGTTTGGTTTTGTCCATAGTCGGACCCTGCTCTTGTGTATGATGATTGAATATGTTGTTGTATTGAAGTGATCTTCATGTAGCTTGTGGCGAGTGTAAGCCAATTCCATATACTCATCTCTTCTTTACATGTACTAGTAATGATATCCATTCTTGCGAAAGGATAGTTCCGGCAAGGAAGCCGTTGCGTGCTCGTGTGGTGATGAAGCCACGGCAGGCGAGAAGACCAGCAAGATCGACGAGCCGTACTGCAAGATCCACAGCACCAAGGAACACAATCTCCAAGAGTGTCAGCAAGTTGAGCAGGTTGCCGGGAAGGAGAAGCAAGAATACAAAAGGCGCGAAAAGAAGAAGGCCCAAGACGGTGCTGGCGGTTCCGGCAAGAAGAACCGTGCCAGCCGTGGAGGACGCCATGGCAAGGCCAAGCAGCAGAAGGAAAGCATGCTAGGGGCCGTGACAAGAAAGAAATTGAGGAGGAGGATGATGTAGAGGAGGAAGAGTCAGACAACGATGAGTTCCAGAAGGTGACAGACGCCATGTGCATTGAAGGAGGTGCATCTTTGCACTCCTCCCATTGGTAGCTCAAGCAGTGCGCATGAGAAATCAATGCTGGGGAGCCGACAATGGAAGCTCAGAAGCCCCTCAAGTGGTCCAAGACAGCCATCATCTTTGATGCCGAGGACCACCCAGATCGCACCACTGCGGTCGGGTGCCTCAAGGTGACAAAAATGTTGGTTGACGGTTGGGCTGGCTTGAACTTCATCTCTATGGAAGTGATCAAGAGGCTGCAAATCCCTAACAGTGACCTCAAGCAAACTGGCACATTCCAAGGAATCAACCCAGGGAGCAGCCAGCCTAAGGGCAAGATCACCTTGCCGGTGACTTTCGGTAGCAAGCTCAACTTCCGGACGGAGAAGATCGTCTTCGATGTTGTCAAAATACCGTTGACGTACTATGGAATCCTCGGTCGACCTGCTCTAGGCAAGTTCATGGCGGCATCTCATTATGCCTACAACACGTTGAAGATGCCAGGGCCGATGAGTGTCATCACCATCCACTCCGACAGAAAAGACGCAGTCCTCTGTGCCGACAAACTGTACCGGGAAGCAGTTGCAGTATCTGCTAACAAGGCCCTTGCTCCTGCCGGCAAAGCTCCCGAGGGGGATGAAAGACAAGGATACGGGCAAGACCTCCACTAAGGACTCCGAGAAGCGCATCGTAGAGTGCAGCACACTTGTTAAGGACTTGCTGGAGAGCTCTGCCGCCAGGAACAAGAAAACCAAGGTGAACACCCCCAAGACGAAACAAGTCTCTACAAGGGAGGATGGTTCAGGCGGCACATTCACTATAAGTGCCACCCTTGATGACAAATAGGAAAGTGTGCTCGTTGCCTTCCTGCGGGCGAATGTCGATGTGTTTGCATTGCAACCATCTGACATCCCCGGCGCTCCGAGGGAGGTAATTGAGCACCACCTTGCCATTTGTCCTCATTCGAGACCCATCAAGCAGAAGGTTGGGAAGCAAGCCTTGGAGCGGCAAAAGTTTATTGCCGAAGAGATAAAGAAGCTAGAAGCATCAGGTTTGATTAGAGGAGTAATCCACCCCACATGGTTAGCCAATCCAGTTGTCGTACGGGAGGAAAATGGAAGTGGCGGCTTTGTATTGATTTTACTGGTCTTAATAAAGCCTGCCCCAAAGATCCTTTTCTCTTGTCACGTATTGACCAGATTGTGGACTCCACTGTCGGCTGCGACTTGCTCTCCTTCCTTGAAGCTTATTCTGGCTACCATCAAATTTTTATGGCCAAGGAAGATGAAGAGAAAACCGCGTTCATCACTCCATGTGGCACATACTGTTTCAAACATATGCCTTTTGGATTGAAAAGACCCGGATAGACATTTGCAAGAGCGGTTCAGACCGGTTTTGAGCCCCAGCTACACACAAGGCAATATTAATCCAAGACTTAGAAGAAACATTCATTAATCTGCACAAGATCAGCTTGAAGCTCAACCCCAAGAAGTGTGTGTTTGGCATCCCATCCGGCAAGCTTCTTGGGCTCTTTGTATACCAGAGAGCCATTGAAGCCAATCCTGACAAGATCAAAGCAATTGAGCAGTTGGAGGCACCGAAGTGCATCAAGGATGTGCGGTGTCTTGCCGGATGCATCGCCTCCTTGAGCAGGTTCATTTCGAAATCTACCGAGCGCGCCCTGCCATTTTTTCAAAATATTGAAAAAGGCAGGTACCATGAAGTGGACTCCGGAAGCGGAGGCAGCACTGCAGGATTTGAAACGATACTTGTCCTCTACGCCAACGCTAGTCGCGCCAAGGCCGCACGAACCATTGCTACTATATCTGGCGGCAACCAATCAAGTGGTCAGTGTTGCACTAGTGGTGGAAAGAGAAGCAGAGGAAGAAGAGGCAGCAGTGGCAAGTCCATCAACCGACAAGCGAGAATCTTCTATGGCAAATCACGGTGCTGGCAACACAAGCTTGGCGCTGGAATTAGATCAATAGATTGCAAAGAAGAAGATGGTGCAGCGCCCGGTCTACTTTATCAGCTCTCTCCTGCAGGGGGCTAGGTCAAGGTACTCTGGCATTCAAAATTGCTCTTTGGCCTCCTCGTGGCCTCGAGGAAGCTGCGCCGTTACTTCCATGCACATCAAATTACCGTTTTCACTCGCTTTCCTATGCAATGCATCCATATGAATTCAGAGGCCACCGGCTGGATAGTGGAGTGGGCGTTGGAATTATCAAGCTTTGATTTGTAGTTTGAGAGCACGGCAACAATTCAGAGCGGTGCCTTGGTGGAATTCATTGCCGAATGGACGCCAACGCAAGACAAAGAAGTTCCACAAACATCCCTCCCCGGAGGAAGCAACACAAGAGTGGATCATGTACTTTCACGGGGCTTTTTCGCTGCAAGGCGCCGGTGTCGGCGTGCTGCTTGTCGCACCCACCATAGAGCACCTCAAGTATGTGGTCCAAATGCACTTTCCTCGGGAGGTATTGACAAACAACATGGCTGAATACCAGCCTACAAATTGTGGTGGATCTGGGCATAAGGAAACTAATTATCCTAGGAGATTCACGGCTTGTTGTGCGTCACCAGAGCCCTTTGATGGAGGCTTATGTTGATGAAGTAAGGATGTTGGAAGAGCACTTTGACGGTCTACAAATGGAGCACATATCTCGTGCAGAAAACAACATTGCTGATGACCTGTTGAAGCGTGCCGCTCAGAAGATACCTGTGGAGCTAGGAACTTTTGTGCTCCGACTGGCTCAACCATCTGTCAGACCATCGATGCGGCAGTCTAAGAAGAGAAAAATAAGTTCCGATGACTACTTTCGGGCAGAGCTGCCAACAGCCGCCAAGAAGGTTGCCGGGAACAGCATGCCAGCTGGTGAGCAGTAGGCTCCGACAGAGCCTGAGGCCCTTGTCGTCGAAGCTAGCACTCCCGCGGCAGAAAAGATGCCTTTAGTCCTTGTCGTCGATCCGCAAGCTCCAGAATGGGCGCAGCAAATAGTCCAGTACCACCAAATATGAGAGCTTCCCGAAGAGCAAGAAGAAGCTGAAAAAGTATCCCGGCAATCAAGCATGTATCAGTTTGTGGACAACATTCTATACAAGAGAATGCCAAATGAGGTGAAATTGAAGTGCATCTGCCGGGAAGACGGACAAAAGCTCTTGGCGGAGGGTGTGTGTGGTTCCCACATCGGATCCCGCACGCTCGTCAGGAAGGCTTTCCGCCAAGGATTCTATTGGCCAACAGCCCTTCAATATGCCTTGGCGGAGGTCACAAGGTGCGAAGTGTGTCAGTTCCACGCCAAGCAAATACATCAACCAGTCCAAGCCCTTCAAACTATACCGCTCTCCTGGCACTTTTTGGTCTGGGGGCTCGACATTGTTGGCCTTTTCCCTCGTGCTACCGGTGGCTTCAAATTCTTGTTCGTTGCAACCGACAAGTTCACAAAGTGGACTGAGGTGGAGCCAGTGAGAAAATTGACTACACAGGTAGCCGTCAAGTTTGTCAAAGTAATAGTTTGTCGTTCTGGCGTACCAAGCAGGATCCTCACCGAGAACGACACGCAGTTCACGAGCCACACCTTCATGTAGTACTGCCAAGACCTTGGCACCAAGATCTACTATGCGTCAGTTGCTCACCCAAGAAGCAATGGCCAAGTGGAGTGGGCAAATATTGAAGTGTTGTGTGGCCTCAAGACAAGGACTTTCGACAAGCTGCACAAGTGCGGAAGGCGCTGGATCAAAGAGTTGTTGGTGGTTCTTTGGTCACTCAGAACGACACCAAATCGAGTCATCGACGATACACCCATATCCCTAGTCAACGGTGCAGAAGCGGTGCTCCCAACATAACTCACTTACGGTTCACCTCGAGTGCAAGCCTTGGACGAAGAAGAGCAAGAGCAACTGCGGTAAGATGATGTTACTGTCCTCGAGGAAGATCGTCTTCAGGATACCCAGCGTGCCTGTCACACCCTATGTTATATCACTTTGCTATGCTTGGATTTACATAAATTGGAACCAATTAAAAAAATTTCAGTGCATGAGCTTCTTTGCTTGTTTGGTTGTTTGTGTATGGCACTCTTAGGTTCTATTCCTCTCCATATTTATCTTCCTTGATCCAAAATTCTTGCCCAATGATCATACCATGTGTATAGTACCTAAAACTAGTTTTATCAAAATTTATTTTGGACAAAGAGGATTTATTCAAACGAGGTTTTCAAAAACCCCTGAATTGAGGTTTGCACTACAAGTCCTCAAATTGGGTGGATCCTTTTTCCCCAAAGGCTTTATTTGAAACCCACTATATATATTACTTCCCAAAACCACCAAATATTAATTTTAAAGATTATTTTACTATTTTATTTAAAGGCTTTTCCTTAAGGCCAGAAATGGTTTTTCATAGGGAAAAATTATTTAAATTCTTTAAAAATATTTGAGAAAATTTAGGGAAACTCAGTGGACATATATTTTCCATATATATGAGTTTGAACACATGGTCATGTTCAAAATCATGGGCAAAACCCTTTCTGCCCAAATCAAGCTTTTGAAATATTTCTATGAGAAATATTCTCAATAAATTCCAGGAAAATTCCAGCAAGTCACACATGCCATATGTGATGATCTTGCAAAGTTTCAACTCAATCCCAATTGTTTTGCTTCACCAAAATATTCCAAAACCACTCCTGTCCAGAACCAATTCGAGCAACTTTACATTGTGAAGTATCACCTATTGATCCCAAACTTTGTGGACATGTTCTAAACCCCAAATAATGACAAAACACCAAGTTGTGGATTTGGTAGAATGGGATTGCATGTCTGGATCTACAGAAATTTGATTATGTTGATTTCTAGGGTTTGCAATGTCTACATTGTGAACTTTCTTCAAATGACCTCAAATTTGGTGGCCCACTCTATTTCTACCTATATTTTCAACCTGTTAAATCTCATGGCAAGCAAACTCCATTTGCTTGCTGAAAACAGCATCAAACACCTTCTGGCAGATTGCTAAAAGCCATGTTCTCCCCTCTTAACTTGTTCTCCTTGACCCCAAATTTTTAACACATCTCTACCTAGTCCTATCTTACCCCCAGTAACATTCTCCTGCCTTGAGATCAATCATGGAGGGGTAAAACCTCCATTTTTACCCTCTGGACAGCACCTTTTCTCCCCCCCCCCTCAGCTTTTCTTCTCAACCAGGGCATCCAAAAGAGCATCCAATGCATCTACCCTCTTTTCTAAACCCCTATGGTACCCCTATACACTAGTGGCCGAGAGCAAAACGCCGTTGGCATGCCATGGCATGCCAAACGGGCACTCCAGAGTGCGCTACAGTGCCCGGCCGCACTGTAGCCGCCGCCCACTGCATGGCCCCGACAGCCTCGGGCCTCCCCCTCTCGCCACTTGGCTCCCCTCGACGTCCGCACCATGGCACCCTGTCGGCCCCTTCCTCCCTCTCCCTCCAACGGCTCCGCTCGCACACGCAATTGCCGCCCGGTTCAGCCAACCGCGGGCCTCGCACGCGCGAGCTCCCCCTCTCTCTCCCTTGCCTCCCTCGCCCGTAGACCAACCCCAGGAGCACCCCAGGGCAAGCCCCGTGTGCTCCCTCCTCCTCCAGAGACCAGCTCGACCTCGCCAGCGCACGGGTCCGCGGTGGACTCGCATCCCGGCTATAAAAAGGCTCCCCGAGCTCCCCTTTCTCCTCCTCTGGCCCTCTCCCACTCTCAATCGTCCCCCGCAAGCCCCCATTTGGACTCCCCGAGCACCAGTGCTCGAGATCGACCGAGGCGCCGCCACGATGGGGCTCCGTCGATCTCGGGTTACCGGCCTGCTCTGGTCCTCCTCTCCCTCTCTCTAGGTCCTTAGGGTCCCCCTGACCCTTTTCCCCTTCCTCCCCGTCCATTTTCAGCTGAGGAACAACGCCGGCGACCTTCTCCCGAATCGGCCCCACCGTGTTTTCTCGTCGCCGGCGAACCTGTGCGTCTCCGGCCTCCCCTCCACCTCCAGAGGAACGGCGGCTCGACGCTGAGTCCGTTCCTACCCTCAACTCCCCTCGCTATCGCGGGAATCATCTTCGGTGAGCGCTGTCGTCCCGCTATCGCAAGGAAGGAGATGACAAGTGGGCTCCACCTGTCATCCCCACCTCTCTCTCGCCTCCCCTCTCTCTCTGGTCTGTGGGGCCGCCCTATCGGGTTTAAAACCCCGGCTGCCGTGCGCGTGCCCCCCCCCCCCCCCCGCCTGGGCTGGATCCCACCTGGGCCGGCTCAGCTGCGGCTGTTCTGGCCTAGTTGGCTCTGAGGCCCTTTTTCTTTTCTTTTTCAGTAAGTTTTCCATAAAATCTACAGGACAAAATAATTGTCCTATCACAAATATTTTTCCACCATAATTCTTAGAATAATATGTAGAATTTAATAGTGCCATTTGTGAATTTTTTTGAAAACATTTTATGTACTGTTTATTTTAAAAACCCCTTTATGGCATTTTTAGCCACTGTTAAAAATAGTTTTGAAAACCTTTTCCACTACAAAACCTTAGGCAAATATTTTTAGAATAGTATGTAGTATTTATCAGAGTAGGTTAACATTTTATAAGTAAAGTTTGTGCTCTGTTTTTGTGTGATGCTTATTATTACCGTTATTTATCGCGACGATAGATTGCGCTGTTGACGAGGGAGTTGGACCCGAAGACTTTGTTGAGCCAGGCAAGCAGCCCTTTGACCATGTTAAGAAACTTTTCATGCATGTCATATAGCACCTTATGTTCCTATGAATTGATCATGGTGATGTGGTAACCTCTTCGGAGGGTTGCCTCCGTTACTTCCTTGTTGATACTTGCATCGTGCATGACCCTACCTTCTTATGAGGGTTGTGCGGGTGGGAGTAGATAGGAAGCTTAGTAGATGCTACACAAATGGGATGGGAATATGCATGGTGTTGGAAACAAAAGTGTTTTCAAAGACTTTTTGAAAACCCCGTCGGGTGCCACTAATGCCCGAGGGAGATGATGTTGAGCTAGGTAACCACTTGATAAAGAAGTGTGTGTGTGTGGTTTTCGAAAACGGATTGGTGTAAGTTGCGACCATTATTTCGACCTTACATGTACAACCACGATACCCCTTATGGGACGGGGCTTTGTTGATTAGTTTGATGGGTACTAGCATAGAGCCCGCATTACTAGTGGCGGGAGTGACGTGGTCACTCTCGATACGGGGTCATGCCGGTAAGGACGATCATGCGCTGTCTTCACAGGCACCGGGCACACCGTTGGTCCCTGCATGGATGTTACTTGTGATGTACATCATGTGGGCTGGGTACCAATCGAGTGGACTCTTTGTTTAGTATCGTCAGGGGAAAGGCAATGTTCGGGTACTTACCTCGGGTATGGACAATACCGCGAGTCGTGGCTTGACACGGAAGTTTCCCGAGTCTTGTGGGTAAAGTGTGCAACCTCTGCAGCTTGTAAAACTATTTGAATAGCCGTGTCCACGGTCAAGGACATTTGGATGTCCGCTCTTGTGCTACGTCCAATGTATACTAAACTTGGTGTGTGTGTGATGGTGACAAAGATGGTACTTGAGTTAAGTCAGACGACTTGACATGATGATTGAACATGAGATGTTCAGACCTTGATTATATTGATATCGGTAACCTGTTTGTACGGATACTTGTATCCTCATGATGCATGCTATTACTAGTTATCTTGATCATGTCATTGCACTCAAAATTAGCTTTCCGCAAAACTTATCTACTTAGTGTTATATCATGCATTGTTATTGCCTTGTTCCAAAACTTGGGTTCCTTGCGAGTACATTCAAAGTACTCATTGGCTTGCCACTGGTTATTTAATTGGCCAGGCATGGAAGAGCAGGAGTATGGTGAAGAGTTCGTTGGTAACGAACATGCGATCTAGGACGCTTCCCAGTCAGAATGCCTGTAGGTTAAGGTAGATGGCATGGGTCTACGCTTCCGATCAAGATTTCTGTTGCTTGTTATGCTTAAGTGTTTGGCCCTTGCGACCCCATCTATGTAAGACTTGACCTTCATGGTCTTTATTTGTGTAAGACGCTAAATGTGGATGTAAGACTCTTGTTATTCAGCTTCTGTGTGTTTAGTGAGCATTGATCTCTGGGATCACTGTACAGAGCCATACTGACTATAGGAAGCCCTTAGTTAGCATGGACGTTAGTTAGGATAAAACCGTTTTCAAAACATCACCTAGCACCTATACTCGGGAGTTTCTGCACTTATTACCCCTTCTATTCTTCACACATCACTTTACTGACTCTCCCCCGTTCAAACCTTTGTAGATGGCCGTCATACCCGAAGCTCTCCTAGTATCCGGCTTTCCCCTACTCCTTGGGGATAGCCTGGAGAAGTGCCAGTTTCGCCAACCACCCGTCCTCCTCTACCACGAGCACTGGGTTGATGCCATCACGAAGGAGTATCACGTGGATGTGTTCGTGAAGGCAAACGACTCCCCGACCAGTTGGTTCTTTGAAGGACCACAGATGGAGACCCTGACACTCGTAGTCGAGACAGCTGCACGGAAGGCACTCATCCACCTTCGAGGCATCTTTCGAGAGATGGCCGATGATCCCGCTACTCGTTACCTACCCATCAGAAAGGACGACATCGGCGAAAGTCAGACAATAGTTCCATCCATCGGGCATGGCGAACATGGGCATCATGCCAGAAGGAGTCCCAACAAGCAACCAAGTCTTCCTTCCTCTTGGCCAGGAAGCAAAGCACTCCACCACCTCAGTCCGAGAACCCCTAGGGTAGGATCAGTCATGTACCCCTCATGCGAAGTCGAGTCCGTGTAATGGTTCATATGAAACCATGTGTGTTTGTTGTTTGTTTTGTTGTTTGTGTTCCGATGCAAGTCGCGCTTTTGCCTTAGGCAACATGTAAGCGACTCCATTGTCTATCTTATATTAATATATGTGTTGGTCTTTCGACCTTTGTTTTGCCACACTTGCACTACACCAACCCCCTTACGCGCGCTTTCTCCGTTATTGCTTTTCCTCTCGGCTATCCCAGTTATTTGACTTGGCTGCTCCAAACAGGATGGTGACTGCAACCCGCAACCGCTCCTTCACCAACCCTGAAGCTGGCAACTCCAGCCAGCAGCAGGGAGATGGTGGGGCTGCTCATGCCGGAGATCACCCGGAGTAGCGACAAGGCGACATTCCCCCGCCACCACCTCCACCGGAGAACATGACCATAGCTTAGTTTCTCCAAGTTCTCTGGGAGGAACGCCAAGCCAACACCACTGCTATCCAGAAGATGGCTCAAGCCCTCATGAACAACCAATAGCAAGGCAGGAACAGCAATGGCCGGTCCACTCTGTCTGAGTTCATGAGGAATTCACCCCCGACCTTCACTGAGACTACTGAACCTTTGGATGCCGATGACTGGATCCGCACCATTGAGGACCTCCTTGCACTAGTCAATTGCAATGAGGATCGAGAGAAGGTGTTGTATGCTTCTCACTGCCTCGGAGGTACCGCCAGAGCTTGGTGGGATGGATTCAAGGTCATGCAAGGCGATCGTGTGATCACCTGGGATAACTTCAAGGAAGGATTCCGCACCACCCACATTCCTTCTGGGATCATGGCTATCAAGAAGAGAGAATTCCGAGCGCTGAAGCAAGGAAGTGGCTCTGTCAAGGAGTACATGCAGAAGTTCAACCTGCTGTCAAGGTATGCACCTGAAGATGTCAACACGGAGGCTGCTAAGATGGAACGCTTTATGGAAGGACTTCAGCAGACCCTGCAATATCAGCTCATCGTCTGCGACTGTCGGACCTTCTTCGACCTGGTGAACAAGGCCCTCATGCTGGAAGACAAGCGTCGTACCATAGACGACACTCGCAAGCGCAAGATGATTCGCAAGGGTAGTTACAGCAACCAAAAGCCTCGCCCCTGGCAGCCAGCCCCGGCCAGGCCAACCTATCAGCCGCAGCAGGCTAGACCTCCTGCACCTCGTCCGAGCTACCAGCCTCAGCAGTATGCCAATCCCAGGCCAGCTTACAACAACCCCAATAACAACAACGGCGGCATGAACTACAACAACAACTACAACAACAACAACAACCCTGGACAAGTCACTTGCTTTGGGTGTGGTCAGCCAGGACACATCTCTAGGTTGTGCCCCAACAAGAAGCCAGATGCACCGCGCCCCAATGCGCCCAACCAAGGTCAAGGCCGTGGAGCACCACCAAGGAACCTAGCTCCCCGCAATCAGCCCAACAATAGCAAGGGTCGTGTGAATCACGTCACCGCTGAGGAAGCCCAGGAAGACCCGGATGTCATACTGGGTACGTTCCTCGTCAACTCAACCCCAGCAACTGTACTGTTTGATTGTGGAGCTTCGCATTCTTTTGTCACTCAAAAGTTTGCACTAGAGAGTGGTTTGAAGCCTACACCCCTGGGTAGTCATATGTTGATACAAACCCCGGGTTCGGTTATGAAGTCCAAGATAGGATGTAAAGGAGTTGAGATTATCATCAGCGGGGTAGACTTCCTAGCAGACCTTATCATCCTGAAGTCGGAAGGCTTGGATGTGATCCTAGGCATGGACTGGTTAACCAAGCACCAAGGCTTGTTAGACTGTGCCAAGAGGATTGTTACCATGACCAATAGCCAAGGAGTGGAAGTCAAGTATGTTCCCAACCCTATCCCCGCTCAAGCCCCTCAGGCTAACTGTCTGTCGGGAATTGAGTTGGATCAAGTGCCAGTGGTATGTGAGTACCCGGATGTATTTCCTGATGAGCTGCACGGAATGCCTCCTGACCGCGACATTGATTTCATCATTGAGCTAATGCCCGGAGCAGGACCCATCTATAAGAAGCCCTATAGAATGGGATCCGAAGAGTTGGACGAACTGAAGAAGCAACTGGCAGAGCAGCTCAGAAAGGGATTCATTCGCCCTAGTGCCTCTCCTTGGGGATCAGCTGTTCTATTTCTGTCAAAGAGGGACGAAACTATCCGACTCTGTGTCGATTACCGTTCTCTCAATGAGGTCACAATAAAGAACAAGTACCCACTTCCTAAGATTCAAGACATGTTCGATCAGCTGAATGGTGCGAAGGTGTTTTCCAAGATCGACCTCAGGTCAGGGTACTACCAGTTGAAGATCAGGCCCCAAGACATTCCAAAGACGGCGTTTGTAACCCGGTATGGCCTGTATGAATATACGGTCATGTCATTTAGGTTGACCAATGCCCCTGCCTACTTCATGTACCTCATGAACAAAGTCTTCATGGAGTACTTGGACAAGTTTGTTGTCGTCTTCATTGATGACATACTCGTCTTCTCCAAGTCTAAAGAAGAGCATGAGCAACACTTGAGATTGGTCCTAGACAAGCTTCGAGAGCACCAGCTTTATGTCAAATTCAGCAAGTGTGAATTCTGGCTACATGAAGTTGGATTCTTGGGTCATGTGTTGACTGCAGAAGGATTGTCAGTGGATCCTGCCAAGATTGAAGGCGTGACTGAATGGCAATCCCAACCAATGTGAAGGAAGTCAGGAGCTTCCTCAGACTCGCGGGATATTACGACAAGTTCGTCGAAAGATTCTCGAGCATTGCCCGACCCATGACTCAGCTTTTGAAGAAGGACAAGAAGTTTGAATGGATGCCAAAGTGCGAAGAAAGCTTCCAAAAGCTCAAGAAGAGATTGACCACAGCCCCAGTTTTGGCCACCCCCGATATTCACGAGTTTGTGATATATTCTGATGCATCGAGAACCGGGCTTGGGGGTGTTCTGATGCAAGAAGGCAGAGTCGTAGCATATCTATCCAGATAGCTACGTCCTCATGAAGAGAACTACGCTACTCATGATCTTGAGTTGGCAGCCATGGTTCACGCCTTGAAGACATGGTGACATTACCTTCTGGGAAAGCGATGTGAGATATACACAGACCACAAGAGTCTGAAGTATATTTTCACTCAAAAGGAATTGAACATGAGGCAACGAAGATGGTTGGAGTTGATCAAGGACTATGACCGTTCAATACCACCCCGGAAAGGCTAACGTGGTAGCAGAAAGGCTTGTTCCTTGAATGCTATGATTAAGGAAAGGCTACCCGCCCTGTATGAAGAGCTTGAAAGCTTTGGCTTGGAACTAGTTGCACCTGGATTGATGATATTAAAGAAGCTCAGAAGGGACACGAGAGCATTGAAGGCATCAAAAGGAAGATCAAGGCAGGCAAGGCCCCAGGATTCTCAGTGTATGAACAAGGAGTTGTATGGTTCGGGAATCGCACCTGCGTACCCAACAATGTAGAGCTCAAGAACTTGATCTTGCAAGAAGCTCACGAGACTCCGTATTCCATCCACCCTGGAGGAACCAAGATGTACCAAGACCTCAAAGCAATATTCTGGTGACATAGCATGAAACGAGAGATAGGCACCTTTGTTGCTAAGTGTGACAGATGCCCGAGAGTCAAAGCTGAGCATCAGCGACCTGCTGGACTATTGCAACCTCTCAAAGTGCCTGAATGGAAGTGGGACAAAGTCGGGATGCACTTCATCACCGGATTACCTAGGTCAAGCAAGGGACATTATTCCATTTGGGTCATTGTCGATCACCTTACCAAGGTGGCCCATTTCATTCCTGTCAAGACGACCTATAATGGGAACCAGCTGGCCAACCTCTACAACAACCGGATCGTGAGCCTCCACGGAATTCCTAAGGAGATCGTGTCAGATCGAGGTACCCAGTTTACCTCAAGATTCTGGAACAGATTCCAAGAAGCCTTAGGAATCAAGCTTTCCTTCAGCACTACTTTTCACCCCCAAACAGGTGGATAGACGGAACGAGTAAACCAGATACTTGAGGATATGCTCCGTGCTTGTGTATTGGCGTATGGAGCCAAGTGGGAAGATTGCTTGCCATTCGCCGAGTTCTCCTACAATAACAGCTATCAGTCGAGTCTTCAAATGGCACCATTTGTGGTGTTGTACGGACGCAAGTGTTGTACTCCCCTCAACTAGTCGGAGACCGGAGAAGGACTAGTATTTGGCCCAGACATTCTCCGCGAAGCAGAAGAGCAAGTTCAACTCGTCCAAGAGCATCTCAAGACCGCCAAGGCCCAACAGAAGAGCTACGCCGACTCCCGCTGTCGGGACATGAGTTTCTGTGTTGGAGACCATGTTTACCTCCATGTCACGCCTCTCAAAGTAACCAAGCGTTTCCACGTCAAGGGAAAACTTGCACCAAGATACATCGGCCCCTTCAAGCTCACCGACAGGCGAGGAGAAGTTGCCTACCAGCTAGAACTACCTTCCGAGCTATCAGACGTGCACAACGTGTTCCACGTGTCACAGCTCCGTAAGTGTCTACAAGTTCCCAACCGCCCCGACCTCTACAAGGACATCGACCATCAAGCCATCGACCTTCAGCCAGACCTCACTTATCTTGACAGGCCAGTTTGCATTTTGGATGAAGCTGAACGTTGCACCCGAAGCCACACCATCAAGTATTTCAAGGTCCAATGGAGCAACCACACTGAAGCAGAAGCAACCTGTTAGTGTGAAGACTATCTTAGATCTGAGTTCCCTTATCTTTTTAGCGCTTAGCCTAGGAATCTCGGGGACGAGATTCTTGTAAGGGGGGTAGGTCTGTCACACCATGTGTTATATCACTTTGCTATGCTTGGATTTACAAAATTTGGAACCAATTAAAACTTTTTCAGTGCATGAGCTTGTTTGAATTTTTGCTTGTTTACTTGTTTGGTTGTTTGTGTATGGCCCTCTTAGGTTCTATTCCTCTCCATAATTATCTACCTTGATCCAAAATTCTTGCCCACTGATCATACCATGTGTATAGTACCTAAAACTATTTTTATCAAAATTTATTTTGGCCAAAGAGGATTTATTCAAACTAGGTTTTCAAAAACCCCTGAATTGAGGTTTGCACTACAAGTTCTCAAATTGGGTGGATCCTTTTCCCAAAAGGCTTTATTTGAAACCCACTATATATATTACTTCCCAAAACCACCAAATATTAATTTTAAAGATTATTTTACTATTTTATTTAAAGGCTTTTCCTTAAGGCCAGAAATGGTTTTTCATAGGGAAAAATTATTTAAGTACTTTAAAAATATTTGAGAAAATTTAGGGAAACTTAGTGGACATATATTTTCCATATATATGAGTTTGAACACATGGTCATGTTCAAAATCATGGGCAAAACCCCTCGAAACCCTTTCTGCCCAAATCAAGCTTTTGAAATATTTCTATAAGAAATATTCTCAATAAATTCCAGGAAAATTCCAGCAAGTCACACATGCCATATGTGATGATCTTGCAAAGTTTCAACTCAATCCCAATTGTTTTTCTTCACCAAAATATTCCAAAACCACTCATGTCCAGAACCAATTTCAGCAACTTTACATTGTGAAGTATCTCCTATTGGTCCCAAACTTTGTGGACATGTTCTAAACCCCAAATAATGATACCACACCAAGTTGTGGATTTGGTAGAATAGGATTGCATGTCTGGATCTACAGAAATATGATTCTGTTGATTTCTAGGGTTTGCAATGTCTACATTGTGAACTTTCATCAAATGACCTCAAACTTGGTGGCCCACTCTATTTCTACCTATATTTTCAACCTGTTAAATCTCATGGCAAGCAAACTCCATTTGCTTGCTGAAAACAGCATCAAACACCTTCTGGCAGATTGCTAAAAGCCATGTTCTCCCCTCTTAACTTGTTCTCCTTGACCCTAAATTTTTACCACGTCTCTACCTAGTCCTATCTTACCCCCAGTAACATTCTCCTGCCCTGAGATCAATCATGGAGGGGTAAAACCTTCATTTTTACCCTCAGGACAGCACCTTTTCTCCCTCCCCTCAGCTTTTCTTCTCAACCAGGGCATCCAAAAGAGCATCCAATGCATCTACCCTATTTTCAAAACCCCTATGGTACCCCTAAACACTAGTGGCCGCGAGCAAAACGCCGTTGGCATGCCATGGCATGCCAAACGGGCGCTCCAGAGCGTGCTACAGTGCCCGACGGCACTGTGGCCGCCGCCCACTGTATGGCCCCGACAGCCTCGGGCCTCCCCCTCTCGCCACTTGGCTCCCCTCGACGTCCGCACCACGGCACCCTGTCGGCCCCCTCCTCCCTCTCCCTCCAACGGCTCCGCTCGCACGCACCATTGCCGCCTGGTTCGGCCAACCGCCGGCCTCGCACGCGCGAGCTCCCCCTCTCTCTCCCTTGACTCCCTCGCCCGTAGACCAACCCCAGGAGCACCCCAGGGCAAGCCCCGTGTGCTCCCTCCTCCTCCAGAGACCAGCTCGACCTCGCCGGTGCACGGGTCTGCGATGGACTCGCGTCCCGGCTATAAAAAGGCTCCCCGAGCTCCCCTTTCTCCTCCTCTGGCCCTCTCCCACTCCCAATCGTCCCCCGCAAGCCCCCATTTGGACTCCCCGAGCACCAGTGCTCGAGATCGACCGAGACGCCGCCACGATGGGGCTCCATCGATCTCGGGTTACCGGCCTGCTCTGGTCCTCCTCTCCCTCTCTCTAGGTCCTTAGGGTCCCCCTGACCCTTTTCCCCTTCTTCCCCGTCCATTTTCAGCTGAGGAACAACGCCGGCGACCTTCTCCCGAATTGGCTCCGCCGTGTTTTCTCGTCGCCGGCGAACTTGTGCGTCTCCGGCCTCCCCTCCACCTCTAGAGGAATGGAGGCTCGACACTGAGTCCGTTCCTACCCTCAGCTCCCCTCGCCGTCGCCGGAATCATCACCGGTGAGCGCCGCCATCCCCCTGTCGCGAGGAAGGAGATGACAGGTGGGCTCCACCTGTCATCCCCACCTCTCTCTCGCCTCCCCTCTCTCTCTCTGGTATGTGGGACCGGCCTGTCGGGTTTAAAACCCCGGCTGCTGCGCGCGTGCCCCCCCCCCCCCGCCTGGGCTGGATCCCACCTGGGTCGGCTCAGCTGTGGCTGTTCTGGCACAGTTGGCTCTGAGGCCCTTTTTCTTTTCTTTTTCAGTAAGTTTTCCATAAAATCCACAGGACAAAATAACTGTCCTATCACAAATATTTTTCCACCATAATTCTTAGAATAATATGTAGAATTTAATAGTGCCATTTGTGAATTTTTTTGAAAACATTTTATGTACTGTTTATTTTTAAAAACCCTTTATGGCATTTTTAGCCATTGTTAAAAATAGTTTTGAAAACCTTTTCCACTACAAAACCTTAGGCAAATATTTTTAGAATAGTTTGTAGTATTTATCAGAGTAGGTTAACATTTTATAACTAAAGTTTGTGCTCTGTTTTTGTGTGATACTTATTATTACCGTTATTTATCGCGACGATAGATTGCGTTGTTGACGAGGGAGTTGGACCCGAAGACTTCGAAGACCCTGAAGACTTTGTTGAGCCAGGGAAGCAGCCCTTTGACCATGTTAAGAAACTTTTCATGCATGTCATATAGCACCTTATGTTCCTATGAATTGATCATGGTGATGTGGTAACCTCTTCGGAGGGTTGCCTCCATTACTTCCTTGTTGATACTTGCATCGTGCATTACCCTACCTTCTTATGAGGGTTGTGCGAGTGGGAGTAGATAGGAAGCTTAGTAGATGCTACGCAAATGGGACGGGAATATGCATGGTGTTGGAAACAAAAGTGTTTTCAAAGACTTTTTGAAAACCCCGTCGAGTGGCACTAATGCCCGAGGGAGATGATGTTGAGCTAGGTAACCACTTGATAAAGAAGTGGTGTACCGGAGCGAGTGTGTGGTTTTCGAAAATGGATTGGTGTAAGTTGCGACCGTTATTCCAACCTTACATGTACAACCACGATACCCCTTATGGGACGGGGCTTTGTTGATTACTTTGATGGGTACTAGCATAGAGCCCGCATTACTAGTGGCAGGAGTGACGTGGTCACTCTCGATACGGGGTCGTGCTGGTAAGGCCGATCATGCGCTATCTTCATAGGCACCGGGCACACCGTTGGTCCCTACATGGATGTTACTTGTGATGTACATCATGTGGGCTGGGTACCAATCGAGTGGACTCTTTGTTTAGTATCGTCAGGGTAAAGGCAATGTTCGGGTACTTACCTCGGGTATGGACAATACCGCGAGTCGTGGCTTGACACGGAAGTTTCCCGTATCTTGTGGGTAAAGTGTGCAACCTCTGCAGAGTGTAAAACTATTCGAATAGCCGTGTCCACGGTCAAGGACAGTTGGATGACCGCTCTTGTGCTACGTCCAATGTATACTAAAGTTGGTGTGTGTGTGTGATGGTGACAAAGATGGTACTTGAGTTAAGTCAGATGACCTGACATGATGATTGAACATGAGATGTTCAGCCCTTGATTATATTGATATCGGTAACCTGTTTGTACGGATACTTGTATCCTCGTGATGCATGCTATTACTAGTTATCTTGATCATGTCATTGCACTCAAAATTAGCTTTCCGCAAAACATATCTACTTCGTGCTATATCATGCATTGTTATTGCCTTATTCCAAAACTTGGGTTGCTTGCGAGTACATTCAAAGTACTCATTGGCTTGCCACTGGTTATTTAATTGGCCAGGCATGGAAGAGCAGGAGTATGGTGAAGAGTTCGTTGGTGACGAACATGCGATCTAGGACGCTTCCTAGTCAGAATGCCTGTAGGTTAAGGCAGATGGCATGGGTCTACGCTTCCGATCAAGATTTCCGCTGCTTGTTCTGTTTAAGTGTTTGGCCCTTGCGGTCCCATCTATGTAAGACTTGACCTTCATGGTCTTTATTTGTGTAAGATGCTAAATGTGGATGTAAGACTCTTGTTATTCAGCTTCTGTGTGTTCAGTGAGCATTGATCCCTGGGATCACTGTACACGTCCATTCGGTGATCACGACTTATGAGTCGGGCTCCCCACAGTGCCGCTCGGTACCAGCAAGTTTTCGCTGCTATCATAACCGCAAAGTGCATGCCAGAAGCGTTGAGGAAGGCGAACTTTGATACTTGTGATCATCGTTGGGTTTTCCCCGAAGAGGAGGGGATGATGCAGCACAGTATAGATAAGTATTTCCCTCAGTGAGAACCAAGGTTATCGAACCAATAGGAGGACCACACAACTCCCGTCTTCAGCGCCTACCCACAAAAGAGCAAACACTTGCATCTAACGCGGGCAAGAGGGTTGGCAATCCCCTTGAACTCGTTACTTGCAAGCAAATGAGTAGTGTAGATGATAGTTGATAATTATAAATTGCAAAATAAAAAGAAAACAAATAAATGGCAGCAAGAAAATGATAGCATTTGTAAATATATAAGTGAATAGACCCGGGGGCCATAGTGTTCGCTAGAGGCTTCTCTCATAAATAAATCATATGGTGGGTAAACAAATTACTGTTAGGCAATTGATAGAAAAACGCATAGTTATGTTGTATTTTTTCACGAGAATGATCACGTGTATATAAGCATCACGTCCATTAAGAAGTAGACCAACTCCTGCCTGCATCTACTACTATTACTCCACTTCGAGAGCGCTTCTATGCTTGCCTCTCTATGTATTAAGTGCATGCAAACAGAGTAATGCTTGGAGAACGATGGCATGATGTAGACAAAGTAAACTCAATTAATATCAATGAACCCTATCATTTTATCCTTAGTGGCAGCAATACAAATATGTGTCTTGTCCCCTACTATGTCACTGGGATATAGAGCACCGCAAGATTGAACCCACTACAATGCACCCCTCTCACTTAAGATAAACCAATCTAGTTGGCCAAACTAAACCGATAGATCAGAGAGATTTATGAAGCTATGATGATCATGCAAATAAGAATCAAATAAGTATTCAGAGGAGGTTTAAATCTTTTATCATAAATAATCTGAACATAAACTCACAATTCATCGGATCCCAACAAACACACCGCAAAACAAGATCGCGGTGAACTTTGTATTGAAGTTCAAAGAGAGAGAAGAAACCATTTAGGTACTAGCTACGGACCTGTAGGTCTATGGTGGACTTCTCACACATCACCACGGGAGCAGAAAGGATGATGAAGAGGCCCTCTGTGATCGATCCCCCCTCCGACAGGGCACCAGAAAAGGGCTCCAGATGAGTTCATGGCGGAACAGAGACTTGCGGCGGCGTAAAAAGTGTTTCGGGAGCTCCCCTAGGAATTTTGGAATATATATGAATTTATAGGCCAGGGTATGGGGTCAGGAGACGAGGGTTGTGGCCACAAGCTAATAGGGCGCGCCTACCCCCTGGTGTTGGGGAAACAATGATCTATGGATCCAGCAAGGACCCTTTGTAATCATGTGGGTAGGTTTCTAGCACAAAGAGCATCACTGATTCCTGCGTACGTGGGGTTTAGACAGGTTCGGGCCACCGGAGCGTAAAACCTTACGTCATGTGTTCTTGTGGTTTATGGGCGTTCACAGTACAAGGCGCAACAACCCCAGCAAGAGGTGCCTCGAGAGTGCAGCAACGCGTGTAAAATGAACTGGGTTTTGACCTTTGTAAAGGTAGCCATGGGCCTCCTTTTATAGACAAGGGGTTACCACAGTGGGAAAATGGTCTTTACACAGTGTCAGGAGGAGCATCCGCCTGTGCCGTCGCGCGCCCCTCACCAGCTCCAGGAGGCTGTTGTTGAGCTTGGCCCTATGCGCCCTGGGAGGGACGCTCAGGGGTCTTGTCTGTGCGTCGCCTGGGCTTGCTGCCTCTGGGATGTTGGTCGCGGTCGTCCTGCAAAGGGCGCGGCAGAGGTGCAGTTGCCTTCGCCGCTGTTGCAGTCATCGTCGCGGCCGCCGCTGCGTCGGCCTCAGCCCCCAATGCCGCCGGTGCGTTCCGCGTCTCTACAACGGCGGGGGTCTGGGTCACGGCTCGCGGAGCTCCGCGTGTTGTTGTGGGTGCGCTCACCAGCGAGGTGAGCGTGGTGGTCGCCTCCGTCGGCGCTGTCGACGGCTGCCTGGGATGACATCTTGGATGTGGTCACAGCAGGAGTCGCCACACCCTTGGCCTTCTTAGGGGCAATGGGCGACGACGAGGCTGCTGGTGAAGGTGTGCAGAGACCGGTGAAGGTTCGTGCGAGAAAATCTCCCCTACCTAGCGCGCCAAAGATGTCGGGGAAACGACGATCTATGGATCCGGTAAGGACCCTTTGTAATCAGGTGGGTAGGTTTCTAGCACAAAGAGCATCACTAATTCCTGCGTACGCGGGGGTTTAGATAGGTTCAGGCCACCGGAGCATAAAACCCTACGTCTTGTATTCTTGTGGTTTATGGGCATTCACAGTACAAGGCGCAACAGCCCCGGCAAGAGGTGCCTCGGGAGTGCAGCTACGCGTGTAAAATGAACAGGGTTTCGACCTTTGTAAAGGTAGCCATGGGCCTCCTTTTATAGATAAGGGGTTACCACAGTGGCAAAATGGTCATTACACCTGGCGAACAGTGCATATTACCTCCTGCCAGAGTGTCAGCAGAGGTGGTAGTGGGAAATACCTAACTGTGACGGACTAGGACAAGGGCATTGAATGCGCCGTGAGGTGTCAAGCTGGCGACGTCTCCCGGCAATGATTGCATCTCCTTCTGTGCCGTCCGCCCAGCTACCTTCTATTCTTTTGCCATGCCATGGGACGGGTGTCGTTAAAGCTGCTGTAAATCCTCCATGCTGCCACACGCCCAGGCCGGTTCCACCTATCCGCCTGCCCGCTCGCCACCTGGTCGATGTAGATAACCAGCCTGGCGACGTGGAGCTGGGCCTTGGCGGGTGGAGCCCTTGGCGGGTGCTTGTGTCCTTGAGCCCCTGGCAAGGTGTCTTGTCGGGTTTACTTGGCCTTTGCTCGTTGTAGTTGGAGGAATGCTCGTGCCTGGCAAGATCTTGCCGGGCTGGAGGCTGCGGCGTATGGTGCACAAGCCCGGGTGCTAAGGACCCCGTTTCTTATTACCCCGACAGGAGCCCCGGGGCCTGGGGCACACATGCGTCTGCGACGTTTGTTGGGCTAGGCCCAAAAACAGTGCACAGGCGCACGCGGCCGCAATCTTCTGCGGTTATGATGACTTCTATTTACCTTTCCCACGATGCGCAGTAACGGCGGTGTAACTCCCAAGATGCGATCATATCCTTATTTTGGCACGAGGGCCTCTACAGGGATAGAAGCGCATCTCGTCGTTTCGCTAGAATGGATATCATTACAAGTACATGTAAAGAAGAGATGAGTATATGGAATTGGCTTACACTCGCCACAAGCTACATCAATATCACATCAATACAACAACATATTCAAACATCATACAGAAGAGCAGGATCCGACTACGGACAAAATCAAACGATAAAATGACATCCATCCTTGCTATCCTAGGTTGTCGTCCTGGAACCCATCCTATGATCGAAGAAGAAGAAGAACTCCAAATCAAACAAGCATCGCGCTCACGTCAAATCATCGCATTACCTGCACCTGCAACTGTTGTTGTAGTAATCTGTGAGCCACGGGGACTCAGCAATCTCATTTCCAAGGGTATCAAGACTATTAAAGCTTAATGGTTGAGGTAAGGTTAAGTGGTGAGGCTGCAGCAAGCACTAAACATTTATTTGAGTGGCTAACTTACGAGTACAAGAATAAAGGGGGATGATCGTCGCATAAACGGACATGAACTAGTAATGATCTCTAAGAGATCCTGAAAACCTACTTACGAACAAACATAAACCCATTGTGTTCTCTCTCGGTTCAGAAATCACGAGAAGAGACAGTCACGGTTACGCACACGGTTGGTGTATTTTATTTGAGTTTACTTCAAGTTTGCTATGACCAGGTGTTAAACAAAGTTTCCAAGTTGCCACGTAACCGCGGGCACGGCTTTTCGAAAGATTTAACCCTGCAGGGGTGCTCCAACTCATCCATCACAAACTAACCACACGCCACGCTGGAATTCCTCAACCGTGGAATCACCCACAGTATTTGCGGAATCCCGATGGAAAATCTCAACTTCGAGATAGCCCAAAGTGTCGTCGAAATTCAACGCACAAGACGTTCGAGAAAGGTAAAACAAATCCAGCAAGGTCGGCCGACGTGTCGACGAACCCGATAGGAGCCGCGTATCTCGTTCTCAGGACATGACGGATAAGCGAAGCGTACGGTGGCCTGATAGACATCTCCCGAGTTGCCCCGGGTTGGCCCTGCACGGTGCTCTAGTTTGGACCAGCACCAGCAGCACTGGGCCCCCTGTATTAGGTTGGATAACGAACCTCGGGTAGCGCTAACTCCCTATGCGTCAAGTTAATTATTAGAATTATTATGTTGGGAAAATGTAGTACCAAAGTTGGGCCTTGCCAGACAAGTTTGATCCTAAAACGAAAATCAAGGGGGTCCCCATAACAACCCCGAGCATGTTAGGAGCGCTCGATATGGAACATAACACCGGTTCACAAGTAACTAGGGCGGCAAGAGTGGAACAAAACACCGAGCAAAAGGCCAAGCCTTCCACCCTTTACCAAGTATATATGTGCATTAAATTAAATAGCAATAATATTGTGATATACAAAATTATCCATGTTGGCACATGAAAACAATTGCACCTGCAACTAGCAACGCTATAAGAAGGGCTGAGCAAGCGGTAACATAGACAAACAATGGTTTGCTAGGATGTGGAGGGGTTAGAGGCTTGTCATCGCAGTTTGGGAGGCTTGACAAACAAGTGGTAGGTAGCGAGACAGCGATAGAAGCAAGACATCTAGCATGGCAATGATAGTAATGGTATCCAGGGAAATGATCATCTTGCCTGAGATCCCGCTTGGAAGAAGAACGAATCCATGAAAAAAACGATCCCTGAAGTAGACGAACGGGACGTAGTCGATCGAATCCTCACTCTCCGAACGCTTTCGGAACTCTATCGAGAAGAAGCAATCCGGAACAACAATCAACACATAATAAACACCACAACATATGCATGACATGATGCGCAAATGAATATGATGCATGTCCGGTTTAAGTAGGCATGGCATGGCAAGCATAACAAACAACTACTACACATTAACTGAAGTTCAATATGCAACGAGTTGCACATTGACGAAACTCCACGTTCAAATATTTAGTTCACTCTCGTTAGGAACTCACCAATATTAAATGTTGTTTAACATGGGTGGTCATGGCATAAGGTGAAAATGGAATTAGAGCAATTTTAAATGGAGAAGGAGAACACACCTACAACAAAATAATAAATCTCCATGTTACAAGAAATGCGGTTAATGTTGTTAAACATGGCAAGAGGTGAAGCATAAACAACTACATCATCTAGGCATTTTAAATGAGGCCGGAAGCAACATATAGTATTTTCGAAACGACCTCATATGCAATTTATACGTTTGGTCCAGATCTGTCCTAAACATGTTTTATGTTTATTAAACAGCAAAATAAAGCGTGCCATGAGATTCTACAAAATTTTCTAGACAAGTTTCATATATGGAACATTTGCATCGGAGTTACGGATCAATAGTTACTAGTAAACGTGCACGTGCGTGCACGTAAAATTTATAATAAAAAAAGCTATTTTAAATCTTATTCTTTTTTATCGTGCCATTTAAATATGTCTAATGCACAACGACGATCCATGCACATGTTTTCATATAAAATTCACGATCACATAAATGTATTGTAATTACTTACAATTTTTTTTTAAAGCAATAACTAAGCAACATTATCTAGTATTTATTCTTTGATGATGATTCTCTCTGAAAAGTCCATCAGTTGATGCGATCTATGCTCCGTTCCATGGCCACAAAAATGTCAAACTGGACATGCCAGATTGAAAAAAAAGAATTGAACAACGACCATGCTTTCAAAGTAAATAAACAAAATAACTAAAAGGGCCGAGAGTGGTGTTTTGGCTCATAGGGGTAGATACACATATTATGAAATATACATAAAAAACATATCAAAATGTTAAAAATTCAAAACAATAATTTCGCATGTACATCCGAAGATTCTATGTTTGCACATAAAATTTTGCAAAGAAAGAATTTTTTTTGTGGCATGCATAAAAAAGATTTAAAAAATGTCTCATGAATAGTTTTTTTTAGGATCTGTCTCATGAATAGTTATAATCAAGCATTGAAAAATGTCTTTTTTTACACAAGCCACAAAAAATGTTTTTTTCACCTAAACTTTGTGCACGATCATATAATGTCCGGATGTACATGAGGGATTTTTTTTCTCTATTTTTATAACTTTTTAAATATGTATTTACACAATAGATGCATCTACACCTATGAGTCAAAGTGAATTTTCTAAAAGGCCATCCATAGAAAAATAGATTTCCCTACGTCTGTATTTTTTTTTAAGAGGGATGCCTGTACTTATTTTTTTTCCAGCTAAATGCGTGTACTTAGTTGACCAAAAGGCCTATCCATCGAGAAAAAAGAAAAAAGAACAGAAGAGACACAGCCGACGCTCATCTCAGTTCTCCACGCCTGACGCTTCAGCATTGTTGTAGCCACAGCTATCTCCTCACCGTTCCCCGTTTCATCGTGGCCACAGCTTTCTCTCTCTCTCTCTGTCATCAGGCCGGCCTTTGTCCCCACTGCCGACGCGTGGTCTCACTCTCCCCTGCTCTTCTCAGCCCACTCGTCGATTTGGTTGCCGAAGTGCCCGAGGATCCGCTCGAGCTCGGCATGCTCGCGGACCGACCCAGTGCTAGGCGCTGACGGAGGCGGGCGCGGAGGCGCGGGACTCGTCTCCTCCGGTTCCGGTGACTTCCTCTCCGTCTCGCTCGCCCGGTGCTCGGAGCCTCCGCTCGTTCGCGGTTGCAAGCCGACGTCGGTTGTCTATTCCACACTTAGGCACCCTACTATGCTTACTTCCGATTTGAGGTATTCCCGATTCCCCACTTTTGCTATCCTAATTGCTATCCATTCCAATATAGTACACATGTAGCTTACCAGTTTAGAGCATCTCCAGCCGTTCGGCGCCCCCAGGGGCGGAAATAGCGCCGCCTGGGGGTCAGCCGGCGAAAAAAACGGCGTGGGGGCCAAACGGTTCCCAGTCGCCCCCCCCCCCCCCCCCCCCCCCCCCCCCCCCCGCCGCCACTTTTCAGGCGATTTTTTTTTTAGAAACGAGGGAAACACGCCAAATTGGGAGAAACACGCCAAAGTTCGGTCAAATTTCATACGGTTCAAACGAGTTTTATATAAAAACGCGGTAAAAACTAATAAAAACTAAAAAAGTAGAGCTACGCGGCCGATATGCCGCCGCCGCGCCGCCGTCTTCTTCTACATGCCGAGCAGCCTGTAGACCGTGGTGTAGTCGTCGTCGTCGTCCCCGTCCTGCGCCGCGCCGCCGCCGCCGTCCCTGTTGCACCCCTGCCCTGGGTCGCCGTGGCGATGCAGCTCGAGGTTCAACGGCGCCTCCTCCTCGTCGTTGTCGAGGACGACGACGCTGCCCTCCTCGCGGCCGCGGCGACGAGCGGCGATCTCCTCGAGGGCGCGCCGCTGCCGTTCCATCTCCTCGCGGACGTAGTCGTCGCGCGCCCATTTAAGGGTCGTCTCGTCGGCGGCGGCCATGGTGAGGTGCTCCTGTTTGATGGCAGGAGTCCGCGCCGCCTCGTCCGGCTCCGTCTTGGGCCTGACAAGGCGAAGGTGGCCGCGGGGAGGAGGGGAAGGCTGACGGCGGCGGCCCTCGTTGATGGTGATGCCACCACCACCACTGCGCCCACTGCGCCGGAGCGGAGTCTCGCCGGGCTCGGCCTTCACGGCGACGAGCAGGGTGCGTGCGCCGGAGGAGTGGGAGCCGGAGGACGACGACGACGGCGTGGCCATGCGCCCCGGCTGCCAGGATGAGCCGCTCCGGCGCGAGAAGGACGGCGCGGGGTAGTCGAGCCGAGGCGTGTTGCCGCCCTCGATGTACTCGAGGACGGCTTCGAGGGTGCGGCCGGGGACACCCCACCATCGACGTCGCCCTTCGGAGTTGTGGCGACCGCGGCTGGGCGGGGCGCCGTTCGTGGAGGCGAGCTGCTCCTCGCGGCGGCGCTCGAAGTACGACGTCCACAGATTGTGGCTGTCCGGGGTGTACCTCGGCTGATTGCGCGCCGTCTCCGACAAGGACGATCGGATCCTTGCGATCTCGGTGCGCCACTCGGCGCCGGTGGGCACCGGAACACCGCCGGCGCTGAGCCTCCACGAGCCCGGCGCCCGCATGTCGGGCGGTGCCGGGTACTCGGCCTCGTACAGGAGGCGAGCCTCGTCCTTGTGGAGGTGACGCCGGCCGAAGCCGTTCGCCGCCGCGGCATCGCCTGGGTAGCGCTCCGCCATCGGGAAGGAGATCCGGGGAAGGAGGGGGAAGGAAGGAAAGAGAGGGCGTCGGCGGCGAGAGGGAGGTGTGGCGAGGAGTGGCAACCACCGGCGTGGAGGGGAGGCTTTTATAGCGGCGAACGGGCTGCGTGGGCGGGCAAGGTGTGGACGCGCGTCGCCCCGCTCTGACTGCGCCGCCCGTGAGGCATCAATGGAAGGCTGACCGGCGGGCAGCCTTGCATTGATTCCCCGCGGGAAACCGAGGCGATGAGGACAACGAAGAGGCGCGCGGTCGTTGACTTGCCGGTCCCACCCGTTTTCGCGCCAAAATAAGTTTCCCCCGGCGCCCCCAAGCGCCCCCCAGCGCGCCGGGTTCGGCTTGGGTTCGCCGGCGCCAATTTGGGCCCTAACCGGCGAAATTTGGGCTGCTGGGGGCGCGACTGGACCGATTTTCGCGCGCCGGCGATAAAAAAGGGCCTTGGGGGGGCCTGTTGGGTGGGCGAGTGGAGATGCTCTTACCAGTAGGATGTAGGAACTCATGCTTTTAGAAGTTCAGGATCAATTTTCCAAATCCAAGCTTTATAGGAAAGCAAAGAGGGTCAAGAGAATCATAGTAGGATAATACGGGTTCACATAGATGTAGTAATCTGTCACTATCAGCTAGCACTAATTGATATTTTTTTGGAACAGTTTCATTTGCAAATAGACCAGCTACAAGGGCACACACATACGCACACGCGCACCCTAATTGAGATAGTATCATATTACAATGGTAACAAATATATTAATATATTTCTTACATGCTGGCAGCTTAAGTAAGCACCCTGCGCTATTAACTTCAGCTAGATGTAGTAATCTGTCACAGTGAAAGTTTCCATATGGCTTATTTATCTTCCTCTTACATGCTGGATGAAGTAAGCACCCTGCACTATTAACTTCACATAGATGTAGTAATCCGTCACTAGCAGGTGGCTCTAATTGATATTGCCAGTTGCTTGATTTGAGTGGTATTCTCATGGTTTTCTTCTGCGGTATTGTAATGTCGCATTATACGTGGCACAAAATAATAGCGAGTTCCAGAGTCACAACCAAGTATGTATCTGCATTGTTTGTATCAGAAATACATGTGACTCCATCATTGACATCTTAACTTTGCTTATGCTTATGTCATTCTATGCACACCAGGCATGCCTTCGCCACGTTGTCATTCATCTCTGAGACGTTTCTCTTTCTCTATGTTGGCATTGATGCATTGGAATAGAGAAGTGGAAGATTGGTAATGAAACATATATGTATGCTCTTTATCTGCTTCTTTCCATGTTTGTAGTAATATATTTGTTGTTCAAATCCACAGACAGTTTTGTTTTCTAACGCATTTTCTGTACTATGCAGCCCAATGAAATTTATTTTGTCGGTATTTTGGCGTTGGTGCTGGTTGCAAGAGCTACATTTGTTTTCCCACTATCTTATCTCTCCAATTTGACCAAAAAAACTCCAGGCGAGAAGATCTCTTAGGCAGCAAGTGAGTGTCTTATTTAGAAATTTCTTATGTGTGTTTTGTCCTTTCAAGAATATACTCTTTTTACTTACATGATGTGGATTATTCAGATTATTATTAGGTCGGTGGGTCTTATGAGAGGTGTCGTGTCAATTGCATTACCCTACAATAAGATAAAAGATTGTGTTTGATCTATTCCGTATGTGCTTTGGATGTAATATATGATCAAGTTTTCTAGTCTCGGTGTTTTATCATACTTAAACAGTATATGCTAATGTAACACCTCATTCTTTATTAGAACTCTGTCATTAGGAACAGATATACCAAATATGTTGATCAAATGTGCTTCAGGAATGCTATGCAGTGAAAAATAAGCATAATTGCTTAGAGTTGTTGATTTTGATGAAGTGCTGCTGTGACTTGCTTCATTTTGCCTTAATCTTTTTTTCTCAAGAAACTAATAAGCATACTGACAGCTGAAGTTGCTAAAAGGGAAAGAAACAACCTCGTGCATGTTTTACTGTGCTGATGTGACCAGTTTCATTTTCCTTTAAGATTTTTTCCCAAGGAAGTAATAAGCATACCGACAGCTCACATGGAAAAGGAAGGTCACTGTCGCTGATAGATAACTTTGCAATTGTGAAGTTGAAATCAATGGTTCTTTAGTTGTTGGCTTGTTGCACAAACTATTGTCGCTGAGAACATAACTCTAGTTGGAGAATGGTTGCCTTTGCTGCACTGTGCAAACTGATGCAGTACAAATTATTGGTTATTTGGTTGACAAGGAGAAGGGAAAGTTAAACCTGATGCGTTATTGAGAGACTACATGTAAGGAACCTTATAGGATCTCCACCATAATGAACTAAACCAGCGACACTAAAATTTTCTTCTGGAGGCTAAAAAGTTTGCTTAACTGGGTTCTCTTTTTTGGGTGATGAAACTGTAGCAAGATTGGCACGGTCTTTGTCAATACTACAAAACAGGGGGATAGGGGATAGTTGATCATTGAAGTACCATTGACGCAGGCTTGATGGACAACTGAACTATAGATAAATTATCTCCTAACTTCAGTAACACCATGATCCTGTACTTGCTTTTTGAATATCATGGAGGAACAACCTGTGATCTAGTACCAATTTTTGGCACAACCATGATCTCCCAAAGTGACTCACGTGAGTGCTTTATGCTTTCCGACAGGTATGCACGTACAAGATGGATTTCTTCTAAACCGATTGGAAGCATATGGCAATATGGACGTACACAAGGGTTAGCCTAAGCATGCAGGTGATGGATTATAGATGTCATGTTGATCCTGGTGCAAGGATGCAATATCCATGAGACCATGACCGAGAGGATAGGGGAAACAAGAAGAGGGGAGCTGCACCTTGGCAAGTTGGAGGCGAGAGGATCCATGACAGTGAGGCGGCGGCGGCGCCGGGTGTTGGGACCAGGTTCGCTCGAGAACGGACAGGGGTGGCGGTTTTAGGCGTCGCCACTGCCGGCGTCGTGTGAAGGCGGCCTGGCGGCCTCGATGGCCTGGAACTCCGCCTTGCTCGTCCGCAACGTCCCAGCAGAAATCGTCGGCGTCGCTGCAGTCGGGTACGGCTGGGCGACGTATAGATGTGTGGCGGCAGCGCTTGACTGAGGATATCGTGGTGCCAATCGATGTGAAGGGCAGGATGTGTGTGGTAGGACGTGGGTGGCAGAACATTGAATCTGAGCCATCGGATTGGATGGCAGACCACCGAATCAATATGTGCTGTTAGATTTCATTAGATGGAATACATCGTGGGGTGCAGGTTATCCTGTGTACATTTTGTGGTGCGGCTGTAGGGGAATTCATGTTTGCTCTTTTAATATTAGTAGAGATTAAATAAATCATTTTACATGTCATTTACGCAAATTACATGAAAACATCAAGTTAAACATTTTAAACACATGTGAGAGTTGGAAAATGTGAATCTACATGAAATTCTAAGCATTTTACATATATAGTTTGTTTTAATCCGATGCACGGTTATTTATTTAGGAGCAATGCAAAAATGATTGTGTTTTTTTGTAAACTGTAATCTGTGGATAAATAGATAAATTCGCAAGACGTAAAAAATATATTATCGGGCCGAATCTGTAGCACAGTACAGTGACCCAAGACTGGATCAGGCCCAAGCTAACATGTGTGCTCATGTTGGAATGGCAAGCAAGGTGTCAGGCCACAACAACAAAATGCAACCGCTAGCAAAAACTAAGGTACATAGGACTCGAACCCAGGACCTCCTGGATGCAAACGTGCTACACTAACCAGCTCCACGCAC
Source organism: Elymus sibiricus (assembly GCA_039707655.1). Taxonomy (NCBI): domain Eukaryota; kingdom Viridiplantae; phylum Streptophyta; class Magnoliopsida; order Poales; family Poaceae; genus Elymus; species Elymus sibiricus. The sequence goes on from CM077665.1 coordinate 254,961,728, forward strand.
ATGTGTTCGAAACATAAGGTGGGGATTCCCTCTTGAACAAAACGAAAACGTAGGGCATGGGATCGTTTTCTCTCACCGCGCACACGAAGTTGGGCTGGGCCTTGGCGGAGCGGCGGCCCACCTGGGCCGAGCGGCGCTGGGGCGTCGCCCTCGTCTCGATCCTGAGCAGGGACAGGGCGGCACTGCCCATGGCGGCTGGAGGCGCGACGGGATCCGTTGACCCGAGGCGAGATCCGGCGGGACGAACGATGGGGATGGCCGGATCCGGTCAGACCGCACCGGATCTAGGCGGCGGCGGCTCGAGTGGTTGCAAGCTCCGGCGGGGTCTCCATGGCGGGGCTTCTCCTGAGAAGAACATGGAACACGGGAAAGAGAGAGACGAGGCACGGGGACGAAGAAGGGATGGGAGGAGCAGGGGCGACGGCGACCTGGACCAACGGCGGGGCTCCGGTCGGCGGGGTCCGACGACACTCCGGCGAAGGTCCGGCGGGGCAGGGCGCTGGAGGGAGCCAGCGGGAGGAGCTTCGGCTTGCGGGCGGCTGCGTGCTCGCCGTGGCCTTGGTTCGGCCCGGGGCAGGCCCGATCTGGGTTGCAATGGGCCGTGGTGGTGGGAGGCGTTGGAGGGCGACGTGGCAGGCGCGGGTTGGCCAGGAGGGGCTGTGCCACGGCTGGGTGGCGGCGCTGGTGGCGACTCGGCCAGCGGCGGAGCGCGAAGTGGCGGCGCAGGTGCGGCTGGCGGTGGAATTCGAGGTGGGGAGGTGGTTGACTGCGCGGATCCCGAGGAGGAGGAAGGTGGAGGCTAATTTTTGGAAGGGAAGGTGTCTATTTAACGGAAATGGGGCTAGGGTTTAGGTTTTTAGCCCGAATTCGGTCCCTCCGATCATGATCGGACGGCTCCGGACGTGGGGTTAGGTTAGGTTGGGCTAGCTGGCTGTGTAGAGTGGTAGTGGGCTGAGGAGAGAGGGAGAATTGTGGCCCGACGACAGAGTTTTAAACCGCGAAAACGTCCGACGATTAAACCGATATGGTGACGCTACAGTCGACTGTTGGGGTATCAAACGACCTCCGATTGCGACGAAATTTGAAAGGCGGTCTACCTACAATATAACAAGACCGCACGCCAAGTTTCGTCCCAATCCGAGAATATTTTTTGCACACTTTTAAAAACAATATTTCTTCGATGCCGTGGGCGCGTGCGTGTGTGGTTGGTCTCAAAACGGTCGATGGCAAGAACCGGCAACTACAACAAATGCAAGTTTTGAAAATGACGACCACGGAGTGCCGATGCAATGCAGATGATGCGAATGATGCGATGATGAATGTGAGAACCATACGAATCGCACGATGACAACGGAATAAAACGGGAATCTTCTGGAGCGTCGGTCTCGGGCCGTTACAACTCTCCTCCACTTACAAGAGATCTCACCCCGAGATCTTAGAATTAGAAGGGGAAGAGAAAGATAAGAGGTAAAAATTAGTTGCTTCTTTGACAAACAAGTGAAGCCAGCGATCCTTAAAGGTTGCAAGGAGATGAAGAATGGCACAAAGAACGAGCAAGAATTTCAAAACCACTCCAGTTGAAACGAGATAGACAAAGAACGAGAAAAGAATTTGGGCAGCACTCTAGTAGAAAAGAGAAGAAAAACTTGATAAGATGAAGAGAACTTGAGAAGAGGGCACAACCCTCCGGTTATTGAATAAGCAAAGAAGGAACATGATCTTGACAAAACAAGATGATAGATTGAAGAGAGCAACATCACAATGCCTCCGGAACGAAAGAATAGAAGCTAGATCTTTGGAGAGGAGAGAACGGAGAAGAAAAATGACAACTTCTACCACCATTGAATTGAAAGAGCATCCCTAGAAGAAGGATTGAACGGAGTTGTTGGAAAATCAACAATGGAAGGATAGCTTGTTGTGGGCTTATGGAAAACAACTCAAATAATGAGGCGACAAACGGCCACTAACGGAAACAATTGATTTGATTGAGACCAACGAAGAGATGAAAACTTCTTTCACCGAGAGGACAAGAGAATACTTGGACCATTGACGAGCATCATGATAGCAAAATCCTTAGGAAATGCTTTTGGTGAAATCCATGCCAAGATAACTCCTAGAAAGGAATGATGGGTTTACATATCTCATTCTTGTCAACTACTCTTCGAGACTCCTCATGAATCAAGAATCGTTATAACACCATCTCAAAAGATAAGGAAGAAAGAATTGCACTTGAATTGCAACATAAAGAATACTTGAGAAACTACCACAAGAATCTTGAAGAACACTTGAGAATAAAAGAAATCTTTGATGAACCACCATGAGTACCTCCGTATACGAAAGAATGATCAAAAGAAATGAAGGTTGAAAAGGATAGATTATGACGTTGCAAAGATTTAGATGAAGCTTCGCGAAGAGATACTTGAGAAAACTTGGAACTCCGGAAAAGAAAAGATGAAACACTTAGAACCAAGAATGTGATATCATGAACAACTCCGGAAGAAGGATTGAAATCACTTTGATGAAACAAGAATAAGAATTATGTTATGCATATCCTTCATCAAGTTAAATTGGTGACAAGCAACGGATTTGGCATACGACTTATTCTTCTTGAAAAGATTGAGGCCAGAAAGAGCACAAAGTTGAAGAAGTCTTGAACGAACCACCGGTGAGAATTGAAACGAATGTGAATACATGAGAATGAAGAGATCAAGATTTGCCTAAAAGAAACTACAACAAATCACCGGAATAATTGAGATACGAACGAAGAGACAACAATTGAGAAGAATTTGAGAACGAAAGCTGAAAGCTGAGAACGAAGAAATCTTCTTAAATGATGGCCTTCGGAGGATCGAGAAACAAACACAACACTAAAAATGCTCCGGATAGATATGGAACGAATTACTCATGATCGAAAAGAATTTTAGAGGATAGCAACAAGCTAAAACCATGAATCTTCAAGAGAATGAGCAAAGATTTAAGAGAAACTCTTCTTTGGTCTTCAATATGGCGAGAAACACCACCAAGAATTACTGAGACACTCCGGAATAATGAATAAGGATAGGTTGAGGCCGCGATGAAAATGTTTTAGAAGCGATCTTCGAGAAGGAATATGACTGATGAATTCATTCTTACGTCACATTGAAAAGAACTTGAGGACATCTCCGGAAAGATTAGAAGAGCCAGGTAAGATCCTGGGGAAAACCTGTGGGTTATGAGCCCACTCAAAGAAAACACCGTTGCAACGATTACTTAGAAAGAGAGATTGCACCGGTACAAATTAAGAACCTAACGAGGTGAGAACCTCAAACTAATTGAAAGGGTTTTGAATGGAAACACAAATCTTCTGAGGTATTTTCACCACTCCAGATAGAATAGAGAGATGAAAAAACAAGAGAGGCTTGAATAAGAATTCCAACATGGAAGAACATTTAGAGAATGAAAAGGATATGATGAGCACCGAAAGCTTGAATTGAATCCATCGGAAAAGAAAACAAAGATGAAGACTAAGAAATGATGAACTTGAGCACTTGAGCATCGTCACCACGAATCACCGGATACATCACGGAAGAGAAGATAGCGGAAGCATCACATTAATAGAAAAGGCACGTGAATGAGAATTTAATTATTGATGAAAAAGGGCGGGAGGGTGGGGAAAAACAAGGACAACTCAGATAGATGAAAAGAACTCTAGAAGAAATAAGAGGATAGATCTTGCTAATATTGGAAGGGATTCAATTCACTTGAAGGTAAGCACTCCGGATGGAATGGAATTACATGATAACTCCGGTTGAACAAAAGGATTAGCATTCCCATAAAAATATGAGAACACCACTTAGAAAAGATATGAAATCACCACTTAACATCGAAGCAACTCGAATTACCATACTCTAACAAAACCAAAGGAGAAGGCTTGCAAATTAAGCCGGAAACAAATACATAACAGAGATTCCGTACGATATTTTCATGGTAAGGCTCGCACGGGCTCGATCATACATTGGATTGTCATATTGAAATGACGCTCGAATATGGTCCCTAGGCGTAGCGAACTACAAGGCTTGACGAAGCATACCGAGACTGTCCTCTGTAAGAAAGACCATGAACAAACGAACCACTAGATGTCGAACCCCAACCTCACATCATGCATTTGTTGAAGGATAAACCTAGATAACTACTTGAATTCCCACCTAAGAACTTCCGAAATAACTCTGGTTATGCAATCTGGTCCAACGGATACACGGATAAATTACTGAATAAATCACTCAACTCCTAGCAATAATACTACCCACCGTGTATCACATCCGTCAACACAAAACCAGAGATACCTCGGAAACTCATCTACCTCAAACCCTCGTAATCACAACGATACTAAACATGGCAGTACATGTGATCCCGCTCCCCAGTACTGGGTGCCGCCACACTCTTCGCACCACAAATAGTATTGAAGCAATTTCGAACATTCGCGTCCTGAGATACTAAGGAAACTGAACGATAGCGATGTGTCAAGAATCCCCTGGAGCTCAACTCCTCGGGTCCAATCCATACGTACGGGAGGCACCGAGAACAGAATTCCGGTCACATCGACGTTCCAAAATACCCGCGTGATCCTAAAATTTTTTGAGTGAGAAGGGTAGAATTAAAATTCCTACGTCAGGATTCCTAACCAGAGCATAGAAGAGGAGTAAAAAGAATTCTACTCTCCGATATATAACTAGATTCAAAATAGTTTTTTTTCTAGACTCGACTCGGCCAAGTTCGATCAATCAAGGGGGATCCTAGGTCAGTACAGGCTTTGATACCAACTTGTAACACCCAAGATGCGATCCTATCCTTATTTTGGCACGAGGGCCTCGACAGGGATAGAAGCGCATCTCGTCGTTTCGCAAGAATGGATATCATTACAAGTACATGTAAAGAAGAAATGAGTATATGGAATTGGCTTACACTCGCCATAAGCTACATCAATATCACATCAATACAACAACATATTCAAACATCATACAGAAGAGTAGGATCTGACTACGGAGGAAATCAAACGATGAAATGACGTCCATCCTTGCTATCTGATACGTCTCCAACGTATCTATAATTTTTTATTGTTCCATGCTATTATATTATCTGTTTTGGATGTTTTATATGCATTAATATGCTATTTTATATTATTTTTGGGACTAACCTATTAATCTAGAGCCTAGTGCCAGTTTCTGTTTTTTCCTTGTTTTTGAGTATTGCAGATAAGGAATATTAAACGGAGTCCAAACGGAATAAAATCTTCGGAATAATTTTTCTTGGACCAGAAGCAACCCAGAGGACTTGGAGACCAAGGCAGGGGAGCCACCGTGTGGCGACAAGCCACAGGGGCGCGCCCTAGGGAGGGCGCGCCCCCTGGCTTGTGGCCCCACGGCAACTCCTCCAACCCTATTCTTCGGCCTATAAATTCAGAAATATTCCCTGGATACCAAAAAGAGCCACGAAAACACTTTTCCGCCGCCAGGAGCCTCGGTTCCCGTGAGATCCAATCTTGGAGCCTTTTCCGGTAATCTGCCGGAGGGGGATTCGATCACGGAGGGCATGTACATCAACTCCATTGCCCCTCCGATGATGCGTGAGTAGTTCACCACAGACCTTCGGGTCCATAGCTAGTAGCTAGATGGCTTCTTCTCTCTCTTTGCTCTTCAGTACCATGTTCTTCATGATCTTCATGGAGATCTATCCGATGTAATACTCTTTTGCGGTGTGTTTGTCGAGATCCGATGAATTGTGGGTTTATGTTCAGATTATCTATGAATATTATTTGAGTCTTTTCTGAATTCTTATATGCATGATTTCATATCTTTGCAAGTCTCTTCGAGTTATTGGTTTGGTTTGGCCAACTAGATTGGTAATTCTTGCAATGGGAGAAGTGCTTAGTTTTGGGTTCAATCTTGCGGTGTCCTCACCCAGTGACATAGTAGGGGTAGCGAGGCACGTATTGTATTGTTGCCATCGAGGATAAAAAGATGGGGTTTTCATCATATTGCTTGAGTTTATCCCTCTACATCATGTCATCTTACCTAATGCGTTACTCTGTTGTTCATGAACTTAATACTCTAGATGCAGGCAGGAGTCGATCGATGTGTGGAGTAATAGTAGTAGATGCAGAATCGTTTCGGTCTACTTGACACGGACGTGATGCCTATATGCATAATCATTGCCTTGGATATCTTCATAATTATTCGCTTTTCTATCAATTGCTCGACAGTAATTTGTTCACCCACCGTAATACTTGCCATCATGAGAGAAGCCTCTAGTGAAACCTATGGCCCCCGGGTCTATTTTCCATCTTATACTTTCAGATCTAAAACCAAAAATACCAAAAATACCTTGCTGCATTATTTTTACTTTTGTTTTACTTTCCGTTCAAGCAATCTATTCTATCTATCTCTATCAGATCTCATCCTTGCAAGTAACCGTCAAGGGATTGACAACCCCTTTATAGCGTTGGGTGCAAGTGTTTGATTCTGTGTGTAGGTACATCTATTGGGGACTTGCTTGTATCTCCTACTGGATTGATACCTTGGTTCTCAACAACTGAGGGAAATACTTATCTACTTTGCTGCATCATCCGTTCCTCTTCATGGAAACCAACGCATGCTCGAGAAGTAGCAAGAAGGATTTCTGGCGCCGTTGCCGGGGAGATACATAGCAAGTCAAGAGAAGAACTTTCCCGTCAAACTTGTCAATTTCTGACGTGGTTGCCGGAGAGATCTACATCAATCCTACCAAGTACCCATCACAAACTCATCTCTTGCATTTACTTTATTTGCCATTTGCCTCTTTTTTTCCTCTCCCCCACTTCTAAAACGATTTTCCAAAAAGATTTGCCTTTTTATTCGCCTTTCTTCCGTTCGTCTTTTCGTTTGCTTGTGTGCTTGCTTGTTTGCTTCGTCACGATGACTCAAGAGAATACCAAGTTATGTGACTTTTCCAATACTAATAATAATGATTTTATTAGTACTCCGATTGCTCCCGCCACTAGTGCGGAATCTTATGAAATTAATGCTGCCTTGCTAAATCTTATTATGAAAGAACAATTTTCCGGCCTTGCTAATGAAGATGCCGCATCCCATCTAAATACTTTTGTTGAGTTGTGTGATATGCAAAAGAAGAAAGATGTGGATAATGATATTGTTAAATTGAAGCTATTTCCATTCTCACTACGAGATCGTGCTAAAACTTGGTTTTCATCTTTGCCTAAAAATAGTATTGATTCATGGAATAAGTGTAAAGATGCTTTTATTTCCAAGTACTTTCCGCCCGCTAAGATCATCTCCCTTAGGAACGATATAATGAATTTTAAGCAACTTGATTATGAGCATGTTGCACAATCTTGGGAGAGGATGAAACTAATGATTAGAAATTGCCCCGCGCATGGTTTGAGTTTATGGATGATTATACAAATTTTCTATGCTGGATTGAATTTTGCTTCTAGGAATCTCTTAGATTCCGCCGCGGGTGGTACTTTTATGGAAATCACATTAGGAGAAGCTACTAAACTCCTAGATAATATTATGGCTAATTACTCTCAATGGCATACCGAAAGATCTCCTACTAGTAAAAAGGTGCATGCTATTGAAGAAATTAATACTTTGAGTGAAAAGATGGATGAATTGATGAAATTGTTTGCTAGTAAGAGTGCTCCTATTGATCCTAATGATATGCCTTTGTCTTCTTTGATTGGAAATAATAATGAATCAATGGATGTGAATTTTGTCGGTAGGAACAATTTTGGTAATAACGCGTATAGAGGTAGTTTCAATGCTAGGCCGTTTCCTAGTAATTCCTCTAATAATTATGGTAATTCCTACAGCAACTCTTATGGAAATTATAATAAGATGCCCTCTGATCTGGAGAATAATATTAAAGAATTTATTAGTTCTCAAAAGGGTTTCAATGCTATGATTGAAGAAAAATTGCTCAAGATTGATGATTTGGCTAGGAACGTTGATAGAATTTCTCTTGAGATTGATTCTTTGAAAATTAGATCTATTCCACCCAAGCATGATATTAATGAGTCTTTAAAAGCTATGAGAATCTCTATTGATGAGTGTAAGGAAAGAACCGCTAGAATACGTGCTAAGCGTGAATGGCTTGAAAAAGTGTGTTCTCGTGATAATATTGATGAAGATCTTAAAGTGATTGATGTGACTCCTATTGAATCTTTGTTTTCTAATGTAAATCTTGATAAAGATGGGACTGGAGATGAGTCAACTTTAGTTAAAAGGCGTCCCAATGATTTGGAGTTTATAGATCTTAACGCTAAGATTGATAAAAGTGGGATTGAAGAGGTCAAAACTTTAAATAGCAATGAACCCACTCTTTTGGATTTCAAGGACTTTAATTATGATAGTTGCTCTTTGATTGATTGTGTTTCCTTGTTGCAATCCATGTTGAATTCTCCTCATGCTTATAATCAAAACAAAGCTTTTACTAAACATATTGTTGATGCTATGATGAAATCTTTTGAAGAAAAACTTGAGTTGGAAGTTTCTATACCTAGAAAGCTTTATGATGAGTGGGAACCTACTATTAAGATTAAAATTAAAGATTATGAGTGCCATGCTTTGTGTGATTTGGGTGCTAGCGTTTCCACGATTCCAAAAACTTTATGTGATGTGCTAGGTTTCCGTGAATTTGATGATTGTTCCTTAAATTTGCATCTTGCGGATTCCACTATAAAGAAACCTATGGGAAGGATTAATGATGTTCTTATTGTTGCAAATAGGAATTATGTGCCCGTAGATTTCATTGTTCTTGATATAGATTGCAATCCTACATGTCCTATTATTCTTGGTAGACCTTTCCTTAGAACGATTGGTGCAATTATTGATATGAAGGAAGGAAATATTAGATTCCAATTTCCATTGAGGAAAGGCATGGAGCACTTTCCTAGAAAGAAAATAAAATTACCTTATGAATCTATTATGAGAGCTGCTTATGGATTGCATACCAAAGATGACAATACCTAGATCTATTGCGTTTTGCCTAGCTAGGGGCGTTAAACAATAGCGCTTGTTGGGAGCCAACCCAATTTTATTTTTGCTTTCTGTTTTTTGTTTCTGTTTTGGTGTGTTTTCCACATTATTACTTCTGTAATAATTGTGTTTTCTTGTTTAAATTAGTGTTTGAGCCAAGTAAGACCTTTGGGATGGTCTACGGTGTTTGTTGATTTGATTTTGCTGAAAAACAGAAACTTTTGCTCTCAGTCTATGAATTTTGTAAATTCACTGGAACGTGCTTTTGATCTGAAATTTTTACACAAGATTGATATACAAATTTCCCTGATTTTCCTAATTTTTCATAATTTGTGGAGTTACAGAAGTATTCGAAGTCTATAGATTGCTACAGACTGTTCTGTTTTTAAAAGATTCTGTTTTCTTTGTGTTGTTTGCTTATTTTGATGAATCTATGGGTTGTATCGGGGGGTATGAACCATGGAGAAGTTAGAATACAGTAGATATTACACCAATATAAATAAAGAATGAGTTCACAACAGTACCTAAAGTGGTGATTTATTTTTCTTATACTAATTGATCTCATGAGTTTTCTGTTGAGTTTTGTGTTGTGAAGTTTTCAAGTTTTGGGTAAAGATTTGATGGACTATGGAATAAGGAGTGGCAAGAGCCTAAGCTTGGGGATGCCCAAGGAACCCCAAGCCATATTCAAGGATACCAAAAAGCCTAAGCTTGGGGATGCCCCGGAAGGCATCCCCTCTTTCGTCTTCAATCCATCGGTAAATTTACTTGAGGCTATATTTTTATTCACCACATGATATGTGTTTTGCTTGGAGCGTCTTGTATGAGATGAGTCTTTGCTTTTTAGTTTGCCACAATCATCCTTGCTGCACACACTCTTTTTGAGAGAGACACGCTGAATCGTGAATTTATTAGAATACTCTATGTGCTTCACTTATATCTTTTGAGCTAGGCAATGTTGCTCTAGTGCTTCACTTATATCTTTTTAGAGCACGGTGGTGTTATATTTTATAGAAATCATTCAACTCTCATACCTCACTTATATTATTTTGAGAGTTTCTTAAAACAGCATGGTAATTTGTTTAGGTTATGATTTTAGTCCTAATATAATGGGCATCCAAGAGGGATATAATAAAAACTTTCATATTAAGTGCATTGGATACTATGAGAAGTTTGATTCCTTGCATATAGTTTTGAGATAATGAAGATGGTAATATGAGAGTCATGCTAGTGAGTAGTTGTGAATTGGAAGAGATACTTGTGTTGAAGTTTGTGATTCCTGTAGCATGCACGTATGGTGAACCGTTATGTAACGAAGTCGGAGCATGATTTGTTTAATGATTGTCAACCTTTGTGTGAGGGTCGGGAGCGCGCGATGGTTAACTCCTACCAACCTCTCCCCTAGGGGCATGCGTCTAATGCTTTGTTTGATAACTAATAGACTTTTGCAATAAGTATGTGAGTTCTTTATGACTAATGTTGAGTCCATGGATTATAAGCACTCTCACCCTTCCACCTTTGCTAGCCTCTCTACTACCGCGCAACTTTTGCCGGTACATCAAACCCACCTTCCTCAAAACAGCCACCATATATGTTCCTCAAAACAGCCACCATACCTACCTATTATGGCATTTCCATAGCCATTCCGAGATATATTGCCATGCAACTTCCACCGTTCCGCTTTTCATGACATGCACCATCACTTTCATCTTGCATATAGAGTCATATTTTGTCATAGGTATCGAGTTGTAATTTTCTTTTTGAGTTGTAAGTAAATAAAAGTGTGATGATTTTCATTATTAGAACATTGTCCCATGTGAGAAAAGGATGATGGAAGCCATGACTCCCTCACAAGTTGGGATGAGTATCCGGACTTTACAAAAAAATAAAAGAGGCCAGCGAAGCCCAAATAAAAAAAAAGAGGCCAAAGATGCCCACCAAAAAGAAAAAAAAGAAAGAAGAAAAAAAATGAGAGAAAGAGAGAAGGGACAATTGCTACTATATTTTTCCACACTTGTGCTTCAAAGTAGCACCATGATCTTCATGATAGAGAGTCTCCTATTTTGTCACTTTCATATAACTAGTGGAGTTTCATCTTGCACGACCACTTAGTTTTCTTTTTGAGCTTTCATACACTTATAGCTCTAAGTGCATTTGTTGCATGGAAATCCCTACTCACTCACATTGATATCTATCGATGGGCATCTCCATAGCCCGTTGATACGCCTAGTTGATGTGAGACTATCTTCTCCCTTTTTCCTTGCAACCTCCACCATATTCTATTCCACCTATAGTGCTATATCCATGGCCCACGCTCATGTATTGCGTGAGAGTTGAAAAGGTTTGAGAACACCAAAAGTGTGAAACAATTGCTTGACTTGTTCATCGGGGTTGTGCATGATTTAGATACTTTGTGTGGGGAAGATGGAGCATAGCCAGACCATATGATTTTGTAGGGATAACTTTCTAAGGCCATGTTATTTCGAAAGGACACAATTGCCTTGTTGGTGTGCTCGAAGTATTACTGTTTTTATGTCAATATTAGACTATTGTTTTGAATCTTACGGATCTGAATATTCATGCCACAATAAAGAATATTACATGGATAAATATGTTAGGTAGCATTCCACATCAAAAATTCTGTTTTTATCATTTACCTACTCGAGGACGAGTAGGAATTAAGCTTTGGGATGCTTGATACGTCTCCAACGTATCTATAATTTTTGATTGTTCCATGCTATTATATTATCTGTTTTGGATGTTTTATATGCATTAATATGCTATTTTATATTATTTTGGGGACTAACCTATTAATCTAGAGCCTAGTGCCAGTTTCTGTTTTTTCCTTGTTTTTGAGTATTGCAGATAAGGAATATTAAACGGAGTCCAAACGGAATAAAATCTTCGGAATAATTTTTCTTGGACCAGAAGCAACCCAGAGGACTTGGAGACCAAGGCAGGGGAGCCACCGTGTGGCGACAAGCCACAGGGGCGCGCCCTAGGGGGGGCGCGCCCCCCTGGCTTGTGGCCCCACGGCAACTCCTCCAACCCTATTCTTCGGCCTATAAATTCAGAAATATTCCCTGGATACCAAAAAGAGCCACGAAAACACTTTTCCGCCGCCAGGAGCCTCGGTTCCCGTGAGATCCAATCTTGGAGCCTTTTCCGGTAATCTGCCGGAGGGGGATTCGATCACGGAGGGCATGTACATCAACTCCATTGCCCCTCCGAAGATGCGTGAGTAGTTCACCACAGACCTTCGGGTCCATAGCTAGTAGCTAGATGGCTTCTTCTCTCTCTTTGCTCTTCAATACCATGTTCTTCATGATCTTCATGGAGATCTATCCGATGTAATACTCTTTTGCGGTGCGTTTGTCGAGATCCGATGAATTGTGGGTTTATGTTCAGATTATCTATGAATATTATTTGAGTCTTTTCTGAATTCTTATATGCATGATTTCATATCTTTGCAAGTCTCTTCGAGTTATTGGTTTGGTTTGGCCAACTAGATTGGTAATTCTTGCAATGGGAGAAGTGCTTAGTTTTGGGTTCAATCTTGCGGTGTCCTCACCCAGTGACATAGCAGGGGTAGCGAGGCACGTATTGTATTGTTGCCATCGTGGATAAAAAGATGGGGTTTTTATCATATTGCTTGAGTTTATCCCTCTACATCATGTCATCTTACCTAATGTGTTACTCTATTCTTCATGAACTTAATACTCTAGATGCAGGCAGGAGTCGGTCGATGTGTGGAGTAATAGTAGTAGATGCAGAATCGTTTCGGTCTACTTGACACGGATGTGATGCCTATATGCATAATCATTGCCTTGGATATCTTCATAATTATTCGCTTTTCTATCAATTGCTCGACAGTAATTTGTTCACCCACCGTAATACTTGCCATCATGAGAGAAGCCTCTAGTGAAACCTATGGCCCCCGGGTCTATTTTCCATCTTATACTTTCAGATCTAAAACCAAAAATACCAAAAATACCTTGCTGCATTATTTTTACTTTCCGTTCAAGCAATATATTCTATCTATCTCTATCAGATCTCATCCTTGCAAGTAACCGTGAAGGGATTGACAACCCCTTTATAGCGTTGGGTGCAAGTGTTTGATTCTTTGTGTAGGTACATCTATTGGGGACTTGCTTGTACCTCCTACTGGATTGATACCTTGGTTCTCAACAACTGAGAGAAATACTTATCTACTTTGCTGCATCATCCGTTCCTCTTCACGGAAACCAACGCATGCTCGAGAAGTAGCAAGACTATCCCAGGCTGCCATCCTGGAACCCATCCTATGATCGAAGAAGAAGAAGAAGAACTCCAAATCAAACAAGCATCGCGCTCACGTCAAATCATCGCATTACTTGCACCTGCAACTGTTGTTGTAGTAATCTGTGAGCCACGGGGACTCAGCAATCTCATTTCCAAGGGTATCAAGACTATTAAAGCTTAATGGGTGAGGTAAGGTTAAGTGGTGAGGCTACAGCAAGCACTAAGCATTTATTTGAGTGGCTAACTTACGAGTACAAGAATAAAGGGGGATGATCATCGCATAAACAGACGTGAACTAGTAATGATCTCTAAGAGATCCTGAACACCTACTTACGAACAAACATAACCCCACCGTGTTCTCTCTCGGTTCAGAAATCACGAGAAGAGACAGTCACGGTTACGCACACGATTGGTGTATTTTATTTGAGTTTACTTCAAGTTTGCTATGACCGTGTGTTAAACAAAGTTTCCAAGTTGCCACGTAACCGCGGGCACGGCTTTCCGAAAGATTTAACCCTGCAGGGGTGCTCCAACTCATCCATCACAAACTAACCACACGCCATGCTGGAATTCCTCAACCGCGGAATCACCCATAGTATTTGCGGAATCCAGATGGAATATCTCAACTTCGAGATAGCCCGAAGTGCCGTCGAAATCCCGCGCACAAGACGTTCGAGAAAGGTAAAACAAATCCAGGAAGGCCGCCCGATGTGCCGACGACCCGATAGAAGCCGCGTATCTCGTTCTCAGGACACGACGGATAAGCGAAGCGTACGGTGGCCTGATAGACATCTCCCGAGTTGCCCCGGGTTGGCCCCACACGGTGCTCTAGTTTGGACCAGCACCAGCAGCACTGCCCCCCTGTATAAGGTTGGATAACGAACCTCGGGTAGCGCTAAATCCCTATGCGTCAAGTTAATTATTAGAATTATTATGTTGGGCAAATGTAGTACCAAAGTTGGGCCTTGCTAGACAAGTTTTATCCTAAAACAAAAATCAAGGGGGTCCCCATAACAACCCCGAGCATGTTAGGAGCGCTCGATATGGAACATAACACCGGTTCACAAGTAACTAGGGCGGCAAGAGTGGAACAAAACACCGAGCAAAAGGCCAAGCCTTCCACCCTTTACCAAGTATATATGTGCATTAAATTAAATTGCAATAATATTGTGATATACAAAATTATCCATGTTGGCACATGGAAACAATTGCACCTGCAACTAGCAACGCTATAAGAAGGGTTGAGGAAGCGGTAACATAGCCAAACAATGGTTTGCTAGGATGTGGAGGGGTTAGAGGCTTATCATGGCAGTTTGGGAGGCTTGACAAACAAGTGGTAGGTAGCGAGACAGCGATAGAAGCGAGACATCTAGCATGGCAATGATAGTAATGGTATCCAGGGAAATGATCATCTTGCCTGAGATCCCGCTTGGAAGAAGAACGAATCCATGAAGAAAACGATCCCTGAAGTAGATGAACGGGACGTAGTCGATCGAATCCTCACTCTCCGAATGCTTTCGGAACTCTATCGAGAAGAAGCAATCCGGAAAAACAATCAACACATAATAAACACCACAACATATGCATGACATGATGCGCAAATGAATATGATGCATGTCCGGTTTAAGTAGGCATGGTATGGCAAGCACAACAAACAACTACTACACATTAAGTGAATTTCAATATGCAACGAGTTGCATATTGACGAAACTCCACGTTCAAATATTTAGTTCACTCTCGTTAGGTACTCATCAATATTAAATGTTGTTTAACATGGGTGGTCATAGCATAAGGTGAAGATGGAATTAGAGCAATTTTAATGGAGAAGGAGAACACACCTACAATAAAATAATAAATCTCCATGTTACAAGAAATGTGGTTAATGTTGTTAAACGTGGCAAGAGGTGAAGCATAAACAACTACATCATCTAGGCATTTTAAATGAGGCCGGAAGCAACATATAGTATTTCCGAAACGACCTCATATGCAATTTATACGCTTGGTCCAGATCTGTCCTAAACATGTTTTATGTTTATTAAACAGCAAAATAAAGCGTGCCATGAGATTCTACACAATTTTCTAGACAAGTTTCATATATGGAACATTTGCATCGGAGTTACGGATCAATAGTTATTAAATAAATAATTTTACATGTCATTTATGCAAATTACATGAAAACAGCAAGTTAAACATTTTAAACACATGTGAGAGTTGGAAAATGTGAATCTACACGAAATTCTAAGCATTTTACATATATAGTTTGTTTTAATCCGATGCACGGTTATTTATTTAGGAGCAATGCAAAACGATAAATAGATAAATTCGCAGGGCGTAAAAAATATATTATCGGGCCGAATCTGTAGCACAATACAGTAACCCAAGACTGGATCAGGCCCAAGCTAATATGTGTGCTCATGTGGGAATGGCTAGCGGGGCCAAGGTGTCAGGCCACAACAACAAAATGCAACCGCAACAAAAAACTGGGCAAGCGGGGCCAAGGTGTCAGGCCACAACAACAAAATGCAACCGCAAGCAAAAAACTGAGGTTCCTAGGACTCGAACCCAGGACCTCCTGGATGCAAACGTGCTACACTAACCAGCTCCACTGGGCTATGTGTTCGAAACATAAGGTGGGGCTTCCCTCTTGAACAAAATGTAGGGCATGGGATCGTTTTTTCTCACCGCACACACGAAGTTGGGCTGGGCCTTGGCGGAGCGGCGGCCCACCTGGGTCGAGCAACGCTGGGGCGTCGCCCTCGTCTCAATCCTGAGCGGGGACAGGGCGGCACTGCCCATGGTGGCTGGAGGCGTGACGGGATCCAGCGACCCGAGGCGAGATCCGGCGGGAGGAACGACGGGGATGGCCGGATCCGGTCAGTCCGCACCGGATCTAGGCGGCGGCGGCTCAAGTGGCTGCAAGCTCCGGCGGGGTCTCCATGGCGGGGCTGCTCCTGAGAAGAACATGGAACACGGGAAAGAGAGAGACGAGGCACGGGGAAGGAGAAGGGATGGGAGGAACAGGGGCGACGGCGACCTGGACCAACGGCGGGGCTCCGGTCGACGGGGTCCGGCGACACTCCGGCGAAGGTCCGACAGGGGAGGGCGCTAGAGGGAGCCAGCGGGAGGAGCTTCGGCTAGCGGGCGGCTGCGGGCTCGCCGTGGCCCGGTTCGGCCCGGGGCGGGCCCGATCTGGGTTGTGGTGAGCCGCGGTGGTGGGAGGCGTTGGAGGGTGACGTGCCAGGCGCGGGTTGGCCAGGAGGGGCTGTGCGGCAGCTGGGTGGCGGCACTGGTGGCGGCTCGGGCAGCGGCTGAGTGCCAAGTGGCGGCGTAGGTGCGGCTGGCGGTGGAATTCGAGGTGGGGAGGTGGCTGGCTGCGCGGATCCCGAGGAGGAGGGAGGTGGAGGCTATTTTTTGGAAGGGAAGGTGTCTATTTAACGGAAATGGGGTTAGGGTTTAGGGTTTTAGCCCAAGTTCGGTCCCTCCGATCGTGATCGGACGGCTCCGGACGCGGGGTTAGGTTTGGTTGGGCTAGATGGCTGTGTAGAGCGGTAGTGTGCTGAGGAGAGAGGGAGAATTCCGACCCGATGACAGAGTTTTAAACCGCGAAAACGTCCGACGATTAAACCGATACGCTGACGCTATGGTCGACTGTTGGGGTATCAAACAACCTATGACTGCGACGAAATTTGGCAGGCGGTCTACCTACAATATAACAAGACCGCACGCCAAGTTTCGTCCCAATTGGAGAATATTTTTTGCACACTTTTAAAACAATATTTCTTCGATGTCGTGGGCGCGTGCGTGTGTGGTTGGTATCAAAACGGTCGACGGCAAGAACCGGCAACTACAATGAATGCAAGTTTTGAAAATGACGACCACGGAGTGCCGATGCAATGTGGATGATGCGAATGATGCGATGATGAATGCGACAACCACACGAATCACACGATGACAACGGAATAAAACAGGAATCTTCTAGAGCGTCAGTCTCGGGCTGTTACAGGCGGGTCGGGGGAGTGGTGGAGCGGGGCGGTTGCCCCGAGGAGTCGCGCCCAAGAGTCGCACCGTGCTGGACAGGGAGTGACGCTTCCCTCGCACCATGTGTTCTCATGTGGGGCCGCGTATGGGGAAGGGAAACGGTCGCCCAGTGGTGCGCTTGGTAGCGAGCAGTCGACTCCCAAGCTCTCCAGTGACGCTTGAGCGTCTCCGCCTCATCCGTCGTGTCCCGCGCAACGCGTATCACGCGTGGGTCTTGGTATTGGCTGAGAGGGGCGGTCGCGGGCGCTGGCCGAGGGCCAGTGCGCATCCAGCCCAGGTCGCAAAGAGTTGGTCCCTACCTCTTCCCCTGCCCTATAAAGAGGGGTGGGGGACTGAGGGGGAGCATTACTCATCCGCATCCTCCTGCTCTCAGTTCTTCTTCCACCATCTTTTCTTTCCCTCACCTTCCGCCACCTCCTTCGACACGTTTCCCTTGTGTCATGGTTTTGTCACGGCAAGATGTCGCGTGAGAGAACTTGATATGTCTCCAACGTATCTATAATTTTTGCTTGTTCCATGCCCCTTCCTCTTTGGGGAAGTACCGACGCAATCTCAAGCCACGTCATAGGAATTTCTGGCGCCGTTGCCGGGGAGGAAGTGGTCTCTTCTACGTGCCAATCTCTGGCGCCGAGGAGACACCATCATCATCTACCAGGTTCCTAATCACAAATCTTATCTCCTTGCAATTACATTATTTGCCATTTGCCTCTCGTTTTCGTCTCCCCCAGTTCACCAATTTGCTGTTTTATTCGCCCTCTTTTCCGTTTGCCTTTTTCTCGTCAGATCTCTTGCTTGCTTGCAATCTTGTTTGCGTAGTCACGATGACTCAAGAAAACACCAAGTTGTGTGATTTTTCCAATACTAATAACAATGATTTTATTAGTACACCTATTGCTCCTCCCGCCACTAGTGCGGAGTCTTGTGATATTAATGCCGCTTTGTTGAATCTTGTCATGAAAGATCAATTTGCCGGTAATCCTAATGAGGATGCCGCGTCCCATCTAAACACGTTCGTAGAATTGTGTGATATGCAAAAGAAAAAAGATGTAGACAATGATATAGTGAAGTTGAAGTTATTTCCTTTTTCCTTGCGGGGTCATGCAAAAATTTAGTTTTCCTCTTTGCCTCTCAATAGTATCGATTCTTGGAATAAGTGCAAGGATGCTTTTATCACTAAGTATTTTCCGCCCACAAAAATTATTTCCCTTAGGACACAAATCATGAATTTTAAGCAACTTGAGCATGAACATGTTGCACAATCTTGGGAAAGAATGAAATTGATGCGAATAAATTGTCCTACTCATGGTTTAAATCTTTGGATGATCATACAAATATTTTATGCGGGATTGAATTTTGTCTCTAGAAATCTTTTAGATTCCGCCGCGTGTGGTACTTTTATGGAAATTACTTTGGGTGAAGCTAATAAATTGCTAGACAATATTATGGCAAATTATTCGCAATGGCATACCGAAAGAGCTCCTACTAGTAAAAAAGTTAATTGGGTTGAAGAAATTAGTACTTTGAGTGATAAGGTTGATGCTTTGATGAAATTGGTTGCTAGTAAAAATGCTCCTATTGATCTTAATGATGTGCCTTTGTCTACCTTGATTGAGCAAAATAGTGATTTCATAGATGTGAACTTTATCTTGCGAAACAATTTCAATAACAATGCTTATAGGGGTAATTTTAATCCTAGGCCTTTTCCTGGAAATTCTTCTAAGAGTTATGGTAATTCCTATGGTAATTCATCTTATAATAATAATAGGAACACCTCTGATCTTGAGAGTAATATTAAAGAATTTATCAATGCGCAAAAGGCTTTCAATACTACGATAGAAGAGAAGTTGAATAAGATTGATGATATGTCTAGAAGCATTGATATAATTTCTCATGATGTTGAAAATCTCAAGTTGAAAGCTTTTTTGCCTAAGATTGATGAATCAATTAAATCTTTATATGTCTCTATGGATGAAAGTAAGAAAAGAACCGCTATGCTTAGAGCTAAAAGAAAAATCTTAGAAAAATCATTTTCTAGTGACTGCCTTCATAAAAATGATGAAGATCTTAAAGTGATTGATGTTTCTTCTATTAGTTCCTTGTTTAGTAATATTAAAATTGATGATAAAGGTACAGAAGTAGAGTCAACTTTAGCTAGAAGGCGTCCCATTAACTTGGAGGGTGAAAATCTTGATGAAAATTTTGATGAAAGTGGGTTTGAAGAGGTCAAAACTTTAACTAGTGATGTGCCCACTATTTTGGATTGCAAAGACTTTAATTATGATAGTTGTTCCTTGATTGAATGTATTTCTTTGCTGCAATCCATGTTGAATTCACCCCATGCTTATGAGCAAAATAAAGCTTTTACTAAACATATCGTTGATACCATGATGAAATCTTTTGAAGAAAAGTTGGAGTTGGAGATTTCTATTCCTACAAAATTACATGATGAGTGGGAACCTGCTATTAAAGTCAAGATCAAAAATTATGAGTGCTTTTCTTTATCTGATTTGGGTGCTAGTGTTTCCACGATTCTGAAATCTTTATGTGATGTGCTTGGTCTCACCAATATTGAAGAATGTTCTCTTAATTTGCACTTAGCGGATTCTACTATTAGAAAACCTTTGGGAAGGATTAATGATGTTCTTATTCTTGCAAATAGGAACTATGTGCCCATAGATTTTATTGTGCTTGATATTGATTGCAATCTGTCTTGTCCCATTATACTTGGTAGACCGTTTTTACGCACTATAGGTGCCGTGATTGATATGAAAGAAGGCAATATTCGTTTTCAATTTCCACTAAGAAAGGGTATGGAACAATTCCCTAGAACAAGAATTAAGGCACCATATGAATCAATAATGAGAGCATCCTATGGATCCAAAACCAAAGATGATAATACTTGAAACTTTGCGTTATGCCTAGCTCGGGGCATAAAACGATAGCGCTTGTTGGGAGGCAACCCAATGAATAAATTTATTTTTGCTTTTTGCTTTCTGTTTTTGAGTGTTGACACAATTATGCCTCTGTTATGATTGTGTTTTTATGGTTTATTTAGTGTTTGTGCCAAGTAGAGCCTTTAGTTTGACTCATAAGAAGAGTAGAAACAATGCTGAATCTGAAACAGAAACTTTGCGTCCGGTGTTAGAATTTTCATTTTTTACTGGAACGTGATCTTGAGCTGAAATTTTACACAGTGTTGCTATACAAATTCCTTAGGTTGTACTATTGTTTCATAATTTTTAGAGTAACAGAAGTATGGTTAGAGTACATATTACTACAGACTGTTCTGTTTAAGATAGATTCTGTTTTCGTTGCATTGTGTGTTTGTTTTGATGAATCTATGGGTTATACGGAAGGGTATGAGCCATGGTAAAGTTAAAATAGAGTAGGTATAATGCAATAAGAAAATATGAATTGGTTTACAACAGCACCTAAAGTAGTGATTTGCTTTATTATACTAACGGATCTCACGAAGATTTTGTTGAGTTTTGTGTGATTGAAGTTTTCAAGTTTTGGGTGAGATCACGATGGATGAAGGAATAAGGAGTGAAAAGGGCCTAAGCTTGGGGATGCTACAGAACCCCCAAGATATATCCAAAGAGAAACAAGCAACTAAGCTTGGGGATGCCCCCGAGTGGAATCCCCTCTTTCTTCTAACGACCATAGGTATTTTACTTGGAGCTATATTTTTATTCGTCACATATCATGAGTTTTTGCTTGGAGCGTCTTGTATCATTTGAGTCTTTGCTTGTTTGCTTGTTAGTTTTTCACTTGCATCCTTGCTGGACACACCTATTTGGGAGATCCAAATTATGCTATGATTTGTTAGAATTGCTCTATATTCTTCACTTAAACTTTTTGAGCTATAGAATTGCTCTAGTGTTTCACTTATATCTTTTTGAGCACGGTGTGCTTGGAAACTTTTGTAGATACTCTCATGCTTCACTTAGATTAATTTTAGAGTTAGTAAAATTTTGAAGAAATCCACTCATGCTTCACTTATACCTTTTTGAGAGATGAAAACTCTATGCTCATGTGCTTCACTTAAATTTGTTTGAGCTTGTCAAAAGCAACGACAATATATGAAACTTGTCCCAAAATGATAGATATCCAAGGAGGATATAATAAAAACTTTCATGAAGATCATTGGACAAATTAAACTTGATTCTTTGTAATAGTTTTGAAACATGATGATAGTAATATGTGAGTCATGTTAGTGAGTAATTATGCTTTAGTAGGAATATTGGTGTTAAGGTTTGTGATTCCCTATGCAAGTACGGAAGTCAATAGTTATGCAATGAAATTACATCCTACTTATGGTGCATTATTCGGTGTTAGTTATGCTCAATGCTCGCTTATGTGAATTTTCGTTTCTTGGTTTGGTTGCTTCTCAATCTATTTGCTAGCCTCCATTTGTACTAAGCAGAAATACTACTTGTGCATCCAAAAACCTTAAACCAAGTTTTGCCTTATGAGTCCACCATACCTACCTATATGCGGTATTTCCATGCCGTTCCAAGCAAATTTGTATGTGCCATCTCTAATTTTCAAAATAAACTTCTCTTTTGTGTGCTCGTACCACTCATGAAACGGTGGGGAGTGTCCAATATTTTTCCATGCTAGATGTGTTATTCTCAAGATGAGTGTTTATTCACTTGTCATTGCATGAGAGTGCGGCGGTAATAGGGATTCCCATTCCCGAAATGAAAAATGAAAAATATTTATTTTATGTTGTCAAATTATAAATTCCTTGGAAAGTGTTGGTATGGAAGGAAAGCGTGGATACGGCCCGCCATGGAATGTGAAAGAATGGTGGAAAAAGGAATAAACTTTATTTTCTGTTTGTGAACCGCCTATGATATATCTAGCATGGAAAGTATTTTGAGCTACTTTGTCGTTTTCGTTGACAGGAAAGGCATGCCACCCAAAATATTTTTTCTCTCTCAATTTAAAACTTTGAGCTCTAGCACCTCTACAAATCCCTACTTCCCTCTGCGAAGGGCCTATCTATTTACTTTACGCGATTTTTATTTTTACTTTGAGTCTCCATCTTCTCTTATAAAGCACTAACTAGGGGGCACTATGATCGTACTTGAGCATTGGGTGTAGCTAATATTTGAGTGTGTTTCATGAATGGATCAATGATTGAGCGTGATGGGCTAGGGATAACTTTCTTTAGTGTTGATATTTTGAAAGACATGGTTCCTTGTTGGCATGCTTGAGTATTGAAGTCATTATGTTAAAATTAGACTATTGCTTTGAATCATCTAAAAGTCCAAATGTCCATGCTACAAAGAAAAAAATATGAGATGAACATGTTAGGCAGCATTCCACATCAAAAATTATGTTTTTATCATTTACCTACTCGAGAACGAGTAGGAATTAAGCTTGGGATGCTGATATGTCTCCAACGTATCTATAATTTTTGCTTGTTCCATGCTGTTATATTATCATTCTTGGATGTTTTACAATCACTTTATAGCAACTTTATATCATTTTTGGGACTAACCTATTGACATAGTGCCAAAGTGCCAGTTGCTGTTTTTGCTTGTTTTTTTACTTCGCAGAATATCAGCACCAAATGGAGTCCAATCGCAACGAAACTTTTTGGAGATTTTTTTTGGACCAGAAGACATCCAGTGGGCCAAAGAAGTGCCAGAGAGGTGGGCTGTGGAGGCCAAAACCCACTAGGGCGCGCCAGGGGATCCCCCGGCGCGCCCTGATGGGTTGTGCCCTCCACGGGGCCCCCTCCACCGCCTCTGATGCCTATAAATACCCAAATATTCATAAAACCCTAGGGGAGTCGACGAAAAACACATCCAGCCGCCGCAAGTTCCAGAGCCTCTAGATCCAATCTAACACCATCACGGAGGGGTTAATCTTCTTCATAGGTGCCTCTCCGATGATGCGTGAGTAGTCCACCATAGACCTACGGGTCCGTAGGCAGTAGCTAGATGGCTTCCTCTCTCTCTTTTGATTCTCAATACAATGGTCTCTTGAAGATCTCTTTGAGGTAAACTTTTGCGGTGTGTTTGTTGGGATCCGATGAATTTTGAGTTCATCATCAGTTTCTATCCATGAATATTATTTGAGTCTTCTTTGATCTCTTATATGCATGATTGCTTATTGCCTCGTATTTCTTCTTCGAATCTTTGGTTTAGTTAGGCCAACTAGATCGATATTATGGGAAGAGGTGCTTTGTGATTGGTTCGATCTTGCGGTGTCCTTTCCCAGTGACAGAAGGGGCAGCAAGGCACACATGTATCGTTGCTGTTAAGGATAACAAGATGGGGTCTATTCCTACATGAATAGATCTTGTCTACATCATGCCATCGTTCTTATTGCATTACTCCATTTTTCCATGAACTTAATACACTAGATGCATGTTGGATAGGGATCGATGTGTGGAGTAATAGTGGTAGATGCAGGCAGGAGTCGGTCTACTTATCTTGGACGTGATGCCTATATAATGATCATCGCCTTGGATATCGTCATGGTTATTTGATCTTCTATCAATTGCCCAACAGTAATTTGTTCACCCACCGTGTGCTATACTCATGAGAGAAGCCACTAGTGAAACCTACGGCCCCCGAGTCTACTTTTCCAACATATTGCTTTTCCGATCTATCTTTTTAACTCTTTGTTTTCAGATCTACTATACAAAAAACCCAAATATATATTGTTGTACTTTTTATTTGCCTTTTTTATTTTGTGTTCTTGAGAGATCAATCTCTCCTATCTATCGTTACCTAATCTATCTTTTTACCGTAGAGAGATTGACAACCTCTCTTACGCGTCGGGTTGCTAGTATTTGTTATTTGTGTGCAGGTGCTGCTTATTAGGTGGTGGTGATCCTCCTACTGGTTCGATACCTTGGTTTCATAACTGAGGGAAATACTTACCGTCGCTGTGCTGCATCATCCCATCCTCTTTGGGGAAGTACTGACGTAGTCTCAAGCCTCGTCAGAACTTAGGTGTGAGGCCATCGCTACTAGGTGGCCGCTTGAGAGGGGTTGGTTGGAATCGAGAGATGCGAGTTTACCTAGATTCGGCCCCTCCGATGGAGGTAAAAGCCTACGTCCTGCTTTGTGTGTATTGATGATGATGATCTCGATTACAAGGGTGCGGAATCGCTACCTCTAGTCTCGAGGGTTTCTAATCTGTCTATCTCTAATGACTTGAACTTGTCCCTCTTGGGGTGCCTTACCCCTCACTACTAGAATCAGGATCTTTGCCGTCTGCCATGGCTAACGGCAAAGGCATGCATGGCGGACGGCAAAGGTCTTTGCCGTCAGCCAGCAGACGGCACCACATCCGACTGAACATGCTACGGTAAAGGGCACTTTGCCGTCTGCTGGCAGACGGCAAAGATGCAAAGGTCTTTGCCGTCTACCGGTAGACGGCAAAGATGCAAAGGTCTTTGCCGTCTGCCAGCAGAAGGCAAAGGGCATGGACGGCACATGTGGCAGCTTAGGTTCGTTAAGGGGTTAACGGCGTGCTTTGCCGTCTGCTAGCAGACGACAAAGTGGCCAAATAGGCCAGCCCAGGTTCCCCCCGGGTAGCTGCCACGTGGCTCGCTATGCCGTCTGCTGGCAGACGGCAAAGATGCAAAGTTCTTTGCCGTCTGATAGCAGACGGCAAAGCAACCACATAGGCCAGCCCAGTGCCCCCCAGGTTGCACAGGTAGCTGCCACGTGGCAGCTTTGCCGTCTGCCGGCAGATGGCAAAGAACTCTGCCGTCTGCCAGCGGATGGCAAAGTGCCTGTACTGCCCCTATTTTTTCTGTTTTTTCTGTTTTTTCTTAAATTCAATCAATTTCACAGATATATATGTATATATATACATTTGAAAATACTTTCAACAAGTATACATATCCCTGCCATATGGATATGATCATCCAACACATATACATACCAACTCAAAAGTCCATATCCAACATATATATATATATATATATAGCCAACATATATCCAACAACAAGCATACAATGGTTTCATCCATACATACATATATAGGTAGCAAGTTTCACATTGTTCATCCTACAAAATCAAAACAAAAAGGAAGGACAAGGAGAAGAGTAGACTCCATCAACGCAAGCTTCCGTGATCTAAAGCAAATCTGCAAATTGGGAAAGAAGAAAGTTAGAAGAAGAACAAGAAGAAGAAGAAGAAGAAGAAGAAGTAGAAGTAGAAGAAGAAGAAATTTTCTTCTCTTTCTTTTTCTCCTCTTCTTTATCTTCTTCTTCTTCTAACGAAGGTAACTTAGGTAATTATGCCATTTTTTAGCTAAGCTAGGTAAAAATGCTAAGTGTAGGTCATTATAGAGCTAAGCTAGGTAAATAGGTCATTTTGGAGGTTAGTAAGGTTATTATGTCATTTTCGAGGAAAATAAGCTAAGTCAATGTCATTTTGGAGGTAACCAAGATTATTATGCCATTTTTGACCTAAGTATGCTAAGTATGTCATAAATGAACTAAAGAAGCTAAGTATAGGTCATTTTTGAGATAACCTAGGTAGTTATGCCATTTTTTAGCTAACTAAGCATATTTATTCATTTTGGAGGACAAAATGGTAAGTGTAGGTCATTTTTGAGCTATCCTAGTTAAAATCGGTCATTTTGGAGCTAGGTAAGGTTATTTTGTCATTTTGGAGGAAAATAAACTAATGATATGACAGTTTGGAGCTAAACCAAGGTTATTATGCCATTTTTTTACCTAAGTAAGCTAATTATGTCATAAATGAACTAGCTAAGCTAAGTATAGATCATTATTGAGCTATCCTAGGTAGTTATGCCATTTTTAGCTAACTAAGTATATTAAGTCATTTTGGAGGAAAAAAATGCTAAGTATAGGTCATTTTATAGCTATCCTAGGTAAAATATGTCATTTTGGAGCTAAGTAAGGTTATTATGTCATTTTCGAGGAAAATAAGCTAAGTATAGGTCATTTTGGAGCTAAATAGGTCATTTCTTAAGCTAAGTATGCATTTGTTAAGCAAAACACTTGGGAAAACTTACCATCATCACGGAGGTGAAGGACCGGTCGGGTTTGCGCCAGTGTGAGACGAAGAAGGACCGGTCGGGGTTGCGGTAGACGCAGAAGGATCGGTCGATGCTTGTCGGGAGGCATGCTGCACCAAAGATCATTTGCAAAGTCTCGTTAGCATGATGCAACTCAAATGTGAATACTAGTAACTAATGACCATTCAAATGAAACTCACCGTGGGCGCTATACCAATCTGGGGCATCGGCGGAGGGGTCTGACCGTTATTCTGGCACACGGTCTGCACATTTTGTTTTCACGAGTCAGTCATATTAGTTAGTGATGAAACGAACATTACGTGCATTATTTGGCTAATATGCAGGAGAAACTTACCACGAGGAGCTCGTATAGGGCCCGGTGAGACGCGTCGTTCCGGTTCCTCTCCTCCTCCCACATCCTAGCCGTCCTCTCCTCCATTTCCCTCTCCCTCTCCGCCGCCTGCCTGTTTGCCTCCGCCAGAAGCTCCTAGGCCCTAGCCTCGATGGCGAGCTCCATTGGCCGTGGACGAGGCCTTATCTCAGGATCGGAGCTCGTCTGGCGCTTCTTGATCTCTGGGAGAGTTCTAGGACAACGTATCAGTCCATCCCCAATGGCTATCGAGCCATGGGGCCTCCCGCCACCAGATATCATCACGAGCTCTGGATCAAAAGGACTCTGGCTCGGGTTGAAGTCCTCCCCTTTCCTCGTCTTCCCCTCATCTCTGTACCTCACGAGCTTGTTGTGGGAGGAGATGTTGCTGAAGCTCTCTGGATGATCGAGGTCATCCTCAGAGAATGCCTTGGCCTTCTTGTACAGGGCAGTATGGGCCATGGCATAGAGGTCGAACAGCGGTGGCACCTCCTTCTTGTTGTGTCGCGCCTAAAAGAGAGGAACAAAATATTAGTTAAGGGCTCAAGCTAGCATGAAGAATGAAATTGCATGAATCATGAAGCAAACCACATACCCAGTGATCCCCGAACTCAAACAGGTTGGAGCTCCCTTGATGGTGTGGCACACCTTTCATTTGGGCACGCTTATCCTTGGCCTTGTTGTGGACAGCTAGCCATTGGGGAGAGCACCACTCATCCACCAACGCCTCCCAACAGTCCATCCTATCCGCACACCATCTCGGGGGCACCTAAGTTAGACAAGAGAAATTTCAGCGCTACGCCTACGAATCAAATCAAGGAAACTAAGTACAAGGCCTTAAGAATAGGTAATTACCTTCATGTACTTCTCCTTACTCAGAAACTTGGCGCGGCACTTCTTCTTGGCCCTCTTAATGTTAGTCGAGGCGTAGTAGTCTCGAACAACCTGCACCCGAGTCTCGTGCCGTAAGTTCTGAAATAGGCGCTTGCACTCGGCTACGAGAACAATAGCCGCGTCCGCCTCGTGTTCCTCAAGACACCTGTAGAAGGTCTGCAATCAAACTAGACAACACTGATTAGTACAATCACTAGTTGCTGTTGATTTTTAATTCTGTAAAGGAGAAATTACCCAAAACCGCCGGATCACAATGTCGGCCACCGTCTCGCATAAGACACCGTCGACCCTCTCCTCCGGAGGGGCCGGGGCAGCCACGTACAACTCCCAGCTTAGTGCTAGCTGTCGAACCTCACCCTCACCGGGCAACGTGACCCACCCCGAGAAATGGTGCCGGCAAAGCACACCAAGGACCTGGTTGGGCCTGCGGACACCAGGGGCATGTTTCCAACCCCTGCAGTATGACAAGGCCAACACATTAGATATTAATTTGAAGAAACATGAAGGCAAAAGGTTAAAAAAGAGTAAATGCACTTACTTCTCCCCATTAGGCACAATCAACCACCTCTGATCGCGGGTCGCCGGCACGGGTGGGAGCTTTGTACCACCACGCTGGTAGACCTTCTTGCCCTCCTCAACCAGCTCGCCCTCGCTATAGCTATCCTCAGAAAAGTTGTCCTCGCCACCATCAGCATGGCCACTAGCCTCCGGAGTCACGTGGGACGAAGACTCTGGGACCGGAGTCTCTTGGGACGAAGGCTCGGCGACCCGAGGCTCATCGGCCCGAGGCTCGTGGACCGGAGTCCGAGACGGGTCCAAGTCAGACGGGTCCACCTGAGACGGAGCACTCCAGTGGTCGGGAGAATCAGCTGGGGGTGGCGGCGAGGAAGGTGCAGCAGCCTTCCTACCTCTCCCGCCGCCACGTCCACCTCTAGCACCCCTCTTCGTCTTCCCCGACCTCTCCCGGCCGAAGAAGAAGCGCCCGCCGGTGTCTGCATACTGTGTACCAGCGCTCTCCGGAGGTGCTCGGGTGGAATAATAGCACCCCTCCCAGCAAGCGCCGAGGGGGAGGCTCAGAGCGCTCTCGACCCGCGCCCACCATCTGTCAACACCTGCAATGACCCGCGCCAACAAAATTAGTACAACATAAAAAAATTGAATACCTAATAACATGAACTAATTAATAATATATATGTACATAATAATAATTGAATACCTGACATTACTAATATTAATCTTCATCGTCTATATATGCTCCGGGATCAATAAATGCATAATCATCATCACTATCAGTAATGACGTGCTCATCAGCATCATCAATAAATGCATCAACATGTGGAAGGCCTCCTTTATGTAATCGGTCAAGCATTGACAGGTCATCCGCAGCAGTAACCTCTTCTTCTTCCGTCTCTTCTTGTTCCGGCTTAGGGGTGAAGTCGGATTCACTGTCGCTATCTACCTCAATGTTCTGGGGTGAAGTAGAGCGGTTCTTGAAACGTTTTTTGGAAACACGTGTTTCTTGGAAGAATTCTCCTTCATATGTGTCTGGATTAATGTGAGGTTCATAATCATCTTCATTGAGGGGAGGTGGTCTAAAATGTGGCGGCACATCATAAACGACATCCCAACCATTCAGATTTGGATCAGTTTGGCAGGCCCACGGTAGATAGAAAACTTGGGTCGCCTGTTGAGCCGTAATATAGACATCGGGAACATCTAAATGGGTGCTTTGTTTGATTTCGACTAGCCCTATATGTTCATGAGTCCTTCTAGTCTCCTTCGGCTGGAACCAATAACATTTGAAGACTACAACGTTTGGTGGGTTTTCACCAAAGAATGTAAGTTCATAAATTGCTTCAACTCTTCCATAATACTCGACCCCACCTTCGCCGACAGCGGAGACACAACAATTTGTAGACTTTCGGTCGGCCATAGATAGCTCTTTGCCAAAAGTACGAAAGCGATACCCGTTGATGTCGTATTTGTCAAATGAACGGACCTTATAGTCAAAACCATTAGCGACTTGTCTCAATTCGGAGTCCATAGACTCTGCATTAGCCTACAAGTTTAATACGAAAGGATTGTTGCATTAGCCACAAACTAGACGAAGAAATGAAATGGTCTAATGGAAATTACCGTTTGTTTGAACCAAGAGATGAAACCGGGATAGCCGCCTCCATGCTTTGCCAGAAGCTCATACTCTTCGATGGAATCCTTTTGGATCACCGCTCCATCCGAGAATTTGGCGACGTATCGACTGTATCACATATCCGGGAATAAGAGCATTTCAAAGGAATTAGAAGTTGCGAAACAATGTACCGAGAACTTACTCGATGTACGGCCGCACTTCTGTTAGGTTGTTGAAGATATACAACGAAATGGTCCGCCATTCTTCGACATCCAACGCTATTGCTTTCGAAGCACCGGCTGGTGCGAGCTTCCCTTTGAATAGGCTGAGGTTGGATCGACCTTTTTCACGGTCACCATCATTGTACCGAGGCTTCGGATTATGCAAATGACGATTCTTGGCTTTGTAGTGTGCTGTCACGAAGTTTGCCGCCTCCTCAGTAATGAATGCCTCGGCCATCGATGCTTCAATTCTACGTTTATTTTTACATTTTGCTCGAAGCGTCTTCTGCATCCTCTCAGTTGCGAAGCACCAACGATTTTGCACGGGCCCCCCCAATCTTGCCTCGTCGGGAGATGCAAAATCAAATGCTGCATTGGATTAAAGAATCCCGGTGGAAAGATCTTTTCTAACTTGCAGATCAACTCCGGCGCCAACTCTTCCAGTTCGTCTAGCACATCAGGCGATAGTTCCTTTGCACAAAGAGCACGGAAGAAATAGCTAAGCTCTGCCAGTACTAGCCATTCATCCTCAGGGATAAAGCCACGCAACATCACCGGCATTACCCGCTCAAGACATATGTGCCAATCATGACTCTTGAGACCAAATATTTTCAATTTGTCAAGACTCGCTCCCCTCTTTAGATTCGCTGCATACCCATCGGGGAACATCAACTGCATTTTCACCCACAAGATCATTTCCCTCATAGCTGGCCTTCCAAGATTGAACCATGCCTTTGGCTTCCTCCAGTTCTTCTTTCCTTTCGGTTGTCGCATGTTTTGTAACGGTCTATCACATAGAGCCTCCTGATCGACTCTAGCCTTAGGATTATCCTTCGACTTCCCCTCTATGCCGAACAATGTACCAAAAAGGGCCTCGGCGATATTCTTTTCAGTGTGCATCACGTCGATGTTGTGTGGGCAAAGGAGGTCTTTAAAGTAAGGAAGATCCCACAAGCATATCTTGTGAGTCCAGGCGTGTTTTGAATTATACCCTTTGAAATACCCTGGACGATTTGGATCCGGCTCGAGAGCGTTTATCTGATCCAGGGTCTATTGGCCTGTCAATGCAGGTGGTGCAGAGTTTTTGACAACTCTACCTTTCATGAAATTCTTCTTGTCTTTTCTGAACTTTTGGCAAGGATCCAGGAACTGTCTATGCAAGTCGAAGCAAGAATACTTGCGACCCGCCTGCAGCCAACGGAACTCAAGAGCTGCCTTGCATGTGGGGCACGGGAACCTTCCATGCACACACCAGCCAATGAATAGCGCATACGCCGGCAAGTCATGCGACGAGTACATGTACCACACATGCATTTTGAAGTTTTTTTTGTAGCGGCGTCATATGTCTTGATCCCATTATCCCAAGCTTCTTGCAATTCATCCTTAAGCGGCTGCATGTACACATTCATATTCTTCCCCGGATAGTTGGGCCCTGGAATTATCAACGTCAAGAAAATGTTCTTTCTTTTCATAATCTCTCCGGGACAAATACAGGCCAGCAACTGTATTGGGTTGCCGTCATACCAAACACATTGAACCCATCCGTGCTGATGGCGACTCGAGGATGCCTTGGATCTGCCGCTTTATCCTTATGTAATGCATCGAAGTGCTTCCACGCAAAAGTGTCTGAAGTGTGTCCCAACATCGGATTCCCATCTGCATCTAGTTCGGTTCTTTTGCCCAATTTATGCCACGTCATCTGTCTGGCCGTCTCTTCGACCATGAAAAGACGTTGAAGTCTTGGTATGATTGGCATATACCGAAGAACATTAACTGGGATTTTGGTCTGACTCTTCTCACCCATACCGTTGTCTACCACAACATACCTGGAAGACTTGCAAATGGGACAATAGTTGAAGCCCGCATACTCAAGCCTAAATAAGGCACATCCATTCTCACAGGCATCTATCTTCTCATAGGGCATCTTAAGCGCACGTAGGATTTTGTCCGACTGGTACAGGTTTGCTGGCAATACATGGCTTTTGGGTAGAAAGTGTCCAAATATCGTCATCATCGCGTCGTAGCATTCTCTGCCCAGGTTGAACTGAGCCTTCAGAGCCATTACTTGCACGATGGCATCCAGCTGACAAAGCTCAGTGTGCTCGTGGAGAGGACGTTTTGAAGACTCCAACATTTCATAGAAGGCCTTTGCAGATTCCTCCATCTCATTGTCCGAATCCCGACCATCATCAAAGTCTTGCACCATGTCTTCGATCCCGGTACCATGCTCGTCGGTGTGACGACGAACCACCTCAGCTCTGGCACGTTGGGCAGACTCACCATGAAATGTCCAGACCGTATAATTAGGCGTAAAACCCCACTTCTGCAGGTGTTTGATCATTTCAAACTCTGACCTCTTATGATAGTTGTCGCAATCGACACAGGGGCACCAGGTTGTTTTCTGTCCATTTGCAAATGCGGCTCTCACAAACCCCTTGGTTTTTGTTATCCATTCATGGGTCATGTCTTTCTGACTAGTGTGACCGGTGTACATCCACGCACGATCACTCATCTTGCCTAGCTACTGGACACACAAGAAATATATACATAATTCAGCAAACCATATTCATCAGTTAATAGAGTTTGTCAGTTTTATTACGTCCATGCAACCTAGACGCTAGTAGGTAAAGATAGGTCCTAATCCCACCCGAGTATGTGTAGATTGGGTTCGTTTTCCCATGCTCTGCTCCGGATCCGACGCAAAATTTCGGCAGCACCTCCCCGCTGTTCTCCTGATACACGTCTCGGCAATAAGCAGAGAGGATGTGTACCCGGAGAACAACAGGGAGGCACTGACGAAATTATGCATCGGATCCGAAGCAAAGCATATGGGAAAACAAACCCAATCTACACATACTCGGGCTGTCCATGGATAACGTTGGACAATTCGAAAGAATCACGGTTATAAATATGCTAATGCATGCATATTTATAGATGTAACCCTTTCAAACGGGAGACGCATAGTGGTCACGCATACTGATGATTGAAGACACCTATAGCTAGCAAGTTTCATCGGCACGAAGACCGGAACAGAGGAAATGAAGGGGGGAGGAGGAGATGTCATTTGTGCTCACCCACGAACGCAGGGGCGGAGCTCGTCGAATGCACGGGGAGGTCGTCGAACACCAGACCCTCGCAGCGACGAAACAAGTGCACATTTAAACCCACCTGATCAACATAAATATGATGTTTTTTATAACAAAATCGAAAAATATATGACCTAACTCATAATTCACAAATATATGACCCCGTCGGCCTCTGGAAGGCCGAAGAGCACCTTTTTCGGGATCGGGGTGTCGGGGGTGTCGTGTCGGGGTCGGGGTGTCGAGGGTGTCGTGTCGGGGTAGGGGTGCTGTGTCGGGGTCGGGGGTGCCGTGTCGGGGTGTCGGGGTGTCGTGTCGGGGGTCGGGGTGTCGGTGGTGTTGTGTCGGGGTCGACCCTCGACTCCTTTTCCCCTCGATCCTCGATCCCTCGACCACTCGGCAACCCTCTTTTCCCTCGGCGACCCTCGACCATCGGCGACCCTCTTTTTCTACTTTTCCTACTTCTTTTTTTCATCTTCTACTTCTACTTCTTTTTTTTTTCATCTTCTTCTTCTTTCTTCTTCTTCTTCTTCTTCTTCTTCTTCTACTTATTGTTCTTTTTTTTCATCTTCTTCTTCTTCCTCTTCTTCTTCTTCTTCCTCTTCTTCTTTTACTTCTTTTTTTTCATCTTTCTTGTTTATTCTTAAAAAACAGAAAAAAAAACCTAAACTAAACTAAACTAAATCTAACCTAAACTAAACTAAACTAAACTAAACTAAACTAAACTAAACTAAACAAACCTAAACTAAATCTAAAAAAATAGAAAAAAAACAGAAAAACTCACCATGGGGAGGGGGCGTGGGTTGAGGAGGCAGGCCACGGGGAGGGGGCGCGGGTTGAGGAGGCCGAGGGGAAGGGCGGCCGGCGACGGTGCGGCTCCGGCGGCGGGGCGGGGCGGCGCGGCGCGGCTCCGGCGATGGGACGGGGCAGGGCGGCCGCCGCGGCCTGCGTCCGCTGGGCGGGGCGGCCGGGTGGCCGGCGACGGGGCGGGCTCCGGGGGGCGGGGCTGGCCGGCGGCGCCTCGGGCTCCGGGGGGTGGCGCTGGGCGGCGCGGGTGAGGTGAGGGGAGAGAGAGAGGGGAGAGAGAGGGGTGGGGCGCGGGGCGGGCTCCGGGGGGCGGGGCTGGCCGGCGGCGCCTCGGGCTCCGGGGGGTGGCGCGGGGCGGCGGCGGCTCGGGCACGGGGGCGGCGCGGGTGAGGTGAGGGGAGAGAGAGAGGGGTGGGGCGCGGGGCGCTGACTGTTTTAGATAGGTCAAATCTCTTTGCCGTCTGCTAGCAGACGACAAAGAGCCTAGCTAGTGGGGTGGGGCCGGGGGGGGGGGACGGACGTTAGTTGGCCACTTTCTTTGCCGTCTGCTAGCTGACGGCATAGAAGCTTTGCCGTCAGCTAGCAGACGGCAAAGAAAGTGGCCGTTAGGTGGTTCTCGTTAGTGGGCCACCCTTCCTCTTTGCCGTTTGCTAGCTGACGGCAAAGCTTCTATGCCGTCAGCTAGCAGACGGCAACGAGATGGCTGACGGCAAACATGATCTTTGCCGTCAGCTCTTTGTTTGCCGTCAGTTTTCTATAAGCTGATGGCAAAGACCTTCTTTGTCGTCAGCTAGCTGACGGCAAAGAGCTGGCTGACGGCAAAGATCCTGATTCCAGTAGTGCCTCCTTATATAAGTGGAAGGGGTAGGTTTACATGTAGAGTCCTACTGGGAGTAGGACTAGGACTAGTCTCTCTTGAATCCTAATCCAGGTCTTGTTTCCTTTGTGAGGGAATTCTTCCTCTTCTTCGGCCTTCTCTATGAGCCGGCCCTCCAGGCCTCTCCATGAGCCGCCTTCCACGAGGTGCACACTAGGCATTGGGCCTTGACGTCCAGGTTGACCCGATAAACACGGTGACTTTATAAGCCGCCAAATGATGGGCGGGGTCATACTCCTGGTCGGGTCAAACCATGGGGAATATCCCCGATATTAGCCCCGGGGTTAGCTTGAATTTATTCATGGTAAGCTCCTGAAATAAGAATAATAAATATGTTAAGCGACCAGCTTGCTCCACTGGCCGGCTTAATTTAATGAAGTGGCTCCTTGAAAATTCGGGTTTCTTCTTCATATTAACTAGCCGTCTTCACAATAATCTTGCAGGTACCTGTCCTTTGCAATAAAATATTGGGAATAAAACACCCATATGCCGT
Source organism: Elymus sibiricus (assembly GCA_039707655.1). Taxonomy (NCBI): domain Eukaryota; kingdom Viridiplantae; phylum Streptophyta; class Magnoliopsida; order Poales; family Poaceae; genus Elymus; species Elymus sibiricus. The sequence continues at coordinate 254,996,949 of CM077665.1, forward strand.
TGATCGGCCTCCAATGCTTTGGCTTGACGAAAATTTTGGAAATAAGAAATTCGCATGATGTTGAGCCGGCTTTCTATTGTTTCGGTTTTGATGAAAATATTGGGAATAGAAATTCGTCCATTGTTTAAACCACTTTCAACTTGTGAAGCCGGGTTGCTTATATAAACTCTGCCGAGTTATGATCTTTGACAATGCCGGGTCATGATTGTTGGTGACACCAGGTCAAACAACTGGACTCCAATTGACTTGATAAAATTATTGGGATTAAAGAAATCCGTTGTGATGTTGAGCCGGTCTTCTTGGCTCCTTTCTATGAATAACTTGGAGAAAATGATCTTTGCAAACCTCCATCAAGAAATGAGACCAGTCTCGGTCACAATTGACAGCTTGAAAGTGTTCTTCAATTTTTTGATATATCCATATTACCTGTAGCCCCCAAGCTCCAAGTTTATCAGTTCATGATGACTTGGTGATTTGCAATAATATCTTTGACTGTGTAGCCCTCAAGTGTTGGGTTGTCTTGCATGCAGCAGCCTAGAACTTGTAATTGTCTTATACTTATAAAACTTCAGCCAGTGTAGCCCCCAAGGGCTGGCTCATCAGTATGTGATGGGCCGGGTCTTCAATTTGGGCCTTATAATCTATTTAAACAGCTGAATACTGTAGCCCCAAAGTGCCGGGTCGCATGCCTGCAGCGAGTTGGGACTTTGGAAAATTTGATCCGAGTAGTGTAGCCCCCAAGTGTGGGGTCGTTTGCCTGCAGTGACTCGGGACTTATATGCACTTCTCCTTTGAAAAGAAAAACATCATATGATGTAGCCCCCAAGTGCCGGGTCGTATGCCTCCAGCGACTTGGGACTTTTTGAGAATAATATAACCCATCATATTGCACTTCAGAAGTTCTCTTGAACTGATATTAATCTGATTTGAATGAATCCTTGCCCGTCGTTATAATGTAACCCGGTATTTTATTGTATGAACGAATATCTTGGAACAATGCCTTTGTCCTTGAAATGAAATCCCTGCTCGTGGTTGTGGTGCAACTTGGAAAATATATGTTTGAGAAATCCATAAGTGTTGTAGTTTACTATAGAGCACAAGTTGAAACAATACAAGAGCCGGTCAATTTGATGACCCGGAATTATATGTGATAGGGCGGCTCTTCGAGAATAGTCATTTCTTCCCAGCTGGCTTGAAAAACCCCAATCATTTAATACTGGTTATGATGAACCATGATGAAGATCCAGCCATTTTGGCTATCAAAGATCTATTTGTTCCTGCAGAAGTTACGATGTAACCCGGTTTGATGACCGGCTTTCCGCAACATAAACTAATATAGATATGTTTGTATGATGCATTGTGCAATGCTGCAATGCAAGATGATGTATGTGTATGATAACAGAGTATAAAAATGCCAGTGTTCAAGGCATGACATAAAGACCGGCTTTCAAGGCTCGAGTCTTGCTTCAATGATGCGGGTGTGATAACCCATGGTTTATCCTAGCTCTCTGTAAGCCGGCTCTCACGTGACTCAAGCCGATGTTTTAACCTTGATAAGTTCAGGGTCCAGATGGATTGACTTTTCAAGAGTACATGGGGTCACCTAATCAGAGTTGCATCAAGCATACAAGCAGGTTTAACCAATTTGTGGTGTTCTTGCCGGATCAAGAGGGTGAGAAAACTAAACTCGATGAGTTGGAAGCCCCCAAGTGACCTATGATCATGGAAAAGCTCAGCATAGGATATACAGGAGATAATGCTACTACTGTAAAACATCTGGGGTCCAGATAAGCCGGCTTTATTCCATTGATCATAATATGATAATATGATGATCCAATAAAGCAGGTACCTATGTTTGAACAACGCATCATGGCAGCTGGTCCTCTTTGGCAACCTTTAATTTCTTGCCCATAAGGCAGGGCACCCATGTTTGAACTGCGCATCGTGGCAGCTAGTCCTCTTGGGTGACTTTTCATTTTTCACCACTAAGGCAGGGCACCCATGTTTGAACTGCGCATCATGGCAGCTAGTCCTCTTTTGTGACCTTTACTTTTTCGCCAATAAGGCAGAAGCCCCCGGGACCAGGTTATCTTCCCTGCAATGACCCGTGTTCCTTGAATTTGTTGAAAATGACCCAATCTGTCGAGCCATGTCTGTGTAGCCCCCGAGTCTTAAGTCGACTCGAGGAGGCGGCTTGAGAGTCTTCATACTTGACTGTGGCATAAGCTGACATAGGGTTGATGGCTTGAACGATGGAATTTATTGAAACTGGAGACAATGTGGCGATTTGATGATCTTCGTGATGCTCATCAAATTTCTTTGGCAAATTTCATGGCCAAATTGAATGCATATGGCTCTTGACCCATTCTTTGCTGTTCTCACTTGGTCCGGTTCTCCTGGTTCCTCCAGGGCCATTTGTTTCTTTTTCTTTGCTGCTGGCTTTGAATTACCGGCTCAATGGTGGCCAGCTCAAATTGTAGCTTCTTCAGGGATTTTTCCTCCGTGTCTGACTCTCGTATTTCTTCGATGTGCTGGAACATAATGAACCGTGGGGATGGCAGGTCAATGCGCCTATCCATTGGGCAACCCGACACGAGTGGAGGCTGGCACGGGCTTTGGTAATGTTGTGTAAAACATGATTTCAAATGACACTTTTTCTTTGATCCAATGTTGTTGGAGGAGACCGGTCGCTGGCCCCGGTGTTTTGTTGTAGACAGTATCGCGGTGGCGGCGGCTTGCGCGCGTCCGTTATGAGGCTCGTATGGGCGTTCGTGGCCCCTGCGTGTTGATGTAGACCGGACCGTGGGGGCGGCGGCTCACGCGCATCCGTTGGGTGGCTCAAGCAAGTAGGCGGGACCGTCGTGTTGATGTAGACGTGGAAGTCAGCCGCGGCGTTCGAAACCGGCTTGATAGCACGGATGCGAGAGTTGGCCGTGGCGTTTGTAAGCCGGCGTTGACCCTTGAATTGGCTGCGGCGTTGGAAACCTGCGCGGATGGGTGAGTCAGCCGTGGCGTTGTAAGCCAGCGCGAACGCGCGAGTCAGCCGCGGCGTTGGAAACTGGCATGGACGCGCGAGTCGGCCGCGGCGTTGTAAGACGGTGCAGATGCGCGAGTCGACCGCGACGTTGTAAGCCAGTGCGGACGCACGAGTTGGCAGCAGCATTGTAACCCGGCGCGGACGCGCTAGTCAGCCGCGGCATTGTAAGCTAGTGCGGACACGCAAGGCGGCCGCATCGTTGTTGATGTAGACTGGGCCGCGGCCGTGATTTGCGTGCGTCCGTAGGGTGGTGCAAGATGGACATATGCTGGCGCATGATGATGTTGGCGCGGGCTGTGTGCGCGCAATATAACGCCACTTTTGGAATGAATAATTGTCCTGCATAAAATATATTGCAGGGCAGAGTAATTGTCCTCGGACGAATAATATGTACTGAAAATAGATAGGATGAATATCACCTGAGATTTATTTGGATGAACTATGATCCGGCTGCAACATTCGTTAGCATGTATGATTGATGAGGTAGCATGGACGGACGCCGGGGAGATTTTCAACCGAAATTCTGGAAACCGGCACGGACGCGGAGTCGACCGGAACGATGGAAACCAACGCGAACGCGGAGTCGGCCAGAACGATGGGAGCTAATGCGGACGATCCACCCCTTTTTTTTTCTCGCGCGGCGGGTTGTGCACGCATTCGCCGGGTAGCCTGCGCAGGCGGATGCTGGTGCGGCCCCCGGTGTCGTTGTGGACTAGATCACAGAGATGGTGGCTTGCGCACCTGTCCACGGGTAGCTCGGCTCAAACACTGTGAAGGGACGAGGCTGGAGTGAACTTTGGTATTTTCCTATTACCCATGGAGTAATCTGGACTGAAAACTGATCAAGAGTCGACAAAACAAAACAGCTAGCAGACCGTTTATTAAACATCGGGATCTGTACGGCAATTAGCACAAGTTGATACCTTGGTTGATTTCACGTAATAGTGCTAGTTTATTCCTTCACCAAATGATTGTTTTTTTATTCTTAGGTGAGGTTTCCATACAAACTAGCAACTCAAGTTGCCCTTTTTCTTCACGTGGCTTTCCTTGCATGCATCTGTACAAGCTTTTGGCCTTTCCTTTTTTTATGAATACTTGCTTCCAACGGTGTCGACTTGGTTTGCGTGCTTGGACTCTTTGATGGGATGTTTGCTCAGGAGTTGAATCCAAACCCAACTCAGACAGTGATGCTTTCAACGCAGCTTCTGCCAAACTCAATTTTTTACGATCCAAGTCACGGTATGCTTCCTTGAATATCTCCATCCAGTAGATACAATCGGTCACGGATGCGAGGGCAATGCTGATGTTGAGCCTTGCACCTGGTGTTTGACGAAGCAGTCCGGCCGTATGAGTCGCCTGACCCGATGCGACAACAAGGTCACTGACGATGTTGATGAAGATTGAACCCATAGAAATTTAAACCAAACGCGTGTACATCCTTCTGAGCCGGCTCTTCTTCATCCGACTAGTAGCGAACTTCTCGATCCCTGAAGAGCTCCCTCCAAGAACTCAACACCACCTTGCGCAGGCCCACGGTGGGCGCCAACAGTCATGGTTTTGTCATGGCAAGATGCCCTCATGAGAGAACTTAGGTGTGAGGCCATCGCTACTAGGTTACAGCTTGAGAGGGGTTGGTCGGAAATGAAAGACGCGAGTTTACCTAGGATCGGCCCCTCCGATGGAGGTAAAAGCCTACGTCCTGCTTTGTGTGTATTGATGATAATGATCTTGATTACAAGGGTGCGGAATCGCTACCTCTAGTCTCGAGGGTTTCAAATTTGTCTATCTCTAATGACTTGAACTTGTCCCTCTTGGGGTGCCTTACCCCTCCTTATATAAGTTGAAGGGGTAGGTTTACATGTAGAGTCCTATTGGGAGTAGGACTAGGACTAGTCTCTCTTGAATCCTAATCCAGGTCTTATTTCCTTTGTGAGGGAATTCTTCCTCTTATTGGGCCTTCTCTATGAGTTGGCCCTCCAGGCCTCTCCATGAGCCGCCTTCCACGGGGTGCACACTGGGCATTGGGCCTTGACGTCCAGGTTGACCCGGTAAACACGGTGACTTTATAAGCCGCCAAATGATGGGCCGGGTCATACTCCTGGTCGGGTCAAACCATGGGGAATATCCCTGACACCTTGGGATGGCAAGGGGCCGCGGTCGTGCTCGCAGATCGGGCATTGCTGCGAGGGGCGCTCCGCAAAGCCCAATGCGGATTGTAGTGATGAAGGTGGGGGTCGGGCCTAGCTCCCGTGGTCAGTCGTCATCCGTGGGCCGTGTGCAGGGGGCTCCGCCGGCCCTCGGAGGTCATGGAGGTCGCACGGCTCCGCCGAACTGCGGCGGCCGTGGTGGCGGCCGTGGCAGTGCACCCCTCCCTCAACCTCACGCGAGTATCCACGCGTGGAGGAGGTGCAGGAGTTCGTCGTGGCGGTCCCCCATTGTCCCCGGAGGTGGCTGCGTCTCCCCGACCCATTCGCCTGGGCCATGGAGGGCATTCTGCCCCAGGGGCTATAGCTGTGGGCGGACGGCTATTGCAACGGCCCCACCTGGGTGGCTGTCGACCTATCTGTCGGCAACGCCATGTTTCTGACGTGGGGGTGGAAATCATTCGCCAACTCCCATAGCTTAGGCCTCGGGCATCTCCTCCACTTCAAGTTTGACGGTGCCTCCACCCTTTTTGTGAAGATCTTCGGGGCGTTCGGCGTCCGCTTGGAGTGCTACGCGGAAAGCTCGAGCGGGAGCGAGTACGATTCCTCCAGCGACAACGACGATGACAGCAACACCTTCGGCATCAGGAGGGAGGAGTCCGACTAGGCGCGCATGGCTGAGGGATCACTAGAAGAGTGTCTAGAGGGGGGGGTGAATAGACTACTAGCAGGAATTTAAAACCTAACCTTTTCCCAAGTTAATTGGTTGGCAGATTTTAACAGCTATAGCAAGTCTAGCAAGTCTAACAGCCCTACACATGCATGTCAACAAATATGGCAGCGGAAAGTAAAGACATTGCACATGAAGTAGAGAGTAGAGATATGGAGATCAAACAAAATTGGAGACGCAAGGATTTTTCCCATGATTCCGATAGGTGGTGCTATCGTACGTCCACGTTTATGGAGTCTTCAACCCACGGAGGGTAACGGTCGCGAGAGTCCATGGAGGGCTCCACCCATAAGGGTCCACGAAGTAGCAACCTTGACTATTCCATAACGGCTTCCGTCCATGAAGGACTAGCCTCACTATGGGTAGATCTTCACGAAGTAGGCGATCTCCTTGCCCTTACAAACTTCTTGGTTCAACTCCACAACACGAAGTAGGAGGCTCGCAAGCGACACCTAACCAATCTAGGAGGCACCACCCTCCAAAAGGTAATAGGCTCGGTAATGTCGATGAACTCCTTGCTCTTGTGCTTCAAGATGATAGACTCCTCAACACACAATCACTCCCTCATAGATTTGGCTTGGTGGAAGAGATGGGATTGGTGGAAAGCAACTTGGGGAGGCTAGAAATCAAGATCCATATGGTTGGAGTGGAAGATCTTGACCTCAACACAAGGGTAGGTGGCTCTCTCTCAGAAGAACTAGTATGGAATAGTTCTGAGTGCTTCTCTCTCGAGTAGGTGGTGGTGGAGGGGTATATATAGGCATCCCCAAAAATCCAACCGTTACACACAAAATGACCAACTCGGTGACACCGATGTGTAAATCTCGGTGGTACTGAAGTGACCAAAAGGTGGCAACTTTTGAATCTCGGTGAGACCGATATAGGAAACTCGGTTGCACCGATAAGGTGACCAACGGTCAGATTCCCAATCTCGGTGACGCCGATCCAACAATCTCGGTGGTACCGATATTGTGAATTTGCGTAACAGAGAGTTGGCAACCTAAACTCGGTGGCACCGGGATTGAATCGGTTGCACCGAAGTGGCTAGGGTTTGGCTGAGTCTGTCTGAGGTTGAGAATCGGTGGCACCGGGATGGAAATGTTGGTTGCACCGATTTTGAGTATTTGGCTTTGGACAGACTTTGGTGGGAGAGCTTGTGGGTGTTTTTGCTGACTATCACTTGTGCACGTATGAGCATTTTGTTCACCAACAAAACCTTACCCCCTTTTAATAGTATTGGCTTTCCTATGGACTCAAAGTGATTTCTCACAAATGTAAAATGTAGAGTCCTCTTCCTTGAAGCTTTGCCAACCTTTTTCCTTTCATCTTGGGGTATTTCCACAATCTCCACAATCCTTTTGCCAACCCTCTCTGTGGACTATATCTGAAATACACTAGGTAAAGGTGTTAGTCCAAGAGACAATGTATGTTGTCATGAATTATCAAAACCACCAAGGGAGCATGTTGTGCTTTCAATCTCCCCCTTTTTGGTAATTGATGACAACATACAATCAAAGCTTCAAATAAAGATATGCATGGATATAATGAAGACTTTGAGAGACACATGACTTAGATTTGCTCCCCCTAAATGTGTGTAGTCCTTTAAAGGATAGTTGCTTTGGAATGCATGGACACACAAGTAGTAGAAGGGATATAATGAGTCATGTGTATCTTGGCCATATGCATCAAACATATATGAATGAGATGTATCCTTGTTCAAGACTTCACTCTTGCAAACAATATGTGCAAGAAGCAAGAGATCATCTTGATCAAGGGTATGATGCATATACTTACCTTGAGTTCTTGAGCATTCTAGTAGTAGAAACACACTTGAGAAAACAATGTTAGGAAACACAAGAGTATTCTACCAATCAAAGGCAATAGAACTCAACAGTTCAAGAGTATTCCAAATTTGTCTTCCCCCCCTACTTTGATATTCTCCCCTTGTTTAAGTGAGTATGAATATTGATATTGGCTCTCCCCCTTGATCATATCTCCCCCTTTGCATAAGCATGTATCTCCCCTTTAGCATGAAGCTTTGTTCTTCTCCCCCTTTGGCATTAATTTCCAAAAGGGTCAAAAACAGGGATAGATACAGGGATCATTGACTGAGAAGGGATCCTTGAGAACAAGGGTCACTGAATGTAGGGTTCATAGAAATGAAAACTGAGGGAATCATGGAAAATAGTTTCTCTCCCTTTGAGATGTTGTAAGATTTTGTTATTCTCCCCCGATTTTTTTTACGGGATCATCGAAGTAACATAAGTATTGCTTGTAGGATTGCAAAAGAAACATAGATAAGAATAGAAAAAATCGGTGACTCCGAGACAGATCAATCGGTGGTACCGAAGTTTTGTAGTGCAGTTTATCTGCAATTTCGGTAGAACCGAGAAATATGTTTCGGCGGCTCCGAGGCTAAAACAGCAACAGAAATAAGGGACCATGTTTCTGTTTTCAAGGCGTCAACAGAGAACTTTTTCAAAGGGAGTGCAAAAGTTTTTACAGAAAAATATCAACTAGAGAAGATTTGAGTGGTTTCAAGAAATCTTTGCAAAATAGAGAATGAACCAAACAAGATACTTAACTAGATGATGGGCGGTGACTAGGTCACCTATATTAGAGTATATTAACTTAGGAGACAAGTAAGAATACTTGATCATAGGTCATACTCTACGTTAAGCTCAAAATGGGGTTACCATTTTTCGATTAAGCATTTTAATGTCTTCATATCACTTGAGTTGCTTTAGCTCATGACTTGGAGCAAAGCCTTTTCAAGGATATGAGTACATACCTTTGAGTGATGTTGATGACGTTGCTCGTAGGTGACCTTGTTGAGGATGCTCGAGGTTGATGAAGATCATCTTGAGTTGGGAGCAAGCCTTCTCGTTTTAGTACACTTGTCACCTACAAAGGTTAGTCATGCAAGGAAGGGCAATAGATATATCCATTTGACATGATACCAAATTATGAATTATAAATGTATGTCAAGGATATGGTTGATGTGTCTTCTTCCTTCCATCATCAAGAGGGGTTGTGGATACTTGATAATGACAAGATTGCTTAAGAGTTGAATTGATGGCAATCTTGTGGAATGAGATTCTCTCAAGTACCTACAAAAGGGTTAGATGCAATACAAGGGAGCATAGAATTCCATGGCATAAGATAACATGTTAGAAATATCATGGAAGTATCAAGAAAGCTCATGCCCTTGCATGCAACCGAGTGAGACTAGCTCAAGTTTGAAGCATCAATGATGTTCAACTCACTCCTCAAATAACAAAATGTTTTCTCATCAAGTGGCTTGGTAAAGATATCGGTCAATTGCTTGTTAGTGCGAACATGCTTAAGATTAATATCTCCTTTGGCAACATGATCACGAATGAAATGATGGCGAACTTGAATATGTTTTGTTCGAGAATGTTGCACAGGATTATGACCTATTTTAATAGCACTTTCATTGTCACAAAGTAATGGAACATTTTTAACATGGATTCCATAATCCTTAAGCGTTTGTGTCATCCATAGTAATTGTGCACAACAAGATCCAGCAGCGATATACTCAGCTTCGGCAGTGGATAAAGATACCGAGTTTTGTTTCTTGGAGGACCAAGACACAAGAGATCTACCCAAAAATTGACAAGTACCCGAGGTGGATTTTCTATCAACCTTGTCACCGGCATAATCCGAATCGGAATAGCCAACAAGGTTAAAGGAAGATCCTTTGGGATACCAAATGCCAAAGTTTGGTGTTTGTATCAAATATCTCACAATACGTTTCACGGCCAAAAGATGACATTCTTTAGGTGCAGCTTGATATCTAGCACACATGCAAACACTAAGCATGATATCGGGACGAGAGGCACATAGATATAGCAATGAACCAATCATAGATCGATAAACTTTTTGATCAACCGGTTCATCCTCCTTGGTAAGATCAACATGTCCACTAGTAGGCATAGGGGTTTTCATACCTTTGCACTCTTGCATGTTGAACTTCTTGATCAAGTCATTGGTATACTTAGTTTGAGAGATGAAAGTTCCTTCTTTCGTTTGCTTGATTTGCAAACCAAGAAAGAATTTCAGCTCACACATCATAGACATCTCATACTTCTCGGACATCAACCTTCCAAATCTTTAACTAAATTGTGGGTTAGTAGATCCAAAGATAATATCATGCACATAGATTTCGCATACAAATAATTCACCATTAACTCTCTTAGTGAACAAGGTTGCATCAATTTTACCAATTTCAAAACCTTTTTCAATGAGAAACTTCGTTAAGCATTTGTACCAAGCACGAGGGGCTTGCTTAAGACCATAAAGGGCTTTACGAAGCTTGTAAACATGATTAGGTTTCTTAGGATTCACAAAACCAGGTGGTTACTTAACATAGACTTCTTCTTCAATCTCACCATTCAAAAAGGCACTTTTAATGTCCATTTGATAAAGCGTGATATCATGGTGATTAGCATAGGCAAGAAGAATGCGAATAGCTTCAAGTCTAGCAACGGGGGCATAGGTCTCACCGTAGTCCATACCTTCGACTTGCGTATATCCTTGGGCTACGAGACGAGCCTTGTTGCTCACGACTTGACCGTCTTCGTCTTGCTTGTTCCGAAACACCCATTTGGTTCCGATGATGTTTTGCTCATCCTTGGGCTTCTCCACGAGTGTCCACACTTCGTTCCTCTCGAAGTTGTGAAGCTCTTCATGCATCGCGTTCACCCAATCCGCGTCTTCAAGAGCTTGTTCTACCATCAAGGGCTCAATGCTAGAGATGAAAGAATAATGCTCACAAAAGTTATCTAGACGAGTTTTAGAGCGAGTGATTCTCCCGGTTTGGATGTCACCAAAGATTTGGTTTAGGGGATGGTTCTTGGTCACTTGTGCTCGAACTCGGGGTAGCTTGGGCTTGTTAGATGGTGGAGCTTCTTCTTCTTCCTCATCATCTCCTTCATCTTCGTTGTTGTTGCTGGTGTCGTTCCCTTGAGGTGGTGGTGAAGGTGGTTGTGGTGGATCTTCATGATGCACTTCCTCCTCTTCATCATCTTGTCGTGTACCGCTTGTGGATGCCTCCATGTCATGTTGTGGTTCACCTTGACGTGAAGTAGGGGCTTCCACTTGTGTTGATGAAGTACTTTCCTTCACCTCCATGGGACGAATCTTGCCGATGGGCAAATCTTGGATAGCTTCCGAAGGGTCCTTATCACCTAGATCATTTGGCAATTGTTCGACTTGCGAACCATTAGATTCATCAAACTTCACATCTACCGTCTCTTCAACTTTTCGAGTGAAGTTGTTGTAGACACGGTAAGTGTGAGAGTTCGATCCGTAAACAAGTAGGAATCCTTCATGAGATTTAGGAGCAAATTTAGTACGACGATGCTTATCAAGAATGTAGCACTTTGAGCCAAATACTCGAAAGTATCCAACTTGGGGTTTGTTACCGCTGAGTAGCTCGTATGCCGTTTTACCGAGAAGCTTGTGCAAGTAAAGTCGGTTTGTGGCATGACATGCTGTTTCCACGGCTTCTGCCCAAAAGTGTCTTGGTGTCTTGTATTCGTCAAGCATTGTTCTTGCCATCTCAATGAGCGTCCGGTTCTTCCTCTCAACAACTCCATTTTGTTGAGGCGTGTACGTAGCCGAGAACTCATGTGAGACACCTTCTTCGTCAAGGAAGGTATCCACATGGGTGTTCTTGAACTCCGATCCGTTATCGCTCCGAACCTTCTTGATCTTCACTTCAAACTGATTTTGCACTTTGCGAGCGAAGTTCTTGAAGATCTTTTGAACCTGCGATTTATCATCAAGAAAGAACACCCATGTAAATCTGGAAAAATCATGAACTATAACTAGACCATAGGAATTTCCACCGAGACTCTTGTAAGCGTTGGGACCAAACAGATCCATGTGAAGTAACTCGAGTGGTCTCCTAGTAGTCATGATATTCTTAACGGGATGACTTCCACCTACTTGCTTTCCAGCTTGACAAGCACTACAAAGTCTATCTTTGTCAAAGATAACATCTTTAACACCAAGTATATGATCACCTTTGATAAGCTTGTCTAAATTACGCATGCCAACATGTCCTAGTCTTCTATGCCAAAGCCAACCTTTAGAGGATTTAGCAATTAAACAAGTGCGAGGTTTGGATCTCTTAGTGAAGTCAACAATGTATAGATCACCTCTACGGAAACCAGTAAAGACCATTTTATAATTATCTTGACGAAACACTTGGCAATCTACTTTCGTGAATAGCACATTAAAACCAAAGTCAGCAAGTCTAGATACGGAAAGAAGATTGTAGCCAAGAGATTCAACAAGCATAACATTTTGGATAGAGCTATCATGGGATATGGCCACCTTACCAAGACCAAGTACCTTACCCTTGGAGTTGTCTCCAAACGTTACGTACCTTCGTGGTCCATGGTTTGGTGTGATCTCTTCAAACATCTCTCTATCTCCGGTCATATGATCGGTACATCCGCTATCGAGAATCCACTCTTTTCCTCCGGACATGTAATCCTTGAAGTTTGCCATGAGACTTAGATTCTTCATGATCTTTTCATACTCGATGTCGAACAACTCATCTTCATCATAGTAGCCATGTTCCACATTGTCATCATCAAGTGGGAAATCCTCGTCATAAAGAACAAGAGATTCGTTAGGATGGTGATCATGACAATGTTCAAGTTTATGAATGCGAAGGACTTCTATAATGATATTGTTGATAGTTGTGACATCTCCTGTAGCATGCATGAGGTCTCTAAGCTCAAATAGACAATCATCAAATTTAGGATCACTAGGCGTCATTTTGTGGAAGGCAATAGTTTTATGTAGAATTTCATCAAGATTACTCAATGAATAACTTGGATATCGTTTCTCCAAGTCATTCCACAAAGTGTAAGCACATACAAAATTCTTCATTTGATTGAGCACATTTCTAGGCAAAGCTCTAACAATGAGATTGACAGTTCTAAGATTGCATAGCATATCAACTTCCTCTTCGTGTGTGGGATGCAAGGGATCAATGGGAGGCACATAGGGGCTCTTAACAAATTTGCTCAATTTAAATTCATTAAACAGCTCAAGCATCAAAGTTTTCCATTGACTATAGTACTCTCCATCAAGAATAGGCACTCTACAACTCAAACTCCCTATACTAGACACATCCATCATCCTCCTCGGTGATTAGACCGAAGCAATGGAGACCAAAGCTCTCATACTAATTGAGGGATCACTAGAAGAGTGTCTAGAGGGGGGGTGATTAGACTACTAGCAGGAATTTAAAACCTAACCTTTTCCCAAGTTAATTGGTTGGCAGATTTTAATAGTTACAGCAAGTCTAGCAAGTCTAACAGCCCTACACATGCATGTCAACAAATATGGCAACGGAAAGTAAAGACATTGCACATGAAGTAGAGAGTAGAGATATGGAGATCAAACACAATTGGAGACGCAAGGATTTTTCCCGTGGTTCCGATAGGTGGTGCTATCGTACGTCCACGTTTATGGAGTCTTCAACCCACGGAGGGTAACGGTCGCGAGAGTCCACGGAGGGCTCCACCCATAAGGGTCCACGAAGTAGCAACCTTGACTATTCCATAACGGCTTCCGTCCACGAAGGACTAGCCTCACTATGGGTAGATCTTCATGAAGTAGGCGATCTCCTTGCCCTTACAAACTTCTTGGTTCAACTACACAACACGAAGTAGGAGGCTCGCAAGCGACACCTAACCAATCTAGGAGGCACCACCCTCCAAAAGGTAATAGGCTCGGTAATGTCGATGAACTCCTTGCTCTTGTGCTTCAAGATGATAGACTCCTCAACACACAATCACTCTCTCACAAATTTGGCTTGGTGGAAGAGATGGGATTGGTGGAAAGCAACTTGGGGAGGCTAGAAATCAAGATCCATATGGTTGGAGTGGAAGATCTTGACCTCAACACAAGGGTAGGTGGCTCTCTCTCAGAAAACTGGATGGGGCAAGTATGGAATAGTTCTGAGTGCTTCTCTCTCGAGTAGGTGGTGGTGGAGGGGTATATATAGGCATCCCCAAAAATCCAACCGTTACACACAAAATGACCAACTCGGTGACACCGATGTGTAAATCTCGGTGGTACCGAAGTGACCAAAAGGTGGCAACTTTTGAATCTCGGTGAGACCGATATAGGTAACTCGGTTGCACCGATAAGGTGACCAATGGTCAGATTCCCAATCTCGGTGACGCCGATCCAACAATCTCGGTGGTACCGATATTGTGAATTTGCGTAACAGAGAGTTGGCAACCTAAACTCGGTGGCACCGGGATTGAATCGGTTGCACCGAAGTGGCTAGGGTTTGGCTGAGTCTGTCTGAGGTTGAGAATCGGTGGCACCGGGATGGAAATGTTGGTTGCACCAATTTTGAGTATTTGGCTTTGGACAGACTTTGGTGGGAGAGCTTGTGGGTGTTTTTGGTGACTATCACTTGTGCACGTATGAGCATTTTGTTCACCAACAAAACCTTACCCCCTTTTAATAGTATTGGCTTTCCTATGGACTCAAAGTGATTTCTCACAAATGTAAAATGTAAAGTCCTCTTCCTTGAAGCTTTGCCAACCTATTTCCTTGCATCTCGGGGTATTTCCACAATCTCCACAATCCTTTTGCCAACCCTCTCTGTGGACTATATCTGAAATACACTAGGTAAAGGTGTTAGTCCAAGAGACAATGTATGTTGTCATGAATTATCAAAACCACCAAGGGAGCATGTTGTGCTTTCAATGGCATCATAGTGTCGGTGCACTAGTACAGGGGTACCCAGTGCACCTGACTTATGCACATGCGGTAGAAGCAAAACCCTGGCCAGCAATCAAGACAGGACTCCAGCAAGCTCAACGCGGCAGCCCAAGCCTAGACTGCGACGCGCCAAGCACGTCCCCGACGCTTGCCGGGGACCAAGACGTACACACCTCCCAAAAGACCCGGCAAGCCACTCCCCGAGAGGCGTGAGCTACCCAGCCACCGCTCCATCGCCTCGCTACGCCTGTCACTTATCGATGCAGTGTCGAGCCCTCAGACGGCTAATCAGCTCTCGCTAAGCACGTGGCGACACATTGGAAGGCAAGTTACGCTCGGTTGACACCCGCCCTGCAGCGTGTCAAGATCTTAAGCAACGACCGGCCAAGCGGTGGCAAGAGCTTGCCGGGGATGCACCCCCAAGCGCCACCTAGGCAGGTAATCATGGCATTTTGTCCTAAATGCCAGAGTTAGGTATCATAGCTCTGCTTAGCTATCTAATCGATAGATAATGTCTATTTTGCCATTGTGGTAACCCCTTGCACTATAAAAGGAGGCCCAAGGCAACCTAGCTCAAGGTTAGCAACTCGAACCCCCGAATGCTTGTACCTGCACAGTCGCTCTTTCCCCGAGAGCAGTCCTTGCCGGGGTTAGGCGCCCTGCGTTCTTCGTGTTCCTCCAATCAATCCACCAAAAAGTAGGAGTAGGGTTTTACGCTTAGCAGCGGCCCAAACCTGGGTAAAATGCATGTGCTCTGATCGTTGCACCGTCTCATGCTCTCCCCTCTTCGTGGAACGTGACCCCCCTTGCCGAACCACAAGGGACCTCTGGTCCCATAGGTGATCGTGAGCATCCGTGCCACGACATCTTTGGCGCGCCAGGTAGGGGGAGCGTGCACCATTTGCGCGAACCCAAGTTCGTGAACGGCAAATCGGTCTTCATCATCATCTTCTTCAACAATAGCTCCGAAGAAGAAACCCAGCACGGCCGTGCATCCTTCCACTTCAAAGGCTCCCTCACACGCGACCGCCGGCATTGTAGGCACCGCGGCGGCTGCGGGCGAGGCGGGCATCGTAGACGACGCAGTCGGCGCAGGAGGCGCCCCCGTCCAGCCTTTCGTGGCCGGAAATAAAGGAGGAGGCGCCGGAGGGGAGCAACTACAACAACAACATGGCTAGCTCGGCCCCGACGCCACGGGCGGAGGGAACATCCGTTCATCACCTCCCCGCCGCGTGGATGGCAGAGGCCGCCTCAGCGGCGCCCAGTCCGGTGCGAGCCGTGACCTTCCGATCGCACCCGTCGCTAGCGAGATTTTTGGGTGTGCACCTCGTGCGGAGCGAGACGGGACGCCAAGCGGAGCCGCAACCCCTCAGGATCGGCCCACGGGCCACCAGAAAGCTCCAGCGAGTGGCGCGCGACATCAAGGACGCGACGACGCTTCTCTTGGTCCTACCAAGAGTCGAGCAACGTCGCGGTCCGCCTATTTCTCCATGCCTGGCACCACAGAGGAGGCCATGGCGAGAGTCCAGATGCTGCTCAACTTCATGTCAGCGGCTGATAAGATGGATGAATGGAGAGCCACCATTCAAAGTTTGGTTTCCTTCGTTGAAGCCAACAAGACCCGGCATGCAGAGCCGTCGCGACGTACGCAAACAGCAGCGGCGGCCCAGGGCGACGAGCGCGTTGAAGGGGCCACCCCAACGGTGCAATCCCCTCCGCGACAATAGGCCCAGAGGTAGCCACACCAAGCTTCGCATGCCGACGAGCGCGACGAGGCGTCCATAATCTCATCTGGTCCTTGCGACCGCCGAGACCAACGGCGTGTCCTTGAAGACCGCCGGAAGGAAGGCGCGCGCATCACCATCAAGCGACACCGGGAAGCACACCGTCAATCCGATAAGCGCAACGGTCCAGACGTCGGCGACCCCGCGCCTAGTGTTGGCGGGTACCTTCCTTACGAAGTTGGTTGCCCTGCCTTCACTAGCGAGCTGCGACGGGTCCGCTGGCCGTCGACCCGAGCTTTCAAGCCTGAGTTACCGGAGAAATACGATGGGAAGCTGAACCCCGCGGAGTTCTTGGGCATTTACACGATAGCTGTTCAAGCTGCGGGAGGAAGAGATGAAAAGGTGATCGCCAACTATTTCCCTTTGGCGCTCAAGCCAAATGTGAGGTCATGGCTGATGCACCTGCCGGAGAATTCCATTTCCTCTTGGGCTGATCTGTGCAACGAGTTCGTTGGCGCCTTCACCGGTGGTCATTAAGAACCAGGACAGCCCAGCGTTCTCCAAGTCCTCCCACAAAAGGAGGGAGAAACTTTGAGAAAGTATAACCAGAGATTCAGCCGAGTACACCGCAACATCCCAGAGATCCATCCCGCAGCGGTGATTGCCGCGTTCCACTCGAACGTGCGCAACAGGAGGATGCGAGCCAAGATGAATGTCAAGCTCCCCAAGCCTGTCAATGAGCTTTACACCTTGGCGGATAAGTGTGCTCGAGCTGAAGAAGGGAGGCGACTTCCCAGAGAAGAGGCGGGCGTCGAAGTGGACTCTGATGATGACGACGATGCCCCCGACCCGAAGGGAAGGAACAGGAAGCGCAACAAGAAGCGTAAGGGAAAAGCAGTGCTGGCTGTCGAGAGCTCCGAAGACCTCAGTGCAGGCAAGAAGGCGAAAGCCGAAACCCCCAGCAAGGGAGCTGACGCGTGCGCTGATTGCTGGGAGGCTGCTGCCGCTGAGAATAACGGGAAGTCCGACGAGCCATACTGCAAAATTCACCGCACCAAGGGCCATGATCTCCAAGAATGCCGGCAGATCGAGCAACTTGTTGAGAAACAGAGGGCCGAGTACGAGAAATGTGACAAGGAAAAAGGCCAGGACGGCACTGCCAGGAAAGGCCGTGGCGGCAGAGGTGGTCGCCGCGGCAAAACCCCACAGCAAAAGGAAAAACCCGCCAGAGGCCGAGAGAAGAAGGAAACTGATGATATGAGTGAAGATGAGGATCATGATGAGGATTCCAGTGACAGGGAGTTCCAGAAAGCAACCGAAGCCACGTGCGTTGATGGGGGTGCGTCCTTGCACTCCTCTCGCCGCGAGCTCAAGCAGTGGGCACGCGAGGTTAATGTTGTGGAACCAACTGCAGAATCTAGGAAGCCACTCTGGTGGTCCCACACGCCTATCATCTTTGACGAAGAGGATCACCCTGACCGTACCACTACGGTTGGCTGTTTGCCATTGTTGGTTTCCCCAACAATCCGCAACCTCAAGGTGTCTATGATTTTAGTTGACGGTGGGGCCGGATTGAACTTGATCTCTCCTAGAGTGGCTGAGAAACTGCAGATCCTTGATGAAGAGCTCGAAGCCACGGGTACGTTCCAGGGAATCAACCCCAACAGGAACCGACCCAAGGGAAAGATCACTTTGCTTGTGACATTCGGTGGAGAGTTGAACTTCCGAACAGAGAGGATAGTGTTCGACGTCGCCGAGATCCCACTGCCTTACAACGGAATCCTTGGTCGCCCAGCGCTGGCAAAATTCATGGTGGCATCCCACTATGCCTACAATACTTTGAAGATGCCAGGGCCCTTTGGGGTCATTTCCATCCCATCCTACAAGAAGAACATGGTTATTTGCGTGGACCAGATGTATCGCGACGCGGTAGCAGATGAAGCAACAAAAATACCAGCTCCCATCAAGGATGCAAAGAAAATAAAGAAGAGTGGCAAGAACACCGGCAAGGACTCCAGGAAGCGCGGCTCTTCGGAGTGCGCCGCGCCTGACGATGACCTGCCGGAGAGTTCCGCCAGCAAGAAGACCAGGGTCACCTATCCTGAGACGAAGAAAGTCCCGGCAAAGGAGGATGGCACTGGTGGTACCTTCACCATCAGTGCTACCCTTACTGACAAATAGGAAAGCGCGCTCGTTACCTTCCTGCGGGAGAATGTCGATGTGTTTGCCTGGCAACCATCTGACATCCCCGGTGTTACCAGGGAGGTAATTGAGCACCACCTTGCTGTCTGCCCTCATGCCCGACCCGTCAAGCAAAAGGTTAGGAAACAGGCCTTGGAGCGGCAGCAGTTCATTGCCGAGGAAATCAAGAAGCTTGAAGCAGCTAGTTTGGTCACAGGCGTACTGCATCCAACTGGGCTGGCAAACCCGGTGGTGGTACGAAAGGCAAATGGGAAATGGATGCTTTGCATAGATTTCACTGACTTGAACAAGGCTTGCCCGAAGGACCCTTTCCCCTTGCCGCGCATAGATCAAATTGTTGATTCCACCTCTGGATGTGACTTGCTCTCCTTTTTGGATGCCTACTTCGGCTACCACCAGATATTTATGAACAAGGAAGATGAGGAGAAGACCGCATTTATAACTCCCTACGGCACGTACTGCTTTGTACGTATGCCCTTAGGGTTAAAGAGTGTTGGTTCGACCTTCGCCAGGGCTGTTCAAATTGGTTTTGGACCTCAGCTGCACAGAAATGTGGAAGCCTACATGGATGACATCGTGGTCAAGACCAAGGATGAAGCCACTCTCATACAAGATCTAGAGGAAACTTTCGCAAACTTGCGCAAGATCAACCTGAAGCTCAATCCTGAAAAGTGTGTGTTCGGTGTCCCATCCGGCAAGCTGCTTGGGTTCTTCGTATCTCAGCGAGGAATAGAAGCCAATCCCGACAAGATCAAGGCGATCGAGCAGATACAGGCACCCAAAACCATCAAAGATATTAGACGCCTGACCGGACTTGTTGCCGCATTGAGTAGGTTCATCTCCAAGTCTGCTGAGCGCGCCTTGCCGTTCTTCAAAATCCCGAAGAAGGCTGGCCCGATGAAGTGGACCCCGGAGGCAGATGCAGCGCTGCAAGACCTAAAGAAATACCTGTCCTCTGTTCCCACCTTAGTCGCTCCTAAACAGCAAGAGCCGTTGCTGCTATATTTAGCGCCAACGAATCAAGTGGTTAGTGCAGCACTGGTGGCGCAGCGGGGGGTTGATGAAGATTCAGCAGCCGCTGCTGATGCTGCCGGGAGCGAGAAACAAACATCTGTGGCAGGGCTCGACACATGCCAAGGGGGATCTCAGCAAATGGTTGACAGTGAATCCAAGGAAGTGGCAAAGAAGAAAATGGTGCAGCAACCCGTGTACTTTGTCAGTTCCCTACTACAGGGGGCTAGGTCAAGGTACTCCGGAGTACAAAAGCTGATCTTCGGCCTCATCATGGCCTCGAGGAAGCTGCGCCGCTACTTCCAAGCCCATGAGATAACAGTTGTCACCTGTTTCCCGTTGCAACGCTTACTGAGAAATCCCGAAGCCACTGGCAGGATAGTTGAGTGGGCACTGGAGATGTCAAGCTTCAGATTAAAGTATGAGAGCACTTCCACCATTCAAAGCAGAGCCTTGGCAGAGTTTATTGCAGAATGGACACACACGCCAGATGATGAAGCTCCGGAGACAATCCTCCCCAGCAAAGAGGCACCCAAGGATTGGATCATGTACTTTGACAGTGCTTTCTCACTCCAGGGGGCTGGGGCAGGCGTGCTCCTCATCATCCCGACCGGAGAGCATCTCAAGTACGTCATCCAGATGCACTTTCCCTGGGAGGAAGCCACCAACAACACCGCTGAGTATGTGGGGCTCCTTGCGGGGCTTAGAATCACGGTGGAGTTGGGAATAAAAAGGCTGATCGTCCGAGGAGATTCTCAGCTTGTGGTAAAGCAAGTCAACAAAGATTACCAGAGCCCGCTGATGGAAGCCTATGTGGAAGAAGTGAGGAAATTGGAGGAGCACTTCGATGGGCTGCAAACAGAGCATGTGCCACGAGCGGAAAACAACATTGCTGACCTCCTATCGAAGTGCGTTGCGTAGAAGCTTCCTGTGGAACCAGGAATCTTTGTTCTCTGCCTCACCCAACCATCAGTATCCCCATCTGCAATGTCCAAGAAGAGAAGAAAGTTGAACTCCGGCAAGCATTTCCCGGCAGAGCTTCCCGAAGCCGCTGGTAGAGAGGCTGCCGGGGAAAATCCCATTCCGGTTGACGAGCGGCTCCCTCCCGCAGGACCTCAGGGTCTAGCGGTTGAGACAAGCGCTCCCGGAGACGTGGAGATGCCTTTAGTCCTTGTTGTCGAGCCACAGGCTCCAACCTGGGCACATCATATAGTCCATTTCCTTCAAACAGGAGAACTCCCCGAAGAGCAAGAGGAAGCCGAAAGAGTAGCCCGCCGGTCAAGTATGTACCAGTTTGTCGATGACACCCTGTACAGAAGGCGGCCAAACGGTGTGAAATTGAGGTGTATCTGCCGGGAGGATGGACTGAAGCTGTTGGCGGAGATTCACGAAGGAGTATGTGGTTCCCACATTGGATCAAGGGCCCTTGCCGGGAAAGCTTTCCGACAGGGTTTCTATTGGCCCACTGCCCTCTAGGACGCTACTGAACTGGTCACCAAGTGTGAAGCCTGCCAGTTCCACGCCAAGAACATCCATCAACTAGCGCAAGCCCTGCAAACAATCTCTCTATCCTGGCCATTCTCGGTCTGGGGGCTCAATATCCTGGGCCCCTTCCCCCGTGCTGTCGGGGGCTTTGAGTTCTTGTTCGTGGTAACCGACAAGTTCACAAAGTGGCCTGAGGTGGAACCAGTGAGAAAGGTGACCGCACAAGCAGCTATCAAGTTCATGAAAGGACTGGTGTGCCGTTTTGGAGTGCCTAACAGAGTGATCACCGACAACGGCACCCAGTTCACGAGCCGCGCCTTCATGCAATATATCCAAAACCTTGGAAGCAAGGTCTCCTTCGCCTCTGTTGCTCACCCAAGAAGCAACGGGCAAGTTGAGAGGATGAATGATGAAGTGCTGTGAGGACTCAAGACAAGGACTTTCGATAAGCTGCGGAAGAGCGGCAGGCGCTGGATAGATGAGCTGCCGGTGGTTCCTTGGTCCCTCAGAACGACACCAAATCGAGCTACCGGCCAGACGCCCTTCTCCCTAGTGTACGGGGCAGAAGCAGTGCTCCCCACGGAACTCATATACGGGTCACCTCGAGTGCTTGCCTACGATGAAGTAGAGCAACTGCAGCTGCGGCATGACGATGCCACGCTCCTCGAGGAAGACCGTCTCCGGGTTGCTGTGCGTGCCACACGCTACCAGCAAGCTCTGCGCCGCTACCATAGCCGCAGATTTCATGCCCGGAGCCTTGAGGAAGGTGACCTTGTCCTTCGGCGTGTTCAGTCCGCCAAGTGTACAAACGAGTCACCAGACCTGGCGCAGTCCGTTTGGAGGCCGAAGATGGCACAGAGGTGCAGAACTCATGGAACATTTAGCATCTTCGTAAGTTCTACCCGTAAGGCACGGCTGCCGGGCTCAGTCCCCGGCAGCCACCTTTTGTACAAGCCTTGCCAATGTTGCATGTAACCCTTTGTACAAAGCCAGGCGCAGACCCCATGCAACAATAATAAAGCTAGGCATTGCATCATATCATCATCCTTACATGCTCATTACGCATTTTTTTTATGATTGCAATGTTAGTGCTTTTAAGTTATAGTATATTTGCTAGAATGCTTGATGGAACCGTAATCTTTGTTACTGTCATCACCTTACATGTTTTACCATCGAGAGAACAGGAAAGGGGAACAAAGAAACAAGGATGGTGGCCCATTACGCTCAAAAAGAAGATACTACCTGGAAAAGATAAGTATATCACATGTTTCCAGTTCAGTACTTCTCATTTTCTCAAGGAAACCCTTAGTATCTTCCTTACTGCAAGATGTGGAGTCATCCACGTGGTGAAAACCCTTGTCGGGACGAGCCGTCCCCCGGTCTTTGCTTATAGGGGTGACCGCGCCGATACCGACAAGGAGCTCTGCCGGGGAACACGCCAACTTGTTGCCGGGGGCTCGTCCCCCCCCCCCCCCACTTTGGCACTCATGGTTTGAATGATGACCCGGCAAGTAGCTCCATGCGGTAGAGACAAAACATAATAATGCAGTACAAATAAGGAAAGGAAAAGGATAGTACTTGCGGGAAGAAAATAGCATTCTATTCTCATTCATTTTCGATACAAAATGGGTAGAGATTACATTATGATTCATTAAAACTTGGCAAGCGCCTACATCTTTTGACATAAAAAAGATAAGTGCCCCGTAATCCCTTTCTTGTCCCTCTCCTCTCAGGGATTAGGTAGAAAAGGAGCAGAGGGCAAAAGGAGTGCCTGGCCGGGATTCGACGCTTCCCAGCCAGGACCCTGCCCCCAGGCAGGGCAGACGAGGCCGACGGAGCGGACAAGACCGACAAAGGGAAAGAAGGCGGAAGGCAGGTGCAGATGGTGGCACTGCCGGGACCCAGCTGGTGATGATGGTGCTGCCGGGGAACGCAACGCGCCGGAGACCTCATCCGTGCTCCTGATGCGTTGTAGATCCTCGACCGCCATCGTCTTCCTCATCGCCACCGTCCGAGGAGACGCCCCCGCCATCGCCCAAGCTCCAGGCGTGGCAACCCGGAGACCCCACAGAGAGCATGGTCGTCCCCGGTGGCCAAAGGCGGGGAATTCCGTACCCCTCCTTAGAAGAACACGCGAAGATGAAGAGCTCTCTCCCGTACGCTCCATCCAGAGTGTTGTGGGAGGAGAGCTTCACCGCGGTAAATGATGACGCACGGTGGCAACCGCACGCACGCCCATGGTGGCCGTGTGGGCATTTTTTCTCCATCACCTAGAAGAAGGAATGCGGGGACCATGGACTGCCACGACGATGCGCCTCCAACATAGATCCCGACGTGACGTCAACCGCGTGGAGCTCCGTCAAGACTAAAGAAGCGGGCAGTGCGGCGACAGGCGTACCGCCGCAGCCGTCCGATACGGCCACCACGCTGCCCGCTCCCCCATCCAAGGCTTCCCCGACCAACCTTCGGTTCAGAACCATACACCCATGACGGGGGCTTAATAGAGGTTCAGAGGGAAGGTTCTACAAGCACGCTCGCTCGGCCCCTCCCCCTGAGCATCGGGAGGGCGAGCGCAGCTCAAGACAAAAGAGGCAGAAGGGCGAGCTCTGTGGGTTTGCGCTCAAGGAGGAAGAAAGGATACCCCTCGCGACCCCCAATTTATAGTGGAGAGCGCGGGGGCTGGCTCTCCTCCATTCCAAAGGTCGCCGCCCATCTCCACCAATTCCATCGCCCACGATCACGGGCGTATAGGTATCCGCCCCGCTGCTCCAATCCATGGCGCTGCGGTTTCTGCCATGATCAGGACTTTAAGTCACGCGTGCCCGTCGCTAACTCCCCACTATGCATGCGGCGCGCGTGGCGGAAATGGCCTGAGGTGGTGGGTAAGTGCTGACCAATAAATTGGCAGTTACTCCCTCACATTGCGCGCCTATGCATGAAACTTGGGCCTGACCCAACGGCACTTGGCGAGCACGTGTGGGCCAGTCCGAGGGGCTCCTGTCGGTGCACTAGTACAGGGGTACCCAGTGCCCCTGACTTATGCACAGGCGGTAGAAGCAAAACCCCGGCCATCAATCAAGACAAGACGCTAGCAAGCTCAATGCGGCAGCCCAAGCCTGGACTGCGACGCGCCAAGCACGTCCCCGACGCTTGCCGGGGACCAAGACGTACACACCTCCCAGAAGACCCGGCAAGCCACTCACCGACAGGCGTGAGCTACCTAGCCACCGCTCCACCGCATCGCTATGCCTGTCACTTATCGATGCGGTGTCAAGCCCTCAGACGGCTAATCAGCTCTCGCTAAGCATGTGGCGACACATTGGAAGGCAAGTTAAGCTCGATTGACACCCGCCCTGCAGCGTGTCAAGATCTTAAGCAACGACCGGCCAAGCGGTGGCAAGAGCTTGCCGGGGATGCACCCCCAAGCGCCACCTAGGCAGGTAATCATGGCATTTTGTCCTAAATGCCAGAGTTAGGTATGATAGCTCTGCTTAGCTATCTAATCGATAGATAATGTCTGTTTTGCCATTATGGTAACCGCTTGCACTATAAAAGGAGGCCCAAGGCAACCTAGCTCAAGGTTGGCAACTCGAACCCCCGAACGCTTGTACCCGCACAGTCGCTCTTTCCCCGACAGCAGTCCTTGCCGGGGTTAGGCACCCTGAGTTCTTCGTGTTCCTCCAATCAATCCACCAAAAAGCAGGAGTAAGGTTCTACACTTAGCAGCGGCCCGAACCTTGGTAAAATGCCTGTGCTCTGATCGTTGCGCCGTCTCATGCTCTCCGCACTTCGTGCAACGTGACCCCCCTTGCCGAACCACAAGGGACCTCTGGTCCCATAGCTGATCGTGAGCATCCATGCCCTGACAAGTAGCTAGGATTTTAGGGGTCCGGGAACGAGGCTCCATCCACACGACCTCATTTCTGGATCAATTGCCACATCGTAGTGGCAGATCTCCTGCCGGCGGCCGACGAGCTCGTAGAGGAAGTCGTACTCCGATTTGACACCGTCGCCGCCGTCGCCGAGCTAGGACGTCCTTCTCCTCGGAGGCCGACAGAGACGTTATAGGAAGTCGTACTCCGACCCGTCCCTGCTGCCGCCGTCGCCTGGCTTGGCGTCCTCCTTTTGTATTTAAGTGATGTCCAATGTAACCCTGCAATGAAATGAAGGGAAAAGATTGGGCAGTCTAAGAAAAAAAACAGCAGCGGGTTCACTTTTATATCTTATAAATATCGGCTTTCCTGTCACGAGAGAGCCTCGCATTCGTGCGTTTTTCGGATTCTCTCGCTCGCCAAGGGCACTTGATGGTACGCACATCCTCCTTTCGGGCGCTTCTAAGGATAAGTTCGTGAGCACCCTAATAGAGATGTCGCTTTCAGCAAGGCTGCCCTGTCATCCCGCCGTGGCAACCTTAGCGTTGGGCATGCTTCTAGTACTCAGGTGCACAACGAGTCTGACGAGGGACCCTTGCATGCAAGTTTCCCCGTACGAATAGAAAAAATCTCGAAAAAATCTTGCAGGGGTCGTGCAACTTAGCTTTTTTTATCGCATCACTTGCCGTTGAACGCTTCCGCGGGTGCCTGCACCGTTACTCCCCCCAGGACGACTTGCGCGCGGGGTACCTTCTTCCCTATAAGAAAAAGAAAGAAGAGAAAATAGAGTAGGCGAGGGACCTAGGTGGTCCAACAGACCCCCTACACAACATGTTGTGAAAGATACACAAAGTAGATATGTACTTAGGCAGAGGGTTGCGGAATACTTAGCTTTTATTAACTACGCACAGGGTCATCGCCTGGCTTTGTACAAAGGATTACATGCCCTTTCGGCATAACTTGCACAAAAGTGGTTGTCGGGCGGGCCCGGCAACCATAACTCACGGGTAGAACTTTCGAAGATGCTCGATGTTCCACGAGTTTTGCACCGGAGTGCCATCTTTGGTCTCCAGGTGGACCGCGCCAGGCCTGGTGACTCGTACCACCCGATAAGGGCCTTCCCACTTTGGCGTCAACTTGTTTGATCCCTTCGCGGACTGAATCCGTCGAAGGAAAAGGCCGCCTTCCTCAACAATCCTAGTGTGCAGCTTGCGGTTATGGTAATGGCGCAACGTCTGCTGGTACCTAGTAGCGCGTAGTGTGGCTTGGAGACGATCTTGCTCGAGGAGCGTGGCATCGTCATGCCGTAGCTGCTCTTGCTGGTTCTCATCAAAGGCCTCCAGTCTCGGTGACCCGTATGAGAGTTCCGTGGGGTGAACTAACTTTGACCCATAAACTATGGCAAAGGGTGTCTCGCCGGTGGCTTGATTTGGCGTCATTCTGATCGACCAAAGAACCGCCAGCAGTTCATCAATCCAGCGCCTTTCATGCTTGCGTAGCTTGTCGAAAGTCCTCGTCTTGAGGCCCCGCAACACTTCCGCATTTGCCCTCTATACTTGACCGTTGCTCCTGGGGTGGGCAACTGAGGTGAAGCAGACATTGGTGCCGATATCTTGACAGTATTGCATGAAAGTGCTGCTGGTGAACTGCGTGCCATTATCGGTGATGATCCTGTTTGGGACCCCGAAACGACAAATAATACTCTGAGGAATATAACTGCTTCCTGCGCCGTTACCATTCTCACCGGCTCAACCTCGGTCCACTTCGTGAACTTGTCGATGGCAACGAACAAGAACTTGAAGCCCCCGGTAGCACGTGCGAGGGGACCAATGAGTTTGACCCCCCAGACCAAGAATGTCCAAGAGAGCAGGACGGTTTGAAGGGCTTGTGCTGGTTGGTGTATCTGGTTGGCGTGATATTGGCATGCTTCACATGTTGTCACCATCGCCAAGGCGTCTTGAAGGGTTGTGGGCCAGTAGAAGCCTTGCCGGAACGCCTTCCCAACGAGGGCTCGTGATCCTACGTGGGAGCCACAAATCCCCTCGTGTATCTCCGCCAACAGTTGTTTTCCTTCTTCCCGAGGGATGCTGATACGGGGCACACCCGTGTGTGTCGATCTTTCATGAATTTTAGGGGGATTCCATGAAGAACACGAAGAACACGTGGAAGAACGAGGAGAAATCACAAGAGAAACACTCAAGAACAAGTCCAATCACACATCCACTAGACGCACATACACATAAGATCCACAAAGGTACAAGAACAACAAAAGGAAAGAGGATACATGGTAGAGTTCATCCCAAATCCCATGGGGAGATGGGGCCTTGAATCCACTAGGGATCTTCCCTCTTGAGGGGCCTTGACATCCACTAGGAGATCTTCTCTCATAGAGGCATCTACTCCATGTGAGAGGTAGTGGAAGGATCTAGGCTCAACTATCTATGAGCTAAACCATTGCTAACCCTAGATGGAGGAGGGAGGAGAGTATATATAGGTCCAAGGCATGAAGGGGTAAGGAGGGGCGAAATGGGCATACAAGGGCAAAGCCCAACAGCTGCACACAGGCGGACCCGTGTGCACGAGGTAAGTGAAGCCCGTGCGCACGGGGTATCCAGCGAGGCGTCCACTTAGCCCGTGCGCACGGGAATGTACTGTGGGCACGGGGTCTTCTGGGCCCATGCGCATGGGGTACCTAGAGTGCTCCTGGTAGGCTCGTGCGCACGGGGTCTAGGGAGGCCGTGTGCATAGGGTGTCCAGAGGCTTCACTCCTTCTTCGGGACTTCGTCTTCTTCCGTCTTCGCTTCCAGGCTTCCCTCGCGGATGGTGTAGTTGCTCCTTGGTGTGGCACCCCGATAGAGGGCCGACGCACGCCAGCCCCAGGATAAGACCTGGCGCACGTCAAAGACATGATACAGCAATTCCAGGCACAAAATGGCTTTATTATATGAAATGGAGTATTACAATACTGTTGTTTACAACAATATTACATAGCTCCAAGGCTAACTAAATGGCAGCGGAGCTCTCTGTTCAGCGGCAACGACGTCTCTGGCTGGCTCCATAACTCACAGGACTGGCTGGGTTACGATCTAGCACAACGGACCTTCTCCTGCAACTGGCCACGTGCAAGGCCAGGTGAGTACTTTGAATGTACTCGCAAGACAACCAAATACATAGCATCCAAACAAGCAGATGACAAAGCAAGCCCTATGCTTATATAAGAATTTATTCTAAACATGGCATGGAATTAATAGGAAAACATGGATCAAGCATGGCGTAACATGGATCAGGCATATAATCTGCATATCATAGCATGGCAATGATCACATTAGGTGTTTAAAGTACTTGCTGTTACCGAATACCAACTTACTCTCTTCTGGGTTGTCCCACAACCCTCGAAATACTCATGACTCAATGGGCACTTCCGAGCACAAGACAAGTTCTTCCATCATTGTTATCATTGTTACGGTTGACCACATAATGAGGCCTAGACGAACTGTCCAATACCGTGGACGCGGCTATTCGAATAGATTCTACACTCTGCAGAGGTTGCGCACTTTACCCACACCATGGAGCACCTGGCCTCGTGATCCCATTCGGGTGGACCAGTGTTGCTCCAACGAAACCCGCCTGACCCGTGACTCTCCCATCGTACCACCGGCATTCATCCTCCCCCGGAGTCCTGCCCTGGGTGGCCCCTGTGTCACCTCGTGACACCTGCCACCGTCGTGGCCAAACTAAACTGTCCCAAACGGGGACTCCCGGGTTAAACACTCAACTGGGCTCACAAGGTTATCGCCGCCTACCTGATCAGGGTAGCACGCACGCATAACCCTCCCTGTCTGGAGGTACCGGTGAAAGAGCACGGAGCCAGGCCAAGTCAAGGCCGTCCCATACCGGCAAATGTGGCTGCACGGATAAGTCCGGACAGGTGACTCCGGATCAACCGACTAGGTTTAGTTTATTAATCCAACTCAACATATCCATCATCGTACCATTACATCGACAATTATAAATGCTAACAGTCACTTAACAACAGCATAGCAAGATCATAGTACTGATAATCATGTCATGAGATCAAACCATAGCACTAACATGATAATATCATTAACAATATTATTATTAGCATGGCAAAATGTGACATGAAAACAAGTCATGGCATCATATGAAAAGTAAGGCTAGCATCTAATACAAATGTCATAACAGGTGTATGCAAGTGCAGACTAGCAGATGATCCAGATGTACTACGATAAACACGCAGGGTGCAAGCAAGTCATCACGCAAGTCCAGAGCTCATGATAAGAGGTTGGCTTGCCTCGGGGTCGATGATTACGCCGGGAAGAAGTGCGATAACACTCCAGAAAGATTTGCCAGAAAAGTTTCCCTCTCGGAGGGGCTGATCGAAGGGCAAGGGCAAAATGGTCATTTTCACAGTGTGAACACATTATGAAAATGATGCCAACGGAACGGGTTTGACGATCTGAAGACGTGGGCGTTGGTTTTACCTCAATCGGACTTACGGATGAAAAGATATAGCCAGTTGAATTTTAGGGACCCATTTGTAAGAAAAATATCCACAAACAAGCCCCTGTCTGCGAAACAGAAAACGTCTTCTGGGAAATACCCTTTCCCACAGCGAAAACGTATCTGTGGAAATACGTTTCCACTTGCCACGTCATCAGGGCCGACAGAGTCAACGCCTGAGGCTGACGGGTGGGGTCGCGCGGGCGGTGGGGCCCGCCTGGCCGGCGTCTTCTTCCTCCTCGCTGCACCCCGACGGAAAACAAAGGAGGCAGGGGCGGGACCGCGATGCCGGCGGTGGCCTGGCCGGCTCAGGCCGCCTCTGGCCAAGTGGAGGCCACCGGCGGACGTGGGGCGATGCGCCGCTCCCGCCTGGAGCAGCAGCAGCGTCGGAGAGGGGACGGGGCGACGGCGGCTCGCGGAGGCCGGGAGTAGCGGCGGCGGCCAGATCTTGGGGCACGCGGCCACAGGGCCTCCGGCGACGGGGCGAGGGGATGGGGAGGGTCTACGGCGAGTGGGAAAGCTGCTGGAGAGGTCAGGGGTGGAGGGGAGGGCTTTGCTAGCTCTAACCAGGAGGAGGCCGAGGCGGCAATGGCGGATGGAGGAGCGGGCCGCGAGCTCCGGTGGTCGGGGAGGGGAAGGGAGGGGGCTAAGGAAGAGTGGGGAGGCTGCTGTGAGCATGGGCGATGCCCGGGGAGGGCTCCGGCCGCAGCTATTTATAGCTGGGCGAGCTCGCCGGATAGGCTCGGTCACCGTGGCCTTCCTATCCGTTCACTGGAACTCCGGCGACACGCGGGGGAAGGAGACGATGTCGGCAGGGTCTCTGGAGGAGCGGAGGAGCTCGTAGGAGTTTCAGGAAAGCTCGAGAGCGCTCTGGCCACATGGCAATGGAGGAGCAGAGGCGGTTTTTGGCACGGGCATGGCGATGGCGACGTAACCACGGCGAGATAAGATGGGGCAGCAGAGGGGAGTTGACCGCACGAGCACGGGCTAGCTACTGGACATGAAAGGGACGCGAGAGGCAGAGGAAATCGGCGATAACAGCAGCCGCGGTTTCCTGAGCGCGCTGTTTGGCTTGTCTGCCCCGTGGTCACCACGTGAACACGGCGGTGCCACGATGCGCTCGATGCCAAATCATGTCTAGGCGGTTCTCCATCCTTCCTAGAGGTTACTTATATAGCTGGAAGTCACAAGAAAACACTGGTGTGACTGCACCTTGATCAGCAAGCAGTCAACAGCAAAGTGTTTGACAGGTGGTGTGGCCACCACAATGCTCTTCTTGGCCTGATCTTGGGCAGAGATTAGCCATATACTAAGGTGACTATCTTGACCAAAAATGAGAGCAAATGGGCAAGGATATCTGGCACTTCCTTTGCAACTTGGCATATTGGCCAGAAATGAAAATGATGATGCTGGGGTCAAGTGGCTAGATGAAAATGGCCCAAATTTGGTGGAGACCAATAATTTTGGCATATGGAGGCACTGTAAAAAGTTCATACCATTTGCATAATTAAAAATGGTACTTCCTTCATAGTGCTCAAATTTGGGCAGAAACTTAGTAAATTTACTGAGAGAGATTGGCTAGATGAAATGGGCTTTTTTTGGTGTCCAAGGGTAATATCTCATAATAAATCACCCTGCAAAATTTCAGCCCAAGGAGATCAAGGAATCAAGCACTTCCTTTGCAAACAGGAAATCTGGACAGAATTTGCAAAGGGGTGTTGTGCTCAAATTTTGAATTGTGGAACTTGATATCTTGATGGAAATGGTGACGATATGGGTTGGGAAAGCTCCATAAATTATTTGGGATTTTTCCTAGCTACCAAAATGGTAGTTCCTTTGGAAAGGCCCCAAATTGAGATATTGGCTTTAAATAGGAAAATGTAATTTCCACTATTTAATTATGGCCAATATTTTTACGAGAGCTCAATATGATCACAAAGAATATCTCCACAAGTTTTCATGAACTTTGGAGATGGATAGATATTTTCCTGGATTTAATTCCTCAAAAAGGCAGAAAAAGGAATTAATTCTAGATGAGAAATATTGCATATGACTTGGCAATATTTTTGCACATCTAGGGTGTATGAGTGAAGGAGGATCTCTGGAAATTTTGGGAGGATTAACAGAGCAAGGGAAATGATAGCTCCTTTGTAAACACAAAGGCAGGATTTCCAGTTCCAATATTTTGGAACTAGGGTTTAAATGAGATTCGGGGTTTACTGACAAGAGCTTGGCTGGCACAAGAACCTGGGAAAGGCACTGAGAGGTTGGGGATTGTCTAGATTCACCTGGTTACTTACCAGATTCCAGAGGAAAAAAATTGGGAGAGAAAAGCTAGGAAAGAATAACAACACAAAAATCGATAACCCAATTTTTTGGGTGTTACACTTGGTGCTTGCACTCCTCCTCGGCATCCATGAAGCTCCGACAATACCTATGCATGCACACGAGAGGAATGTCAAGTTGTATACCATCCTCGAAGGGGTCAACTGAACACGTGTAAAGGAGATGATTCACCTTTATGTATGTGAAGTAGTCGTGGCATGTGTCACTTGCCAAATGGAATCTTTTCATGGTGAAGTCCGTAGGATGCTCCGCATCATCCCCTCCCCCTTGGGAAAGATCTGTCCTCGGATCAAAATCCAAGTCACCATGGGAAGGAGATGGGGTCGCTGTCTATAAGTGGACGATCACCAAGCAAGCATCATCATTATGCTCTAAAGGGGCACTCTCAAATGTCTCACCACCTAGGAATTCCTTCAAAACGAGCAAATACGACAAACACTTGGAAAAAAACAAATGTGGTTAGCGTTAGCAAAACCAAGCATTCAAGTGGTGAATCACCGCACAAGTGTTGTCATTATGCATAACATATGGTGTGACAAGGGATTGTGTCATGGCATGTAAGTATACAAATTGAGCACAAGCAATGCAATCATGGAAACAAGTATGCCTAGGTGAGGTAGGGATGCCAATATGTGTGACAATATAACAAGCATCTACCCCAAGGTCATAGCACGCATGCACAAAGCAATCAACAAAAGGTCTATGGTAGGCATAGGAATCATTCACAACACCAAGTAAAATGAAGTGTCTATACACATGGGGTAATCCAAAGTGCAAGGCAATCCAAGCATAATGTGCATATGGTGTAGTGAAGATAGGGTGACACTCAACACAATAGAAAGAGCAATTGGTCATCATGTGTGAGGCAATCAAGTCAAGCATGTAGCAAGCAATCGAACATGGCATATGTGAAGAAATGACATTGTTGCAACCAAACATATGATAGGAGAAATCAATCCACAAGTTGGATGCAACACACAAGGCATATATGTCATGAGGCATGGAAAGATGACAAACATGAGAGGAAGCAATATCTCTATCATGTGTGCAAGTAAGTGGTCCAAGATGACCAATATATGTCATGGTACAAGCAACACAAGTAGGATGATCCACAATATCCATGCTCAAGAAAGGTGTCACCTCAAAAGTGTGACCTTGTGCGTCCGTCACAACGCCGATGCGCAAGAAAGTGCGATGTACAAACGCGTCGGTGTAGCATGTATTGCTCTCAAGAGCTCGAATCATCAACTCACGTGAAGTGGAAGTTGACATGTAGTCGAAGTATCCTACACATACACACAACAAAGCAAAGAATGTATGTGCATGGTAGATAAACACATCATCTATCATGATGGTTCTCTTCTGTTGCACATAACCATTAGAATCACAAGTACATGGATAAAAGGATGCTACAATGGCAATATTCATGGCACTAGGCGTATGGTTCAAAGAAGGAAGGAAAGCATGCTTCACATGATAGATTGCAAAAGCTCCAATAATATGAAAGAAAGCTATGGGGGCAATCTCATTAGCAAATTTATTATACTTGTTGCACTCGATACATGGCAAATCTAGCATGAGAGAGCCAACACATGGAGACATACGACAACAAGCAATAGCAATCATGTGCGAAGCATGGAAATGGTTGTCATCAATGACATGAAATGAGCAAGTAGTGATCATCGGTGATGCAATATATGAAGCAAGCATAGTAACCATGTCGTGCAAGCTAGTAGTGCAAAGATGCAACATACTAGAGGAAATCATGGCAATCATGTCATATGACCAAATAGTGGACATAAATAATGCACTTGACATATCACGAGCATGAACACAAAGCAAGATCAATGTTTCATCATAGGCATGGAGCACAAAGCAAACATGGCAGTGGCAAGTAATATCTCCACCAAGCTTGCAAATACACATACAAGTCATATAATCAAGTGTCATGTGAGATGCAAAGCATGGGTCACAAATGCATGGCAAGGACATTGAAATGAGCATATCATGCAAAGTGAACATGGCAATATGGGCATAATGAGTGTAATGAGCAAGAAGCCATAGCCATGTGAGATCCATGTAGAAGAGATGCGTGAAGTATTTGCACAAAGAGGGTGGGTGGAGGGTAAGCACTCCATGGTGGCACACTTCTTCCTTGCTCTCTAGAGCTCATTTCGTCAACTCGTGCGCTTGCAAGGTTGATGAAGAATCATGTGTACCTACATAACAAGGAGACACACGAAACAATGTATGTGCGTGGTAAATGTACACATCACCCATCATGATGTGTATGTGCACGTGATAGTTAGCACAAGGTAAGCAATGCTCAAAGAAATTTGATGCATGGTATAGGAACATGTCATCCATCATGAAAGAACAATTATTGTGTATAACATTATGGGGACACAAATTGAGCTTACAACTATATGGCACATTAATAGCATTTTTATTCATGGGAAGCATATTGTGCATAGATTTATGGGGATCATGCAAAGTGTAGGATGGATCTAAATCTCCTAAAAGATATGAGGAAACTATGGGGGTCTCCTCATGTGCAATAGCGGAAGCATAATATGGAGAGTATGGACAACATCCAAAACAATGCATATCCAAAGCTAGGTGGTCATGGCATGTCATATGTGAGCAATTGCGCAAATGATGCAAAGGGAGCATGGCAATATCATCACAAGAAAAGCAAATGCCAATAACCATGGGCTTATCATTTATGCCATATGTGCAAATTGGGTTTATTTTAATGGCATATGCATAGTTACTACGATGAGATTGCGAATATGCAATATGAGTGATCTCATGCATAGCATATGACACGTCAAGCGGATTGTCAAACATGATGTGACCTATAGAATTCTCACAATGTATCCTATGCAACATGTCATCACAATTAATAGACTCCTCATGAGAATCGTCAAACTCATCATAAATGGGTGATTCATCACATGAGAAAGTCGTATAAGCATGAAGCATGGCAATAGGTGGATCATCATCATGCAAGCAATCAATGTCCACTAGTGGGACAAGAGCATCACTATCGGTGTCGAAACCGGCAGATCTCGGGTAGGGGGTCCCGAACTGTGGATCTAGGAGCGATGGCAAGGGACAGAGGGGACAGTGTTTACCCAGGTTCGGGCCCTCGTGAGGAGGTAAAACCCTACGTCCTGCTTGGTTATATTGATGAATGAGATGGTTATAGAGTTGATCTACCTCGAGATCAAAAGAGATAAACCCTAATGAATTGAGTTGTTCCTCTATGAACTAAGACCCCGGGTTTATATAGACACCAGGGGTCCCTAGGGTTACAAATGGTCGATTTCCATCTGGGCATAGATACGCCAATCCTTTCTTGGAGGACACACCAAATCTTCGGAAATTCCCCATAAGTCTAGGGTCATTTCACAGCCCGTCCTTCCCGAAGATGCCATAAGGTGACCCATCGGGCCGAACTATAAGAGATAAGTCAGCGGCCCGAGGACCCATGAATCCCGGACTCCCTCAGCAGCCCTTGAACTAGCCTCCAACGCTGGTCTTTAGGACATCAGCTGTCCCGCACGTCCAGAGTGTTTGGCTTGCAGGGCGAGTTCATTTCTTCCTTTCATGCTTCGGTAATCCTTAGCTCAGCCGCCGATGATACCCCTCAGTCCGAACATATCCTGCTTAGCCTTGAAGGCCAAACGCCCAAGCGTGAACATTACCCTTCCTGACAACTTTCCTGACAAAAGGCTCAGATGGGTCGTGGCCATTCAACCAGTTACAAAAACTCGATTAGCGGTTCGAGGCCGCTTTTTTATTGGCATGTTCAATTGACGTGAAGATCGTGATCCATTTTTTAGGGGATATGATCAATGATTTGGGCTATCCCATGCGCGCATAACGGGGCGGTCGCTTCGGGAACCAGCGCAGCTCACGGCGCAATAAGGGGACGCTTGGGGTTACGGCCTTCCATAAAAGGGGAAAAACTCCTTCACAGCCCTCCCACGCTCCCCAAAAATCTTTCTCCAACCTTCCTCGTCCTGAGTGCGCAGATCTAATCTTTCTCTAGCCCTTCCTCCAACACCCCTTCTTCTTCTCCGAGCACGGCCATGGCTGGTTCTGGCTCCCAAGGCAAGTGGGAGGCATCGTGCGTCACCGAGGATGATATCCAAGAGCTAAAGCGCATCGGCTACCTCTCGGTTGACGTCGTCCACCGCGCCCCCGAAGAGGGCCAAGTGATCCCCACGCCACAGCCCGGGGAGTGGGTAGTGTTCATCCCCCATTTCATCTGGGGACTCGGCATCCCGCTGCACCCCTTTGTAAGGGGCCCAATGTTCTTCTACGGGCTGGACTTCCACGACCTTCCCCCGAACTCCATCATGCACATATCGACCTTCATCATTGTCTGCGAGGCCTTCCTGCGGGTCCAACCGCAATTCGGCATGTGGCTGAAGGTCTTCAACGTCAAGCCGAAGACCGTGAGCAGCTAGCACGCGGACTGCGGGGGAGCAGTGATCAGCAAGCTCCCTCGGGTGCAGTGGCCGGACGGCACCTTCATCGACACCATCAAAACCTGGCAGAAGGAGTGGTTCTACATTACCAAACCACACGCCGCAGATTGGGCGACCCCTCCCGAATTCAGATCTGGTCCTCACGCAAGGCTGACTTTGTGGATCAAGAAAGGGCTGGATTGGGGGTCGGCCACTGAGGTGAAGGCAGCGCAGGAATGCATCGGAAAGATGCTGGAAGAAAACATCGGCCTGACCAATGTGGTCCAGGTCATGCTCCGCCGCCGCCTCCTCCCCTGCCAACTCCGGGCCACGCCGATGTGGGCCCATAAGTCCGATGACTCCCCCACCGTGCGCAAGCTTTATCGCACTACCCGGGAGAAGTTATGGAAGGCACTGTTAAAGCCCCAGGAGGAGTGGCCGGCCGAAGAGGAGGATACCGGCCTGGATGCCGAACATCCTCCGGTTAAGGTAAATCTTTAATCTTTTATCCCCAGGTTCAATCTTTCTTAGCAAGGATTCTAAATTCTCCTTTCCTGGTATCTCTAGGGCTGGCTGGCTAAGGCCATGCGGATCAACGGCCCCGCCCCGCTACTCGAAGCCCCCAGATCGACCCTCTTAACGGCGATGTTGGTCGATGCGCCGTATTCGGCGCCAGAGAAGAAGGATAAGCCAAAGAAAGGCGAGAAGAAGGAGACCTGAAGTGGTCTCCGTTCAAGAGGCCCTTCGAACGCTAAGTCCAGGGAGACCCAAGCCTCCTCCGCTCACGAGGAGGAGTAGACGGAGGAAGGGGGGACATCGATTCCCACAGCCAAGGAAAAGGGCGGCATCCGTGGATGCCTAGGAGGACTCAGCTTCCCTTCTCCGAAGAGGCCCTGCAGGGTCGAGTTGACCCTGCCCGACATCAGCCTGGATTCTGATGAGGAATCCGAGGCATTCGAGAGGGTCCCGCGGAGGGTCCTTAGGACCACACCCGTGGCCTAGAGGTAACAATTCCGAACACCTTGCTTGTTCAAGATTTATGTGATTAACCGGACTAATGCCTCTCATGTTGCAGCCCGACTCATGAGCTCCTGACCGAGCGGGTCTCAGAGGGAGATCCCCCGCCAGCCGAGCTAGCGGAAAGCAGAACTGCATCCCGCACATCCCCTCCACAGGCTGCCGACGAGGCCGTGGAGGTGGTATCCCGAAGGACGCCCCTCGGCCGAATACTAAGGTCGAGGTGGTCATGGCCGAGGCTCGGACCTCGGCTGTCGGATTTCGGGCTCCGCAAAACCCTCAAGGTTCGAACACAGGGGCGTGTGCGAAGCTTCCCTGCGGCCTCGCTCTACTTAGCCCGCTACACGATGGTGACTACGGTGAACTCGCACGATGACGAGGAAGAAGATGAACACGGTGGTTTACCCAGGTTCGGGCCGCTGCGAAGCGTAATACCCTACTCCTGCTTTGGTGGATTGCCTCTCGGGGAGGTGTGGTGGATGAACTAGTACAGTGGTTTCGAGCCTCGCGAGAGCACTCGAGTGGTGTTCTTGGCTCTCTGCCTTGTCTTGTGGTTTCGCCGTCCTCCCCTACGGTGCGGCCTAGCCTCTATATACAGCAGTGGCCCGGGTCCTCTTCCCTTATCACAATGACGGGAAGGGATCCCACAACGGCCAAATTTGAAGGGGGACAGGAGTACATCCCCGCCCTGTCCAAAGGTGGTCTTCCCCTGCAAAGTAGCTGTCGATGATGCGGAGGTGGGCTCGGCGATGACATCCGTCCTGCGGGCCTCGTGGTCGTAGTCTTGTTGCACCGGAATGGAAACCTTTGGGAGGCGCTTTGGGAACCCGCGTACGTCCTTGCTCCCTTTGCACTAAAGGGGAAACTGCACCGCGTGGCGCGCTGGTGCCCGCCTGTCCTTCCTTGCGTCATCTTTGACTCCTGAGGCCGGGTTCTGCATAGAGATCTCCGCCGCTCCTGAGGGGGCCTGAGGAGGCCCACTCCTTGTTTGTCTTGGTGCCGCCTCCCTTGCGAGGCTAGGGCCCTCGCGAGGGCCTTGTCTTGAGTTAAGCCGCGCCGGGCCGTGCTTCGCTGTGAAGGTGGGCCATGCCTTGGGCCGCAGGCAGGCAGGTCTGGGTACCCCCGTTCCCAGAACGCCGACAGTAGCCCCCAGGCCCAAGGCGCGCCCGAGTTGGCTTCTAGGCGAAGCCGTCGAACGTGGCCCGAAGCGCCGCGGGCCCCGATTGCCTGCGGGCCAGGCTTACCACATGGCAGATTCTGAGGGGCCATGGCCTCCTCTTCTCCACGCCAGCTCAGCCATCGTCAGGTCTGTTAAATTGCCTGGTGTACTCCACCAAGCCGCCTTTGCTCCCCGTCGATCTCGTCATCTGTTTTCCCCTCTTCTGCGGCTCTCGCCCTTTCCGCCAAATCCTTGCGCGCGCGCCACCCCGCCCTCTTGCCATGGCTTCCAAGAAGGGAGAGGGCGAGGGCTTGAGGGCACCGATGAACACGTCGGCGCCCAAGCCTGCGCTGGGCTGATCTTCGGTGGTGAACCTGGAGGGGTTGGAGAAGGTTCAGCTGGTACGCCGCCGGCTCCAACGAATTGGGGGCAACCAAGATCTGGCCAGGCTCGCGGCCCCGGAGCGAGCTCGCGGCCCCTGCCATTCCCCTCCATATCCATGCCCTTCTTTCGGGCTTGCTGCCGCCGTTCTCGGGCTTCCTCTCCGCCGTACTTTCGCACTATCAGATCCACGTGCTCCACCTTGACCCTGGCTCCCTTGTCCTCCTGTCGGCCTTCGCATTCCTGTGCGAGGCCTTTGTGGGTGTCTTCCCCTTTGTGGCCCTGTTGCGCCACTTCTTCTCCCTCGAGTTGGTCTCGGGGGAACAGTGCTCTGGGTGCGTGTCCCTGAGAGCAGCTGATGTATCAGCCGGAGGGGCCCTTGATGCCGGACTTTCCCCAGAGGCAGAAGGGTTCCAGCGGCAGTGGGTGTACGTCAGTACAGCTGAGGCCGGCCCCCTGTTTCAACCCCCGCTGTCCCCCGCGGTGCCGAACCACGGGTGGATGCACGAGGAGCTTGCCGACCCGCGGTGCGCGCGGGTTCTAGCCAGGCTGGCGAGGCTGAAAGAGGCGGGCGTGACGATGGCGATGGCGGTGCGGGAGTTCATACGCCGACGAATCGCTCCCCTTCAGCGCCATTCCTGCCCAATGTGGACCTTCAAAGGTCCCCGCGATCCCATGAGGATCCAGGTCCCGTCTCTTTCTCCCGATATGTTGCGCGAGCTGCTCCGCCGTCTGACTGGTGGTGAACCCGACGAGCTCCCCCAGGGCAGCCTCTGATGACCCACAAGTATAGGGGATCTATCGTAGTCCTTTCAATAAGTAAGAGTGTCGAACCCAACGAGGAGCAGAAGGAAATGACAAGCGGTTTTCAGCAAGGTATTCTCTGCAAGCACTGAAATTGTCGGTAACAGATAGTTGTGTGATAAGATAATTCGTAATGGGTAACAAGTAACAAGTGTAGCAAAGGTGCAGAAAGGTGGCCCAATCCTTTTTGTAGCAAAGGAGAAGCCTAGACAAACTCTTATATAAAGCAAAGTGCTCCCGAGGACACATGGGAATTTCTGTCAAGCTAGTTTTCATCATGCTCATATGATTCGCGTTCGTTACTTTGATAATTTGATATGTGGGTGGACCGGTGCTTGGGTGCTGCCCTTACTTGGACAAGCCTCCCACTTATGATTAACCTCTCTCGCAAGCATCCGCAACTACGAAAGAAGAATTAAGATAAATCTAACCATAGCATGAAACATATGGATCCAAATTAGCCCCTTACGAAGCAACGCATAAACTAGGGTTTAAGCTTCTGTCACTCTAGCAACCCATCATCTACTTATTACTTCCCAATGCCTTCCCCTAGGCCCAAATAATGGTGAAGTGTCATGTAGTCGACGTT
This sequence comes from Elymus sibiricus, assembly GCA_039707655.1. Taxonomy (NCBI): domain Eukaryota; kingdom Viridiplantae; phylum Streptophyta; class Magnoliopsida; order Poales; family Poaceae; genus Elymus; species Elymus sibiricus. Next base: position 255,037,230 of record CM077665.1, read on the forward strand.
CACATAACACCACTAGAGGAGGGACAACATACATCTCATCAAAATATCAAACGAATACCAAATTCACATGATTACTTATAACAAGACTTATCCCATGTCCTCAGGAACCAACGTAACTACTCACAAAGTATATTCATGTAAATAATCAGAGGAGTATTAATTATCATTAAGGATATGAACAGATGATCTTCCACCAAGTAAACCAACTAGCATCAACTACAAGGAGTAATCAACACTACTAGCGACCCACAGGTATCAATCTGAGGTTTGAGACAAAGATCGGATATTAGAGATGAACTAGGGTTTGGAGAGGAGATGGTGCTGGTGAAGATGTTGATGGAGATTGACCCCCTCTCGATGAGAGGATCATTGGTGATGACGATGGCTTCGATTTCCCCCTCCGGGAGGGAAGTTTCCCCGGCAGAACAGCTCCGCCGGAGCCCTAGATTGCTTTTGCCCAGGTTCCGCCTCGAGATGGCGGCGCTTCGTCCCGAAAGCTCTCTTATGATTTTTTCCAGGTCAAAACCCTCCATATAGCAGAAGATGGGCACCGGAGGCCTGCCAGGGGGCCCACAAGCCACAGGGGCGCGCCCAGGGGGGTAGGGCACGCCACCTGGCTTGTGACCACCTGGTGGGTCCCCTCTGGTATTTCTTTCGCCCAATATTTTTTATATATTCGAAAATAATTCTCCGTAACTTTTCAGGACTTTTGGAGTTGTGCAGAATAGGTCTTTCATATTTGCTCCTTTTCCCGTCCAGAGTTCCAGTTGCCGGCATTCTCCCTCTTCATGTAAACCTTGTAAAATAAGAGAGAAAAGGCATAAGTATTGTACCATAATGTGTAATAACAGCCCATAATGCAATAAATATCAATATAAAAGCATGATGCAAAATGGACGTATCAACTCCCCCAAGCTTAGACCTCGCTTGTCCTCAAGCGAAAGCCGAAATCGATAAATATGTCCACATGTTTAGAGATAGAGGTGTCGATAAAATAAAATACGGACATGGGAGCATCATGTCATCTTTAGAATAACGATACTTATTGATATATAATCTCTTATGCTAGAGTAACAATTCATTCACGATGTAAAATATGAATCAAGAACTCTATTGAGAACCAACAAACTATGATCTTAGTCATTGAAGCAATTGCAATTTATCATAACATCGGAAAGAGTCAATATAAGAGCTTGTAAAGCAAATCCACATACTCAATCATCTTTTAGTCTTTCATAATTGCTAACACTCATGCGGTACTTATGAGGTCAAAGCTTCAATTGGACACAAAGAAAGATAGGGGCTTATAGTTTTGCCTCCCTACTATTTACCTCAAGGGTAATGTCAACAGAAATAACTCATGATCACCCACATCCGAGTGGATATATGTGTCTAGATCATTCCCCGACACATGATGCTTGCCAAGAGAGAAAGGCGAAATAAAGGAAGTGGTGAAGGTCACCACGACTCTTGCATAAAGGTAGGTACTAGAAAGTAAAAGTAATAGATAGGCCCTTCGCAGAGGGTAGCAGAGGTTGTCATGCGCTTTTTATAGTTGGATGCGCAATCTCTTAATGCAAAAGAATGTCACTTTATATTGACTCTTGTGATAAAGAACTTTATTATGCAGTCTGTCGCTTTTATTTCTTCCATATCACAAGGTCGTATAAAGTTTATTTTCCTCACACTAATAGATCATACATATTTAGAGAGCAATTTTTATTGCTTGCACCGATGATAACTTACTTGAAGGATCGTACTCAATCCATTGGTAGGTATGGTGGACTCTGATGGCAAAACTGGGTTAAGGGTGTTTGGATGCACAAGTAGTATCTCTACTTGGTGCGGAAGTTTTGGCTTATATGGGGTGGAAGCAAGCGTCACATGTTAAAGGATCCATGACAATATAACTTCTATTCGAAAATAAGCAAACATAACTCATTATGTTGTCTTCCTTGTCGAACATCAACTTTTTAACATATAATATTTTAATGAGTGCTCACAATCATAAAAGATGTCCAAGATAATATATTTATATGTGAACCTCTCTTTCTTTATTACTTCCTTTTAATTGTAGCAATGACCAATCGCTATGTTTGTCAACTCACAACAAATTTCAATCGACATACTTTTTATATGTGAAGTCATCACTCCCCATAAGATCATTATATATACTCTTTGCTTTTGTTCTATACTTCTTTCTATTTCTTTTTCCCAAGATCATAGCAAGCAAACAAAGCTCTCAATTCAAAACTACTTTTTATTATATAACTCTCAGACCTGCTTACAATGGGGGAACATAAAGCAAAACTCAAAACTAAATCACCCTAAAAACTTTATTCTACTAGATCAAGATATAACCAAAAGGATCAAACTGAGAAAAACGAAGGAAGTAAAAGATGTGAAGGTGATACGATACCGGGGCACCTCCCCCAAGCTTGGCACAAGCCAAGGGGAGTGCCCATACCCATGTGTTTAGTTGTCTTTCTTCGGAGGTGGTGATGTTGGAGTTGATGATGGGGTTGGAAGCTTGTTCAGTTTCCACTTAGGCATAAAATTTTGTTCCCTCAGATCGTCAACTTCCTGCTCGAGCTTCAATATCCTTTGACATAATTCTTGCTTGCTCTCCTGCAGAAAACGAGAAGGGATAAATAGAACCTTGGGTTTTCTCCTTGTGTTTGGGAGGCTAGATTTCCTGAACTCCACGTGCATATCTCCTGGTTGAGGCAAGGGGATCTCTTCTTCATCCGTGCTTTCTTCCTCATACTTTCCTTCTTGTTCCTCCTCCGAGAACAATCCATAAGGATCTAAATCTCCATAGAGCTTGGGATTGGCAAGATAATGCGATACATAGCTCTCCCCATCGGAATCTTGGGACGACATATTGCTCTGAATCTGCTGCAGAAACAGGTCAAAACGAAAACATGAGGTATTGTCGTGATACGAAGGTCCAACCCTTCAGGAGATTATATAATGAATTTTTACCGACATAAAGGAGTATACCACAAGAAAAGGGAGTCCGGAGGGTACACGAGGTGGCCACAAGCCACAAGGGCATGCCCAGGGGGGTAGGGCGCGCCCCCCCTGGCTTGTCGCCTCCTCGTGCACTTTTTGGACTAGTTTAAATTTTCCTAAATTTTAAAATATTCCAAAACGGAGAAAAAATGCTATTGAAAATTTTTTGGAGTCGGTTTGCTTACCGTACCACATACCTATTCCTTTTTGGAGTCTGAAACGTTCTGGTAGGTCTCCCTAATGTACTGCTCCGGAGTTATGGTATTGATAATATTGGTTTCAACATTTATGGGAGTACGTGAGATATAATGTTTGATTCTTTGCCCGTTTACCACCTTCGGATTTGTGCCTTCAGCGTTGTTGATCTTGATGGCACCGGAACGATACACTTCCTCAATAATGTAAGGCCCTTCCCATTTTGAGAGAAGTTTTCCTGCAAAAAATCTTAAACGAGAATTGTATAGCAAAACTTGATCACCTACATTGAATTCACGCTTTTGTATCCTTCTATCATGCCATCTCTTAACCTTTTATTTAAACAACTTGGCATTCTCATAGGCATGGGTTCTCCATTCATCAAGTGAGCTAATGTCAAATAACCTCTTCTCACCAGCAAGTTTGAAATCATAGTTGAGCTCTTTGATTGCCCAATAAGCTTTATGTTCTAGTTCTAGAGGTAAGTGACATGCTTTACCATAAACCATTTTGTACGGAGACATACCCATAGGGTTTTTGTAAGCAGTTCTATAAGCCCATAATGCATCATCAAGTTTCTTAGACCAATTCTTTCTATATCTATTAACAGTCTTTTGCAAGATCAATTTAATTTCTCTATTGCTTAATTCTACTTGACCACTAGACTGAGGATGATAAGGAGATGCAATTCTATGATTAACATCATACTTAGGAAGCAATTTACGGAAAGCACCATGAATAAAGTGTGAACCACCATCAGTCATTAAATATCTAGGGACTCCAAATCTAGGGAAAATAACTTCTTTAAGCATTTTAATAGAAGTGTTATGATCAGCGCTACTAGTTGGAATAGCTTCTACCCACTTAGTAACATAATCAACAGCAACTAGAATATGAGTATACCCGTTAGACTTTGGAAAAGGTCCCATATAATCAAAACCCCAAACATCAAATGGTTCAATAACAAGTGAGTAACTCATAGGCATTTCCTGACGTCTACTAATATTACCAATTCTTTGACATTCATCACAAGACAAGACAAACTTACGAGCATCCTTGAAGAGAGTAGGCCAATAAAAACCAGATTGTAATACCTTGTGTGCAGTTCTATCTCCAGCGTGGTGTCCTCCGTAGGCCTCGGAATGACACTTGTGTAGGATCTGTTCCTATTCATGCTCAGGTACACAACGTCTAATAACACCATCTACTCCTTCTTTATAGAGGTGTGGATCATCCCAAAAGTAATGTCTTAAATCATAGAAGAACTTTTTCTTTTGTTGGTATGTGAAACTATGCGGTATAAATTTAGCAACAATGTAATTAGCATAATCAGCATACCATGGAGCATTACGTGAAGCATTTATGACAGCCAATTGTTCATCGGGAAAGCTATCATCAATAGGTAGTGGGTCATCAAGAACATTTTCTAACCTAGACAAGTTGTCAGCTACGGGGTTCTCAGCACCCTTTCTATCAATGATATGCAAATCAAATTCTTGTAGCAGAAGAACCCATCTAATAAGTCTAGGTTTAGCATCTTTCTTTTCCATAAGATATTTAATAGCAGCATGATCAGTGTGAACAGTTACTTTGGAATCAACAATATAAGGTCTGAACTTATCACAAGCAAACACAACTGCTAAAAATTCCTTTTCAGTGGTAGCATAGTTTCTTTGAGCACTGTCTAGAGTTTTACTAGCATAATGGATAACATTTAATTTCTTATCAACTCTTTGTCCTAGAACAGCACCAACAACATAATCACTAGCATCACACATAATTTCAAAGGGTAGGTTCCAATCAGGTGGTTGAACAACAGGTGCAGTAATCAAGGCTCTCTTAATAATTTCAAATGCTTCTACACAATCATCATCAAAAACGAATGGAACATCCTTTTGCAAAAGATTAGTGAGAGGCCTAGAAATCTTAGAGAAGTATTTAATAAACCTCCTATAGAAACTAGCATGACCAAGGAAACTTCTTATACCTTTGATATCCGTAGGGCACGACATTTTTTCAATAGCATCAACTTTAGCTTTATCAACTTCAATACCTGTTTCGGAGATTTTGTGTCCCAAGACAATGCCCTCATTAACCATAAAGTGGAACTTCTCCCAATTCAAGACAAGATTAGTTTCTTCACATCTCTGCAAAACTCGATCAAGGTTGCTCAAGCAATCATCAAAAGAAGTTCCGTAAACGGAGAAATCATCCATGAAAACCTCAACAATCTTTTCACAAAAGTCAGAGAATATAGCCATCATACATCTTTGAAAGGTAGCAGGTGCATTGCATAAGCCAAAAGGCATACGTCTATAAGCAAAGGTACCAAAAGGGCAAGTAAAAGTGGTCTTTTCTTGATCCTCTTTTGACACAGGTATTTGAGAGAAACCAGAATAACCATCTAGAAAGCAGAAGTGTGTGTGTTTGGATAGTCTTTCTAGCATTTGATCAATAAAAGGTAGAGGGTAATGATCTTTCCTAGTAGCTTTATTTAATTTCTTGAAATCAATTACTTTTCTATATCCTGTAACAATTCTTTGCGGGATCAATTCATTTTTATCATTAGGAACAACGGTAATACCTCCCTTCTTAGGGACACAATGAACGGGACTAACCCATCTACTATCAGCAATTGGATAAATTATACCTGCCTCCAGAAGCTTTAATATTTCATTTCTTACCACTTCTTTCATTTTAGAATTTAACCGTCGTTGGTGATCAACAACTGGTTTAGCATCAGGCTCCATATTAATTTTATGCTGGCATAGAGTGGGACTAATGCCCTTAAGATCATCAAGAGTATATCCAATAGCAGCACGGTGCTTCCTCAAAGTTTTCAATAATCTCTTTTCTTCATGCTCTGAAAGGTTAGCACTAATAATAACAGGATATATCTCCTTTTCATCAAGATAAGCGTATTTCAAAGTATCCGGTAATTGTTTAAGCTCAAACACGGGATCACCCTTGGGTGGAGGAGGATCCCCAAGTATTTAAACAGGCAAGTTATGTTTCAAAATAGGGTGCTGATCAAAGAAAATCTTATCTATTTCATTCCTTTCATTCATATGCATATCGTTTTCATGATCTAGCAAATATTGTTCTAAAGGATCAGTAGGAGGCACATCAATAGAAGCAAGACCAATAATTTCATCATTACTAGGCAATTCTTTGTCATGGGGTCGTCTACGAAATTTAGAGAAATTAAACCCATGAGACACATCCCCAAAACTTACAGTAACAGTTTCTTTCTCACAATCTATCCTAGCATTAACCGTATTCAAGAAAGGTCTACCAAATATAATGGGACAAAAATCATCTTGTGGGGAACAAAGAACAAGAAAATCAGTAGGATATTTTATTTTCCCACACAAGACTTCAACATCTCTAACAATCCCAACTGGTGCTATAGTATCTCTATTAGCAAGCTTAATGGTAACATCAATTTCTTCTAATTCAGCAGGTGCAATATCATTCATAATTTCCTGATATAAGGTATAGGGAATTGCACTCACACTAGCACCCACATCACATAATCCATGATAACAATGATCTCCTATTTTAATAGAAACAACATGCATGCCAACAATAGGTCTATGTTTATCTTTAGTATCCGGTTTAGCAATTCTAGCAGCTTCATCACAGAAATGAATAACATGCCCATCAATATTATCAACCAAGAGATCTTTAACCATAGCAATACTAGGTTCAACTTTAATTTGTTCAGGGGTTGTAGGTGTTCTAACATAGCTCTTACGAACCACAGTTGAAGCTTTAGCATGTTCCTTTATTCTAACAGGAAAGGGTGGTTTCTCAATATAAGCAGCAGGAATAACAGGATCAACATTATAGATAATAGTTTCCTCTTCAACTTTAATAGGTTCAACTACTTTCACTTCAATGGGAGGATGATATTTAAACCACTTCTCCTTAGGGAGATCGACATGAGCAGCAAAAGATTCACAGAAAGAAGCTACTATCTCAGAGTCAAGTCCATATTTAGTGCTAAATTCATGAAAAGCATCGGTGTCTATAAAGGATTTAACACAATCAAACTTAAGGTTTATACCTGACTCCTTACCTTCGTCGAGTTCCCAATCTTCAGAGTTGCGTTTAATTCTTTCCAATAAGTCCCATTTGAATTCAATATCTTTCTTCATAAAGGAACCGGTACAAGAAGTATCGAGCATGGATTGATCATTACGAGAAAGCCGAGCATAAAAATTCTGAATAATAATTTCTCTTGGGAGCTCATGATTGGGGCATGAATATAACATTGACTTAAGCCTCCCCCATTGTTGGGGATATAACCCCGTGGTAAGACCCGCCCAGGAGGGGCCGGGTCATACCTGGCGGCTCATAAGCAAGACCCTTAAGGTGGGCCGGAAGATGAAGGCCAGGCCGCATGGCGGCTTACCAGGCGGGCCAAGACGAAGGCCCAGAGACAGAAGATGGTGTGAGACCCGGGCGGTTGAACCGCCCGGAGACGGCTTGCCCAAGATGGCAAGGCGGCTTAGAGGCAGGATAAACTACGTTGTGTGAGTCGGTTTGGGACTCGTGTAACCCAGGGCCTTGACCTCCTATATAAAGGCGAGACCCTGGGGCGGCTTAGACAAGAAACCAACAAATCGAGAACTAGGTCAAGCGAATCCGCTCCCTTGTAATCGGTACAACAATCAATACAGCACAAACAGGACGTAGGCTTTTACCTCTTCTTGAGGGGCCGAACCTGGGTAAACTCGTGTCCCTCGTCTCGACCAACCCCTTTGAGTCCACCATCTTAGCGATGGCCTCGAACCTAAGTCTTCGGACATCTGCCGTGACAAAACCACGACAGTTGGCGCCCACCGTGGGGCTAGCGCTCGGTGGTGTTGAGTTCTCAAAGGGCTCTCTCCCAGGGATCGAGGGATACGCTGTTGGCAGGATGACCAAGAGTCGCCGAGGCCGGCTCTACATCGACGACGCCGGCTGGGGCCCCGAGGCCAACTCAATTGAGTACGGGTTCCGGGTCCCCTTCGGCGGAATCCACGCCTTCATCGGCAAGATCGGCGGATCTGAACCCGGGCCGAACATCTGCACCGACATTGTCGAGCCGGCCCGGCACGAGCAACCCGCCCGACGCGTGCGACCCGCCCGCGTTAACCCGGGCAGGAAGCATGTCTTCGTCGGCTTCACCCAGGGCATGGAGCTTCAAGGTTCTATGTCGCGGGAAGATACCCTCATATGCTCAGAGGATGGATCCTTGAGCGGAGAGACGGAGTCGATCTATCAGCTTCACAATGGTGGGCTTGGGGGCTACATCGAGCATTACCCCAAGTCCGAGTATCATGAGCCGGAGGATTATGAGCCGCCGAACCGTGCTGCTGTATTCATGGCGGGTTCAGCGCCGGCCCCTAGCAGCACAGCCGCCGGCGCGACCGGGTCAGGAGCTGGCAGGCCACCGGCTCAGGTTCTCTTGGATCTGATGAATGAGCTTACAACCCTGATGGAAACCGAGGTCACTGCTGAAAACCAAGCGGCCCGCAACGCGGAGATCACGAGGTTGAAGAACCAGATGGCCGGAGTCCAACAGGAAATCAACGCGCTGAAGGCCCAGATGGATACTGAGGCGGAGCGCCTCAGGGCGGATGCTTTCCGTTTTGAGTTAGAGCAGCAGTCTGCGGCGGCGGTTCATCGGATGAGGCATCAGTCCCGCCTGCCGGATCAGTATGAAGCCAGAAATCTTTTTAACACGCCAGGGACGGGACGGAATGTGCCTTTGACTGTAACCCGGACGGCGGAAGTACCTGGAAGCCGGGCGGCGGTTCAGCATCAGCAGCCAGACCCGCCCCGACGGAACCAAAACCCGCCACAGTTTTTTTCGACGCCACCGGGTCATTATTCTAACCCGGCGGAGAACATGGTGGCGGCGGCCACCAGGCTTGATACAATTCCCATCCCCGACGAGGCGCCTTTTGCAGAGGAGGTGCAGAACGCTACTGGATACCTGCGGACGGCGGTGGCCCAGCAGGAGAAGTATACTTACAGCCGGAGCCGCGTGCATTCAACTCCCATCCCCAGCCGCAGCTACAGCCGGCGTTATGAGTCGCCGGCGGTTTCTAGCAGTGAACGACATCGGAACCCGCCGCGAGTCGATCGGGCGGCTCTGGATGCTCAGGCGCTGGTGGATCGGGCAAGAGCACAGCGAGAAGCGGCGGCTCTGGCGGCGGCGGCAGCTCATCAGGAACCCACAGTTGCACCTTCTGTCTCAGTAGGGGCAGGATTAACCTCCAGGGCTGTGGGAGTGCCATGTTTAGCGCTGGCTCTACGGAATGAGCGTCTGCCGAAGGATTTCAAGGGTCCTCGCAAGGTGCCCAATTATACTGCTGACCTACCTCCAGAGGCTTGGATCGAAAGCTATGAGCTGGCCATGGAGATGTTAGATGTCAGTGACGCAGTATGTGCCAAATATTTTATCATGATGCTGGAAGGGCCGGCTCGCACGTGGTTGAAGGGCTTGCCACCCAACACCATTAATTCCTGATCTGAATTAAAGGCGAAATTCATCAAAAATTTCCAAGGAACGTGCAAGCAGCCCATGACGATTGTGGATCTGGACCATTGCGTGCAGCATGACGACGAGTCGGCTCATCACTGGGTCCGGCGGGTCTCAACCATCATCCACTCTTCAAAACAGATTACGGCGGCTCAAGCAGTTTTGATTCTAGAGAAGAATTGCCATTTCACACCTTTGAAGCAGAAGCTTGGCCGGCTCAAGCGCATGTGCCAGGATATGGGGGAGCTCATGGCGGCTCTCACCAAGTATGCAGACTCCGATAACACGAAGGACCCTGGCTCCGATGATGAGAAATCGGGTCAGGGTAAGAAAAACAACAATGGCAAGGGTTAACAGCAACACGCAGCCAGAAATAGCAACCCGGGCAAGCGGAAGAACCCGGACGGCGGGTCAGAATTGGTGGCGAACACCAGCACTGGGAAGAATCGTGCTAAGGGCAATGGGAATTTCAGGCCACCCTTTAATAAGGGCAAAGCTCCTTTCAACCTGGAAGAGATGCTCAATAAACCTTGTCCAGAGCACAGCCGGCCTGATAAGCCGGCAGGCCATACATGGAGGGATTGCAGTATTATGCGGCAGTTTCGGGATTACAGCCTTCAACAGCATCGTAATAACGGTAATGGGCCATCAGGCGGCTCAGGGCCGGGCGGATCAGGAGCCGGCTTTGGTGCTAGCGGCTCAGGATCCGGATACCAGGGTCAAGGCAATCAAGGAGGTCATCATCAACAGTCTGGCGGTGGAGGCCAGCAGCAGAATAACCAATCGGGGTACCAGGCTAACCCGAAACAGCTCAGTGGGGGTCAGTATCATGTTTTTACAACCAGCCTCGACAAGCGAGACCGGAAGGTGCGCAAGCGGACGGTTAATGCAGTCATGCCGGCTCTCCCGCAGTATTTGAAGTGGTCCGAGTATGACATAACTTGGAGTAGGGAGGATCACCCGCCGCGTGTTGATAACCCGGGGCAACTGGCTTTAGTAGTTGCCCCCCAAGTAGGAGGATATGTGTTCACTAAAGTGCTTATGGATGGTGGCAGCAGCATCAACATCCTGTATTATGACACTTTCAGCCGAATGGGTTTGCTTGATAAGGATCTTAAGCCCTCTACAACATTTTTTCACGGTGTGGTGCCCGAAAAAACGGCTTATCCAGTGGGAAAGATTTCTTTGGAGGTAGCTTTTGGTGATGAATTCAACTACAGGGTGGAGTCTTTGTGGTTTGAAGTGGTAAAAATCAAGAGCCCATATCACGCTCTGTTTGGACGACCGGCTTACGCCAAGTTCATGGCTAGGCCTTGCTATGTTTACTTACAGCTCAAGATGCCCAGGTTGAACGGGACGATTACCGTGCATGGTGATCGGAAGACGGCTCTTGAGTGTGAGGAAGGTGACGCAGCTTACGCAGAGTCAAGTTGTGCCGAGGCAGAGCTCAAGTTTTATAAGGAAAATGTTGACTCAAGTTTGTGGCAGAAGATACCAAGTTGGTGGACTTTACGCCGGGCAACTCATCACAGCAGTTCACTATTGGGGCTAACATGGACCCCACATAGGAAAGCGCGCTCATCGAATTCATCCGTGAGAATCGGGACATCTTTGCATGGAAGCCTTCTGACATGCCGGGTGTACCGAGAGAATTCGCTGAGCACCACCTTAATGTGGATCCTAAGTTTAAGCCGGTCAAACAGTTCCTCCGGCGATTCAATGAGGAGAGGAGTAAGGCTATTGGAGAAGAGGTGGCCCGGCTCTTGGCAGCAGGGTTCATCGTTGAAGTTTTTCACCTGGAGTGGTTAGCTAACCCGGTGCTAGTGCTTAAAAAGAATTGCACGTGGCGTATGTGTGTGGATTACACGGACCTTAACAAGGCCTGTCCAGTTGACCCATTTGCTCTCCCCCGTATCGACCAGATTATTGATGCAACGGCGGGTTGTGAGAGTTTATGCTTCCTGGACGCTTATTCAGGGTATCATCAGATCAAGATGGCAGTTAAAGACCAAGAGAAGATGGCTTTCATTACGCCTTTTGGTGCTTTCTGCTATGTGTCTATGCCTTTCGGGCTCAAGAGTGCCCAGGCGACCTACCAGCGTTGTGTGCAGAACTGTCTTCATGGTCAAATTGGGCGCAATGTTCATGCTTATGTGGATGATATTGTGGTCAAGTCAAGGAAGAAGGAGACTCTACTTGACGACCTGAAGGAAACGTTTGATAATTTGCGGGTTTACAAGATGATGCTTAACCCGGCAAAGTGTGTTTTCGGTGTACCTGCAGGCAAGCTCTTGGGGTTTCTAGTCTCTGAGCGTGGTATTGAAGCTAATCCGGACAAGATAAAAGCTATTACCTCCCTGTCTGAGCCAGCGTGCATCAATGACGTTCAGCGCCTGGCGGGTCGGATCGCTGCATTCAGCCGGTTCATAAGCCGCCTAGGTGAGAAGGCTATTCCTCTGTATCAGATGATGAAGAAAACAGACAATTTTGTTTGGAGTAAGGCGGCGGGTGAAGCGTTTGAGGCGCTCAAGAAGCAGCTGGTTGAGCCGCCGGTCTTGGCCGCTCCGGCTGAGAAGGAACCTTTGCTCCTCTATGTGGCGGCTAACAACAGGGCAGTCAGTGCCGAGATTGTTGTGGAGCATAAGGAGGCAGGAAAGGAATACCCAGTTCAGAGACCGGTTTACTACGTCAGTGAAGTCTTGATTGAATCCAAGCAAAGGTACCCGCATTGGCAGAAACTAATATATGGGGTGTTCATGGCAAATCGTAAGTTGAAGCATTACTTCCTGGGACACCAGATCACTGTGGTTAGCTCTGCCCCGTTGGGAGACATAATTCAAAACAGAGAAGCCACTGGCAGGATTGCTAAGTGGGCATTAGAGCTTGGGCCTCTTAATTTGAAATATGTGCCTCGCACGGCCGTCAAGTCTCAAGCCCTGGTGGACTTTATAAATGACTGGACAGAGTGTCAGTCGCCCGAGGAGAAGCCGGATAACACATACTGGATGATTCACTTTGATGGATCCAGACAGTTGGAAGGGTCAGGTGCTGGAGTTGTCTTAACTTCCCCTAGAGGTGACAAATTTTGCTATGTGCTAAGGCTGATGTTTCCTTGTACTAACAATGTAGCTGACTATGAGGCTTTACTTCATGGCCTCCGTGTGGCTAAGGAGATGAACCTGAGCCGGGTTAGATGTCTTGGCGACTCAGACCTCATGGCTCAGCAAGTTTCAGGCACGTGGGATTCCAAAGACCCACGGATGGCGGCTTATCGTCAGGCGGTGGATATCATTGCTGGACACTTCAAGGGTTATCAGGTGGATCATATTGACCGTCGCAAGAACGAGGCGGCTGATTCGTTGTCAAGACTGGGCTCTCAGTGTAAGCCGGTGCCGCCTAACGTTTTCTTGGATGTGTTATATCATCCGTCTGTTAAGCTACCTTCAGAGGAGGATCTGGCTGTACCTGAACCGGAGGGGCAGCTGGTGGCGGCTCTGCATGCTATCCCTGACTGGACGCTGCCTTACTTAGCGTACTTGACTCGCGGCGAGTTACCCGAGGACGAGACCTTGGCAAGACAAATCATCAGGCGATCTAAATCCATGACTATCATCAATGGCGAGTTACACAAGCGCAGTGTCACTGGTGTTTTCCAGCGTTGCGTTTCTCCTGAAGAGGGTAAGGAGATCATGAATGAAATTCACGCCGGCGATTGTGGTCATCATGCCGGCTCAAAATCTTTGGTGGCTAAGGCTTTCCGGCATGGTTTCTTCTGGCTGACGGCTCATAAGGACGCAGAAAACTTGGTCATCAAGTGCGATGGATGTCAGAAGTTCGGGCGACGTGCTCACGTGCTGGCTCAGGAATTGCGGATGATTCCAATTACCTGGCCGTTTGCGGTTTGGGGGCTTGATATGGTCGGGCCCTTCAAGAGATCTAAAGACAAGAAGACCCACCTTTTGGTGGCGGTGGATAAGTTTATCAAGTGGGTTGAGGCTGAGCCGGTCGGCAAGTGTGACGTGGCTACAGCGGTTCAGTTTGTCAAAAAATTGATCTACCGTTTTGGTTACCCTCACAGTATCATCACGAACAATGGCACAAACCTATCCAAGGGGGCTATGCAGGCGTTCTGTGAAAGTGAGCACATCCGGCTTGACGTCTCTGCTGTTGCTCATCCACAATCCAATGGTTAGGCGGAGCGTGCTAACCAGGAGATCTTGAGAGGCATCAAGCCCCGGCTTATGGTTCCTCTACAGCGAACGCCGGGTTGTTGGGTAGAAGAGTTACCATCAGTTTTATGGAGCATCAGAACAACTCCCAACTGGTCAACAGGCTATACGCCTTTCTTCATGGTTTATGGCGCAGAAGCCGTGTTGCCAAGTGATATACGTCATGACTCGCCGAGGGTGGCGGCTTACGTTGAGACAAATAATGAGACAGCGCGTCAGGACGCGTTAGATGCTTTGGATGAAGAGCGTGATCTGGCAGCGGCTCGATCGGCGATTTATCAACAAGACCTGCGTCGCTATCATAGCCGCAGAGTTAAGACCCGGACGTTTGAGGAAGGCGACTTGGTGTTGCGTCTGATTCAAGATCAGACGGATGCGCACAAGCTCTCTCCCCCATGGGAAGGACCCTTTGTGATCAGTAGAAATCTCAACAATGGGTCATACTATCTCATTGACGTACGAGATGAGTCACGCACTTCTGGGCAGGAGACCCACCGGCCGTGGAATATCGCTCATCTGCGGCCTTACTATACTTGAGTCATCGACTCTCATCATTGTACATCATCATTGTATATATCACATATATATATATATATATAATAAAGTTGGCATCCCTGCAAGCTGGGGCCTCTGCCATTTTCTGTATCTCAGATTATGCAAAAGTGGATACAACCATAAGGTCACTTGGGGGCTTCTAACCCGCCAGGGTTCAGCTTACACACCCTCTTGATCGGCTCTTCAGCCACTGTAAGGCCGGGTCATATACCCAAAAAGTTGACTCCGTCAACAAGGTCATTTGGGGGCTTCCAACCCGCCGGGTTTAGCTTACACACCCTCTTGATCGGCTCTTCAGCCACCGCAAGTTCGAGTTAAACCTGCCTGTATGCTGCTGCTCCGCTAGGTGACCCGCCGAACTCTTACCAGTTAATCTCGATTAGAGACCCTGAGCTATTCAAAGTATTTGACAGTCACTCTCGCTAGAGACCCTATACTGGTCAAGGTTAAACTGGCGGCTCTTGTCACGTGAGGGCCGGCTTACGGAAAGCGAGGATAAACTCACCCATCTGCTGCCGACTCTCCGCTATGTGGCCCGTTCGTACTCTTAAACAGTTACTCTTTTAAAGACCCTGCACTGTTTAAGGTTCAAACAACGGATTTATGTCACGTGAGAGGTAGTTTATGGGCCCTGGGGGTACTCATGCCCTGCTGCGTCTCTCTCTGGTTCGTTACGCTCTTATCAGTTAATCTCGCCTAGAGACCCTGAGCCGCTCAAAGCAATTGACGGTCACTCTCACTAGAGACCTTGTACTGTTGAGAGTTCAAGTAGCGAATCCACCCAGAAGAACCAACATATGAGTTTTCGAAAAACAAAGAAGAAAAAGCAAGGTCAGGAAAGATTTAACATCTCCGGGTCGTGCTTTTTGAAGCCGCCCTTACAGCAATACAGAGCATATTCTGTCTTGTTTGTTTTTGCAGGGTTTATCTCCTAAGATGAGCCGCCGTGAAGTATGATGACAAGATATTATGAGCAGAACACAAGGCAGATAAAATTGCATTAAATAGCACGGTTTAAGGCAGTCAAGTTTTTCTACGCCTATTACAAACTCCCCAGGGAGCCCAAAATACAACGGACTTAAAGTTTTTTGTACACTTCCAGCCTCGGCGGTTCAGAAAGCCGGGTTATCAGTTTCAGAAGCAAGTGTTCAGCTCGATGGCGGGTCATCCTGCGCCGGGTCTTCGACCTCTTCGATCTGAAGATGGTTCACATCCCAGTTGCAGTTTGTTAAAGCTTCAAACTGAGCCTCGTCAAAGAGGGGGGACGGGTCAATTTCAGGGGCAAAGAGTTGCTTACGGTGTGCAGGAGTTAGGTCCCTGGCTTCAAAAGTTGGGCAGCGCACTCGTTTGCTGTCCTCGCCGTAAGCCGCCTGGTACGTAGTCAGATCAACTTCATCAGCCAGTGTTGATGCGAGTACTCTGGAGGCCTTCATACACTTGGCATAGTCAGCTTCTGTGAAATCTGAGCCGTCATCTTTCTTGGACGGAAAGCCATCCATCATCTCTTCTGCAGTCAGTTCACGGGCAAAGGCCAAAGACCGGCTTAGCGCGGCCATTTCTCCCTTCCTAGCGGCTGATCGTTTGAGCTCTTCAATTTGCTTAGGCAGAGTTGACAAGAGCTCTATCACTCCCTTCATGAATTTGGGGATGTTTTTTTTTCAGTTAACATGGCTTTGATGGTGCAAAGGGTCCCGCAGTATAGTTGTTCTGTCAATGTGTATACTGCTTTCAGTTTCAACAAGCTGTCTAAAGAAAGCTGGCGGCTTCTTTGACCTGCAAGGAAGTTAGGCATTATAAGCCGCCTGTACAATTTTTTCAAGCAAGGCAAGGAAATTTTATAAGTCTTCAATACTTACCAAAGATAGCAGAAGTCATCCTAGATATATGGCGCTTCAGGGTTTGTAGCTCCTCTGATACAAGCTTGAGCCATTTGTCAGCTTCATCTGCGCGCTTTGACAGGGCGGCTTGCTCAGATTCAGCAGTCTTCTGGAAGGCAGCAAAATCAGCCTGAACCTTCTCAAGTTCCTTAACGGCAACCCGCCATTTTTCTTCCGCCTCAGACCGGGCGGTTTGTTGCGAAGCAAGGTTTTCTTTCACGCCGGTCAGATTAGACTCGGCCACATCCAAGGCTTCCTGTATTGCACAAAAACAAAATAGTTCAGGAGGTTTAAGTCGCCAGGATGAGATATTTGTAGATGATTGATGAAGCTGTTATGCTACAAGTCTCAAGCAGATTGCAAGCAATATACTTGACACTGAGGGGCTACATAAGGGTATAAGGAAAAGCAAGAGAGGAGTACCTCATATTTCTTTTTCATCAGCCCAACAAGTTCAGCTCCATATTACGGTTTGTGGAGAGGCGGTTCAGATAACCAGCATGTAACTCATCTGCAGTCAGCTTCTCCAACACGGGGAATTCAAAATCAAGTTTCTCAGGCGAGGAAGCTTCAGCCTTGCTGGTGTGTTTTGTCAATACATGAGGCTCGGGAGATTGATAACCCATCCCAGTGATGATAACGTCTGGAAGAACTGTGTCTTCGACGGCTGTTGAAGGACTGGGCAGCTTAGGATCGGCCCTTGGAGGACTTTCAGTTGCCATGTCGTGATCAGCCGGTTCAGAGGGCTGATGAGTATCTTCAGGCACATCTTTCATAACGTCAGTGGGCTCAGCATGAGTTGAAGGGGAGTCCGGCTTAGCAATCTCCGGCTCTTGGGCAGTAGGAGCAGCGGTAGACCCGCCTGTCTTCCTTCATTTTGCTTGAGCCCTGGAAAACAAAAAGATTGTCACATAGAGGACAAGGATGGTAAAAAGGTATGGTGCAAATACAAAAGTACGCACTCCGGGTTGATCTTCAGAGGAGGCAGCTTGGAGGCAGTAGAGTCGCCAGATGAAGGAGGCGTCTCCTAAAGAAAGGTTAAGACGATGAAAGCAGAGTAAGGCTACAATGCAAGATTGTTAAAACTGGACTTAGTTAAAAAAGTACCTCAGCCGGCCGTTTCCGCGGAGCCGGAGAGTTTGATAAGCCGGCCAAAAGCTCTTCAGAGCCGGTGCTCCGGGTCTGACGTCGCGAGTTGTGCTGTTGCTTTTTCAAAAGAAAATTGGGGTCTAAATAAGCAAGAGGATGAGAAAATGGGACTTTCCGGATGACTCGCTGTATTCTCTCTGGTGGAAAGTTTTCTGAGTCAGAGGAAATGTAAATTACCTCAGGGACATCTGCATGGCTTGTCTCCATTTCCTCCTGTGAATAATTATCGTCAATAAGTTGCATAAAGAGACGGCCAAGAGAGTCAAGTTCTACCTCCGAGTCGTCAAGCTCAGGTGGTTCCTGAGCGGCAGTTTTCTTCTTCTGGGCGCGGGTTTTACCCGCCTTAGGCTTCCTCACAGGAGGGTTATACTTTTTCTTCCAGAAAGAAGAGCCGGCCTGCGCATAAGCCGCCAAAAAGGTTAAAAGGAGCAAGGTAAAAGCTCAAGACAATAATGACCAATTTTGTGGAAAAAGATTTCTTACAGCTGGAGCCGGGTTCTTGACACAGAAAGGTTTCAGCCCAACCTTGTTGCAAACTGCTTGCTTTTCACCAAGAAGTGTTTTGACGGAGGAATTGATGTCTTGTTCTGTCAGAGGGGTGGTATTGAAGCAGAGAGTATCATTGGGCTCACCCGTGAATTGGTGCATGAGTCGGTCACGCCGGCTCAGTGGCAAGATCTTCCAGCTAACCCAGCAGCGGGTTAAGTCGACACCAGTTAAGCTGTTGGCCATTAAGGCCCTGATCTTCATGAAAGCTGGAGCATATTTCGCTCGCTCCGCGGCGGACATTCGGTCTGGGAGATCTCCAGTGTTGCAAAGCCGGGTAGGACGATAACCCGGCAGCGGATTTTCTTCTTTGGGAGAAGTGTCTTTGTAGTAAAACCAGGTTTTGTTCCAATCCTTGGGGTGACTTGGTAAGATAGCTGCTGGATAGGGCAAGTCTCTCCGTCTCTGGATAGAAACGCCGCCAAGCTCCAAACTTGGTCCAGCCGCCACTTCAGTTTGGCGGTTGACGTAGTAGTAATCACGGAAGAGGTCAACAGACGGCTCTTCTTGCAGGTAAACTTCACATAAGACATGAAACTGACACATATTGGTGACAGAGTTTGGGCCTATGTCTTGAGGATGAAGCTTGAAAAAGTGAAGAACGTCCCGGAAGAATTTTGACCCGGGCGGGCTAAACCCACGAAGTAGGTGATCAGTGAATACGACAACTTCTCCTTCCTTAGGAGTAGGTCTTATCTCTGGCCCGGGAACCCGCCAATGTATAACTTCCTGAGCCGGCAGGATACCCGATTCTACAAAGTCGAGTAGAAGTTGCTCGGTGACTCCGGAGCCGACCCAATCGCAGGATGAGGGAGCTCTTGACATGCTGGCGGGTTAAACTGTGAGAAAGTGCAGAAGGTGGCGGGTTAGAAATACCAGATAACTAAGGCAGCTATGATCAGCGTTAAACCGCCGATGCATTTTATCAAGAGGACCGGCAATGCAATGGCAGGTTAAGTGGACAAGGTAATGTTGAGAATATTGTAAGTGGGGATAAACAGGTTTCACACATTGCAACCGTGACTGCAAGATCTACAGATGAAGATAAATGAAAATATATTCAAAACCTAAAAAGGGGGGAGTGGAAAAACAGGCGGACAACATGTGGATGTGATTGCTATGCAGATCCAAAGCAAGTGGGCATTGGCATTAAAAGGGCAACCACAATGGATAGACAAGTAATATAAGATTCAAGGGGCCATTTACAATCTATATTACGAAGAACATCGAAGAACACTAGAGGAACCCGATGAACTCGGGGGACCCTAATGGAGATGACTCCAGATTCAATGGGAGCTGAGAATAGTACCTCGTGGATGCGGACGGGCTGGCGAAGTTCCGGTCCAAGTCAGGTCGATGCAGCGGCCGGCGTTGGGGACGACAGCGAGGTCTGGTCCGGTGCGGCGGAGCTCCGGAGGTGCGGCTGTTTGAAGGAGGAAGAAGAAGACGTGGCAGCAGAGAGAGGAAAGGGGGCCCCTTCGTATCCCTATTTATGAGATGGGATGGCAACAGTGCGCGCGAGAATCGAGGAAGCACAGTGATGATTGACCAAAGAGGGCGCCTCGATTTTTGGACCGACCATTCAATGAGAGGATCCGTTGCAAACGTCACAGAATCTTTTTAGCATATTCGACGTGACGTCACGGCGGGTTATGAGTTTTCTTTTTCAGGTGACAAAAGGTGAGACTCGCCGCCGAATGAGTTTGAAGATTGAGATGAGCAGGCTCAAATCAACCTGGGGCCTAATGTTGGGGATATAACCCCGTGGTAAGACCCGCCCAGGAGGGGCCGGGTCATACCTGGCGGCTCATAAGCAAGACCCTTAAGGTGGGCCGGAAGATGAAGGCCAGGCCTCATGGCGGCTTACCAGGCGGGCCAAGACGAAGGCCCAGAGACAAAAGATGGTGTGAGACCCGGGCGGTTGAACCGCCCGGAGACGGCTTGCCCAAGATGGCAAGGCGGCTTAGAGGCAGGATAAACTACGTTGTGTGAGTCGGTTTGGGACTAGTGTAACCCAGGGCCTTGACCTCCTATATAAAGGCGAGACCCTGGGGCGGCTTAGACAAGAAACCAACAAATCGAGAACTAGGTCAAGCGAATCCGCTCCCTTGTAATCGGTACTCCAATCAATACAGCACAAGCAGGACGTAGGCTTTTACCTCTTCTTGAGGGGCCGAACCTGGGTAAACTCGTGTCCCTCGTCTCGACCAACCCCTTTGAGTCCACCGTCTTAGCGATGGCCTCGAACCTAAGTCTTCGGACATCTGCCGTGACAAAACCACGACACCCAAGCTTGAGCGATACTTTCTCCTTCACGAGGCCAAAAATTATAAATATAATTCCGATCACGATGAACCAGATGCATAGGATAAAACTTCTGATGAAATTCCAATTTCAATCGGTTGTAGTTCCATGATCCAATATCATCACATAGCCTATACCATGTCAATGCCTTCTCCTTCAAAGATAAAGGAAAGACCTTCTTCTTGACATCATCCTCGGGCAAACCTGCAAGCTTAAATAATCCACAAACTTCATCCACATAGATTAGATGCAAATCAGGATGTAGTGTTCCATCTCCTGCATAAGGATTAGCTAGCAGTTTCTCTATCATACCCGAAGGAATTTCATAATAAATATTTTCAGTAGGTTCAGTAGGTTAAGGAGCCACTCTTTGTGCTTCCGCTCGAGGTGAAGATACCCCGAACAAGCCCCTGAAAGGATTATTTTCCATAGTAACAAGTGACACTAAATTTCAGCACACTATATAATTTTTTCCTTACCAAATTCCACTCACCAAAGGCGCTTCACTCCCCGGCAATGGCGCCAGAAAAGAGTCTTGATGACCCACAAGTATAGGGGATCTATCATAGTCCTTTCGATAAGTAAGAGTGTCGAACCCAACGAGGAGCAGAAGGAAGTGACAAGCGGTTTTCGGCAAGGTATTCTGTGCAAGCACTGAAATTGTCGGTAACAGATAGTTGTGTGATAAGATAATTCGTAACGGGTAACAAGTAACAAGTGTAGCAAAGGTGCAGCAAGGTGGCCCAATCCTTTTTGTAGCAAAGGACAAGCCTGGACAAACTCTTATATAAAGCAAAGCTCTCCCGAGGACACATGGGAATTTCTGTCAAGCTAGTTTTCATCATGCTCATATGATTCGCGTTCGTTACTTTGATAATTTGATATGTGGGTGGACCGGTGCTTGGGTGCTGCCCTTACTTGGACAAGCCTCCCACTTATGATTAACCTCTCTCGCAAGCATCCGCAACTACGAAAGAAGAATTAAGATAAATCTAACCATAGCATGAAACATATGGATCCAAATCAGCCCCTTACGAAGCAACGCATAAACTAGGGTTAAAGCTTCTATCACTCTAGCAACCCATCATCTACTTATTACTTCCCAATGCATTCCCCTAGGCCCAAATAATGGTGAAGTGTCATGTAGTCGACGTTCACATAACACCACTAGAGGAGGGACAACATACATCTCCTCAAAATATCGAACGAATACCAAATTCACATGATTACTTATAACAAGACTTATCCCATGTCCTCAGGAACCAATGTAACTACTCACAAAGCATATTCATGTTCATAATCAGAGGAGTATTAATTATCAATAAGGATCTGAACATATGATCTTCCACCAAGTAAACCAACTAGCATCAACTACAAGGAGTAATCAACACTACTAGCGACCCATAGGTACCAATCTGAGGTTTGAGACAAATATCGGATACTAGAGATGAACTAGGGTTTGGAGAGGAGATGGTGCTGGTGAAGATGTTGATGGAGATTGACCCCCTCTCGATGAGAGGATCGTTGGTGATGACGATGGCTTCGATTTCCCCCTCTGGGAGGGAAGTTTCCCCGGTAGAACAGCTCCGCCGGAGCCCTAGATTGCTTCTGCCCAGGTTCCGCCTCGAGACGGCGGCGCTTCGTCCCGAAAGCTCTCTTATGATTTTTTCCAGGTCAAAACCCTCCATATAGCAGAAGATGGGTATCGGAGGCCTGCCAGGGGGCCCACAAGACACAGGGGCGCGCCTAGGGGGGTAGGGCGCGCCCCCTGGCTTGTGACCACCTGGTGGGTCCCCTCTGGTATTTCTTTCGCCCAATATTTTGTATATATTCCAAAATAATTCTCCGTAACTTTTCAAGACTTTTGGAGTTGTGCAGAATAGGTCTCTCATATTTGCTCCTTTTCCCGTCCAGAGTTCCAGCTGCCGGCATTCTCCCTCTTCATGTAAACCTTGTAAAATAAGAGAGAAAAGGCATAAGTATTGTACCATAATGTGTAATAATAGCCCATAATGCATTAAATATCAATATAAAAGCATGATGCAAAATGGACGTATCAGCCTCCCCTTGTATAACTACAAGGACCGGGAAGCCCTCGTCCTGAAGATGCTGCGTTTCGATGAGTGGGGAGTCCTTTCTCCTGAGGGGTCGCGTCCTCAGGGTGTCCCCTTCTCGGGGGCCCTGATCCCCGGGAGCCCTGAAGACACTGCTCTTCCCGTGGTCGAGATGGGGCGCCCTTCGCCGCCTGCTTCCCCGGTTCCGCCTCGGGTCAACCTGGGATCGAGGGTGGCGCCCCGTCGATGATGAAGGTCGCCGTCTCCACCCCAGAGTGCAAGGTGCCGGTTGTTGGCACGTCGTCCCCCGGCCTCCTCGCCGGCCGGAACAGGAAGGCGCCCAGGGGCAGCTGCTCCTCGGCGCCTTGGGCGCCGGTGAAGAGGAAGTGGATCGCCGTGGATGAGTAAGTGCCTGCGTCCCCTCAACCTCCCCTTCGGTGCCCTCCTTCTGAGCTTGTGTTGCGCAGGCTCCCCCCGGTGAAGGAGGAGCCGAGTCAACGCCGCCTGCTTCTGCGGCCGCCGAGGTTCTTGCGGCCTCGTCTTCCGTCGACCGCGGGGATCTGGTCGCCAGGGCGCCCGTGCCCAAGCCTGCTCGTCCGTCAGGGGGCCTCGAGCGTGAGCCCCCTGCGATCTTCTTCGCCCGCAATCTCCAGCTCCCCGGGGCGGGGCCGTGCCCCTCGCTGGCGGTCTTCCTTGGGGGCGTGCCCCGCTATGTCCTCGGGCCCTCTTCGCTTATTGAAGTGGGGTCTCAGGTGGCGCGTCCTTCTTCTAGGGCGGTCAAGCGGGAGCCCCCAGCCCTCGGGCACTCGTCTGGGCTGGGTGGTCCCCCGCATATCTCCTCCGTCCATCCCGGGGAAAGCGGAGACCCTTGCTGGGCCCTCGAGCTCGCAGGTGACCGGAGCGCCGTGCGGTGGGGCTTGCTCTAGACTGCGACGGAAGCGCTGGGGCACCTGGGGGTGGAGTTCGCCAATAACGATGCCTGCTTGGAGGTGGAGCGCCAGCGCCTCGTGCGGGAATGGCATCGTCTCGAGGTCGCTGTGAATTTCGGTCGCCTGCAGCGCGAGCGCCCCCGTGCGAAGGCCGAGGAGTCCCTTGCCGTGGCGGTGGAGGCCCGCGAGCGCGCCCTCGCTGAGGCTCAGGAAGCCGACTGCCGGTGCAGGGCTTTCAAGAAACGCCTCGAGGAGCTTCAAGCCCTGAACGCCGCCCTTGAGAGGCAGGTCCAAGCGCGGAGGGCCACACTTGATGGCCTGGCGCTCGAGTCACTCGCCACTGGTGCAGGCCCCCGCGTGCCTGTTGACGTGTTGGCGATGGAAGCGCTGGAGCAGAGCTTGGAGCAGGAGAGGTTGGAGGTGAGGGAGCGCCAAGCGTCGCTTGCCGAGGAGTCCCTTGCCTCCCGCGAGGCGAGGTTCCAAGAGGAGGTCGACAACAAGGTGGCAGAGGCCTGGCGTTTCCTTCTTCAGGACTATCGCGCGAAGCTGAAGCTCCAGGAGTCCCGCTACTGCAAGCGACGTGACTACCTGAAAGGCGAGGTCCATGCCCTCAGGAAAAGGTTAGACCAAGAGGAGGGCCGCCGGCGAGCCGTGATGGACGCCCAGGCTGCTACCGAGGCCGAACTAGCTTTTCTTTATAAACAAGTAAAGGGCGCTGCTTCCTTGGCGGAGAAGGCTTCGGACGAGGCGGACCGTGCTTGCAGCCTCCAGTACACGCGCTCCCAGATGTTCCAGTCCCTCGAGGGGAGGGCCAACCGGGCCCTGAGCGACATCTGTGGTGCGAGCGTCTCGAGCCCCTTGGTTCCAGATGACGCTGGGTACCTGGGCTTCTTTTCCAGGGTCGTGGAGTGCCTTGAGGGGGGTGTGGAGAAGACCCGCATGCTTGTGGAGGAGAAGCGCCGCAACCTCCTCGCGCGGGCAGCTTCGAACTTCTTCAGTCACCTCCTTCGTCTCGACCCGCACTTCGATTTCGGGGCTGTGCTTGGTCCAGTACCCGAAGTGACTCGAGCCGCCCTCGCCGAGCGGGTCAAGGACCATGTGGAAGATCTGATAGCGGAACTTTCTTCTGACGAGGCCGAGGGCCATGCCGGGGCCGGGAAGCACGAGGCCGCCGGCGGTGGTGATGAAGAGAGTGGCGGCGGCTACATGTCCCCTTGAGCAGCCTTCTTGTTTTCCTGGCAGGGTTATGCATGCGGCCTAGTGGCAACTTTAATGTATTTTTGAAAGTACCGTTGCATGTGCTTCCGAATGACGAGGTGTGTTGCGCCGCGCTTCCTTTTGCCCTGGGTTGCCGCCAACCCGATCGGCACGCTCGCGGTAGCCTTCTACGTTAGGGAGGTTTAGTAGTGGCGCTTGGGGGGGGGGGTCCAGACGCCCTGGGGTTTTTTCTTTCTCAGGAGTGAGGCAAGTTGGGAGCCCTTTCGGCACTCTGTGTCTGCAGGCCCTAGTCCCGCACATTTCCCTACCACCGCAGTGTACGACCGGATCACCAGGACACGACTGCGAGGTGAGGCCTCGACACCCTTGACGCCGACCGGATCACCAAGGACGGCATAGAGGGACGAGTGGCTATATGACCGGTAAGGCTCCTGAGGCGCGCTGCTCAGGAGCCCCCCTTGACGCTCAAGCAGCTCTACGTCGGCAGGTCCCAGTCCTGCACATTTCCCTACCACCGTAGTGTACGACCGGATCACCAAGGACGCAACTACGAGGTGAGGCCTCGACACCCTTGATGCCGACCGGATCACCAAGGACGACATCGAGGGGCGAGTGGTTATATGACCGGTAAGGCTCCTGAGGCGCGTTGCTCAGGAGCCCCCTTTGACGCTCGAGCGACCCCCATTCCGCCCTGCCGGGTTTTGCCTCAGGAAGCCCTGGGCCTCCTGAGACTCCATGCTGTGGTGCCGTGCTGCGGTCGGAGCCCCCGAGTGGGGGTCGGCTGCCAATAGATGCAAGTCCCTGAGGCGACAGGGCCTTGCTATCCAGCTCCGAGGTGCCCCGGGGAGGGCCGTAGCGCACGGCCCCTTGTGAAACACCAATCCAGAAAAAGGAGAATTCAAGACCGGTAAAACGAGAGAGCAATGAGAGAAAAGTCCCCGACCCTTTTTCTTTTAAATATAGAGTTCCGAAGTCCTCAAACTTCATTCCAAAAAGTGGCAATTCGAACACCAAAAGAAGCAAGCAAATGCCGCGTCCGGCACCTAAGCTAGTCTTCGTCTTCGTCTTCCCCCAGCGCTGAGCGTAGGGCATCCACGTTGCGTGGGCATAGCCATTGGTGGGCAGTGTTGTCCGCCAACACGGAGCTGTGGCTTCCACATTGCGTGGGATGGAACCCCTCCGCGTCCTCGGGGGGCTTCGGGCGTATACAACCCACTCATTATTACGTGAGAGTGTCACGGGTTGGTCCCGGGGGTGCTCAAGGAGCTCCATGCCTCGCGAACATAAAGCCCACTCCCAGCCCCCAGGCTTGGCGTGGCGAAGTAGGGTCGGTTCCGGATGGGCCCTCGGGCGTAGGGGGAACCCCCCACACCCCAGAGCCCGCGACCGGGTGCCGTCGTCATAGTGAAAGCGCAGCCCCCCACGCCGCGGGTCGGGCCCGGCGAGGCCTTTCCATTGCGCGCGTGGCTGGCACCCCGGGCAGTGCCCCAGCGCGCCTCGCTGGGGTGCCCCGGGTCCCCACGCAGGTACTCAAGGCCCTGCCCCCAGGCTGGGCGACCTGGGCCTGGGGACATGGGCGAGTACAGGATCGCCCGCTGGCGATCGAGCAAAACCCAACCCGGAGACATGGGCGTATGTTCCACCCTCCGTCTCCAAGCGGGCGTCACGCGCCCTGGAGACAAGGGCGTGTGTTCCACCCCCCGTCTCCAGGTTGGGATCATATGGCCCGAAGACATGGGCGTGTATTCCACCCTCCGTCTCCAAGCTAGGGCCACCCGACCAGGGGACGTGGGCGCATGTTCCACCCTCCGTTCCCAGGCTAGCGACCCCCGGTCCCCAGACCCAGATGCCTGCTCAAGGCAGCTCCCTACCAGCGGGTGCGCCTCACGAAGCTGCCTGTGCCGAGCATCCTCACGAGGCCAATCCCTCAAGCCGCCCTCGCGAGGCTGCTCATACCAGCCCGCGCGAGAGCCGCTCATGAAGTCGCGTACGTGCCTTCTGCAGCCGTGGTAGCCGGCGTTGCTTCCTTCGCGGCCCGGGCGCTCGTCAACATGGCCGTTGTAGAGCTGCTCGAGCCCCCGGGCGCCGGCGCAGTTGAGCCCCTGGTCCTCCTCCCTGATTCCGGCAGGCGTGCTGAGGGGTGCGAGGGGACGCCACTCTCGCGCGGGCAGCGCCCCCCACCGGCCACTGCCGGCGGTTGCTGCCAGCCCCCGCGCCCCCGATGACCCGGGCCAGGCCCCGGGCGAGCGCGGGTCGTGGAGGATGTCCCGAACGCGCCCGTGCGGCCCAAGTGCTGAGCCAGCCGGTTGAGTGAGTTCATGGGCACGAGCCTCGCCGAGGTACACCAGGGTCCTGCCGGTGGTGGTGACGCGCCTGGGGGCACGCCTGGCCCAGTTGTTGCGGCGATCACGCGCAGCGCGGTGGCGTTGTAGCTCGTGCGCCACGAGGAGCGCGACGTGTCTGTGCGTCGGGTCGTGGAAGTCCCGGAAAGGCAGCGGTGCGGCCCGGATGTGGGGAAGGGCCGGGGCGGCGAGGGCGTGCCGTGCGGTTGGTGAAGGCGGCAGCCCCCGGCGCCCGTTGAGGGCCTGGCCGGCGATGGCGCCCGCGGACGGGGAGGCGGAACAACGTGGGGCGCCGAGGCCCGCCGGCGCCGCCCGCGCCACGCGGGCAGCCCGCCGCTCAGCACGGGCTCGACGTCCTTTTGCCATGAGTGCGGCGAGCAGAGGCGAGGCTAGTCTTGAGGGAAACTTCGGCACGCCCCCTACCTGGCGCGCCAAATGTCGGATTTCGGGCTCCGCAAAACCCTCAAGGTTCGAACACAGGGGCATGTGCGAAGGAGTTGGAAGGGGGGGTTCCTACAGGCAATCGGCTCTGATACCAACTTATGATGCCCCCGACTTAATCGTGCACTAATCATACACACAAATGCACATGATCAAGCCTAGGGACTCACGGGAAGATATCACAACACAACTCTAGACACAAATTAAAATAATACAAGCTTTATATTACAAGCCAGGGGCCTCGAGGGCTCGAATACATAAGCTCGATGTCAAACAAGCATCAGCGGAAGCAACAGTATCTGAGTACAAACACAAGTTAATCAAAGATGCCTTAAGAAGGCAAAAACAAATGATGGCTCTGATCGAAAAGGCACAGGCCTCCTGCCTGGGAACCTCCGATCTACTCCTGTTCATCGGCGGTCTCCACGTAGAAGTAGATACCTCCGGGAATCTCCTGCTCCTGGGCTCCAGCGTCTGATATATCATCAAATGGGTATGGGGAAAAGAATAGCAGAGCAACCGTGAGTACTCATCCAAAGTACTCGCAAGACTGACATCAGAACTATACTAATTATGCATTGGTTTCAAATGAAGAGGCTGTATCTGTGGACTAAATAGCAGAATGCCAGAATAGAGAGAAAGGCCTAGCCTATCGAAGACTAGCATCTTCAGCGGTCTTGCAGCATTAGAAGAGTGCAGATTAGCATATTATTAATTAACAAGCATGTGGGAGCAAAGCCCAGAGATCCTTCCTCGACTCCCTGCGAGAAAACAATCCCGGAGCTTCAATTAATTAAAAGTATCCAGTTCAAGTAGTAATAGATCGGGATACAACACTAAGCGTCCTGTTACCGTGGACACGGCTATTCGAATAGATAATCTTCCCTGCAGGGGTGCACTACTGTTACCCAACATGCTCGAATAGCTCTGGCCGGACACACTTTCCTGGGTCATGCCCGGCCTCGGCTGATCGACACACCGCAGCCCGACCTAGAGCTAAGCAGAGAGGTCCCCACCGGTCTACATCCCAAGTGCTCAGGGGTCTTGGGCCCATCGCCCTTTGCACTCCGGGTCGTTATGCGACGAGCCTGGACGAGCACCACCTCATCCTGGACGGCACTGGCCCGACAGGCCCACAAGGCTGAACTGGACATCTGACAGAGCTTTCGGCTGATACATACGGTGCAGAGGGCCCCATTAAACCATTACCCCACGTGGTGGTAGTGCGTATAGGGCACGACGACCCACTCAGATCAATACCCAAATCCGTTAGCGCATTATTAGGAGCTCGCGGTGACGATCAGTACTCCTGTCGTCCCGTCTCGAGGAAAGTGCAACAAGGGCCAGGCCCATCCCTCTCTAGGGCGGTCTCTGCCTGCCCGGCCGCGCCTCGTATTTATCTCGCGGGTACCCTCCAGGTCAACCCGACTTCACAACTCTCACGGGTACCCCTCGGGGTCGACCCGACTTTACCCGAGGACTGTAGTAAAAGTAAAGTATCCGTGTGTTCATCACACCAGAGGGGAATCCGAGGAATCACCCTCGATGGATTCCTACTCGATGTATCCGACAAGGTGAACCCGGAGGAATCACCCTCGATGGCATTCACACTTGCGGGTTTGCACGACAGAAGCTTCTCCGGAGGTGGAGGGAGAGGAATCACCCTCGGTAATCCATGTCCGACTAGCTATACTACAGAGGCATCATCGGGAGTGAGTTAAGAGGTATCACCCTCGTCACTCGATATTAGCTCTGCAGAGTCGAGCAACTTAGGGGGGGTGTGTGTAGTGCTGTGCTGGTCTCAGCCCGTTCGATCACCGCGATCGGGGCACAGATACTAAAGCGGGGCAACTACAGCAAGGAAGAGGGGCCACAGATGGTTTACCATCCAAACTATACTAAGCATTTTGGATAACAGGCAGGTATCAATAACAGTTACAAGGACAGGCTATGCATCAGAATAGGATAAAGCAAAGTAGCAGCAATTTTCTAATGCAAGCAGGAGGGAGAAGGAATAGGTGATTTAGGCATGCGTCAAGGTGGTTTGCTTGCCTGGTTGCTCTGCAGGCGAAAAGAAATCTTCAACAGTGTAGTCGATCTCCTCGGCAGCGTCGGGCTCGAAGACTATCGGAAAGAAGGGGGGGAGAAGAAACAATAAATTCACGGCAAAAAGCAATCACTATGCAATACATGCCTAAACGATATGCGGAGGTATTATTTTGCCTATCTAAGTGTTTTAGTTAAATTAGGAATTTTTTTGGATTTATTTTATTAAAGTTGAACACTATTCATTTAACGAAAACGGGCAAAATGTTCCATGTTCACCTAGCTTGGAGCGTTGGACAGGCATTTTGATTACATATTCAGATTCTTCATATTTTTCTGATCATTTTTCATATATAAATTATTTTCATCTGACTTACGGTTTAAAAGATATGATTTTTCAAAGTTTTATTAATATTCTGGAATTACTTTAATTATTTAAACTAAAATTATCCGAAACAGTGCAGGCTGACGTCAGCATGACATATTGCTGACGCCAGCAGTCAACAGTCCGCTGACCAGAGTCAAACCTGACCAGTGGGTCCCACTGGTCAGTGACTCATCTAACTAAACGGGGATTAATTTAATCTAATTAACGAGTGGGCCCGCACTGACAGTGTCTAATTAGTGTTTTAATTAATTAACAAATTTTCTATTTAATTAAAAATCATTTAATCATGCGGGACCCACATGTCAGTCTCACTGGGCCAGCCCAGTCAGCGTTGACTGGGTCGACAGGTTAACGGGACCCACCCGTCAATGACACAGGGGGTCCCACTCGTCAGGCCAGGTCAGTGCCGCCGGCGTCGGCGCCGGAATCACACCGGCGACCAAATCCGCGGCGGCGCGGCCTCGGACCTCGCCGTAAATCGCCGTCCGGCGACCATATCGCATGCGCGAGGCGGCGCTCGAAAGAGGGGAGCGAGGCGAGTCGATCTGGGGCGGTTTCGTGAGCTAACTCGGCCGGAGTCGAGCGCTACGAGCTCGCCGGCGGCGAGGTGTTTCGGGCGAGCTCAGAGGAGTCGCCGCAGGGCACGGCAGGCCGTGGGGTTGGAATCTACGGGTTCCTAGCGCGGCCTAGATCACGGTGGTGAGCTCGGGTGAGCATGACGTTGCCGGGAGCGACGGCGACGAGCACCGCGGCGGAGACGGCTATGGGCGGCGATGGCAACGGCGGCTACGGGCGGCGAAATCGCGCGGGGAGAGAGGGGAAAAGACGCGGCTGCTCACATTGGTCCTGCATGTGTGCGTTAGCGTGCTCGGGGAAGGGCGACGGCGGCGAATCGGCGTCGGAGACGAAGACGACCGTGCGGGGAAGAAGAGCTCCGGGAGGTCGCGGCAGAGGCGCTCGGCTCCAGCTAGGCGGTGCAGTCGGCGTAGTCGAGGACGGGGAACACGTCGAGCATGGCGGAGCGGTGACCGGGGCACGGTGGCCGCGGGATCGAGCGTCGGCGGCGGTGAGCTCTCGGGCGAGCTCAACCGAGCGCGAGGGAGGGGACGAGAGGGGGATCTGGTGGACTAGGGTTACGCAGGAGAGGGAGAGGCGTCCCGGGGAGGCCTTAACGGCGACGGAGGACCGCGGGATTGGCGACACGGCGACGATCCGCGCTCGGGCGAGCGCGCCAGGCGACACCGAGGCAGGGGAGGATGACGACCTCGCTGGCGGGCTGGGCCTGCACTGTGCACTCGAGGCCCAGCACGCCAGTGAGTTGTTACCCTTTTCTTTTTCTTTTTCTATTTTCTGTTTTAATTCTATTTTACTAAAATGTGTGGCACTAAAAGGACTTTTGTAAGATGGGTGACTTGGGCCAAATATTACAGTGCAATATGCTCTAACACGAGAAATTGGTTTGGCTAAAATATAATTTCATTTGTAATTCTATTAAATAAAACGGTATTAAAATATTGCTGTGAGCTACTGTTTGAGGTTGTTAGAGTTGCTTAGACATTTTTAATGATGTTGCTTTCCTGAGCATATTTAGTTATGATTTATTTGTTATTTAATGAACATTTTTACTTCAAATTTGGAACAACTTTTATTTTCTCTTTAAATTTGAATTTAAATTTGAATGGGAATTTGAAATGAGATATGATGCAATGATGATCAGGCATATTTAATCATGCTGACTTGGCATTATCAAGAGGTGATTACTGTAGCTATTACATGGGGATGTTACAATTCTCCTCCTCAAATAAGAATTCTCGTCCCGAGAATTAAGAGGTAGGTTGAAAGAAAGCGGGGTATTCTTCACGAAGACGATCTTCGCGTTCCCAAGTGGCTTCATCTTCAGAATGATTCGACCACTGAACCTTGAGGAACTTGATCGACTTCTGACAGGTTCTACGCTCAGCTTGATCAAGAATGCGAATCGGATACTCTGGATAAGAAAGATCCTCTCGTAATTCAAGCACTTCATGATCCACTGCTTGGATAGGATCCTTGAAGTAGCGTCGAAGTTGCGATACATGATGGACATCATGCACTTGAGAAAGGTTTGGCGGCAATTCCAATTGATATGCCACTTCTCCTCGACGAGCGAGAATACGGAACGGGCCAATGTAGCGAGGAGCTAACTTGCCCTTGATTCCGAAACGGTGAGTGCCCTTCATCGGAGTAACACGAAGGTAAGCCTGTTCGCCAGGTTGATAGACCATTACCTTGTGTTTACGGTCATAGTTGCTCTTTTGACGAGACTGAGCAGTCTTCAAATTTTCACGGATAATGCGGACTTGTTCTTCAGCTTGTTGAATAATGTCCGGTCCGACGAGTGATCGTTCCCCAGTTTCTGACCAATTCAGAGGGGTTCGACACTTACGTCCATATAACACTTCAAAGGGTGCCATCTTCAGACTAGCTTGGTAGCTATTGTAGTAAGAGAATTCGGCATACGGGAGAGATTCCTCCCATTTCTTACCGAATGAGATGACACAAGCTCGAAGCATATCTTCAAGCACTTGATTGACTCGTTCGACTTGACCCTGAGACTGAGGGTGAAAAGCGGTGCTGAAAGACAGATGAGTTCCCATAGCTTCTTGGAAACTGTTCCAAAATCTTGAGGTAAAGAGGCTGCCAAGATCTGAAATGATCTCCAACGGAATACCGTGGAGTGACACAATTCTGGAAACATATAAGTCTGCTAACTGACTAGCAGTGATTGTCTCCTTGACTGGCAGAAAGGGAGCAACCTTGGAGAATCGGTCAATGACGACAAGGATAGCATCATGACCCTTATGCGATCTGGGGAAACCAGTAATGAAGTCCATTTCGACCTTGTCCCATTTCCATTCAGGAATATCAAGTGGTTGCAGAAGTCCAGCAGGCCTTTGATGTTCAGCCTTGATGCGACGGCAAACGTCACACTTAGCAACATAACGAGCGATATCTTGTTTCATACCAGGCCACCAATATCTCTGTCGAATGTCTTGGTACATCTTGGTGCTACCGGGGTGAATTGACAGAGGTGTATCATGTGCTTCTTTCATAACATCCGAGCGAGAGTCCAGATTATGCTTTCTGGGGACCACGAGGCGACCTTTGAAGAGCAAGGCACCATCATCACCAACATGGTAGAATGAAGAATTTCCCTTGGAGAGGTATTTCTTAACCTTCTCAACTTCAGAGTCATATTTCTGCCTCGTGTTGATGTTGCACTCGAGGTTTGGTTCAACAACCAGGGTATTAAGATAACCCTGAGGTACAATGTGAAGGTTCAACTTGCGAAGCTCTTCATAAAGCATAGGTTGTGCTTCTTGAACCATGAGGCAATAAGTCTTGCGGCTCAAGACATCAGCCATTACATTAGGTGTATAAGAAATATTCATATCATAATCGGCTATTGTCTCGAGCCATCTTTGCTGACGGAGATTCAAGTCTGGTTGAGTATACAGATACTTCAGGCTCTGGTGATCCATGTATATCTCGCAACGATTACCGAGAAGGTAATGTCGCCACAGCTTCAGAGCATAAATAACTGCAGCAAGCTCGAGATCATGTACTGGATAATTTTCCTCATGAGGACGCAATTGTCGAGAGCCATAAGCAATAACTTTGCATTCTTGCATTAGGACACAGCCTAATCCTTGACGAGATGCATCACAGTAAATCACGAAGTCCTTTTGGGAATCCGGGGGTGCTAGCACTGGGGCAGATGTCAACTTATCTTTGAGCGTCTGAAAACTTTCCTGACATTTTTCTGTCCACTCAAATTTAACACCTTTGTGGAGCAGATCAGTCAACGGCTTAGCAATCTTGGAGAAGTTCTCGACGAATCGGCGGCAATAGCTAGCGAGTCCGAGAAAACTTCTGACTTGCTTAACATTCTTCGGGGGAGTCCAGTCAAGAATAGCATGAACTCGCTCGGGGTTGATAGCGATGCCATCTTTGGAAATCACATGACCGAGATAGGTCACTTCAGATAACCAGAATTCACACTTAGAGTATTTGGCATATAGCTGGTGTTCTCGAAGTTTCTCCAATACAAGCCGAAGATGTTCGGCGTGTTCTTCTTCATTCTTGGAAAATATAAGAATATCATCCAAATACACCACGACGAATTTGTCGAGGTAGTCCATGAAGATATAGTTCATCAATCGAGAGAAAGTGGCCGGTGCATTGGTTAATCCGAAAGACATGACGGTGTACTCGTAAGAACCATATCGAGTAACAAAAGCGGTCTTCGGAATATCCTCCTTACGAACTCGGATCTGATGATAACCCAACCTCAAATCAACTTTCGATAACACTGAGGAACCAGCAAGCTGATCATACAGATCGTTGATTCTGGGAAGTGGATACTTGTTCTGAATTGTTGCCTGGTTGATAGGTCGGTAATCTTGGACCAACCGGTTTGTCCCATCCTTCTTCTTAACAAAGAGAGAAGGCGCTCCCCAAGCAGAAGAACTGGGGCGGATGAAACCCTTCTTAAGTGACTTGTCGATTTCCTCCTTAAGTTCAAGGAGTTCATGCGGCGGCATCTTATAAGGACGCTTCGCAATAGGGGTAGTGCCAGGTTTCAAGTCGATGACGAACTCGACAGCTCTGACAGGGGGTATTCCTAGAAGTTCTTCTGGAAAGACGTCCGAAAAATTGCGAACGACTGGAACGTTCTTAATCCCCTCAAGAGGTGAAGCATTCAATGCATTCAAAGCATATATCTGGCTCTCGGGATCCTGAGTTGTTCGGGTTGAGTATTTGACTGTCTGGCCAGAAGGGTGAGTGAGGTGAACTGATTCAGCAGCACAGTCAATCAGGGCTTGATGAGGACCCAACCAATTCATGCCCAGAATGACATCTATGGTAGAAACCTTGAGGGCCATGAGTGAAGCAGTGAATTGTAATCCTCCAATTTCAATGTGGTTGTTGTGAGTTACCATCGAGGTATCCCATCTGGATCCTGGAGAGCTAACCACCAGTGGAGGGTACAAGTTTTCGAATGACAAGTCTTGCTTGCGTGCAAACGCTTCAGAAATGAAAGAATGCGACGCTCCTGAATCAAAAAGAACAGTAGCGGGAACTGAATTCACTAGAAGGGTACCCATCACAATTTTGGGGTCCCGTCGAGCTTCTTCAACCTTTACATGATTAACACGACCACGACTGAGGGCAGGCGGCCTGGCATTACGATTTCTGGACTGACGAGCTCGTGCATTTTGATTCTGGGTTGGGCGGCAGCTGGCAGCACGGTGCCCTGGCTGACCACATTTGCGGCATAAACCATCATTATGGGGAGTAGCCATAATATTGGGCTGTCCACCCTGAATCGCTAGTTGTCTCGGCGGCAGCGGCAGACAAGGTGCAACATAAGACGGCCTTGGTGTTGGAGCTGGTCGGTGATGTACATTGTGCGGAACCCAGACTTGACGTTTCTGAGCAGGCTGACCCGAGGATGAGCCAACGTCACGAGTGCGCTTGAGCGACTCTTGGTACTTATTCAAAGCAGTTTCAATTCGGAAAGACTGGCTGACAAGCATTGCAAAGTCTACAGCTTCATGAACAGCAAGTGCGAGCTCGATATCTGGATGCAGTCCTTCACGGAATTTCTCCTGCTTGCGAGCGTCAGTGCAGACGTCATCTTCAGCATAACGGGATAATTCAAGGAATTTCCTCTGATATTCATCCACAGTCATTTTGCCCTGAGTGAGTTTGCGGAACTCCTGCTTCTTCTGGTCGATCAGACCTTGAGGAATGTGTCGTGCATGGAAGGCTGACTGAAATTCCTGCCAAGTGGTTACAGTTCCAGTAGGCAGCATACGCCTGTGGCTTTCCAACCATTGAGCAGCTGGACCCCTCAGATGATACGTCGCAAAAGTGACGTAACTGGCAGGGTCAACCTTAGCCGACTCCATCTGAAAGGCGATGTCACGGAGCCAATCATCAGCCTCCATTGGATCAGTCGAGTTGCAGAAGGTGGACGGGTTGAGGCGCACAAAATCTTGCAGTGAGATCGGCCCAGGCTCCTGACGAGCATCGTTGCGTTCCAAACGGTTCACCAAACTTTCGTTGAGCTGACGGTTCAGTTCAAACTGCTGCATCATTGTGGCAATATAGGGTGGAGGTGGAGGATCGTCAGCCATCCTGCCAAATCAACAGGGGCGGTTTAGCAAGAACAACTACATGTGTCAGAGATCATTTATGACGTTACATGAGAAATGAACAAGAAGTGCATTAGATACATATTAGTAGTCATTAAAGACATATAGATCCATGCACAGAATTGGATATCAATGGACAGCGCGAGTTCGGAAACACACGCAGCTAAACAAACTAGGCGGCGCGCAGGCACACGGTGAGGAATACACAACGGGACATAGCAAAGGCTATATCAACGTCGGAGAAAACTCTTGGGGCGAGGAATCTGCAAGGAACAATGCAGGGGATCCTCGATAAAAGGATCCTGCGGTCCGTGAATATTGTGCGGCAGAATCTTGGCCCTCATCTTGAAGAAAGGGGGGATAATTCAGAACTCCGGGTGGATGTGATCACGAGAACCTAATGTTAGAGTTAGCAAAACTTTAACCCGAATAGGAGAGAGAGCAGAGTTCCAGAGTAAGGAAGAGGAATAAAAGATCCTATTACCACCCATTGGCGACGTGGGCCCGTAAGCCACACAGCCATGTCAGTAAAATAGTTTTTCAAAGACTAGACTCAACTTCGGCCAAGGAGTTGGAAGGGGGGGTTCCTACAGGCAGTCGGCTCTGATACCAACTTGTGACGCCCCCGACTTAATCGTGCACTAATCATACACACAAATGCACACGATCAAGCCTAGGGACTCATGGGAAGATATCACAACACAACTCTAGACACAAATTAAAATAATACAAGCTTTATATTACAAGCCAGGGGCCTCGAGGGCTCGAATACATAAGCTCGATGTCAAACAAGCATCAGTGGAAGCAACAGTATCTGAGTACAGACACAAGTTAATCAAAGATGCCTTAAGAAGGCGAAAACAAACGATGGCTCTGATCGAAAAGGCACAGGCCTCCTGCCCGGGAACCTCCGATCTACTCCTGGTCATCGGCGGTCTCCACGTAGAAGTAGATACCTCCGGGAATCTCCTGCTCCTGGGCTCCAGCGTCTGATATATCATCAAATGGGTATGGGGAAAAGAATAGGAGAGCAACCGTGAGTACTCATCCAAAGTACTCGCAAGACTGACATCAGAACTATACTAATTATGCATTGGTTTCAAATGAAGAGGCTGTATCTGTGGACTAAATAGCAGAATGCCAGAATAGAGAGAAAGGCCTAGCCTATCGAAGACTAGCATCTTCAGCGGTCTTGCAGCATTAGAAGAGTGCAGATTAGCATATTATTAATTAACAAGCATGTGGGAGCAAAGCCCAGAGATCCTTCCTCGACTCCCTGCGAGAAAACAATCCCGGAGCTTCAATTAATTAAAAGTATCCAGTTCAAGTAGTAATAGATCGGGATACAACACTGAGCGTCCTGTTACTGTGGACACGGCTATTCGAATAGATAATCTTCCCTGCAGGGGTGCACTACTGTTACCCAACACGCTCGATTAGCTCTGGCCGGACACACTTTCCTGGGTCATGCCCGGCCTCGGCTGATCGACACATCGCAGCCCGACCTAGAGCTAAGCAGAGAGGTCCCCGCCGGTCTACATCCTAAGTGCTCAGGGGTCCTGGGCCCATCGCCCTTTGCACTCCGGGTCGTTATGCGACGAGCCGGGACGAGCACCACCTCATCCTGGATGGCACTGGCCCGACAGGCCCGCAAGGCTGAACTGGACATCTGACAGAGCTTTCGGCTGATACATCCGGTGCAGAGGGCCCCATTAAACCATTACCCCACGTGGTGGTAGTGCGTATAGGGAACGACGACCCACTCAGATCAATACCCAAATCCGTTAGCGCATTATTAGGAGCTCGCGGTGACGATCAGTACTCCTGTCGTCCCGTCTCGAGGAAAGTGCAACAAGGGCCAGGCCCATCCCTCTCTAGGGCGGTCTCTGCCTGTCCGGCCGCGCCTCGTATTTATCTCGCGGGTACCCTCCAGGTCAACCCGACTTCACAACTCTCGCGGGTACCCCTCAGGGTCGACCCGACTTTACCCGGGGACTGTAGTAAAAGTAAAGTATCCGTGTGTTCATCACACCAGAGGAGAATCCGAGGAATCACCCTCGATGGATTCCTACTCGATGTATCCGACATGGTGAACCCGGAGGAATCACCCTCGATGGCCTTCACACTTGCGGGGTTGCACGACAGAAGCTTCTCTGGAGGTGGAGGGAAAGGAATCACCCTCGGTAATCCATGTCCGACTAGCTATACTACAGAGGCATCATCTGGAGTGAGTTAAGAGGTATCACCCTCGTCACTCGATATTAGCTCTGCAGAGTCGAGCAACTTAGGGGGTGTGTGTGTAGTGCTGTGCTGGTCTCAGCCCGTTCGATCACCGCGATCGGGGCACAGATACTAAAGCGGGGCAACTACAGCAAGGAAGAGGGGCCACAGATGGTTTACCATCCAAACTATACTAAGCATTTTGGATAACAGGCAGGTATCAATAACAGTTACAAGGACAGGCTATGCATCAGAATAGGATAAAGCAAAGTAGCAGCAATTTTCTAATGCAAGCAGGAGGGAGAAGGAATAGGTGATTTAGGCATGCGTCAAGGGGGTTTGCTTGCCTGGTTGCTCTGCAGGCGAAAAGAAATCTTCAACGGCGTAGTCGATCTCCTCGGCAGCGTCGGGCTCGAAGACTATCGGAAAGAAGGGGGGAGAAGAAACAATAAATTCACGGTAAAAAGCAATCACTATGCAATACATGCCTAAACGATATGCGGAGGTATTATTTTGCCTATCTAAGTGTTTTAGTTAAATTAGGAATTTTTTTGGATTTATTTTATTAAAGTTGAACACTATTCATTTAACGAAAACGGGCAAAATGTTCCATGTTCACCTAGCTAGGAGCGTTGGACAGGCATTTTGATTACATATTCAGATTCTTCATATTTTCTGATCATTTTTCATATATAAAATATTTTCATCTGACTTACGGTTTAAAAGATATGATTTTTCAAAGTTTTATTAATATTCTGGAATTACTTTAATTATTTAAATTAAAATTATCCGAAACAGTGCAGGCTGACGTCAGCATGACGTATTGCTGACGTCAGCAGTCAACAGTCCGCTGACCAGAGTCAAACCTGACCAGTGGGTCCCACTGGTCAGTGACTCATCTAACTAAACAGGGATTAATTTAATCTAATTAACCTAATTAACGAGTGGGCCCGCACTGACAGTGTCTAATTAGTGTTTTAATTAATTAATTTAATTAATTAACAGATTTTCTATTTAATTAAAAATCGTTTAATCGTGTGGGACCCACATGTCAGTCTCACTGGGCCAGCCCAGTCAGCGTTGACTGGGTCAACAGGTCAACGGGACCCACCCGTCAACGACACAGGGGGTCCCACACGTCAGGCCAGGTCAGCGCCGCCGGCGTCGGCGCCGGAATCACGCCGGCGACCAAATCCGCGGCGGCGCGGCCTCGTACCTCGCCGGAAATCGCCGTCCGGCGACCATATCGCGTGCGCGAGGCGGTGCTCGAAAGAGGGGAGCGAGGTGAGTCGATCTGGGGCGGTTTTGCGAGCTAACTCGGCCGGAGTCGAGCGCTACGAGCTCGCCGGTGGCGAGGTGTTTCGGGCGAGCTCGGAGGAGTCGTCGCAGGGCACGGCAGGCCGTGGGGTTGGGCTCTACGGGTTCCTAGCGCGGCCTAGATCACGATGGTGAGCTCGGGTGAGCATGACATCGCCGGGAGCGACGGCGACGAGCACCGCGGCGGATACGGCTACGGGCGGCGATGGCAACGGCGGCTACGGGCGACGAAATCGCGCGGGGAGAGACGGGAAAAGACGCGGCTGCTCACATTGGTCCTGCAGGTGTGC
Organism: Elymus sibiricus; assembly: GCA_039707655.1. Classification (NCBI taxonomy): domain Eukaryota; kingdom Viridiplantae; phylum Streptophyta; class Magnoliopsida; order Poales; family Poaceae; genus Elymus; species Elymus sibiricus. The sequence continues at coordinate 255,077,080 of CM077665.1, forward strand.
GTTAGCGTGTCGGGGAAGGGCGACGGCGGCGAATCGGCGCCGGAGACGAAGACGACCGTGCGGGGAAGAAGAGCTCGGGGAGGTCGCGGCAGAGGCGCTCGGCTCCAGCTAGGCGGTGCAGTCGGTGTAGTCAAGGACGGGGAACACGTCGAGCATGGCGGAGCGGTGACCGGGGCACGGTGGCCGCGGGATCGAGCATCGGCGGCGGTGAGCTCTCGGGCGAGGTCAAACGAGCATGAGGGAGGGGACGAGAGGGGGATCTGGTGGACTAGGGTTACGCAGGAGAGGGAGAGGCGTCCCGGGGAGGCCTTAACGGCGACGGAGGACCGCGGGATTGGCGACAAGGCGACGATCCGCGCTCGGGTGCGCGCGCCAGGCGACACCGAGGCGGGGGAGGATGACGACCTCGCTGGCGGGCTGGGCTTGCACTGTGCACTCAAGGCCCAGCGCGCCAATGAGTTGTTACCCTTTTCTTTTTCTTTTTCTATTTTTTGTTTTAATTCTATTTTACTAAAATGTGTGGCACTAAAAGGACTTTTGTAAAATGGGTGACTTGGGCCAAATATTACAGTGCAATATGCTCTAACACCAGAAATTGGTTTGGCTAAAATATAATTTCATTTGTAATTCTATTAAATAAAACGGTATTAAAATATTGCTGTGAGCTACTGTTTGAGGTTGTTAGAGTTGCTTAGACATTTTTAGTGATGTTGCTTTCCTGAACATATTTAGTTATGATTTATTTGTTATTTAATGAACATTTTTACTTCAAATTTGTAACAACTTTTATTTTCACTTCAAATTTGAATTTAAATTTGAATGGGATTTTGAAATGAGATATGATGCAATGATGATCAGGCATAGTTAGTCATGCTGACTTGGCATTATCAAGAGGTGATTACTGTAGCTATTACATGGGGATGTTACACAGGCGGCCGAACTATCCACATTATCCTCCGATCTTAAATCGGAGCGTGTGGATAGGCGGTCTTACGAGGAAGAACTCCGCCAAGTCAGGATGATTGCGGATGGTAAGCCGTACTTACTTCCATGCGCCTTTGGTGGTAACAGGTTTGCTCATCTTACACGGCTATGGCGTTCCTCAGGCGCCTTCACGGACCTTCAGAAGAGTGCGGCGGACGCGGCCAAGCACTTTGTGGTTCGGGACGGGGATGCCGAAAGTAGGTCGTTCTGGGCGCAATTTCAGAACGCCGAGCGTCGTCCCGTCCTTAGCCAGAACATGAAGCAGCTGATGGAGCTGCATCGAATGGCGGAGCCGGCCTTAAAGGACTTCTGCATTCGGTTGTGGCCTTCTGAGCCCCTGCCAAGTAGCTACTTCGGCCTGGTGCAGAAGCTCTGCGACGCCTCCTCCCGTATTGAGGCCGTGAAGCGCTCTGCTTGTATTGAGGGAGCGTGGATGGCTTTTGCGAGGACGATGATCCACTGGCTAGGGATGAAGCCGCTCGAGATGGCTACAGTGCCCCCGCCGCCCGGGAAGGAGCATAGGCGCCCCGAGATGTATTTCGCTGCTGCTATGGAGGGTGCTCGGTCGATAGAGACCTAGTGCCTTAAAGATGTAATATTCGAGTGAACATGTTATTTGTGTACCCGATGAATATTATATTTTGATAATACGTATGCACGGTTTATCATGCTTTGGAGTTTTGATTATTTTGACTCCTATGTGGCCATTTTTGGAACTGAAAGTTGCCAGTCGTTTGCTTTAGCCCCCATGTAAATATTACAAGAGGTGTTCCGTCACCTGCGGAATTACCCTTAGCGAATTGTCGGGACCCAGAGGTGGTAGTGCGAAAGGTGGGAACGAGGCAATCAGACTATGTGGCTTTACTGCTTTCACTTAGCCGGAGGAGCTGGACTGTGGGGGATGATTACCAGCCTCCGGTGTTGTGTGGTGTTCGTGTGAGCCGAGGTAGAAACAATTACCACGTGGCTTGCAATAATGCAAACCCCTCGTATGACACGGAATAATCTCTATTGATTTTTAGTTTGACACTTGTGTTTGGATTGCAGACCGGTTCGCATTTATTATGATGGTCGATTTTCGGCTTTCTCCACTGAGGTACTTGACCAGACAAGCTGGAAGTACAATCGCAGTGGTTCTCCCTTTACCCTTTTAGCCGAACGAGCGGAACGTAAGAAGGGAAGCATAGGAGCCGGGCAACCCTGTCACAGCCCTAGATTACTGGTTGTAATGGGGAGGATCAAACCCTAGCAGCAAATAAAATTCCAATAGGTTTAACTAAAATTATTTTCAATGAACCAAAGTGGCCTTACAAAATGTTGATCATCTCTGGAGAAATGTGGTAATATCAACTAGCGGTGAAGCATATTTTTTCCATGTCACTTTTGTTACTGAATTAACTCAACAAGTATTTGCCTTGGAGCTATTAAATGCTATATATAATTCCATAGCTCCAAATAATTTGAAACTTGGTAAGGGCCTCTGAAATAATTCTGTGAGTCTCCATAAAAAGTTTCAGATTTTATAAAAATGATTTGGTTTGTAAATCAAATCAACACAGAATAAAACATTAGAAAAACTGAAACAAAATAGAAAACCAGAGAGGGAGAAACTTACATGTGATGCCCAGAACCGGCCCAGCCCACCGCAGCCTCCCCTGGTCCTCATCTTCCTCGAGCAGCTACGTGGCAGCAGCACAGCGACCGCGGCCACCTCCTGCTTGCCATGCACGAGGCGCCCCCGAGCCTATCTCCATGCGCAGGAGACGCCCCGACGCCCCCTCTGTCAATTCCCCCTCTCTCTGCTCCCTCCCCTCGCTCTCCTCTGCCGCCCCCTACCCATGGCCGAGCCGCCATGGTCGTGCTACCGTCGCCCCCATAGCTCCCGTGGCTCCCGTGCCTCGCCTCCATGCCCATGGGATCTGCCGTCACCGTCTGCATCGACCTCCCCGGTCCAAGCAACCGAGGACGCCCTAGAGAGCCGCCCTCGAGGTCGTCTTTCTCCTCGGTGTCGTGGATCACCACCGCTAAATTTGTAGCCCCCGACGTACCCCCAAGCCTGCTGACCCTCCCTGCGGATGCGCCGTGAGCACCCCGTCCGTTTCCCCCTACCCCTGTGCCCGATTTCTCCCCCTAGCTAAGGTAGCCGCCGGACCCGATCACTCCCGCCCGCCATGGACAGGGCACCCAAAGCTCGCGTCCGGGCACGGGGATGAACTCCTAGAGTTCCTAGGAGCTCTTAGAGCCCCTTGCTGAGCCCCCTCGTGCCCTGTAGCCGCACCGCCGTCAAGTCCGAGCCCCGGCCACCGCAAGACCTCACCTCCGGCATGCTCCCCGCCATCCCCGTGGCACCTGAGGCCACGGTTGGATGCGTGCGAGCACTAGCTGCCCGTAGGACCTTGCCGCGCTTAAAACCGAGCCCCGTAGCTCATTTCCGACGCGAACACCACCACGGCATGTGGTCACCGGCGGCTGAACGCCGGCGATGACGTGGCGCCGTCATTAACGCTAATGGCGGGGCTAACTAACGCCGCCCCTAACACTGAAAGCGGGACCCGCTAGGTTAATCAACTGGTTAGTTAAATTAGTTAATCATAATTAGTCCCTGTGTCACTGACTAACGGGCCCCACCGGTCAGTTTTGACCTGGCCACGTCAGGGTTGACCTAGGCCCACAGGTCAGCCTCTGTGGCTGACCCTGAGCCACTGACCAGTGGGCTCCACTGGTCAGTTTTGACTCTGGACGGCCTTGTTGACCTGTTGAGGTCACCCTGACATCATGCTGACGCAGTAAATGTTTCTGGAATTTAAATAAATCTTAAATGATTTATTATATTTCAGAAATATTCAAAACATCTAAAAATCATAGAAATTGAACCGTAACTCCAATGAAAATAATTTATATATGAAAAATGATCAGAAAAATCCAATGAATCTGTTTATGCCATGTGCATGCAGGTTTGAGCAAGTTCAAATCACCAACTAGGACATTTCATGATTAGGACAAATTTGATAAATAGTTTGGAGTTGGAATTTGATGCCTATTTGAATTCCACTTCAATTAATATGGCTAAATATTGTACTAGGTGAATTTAGAACCTTAACATGCCATATCATACATCATGTTTGTTGCATCACATTGATTGTGTTCCTTCTTCTTGTTTCTCGGTGTTGTTCCTTCTCGGTAGACGATGGTTCCGACGTTATGATCGTTGACACTAATGAAGACAAGTAATATCTTCATAACTGTCAGGCAAGCAACCTCCCCTTGAGCATACTGATATGAACCCACTCTCTCGCTCCTGCTCTCTTTTACTACATTAGGACAATAACGATTCAACTGTTACAAGTTCTCGGTAGTTGAACTCATTCCTTTGCATGACATGTCTTTGTCACAGTAAATAGTTGAAACCACTTAGCATGAGTAGCAACTTATTAAGCCTTGTTGTGCTTACTCATCCATGCTTGCTTACTGTCCCTTCTATGCTCAGAGTCATGTCGGGTGTGGTCCATCTGGGCGATGAATCGGAATGGTGATGTTCATGTCCTACTGGGTGAGAATTTAGTGTGTGAATCCGATTTGGTGAAGTTAGCGATGAGAGGCCATGTAGGAGTACATGGCGGGTTATCTCATTGGGACCGTCCTTAAGAACTAAGTTCTGTGTATGTTATCCAAGACAAGATACTACCATGCATTGGGCCCGAAACCAATGGACCCTCTCGGCTTATTAATCGCCTTGATCTCTGTCCAGGAGTTGCAACTAGTTTCTGGTGTTTGTAGGTGTGCTGGCGGCCGTGCATAGCACTGACCGGAGGGGTAGGCTATGGCGCGGTAGATGCACCTGTGGCCGGGTGTACCAAGCGTAGAACCATCCATCGAGGTGGGCTTGGGAACCCTACACACATCGTTTGGGGTCGTAATGGAAAATTTGGCCGGACTTCCTTGCGGGTTCAGTCTCAAATAGGCGATAAACCTGGTATAGAAGTCTTGTGTGGTTAACGGTCGTGGCCGACTCCCTCGCTGGGCTTCCGCTTAAAGGTTGCTGAGGTGCCTTTTACGTGCACATGGCGGTAAGTGGAGGGAGCGTGTGTGAAGAAGTATACCCCTGCAGGGAGATTTAATCTGTTCGAATAGCCGCGTCCTTGGATATGGCCTACTCGGAAACTTATGTGGTTCATAGTCAAGTGAAATGGATACTCTAAAATACGCAAGATAAGTGTGAGTGCTATGGATGGCCTTCTCGTAGGGAGACGGGAGTGGATCCATAGTGGTGTATTGATGTGGTGAACATGTGGACTCGTGTGCGTTATCCCACCTCAAAGAATGTACTCGTAGTCATAGTACAGGTTAGCCAAGAGTCAAAGCTGGCTTGCTGCAATAAACTCCACAACCCCTTTGTTGACAATGATGCATCTGTAGATAGTTATGATGTAAGTCTTGCTGAGTACCTTTGTACTCATGGTTGCTTAATTTATGTTTTTGCAGAGGAGACGTCAGTCTCATTAGTGATTCTTACGACATGAAGTTCGATTTTGACCGGGATAGCTTGGGAATCCCAGACAGAGGTCTGGCTCCTTTGGTAGGTTCATTGTAGCTTTTCAGGCTCTTCTAGCCGCTTTTAATAGATGTCTGTACCCAGACATGTATCTTCCGCTTGTTGATTGTATGCTCTGAATGATGGGTCATGTGACCCCTGCTTGTAACATTAGACTATGTAGGCTCTCTGGAGCCTTCTAAATAAATGTAATGTCAATAGAGTTATGTTGTGATGCCATGTTGTATCTATGCATATCGTGCATGTTGCATGTATGTTTGAAATGCATTGGTATGTGTGGGATTCGATAACTAGTTGTATGCCTTTAGTAGAATTCTTTACGGGGAAATGCCTCTTTGTGCTTCCATGTGCCTTGGTAGCTTGCTACTGCTCCGGACACATTGATTGACTGGTGTGTATCCTTCTTTGCTGCTGTGTCTGTCCCTACAGGGAAATGTCACGCTGTGTAATGGATTCCTTGTAGCTTGCTACGACTCGTCTACACACGTTGATGACCGACACCTGCATTGTTGGGTTACGTATGCCTGTCCCTGTACGGTTGTGCCACTTGGGTCTATAACTATTCTTGTCGACCCGGGTTCTTTGACATATGATTGCTAGCGACATATTCATATACGTGAGCCAAAAGGCGCAAACGATCCCGTCCAAGGTAAGGTGGCTGCCATGGGGATTACCGTGCGTGAGGCCGCAAAGTGATATGATGTGTTACATACTAGACTTGTATGGCTTAGGATCGGGGTCCCGACAACGTTGGTATTAGAGCCTGACTGCCTGTAGGATTACCAAGCCAAACTGGTCGATGTTGAGTCTAGAACTGCTTTAGTTATATAAGGGAATTGATTGTGGAAGGGAACGTAAGATTCTTTTCACTCCTTTACTTGTGTCATTCTAATTCTTAGTCACCCTCTTCTTTATTCTACGACGTTAAGAATTAGGCTTCTCATCTATCTATCAGGATGACGAGTTACTATGCTAGAGACTTATAGGAAAGTTGTTATCTTCCTCGAGCAGTGTCTCCATAAGAATTCAGTGTTATGTTGTCAGTCTTCATGCAGTTTGCCTCATATTTCATGCCCGTACAACTGTTATGTTGTCCGAGTTATCCATGGTCACTAAAAATCTGATGCAATTGCATCTTCCTTCCTCCTATTCCCGATGTCTTTTGGGCCAGACAAAGCACACTAGTTATTGTGTTGAAGTACTCTATTACCTTGACGTATGTGTTGAAGTGTTAGAAAACCATGTTATCTCGGAAAACCACCCAAATAGTCTAGCTGTGTTTTGTGTTCTCAGTGTGATAATTCTGGCCATCATTATCGAAAACATCCCGTGATGTTACTTAGGCAGTAGGTATTCTGTATCTGGGTTCCTGAACCCAAGGATCATTCTGCCTAACTCATGTTGATAGTATTTGCTCGTTCCTTAGGATGATTAGTAACCTTGTATTTGCCTTCAAGGTCCGTGGTATATCAGTCTTCCAATACCATGAACCATTATGACAGCAGTTCCTTGTGAACTGAAGATCACAACCTGAGTGCTCGTGATGAGTTCTCCATTCCATAGTTGTGATCCTGCCAACTCTTTCCTTTCTGCATGGATTATCTGGGAGAAACATGTTGAACTTTGTTCGATGTATTCAATCTATGCATTCTCAACTCAGAAAAATCATGTGCTCTTGAGTTGCCCCTTCTCAGTTGTATTCTGACCCTCGTCTATCAGTGGATAGTAAAGAGTAACTGTGCAATCGTATTCATCGATGCATATTATTCTTGTGGTTTGTCAAGCCATTCTATTTTAGAATGTCTGGGAGAAACAAACTCCAGTACCTTATCCATTTCTTGGATTGGGTCAAAGCAGTTGTATTCCGCAGATCAAAATGCCAATCCAGCTTTTGCTCTGTTTTACCTTGAAGTATTACCCTCTTCATGTCAAGAATGTCATGAGAATTGCACGGCCTCTTATGCATTCTTGATACAGTGGTACTTTTCGCCATCATTATTCATTCCTCGGTATCTATATTGGTTGTAACCGAAATATCGACAAGTGAACCATGATGTGTGAAATCAATACTCCGAGCAACTCTGTTGCTTGGTAGCTAATGGACAATAATTTCATACTTAGTGTGCTGGTTATTGAATCATCATTCTAAAGATTGACCCTGCTACCTAGTCCATCTTTGATGGTGCACTCTTCGATCAATGAGTTAGGATTGTATCAATCCCTTGCTCTTTTGGTCATATCGTTTTGCCCTGAAAAGCGAGATTGTTCTCGAGCTTAATAACATATCGGTGGTTCGTGACTTTCCGAATATCTCATCGGAAGTATTACCAGGTTGTTCCCTGACCGTTATGTTGAGTTTGTGATCAAGTTGGTTTTTTCTATAAACCACCCTTCTCCTAGAATCTGTGTTGGATACCCTGAACTAGTTGGACTAAGCCAAACAACAACTTGGAGAGTTGGAAGATAAAAGCTTCGTCTGGCCTAGTTCATTCCAAGGGATATCTTGTGTGTGTGTGTATGTGTTTGTGTTGAAGAAATATGATGTCCTCATCAATTGATCCTTGTGATCAATTTTTGCAACCATTGTCTTGTCCAATCATTGATTTGAATATGGGCTATCGTTAATGTCGGATTTCGGGCTCCTCAAAACCCTCAAGGTTCGAACACAGGGGCGTGTGCGAAGATCCCCTGCAGCTTCGCCCTACTTAGCTCGCTACACGATGGTTACTACGGCGAACTCGCACGATGACGAGGAAGAAGATGAACACGGTGGTTTACCTAGGTTCGGGCCGCTGCAAAGCGTAATACCCTACTCCTGCTTTGGTGGATTGCCTCTCGGGGAGGTGTGGTGGATGAACTAGTACAGTGGTCTCGAGCCTCGCGAGGGCACTCGAGTGGTGTTCTTGGCTCTCAGCCTTGTCTTGCGTTGGTGCGTTTGTCCCCCTCTACGGTGCAGCCTAGCCTCGATATATAGAAGTGGCCCGGGTCCTCTTCCCTTATCGCAATGGCGGGAAGGGATCCCACAACGGCCAAATTCGAAGGGGGACAGGAGTACATCTCTGCCCTATCCAAAGGTGGTCTTCGCCTGCAAAGTAGTTGTCGATGATGCAGAGGTGGGCTCGGCGATGACATCTGCCCTGCGGGGCTCGTGGTCGTGGTCTTGTTGCACCGGAATGGAAACCTTTGGGAGGCGCTTTGGGAACCCGCGTACGTCCCTGTTCCCTTTGCACCAAAGGGGAAATTGCACCGCCTGGCGCGCTGGCGCCCGCCTGTCCTTCCTTGCGTCATCCTTGACTCCTGAGGCTGGGTTCCGCATAGATTTCTCCGCCGCTCCGGAGGGGGCCTGAGGAGGCCCACCCCCGGCCGGTCTTGGTGCTCTTCTCCCTCGCGAGCCTGGAGTCCTCGTGAGGGCCTTGTCTTGAGTGGAGTGGCGCCAGGCCGTGCCTGGCTGACGAGGTGGGACATGCCATGGGCCGCACGCAGGTGGGTCTGGGTACCCCCGTTCCCAGAACGCCGACAGTAGCCCCCGGGCCCAAGGCGCGCTTGAGATGGCTTCCGGGCGAAGCCTTGGGGACGGCCCGAAGCGCCGCGGGCCCCAACGCCTGCGGGCCAGGCTTTACACGCGTTGAGCGCCTGGGCGGCGACGCGTCCGCTCCCCGAGGACATCAGGAACCGCCCCAAGTCAGACCGATGCGACGCCCGTGCGTAGCACCGGCCATCATTGCCCTTCTTTGAATGCGGCTGTTCCCTCGGCCTTCTCTTCTTGGTCCGCGCGGATGTGACCCTTCAATCGTTAGGAGAGGCGACGTGGATGGTACTGCGCTGATCGAACTGCTCCGCGGCGCCCGAGAGGCGCACAATGCCTGCTCTCTCACGACGCCTCGCGGCTGTAGTTACGCCTATAAATCCGCCCCGCCCTTGGCAACGGGGGGGGGGCATTGCTGTCTCGAGGTGTCTTCTTGCTTCCATCGCTCCGCAGAGAAAACCCTCTCCTCTTCCCAGCTTCTCCTCTCCCATGGCGTCTGGAGGAAGCGTTGCAGGCACGGGAAAGCGTGCGGCACCGCCGGCTCCCTCGCCCTCCTCCGGAGGCAGTGGTGGGGGGCCCTCGGGGTCGGCGCAAGTTAGCCGGCGCTGGGCCATGGTCGATGAGTGAGTACTCTGCCGCCTCCCTCCTTAGTCGTTTTGTCTAGCGCTCCGAGCATGATCCTCTCCTTCTCCCAGGGTGCCTGCGGCCAAGAAACGCAGGCTCGGCGAGCTCCAAGAGTAGGTGGACGTGCTGCGGGCCCAGCTGGCGACCGCCGAGGCCGCCTTCCAAGCCGCCCTCAGGGGCGAAGTGGAAGCCAGGGCGGAGCTGGTGTCCCTCCAGGCCCAGGTTAAGGAGGCGGCCGACGCCGTGCAGGCCGCCCAGGACGAGGCGGCGCATGCCAAGATGCTGGAGTCCCAGCGCGCCAAGCAGTACCTTGGCATCGCCCGCCGCGCGACCAGCGCGGTGAGCTGGTTCGTCGGGGAAGCCCCCGCGCTGCCATGCGCGCACGGCGATGGGGGCTATCTCGACTTCTTCCGGAGGGTGGTGGAGGTGCTGGAGGCCGGCTTCTCCCGCGTGAACGCGGACAACGAGTCCGACGCGTGCGACCTCCTGGACCTCGCCCTGACGTTCGTATTCTCCAACCTGCGCCGCCACGCTCCGTAGCTCGACCTCTGGCGTGTCGGGGAGCGGGTGCCTGACGAGCTCCAGCGCCCCCTTCAGGACGAGGTGCGCCCGCACGTGGAGTCCCTGGTGGAGCGATTCATCCAGGTGCCCGCCTCCAGCGGGGAGGACGATTTCGACGCCGAGGCGGCCGGCGGCGCTGGTGGCGACTGCTACTCCTCTCCCTAGGCATCCCCTGTTTCCCTTTCATGGTTCCTGTAATATTCTAAGAAGAACTCGTCCCCGGAGGGGGTTTGCCTTTTGCATGTTACCTTCGCCCTCTTATTTTTCTTCTCTTGAATCGCCGATCGCTTGCTTGCTGCGATGTGACTTAGTTTCCTCGCGTGGGGCTCATCGCTGCTGCCGACGCAGCTTGGTGATGACGGCTGGCAGGGCCCTCGTGAAGCCTTGTCTCCTGAGGGGCGGCTCACGGCCATCGAGCCTCAGGTCCTCGGCATCGCCGCCCATCGAGGCCGAATTCCTCCCCTCGTGTCGTCCCTCCTGGCGCCTGGGGCCGTACGGGTTTTCACGGTGGCACACCGTAGACTATAGTACCTGCATTCTGGCGTTAGTGCGCGCAACCTATGTCCCGCATTCGGGCCGCCATTGGATCAGGAGGCTTGTGCTTGGTTCGGTAATGTACTTAGCTTGTAGGCCGGTGACGATCCCGTGCACCGCGAGGCGCGGCCGGGTTGCCCGGGTAGACCGTGATTCCGCCTGGGGCGCTTCTTCCTTGCTTGCGGAGCGGTTCGTCTATGGCGCTTGGGAAGTCCGGGCGTCCTGGGGACTTCTTCTTCCTCACGAGTGGGGCAGGTCAGGAGCCCTTTCAGCACTCTGTGTCTGCAGGCTCCAGTCCCGCACATTTCCCTACCACCGTAGTGTACGACCGGATCACCAGGATGCAACTACGAGGCAAGGCCTCGACACCCTCGATGCCGACCGGATCACCAAGGACGACATCGAGGGGCGAGTGGCTATATGACCGGTAAGGCTCCTCAGGCGCGTTGCTCAGGAGCCCCCTTTGACGCTCAAGCGGCTCTACGTCGGCAGGTCCCAGTACCGCACATTTCCCTGCCACCGTAGTGTACGACCGGATCACCAAGGACGCAACTACGAGGTGAGGCCTCGACACCCTCGATGCCGACTGGATCACCAAGGACGACATCGAGGGGCGAGTGGCTATATGACCGGTAAGGCTCCTGAGGCGCGTTGCTCAGGAGCCCCCTTTGACGCTCGAGCGACCCCCATTCCTCCCTGCCGGGTTCTGCCTCAGGAGGCACTGGGCCTCCTGAGACTCCATGCCGTGGTGCCGCGCCACGGTCGGTGCCCCCGAGCGGGGGTCGACTGCAAAAAGATGCATGTCCCTGAGGCGACAGTGCCTTGCTATCCTATTCCGAGGTGCCTCGGGGGGGGGGGGGGCGGAGCGCATGGCCCCCTGTGAAACACCAATCCAGAAAAAGCGAATTCAACACCGGTAAAATGAGAGAGCAATGAGAGAAAAGTCCCCGCCCCTTTTTCTTTTAAATAAAGAGTTTCGAAGTCCTCAAACTTCATTCCAAAAAGTGGCAATTCGAACACAAAAAGAAGCAAGCAACCGCCGTGTCCGGCACCTAGGCTAGTCTTCGTCTTCATCTTCCCCCAGCGCTGAGCATAGGGCATCCATGTTGCGTGGGCATAGCCATTGGTGGGCAGTGTTGTCCACCAGCGCAGAGCATGGGGCTTCCACATTGCGTGGGAAGGAACCCCTCCGCGTCCTCGGGGGGCTCCGGGCGTATACAGCCCACTCATTATTACGTGGGAGTGTCACGGCCGTAGATAGCTGGGCAAGCCCCCAGGCGCTCGGCCTGGTTGCTCCCAACCCCGTTAAGAGCCACCCCGTGCATTTCTGCTCGGTTGCGCGCCTCTATGACCCAAACCCAGATGCATTGTTCCCCGCGTAGCCGCTGGATTGCGCTCCCGCGGCCCAAACATGAGCACAATGCATCCGACGCAGTCATAGTGGTGTTTGTCGATGAAGCCACCTTGAGGGCCTCGTGAGGCCCAGCCTCCCGAGGCTGCGCCGGCGTTCCAATTGCCGCGGGTGGCCCACGCTACTTGCGTCTTGCTGCTCCCCTAGGCAATCACTCATGAGGCCTTAGGGCTCGGCTCGGCGTTGCTTGCTCGCGAGGGCGACGGCTTATGCCGTGCCCCGTGGGCCCGGGGGCATCCTCCCCCTTTCTCCCGCTCGCGTCGTCCAGGCTCGGTGCTCCGTCTGGGGGAGCCCCCAGGCCCGGCTCGGGGAGGATGCCCGGTGCTCTCCCTATTCTTGGGGGGTGTTGGCGCCTGAAGCAGGCACCTGATCCACCCCGCCGTCCAAAGGTACAGCGTAGCATGGTACATAGGGCTCCACATAAGGGCCTAGTTCTCCTCCTGAGCCGTCCGGCGGGGCACCGGGGACGGCCCCTCCGGGCGGCGGCGGGGCGCCGCCCTGCGCGCGCAGGCCGCAGACCCTCCTGTGACGAGCCTCAGAGCGAAGTTGCTTACCTCTGCCACCGTCGTTGGGTGGGCCGCGCGTCTCCTGGCGTGGATTGCTTCCTCGGTGATCCGACGCGCCTTCGCCATTGTTGCTTCTTTGTCCGGACGCCTGCACTGCTTGCTCCCTGCGCAGGATGGCACGCTCCCGCCTGGTCAATCCAGGCTGTTGAAGGTCCACTAGGTCACGGAGGCGCGTGTTGGTGTGCGCGTGGGGCGCCCCATTGTTTCCTCCGCGCGCTCGGTCGTCATGGCCGGGCTGTGCCCCGAAACCGGTCACCGGAATTCGAAGGAGAAGGAGCACGGTGTGTGGCGGCCCCGCTCGGGCTCGCCCAGGCTGGAGGGGGCACGCCGTCGGCGGGCTGGGGGACAGGCGCGGCGAGCGAGCCCCCGGCGCTTGGAGAAGAGTGAGGAGCCACGACCCTCCGCGTGATGGTGACCAGCTTTGCGACGTGGTCGGCCCATGCATTGAAGCCCCCATGCGTCGGGCAGTGGCGGAGCATCTCGCTTGCCAGCAGTAGCACATCGTGCGCGTCGAGGTCCCCCACGTAGGTGTGCCGCGACGCCGGTGCTGAGGGCGCCGCCCGCCCGCCGTGAGATTGGGCAGTGCGAGGGGCGGCGATGGTAGAGGCGATACTGGCGGCTTGATACTGACCGCCCAGAACTATGCCGCTGGGGCGTGGGTCTCTGGCGGCAGTGGTGTGATCGATGGAAGCTGATCCGGTGCGGCCGGGGGAAGCTTGTTGGGCACCGGCCATCGGAGCGATGGAGCGGAGGAAGAGCGAGGCTCGAAGAAGACTCCGACACGCCCCCTACTTGGCGCGCCAAATGTCAGATTTCGGGCTCCGCAAAACCCTCAAGGTTCAAACACAGGGGCATGTGCGAAGATCCCCTGCAGCTTCGCCCTACTTAGCTCGCTACACGATGGTTACTACGGCGAACTCGCACGACGACGAGGAAGAAGATGAACACGGTGGTTTACCTAGGTTCGGGCCGCTGCGAAGCATAATACCCTACTCCTTCTTTGGTGGATTGCCTCTCGGGGAGGTGTGGTGGATGAACTAGTACAGTGGTCTCGAGCCTCGCAAGGGCGCTCGAGTGGTGTTCTTAGCTCTCAGCCTTCTCTTGCGTTTGTGCGTCTATCCCCCTCTACGGTGCAGCCTACCCTCGATATATAGCAGTGGCCCGGGTCCTCTTCCCTTATCGCAATGGCAGGAAGGGATCCCATAACGGCCAAATTCAAAGGGAGACAGGAGTACATCTCTGCCCTGTCCAAAGGTGGTCTTCGCCTGCAAAGTAGATGTCGATGATGCAGAGGTGGGCTCAGCGATGACATCCGCCCTGCGGGGCTCGTGGTCGTGGTCTTGTTGCACCGTAATGGAAACCTTTGGGAGGCGCTTTGGGAACCCGCGTACGTCCCTGCTCCCTTTGCACCAAAGGGGAAACGGCATCGCCTGGCGCGCTGGCGCCCGCCTGTCCTTCCTTGCGTCATCCTTGACTCCTGAGGCTGGGTTCCGCATAGAGATCTCCGCCGCTCCGGAGGGGGCCTGAGGAGGCCCACCCCCGGCCGATCTTGGTGCTGTTCTCCCTCGCGAGCCTAGAGTCCTCGCGAGGGCCTTGTCTTGAGTGGAGTCGCGCCAGGCCGTGCCTGGCTGACGAGGTGGGCCATGCCCTGGGCCGCAGGCAGGCGGGTCTGGGTACCCGCGTTCCCAGAACGCCGACAGTCAAATCAAACTCAGAACCAAAGATCTTTGTAATGTTGTCTTACTCGTGGAGGTTTCCCCGAGCATATACCATTATGTCTTCTGGATGACCAATACTCTCGCTTTGCTCATATAGTTGTGGAATCCCATATAGAGGGATATCTTGATGAAATGTTGTTGAGCCCATCGGCAACATTTTCATCTATTCCCTGATTCATGCTGGACATTAAGCTAGTGTTGGAAACTTTGCAGGCCATATCTTCGTGCTCCGTTCATGAAGTATATGGTTGGTGAAAAGAAGTGACTTCCTCTAAGTTCACGTGCATTTGACGCAAGTTGCCGCCGTGAATTTAAGAAAGTTTGTCTTGCTTCCTTTGGAATCATCCCAAGTCAGTCATGCATGTGCGAAGTGTGCTATGGTTTGATAGGTTGGCCGCCTCCACTCCATATGTATCTCCTAGCATCCCAAGCCACCGATTGATTCGCTCAAGGAAAATAAGTTCCTTCTTAAGAGCTAACCCGGGCTTATATAAGGACTTCGATATCCTCGATATGGTTCCCAAACCAAAACTCGATAGTGTTTTGCTGTAAGACTTCTATGTGATCATACTTGTCTTGGACAATGTGTTCACATGTGTCTTGCAATCCAACTCATGTTTTGGAGTTGGCTTCCGTAGTTCATTTCCCGAGCATCTCGCAACATTATCTCGTCGATTTGTGTTGCAAACCTTCCTTTTCAGACATGCTGAGTCTGAAGTATCCTATCACCAACTAGTTCTGAATCTCAAGCAGATATGATGGATGGAGCGTTTCCCAAGAAGTATAATATTGGTCTCTGTGTAACCCGGTAAAGTGATGTTGTGGCTAACATACCTAACCGGAAGACCTATTATTGTAATATCTTGTATCAGCAACATTAGCCACCTTCCTCATGAGGACTTCGTATGACTTATTTAGAAGTTATTCCTCATGGACCCTTGGAATCCCCGAAGTCCGACCTTTACTTGATGTTCTAGTCATAAAAGCTGACCTATAATTGGGTTATGCTAGAAGATCAAGGAGAACGTTAGAAGCGGAGTGCTAAATGTCTCTCGGTCGATCATCGAGATTTCGTTCCCTTGGCATAACCAAGGTGAAATCTGAGAAAGTGTTGTCGTCCTTTGCATGTGCATCCTCCATCGCTATTCATCATGGTAGTATGAGGAGTCACCAAGATCTTGGCATATCTGTTGGTAAAAGCTTGATGAATATGGAGATGCTCAAGTTCTTGAGAACATGCTCAGAAACTGGGTTATATCCTCGGTATCAGTTGGAATGTGCCATTCCTTACCAAGTTGTCCTATAACTCTAGTCCCTTTCCAAGCTGAGTATGCCATTTCTTCGAACTCCTTCAAATGATTGTTTGTGAATTGCCTTAGGTTGGTATGAAGAGTTTCAATGATCTTTCTATCAAAAGTAATTCTTTTTGCCACTTAAGGGCTAATCCTACGAGTCACCTTCCCTAAGGTACCCGTTATGGTATGAAGGGCAACTTACTCCTCGTTACTTTGAAACAGATTCACCATCTGTATTAAGTGTGTTATTGCTGCCTACCAATTGAACCTTCGTCATCTGCCTCATTCCACCGTTCTCGATGTGTGTTTTGTGTCTCAGCTCAAGAGACATCCTCACGTCTCATTCTACGAGTTGATCATAAATTGCTTGATCTTTGAGAAGATCGATTCTTGTAGAGTTTTCCATTCCTTTTGTCGTTGTGTTGGATGAAGGTCCCGAGTGGCAAATATTTTAAGATCAACATGATGCAATGAATCAACATCGTCGAGGAGGGCACTTGGACCATGAAGATTGTGGTAGTCAGTGTTCCCTTTGTTCTCTTACCCTACGACTGAATCTCGGGACGAGATTCTTGTTTAGTCGGGGTGAGTTGTCACAGCCCTAGATTACTGCTTGTAATTAGTTGCATTGACATCCATGTCATCATATTAATTTTTCTTAAAATTTGAAATGGGGAGGATCTAACCCTAGCAGCAAATAAAATTAAAATAGGTTTAACTAAAATTATTTTCAATGAACCAAAGTGGCCTTACAAAATGTGGACCATCTCTGGAGAAATGTGGTAATATCAACCAGGGGTGAAGTATATTTTTTACATGTCACTTTTGGTTACTGAATTAACTCAACAAGCATTTTCTTTGGAGCTATTAAATGCTATATATAATTCCATAGCTCCAAATAATTTGAAACTTGGTAAGGGCCTTTGAAATAATTTAGTGAGAGTCCATAAAAAGTTTCAGATTTTATAAAAATGATTTGGTTTGTAAATCAAATCAAAACAGAATAAAACATTAGAAAAACTGAAACAAATTAGAAAACCAGAGAGGGAGAAACTTACCTGCGAGGCCCAGAACCAGCCCAGCCCACCGCAGCCTCCCCTGGTTGTCATCTTCCTCGAGAAGCTGCGTGGCAGCAGCACAGCGACCGCGGCCACCTCCTGCTTGCCACGCACGAGGCGCCCCCGAGCCTATCTCCATGCCCAGGAGACGCCCTGACGCCCCCTCTATCGATTCCCCCTCTCTCTGCTCCCACCCCTCGCTCTCCTCTACCGCCCCCTCCCCATGGCCGAGCCGCCATGTCCATGCTACTGTTGCCCCCATAGCTCCTATGGCTCCCGTGCCTCGCATCCATGCCCACGGGATCCGCCGTCGCCGTCTGCATCGACCTCCCTAGTACAAGCAACCGAGGACGCCCTGGAGAGCCGCCCTCGAGGTCGTCTTCCTCCTCGGTGCCGTGGATCGCCGCCGTCGGGGATATAACTCAACGGTATAACCCGCCATACTGGGTCGGGTTAACATATCAACAACTTTTCAATTAAGTCTAAATGGGCAATGTCCTTAATACAAGATAAAGTAAGGCGGTGGCTGATTAAGGTGCTGGGCGTCCCAACACCTAAAGACGGCGGCTCGAGGCCCACAAAGCTTAAGACGTCGGCCGGGTTTCCATAAGATACAAGACAAGTTAGAGATGTTGTAGGTCACGGGTCATGATATGACCCAGACTCTATTGTAAATCCTAGGGCTTGACTTGTATATAAAGGCAGGCCCTAAGGGCCGAAAGACTCAAGTTACAACCCCTCGATAGCTAGGTTAGGGATTTCGTACCCTTGTAATCGAGATCTACTCATCAAATACACTCAAAGCAGGACGTAGGCTATTACCTCCATAGGAGGGGCCAGACCTGGGTAAACCCGACTCTCTCTCTCTCTCGTTCAACCCCTTCGAGTCGCCACCAAGCGGTGATGAACTCACACCTAAGTCCTGTTATGAGGACATCTGTCGGGTTGACAAAACCACGATAGTTGGCACCCACAGTGCGGCCCTCGCCCGGTGGAGTTGAGTTTTCGAAGGGGATCCAATCAGGATTCGGGAAGTTTGCAGTGAACCAAATGGTCAAGAACCACCGTGACAAGAACCACGTGCTGGCTTGGGGCGTCAAGGACGACCCTATCGGACGTGGGTGTCGAGACCCCGCGGGAGAGATTGGTTTAGAAACTCCCGAGTCGGACATCCACATCAACATCGACGAGCCGGCTCGAAGCACCCGATCCAATCAATGCCAGGGCGGTCTTCGCCATATATTCGTCGGCTTTACGCAAGGGATCAGCCTTTGGGATGAGCCGGCGTCTAGCGGCGACGTCCTTGTCAATTCGGACGGTACATCATCCATAGGAGATACGGAGTCAATCTGCCCTCTTTATGATGGTGGACTTGGGGGCTTGTTGGAGACCGAAACCCCATAGGAATACAATGAGTCGCCTCGACAAGTCGCTGTCTACATGGCGGGGGCTACGGCTGTTCCAGATCCGACCGCGGCTGGAGGTTCTGGCGGGTCGACTAAAACGTCGGCTCAAGCCATGACCGATCTCATGGCCAAGATGGCGAAACTCGTGGATACCCCAGTCACTGCGGAAAACCAGGAAGAGCGCAATGTGGAGCTAACCAAATTGCGTAGTCAAATAATTGAGGTACAAAAGGAGATTGATGCTGAAAACGCACGGATGGCGGATTTACAGGCTCGCATACATCAAGAGACGGAATGCCTTAAAGCCGAGGCCTGGCGGTTAGGAGTTCAGAGAGAGGCATCGAAGGCGGTTTACGAGAGAAGACGCAACTATGGACTCCCTCCAAACCTGGAGCTGCAATAGTTTTTTAACACCCCGCAACAGACACCGGGAACTGTGCAGCAACTCGGGAATCGGTAAGAGGAACCAGCTCAACCCCCGCCGGCTGAATCCCCGCCTCGGCGATTTCAGATGCCGCGGGGCCACTTTTCCAATCCTGTTGACAACATGCTGGCTGCAACCCGGAATTTGGAAGCATTGCCTATTAACAGAAACTCCCCTCTTGAGGTTGAATCTAGAAACGCCATCGAGATGCTAAAAACTGTTGTGGTTCAACATGCACAGTATTCGTACAGCCAGGATCAGATGCATTCCACTCCCTACGCTAGTAAGGGTCGTCATGTGGAATCCCCGGTTGTTTCTAGCAGTGGGCGAAGACAGCAACTCCAGGTCTCTCCAACCCGTCTCATGCCATCAGACGCCTAGGCAGTTGTTGATACTGCGAGAGGCGCACAACGGGCAGAAGCGGAAGCAGCAGCAAGGGCGATCCAGCAGGTTCACCCTCAACCGGCGAGTTTGGGGGCTGGGTCCAACAGGACGATTGGTATACCATGCTTATGCCCGGCGCTCCGCGCTGAGCACATGCCCAAAGATTTCAAGGGACCTCGTAAGGTGCCAAACTACATGGCAGATCTAGAGCCGGCATCTTGGATCGAAAGTTATGAGTTAGCAATGGACATGCTGGATGTCAGTGACGCTGTATGTGCCAAATACTTAACCATGATGTTGGAAGGACTGGCTAGGACATGGCTGAAAAACTTGCCGCCTAACTCTATCAACACATGGGCCGAGCTGAAAGAGCGATTCATCAAGAATTTCCAAGGAACCTGCAAGAAGCCTATTACAACAGTAGACTTACAGCATTGCATTCAACGAGTAGACGAGTCGGCTCACCATTGGACTCGCCGGGTCACGGAAATCATCCACTCATCGGACAGCATCACGGCGGATCAGGCAGTCCTAATATTGGAAAAGAACTGTCACTTCCAGCCTTTGGTCCAGAAGCTCGGGCGGCTCAAGCGAAAGGTTCAAGACATGGGCGACTTGATGGACATTTGCACTAGATATGCTGAGTTGGATAACACAAAGGATCCCGGCTCAGATGAGGATAAGACCACCAAAGGAAAGAACGCTGAAGGAGGGAAAGGTCAGCACGGTTCAGGAGGCAACCAGGGGGCTCAAAATAATAAGCGGAAGCAGACAGACGGCGGGTCAGACTTTGTGGCCAACACTAATACATGTTTCAAGAACCAGCGCTAGAACGGTCGACCCAGAGGAGCTTACAATGGGAATAAACCTCACAATTATGAGGAGGCGCTTAAAGCACCTTGCCCTAAGCACAGCACCCAAGATAAGCCGGTTAGCCACTCATGGGAGAATTGTTATATCATGCAAGAGTTCCGTAGCCAGGCTTTCCAGAACAACTCAGGAGGCAATGGTGGAGGACACCCGGGCCAACATGGACCTGGCGGGTCACAAGGTGGCCCAGGGGCTGCTTTTCAACATCAGGGAAATAATGGCAATGGGCAACATCCTAGCCAGGGCAATCAGCATAATAACCAATGAGGATTTCAAAGTAATCCCAACCAGTTGAATAATGGTCAGTACCACTAGCACCTGAATCCCTGAATAAAATCCGTACTCTGGAGGATATCAAAGAAGAAACCTTATGTCTCCAAGAGGGAAATAAGCCGGCTGTCGGCGTTCTGGGATCGGGGGTACCCAGACCTGCCTGCCTGCAGCCCAACGCGTGGCCCACCACGACGGCCCAGTACGGACTGGCGACGGACCCCTCCAAGACAAGACCCTCGTGAGGGCCCCGGCCTCGCGAGGAGAACAACGCCAAGGCCTCCGGGGGAGCGGCCTCCCCAGGCTGCCTCCTGAGGAGCGGAGATTCCTATCCAGGTACCCAGCCTCAGGAGGCTGCAATGACGTGAGCCATGACGACCAAGGCAGGTGGGCGCCAACAGGCGCAGCAGAGGCAGTTTCCTCTTTTGTGTTAAGGAGGCAAGGACGAGCGCGGGTTCCCAAGGATGCCCTCAAAATTTTCCATTCCGGTGCAACAAGACCAAGACCACGGGCTCGGCAGGATGGATGTCATTACCGAGCCCACCTCTGTGTCATGCCAGCAGCTTTGCAGGCGAAGACCACCTTTAGTCAGGATAAGTTGTACTTCCTCTCCCCTTTCAAATTTGGTCATTGTGGGATTCCTTCCCGCCTGTGCGATAAGGGAAGAGGACTCAGGCCACTATAAATAGGGACTAGCCTCCACCATAGAGGGGGATCGAGTCCATCCTCACCCAAGAGCCCTCCCGAGGTCGCTCAACCACTATACTAGTTCATCCACAAACCTCCTCGTGAGGCCAATCCACCTAAGGCAGGAGTAGGGTTTTACACCACAAGGTGGCCCGAACCTGGGTAAATTGTTGTGTCCATCTTCTGGAGTTTCGCGCATCTTCGGCAAGGTCAGGCTGTGGGGTGACGAGCTTGGGGCTTGATCTGGACTGGATCTTCGCACACGCCCCAGAGTTCGAACCTTCTTGGGTCCGCGGAGCCCGATTTCTGACATTTGGCACGCCAGGTACGAGCGTGTCGGAATCCTTCTCCAGTTCCGCTTCGTCGCTCCCATGGCCGACGCCCGCCAAGTCCGCGCTGAGCGCCGAGCTGCCCGCGTCGCCTAGACAGCGCCCGTGGGCCGCGGCGCCCCGCGCCGCTCCGCTTCTCCCGCAGCTAATGCTGCCACTTGTCCAGCCGTTCAAGAGCAGCAGGACTCCTCGTAGCCACCCACCACGCGGCGCGATGGCCGTACTGCTACTCCATCCCTCGTCCCCGCCTCGGCGTTGTCCTCTCACGCTCGCTATGGACCGGCGAACGCGCAGGCTGCGGTGTTCATGGCGCGCGAACTGCTGCGTTACCGCCCCGCCCATGACCGCTACGACGACTGGCTTGGCCGCATCGCCGAGCTTGTCAGCGTCGCCGGCGCGGCCCCAGCGCCCACCCACTCACTCCATCCTCCGGTCTCCCAGGCGGGCGACGTGGCTCACGGCGTACCTCCCCCTCCTTCTCTGCAAGGCGTCAACCCCTAGCCCAGTCGCGAAGCTCGTCCGCGCAACCAGCAGCACGGGGCACCGGTGCAGACAAGGGATGAAGCAAGCTGCCAGGTGGTGCCGAGGCCGCGAGGTGACGCGCGTGTGCTCCCCGCACCGCCGCGCCGTCATCAGGACCGTGCGCCGCCGAAGGCTGCGGTGCACGGACGTCAAGACCCAGCTCCCCTCGTACGCGCCGCGCCTGTGAGTGGAGCAGCCTGTCGCGCCTTCACCCCGGAGCTACGACGTGTCAACTGGCCCAGCAAGTTCAAGCCGGACCTGCCTCCACGCTACGATGGCACCCCTGACCCCGCGGAGTTCCTTCAGCTCTACGTGCTGAGCATCGAGGCGGTGAGCGACGATGACAAAGTCATGGCGAACTGGTTCCACATGGCCCTCAAAGGTGGCGTTATCTCCTGGCTCCTCAACCTCCTGGAGGGATCGATCTCCTCCTGGGATGAACTCCGCGAGCGCTTCATCGCCAACTTCCAGGGCACCCGCGACCGCGCCCTGGGAGTGAACGACCTGCGGCGCGTGAAGCAGCAGCCGGGCGAGACCCTACACAAATACATACAGCGTTTCACGAGCGTGCGCCTCAAGATCCGGAAGGCATCGGACGAGGCCATCATCTCGGCGTTCACCAATGGCGTCAGGGACGTCAAGATGAAAGAGGAGCTCGCCATCCATGACGAACTATGTACGGCCCTGGAGATGTTCAACCTGGCGAACAAGTGCGCAAGGGCCGAGGAGGGCCGCCTCTCTCTCCTCGAGCTTCCAGAGGCAGACCCTGAAGAAAGGAAAGCCAAGGCTAAGGAGGCGATGCGCAAGGGCCCCGCGGTGCTAGCGGCAGAGCCTAAGATGAAGCGCGGTCGCGGCCAAGATGAGCCCCCCAAGGGCGTTCGCTCGTTCTGCATCTACCACTACACCAGGAGCGATAACACTGAAGACTGCCAGGAGCTCAGGACGCTCCGCGACGACTGCCTCGGCCGCCGCCCCGAGCGCGGTGACCGCGGCTATGGCCATGGAGGGGGCCGAGGTGGAGGCCGCTGGGACAACCGTGATCCTCGTCGGGACTGGCGCGATCAGCCTCGCAAGGACCACTGGCGTGATGAGCCTCGCGACGGACCCCGGCGCGATCAGCCTCGCAAGGCACGCCCTCAGGGCACCGCTAGCCTCCCTCCGCTGCCGCCACCACCAAGGAGAAACGACGATGACCGGCGAGATGATGGGGTTGGGGGCTTCCAGAAACCTCGTGCGATCGCCTGCATCCTGGGCAGTGCTCAGGCCCCTGCTTCCAACCGCATCTTCAAGCTGTTCTCTAGTGAGGTGAACGCAGCCCTCCCGCAGCTCGAAGTTGTGCATCACCTCAAATGGTCGTAGGTCGCCAGCACCTTTGACTCTAAGGATCACCTCAAGTGTGCAACTGCCATAGGCGTGCTCTCCATGCTCTGCACGCCCACCATCAGCAACGTCCTCGTCACCAAGACCCTCTCCGTCGAGACGTTCGAGACGCTTCAGGTGCCCTATGATCAGCTCATGCCGACCAAGCCCTTCTCAGGAGTGACCAATGGCTCCACCACTCCCTTGGTGCAGGTGCGCCTCCCAGTCACATTTGGCAAGCACGATAACTACCATACTGAGCTCATCGACTTTGACGTCGCCCACATCCACTTCCCGTACAACGCTATCCTCGGGCACCCTGCCCTCGCCAAGTTCATGGCGGCAACCCACCATGGCTACAACGTCCTCAAGATGCTAGGGAGCGGTGGTGTCATCACCGTCACCTGTGATGAGAAGGATGCAGTCTGCTCCCTCGAGCGCGCTTACCAGGCTGCTGCGGCTGTAAATTCTGATGACGAGGGTGGCATCCTACTTCATGAGGACACACCCAAGAAGAAGAAGCAGCTCCTCCCCAAGGGCCGTCAGGGGTCGGGGACTCCCAAGAACGGCACTTCAGGCCCCGCACCCATCGTTGGGGCGCCTCTTCCTCCCGCATAGGAAGGCGCGCCCGGCACCTCCCTCGGGACGGGCTCGGGGGCTTCCACCTGGAGAGCCTCTGGCCTAGCCGGTACGACGAGGGAGGTGCTCGGGCACCACGTGGAGGCATGCCCCGACGTGCGCCCCCACAAGCAAGGAGCACGGCGCGAAGCGCCAGGCTCACGAGAGTTCGTCACCCAAGCGATCGAGGAGCTTCAGGAGGCGCTGGCCATGCGCGGCGAGCGTCGCCCCACACCACCCAGTGCAGCTGTCGCCCCCGACGCGGGCGGTAGGTTGCGCGTCTGCGTCAACATCCCGGGCCGCGTCCCAGGGCCTCTTCTGGCCATCGCGTGTCGGTTGCAGTGGGGGCTACCTCTGCAACTACGTCTGCATGCCCTTTGGCCTCGTGAACGCAGGTGCCACATACCAGCACCTCGCACAGGCCGCGTTCGCGTCTCATGAGGCCCGACGCCGCACGGTCCTTCAGGAGGTCCCGGACCCTCGCGAGCCCCATAGGCCTCACGGGCCCCTCGAACCTCCGGAGCCCACAGGCTCATGAGGATCAAGCTTGAATGACTACCTCGATGCTTCAGTAGCATCTTTACCACGTGACCCTTTGGTTTGTTCATTTGAGGGCGCCCCTCGGGCTGCATCATCCTCAGGCTGTTAGGGTCCGCCCCTGCAGCTGTATCGTTTTGTGCATGTATCAGAACTGATTCTACATTTGATGAGTTTTCCAAGTATTCCAAACATCCTGCCCGGTGCTTCATCACCATGATGTCATCGCGCCCTAACAACCCCGCCCTCAACCGCCTCATGATTAAGGACTGGCACGGCGTCCGTGCTCGGGTCTGTCCCTGCAGCGTTGTTAAATCCAAGCGACTGAGCTCTGTCTCGCGGGCCGGTCCCGTACACGTCAACTCCCATGGTCATTCGTGCTTCGTCCTCGTGTGAGCTAATCGGGAGTAGGAGAGTCGGGGCGCGCGGCGCGGTTCATGTAACCACAGTTCGGCGTTTCGCCATCGCGGGAGCCGCGCGCCGGATGTTTTTCCTCGGGTTTGTCGCATGAGAAGACTGGGCACGGTGTCTGTGCTTGGGTCCGTCCCTACAGCGTCGATAAACCTAACGACTGAGCTCTGTCTAGCGGGTTGGGCCCATTCATGTCACCTCTTGGGGTCATTGGTGTTTGGCCTTCTCATGCGATGGCCTCTGGAGATTCATTCGGCGCAGGTTGTCCAAGCCATTCAGGTTTTGCAAGCGTGCCTCGCGTTAGAAGACTCAGTTGGAACCCGCCTCGAGGTAGGGCCTCGTGAGACCCGCGCTTGCTCACGGGTGCTCAGATACACCTCCTCCAGTTGGGCTGTACACGCCCGGAGACTCTAGCTCGGAGCTCATTTCCCATGCCCAAGTGGAAGCCCCATGCTCCGCGCTGGCGGATGACACGGTCCTCCAATGACTATGCCCACGCCCCAGTGGAAGCCCCATGCTCCGCGCTGGCGGACGACATGGTCCTCCAATGACTATGCCCATGCCGAGTGGAAGCCCCATGCTCCGCGCTGGAGGATAAAAAACTGAGGGCGCCCGAGCGGCTGCGCTAACCTCAGGACGGCCTCACGGCCCGGTCACGCAGCGTTCCCCTTGGATGCATGCGTGAGGGGGCTGGACGGGGGCCACGCTCAGGCCATGCCTGGCATGTGCCACCTCACCAGGTTCCTGGCACCTGGTCTTCTCGCGTCCCTCCCAGGTGAAAGCTGGCGAGGAAAGGTATGGGAGCCGCTCATACGTCAAGGGGGATCCCTGGGCATCGCGATCCAGGGGCCTCACTAGTCACGTAGCCCCTCACCCCTTGGTCTCGTCCTGGTGATCCAGACGCCCCAACGGCGGTCGAGGTATGCGCAAGATTGGGCCCTACCGATGCAGAGCACTAAGGCGATCCAAATCGACTCTGTTGTCGCCATGTCTCCTTCGTGAGGGCTGCTCGCACGTCAAGGGGGTCCCCTGGGCATCGCGACCCAGGGGCCCCACTAGTCACGTAGCCCCTCACCCCTTGGTCTCGTCCTGGTGATCCGGATGCCCCAACAGCGGTCGAGGTATGCGCGGGATTGGGCCCTGCCGACGCAGAGCACTAAGGCACTCCAAATCGACTCCGTTGTCGCCATGTCTCCTTCGTGAGGGCTGCTCGCACGTCAAGGGGGACCCCTAGGCATCGCGACCCAGGGGCCTCACTAGTCACGTAGCCCCTCTCCCCTTGGAATGGTCCTGGTGATCCGGACGCCCCAACGGCGGTCGAGTTATGCGCGGGATTGGGCCCTGCCGACGTAGAGCACAAAAGCAAGCAGGAAGGAAACAGGGCGCAAAAGGAAATCACGGAATTCATACAAGTTATTACAAGCACGCATTTTGCAATTCAAACAAGTCTTACGCCTCCAGAAGGCACGATAAATGTCGCAGGTCAGAGTCTAGGAGGAGGAGCCGCCGATCACCCCGGTTACGTCGAGCTCGTCGTCGACATCGCCGTCGATGCCCTCGTCGCCACTGGTTGCCTCCACCACAGGGGGCTCAGTGTCAGGGACGCAGCCAAACTTCTTCATCAGCACGTCCATGGAATCCTTCACTGCCGCCGCTGCGGTGGCACGGGACTCGGGGGCAACCGAGGTCATCACCGCGTTGAAATCAAAGCTGGGCTCGCGAAGGTAGAGGTGGCTGAAGACACGCGTCGCGGCCGCGGAGAAAAGGCCGCGACACTCGCTCTCCAGGATGGCGTCCACCTTGGCGACCGCACCTTTGAGCGCCTCAGCGAGCTTGGAGGAGAGCCCGGCGTAACCGCCCTCAGGAGTTGCCAGCGGCTCCCCGAATCCTCCCCTGCAGATGAAGCGCATAGCCCGGCAAAGCCTGAGCTCGATGGAGGGGAAGGCATCATGCTCCGCGGCTGCCTTTTCCTCAGCAGTGGTAAGGGTCTTTTCCCTAGCATCTAGCTGGGTCGTCGCGTCGGAGACACACCGGGCGTGGGACGTCTGGGCCTCCACTACCTCGTCTTTCAGCTTGGCCAGACGCTCCTTCTCAACGGCTTGGTCGGCAGCCGTCTGGGACAGCACGGAGTCGCGATCGGTGAGCTTCGCCTCGCGAGCCGTGAGGTCCTCCTCCCGCTGCTGTAGCCGTTGCGCATGCGCGGCTTGCTCCTCTTGAAGGGCCTTTAGTTTGGCCTCTGCCTCATCATGGCGCTCTGCGACAGCCACTGCCTTGGCCAGCGCCGCGTCGCGAGCTGCCACGGCTTTGGCGGCCTCCTTCTTGCTCTCCGCGGCAGCAGCCTCAGCCTGACCCCAGGCCGTCTTGAGGGTTGCGTCAGCCTGGAGCCACCCAGAGATAAGCTCCAGGCGTTCCCCCTCGAAGGAGGGCCTGTCGGCGCCTTGGAGGTTGGCCAGGATCCGGTCAAGCGCGGCGTAAGCCTCATCCAAGGCGCCGGGCCTGACCGAAGGGCCACTGCCCGCGAGCGCGAGAGCCTAACTGGGAGGCGACACCGGCGCTTCGGCAGGCGCTCTGTCCGAGAAAGCGCTGGCGAGGCTGGCTTGGGGCGCTGGAGGCTCCAGTCTCTCCTCGAGCACGACAAGAGCAGACGACTTCTCGGACTGATGGCCCACAAGGGCTGGCTCCTCCTGAAGCCGTGCCGCTGCATTCTCAGGGGCGGACTCCGTCAGGAGGGGGCAGGGGATTGCCCCCTCCCTCGGCATTAGAGTCGCCACGACAGCAGCAAGCGGTGCCGCCTTGTGAGCCTCCGTGCTCCCGGTAGCCGGCCCCCCGAGCGGCGTCGTCACAACATCGAGAGAAGGAGTTACGCCCGCAAGCTCGGGCGCAGTGCCGCCGGGGCACTCAAGAGTCTCGCTAAACTGGCGTGGCGCGCTTCCTCGCCCGCCGTGTCGGCCAGAGGCCGAAGGCGCCCTCCGGACAAGGGGCTCCTTCGGCTCGGCGCCCGCCTTCCTCTTCTTTGGGTCGACGACGATCCTGGCCACCAAGGAGAGAAGGGGCCGTGAGCATGCGCGCAACTTATAATCGACCAAAGGCAAGGCAAGCTACTTACTCATCCGCCGTGACCCACTTCCTCTTCTTCTCCACGTCGTCGAGCGTCGGGATGCCCCCGCCTCTCTTCGGCGTGGCGTTGTCGCCAGGAGGGGTGGCGAGATCGCCCCAAGGGGCCGCGATCGAAGAAGCCACGCCTGCCCCAATGGCGGCCTCCCCGTCTTTCGGCTGCGGCTCGGTTGGAGGTGAGACCAGCGTCTCGAGCGCCCTGCTGGAGCGTGGGGAGTTCGCCGGAGGAGCTGCGGCCGCGCGTTTCTTCGGGGTCGCCCAGCTTGATGCCGGCGTGGTCTAGGAGGCAGGCCTTGGCTTCCTGAGGACCCTGACGAAGCGCAGGGAGTCCGCGGCTGGGGGCTCGTCAGCGTCGTCGTCATCCTGAAGGTTGCGGAGGAGCACGCTCTGCGACGGGGGAGATACCTCTTTCAGGCCATCGTCCATGGTCTTCTCCAAGTCTTCCTCGCCGCTGGCGTCGCCGGAAGACACTGGCACCCGGGAGTTGGGGCGCTCGGGCGGTGAGAGCCCGCGCTCATCAAAGGCGGGCATGGCGGCTACCAGGTCCCCCCTGTCGTCGCGGCGGTACAGCAGGGCGTAGGCCTCGGGGAGGTCCCCGGGATCACCGTGGAGTAGGGTAACCATGGCCCTGCCTAGATCCTCACCAGTCAGGCTGGTGGGCCGAAGCCTGAAGGTGTCCCTCGCGCCATCGTACTCCCACATGGGCTTCGAGTGCGCTTGGAGTGGCGCCAAGCGCTGCGTCAGGAACTCCTTCACTGTCATCGCCCCAGTCAGCTGCTTGGCCTCCATGTCCTGGGAGATCCACTCCAAGACGGGCTTCACCCCGGGATCGGTGAGCTTCGTGGAGCCCCATGCGAGGATCTTCTCGGGTAGCCCCGTCGGGAGCTCCAGGCGTGGATCGACGCCCCAGGCATTTAAGAAGACCCAGTGGTGCCTGAAACCTTCCACCTTCCCGGCCTTCAGGAGCACATTCCCGCTCTAGACCGTGACGAAGGAGGCACATGCCGACCGCTGTGCGTAGTCGTGGAGCCGCAGGCTGAAGTAGTGGCGGAAGGGGGCCACCGAGGGCCTCACGCCAACAAAGGCCTCGCAGTAGAAGACGAAGACAGACAGGAGCAGGATCGTGTTGGGCTGAAGATGAAGGGCCTGGATCCCGTAGTGCTCGAGGATGGCGGAGAAGAACACCGAGAAAGGCGGGAGGAGCCCGGAGAAGACACTATGAAGGAAGAAGGGATAGACTGTCTTCACCAAGGTGCGCTACTCCGCAGAGCCGCACCAGATCAACGTCCGTCCCCACTCATTGGTGTGGTCCGCTGTCAACGGGAGCACGGGGGTGAGGTCCCCCTCCTTGGCAATGGTGGATTCTGTAAGCGCCGGCGAGGGAGAAGAGGAGACCGAGGCCTGGGCCTCGGGTTTCGACTTCCCGGCGGGCGCCATTTGGTGGATTCTGGGGGTTGGAGGAGCAAGAGGAAGGGTGGCGCCGCGCCAAGATCTGGAGGAAGCTCTTGCAAGGGAAAGGGGATCTAAGCAAGGAAGCAAAGGGCGCAAGGAAGGAGAGCAATGATGGCTCGGCAGCGAGAGCCGGGCTTTTGTCGGCTTGGGCAGTTGCCGAGCCGACGTGGGAGTGGAGGCGCCCGTATCCCGTCACGCGCCATGCGTCAAGTCTAGCCCGCAGGTGATTGGGGCCCGTGCCGCTTTGGCCTTCCTTCCTTGGCTTCACCTCGAAGCCAACCCGCGCATGCATTGGGCCCGGAGGCTACTGTCGGCATTCTGGGATCGGGGGAACCCAGACCTGCCTGCCTGCGGCCCAACGCGTGGCCCACCACAACAGCCCAGTACGGCTTTGCGACGGACCCCTCCAGGACAAGACCCTCGTGAGGGCCCCAACCTCGCGAGGAGAATGACGCCAAGGCCTCCAGGGAAGCGGCCTCCCCAGGCTGCCTCCCGAGGAGCGGAGATTCCTATCCAGGTACCCAGCCTCAGGAGGCTGAAATGACGTGAGCCATGATGACCAAGGCAGGTGGGCACCAGCGGGCGCAGCAGAGGCAGTTTCCTCTTTTGTGTTAAGGAGGCAAGGACGAGCGCGGGTTCCCAAGGAACCCCCCAAAGGTTTCCATTCCAGTGCAACAAGACCAAGACCACGGGCTCGACAGGATGGATGTCATCGCCAAGCCCACCTCTGCGTCACGCCAGGAGCTTTGCAGGCGAAGACAACCTTTAGTCAGGATAAGTTGTACTTCCTGTCCCCTTTCAAATTTGGCCGTTGTGGGATTCCTTCCCGCCTGTGCGATAAGGGAATAGGACTCAGGCCACTATAAATAGGGACTAGCCTCCACCATAGAGGGGGATTGAGTCCATCCTCACCCAAGAGCCCTCGCGAGGTCGCTCGACCACTGTACTAGTTCATCCATAAACCTCCTCGTGAGGCCAATCCACCTAAGGCAGGAGTAGGGTTTTACACCGCAAGGTGGCCTGAACCTGGGTAAATCGTTGTGTCCATCTTCTGGAGTTCTCGCGCATCTTCGGCAAGGTCAGGCTGTGGGGTGACGAGCTTGGGGCTTGGTCTGGACTGGATCTTCGCACACGCCCGAGAGTTCGAACCTTCTTGGATCTGCGGAGCCCGATTTCCGACACCGGCCCTGGAACACCAGTGGCTTTATTGAACTTAGCTCCGCCGACTCCTTTTTTTTAATTTCTTCTCCCCTTGCAAATTTCTGTATATACTTCTTTATGTTTTGAGTATGAATAACGCCGGTGTATTTTGTCGTTTCAACTTACAAGATGAGTTTGAGTCTTTATTTTCGAAACAAAGGGCACTTGGGAGCTTCCAACTCATCGAGTTTAGCTTTCTCACCCTTGTGACCCGGCATAATAATGTCTCCTTTTTAAGGGCATTTGGGGGCTTCCAGCCCACTGGGCTTAGCTTTCTCACCCTCTTGACCCGGCAAAAATAAATGCCATGTATGGTTAAACCTGCCTGTATGCTTGATGCGACTCCGATCAGATGACCCCGTGAACTCTTGCCGAGTCAATCCTTTATGGACCCTGAACTTGTTAAGGTTAAAACACTGGCTTGAATCATGAGAGAGCCGGCATACGGAAAGCTAGGATAAACCATGGGTTATCATACCCGCTTCATTGAAGCAAAACCCGAGCCTCAAAAGCCGGTCTTTTCCTGTCAAGCCTCGAAAGCCGGCAGATTATCTCGGTGTTATAATCATACGTCCTTGGCATTAAGGCTAGAACCATCAAAGGTGCTGTCAAAGGGGGCTGCCTTATATGTCTAACCTTCGAGAAACAGTTCCTGAAACGAATATTATGTGCTGAGTCTCATCACATAAAAATATTTCGGGCACGCGTTGTTTTTCATTACTGGTTTATGTATAAAAATAACCAGGTTATCTACTGAATGACAGCGCAAGATTATGTTATTGCTTAAAAAAGCTAACAAAGGACCTCAAGCTTAGACATCAATTTCGGTCAAAGCACATTGAGCCGGCTTATCTATTTTGTTTTATTTGGCTTGTTTATTATAGCAAGCTTCAGGTTCAAAATTATTACCGGCCCATGCTTCAAGGACCGGGTTGAACAATTGAGTATGCATGAGCAACCAATTGACAATGCACACAAATCCTCAACATTGTGGAAAGAAGAATAAGTTGTTAAAATCCGGAAGATCAAAGACCTTCTGTCGGCTTGTTTTGCCCAGCTTTATCTTATCAAAAGGCCCATCAATAGAAAGATGGGCGGTGAAGCGGCAAATAAGTATCTCACGTCAAAAGTGCAAAACGTGCACGATGGCACGACAATAGTTTTCGGCTATCCCTATTACATGCTTAAGGAAGCCACAAATTTTTTTTTCGCCCATACTCGGGGGCTTAAGTTGACAAGGTAACGGTTGAAGAAGTTTAAGTCGCCAATCGCGTCATCTGGGTCAGTGGAGGCTAATCTTGCGCGTGAGACGCCTCCGGGTCATCCACTGATTGGTCTTCTGGCTCCTATATCTGAAGGTTATCCGCGTCCCAGTTGCAGTGAGATAAAGCCTGGAACACAGCCTCATCATCAAGAATTGAAGACGGGTCAACCTCAGGGGCAAAAACCTGCTCACGCCGTTGAGGAGCTAGACTCTTTATTATCAAATCAGGTGGTGGAATCCGAGTATGATTGGCGCCACAAGCCGCTTGATAGATCCTCAGTTTCATCTCAGAAACCAGCTGAGTCGACAGAATTTGAGCATCCTTGACACAGGCCGCGTAATCCTCTTGGGAGAATTCTGACCCGTTATTTCTAAATTCGGGGAAGCCCTTTGCCAGCTCAGCTGGATCAAGTTCTTCTCCGTAAGCTAAAGCCCGGCTCAATGCATATATCGTGCCAGATCGGGCGGCTGATCTTTTTAGCTCTGGAATGTGCTGAGGGATAATGGAGAACTTTCCAATACATTCTTGATATACTTTAAGGGCTGCTTATCCCCCAGTGTCGCCTTGATTGCATGATGACTCCTAGCGTAGAGTTCCTCCGTCAAAGAATAAACAGCCTTGAAAATGAGTAGACTGTTATCATAAAAACTGCTAGTCTGGGGGCCTGCAAAATAGAATTAACGCATGAGTCGCCAGGCGCATTATATCTATATTTCAAAGAAGATAGGAGGCTATATACACTTACCAAAAATATCTTGGGTCATCTGGGCAATATGTCGTTTTAACACAGACAATTCTTCGGTTACGGGTTTGAGCCGGCCCTCAGCATCCTCTGCACACTTCAACAGAGCCATCTTTTCATCTTCAAAGGATTTCTTCTCCTTTAAAAAGCTTGCCTTAGCGTTTTCTAGCTCGATCAAAGAGAGGCAAAGTTTTTCTTCAACTTCAGCCTGGGAAGTCTGCCCTTTTTCCGGATCTATTTTCAAACTGGCCACGCTGGTTTCGGCTGTCTCCAAAGATTCCTGCATCATAAATAAAGTTTATATCAAGTCCCAAACAAACTGCAAAGCAGTATATTTGGCACTTGGGGGCTAATGTATCTCAGCTTCTTTTATGACATTGAAGATGTGAACGAGACCCGACTCATCTCAAGGAGATGAGTCGGCCTCTGGGGGCTACATGTCAAAAGTTCTACAAAGTTATTACAAAAAGACCCGACTCATCTCAAGGAGATGAGCCAGCCCTTGGGGGCTACAGGTCAAAAGTTCTTCAAAGTTATTACAAAAAGACCCGACTCATCTCAAGGAGATGAGCCGGCCCTTGGGGGCTATAGGTCGAAATGTGGGGACCCCAACTCATAAGTCGTGATCACCGAATGCACGTGTACAGTGATCCCAGAGATGAATGATCACTGAACACACAGAAGCTGAATAACAAGAGTCTTACATCCACATTTAGCGTCTTACACAAATAAAGACCATGAAGGTCTAGTCTTACATAGATAGGGCCACAAGGGCCAAACAATTAAACATAACAAGTAGCGGAAATCTTGATCGAAAGTGTGAACCCATGCCATCTGCCTTAAACCTATAGGCATTCTGACTGGGAAGCGTCCTAGTTCGCATGTTCGTCACCAACGAACTCTTCGCCATATTCCTGCTCTTCCATGCCTGGCCAATTAAATAACCAGTGGCAAGCCAATGAGTACT
Source organism: Elymus sibiricus (assembly GCA_039707655.1). Taxonomy (NCBI): domain Eukaryota; kingdom Viridiplantae; phylum Streptophyta; class Magnoliopsida; order Poales; family Poaceae; genus Elymus; species Elymus sibiricus. Next base: position 255,110,466 of record CM077665.1, read on the forward strand.
TTGAATGTACTCGCAAGCAACCCAAGTTGTGGGACAAGGTATAACAATGCATGATATAGCACTATGTAGGTAAGTTTTGCAGAAAGCTAATTTTGAAATGCAATGATATGATCAAGTAACTTGAGTAAGCATGCATCAATTGTTAATGGGTACTCATGTGAACAAGTCTCAGTTATCATTTTAAGCAGGGGTTGAACATCTCATGCTCATCATCATGCCAAGTCATCGGACTTAGCTCAAGTATCACCTTTATCACCAACACGCACACACACCAGTTTGTGAAAACATTTGGACGTAGCACAAGAGCGGTCATCCAACTGTCCTTGACCGTGGACATGGCTATTCGAATAGTTTTACACTCAGCAGAGGTTGCACACTTTACCCACAAGACTCGGGGAACTTCCGTGTCATCCACGACTCGCGGTATATTACATACCCGAGGTAAGCACCCGAACAATGCCTTTCCCCTAGCGATAATAAACAAAGAGACCACTCGTTGGTCCGTGTCTTCATGATGTACAAACACGAGCCTTGCTCTACACAGTACCATCCATGAAGGAACACAACGATGTGCCCGGTGCCTGTAATGATAGCGCATGGTCGCCCTACCAGGCACGACCCCGTATCGAGAGTGACCACGCCACTCCCGCCACTAGTAATGCGGGCTCTATGCTAGTACCCACCAAGGTAATCAACAAAGCCCCGTCCCATAAGGGGTATCGTGGTCGTACATGTAAGGTTGGAATAACGGTCGCAACTTACACCAATCCGTTTTCAAAAACCACACACACTCACTTGCTCCGGTGCACCACTTCTTTATCAAGTGGCCACCTAGCTCATCATCATCTCCCTCGGGCATTAGTGGCACCCGACGGGGTTTTCGAAAAGTCTTTAAAATCATTTTGTTTCCATCACCATGCATATTCCCATCCCACCTGCGTAGCACTACTAGCAACCTAACTACTCCCACTCGCATAACCCTCGTAAGAAGGTAGGGTCATGCACGATGCAAGTATTAACAAGAAAGTATCGGAGGCACCCCACCGAAGGGGGTACCACATCATCATGATCATCATCGGAACATAAAGTGCTATATGACATGCATGAAAAGTTTCTTAACATGGTCAAGGGGCTGCTTGCCTGGCTCAACAAATTCTTCGGGGTCTTCAAAGTCTTCGTGTCCAATCCCCTCGTCAACAACGCAATCTATCGTCGTGGAATAAACGGGCAAAAATAAGCATCACACAAAAACAGAGCACAATCCTTACTTCTAAAATGTTACACTACTCTGATAAATACTACAAGCTATTCTAAAAATGTTTGTCTAAGGTTTTGTTGTGAAAAACATTTTGAAAACTATTTAAACAGAGGCTAAAAATATTAAAAACTAGATTTTAATTAAAACCAGTATGTAAAACATTTACACAAAAATGCACAAGTGGCACTGTTAAATTCTATAGATTATTCTAAGATTTATGGTGGAAAAATATTGGGCATTGGATTTTTATTTGGAGCTGTGGGATTTTTGGAAAACTAACAGAAAAGGAAAAAGAAAAAGGGCACTGTGCCCTGGGCCAGATCTGGCCGCAACTGGGCCGGACCAGAGCAAATCAGCCCCAGGCGAACCGGTGCGCCCGCGCTCGCCAGGTTCAAACCTGACGGGCGGGGCCCGGGCGCCAGTGAGAAAGAGAGCGAGAGGCGGGCGAGACAGAGGCCGACAGATGGGGGCCACCTGTCGGGTTTGTCTCCCTCCCCTGGACAGAGGGAGGCGGGGCTCACCGGCGACGGTGCGGGGCACGGCAGGGCTTGGCGATGGGGGGAATGGAACCAGGACGTCGCCGTCTGTCGGTCGGTGGAGGAGGCGGACTGGGAGGAGCAGCAGGTCGCCGGTGACGAGGTCCGGTGGTGGAGAGGCCTCGGGTGGTGGTTGTCGTTGACGTTGCCGACCGCAAAACGATCGGGGAGGAAGGGGGAACGAGGCAGGGGCTCTCTGTGGTCTCAATGGAGAAGGAAAGAAGGCCGGAGCGGGCCGGTATCCCGAGATCAACGAAGCCCCGACGCGGCGGTGCCTCGGTCGATCCCGAGCACTGGTGCTCCGGGTGGTTACTTGATTGGTTGAGGGGGTCAATTGGGAGTGGAAGGGGGCCAGAGGACGAGAGAGGGGGGCTCGGGAAACCCTTTTATAGCCGGGACGTGAGTCCACCGCGGACCCGTGCGCCGGCGAGGTCGGGCTGGTCGCTGGAGGGGGAGGGAGCACACAGGGCTTGCCCTGGGGTGTTCCTGGGGTTTGTCTACGATGAGCGGGAGCAAGAGAGAGAGAGAGAGAGGAGCGCGCGCATGTGGAGCTGCGGGTTGGCCGAGCCAGGCGGCGTCGGGCACGCGCGGTCAGGGGCGAGAGAGAGCGAGGAAGGAGGGGACCGACAGCTTGGAGGGACGCGGACGTCGAGGGCATCTCGGGGGACACAAGGGAGAGGCCCAAGGCTGTCGGGAGCAGCCATTGGGTGGCGGCTACAGTGCGGGAGCGCACTGTAGCGCGCTCCAGAGCGCCGTTTTGGCATGCCATGGCATGCCTTTGGCGGCTTCTGCGTGGCCTCCCGTGTCTAGGGGATCTAGGGGGAGTAAACAAGCAAGGTTGAGGCATTGGATGCCCTGGAGAGTCAAGGGAGAAGGAGAGAGGCCAAGGAAGAGAGAGAAAGGGGCTGTCCAGAGGAGTAAAATGGGTTTTTACCCCACTTAAGCATTGAGCCTTGGCCATAGAAAGTTACTGGAGGTGAGGTGCAATGCTGGCAAGCTGTGGTAAAAATTTGGAGTGAAGGAGAATAGCAGAAGGGGGTCAAACCTGGCTTTTACCAATAGGGCAAAAAGTGTTTGATGAAGGTTTAGGCAAGCAAATGGGGTTTGCTTGACTTGAGACTTGGCAGGGTCAAAGGGTGGTTAGAAATAGGGTTAATCACCAAGTTTGAGCTTGATTGAAGAAAGTTCCCAATGTAACTTTGTGAAACCTTAGATATCAACAGAATCAGATTTCTGTAGATCTAGGCATGCATCTCACTTCCCACAAATCCACCACTTGGTGTGGTGTCATTATTTGGGGTTTAGCACATGCCCACAAAGTTTGGGGTCAAGGGAAGGAACTTCACAATGTAAAGTTGTTCAAATTTGGCTCTGGACAGGAATGGTTTTGGAATATTTTGATGACGCAAATCAATTGGGATTGAAATGAAACTTGGCAAGATCATCACATATGACAATTTTGACTTGCTAGAATTTTATTTGGAATTTATTGAGAATATTTCTTATAGAAATATTTCAAAAGCTTGATTTAAGCAGAAAGGGTTTTGAGGGGTTTTACCCATGATTTTGAACATGACCATGTGTTGAAACTCATATATATGGAAAATATATGTCCACTGAGTTTCCCTAAATTTTCTCAAATATTTTTAAAGCATTTAAGTAATTTTTCTCTATAAAACACCATTTATGGCCTTAAGAAAAAGCCTTTAAATAAAATAGTAAAATAATCTTTAAAATTAATATTTGGTGGTTTTGGGAAGTCATATATATAGTAGGTTCCAAGTAAAGTCTTTGGGGAAGAAGGAACCACCCAATTTGAGGACTTGTAGTACAAACCTCAATTCAGGGGCTTTTGAAAACCTAATTTGAATAAATCCTTTTTGGCCAAAATAATATTTGATAAAAAATAGTTTTGGGTACTATTCACATGGCATGATCATTGGGCAAGAAGTTTGGATCAAGGAAGATGAATATGGATAGGAGTAGAACCCAAGAGTGCCAAACATAAACAACCAAACAATCAAACAAGCAACAATTCAAACAAGCATGCACTCAAAAAGTTTTAATTGGTTCCAAATTTTGTAAATCCATCATAGAAAAGTGATACAAACAGAGGGTGTGACACCCCTTACAAGAATCTCGTCCCCGAGATTCCTAGGCTAAGCGCTAAAAAGATAAGGGAACTCTGATCTAAGATAGTCTTCACGCTCCCAGGTTGCTTCTGCTTCTGTGTGGTTGCTCCATTGAACCTTGAAGTACTTGATGGTGCAGCTTCGGGTGCAACGCTCCGCTTCATCCAGAATGCGAACTGGCCTCTCACGATAAGTGAGGTCTGGTTGAAGGTCGATGGCTTGATGGTCGATGTCCTTGTAGAGGTCGGGGCGGTTGGGAACTTGAAGACACTTCCGGAGTTGCGACATGTGGAACACATTGTGCACATCTGATAGCTCGGAAGGTAGTTCTAGTTGATAGGCAACTTCTCCTCATCTGTCGGTGACCTTGAAGGGGCCGATGTATCTTGGTGCAAGTTTTCCCTTGACGTGGAAACGCTTGGTCCCTTTGAGAGGCGTGACTCAGAGGTAAACATGGTCTCCAACACGGAAACTCATGTCCCGACGGCTTCCCCCCGACCAAGGGATCAGGATCGGAACCCTAGAGTTCACAGCTGATTCCCGGGGAGAACTTGTACTGATGGAATCCTTGACCTCTATTAAGAAGCCCGCTGATCCCGACGCCTCGGCGCCGAAGACGTCGGGCCTCGTCTCCGGAGACAAGATTGCTATCTCCGGACCGTCTGGACCACCCGGTTCGGTCATTGCGACCGGATCTACCATGGTTGAGCAGAATCCGAGACCGCTCTCGCGCGACGCTGGAACTATGACGCCGCATACCGACCCCACTCGCTTCAGCGACACGCATCCCACCATCGCCTCGTTTCTCAACGAGTTGTTTGATCGGATGGAGACTATGCGAATGGCCGATGACCAGACCCCGGTCTATGATCGGCTCGGGCTTAAACCTGACGATATGGAGATTCACATCCCCACAGTCACCCACCTTGTCGCCACCGTCGAGTGTCCGGCTGGGGGCTCGACCTCCCAGCTACCGGAATTAAAAATGATTTATACTCCAATCTCCGATCACCGAGACCTTGCTTGCAACCCAGACTCTGGCGTTCGCTCCGGAAAAAGTCCGGTATCGGTCCCTGATCTATCACACAGTTCGGAATCCGTGATTCCGAACTCCCACCGTGGCGTGGAGTCAAACCTTCTCCCACCCACCTCCCAAGCCGATGACTCGAGCATCGCATCAGAGCCCAAGTCTTCGGACTTACCGGACATTGTACATTTATTAGGGGAGTCAGTTCATCATTACTGGGCCAGACTACTACTCGCCCGAAACAAAGTACGGGGCCTTAGTGATCAAGAGGTAATGGCAACCTTCAAACATAACTACCACGACAAAGGGATTCTCAATGCCCTGGCGCGGCGGCACATTAGAGACTTTACCGAGCTGTCAATCTTGGTACAAAAGAATTGTGCCATGGAAAGTGCTTGGCAAGCTGAGCGGCTATTTTCGGAACCAACCTTTACCGAATACCCTAGAGGAGATCGGCAAAAGTGGATACCTCCGAACCGGCCAGCCAAACATGAGCCCGCCAAAAAGAGGAACAAGCCCCCTTCAGGATTCAGTACTGTCTTGGATGGACTACTGGATAAACCTTGCCCTATACACTCCGTATTGCTGAACACAGCTCCGACTCACAGCCTTAGAGCTTGTTGGGTCGTCAGGCAGATCGCAAAAAGTGGTGAAGCCATTCTCGAGGCATCACCGTCTAACAGGCGCTCCACATCGCCACCAGAATATAACGCCGAAGTCCTGACGATCTACGAAACGTTCACCTCAAAGAACAGGAGGAAGAGAGCTCATAAAGAACTCGAGCAGATATATCATGTGGCAGCAACAAGTGCATGGGCGGACATACCCATTACCTTCGCAGATGCTGATCGACCAGCCATTCTTCCCGGTCATTCACTGGCCGCACTAGTCCTGAACCCCATCATCGATGGCTTCAGGTTACACAAGGTGCTGATGGACGGCGGCAGCGGTTTAAACCTGATTTACGAAGATACCCTAGAAAAGATGCAGTTCGACCGATCTCGCATCGAAGATAGCAACACAACTTTTCGAGGAATTATCCCAGGGAAAGAGGCACGCTGTTCAGGACGTATCGTCCTGGACGTAGTGTTCGGCATGCCCAAAAATTACCGATCTGAAGAACTTCTCTTCCACATCGTGCCCTTCCCCAGTGGCTACCACGCCCTGTTGGGACGTGACGCCTTCGCAAAATTCCAGGCTATACCACATTACGGGTATATGAAACTTAAGATGCCAGGACCAAACGGAGTAATCACAACTGCTAGTGATCCGAATATAGCCCTACGGGCCGAAAACAAAACAATGGCGCTTGCCCTCGAGGCTCTAGCTGAGACCTTTGCCGCAGAGGAGCTGACCGCACTTCGGTCAACTATAGACAAAGACGATGTGATCCTCAGCAAGAGGCCCAAATCTACGTCCTTTAAGCCGGCAAAGGAAATTGTTAAATTTCAGGTACACCCGACGGACCCCAACAAGACAGCGTCCATCGGAGCTCAGCTCGATCCCGTAGTGGACGAAGCGCTATGAGCATTCTTACGAGAAAACTAGGACATCTTCGCCTGGCACCCTTCTGATATGCCCGGCATCCCACGGCGGCTGGCAGAACATAGTTTAAACATCCTCGCAGGCTTTAAGCCTGTCAAACAGACTCTGTGCCGCTTTTCCGAGCCCAAACGACAAGCTATGGGTGAGGAATTAGCTAAATTGCTAGAGGCCGGATTCATTCGGGACATTAAGCACCCCGAATGGCTGGCAAACCTGGTGATGGTACCAAAGAAAGATAAATCCTGGTGGTTGTGCGTCGACTTTAAAGACCTTAACAAGGCCTGCCCTAAGGATCGTTTCCCACTACCACGTATAGACCAGATTATTGACGCCACAGCCGGACACGACTCTTTGTGTTTCCTCGATGCTTATTCCGGATACCACCAGATTAAAATGAAGGAATCCGATCAAGCGGCAACAACATTCATCACCCCTTACGGGCCATTTTGCTTCAACACAATGCCTTTCGGGCTAAAGAACACTGGGGCTACATACCAGCGCATGATCCAGACCTGCCTCGAAAAACAGGTTGGCAAAACAGTCGAGGCGTACGTTGACGATGTGGTCATTAAAACCAAACACGTTAGCCATTTGATCGACGATTTAAGGCAAACCTTTGCCAGCCTACGCGAATACGATATTCGGCTCAATCCGGAGAAGTGTGTATTCGGAGTTCCCGCTGGTAAATTGCTCGGATTCATTGTTTCCCATAGAGGAATAGAAGCGAATCCGGCCAAAATCCGTGCCCTATCAGAACTTGCAGTTCCCACAGAGCTAAAGCACGTCCAAAGGTTGGTGGGTTGCGTGGCGGTGTTAAGTCGCTTTATCTCCTGCCTCGGTGAAAAAGCTTTACCGCTCTACAAATTGCTGAAACGGACCAAGAATTTTGAATGGACCGACGAAGCAAAGGCTGCGTTAAAAGAAATTAAGACACTTCTGACAAGTAACCCCATACTCACAGCACCAGGCACAGGTGAGCCCATGTTATTATACATATCGGCCACCAACCAAGTCGTTAGCGCAGTGCTCGTCGTCGAACGACAGGAGGAGGGACACAAATTTCAGATACAGAAGCCGGTCTATTACGTGTCAGAAGTACTAACGCAATGCAAGTCCAGATACCCGCACTACCAGAAGATAGCCTATTCAGTATTTATGGCATCAAGGAAACTAAGACACTACTTCCAAGAGTGTTCGGTCACGGTGGCCTCCGAAGTACCTCTGAATGATATAATCAATAACAGGGACGCCACCGGCCGCATAGCCAAATGGGCCATTGAGCTCCTTCCTTTTGAGATTACCTACAAACCACGACGAGCTATTAAATCTCAGGTGTTGGCGGATTTCCTTGCCGAATGGACAGAAGCCAAGCTCCCCAGGGAATATAGTACATACTCCCATTGGACGATGTACTTCGATGGATCCAAAACTTTGGCCGGACTGGGGGCTGGAGTTGTTCTCACATCCCCCACAGGTGACAACGTTCGATACGTGTTGCAGATCATGTATGCCGACTCCAACAATGCAGCCGAATACGAAGCCCTCTTGCACGGTCTTCGGATGGCAGCCTCAATGGGCATACAGCGGCTGGAGGTACGGGGAGACTCCAACCTGGCCATCTCTCAAGTCAACGGCGAGTTCGATGCCAAGAATCCAAAGATGGCGGCATATAGAAACGCTGTCCTCAAGATATCCGCACGGTTCGAGGGGCTGGAATTTCACCACGTCACCAGAGACGACAACCAAGCTGCCGATATACTGGCTCGCATAGGAGCCAAACGCGACCCTGTCCCACCAAACACTTTCCTGGAACGGCTCTTTAAGCCATCCGTGGATTGGCAGGATGATCAAAAGGGCGCCGATCTCACGAGCGCAGACGAGGTTGTTCCCCCTATAAACGAACCAGACGATCACATCATCGGCGGCTCCGTAATGGACGAAATGCCCTCGGCTCACGAGGTCATGGCAGTAATCGCGCCATGGACCGAGCCCTTCCTCGCCTACCTCCTTCGCAAAGAACTTCCCGACGATCAGACGGAGGCGTGGCGCATAGTTCGGCGCTCCAAAGCCTTCAAGGTACATGAAGGTGAGTTGTACAAGAAGAGCATCACCGGAATACTACAGCGGTGCATATCTGAGGAAGAAGGGCGGCAGCTCTTAGCTGAAGTCCACGCAGGGATGGGCGGCCATCACGCCGCAGCAAGAGCCTTAGTAAGCAAGGCCTTCCGGGCTGGGTTCTTTTGGTCCACAGCTCGGGCGGACGCCCAGTCACTTGTCAAATATTGCGTAGGGTGTCAACTTTTTGCAAATCAGAGTCACATGCCCCCAACAGCTCTCCGGACTATCCCGATTACCTGGCCCTTCGCGGTCTGGGGGCTGGACATGGTCGGACCACTTAAAGGGGGGACCAAGAAGAATAAATACTTACTGGTCATGGTCGACAAGTTCACCAAATGGATAGAGGCAAAACCTGTCAAATCAGCCAAATCCGGACCAGTAATCGACTTTATATCCGGCGTGGTACACCGTTATGGTGTCCCGCACAGTATAATAACTGACAACGGATCCAATTTCACGGCCCAAGAGGTCAAAGACTGGTGCGCAAAGATGGGCATCAAGCTCGATTACGCATCGGTTTATCACCCGCAGACTAATGGACAAGTCGAACGAGCAAACGGCCTCATAATGAGTGGCATTAAACCACGTTTGGTCCGGTCTCTGCAAGAGTCCGATTGTCATTGGGTAGAGGAGCTCGACTCCGTTCTATGGGGCTTGCGCACCACCCCGAATAGATCAACGGGATACACACCGTTCTTCATGGTCTATGGGGCCGAAGCGGTCCTTCCTTGTGATATTATTCACGATGCACCAAGAGTGCGCATGTACGAGGAAAGAGAGGCCGAGTTAGATCGGCAAGACGACTTTGACGCCTTGGAAGAGGAGCGCGACATAGCTCGGGCCCGTTCTACCTTTTATCAACAGCAGGCCCGGCGTTACCAGAGCAGGGAGGTCCGGGCACAAGCATACAACATGGGCGAACTCATCCTACGGCTCCCGGAGAAGCAGAAGCATAAACTCAAGCCCAAATGGGAAGGCCCCTTCATCATCGATGAGGTACTGACAGGAGAGGCTTACCGTCTTCGGAACCCGCATGACAACCGCCTTGAACCAAACCCATGGAACGCAGCTCGTCTTCGGCGCTTCTACGGCTAGACCGGTGTCGTCATACGCTTTACCGTTCTCTTTTCTTTCTTTTCTTTGTTATTTCTTCTCCCTCCCACCTTGATTTTTGGCAGGTTTGAATTCCTTTTTCTTCCCAACTCTATGTTCGGGTCAACCGATCTTGTACTAACGATTTTCGGCCTACACCCTTAAGTGTTAAATCCGAACACAGTACCTGGGGGCTTCTTTTCCGAAGCCAATGTTTTTATATTATAAACACTTATTCACATATATCGTGCGTGCATGTTTCCCTTTTCGTTTCTAAGCCATCATATGCATCAATTCGAACTAAGACTTTGCCAAGCTGGGTTGCCTCGCTCCTGTGGTTACCCTCTACGTTCCCGATTGTTCGGCTAGAGGGTAAAGGGAGCACCTCTGCGATTGTTACGACCGGGTCATCCGGATACGTACCTCAGACGGGTGAAGCCAAAAGCTAGCTATCTTTAGAAGAAAATTGATCGGCTACGACGGATTCAACTAGTAAAGATTATGGTCGTCATGACCATTACTCGGGCTTCTTCTATAGCATAAGCCCTTAGCCGCATACTAACAGTATACGGCCTTTTTCTACGATTTGCGTAGTACCCCTGAAGAAAGGTATCGATAGAGTTACTATTTTCTTTGGAAGATGTTTCTTACGCTAATTAGTAATATAACATATCTCCCTGTGTGCTTTCTGTCTGTTCGTACCACATGGCCGGATTGCCTGGTTCCCGAATATAATTCCCTCTCCATAGGGTGATAATTTACAAGGAACACTCCCAAGCCCTTAGCGTGGGAGGCTGAAGCCGATGGCCGGTTAAGACAAAGTTCACAACACAGACGGAGCAATTCTTCGATTATTAAGTACATAGCTACATATGATCATACATCTGGCTGCTGATCGAGATTATCGATTATGGTGTCCAGGGTGCAATCCTCTTGCGAGAGACGGGTGGCAGGCATCACCTGGTCGTATACCAGGTGGAGCGGCACCTCTTGTCCATCTGACCCTACTGGCCCAACCTGAGCCATACGCTCGGGGTCAAGTCCGGTATAGCAGGTCTTGATCATCGCCCACGCCTCTCGTGCTCCCTCCCGACAAGCCGGTGTCTTCCACAGCTCGAACCTAGCTCGGGCTCCCTTGAAGCGATCGATTAGTTCGGTCATCCCCTCCGGAGATTGCTCAGCAGGCCACAGTGCCTTCATCATGCTCTTCATGGCCCTCCGAGCCCGCTCATGAAGGGTGGACAACTCCTTCAGCGGATTCCCCTGGTAAGATCCGATTTCCTCTTCAGTTCGCCCGGACAGTAGACCTGCACATGAGTCATGGCATGCATATCACACCTCACTCATAAGAGATACCTTCCGATGTTAGAATCAAACTTACCGAACATACCTCTCTGTAAATTCTGTTTTTCACCTTGGGCCTGGGCCAATTGAGCCTTTAAGCTCTCAATCTGTTCGGCTTGCTGTCTGTTCTCTTCCTTCAGGCGGTTCTTCTCTTCAAGATGCCGTTGTAAAACGCGATATCCAGCTTCCTGCTGGGACTCGGCGTATTGCTGAGATTCTCGGGCTACATCCAAATCTTTTTGTAATTGCCCTATTGATTCAGCTGCTACATGGTACCCTTGCGTAAGCATGGGGATATACTAAAGATCAGCAGAATATATATACTCACCGTGTGCCTCCCGAGTAAAGCTCTGCACTTGCTCCAATTCGGCCTTCACAGATTCGACCTGTGTTCGGCTGGCTTCCAATTCCTTGGCCAGCTGCTCGCACTGTTGCTTAGAGGCTTGCATTACCAGCGAATTAATATGGAGATCCTTAATTCGGTCGTACCGACCAATTTAAGGCTCGGGGGCTACTGAGTCTACACGAGTGTTCGGACTTTAATAATCGATCACTTACCTGCAGGCTGGATGATATCAATTTCACGGCCTCCCCGAATCCAGCTCGGGCGGCTCCGAGGTGTGCATCCGCCGTGCACAGAGCACCGAACTCTTGCTCGGAAAAGGCCGGATGACACAGGGCTTCTCGTCGCTGCCGATGATGCATAGCGCTCCCAACCTCTGATTTGGTGACAGATATGGCGTCACCAGAATCGGCTGGGGCGGGATTGACGGTGGGGGCTCCCGCAGCAGGATCAGCATGGGCGGAAGGCCTGGAATCTTGAGCACCGCCGGACGTCCTGACGATGTCTTCGGTAGGTGACGGCCGAACCCTTTGCCTGAATATTTTGGCAAAAAGGTCTCTTCTTAGACTTTATCAAATTATGATACTAAATCAAGCGATCAAGCAAAATACCTTTGGGATGTACTCGTAGGCGCACTCGCCCCTGCGATTGGCTCATTTGCCGGATCCTTGTTGCTTTCCAGACCAGGCGCTGCCGCCGCTGCCGGTGTATGTCGCGCGGATCTACGGCGCTTGGGTGTAAGAGCCGGCGCGCTGTGGTCAGTGGAAGACACTTGCCTCTTGCGGGATGTTTTCTTCTTCTTGCTTGTCGCAGGAGAAGGGAAGGACCCAGGGTAATCAGCGATAATGGCCACCTTGGAGCCGTCAAGGCCCTCTTGGTAGAAAACCCCGTCTTCGAGTTCAATTGACAGGTCTGGGTCTTCATGGTAGCCCGGATCATCATCACGGGAATAGTCCTCGGGTTGAGGGGCCGGACAGTTGACTGTCTCGATAAAGCTCCTCCATTCCTGTTTTCATAAAAATAAAAGACTTCGGTCAAAGAGGGACAAATTGAGAACCCGAATTATGGTCACGGGATTGAAAGGCTCACCCATTCAATGGGATTATGGCTTGAGTATCCCTCCTTGGGCGATCGCTGAATGAAATCTTCTTGCTCCCCTTTGTATAGGTCAGCAAGTGCGGCGGCCAATGCCGTTTGATCGGCAGGACCCAGTCTTTGGGAGCGAGTAGTGTCGCTTGTCCCGTTGTAACACCACAAAGGGTGTATCCTCTGTTGGAGGGATTGGACGCACCAGGAGATGGCAGCGGCCATGACGTCTATCATGGTCAGCTTATGATGGGCTACTATCCTCACACGGGCTGCTAAGCGCTGTACCTCAACGCTGTCCTCTTGGGATAGGCTTTTTGGGTGCCAGTTGTACCATTTCCTCAAAGGGGCATCGGAGTATTCGGGCAGACCCCTCCGAACTGGATCGAATAAAGGGACATCCTCGATATAAAACCATTCTGAAGTCCACAGTTCGGATTCCTTCGGTGTCCCCACGGGGTATCCAGTCCCCGCTATGCGGCATACTTCGGCTCCACCGACCTCGAAAATTGTCTTGTCTCGAGTGCGAGGGACGAGGCAAAAGTATTTTCTCCACAACTCGAAGTGTGCCTCGCACCCCAGGAACATCTCGCAAAGGGCGACGAAGCCCGAGATATGCAGAATAGACCCTGGGGTGAGGTGGTGTAGTTGGATCCCATAAAACACCAGTAACCCTCTCAGGAACGGATGAATGGGAAACCCAAGACCTCGCAGGAGGAATGGCACAAAGCATACGTGCTCCCCCTTACGCGGATGGGGGGAATTCTCCGCGAGGGCCTCGCCGTTGAATGACGTCAAACCGGCGCGGACGGCTGTTAGATCCGAGCAAGGAAGGTACCCTTGGGTCTCGAGGTCGCGAAGTCGAAGAAGCGACACGGAGCAGCTAGTCCAGTCCCCGGGACGGGATCCGTAAGGATCCGAGGAGGAGCTGGCGGCGCTCGCCATCTTTGGTGGAAACCTTTTGCTGGAGGATTTTTGCGGTGGAGAAGAGGAAGAAGATGTGGCTCGGACCATGGCTCAGTTTGTTTAAATGGGCGGAGCCTCATTTGTGTTAGGGGTAGTTTTGTAAAAAGCTACCGAACCGCTCGCCTCCCCACGATGCGCGAAGTCCAAGAAACACTATTACTGTGGACCCAGCAATCCCGCGACGTTTGGGATTTCGCCGATGATAGGATGGTTGCCGAATCAGAAGGGATGGAGGGACTCGCCTCGCAATCCGAAGACATACAAGATTGTCCAAATATACCTCGGCGTTGGAGGCTAGTCCGGGGTTTAAGGGGTCCTCGGATAGCCGACCTGTTTCTCATAGGCTAGACTATACGGGCCACTGGATGACTGTTGGAAGATCAGGGGCCCGGTCACCCAGGTGGAAGTTTGAAGGAGCCGTGGCGTGTCCTCCAAGATGTCGACAGTAGATAGGCATGTTTTTTCCCTTTGATGTGCAACCGACCATGTGTAAACCCTAGGCACCCTCGGCATCTATATAAGCCGGAGGGTTTTAGGTTGTAGGCCAACAGAACTCATCTAGGGTTTTAGCTACTTGATCTCGAGGTAGATGAACTCTGCAATCCCCATACTATCAATATAATCAAGCAGGACGTAGGGTATTACCTCCATAGGAGGGCCCGAACCTGGGTAAAACCTTGTCCCCTTCATCTCTCGTTACCATCTATCCAAGTCTCACAGCTCGGGACCCCCTACCCGAGATCCGCCGGTTTTGACACCGACACCGAGCTCACCGGGGGCCTGGCTCGAGTCGCCGGGGGTGCAAGAGCCGGCCGCAGGCGCCAGCAGAGACCGGTGGGAGGTGCTGACCACGCGAGAGGAGTGCCGCCTCGCACCTCTCGGCACGCCCACCGGAACCAGGGAGGAGGACCAGAGGCTCGGCTACACCGGCGCCCAGGGGCTCGTGCAACTCTACGACGACCATGTTGACGGGCGCCCGGGCCACGAAGGAAGCGGCGCCGGCTACCACGGCGACAGGAGGCGCATACGCGACTTCGCGGGCGGCTCTCGCACGGGCTGGTACGCACAGCCTCATGGGAGCGGCCTGCGGGACTGGCCTCGTGAGGATGCCCGGTGTAGGCACCTTCGCGAGGCACACCCGCTGGTAGGGGGCTCCCTTGAGCAGGCGTCTGGGTCTGGGGACCGGGGGTCACTCGCCTGGGGATGGAGGGTGGAACATCCGCTCACATCCCCGGGCCGGTTGGCCCCAGCTTGGAGACGGAGGGTGGAACACACGCCCATGTCTCCAGGCCAGATGATCCCAACCTGGAGACGGAGGGTGGAGCATACGCCCATGTCTCCGGGGCGAGCGACGCCCGCTTGGAGACGGAGGGTGGAGCATACGCCCATGTCTCCGGGTCAGGTTTCGTTTGATCACCAGCGGGCGATCATGTACTCACCCATGTCCCCGGGCCCGGTTCTCCCGGCCTGGGGGCAGGGCCTCGAGTACCTGCGTGGGGACCCCGGGCACCCCAGCGAGGCGCGCTGGGGCACCTGCCGGGGTACCCAAGGCTCTTTTCTGGGGCGGGCCTTCTCATCGGAGGGCGCGAGGGGCTCCCCCTACGCTCGAGGGCCCGTCCGGGGCCGAACCTACTTCCCCACGCCAAGCCTGGGGGATGGGAGTGGGCTTCATGTCCGCGGGGCATGGAGCTCCCTGCACACCCTCAGGACCAACCCGTGACACTCTCACGTAATAATGAGTGGGCTGTATACGCCCGGAGCCCCCCGAGGACGCGGAGGGGTTCCTTCCCACACAACGTGGAAGCCACAGCTCCGCGCTGGCGGCCAATTCAACACTCCCCCCCAATGGCTATGCCCATGCAACGTGGATGCCCTATGCTCAGCGCTGGGGGAAGACGAAGACTACCCTAAAAGCCGGACGCGGCCGTTTTCTCGCTCTTTTTTGTATTCTGAGTTGCCACCTTCGAGAATCCTTTTTATACTCGAACCTGCTGGAAGTTTGAGGATTTCACAACTCTACGTTTAAAAGAAAAAGGGGCGGGGACTTTTCTCGTTGATTTCTCGTTTTATCGGTCTTGAGTTCTCTCTTTCTGGATTGGTGTTTTACAAGGAGCCGTGCGCTTGGGCCCTCCCTGAGACACCTCGGGGCTGGGTAACGGGGCCTTGTCGCCTCAGGGGCACGCATCTCTTAGCCGTCAACCCCCGCTCGGGGGCTCCGACCGCGGCATGGCGTCTCGGGAGGCCCCAGGGCTTCCTGAGGCAGCAGTCGACAGGACAGGATGGGGGATCGCCCAAAAAGGGGGCTCCTGAGCATCACGCCTCAGGAGCCTTACCGGTCATATAGCCACTCGCCACCCTTGATGTCGTCCTTGGTGATCCGGTCGGCATCAAGGGTGACAAGGCCTGACCCCGTAGTTGCGTCCTTGGTGATACGGTCGTACACTACGGTGGTCGGGAAATGTGCGGGACTGGGACCTGCCGACGTAGGGCGGCTTGAGCGTCAAAGGGGGCTCCTGAGCAGCACGCCTCAGGAGCCTTACTGGTCATTTAGCCACTCGCCCCTTGATGCCGTCCTTGGTGATCCGGTCGGTATCAAGGGTGTCGAGGCCTCACCCCGTAGTTGCGTGCTGGTGATCCAGTCGTACA
This sequence comes from Elymus sibiricus, assembly GCA_039707655.1. Lineage (NCBI taxonomy): Eukaryota > Viridiplantae > Streptophyta > Magnoliopsida > Poales > Poaceae > Elymus > Elymus sibiricus. The sequence continues at coordinate 255,126,559 of CM077665.1, forward strand.
CTACGGTAGTCGGGAAATGTGCGGGATTGGGGCCTGCAGACGCAGAGTGCCGAAAGGGCTCCCAACTTGCCTAATTCACGAGAAGGGGAAAACCCCCAGGACGCCCGGACCCCTTTACAAGCGCCACGGCTGAACCTCCCTGGCGCAGAAGACTACCGCGAGCGCAACAACCAAACCGGCAGCAAGCCCGGGCAAGAGGAAGCGCGGCGCAACACACCTCATCATTTGGAAGCACATTCAGAGGTATTTTCCAAAATACATAAGAGATGCCACTAGGCCGCGTGCATAACCCTGCCAGGAGAACTAGAAGGCTACTTAAGGGGACATGCAACCGCCGCTACCCTCGACATCACCACCGACGGCGGCCTCGTGTTTCCCGGCTCAGGCATGGCCCTCTGCTTCATCAGAAGAAAGCTCCGTTATCAGGTCCTCCACGTTGTCTTTGACCCGCTCGGCGAGGGCAGCGCGAGTCACTTCAGGCATAGGACCGAGCACCGCCCCGAAATCAAAGTGCGGATCGAGACGAAGGAGGTGGCTGAAGACGTTCGAGGCCGCCCGCGCGAGGAGGTCGCGGTGCTTCCCTTCCACGAGCACGCGGATCTTCTCCGCGCCTTCTTCGAGACACTCCACGACCCTGGAAAAGAAGCCCAGGTATCCAGCATCATCTGGAACCAAGGGGCTCGAGACGCTCGCACCGCAGATGTTGTACAAGGCCCGGGTAGCCCTCCCCACGAGGGACTGGAACATCTGGGAACGCGCGTACTGGAGGCCGCGAGCACGGTCTGCCTCGTCCGAAGCCTTCTCCACCAGGGAAGCCGCACCCTTCACTTGTTTATAAAGAAAGGCTAGCTTGGCCTCGGCAGTAGCCTGGGCGTCCATCGTAGCTCGCCAGCGTCCCTCCTCTTGGTCTAACCTTTTCTTGAGGGTATTAACCTCGCCTTTCAGGAGGTCACGTCGCTGGCAGAAACGGGACTCCTGGAGCTTCAGCTTCGCACGATAGTCTTGGAGAAGGGAACACCAAGCCTCCGCCACCCTGTTGTCAACCTCCTCTTGGAACCTCGCCTCGCGGGAGGCAAGGGACTCTTCGGCAAGCGACGCCTGGCGCTCCCTCACCTCCAGCCTCTCCTGCTCCAGACTCTGCTCCAGCGCCTCCATCACCAACGCGTCGACAGGCACGCGGGGGCTCACGCCGGCGGGGAGGGACTCGGTCGCCATGCCGTCAAGTGTGGCCCTCCGCGCTTGGATATGCCTGTCAAGGGCGGCGTCGAGGGCTTGAAGCTGCTCGAGGCGCTCCTTGGAGGCTTGGCACCGGGAGTTGGCTTCCTGAGCCTCGGCAAAGGCGTGCTCGCGGGCCTCCACCGCCGCGGCAAGGGACTCCTCGGCCTTCGCACGGGCGCGCTCGCGCTGCAGGCGGCCGAAGTTCATGTCGACTTTAAGCCGATGCCATTCCTGTGCAAGGCGCTGACGTTCCACCTCCAAGAGGGCATCATTGTTGGCAAGCTCCACTCCCAGGCGTCCTAGCGCTTCCGCCGCGGTTTGAAGCAAACCCCGCCACATGGTGCTCCGGTCACCCGCGAGCTCGAGGGTCCAACCAGGATCTCCGCCTTCCCCAGGATGGACGGGGGAGGCAGGCGAGGGACCACCCAGCCCGGACGCGTGCCCAGGGGATGGGGTCTCCCGCATAACCACTCCGGAGGAAGGACGCGCTGCCTGGGGCCCCGCATCGCCAAGCAGAGGGGGCCCGAGGACACAATGCGGCACGCCCCCAGGAAGGGCCACTGGCGAGGGAAGCGATCCCATCCTAGGGAACTGGAGGCCACGGGCGAAGAAGACCGCAGGGGGCTCGCGCTCGGGGCCTCCCGACGGCCGAAGGGGCTCAGACGAGGGCGCTTTGGTGGCCTGAACCCCACAGCAAACGGGAGGCGCGACCGCGAGAAGCTCGGCGGCCGCAGGAGTGGGCGGCGCCGGCCCGTCTCTTCCTTCGCCGGGGGGGAGCCTGCGAAACAGAAGCTCAGAAGGAGGGCGCTGAAGGGAAAATCGAGGGGGCGCGGACGCTTACTCATCCACGGCGATCCATTTCCTCTTCACCGGCGCCCACGGCGCCGAGGAGCGGCCGCCCCTGGGCGCCTTCCTCTTTCGGCCGGCGCAGGGGCTGGGGGACGATGAGCCGGTGTCCGGCACCTGACACTCAGCGGTGGAGACGGCGACCTTCACCATCGGCGGGGCATCACCCACGACCCCGGGCTGACTCGAAGGAGGAGCTGGAGAAGCGGGCAACGAAGGGTGCTCCACCTCGGCCACGGGAAGGCCGGCGCCCTCTGAGTTCCCGAGGGACAGGGCCCCCGAGAAGGGGGAATCCTGGGGGCTCGCCTCCTCCGGAGGAAGGAGCCCCCACTCATCGAAACGCGGCATCTTCAAGACGAGGGCTTCCCGGTCCTTGTAGTTGTACAAAGGGAGGCCGCCCCGGGGAAGCTCGTCAGGTTCACCGCCGGTCAGGCGGCGGAGTAGCTCGCGCAGCACGTCACGGGAAAGAGGCGGGACCTGGATCCTCATGGGATCGCGGGGGCCTGTGAAGGCCCACATCGGACGGGAATGGCGCTGAAGAGGAGCAATTCGTCGGCATGTGAACTCCCGCACCACCATCGCTATTGTCACGCCCGCCTCCTTCAGCCTCGCCAGCCTGGCTAGGACCCGCGCAAGCCTACCATCGACAAGCTCCTCGTGCCTCCACCCGTGATTCGGCACCGCGGGGGCCAGCGGGGGTTGGAACAGAGGGTCGGCCCCAACAGCGTTAACATACACCCACTGCCACCGGAACCCCTCTGCTTCCAAAGAGAATCCGGCGTCAAGGGCCCCCCTGGCCGATGCGTCCGCTGCTCTCAGGGACGCACACCCACAGCACTGCTCCCCCGAGACCAATTCGAGGGAGAAGAAGTGGCGCAGCAAGGCCATAGAGGGGAAGACCCCAACAAAGGCCTCGCACAGGAACGCGAAGGCTGAGAGGAGGACAAGGGAACCAGGGTCAAGGTGGAGCACGTGGATCCGATAATGCGAAAGCACGGCGGAGAGGAAGCCTGAGAATGGTGGCAGCACGCCCGAGAGAAGGGCGTGGATGTGAAGGGGGACAGCGGGGGCCTCAAGCTCGCTCCGAGGCCGCGATCCTGGCCAGATCTTGGTGGCCCCCCACTCATTGGAGCCGGCGGCGACCACCAGCTGAACCTTCTCCAACCCCTCCAATTTCACCACCGATGACCGGCCCAGCACGAGCTTAGGCGCCGACGCGGTCATCGGCGCTCTCAAGCCCTCGCCTCCTCCCTTCTTCGGGGCCATGGCAAAGGGGGCGTGGCGGCGCGCGTGCAGGGAGTTGGCGGAAAAGGCGAGAGCCGCGGAGGAGGAGAGAACAAACGACAAAATCGACGAGGAACGAAGGCGGCTTGGTGGCGTGCACCGGGCAGTTTGACAAACCTGGCAATGCCCGAGCCGGTGTGAAGAAAAGGGGGTGCTGGCTTCTCGGAGTCTGCCGCATGTAAAGCTTGGCCTTCAGGCGTTTGGGGCCCACGACGCTTCGGGCCGCCCTTAAGGCTTCGCCCAGAAGCCAGCTCGAGCGCGCCTTGGGCCCGGGGGCTACTGTCGGTGTTCTGGGAATGGGGGTACCCAGACCTGCCTGCCTGCGGCCCAGGGCATGGCCCACTCCGTCAGCCAAGCACAGCCAGACGCGGCCCCACTCAAGACAAGGCCCTCGCGAGGCCCCTAGGCTCGCGAGGGAGAGCAGCACCAGGATCGGCCAGCGGGGGCCCTCCCCAGGCCCCCTCAGGAGCGGCGGAGAGCTCTATGCAGGTCCCGGCCTCAGGAGTCAAGGGTGACGCAAGGAAGGACAGGCGGGTGCCAGTGCGCCAGGCGGAGCAGTTTCCCCTTTGGTGCAAAGGGGGCAAGGACGTACGCGGGTTCCCAAAGCACCCCCCAAAGGTTTCCATTCCGGTGCAACAAGACCACGACCACGAGCCCCGTAGGACGGATGTCAACGCTGATCCCACCTCTGCATCATCGACAGCTACTTTGCAGGCGAAGACCGCCTTTGGACAGGGTGCAGGTGTACTCCTGTCCCCCTTCAAATTTGGCCATTGTGGGATCCCTTCCCGCCGTTGCGATAAGGGAAGAGGACCCGGGCCACCGCCATATATAGAGGCGAGGCTGCACCGTAGAAGGGGGGGGAGCCAGTCGATCCCTAGGATCCACCACGAAGCTAGCAGAGAGCCAAGAACACCTCAGGAGCGCCCTCACGAGGCTCTTCATCATTGTAATAGTTCATCCACCATACCTCCACGAGAGGCAATCCACCAAAGCAGGAGTAGGGTATTACGCTTCGCAGTGGCCCGAACCTGGGTAAACCACCGTGTTCATCTTCTTCCTCGTCATCGTGCGAGTTCGTCGTCTTAGCCATCGAGTAGTGAGCTAGGTAGGGCGAAGCTGCAGGGAATCTCCGTACACGCCCCTGTGTTCGAACCTTGAGGGTTTTGCGGAGCCCGAAATCCGATAGAGAAGGTGGTGTTTGACGTGGTTGAGCTCCCCCTGCCTTACAACGGAATAATTGGTCGCCGAGCTTTGGCTAAGTTCATGGCAGCATCACACTATGCTTACAACACTTTGAAGATGCCAGGGCCCATAGGGTTCATCTCCATCCCATCTGATGAAAAGGATGCAGTCATATGTGTGACAAGATGTATCGAGATGCGGTGGCAGCTGAAGTTGCAGGAGCTCCAGCTCCCGCCAGAGAATCAAAGAAAGAGAAGAAGCCTAGCAGAGACGTCGGCAAGGACTCCGGGAAGCACGCCTCTCCGGAGTGCGCCGCCCCCGTCGATGACCTGCTGGAGAGTTCCACTAGCAAGAGATCCAAGGTCACCTTTCCTGCGACAAAGAAGATCCCGGCAGGGCAGGATGGCGCTGACGGTACATTTACTATTAGCGCCACCCTTACTGACAAATAGGAAAGCGCGCTCATTGCCTTCCTGCGGCGAGTGTCGATGTGTTTGCCTGGCAACCATCTGACATCCCCGGTGTTCCGAGGGAGGTAATTGAGCACCACCTTGCTGTCTGCCCCCATGCCAGGCCCGTCAAGCAGAAAGTTAGGAAGCAAGCCTTGGAGCGGCAGCAATTCATTGCCGAGGAGATCAAGAAACTTGAAGCAGCTGGCTTGGTCAGGGGAGTGTTGCATCCGACATGTTTAGCCAACCCAGTAGTGGTGCGCAAGGCAAATAGGAAATGAAGGCTTTGCATTGATTTCACTGACTTAAGCAAAGCTTGCCCGAAGGACTCTTTTCCCTTACCGCGCATCGACCAGATTGTTGATTCCTCTTCCGGGTGTGACTTGCTTTCCTTCTTGGACACATACTCTAGGTACCACCAGATATTCATGGCCAAGGAAGATGAGGAAAAGACCGCATTCATAACTCCATGTGGCACGTACTGCTTTGTACGTATGCCTTTCGGGGTTAAAGAGCACTGGTTCTACCTTTGCAAGGGCCGTGGAGATTGGATTTGAACCTCAGTTCCATAGGAATGTGGAAGCTTACATGGATGACATAGTTGTCAAAACCAAGGATGAAGCAACTCTCATACAAGACTTGGAAGAAACCTTCGCCAACTTGCGCAAGATCAACTTGAAGCTCAAACTTGAGAAGTGTGTGTTTGGTGTCCCATCCGGCAACCTTCTTGGGTTCTTTGTGTCTCAGTGAGGAATAGAAGCCAATCCTGACAATATCAAAGCAATCGAGCAGATATAGGCACCTAAGTCTGTCAAGGATGTGAGGCGCCTGGCCGGATGCATTGCCGCGTTGAGCAGGTTCATCTCAAAATCCGCCAGGCGCGCCCTGCCGTTTTTCAAAATTCTAAAAAAAGGCCGGCCCAATGAAGTGGACCCCGGAAGCAGAAGCAGCTCTGCAGGACCTAAAAACTTACCTTTCCTCCACTCCCACCTTGGTTGCGCCTAAACCACAAGAACCGCTGCTGCTATACTTGGCGGCAACAAATCAAGTGGTTAGTGCGGCACTGGTGGCACAACGAGAAGTGGATGAAGGAGTAGCTGCTGCGACTGACATCGCTGAAGAAGGAACCGAAACATCCACGGTAGGGCCAGATACAAGCCAAGAGGAAGTTAGGTCGGCAAGCGGAGACAGTTTCAAGGAAGTGGCGAAGAAGAAGGTGGTGCAGCGGCCAGTGTACTTTGTCAGCTCCTTGCTACAAGGGGCTAGGTCAAGGTACTCTGGAGTGCAAAAGTTGATCTTCGGCCTTCTCATGGCCTCGAGGAAGTTGCGCCACTACTTCCAAGCCCACGAGATCACCGTTGTCACTCTCTTCCCGTTGCAGCGCATATTAAGGAACACCAAAGCCACTGGCAGAATCGTTGAATGGGCGCTAGAGCTGTCAAGCTTCAGTTTGAAGTATGAGAGCACTTCCACAATACAAAGCAGAGCGCTGGTGGAATTCATTGCAGAATGGATGCCCACGCCAGACGAAGAGGTTCCAGAGACAATCCTCCCCGGCAAGGAAGCACCTAAAGAATGGATCATGTACTCTGACAGCGCTTTCTCACTCCAGGGCGCCGGAGCAGGCGTGCTCCTCATCGCCCCAACCGGAGAGCACCTCAAATATGTGGTTCAAATGCACTTTCCCCGGGAAGAGGCCACCAACAACACTGCTGAATATGAGGGGCTCCTTGCCGGGCTCAGGATCATGGTGGAGTTGGGAATTAAAAAGCTGATCATCCGAGGAGATTCTCAACTAGTGGTGAGACAAGTCAATAAAGACTATCAGAGTCCGTTGATGGAAGCATACGTGGAGGAAGTGAGGAAACTGGAGGAGCACTTTGACGGATTACAAACAGAGCACGTACTGTGTGCGGAAAACAGCATCGCTGATCATCTGTCAAAGTGGGCCGCGCAAAAGCTCCCTGTGGAACCAGGAACCTTTATCCTCCACCTCACTCAGCCATCAGTATCCCCGTCAGCGATGACCAGGAAAAGAAGAAAGCTGATCTTTGGCAAGCATTTCCCGGCAGAGCTTCCCGAAGCCGCTGGTAGAGAAGCTACCGGGGACAGTCTCGTTTCGCCTGGTGAGCAGCTCCCTCCTGCGGAACCCCAGGTTCTTGCAGTCGAGACGAGCGCTCCCACGAACGAGGAGATGCCTTTAGTCCTAGTTGTCGAGCCCCAGCCTCCAGCTTGGGCACAGCACATAGTCCATTTCCTTCAAATAGGAGAACTTCCCGAAGAACAAGAAGAGGCCGAAAAAGTAGCCCGTCAGTCAAGTATGTACCAGTTTGTCGATGACACTCTGTACAAAAAAAGACCCAGCGGTGTGAAATTGAAGTGCATTTGCTGGGAAGATGGACTAAAGCTGTTGGCAGAGATTCACGGAGGTGTGTGTGGGTCTCACATTGGATCAAGGGCCCTTGCCGGGAAAGCCTTCCGGCAAGGTTTCTATTGGCCCACTGCCCTCCAAGATGCAACTGAGCTAGTCACCAAATGTGAAGCTTGCCAGTTCCATTCCAAGAACATCCATCTACCAGCACAAGCTCTCCAGACGATCCCTTTATCCTGGCCATTCTCGGTCTGGGGCTCGATATTTTGGGCCCCTTTCCCCGCACTGTCGGGGGCTTTGAATTCTTGTTCATAGCAATCGAAAAGTTTACAAAGTGGCCTGAGGTGGAACCAGTGAGGAAGGTGACTGCGCAGTCAGCTGTCAAGTTCATGAAAGGACTTGTGTGCCGTTTTGGAGTTCCCAACAGGTTGATCACCGACAATGGCACCCAGTTCGCGAGCCGCACCTTTATGTAGTACATCCAAAGCCTTGGAAGCAAGGTCTCCTTCGCCTCTGTTGCCCACCGAAGGAGCAACGGACAAGTCGAGAGGATGAATGCTGAAGTGTTGCGTGGACTCAAGACAAGAACTTTCGATAGACTGCGGAGATGCGGCAAGCGTTGGATAGATGAGCTGCCGGTGGTTCTTTGGTCCCTCAGAACGACACCAAATCGAGCTACCGGCCTAACACCCTTCTCTCTGGTATACGGGGCGGAGGCAGTTCTCCCCACAGAACTCATATATGGGTCACCTTGAGTACTTGCCTACGATGAAGTAGAGCAAAAGCAGCTACGGCATGACGATGCCTTGCTCCTCGAGGAAGATCGTCTCCGGGCCGCTGTGCGTGTTGCACGCTACCAGCAAGCCCTGCGCCGCTACCATAGCCGCGGGGTCCACGCCCGGAGCTTTGAGGAAGGCGACCTTGTCCTTAGGCGCGTTCAGTCCGCCAAGGGTACCAACAAGTTGACACCGAAGTGGGAAGGCCCTTACCGGGTAGCACGAGTCACCAGACCTGGCGCAGTCCATCTGGAGACCGAAGATGGCATCAAAGTGCTTAACTCATGGAACATTGAGCATCTTCGTAAGTTCTACCCGTAAGGCGTGGTTGCCGGGTTCAGTCCTCGACAGCCACTTTTTGTACAAGCCTTGCCGCAGTTGCATGTAACCCTTTGTACAAAGCCAGGCGCAGACCATGTGCATGCAGAAAATAAAGCTAGGCATTGCATTATATCATCAAACTGCATGATCACTATGCATTTTTCTTATGTTGCAATGTTATCGCTTTTAAGTTTTTAGAGATCTGTTAGAGTACTTAATGAGCCTGTATTCCTTGTCACTATGTTCTCTCCCCAGAGGACGAAGACCTATTACCTTACATGTTTTACCGCCAGGAAAACAAGGAAGAAGGGCAAGGGAACAAGGATGACGGCTCGACGTACTCCAGAGAGGGATACTGCCTAAAAAGATAAGACTAATCGCGTATTCCAAGCCCGATGCTATTTTACTTTCTTTAAGGAAACACATCCTTATTCCCTTTTTGACTGCATGCCACAAAGTTCGTCCTGTAACAGAAACCCTTGTCGGGACGAGCCGCCACTCAGCTCCTGTTGATCACCAGCCCTGGGGGGCCGCGACGATACCGGCAAGGAGCCTTGCCGGGGAAAGATACCAGCCTGCTGCCGGGGGCTCGCTACCCTTTGGGCATTCGCAGTTGATGCTGACTCGACAAGTAGTTCCACGCGGTAAGAACAAACATACTGGCACAGTACAAACAAGAAGGAAAGAAAAGGATAGTACTAAAGGAAGCAAAATAACATTCATTCATTCATTTTGTGATACAAAATGGATCAAGATACACTGGAGAGCTCCTTCCTAATTAATCTTTATTTGACTTTCTCCCCTAGGAGCAAGCTACAAAAAGAAAAAGGGCGAAAGGGGGACCTAAGCAGAAGCCCAGCCTTACCCCGTCAGGGCCATTGGGGAACGGCTCGGTGGGACAACCGACAAGGGAGATGAAGCTGAAGTCCACGAGCCTGCCACGGTCCAGCTGAGGAGAAGAGGCAGCGCCCAAGTCAAGAATCCCCGGCAAATAGCTCTGCCGGGGGAAAGGGGAGGGAGCTCGCTAACGGTGATGGTGTGGCCGACGGTCAGTTGGAGCCCAGGTAGCCATACTCTGACTTGATGGCCTGGAGCTCGTTGTCGCCGTCTTCACCGACACTGTCCTCCTCATCGCTATTGCTCGAGGAGGAGCTCTCATCGTCACTCGAGCTCTCTTCACAGCAGCCGAGACGAGCGCCCGAACGCCCATAGATCTTGATGGAGAGCGTATCGGCCTCCACCAGCTTGAAGCGAAGGATGTACCCACCCGTGAATTTATCAGCGCGTGCGAAGGTCTTCCACCCGCGCCTAAGGAACATGACACGGGGCGCCGGGAACTCGTCGTCGGCCCGCACAACGCCATTGTAGCAGCCATGCACGCACAACCACATCTCATGCGGCTTGTCGACCTCCATCACCCTGGCGAAAGGACGAGGGAGTCGCAAGCGGCTACGAGGAGGGCCACACAGCCCGATGACAAACTCCTGTGCCGTGCTTTCAGTATGTTCCATTGCTGGGGGAGAAACCGCCACCAGAGGAGGGTCGGAGGCGGCGCTCCGCCTCCCCCGGCCACGAGCCCCACGCTGGCCCCGGCCTCTTCCAGCTCTCCCGCCGCGCGCGCTGGAACCACCTCCCGTCGCCACGGCTAAAGCAGCGGCATGATCCCGAAGGGAAGCTCTCATCTCCCCAGCAGAAGCCGAGGGCCGTTCTCACCCCCTTATCATGGCAAGAACTAGCGCATCCAAGGACGAACCAGAAGAAAAGAACAAGCAATGTGGGCTTCGGATTAAGGAGGAGATGGAGATGGATGAGCATCGCCGCCGTGACCCCCCCCCAATTTATAGGGGTGTGCACGGGTGCTGGCTCTCCTCCGCTCCAGAGCGGCCGCCCATCTCCACCAATCCCACTACCCATGATCACGGGCGAACAGGTAACCGCCTCCATGCTCCAATCCATGGTGCTGCGGTTTCTGCCACTCCCACGCCTATGGGCCATGCGCATCCACCGCAAATCCCCCGCAATGCATGCGGCGCGCATGGCGGAAACGGCCTGAGGTAGCAAGTAAGTGCTGACCTAAAGGTTGACAGTTACTCCCTCACATTGCGTGCCTGTGCATAAATTTTGGGCCTAACCCAACGGCGCTATGCGAGCGCGTTTGGCCCAGACCCGGGGGCTCCTGTCGGTGCACTAGGAATGGGGTACCCAGTGCCCCTGACTTATGCACAGGCAGCAGTAGCACAACCCCGCCAACACCAGCACAAGACAAAGAAGCCACTCTACGTGAGATCAAGAAGCGCATCAAGAAGATAACGTCAACAGCCAAACCCCCGACAGAGGCAGTGTACACTAGCTACCAACGCCGGCAAGCTCAATGCAACAGCCCAGGAGGGGCCCGAAGCGTGCCAGCCACGTCCCCGGTGCCTGCCGGGGACCTAGGCGCGCACATCTTCAGGAAGACACGGCAAGCCATCTCCCGACAGGCACGAGCCGAGCAGCCACCGCTCCACCGCATCGCGACGCCAGTCACTTGTCGATGCGGTGTCGAGCCCTCAGGTGGCTAAGTGGCTCTTGCCAAGCATGCGGCGACGCACCGGAAGACAGATTATGCCCAGTTGACACCCGTCTAGAAGCGTGTAAAGACACTAAGCAACAGCCAGCTAAGCGGTGGTGAGAGCTTGCCGGGGATGCATCCCCGCACGCCACCTAGACTAGCAATCATGGTATTTTGTCCTAAATGCCAGAGTTAGGTATGATAGCAATGTTAGCTATCTAATCGATAGATAATGACTATTTTGCCACTGTGGTTGCCCCTTTCCCTATAAAAGGAGGCCCAAGGCAACCTAGCTCAAGATTCGGACCTTGAACACTTGTACTAGCGTAGTAGCTCACCCGAAGGCAAGCCTTGCCAGGTTAGAGCGCTGTGTGTGCTTCATGTTCCCTGAGATCAATCCACCAAAGCAGGATTGGAGTTTTATGCTCCTCAGTGGCCCGAACCTGGGTAAAAACACCAGTGTACCATCGTCGTGCTGCTCAATGGACTCTGCTCTTTGTGCAACGTGACCTCCCCCTGCCGAACCACAAATGGGCCTCTGGTCCCATTGGTGATCGTGTGCATCCTTGCCCCGACACCAGTTTCTTGCCATGAGAGTCCACCATACCCACCTATGGATTGAATAAGATCCTTCAAGTAAGTTGTCATCAGTGCGCAAAGCAATAAAAATTGCTCCTAAACATGTATGCTCTTTTATTGTAAGAGAAAATAAGCTTTGTACGATCTTGTGATGGCAAAGAAATAAAAGCAATGGACTGCATAATAAAGTTTGCTATCACAAGGGCCAATATAAAGTGACGTTCCTTTTCATTAAGAGATTGCACATCCAAAAATAAAAAGCGCATGACAACCTCTGCTTTCCTCTGCGAAGGGCGACCTTTTACTTTTCTATATTTACTTTCATGCAAGAGTCAATAGTTTTCATCCCTATTCCAATTTATTAATTCTTTAGTTGGCAAGCATCATGTGGTGGGGAAAGATCCAGGCACATATATCCAGTTGGATATAGGTGATCATGATTCATTATTGTTGACATTATCCCTGAGATAAATAAGTTGGGAGGCGGAGCATTAAGCCCCTATCTTCCTATGTGTTTGATTGAAACTACTTGTTCTAAAAATATGCATTGAGTGTCAGCAATCATAAATGATAGTTGAGTACGTGGAATTTGCTAAATCAAAGCTCTTGCATAGACCGTTCCTGAATATAAGATGAATTGTAATTGTTTGATGACTAAAAACATAGTTCGCTAGTTTTCAAGAAAGATTATGGTCTATACTTTAACATGTGAATAGCTTGTTACTTGATCATTAGAAGTTCTATGAGAAAAGAGTTGTTGTTTTAGGATGCTAGAAAAAGTGATTGGAAGTAACATTGATCAAACTTACATACTATGCTAGCATTCAACTTCATAAATTATTTCTTTTATCATTTACCTACTCGAGGACGAGCAGGAGTTAAGCTTGGGGATGCTGATACGTCTCCAACGTATCGATAATTTAGGAATTATTCATGCCGAAATTCTACAACTTTTATATACTTTTGGAAACATTTTATATTATTTTTTGTGACTAACTTACTTATCTAGTGCCCGGTGCCAGTTCCTGTTTTTTGTTTCGCAGAAATTCCATATCAAACGAAGTCCAAACGGGATAAAAATTTATGGAGATTTTTTTTGGAATATATGTGAATTTTGGGAGTCAGAATCAACACAAGATGGTGCCCGAGGGAGGCACAAGCCAATAGGGCACGACCCAGGGGGGCGCCCTGATGGCTTGTGCCTCCACCTTAAGTTGGTTGGGGCTCTCCTTCCGCCACAAGAAAGATATTTTCGCGAAAAAAATCCCCTCAAAATTTCTGCCCGATCGGAGTTACGGATCGCCGGATATTTAAGAAATGGTGAAGGGCCTGAAACCAGCAACGAAAACAGGAGAGAAACAGAGAGAGAGATCCAATCTTGGAGGGGCTATCGCCCCTCCGGGAGCCATGGCAGCCAAGGTCCAGAGGGAGAACCTATCCCTAGATGGGGAGATGCCATGGAGGAGGAAGCCTAAGAGGGGAGACTCTCTCCCCCTCTCTTCCGGCGGCGCCGGAGTGCCGCCGGGGGAGGCATCGCCGCGGTGATCATGTTCATCAACATCACCGTCTTCGTCACCTTCCTCATCTCTTTTCAGCGGTCCACTCTCCCGCACCCTTCTATAATCCCCTACTTGAACATGGTGTTTCATGCCACATATTATTAATCAATGATGTGTTGCCATCCTATCATGTTTGAGTAGATCTATGTTGTCCTTTGGGTTGATTGATGATCTTGACTGGTTTGAGTGTATGTTTTATTTTGGTGTTGTCCTATGGTGCCCTCCGTGCCGCGCACACGTAAGGGAATTCTCGTTGTAGGGTGTTGCAACACGTTCATGATTCGCATATAGTGGGGGGCTAGAGTGACAGAAGCTTACAACCGAGTAAGGGGATTGTTGCGTATGGGAGTAAAGGGGACTTGATGTTTAATGCTATGGTTGGGTTTACCTTAATAATTTCTAGTAGTTCCGGATGCTTGCTAGAGATACAATCATAAGTTCATATGATCCAAGTACGGAAAGTATGTTAGCTCATGCCTCTCCCTCATATAAAATTGCGAGAATGATTACCGATCTTGTTATCAATTGCCTAGGATGATCCCGCACACTATACCATCAGTATTCCACACTCGCTATGTGTAATATATTGTAATATATTCTAACTTTATTTAGGCAGCAACTATTTTCATATTTTAGTTCTCCAATATCATGCAAAGCTATCTTCTTTATACCCACAACGCGGTTTTATTTCTCGTTACTTAATAGAAGCAAACGTGTGGTGTATGTAGAGTCGTATCAGTGGCAGATAGGACTTGAGATAATATTGACCTTACCTTTAGCTCCTTGTGGGTTTGACACTCCATACTTATCACTTCCATCTTTGAAAAGTGCTACAATGATTCCTTGCACTTGGGGATTATCAATGACGAAGCGGATCGTGGAGGGCGCTGCCACTCCAAGTCACGCTCGGCGGCGTACCGGAGGAGGGACTAAGGAAAAGAGGAGATCACCCTGGCACGGGCTTGTCGGGGTAGGTGGGGTGCAGGGAGGGAGGTTTCCACTCGACGTCAAGCATCACCAGTGTCGTCGCCGCTGCCACCTCGCTCGAACTGTCGTGGTTAGGTCTTCCAAGAGAGAGAGATTGTTGCAGCCGCATTTGCCCACCTCACTTTGCCTTGTTGCCCAAGGGGCCAGTCCCTTCGTCCCAATAGCCCAATTAACCAGGGAACTGCGTTTTTCCATCAAAGTAGCATCCCTTCGGACAGTTGGACCATGAAACAGAAAACATGGCGCACAGATCAAATCTGACGGCTGGAAACGTCTAGATCATGAAAACGAACGGCCATAAACGCAAATCGCTGAGTGGGCTCACAGTAGGCTCAGTTTTACCGTTCTAAATTTGAGAACTGGACCCGTGACGAAAGTCCGTCTGAAGTTTCATCACGCCCCCAAACGATGTGTGCAGGGTTCCCAAGCCCACCTCGATGGATGGTACTATGCTTGGTACACTGGGCCATAGATGCATCTACCGTGTCATAGCCTACCCCTTCGATCAGCGCTAAGCACGACCCCCAATACATCCTACAAACACCAAAAACTAGTTGCAACTCCTGGAGAGAGTTCAAGGCGATTAATAAGTCGAGAGAGCTAGGAATAAACTGGAGCCGAGTGTGTGGTAGTAACTGTTCTTGGATAACATACACAGAACTCGATTCTTAAGGACGGTCCCAAAGAGACAACCCGCCATGTATTCCTACATGGCCTCTCATCGCTACCTTTACCAAATTGGATTCACACACTTAGCTCTCACATAGTAGGATATGAACACAACCATTCCAATTCATCACCCAGATGGATCAGACCCGACATGGCTATAAGGATAGCAAGCATAGCAAGCAAGCATGAATGAGTAGTCACATCATGGCTCAAGAAATTCCTACTCATGCTCGAAGGTTTTACTATTTACTGTGACAAAGACAGGTCATGTAGAGGAATGGGTTCAACTACCACAATGTGTGGTAGTTGAATCGTTGTTGTCCTAATGCAATAAAAGAGAGCAAGAGCAAGAGAGTGGGATTGTATCAGAATGCTCAAAGGGGGTTTGGTTACCTGGCACTTCTGAAGATAGTAAAGCTCTTCATCAGTGTCAATGATCACAACGTTCGAATCGTCTATCGAGAGGGAACAAACACTGGCAAACAGAAAAGGAACAACATTCAATGCAATGCACAACCAAATGAATGGCATGACATGTTAAGGTACTGAATTGACATAATGCAATATTTAGCCAAGTTAATTGAAGTGGAATTCAAACAAGATTATATTCCAACACCAAATGATATTTCATAAATTTCCCTAATCATGAATTGTCCTAGGTGGCGATGTTAACTTGTTCAAACATGCACGATCATGGCATAATCATATTCATTGGATTTTTCTGATCATTTTTCATATATAAATTATTTCCATATGAGTTATAGATTATTTTATATGAATTTTACAAGTTTTAAACATTTTATGAAATAAATAAATTTTAGAAGATTTATTTAAATTCCAAAAATGAATTAATGCGTCAGCAGGTTAACCGGGCCGGTCCAGGTCAAACCTGATCGGTGGGGCTTACCTACCATTGAGTCAGTACTAAACAGAGTTTAATTAAACTAAACTAATTTTAACATGAAAGGATGCTAGGCAACTTGCCTCCAGAATGCTCCCCCGATTGGGTCGTTCGTGGTCGTCTGATCTTCCTTCTAAAACGTCTGAGCCGTTAGATCTTCACTTGCGGTTAAATTCTTTTTCACCCTGCGGTTCATTTTTCTGTCCAATGACCGATGGGCCTGTCTCGCGTGTCTATTGGCTAGGTAAAGTGGCGCCCAGGTGAGAGTGAATTTGTCCCGTCCCCTCCTCCCGCACGCGCCCAACCCAACCCAATCCCCTCCTCCTGTAGGAACCCTACCCCAGAGAGAGGGAGATGAGAGGGAGAGAGATAAGGAACAGGGACGGATGCAAGGGGGGACGAGGGGGGGGGAGACCCCCCCCCCCCAACGATCGCGTCTCCCTGTTAATAGCGACCAGTTGTTTGCTAATTTTTTTTGCTAGCCAACTGTCTGCACTTCCTTCGCCCCCCTGTCTCTGTGTCGTTCGTGCCTCAAGTCAACCCACGTACGATGGAATTTGCTAGCAGCCCAAAAGCCCAAAACAAACACAGAGATTACTAGGCTTCGTTTCCCAATTAGCAGGCTAGCTGCACGCAGCCCATCCCCATAGTAGAGACAAAAGGGGCCAATTAACAGGCTAGCCGCACGCCCACGCGCACACAGGTCGCCATATCGCTTCTCACTTCCCAACCGCCTGCTGCGATCGAGCTTGACATCTGCCGCCTGCCGCAGTGCCGCTGCATGCTATCGGATCTCTGCGCGACGCGGTTCCATCGCCATCAAGAAAAGTGGAGAAGGGACGGCCGCCCGCGATCATCGATCCACGGCCACTTTGGCGGTAGCCGGTAGGGCGACCGCACGGATGGGCGGCAACAAAACGAGGATAAAAGGTATTAGCAATTCATTGAAGCCCTATTTAATTAGCCTATAATTTTAGAACCATACAGAAGTATAATCTACAATCACTGAGAAGGGGAAATAACGGCCAAGTTTACCTCAGAAGAAATTATTGGTATCGTGCTCGTAAAGCTGACTTCAAATTAATAGATATGTATTTTTATCATAATTTTAAATAGCGCGCTATCTCGACGCTATAGCGACAGGGGCATTGCGCTAAACCTGTCGTGTGTAATTTAGCGTCATTTAGCGTTCTATGGCTCCATTTAACGTGATATAGTGTCAATTTGGCACCAAATATAGAAAGCCATAGCCTGCTTTTTAAAACTACGAATTTTATTCTTATTACAGAACAACATATCATACATACATCTACTATTTAGATCCCATGATATTTACTACAGTGTGGGCTTGTATCCTATGATTTCCATCCTTCCAGTTCTCGCCCCCCTATCTCTATTTTCTGCCTCCGTCCCTGATAAGGAAGGAGTGGGGGGAGAAAGATAGAGGGGAGAGGAGAGGGAGGTTCGGCGGCGGACGGGAGAGGGTGACCGGCCGGCGTCGGCCTGCACCGGTGAGGCGCCGGCCTGGGCCCTTCCTCCCGCACGAACACTAGCGGAGAGAGAAGATGAGAAGGAGAGAGAGAATAAATGAGAGGAGGGAGAAAGAGAGAGGAAAGAGATGGAGGTGCGGCGCCTGACGGGAGAGAGGGTCACCGACCGGCTTCGGCCTACGCCGGCGAGGCCGGTCCTGACCTGGAGGTTGGCGGTTGCTCGATTCGCCCCTGGATCGGGAGCTGCAACAAGGCTGGGGCTCGGGTGTGATGCACGGGAGGCTGCACTCCGCCCCTTCCGCGTGGTGCGGCGGACGGCGGCTCTCGCGGTCGTGCGGCCGACAGCGGCCTCAATGGGTGGGCGAGGAGGTCTACCCATGGATTCCGGCACAGCTCGGAACGCTCAGGTGGGCAATTAGAAATCCCTCTATTTCTATATATTTGGGACTGCTAATGGAGAAATCTTGATTTGGAATGTTAGTTGCGAATTCGTTCTTTTGCACATGGCGTGATTTCTTTTGCTAGGACGAATTAGGTGTGAGCAAATGGGGGAAAAGATGGAGTACAAGGACGAGCCGCTGGAGCACGCATTCATGGGATGTTCGCGCGCAAGATGGAGAAGTTCGTCGGAAGGAAGAAGAATAGGGCGACCAGGAGGAGAAGAAGGCGGTCTGCAAGGTGCTTGCACGCGCAGCAGTAGGAGGCCGTCCGTGAGGTGCTCCTCTGGATGCTCCCTTCCGGCGCTGGGTCTACGTGTTCAACACCGCCCTCACCGTCCCCTTCTTCCATTGGCTCTTCGGCCCGTCAGTGGTCAAAGATCTAATACTCTGCACTGTCTCACATCAATTTTCAGATATATACAAGGTTTATCATTACCCCATTGATCATGTGTTGTTGATTAACCAGGTTATTGAGGTGGAGGTCAACGGGATGAGGCAGAGAAGTGGAGTTCTCATAAAGAGACGCAGGTGCATGTACGTATGAATATGATAGATGTTTCCATTGCCAATTGATAAAATGCATGTCTCGTGTTCGCGCAGCTGCTGCCTGGATTCGCCATCGCCGCCACCTCCAGCCGCTTCTGCCTGGACATCCCGTCGCCAGCAAGGTAATTTCGTTCTGGTCCCAGCTGTCCTCCTATCATCCGTGCTTGATTGCTACGAGTTCTTGTTGTGTGTGTGCTTGCTGGCTTAGTGATGTGTGTGTCCGATACCCATTGTATTTTTGTTGCTGGCTTGCTGCTGCGTGCATGATTGTTGTGGCTGGCTTGGTGTTAGCTTGGTGCTCTAAATCTAGGCTTTTAATTCTCTCAGTGTAACTAATGCATTGCTATACCCGAAAATATACACATGCATTGCTAACATGATTTTGCTTATACGCGGAAGTATATTTTCTAAATCTATCTATTCAATTCTTAGGACCATTCTGTACTAGAAGTCTAGAACTATGTAATTTGGTAATTGTGTCAAAGCTCGCCTGATTTTGCCGTACTGCATTGTGAATTCTATGTCGTTGGGGAATCAGCGAACTTGGTTATATTTCTGGGGCCATCATGTTAACTGGTGGTGGTAGCGCTCGCTTGCTAGCTACGAGTTCTTGTTGTGCTTACTGGCTTAGTTATGTGTGTGTGTCTGGGCACCTGTTGTGTTTTTTTCCTGGCTTGCTACTGCGTGCATGATTGTTGTGACTGGGTGCTGGCTGGTCAGTGCTGGGCTGCTGATGGCATGAGACCTGCTTCAAAAAAAGGAGATTCTTCTTATGTGTTGATTTTGCAAAATTTCTGCAGCTATATATTTGCTCAATCCAAAAGACAGATTTTACTCGACCTTCAGTATAATGTATTTCCAATTGTTTATAACTACATAACTTTTGTTGTGATTTTGCAAGATTTTGAATTTTTTATATTTCAAAATTGTTATACTGATTGCTCGATGCTCTGTTCATGGCTTTGTTCTTATTTTATCCAAAAGACAGATTTTACTCAACCTTCATTATAATATTTGCTTTGTTCTTATACTGATTCCTCATTGCTCTATTCATGGCTTTGTTCTTATTTCTGCAGCTATATATTTGCTCAATAAAAAAGACAGATTTTACTCAACCTTCAGTATAATGTATTTCCAATTGTTCATAACTACATAAATTTTTGTTGTGGCTTTGCAAGATTTCGAAATTATTGTATTTCAAAATTGTTATACTGATTCCTCGATTCTCTGTTCATGGCTTTGTTCTTATTTTATCCTTCTTTCTTTGTTTTTCTTATTTCCTACAAGATGTCGAGTCATGTAATATGGTCAAAGAAGAGGGAATCTGCATTTCATGAATGCTTTCTTCTTTCTTCATTGTTACTTCAAGTTAGTGAATCCAGTTAAGTTGTACTAAGCAGCTTCATACGCATGGTTTCTCCATCTACACATCTTATTCAGTCATGAGGCCATTAAGATCTTTTGCCTTTTAGAAAAAGGGAGATGCCATTTAGACCTTACTCTGTCCAACTTGATCTTTAACTTGCTGCTACTGTTTCTAAGCATTTTCCCGAAAACTGTTGTATTTGCTTCAGAGAATGAGCTCACCTTATTCAGAAGATATGCCAAGTAAAAAAATAGAAATTGAACAATTAGTTCCACTCTTAAATTTTGCACAACAGTCCAAATTATCCAATAAATCATTTGTTAGCAAGGTCAAATTATAGAAGTTGAATCACTTTTTCTAAATTACCCAATGCAAATTATGGATGTTAATAATCTGTTATGTGTTAGACTGTTAGTCAAATTGTTGAAAGCGGGAGCTGGGTCGAGGAGCCGGCCTCCGCCTTGGCCATTGCCTGAGAAGCAACACCGGCGTTGTCCGTTCCGTGTGCAGAGTGCGTGAGTTAGTGATTTTACTCTATCCTTTCCATCTCATGATGTGATTCTTTCTTTAGGATGAATTAGTAAATTTGTGTGGACGTGGCAGCACTACCTGCTGGTTGTTGTAATGCCTACCTCAAAGAGATTTAACTGCTTACAAAATTATTTTTCTACTTGGCCGTTTTGCAGATTATGAGGTATGTCATGGAAGGGTTGGTTTCTGAGTGGTAGGTGATCCCTATGCCAGCGGTGATAGCGCCATCATTGGTACATTTCAATAATATATGTCTTGTTTTACTTTGTCCGCGGTGATTTTCGGCTTTACTCAGTAAAAACAAGGCATACAAAACATTAAGTTTTTGCCTTGGTTGAATGCCTCATTTAATTGCCGCTTATTTATTTTAAGTTATTGAATTCTCATAGAGCTTTCCTTATGCTTTCCATTGATAAATAAGAAATTTAATACGCAATATTTTTAATATGTGAGGAGGCGAGAGAAGAAGAAAAGAGGTGTTGTCAGGTCGGACTTTGGTGCGTCTCTGACCAGGGATGGCTGGATCCGTCCGACGCTCTTCCAAACAGTGCAGTGCAGATTCGCTGACTGGTACAACATCTAAACCTTCACTACTCTAGCTTCTTTTTACATTTCTTAGTATCAACAAATAAGTTGGTCTGTTATGTAACATCGATAAATTTACGTTTGCTTTTATTTAGCTCATTTTTTGATTTTTGGTATGTGTTTCGTCCAGAAGAATTTGTGCTCTCTGTTTCTTAGGTTCTGCAGGCAATAGGGGGGTAATTTGTGCTCTCTGTGTTTTTCAATGAGTGTATGTGGATACATAAGATAGTTAAGGAGCAATTGCTATTCTCTATTTCTTTAATGAGTATATGTGGATGCGTAGAAACAATTCTCTATTTTTTAACAGATATATGTTGATGCATGGAAAATGTATATGGTGGTGTCCATTCTAGATTAAATTGGTAGTATATGGAGCTTATTTACTTTGCCACTCTTATGGCTTTATCTGTACTTGGCATATCAAAAGCTACTGTTAGGTACTACCGGATCGTTTTTAGCTCCTCTTTCTTAGGTCCTGCTGACTCATGTTCTTATTTTATCCTCAGTTTTCCCTTTCCAATTTTGCAGGGGGTGTACTCTCTCCCTTGAGGTAAGCATGGATGCAACGGACATTGACTGTGGCCGTTCGGATAAAAAATTGAGTGCAAATTGAGTATTGACAGTGAGACTTATTCCATTTGTTTATCCTTTCGGCCTTTTAATCAAGAACAATGTGCAGAGCTTACATGGTTGTCGAAATTTACTCTGTAAAAGAGGAATATTGATATCATGCAATGATTAGTGCAGATTAGGATAATTAGAGTTCTACCTCAGTTTTCATTGAGCAAAGATTGAAACTGTGCGATTTGTTCTAATACCAAGTAAATCATGGTCTACAATGTATTAGTTTTCACAGTGAGTTTTTTTTGGCTATTTTCGTCTAAATTGGGAGTTGATGTGAAAAAGAGTGTGTGTTGAAATGCATTTAACCAAATCATGTACTGCCTCCGTTTCTAAATATAAGTCTTTCTATAGATTTTATTATAGACTACATACGGAGCAAAATGAGTGAATCTATACTCTAAAGCATGTCTATATACATCTGTATGTAGTTTATAATGAAATATCTAAAAAGACTTATATTTAGGAACGGAGGAAGTATTAATCTGAGGTACTACATATACTTGCCTATCTCTCTCCAGAAGCACGACCCTCTTGATCCAACTAGGAACATCAAAACCAAATGGGATATCATTGAATGGACATCAGATGGCCATGTTGTGAGTACATCATTACCTCATAGTATCTGAATCAGCTTTGTATAATTAAGACACACTTTCTACATATCGCTGCTATATTGATACCATGTGATCACTTAAGATGAGTGTGACTAGCCTATTTGCTCGCCTAACTGTGTGATTGCATACAATAATGCATGTCTTCTTTATTTCAAAGTTTCTGCCATTTGGTACGTTGGGTGCCTGGAGAGGGAGTTGTTATGGTTGCAACGTGGCTCTAAGAATGTGGAAATTAATCCAGATGTTGGCTCTACTGTCCCAAATCCATATGTTGTCTCTACCGTCTCAATTCGACTGGGCTCTGTTGTACTCGCATTTGCTACTAAACGTGCATGTAGTTTTAACATTGAATAAATGAGGTATTGAATGTAAAGAAAAGGCACACATATTTTTCATCACCAGGGTATGTGCTTTTTATAACGTTATCTATGTGACATGATTTTGAGTGGGACTTTATACTACCAAATCAGAATGTGTATATATATCTCATTGCACATACAAGACACCGTTTTTTGGGCCAAAGGAACTTGCCCGCATCTAAACTAACTAAAACATATATTTTGTTTTAAATGATTTTGTGCTATCAAATTAAAATGTGTATATACATCTCATTGGACACAACAATCCATCCTATTTCCTATTAGAAGGAATTAAACCATGTAATGTTTTTTCATCGTGGACATGGATTTAGTGTGCCTCTGCGCCATTTGGCGCAACCGGTCCACTAGTTTAGTTAACAGGTGATGGGGCCCACTGTCCGTGGCTGGGGTGGTTAAACTAATTGTGATTAGGCCCTAATGATAGTGCCACGTCGACGGTTCATCGCTGGCGCTAATTCGATGTGGCGGAGCTTGCCGTCCGTCCGTTTTCGGTGGCTAGAGCTTGCGCAGCGATTTCACTTACTTGAACAAAGCATGCCCGAAGGACCCTTTTCCCTTGCTACGCATCGATCAGATTGTTGATTCCACTTTCGGGTGTGACTTGCTTTCCTTCTTGGACGCATACTCCGGATATCACCGGATATTCATGCCCAAGGAAGATGAGGAAAATAGCGCGCTCATAACTCCGTGTGGCACATACTGCTTTGTACGTATGCCCTTCGGGTTAAAGAGCGCTGGTTCTACCTTTGCAATGGTCGTGCAGATTGGATTTGAACCTCAGTTGCATAGAAATGTGGAAGCTTACATGGATGACATAGTAGTCAAAACCAAAGATGAAGCAACCCTCATACAAGACTTGGAAGAAACTTTTATGAACTTGCGCAAGATCAATTTGAAGCTCAACCCTGAGAAGTGTGTGTTTGGTGTCCCTTCCGGCAAGCTGCTTGGGTTCTTTGTGTCTTAGCGAGGAATAGAGGCCAATCCCGACAAAATCAAAGCAATCGAGCAGATACAAGCACCCAAGTCCGTCAAGGACGTAAGACGCTTGGCGGATGCATTGCCGCGTTGAGTAGGTTCATCTCCAAATCCGCTGAGCGCGCCCTGCCGTTTTTCAAGATTCTGAAAAAGGCCGGCCCGATGAAGTGGACCTCGGAAGCAGAAGGAGCATTGCAAGATCTGAAAGCTTACCTTTCCTCCGCTCCCACCTTGGTCACGCCTAAGCCGCAAGAACCGTTGCTACTATACTTGGCGACAACGAATCAAGTGGTTAGCGCAGCGCTGGTGGCGCAGTGAGAAGTGGATGAAGATGCAGCTGCTGCGACTGATTTCACCGGGGGAGGAACCGAAGCACCCACGGTAGGACCTGATACGAACCAAGGGGAACCCAAGCAAGCAAGCGAAGGCAGTTTCAAGGAAGTGGCGAAGAAGAAAGTGGTGCAGCGACCAGTGTACTTTGTCAGCTCCTTGTTACAAGGGGCTAGGTCAAGGTACTCTGGACTGCAAAAGCTGATCTTCGGCCTTCTCATGGCCTCGAGGAAGCTGCGCCACTACTTCCAAGGCCACGAGATCACAGTTGACATCTGCTTTCCGCTGCAACATATATTGAGGAACCCCGAAACCACTCGCAGGATAGTTGAGTGGGCGCTAGAGCTATCAAGTTTTGGTTTGAAGTATGAGAGCACTTCCACAATCCAGAGCAGGGCGTTGGCGGAATTCATTGCGGAATGGACACCCACGCCAGACGAAGAGGTTCCAGAGACAATTCTCCCCGGCAAAGAAGTGCCTAAAGAATGGATCATGTATTTTGATGGTGCGTTCTCACTTCAGGGCGCCGGAGCAGGCGTGCTCCTCATCGCCCCCACCGGAGAGCATCTCAAATATGTGGTCCAGATGCACTTTCCCCGGGAGGAAGCCACCAACAACACCGCTGAGTATGAGGGGCTCCTTGCCGGACTTAGAATCGCGGTGGAGTTGGGAATCAAGAAACTGATCATCCGAGGAGATTCTCAACTCGTGGTGAGACAAGTCAACAAAGATTATCAGAGTCCGTTGATGGAAGCATACGTGGAAGAAGTGAGAAAGCTCGAGGAGCACTTTGATGGATTGCAAGCAGAACATGTACCACGTGCGGAAAACAGTGTCGCTGATCATCTGTCAAAATGCGCCACGCAAAAGCTCCATGTGGAACTAGGAACCTTTGTCCTCCACCTCTCTCAGCCATCAGTATCCCCGTCAACGATGACCAGGAAAAGAAGAAAGCTGAACTCCGGCAAGCATTTCCCGGCTGAGCTTCCTGAAGCCGCAGGTAGAGAGGCTACCAGAGACAGTCCCGTTTCGGTTGGTGAGGAGCTCCCTCCTGCAGGACCCCGGGTCCTTGCGGTCGAGGTAAGCGCTCCCAAAAACGAGGATATGCCTTTAGTCCTCGTTGTCGAGCCATAGGCTCCAGCTTGGGCACAACACATAGTCCACTTCCTTCAAACAGGAGAACTTCCCGAAGAACAAGAAGAAGCCGAAAAAGTAGCCCGTTAGTCAAGTATGTATCAGTTTGTCGATGACACTCTGTACAGAAAAAGACCAAACAGTGTGAAATTAAGGTGCATTTGCCGGGAAGATGGACTGAAGTTATTAGTAGAGATTCACGGAGGCGTGTGTGGGTCTCACATTGGATCAAGGGCCCTTGCCGGGAAAGCCTTCCGGCAGGGTTTCTGTTGGCCCACTGCCCTCCAAGATGCAACTGAGCTAATCACCAAGTGTGAAGCCTGCCAGTTCCATTCCAAGAACATCCATCAACTAGCTAAAGCCCTCTAGATGATCCCTTTATCCTGGCCATTCTCGGTTTGGGGGCTCGATATTTTGGGCCCCTTTCCCCGCGCCGTCGGGGGCTTTGAATTCTTGTTCGTAGCAATCGACAAGTTTACAAAGTGGCCAGAGGTGGAACTAGTGAGGAAGGTGACCGCGCAGTCAGCTATCAAGTTCCTGAAAGGACTGGTGTGCCGTTTTGGAGTGCCCAACAGGGTAATCGCCGATAATGGCACCCAGTTCACGAGCCGCACCTTTATGCAATACGTCCAAAGCCTTGGAAGCAAGGTCTCCTTCGCCTCTGTTGCCCACCCAAGGAGCAACGGGCAAGTCGAGAGGATGAATGCTGAAGTGTTGCATGGACTCAAGACAAGAACTTTCGATAGACTGCGGAGATGCGGCAAGCGTTGGATAGATGAGCCGCCGATGGTTTTTTGGTCCCTCAGAACGACACCAAATCGAGCTACCGGCTAGACGCCCTTCTCCCTAGTGTATGGGGCGGAAGCAGTTCTCCCCACGGAACTCATATACGGGTCACCTCGAGTACTTGCCTACGATGAAGTAGAGCAAGAGTAGCTACGGCATGACGATGCCATGCTCCTCGAGGAAGATCGTCTCCGGGCTGCTATGCGTGCTGCACGCTACCAGCAAGCCCAGTACCGCTATCATAGCCGCAGGGTCCATGCCCGGAGCCTTGAGGGAGGCGACCTTGTCCTTAGGCGCGTTCAGTCCGCCAAGGGTACCAACAAGTTGACGCCGAAGTGGGAAGGCCCTTACCGCGTAGCATGAGTCACCAGACCTGACGCAGTCCTTCTGGAGACTGAAGATGGCATCAAAGTGCTTAACTCATGGAATATTGAGCATCTTCGTAAGTTCTACCCGTAAGGCGCGGTTGCCTTGCTCACTCCCCCGCAACCACCTTTTGTACAAGCCTTGCCGCAGTGCATGTAACCCTCTGTACAAAGCCAAGCGCAGACCCTGTGCACGCAATAATAAAGCTAGGCTTTGCATCATATCATCAAACTGCATGTTTACTATGCATTTTTTATGTTGCAATGTTATTGCTTTTAAGTTTTAGAATTTGCTAGAGTACATGATGAGCCTGTGATCCTTGTTACTGTATTCTCTCTCCCCAGAGGACAGAGGCCTCTTGCCTTACATGTTTTACCGCCAGGAAAACAAAGAAGAAGGGCAAAGGAACATGGACGGCGGCTCGTCGTACTCCAGAGAGGGATACTGCCTGAAAAGATAAGTCTAATCGCGTGTCCCAAGCTTGGTTCCATTTACTCCCTGAAGGAAACCCCTCCTGTTTCTTTTGACTGTGTACCATCGAGTTCGTCATGCAACGGAAACCCTTGTTGGGACAAGCCGTCCCCCAGCTCCTGTCGTCCATCAGCTCCGGGGGGCCGCGCCGATACCGACAAGGAGCCTTGCCAGGGAATGATACCAGCCTGCTGCCGGGGGCTCGCTCCCCCTTTGGCGCTCGCGGTTAGTACTGACCCGGCAAATAGTTCTGTGCGGCAAGGACAGACATGCTGACACAGTGCAAACAAAGGAGAAAAGGGATAGTAC
Organism: Elymus sibiricus; assembly: GCA_039707655.1. Taxonomy (NCBI): domain Eukaryota; kingdom Viridiplantae; phylum Streptophyta; class Magnoliopsida; order Poales; family Poaceae; genus Elymus; species Elymus sibiricus. The sequence continues at coordinate 255,153,202 of CM077665.1, forward strand.
TTAAGGAAGAGAAATAGCATTCTTTCATTCATTTTCGGTACAAAACGGATAAAGATTACATTATGATTAGCTAAAACTTGGCAAACGCCTACATCTTTTGATTTATAAAAATATAAGTGCCCCGTAATGCCTTTCTTGTCCCTCTCCTCCTAGGGATTAGGCGGAGAAGAAAAAGAGGGCAAAAGGAGCGTCTGGCTGGGATTCGGCGCCTCCCCACCAGGGCCAGCGGGACGCGTCCCCTGAAGGATCATAAGGACCCTGCCCCCAGGCAGGGCGGACGAAGCCGGCAGGGCGGGAAAAGCCGACAAGGAGGAAGAAGGAGAAGGGCAGGTGCAGATGGTGGTGCTGTCGAAGCACAGCTGGTGATGATGGTGCTACCGGCAATTACAACGCATCAGAGCTATCGCCCCTGCTCTCGAAGCGTCGTGGGTTGCCGCCGTCATCATCTTCCTCATCGCCACCGCTCCGGAGGACACCACCGCCGTCGTCTAAGCCCTCGACGCGGCAGCCGAGGCGAACACCAAGCCTCCCGAAGAGCCTCACATAGACCATGGTCGTCCCCGACGACCCGAGGCAGGGAAGACCCCCTGCCCTTAAGGAGTACACGCAGGCAAAAGGCTCCCCCCATGTGCAAAATACATAGCGCCATGGGTGGGGAACTCTGCCGCTACCCATGGTGGACTGCTGCTGCGACCACTCGCGCGCAGCCGATGGCCATTCAGGCAATCTTTCTCCGCCGTCTTGAAGAAGGAGCGCAGAGACCACGGTCGACCACGGCACTGCGTTTTCGCCATGGACTCCAGCGCAATGTCTTCCGCGCGGCGTTTTGCCAAGACTGAAGCAGCGGGCAACATAGCGGCGGGTACGCCATCACAACTGCTCCTGGCGCGACCGCCGCGCCGCCCGCTCCCCCGTCCGAGGCCCCTCCCGCAAGCTCTTGGTCCAAAACCATCGACCCAAGCCGTGAGCTGGGCACGGACACAAAAAGAAGACCTTGCGATAGCGGGCGTGCTCGCCCCACCCTTCCCCCTGACCATCAGGAGGGAAGGGACGGTCCGACGACCGGAGAAGGAGGGCAAGCTATGTGAACTCGAGATTGAGGAGGAGAAGGGGATGGATGAGCATCGCCCGCTGTGACCCCCTAATTTATAGGGAAGGGCATGGGGGCTGGCTCTCCTCCACTCCAAAGCGGCCGCCCATCTCCACCAATCCCACTATCCACGATCATGGGCGAACAGGTAACCGCCCCACTACACCAATCCCTGGTGCTGCAGTTTCTGCCACTCCCACGCCTGTGAGCCATGCGCATCCACCGCAAACTCCCCGCAATGCATGCGGCGCACGTGGCGGAAACGGCCTGAGTTAGCAAGTAAGCGCTGGCTTAAAAGTCGGCAGTTACTCCCTCATATTGCGTGCCTGTGCATAAATTTTGGGCCTAACCCAACGGCGCTGGATGAGCGTGTTTGGGCCTGACCCGAGGGCTCCTATTTGTGCATTAGGAATGGGGTACCCAGTGCCCCTGACTTATGCGCATGCAGTAGTAGCAGAACCCGTCAACATAAACCCAGTTCAAGCCAGAGAAGCCACTCTACGCGAGATCGAGGAGCGCATCAAGAAGACAAAACCAACATCCAAGACCACCGCAGGAGCGGCCTACGATGGCTGGCAACGCCGGCAAGGACGATGCAACAGCCCAGTACAGGCCCGAACCGCGCTAGCCACGTCCCCGGAGCCTTCCGGGGACCAAGGCGCACACACCCTCAAGAAGACCCGGCAAGCCAGCCCCCGGCAGGCGCGAGCCGGAATGCCACCGCTCCACCGCATCGCAATGCCAGTCAGTTGTCGATGCGGTGTCGAGCCCTCAGGTGGCTAGGTGGCTCTTGCTAAGCACGTGGTGGCGCGCCGGGAGACAAATTATGCCCACTTGACACCCATCCAGAGGCATGTCAATATACTAAGCAACAGCCAGCCAAGCGGTAGTAAGAGCCTGTCGGGGAAGCACCCCCGCACGCCACCTAGGCTAGCATTTATGGCATTTTGTCCTAAGTGCCAGAGTTAGGTATGATAGCACTATTAGCTATCTAATCACAAGATAACGTCTGTTTTGCCACTGTGGTTGCCCCTTGAGCTATAAAAGGAGGCCCAAGGCGACGTAGCTAAAGATTCGGACCTTGGGACACTTGTACTAGTGTAGCAGCTCTCCCGAAGGCAACCTTGCTGGGTTTGAGCGTTGCGTGTGCTTCGTGTTCCCCCGATCAATCCACCAAAGCAGGAGTAGGGTTTTACGCTTCTCAGCGGCCCGAACCTGGGTAAAACACCATCGTCTCGTCGTCGTGCTATCTCATTACCTCTGCTCTTTGTGCAACGTGACCTCACCCCCGCCAAACCATAAAGGGGCCCGTGGCCCCATAGGTTATCGTGTGCATCATGACCCGACAAAGGGTCTATGTAAGAGCTTTGATTTAGCAAATTTCACATACTCATCTATCATTTAGTCTTCCATGATTGCTGACACTCAAGGCATATTTTTAGAATGAGCAGTTTCAATCAAACACACAGGAAGATAGGGGCTTAATGTTCTGCCTCCCAACTTATTTATCTCAGGGATAATGTCAACAATAATGAATCATGATCACCTATATCCAACTGGATATATATGCCTGGATCTTTCCCCACCACATGATGCTTGCCAACAAAAGAATTAATAGATTGGAATAGGGATGAACATTATTGACTCTTGCATGCAAGTAAATATAGAAAAGTAAAAGTATGCCCTTCGCAGAGGGAAGCAGAGGTTGTCATGCTTTTTAATTTTGGATGTGCAATCTCTTAATGAAAAGGAACGTCACTTTATATTGCCCCTTTTGATAGCAAACTTTATTATGCAGTCCATCGCTTTTATTTCTTTGCCATCACAAGATCGTACAAAGGTTATTTTCCCTTACAATAAAAGATCATACATGTTTAGGAGAAATTTTTATTTCTTTGTGCACTGATGAAAACTTACTTGAAGGATCTTATTCAATCCATAGGTAGGCATGGCGGACTCTCATGGCAAGAAAGTGGGTTTAAGGGTTATGTATGCACAAGTAGCATCTCTACTTAGTGCGAATTTTTGGGCTAGCAAAAGATGCTAAGCAAGCACCACATGTTAGAGGATCCATAACAATATAACTACTATGTGAATATAAGCAAACATAACCATTACGTTGTCTTCCTTGTCCAACGTCAACTACTTGATCAAGTTTGAAAACAATTACTGGGGGCTGACAATCATAGAAGATGTCCAAGATAGTATATTTATATGTGAAATCTCTCTTCCTTCAATATTCTTTTCATTAATTGTTCGAGTGACCAATGCTATGTTTGCTAACATCCAATAAATTTTATTGTTTATACTCTTAGTGTGTGAAGTCACTACTCCCCATGGGAAAAGCATATGAAGCTTATATGATTTCACATTTTATGTCATTCAATTCATTCAGCATTTTCTCTTAGTATATAAGTGAAGCACAAGAGTGACCATCAAACTACTCTCAAAAAGATATAAGTGAAGTTCATAGAGAATTCTTCAATGAATATAGAGAGACCAATATTCAAGCTCAAAATTTATAAGTGAAGTACATGAAGCATTCTATAAAGCCATACTCAAAAGATTTAAGTGAAGCACATGAAGCATTCTATAAAACCATACTCAAAAGATTTAAGTGAAGCACATGAAGCATTCTATAAAGCCATACTCAAAAGATTTAAGTGAAGCACATGAAGCATTCTATAAATAAGCCAAGGATTATCTCATACCAGCATGGTGCATAAAATAAAAAGGAAAAATAAACACAAGAGATGCTCCAAGAATAGCACAAGTGAACGAATAAAAACTTATGATCATCATAGGCTAACCGATAATTGTTGTCGAAGAGAGGTGGGATGCGTAGCATCCCCAAGCTTAGATGCTTGATACTTATTGAAATATTTACTTGGGGAGCCTTGGGCATCCCCAAGCTTGAGCTTTTGTATCTCGTTCAATCCTCTCATATCCCGGTTTCACCTAGGTCTCAAAAACTTCATCCACACAAAACTTGAAAAGAACTTGTGAGATAGGTTAGTGCATATAAAAATAAATCAACACTTTAGGTACTGCCAAGACAAGTTGCACAATATTTTTCAAACATTATATACTGTATACTATAATTTCCACAATTTATATATACCAATATAAGTCATGAAAACCATCGGAGAAGTAGATAACAAAACTATGATAGCAATCTGTCTAATCAGGACAGTCTCTAGCAATTAATTTACAAAGTGCACTGATGTATCTATAAAATTTATGAAACTTTAGGACATGATAAAGAATTTATATGACCATACTGTGTAAAAATTTTAGAAACTTTCCACGTTCCAGTAAAATATGAAAATTCAAACACCACAGCAAAAGTTTCTGTTTTTACACAGCACAAATCGAACATGCAATTCAAGCATCCTAAAAGGCAATTCTTGGAACTTTTTATTGAAAAACAAGATTATGGTTAACATCTAACAGAGAAAAACAAAATAAAATTATGCTCCAAGCAAAACATATATTATGTGACGAATAAAAATATAGTTAGTATAAGAAAGGTATACCGATAGTGTTGAAGACAAAAGAGGGGATGCCTTCAGGGGCATCCCCAAGCTTGGACGCTTGAGACTTCCTTGGATATTACATTGGGGGTGAATTCAGCATACCCAAGCTTAGGGTCTTGACGCTGCTTATTCTCCTTATATCGGTATCTCACCCAAAACTTGAAAACTTCAATCACACAACACTCAACAAAACTTCGTGAGATCCGTTAGTATAAGAAACATATTGCATACTTTTGGTACTGTTATAAATTGATTCTTATTTCATCAATGCATAATAGTTACTGTATTCTAACTTCTCCATGGCTTATACCCCCCGATACAATCCATAGCATAATCAAAACAAGCAACTATGCAAGCAAAAACAGAATCTGTCTAAAACAGAACAGTCTGTAGCAATCTGTTGAGAACTTATATTTCTATGAATGTAAAAATTCTGAAAAATTAGGAAAACCTCTAAAATTTGTATAGAAACACTGTGTAAAAAATTCAGATCATTATAAGGCATAAAAATGAAAATTCCTGTACTGGAGTCAAAAGTTTATGTTTTGTTTCAGCATCGATTCTACTCATCTTGTGAGTCATCCCAAAGGCTTTACTTGGCACAAATACTAATTTAAACACAAAAACATAATTATTAAAGAGGCAATAATCATGTTATTAAAATCACACAGAAAGTTTAAAGAAAAAATTTAAAGATAACTATTGGGTTGCCTCCCAACAAGCGCTATTGTTTTATGCCCTAGCTAGGCATGATGATATCAATGATTCTCAAATAAGAATAGTAGATGAAACATGAAAAAGAGCACCATGATCATTATTTTTATGGTACAGTGGTATTTACAAGGAGATAAATATTTTTATGAGAAACTTCCATGAAAAATTCTACATTGTTTCCATGAGCATGAACACAAGTGTTCAAGGTCGACCCTCACTTCTTCAATGCATAACTTTCCAATCGCTTCTCTAAGTAAAAATTTTGTGTTTTTAATTTTTCAATTTTTTTATTTGTTTCACCCATAACTAAAGAAACAAAACAAAATAACAGAAACAAAAGGAAAACAAAATCTACTTAGTGATAGAAGCAAACAAGCATACATTAAAATATTAACCCCACGCTATTGCTCCCCGGCAACGACGCCAGAAAAGAGCTTGATAATCCCCAAGTGCAAGGAATCATCATAGCACTTTCCAAAGATGGAAGTGATAAATATGGAGTGTCGAACCCACAAGGAGCTAAAGGTAAGATCAATATTTTCTCAAAGTCCTATCTGCCACCGATACGACTCTACATACACCGAACGTTTGCTTCTATCTAGTAACGAGAAATAAAACGACATTGTGGGTATAAAGAGGATAGCTTTGCATGATATTGGAGAACAAAAATATGAAAATAGTTGTTGCCTAAACAAATGTAGAATATATTACAATATATTACAAATAGCGAGTGTGGAATAATGATGGTATAGTGTGCGGGATCATCCTAGGCAATTGCTAACAAGATCGGTAATCATTCTTGTAATTTTATATGAGGGAGAGGCATGAGCTAACATACTTTCCGTACATGGATCATATGAACTTATGATTGGATCTCTAGCAAGCATCCGCAACTACTAGAAATCATTAAGGTAAACCCAACCATAGCATTAAACATCAATTCCCCTTTACTCCCATACGCAACAATCCCCTTACTCGGTTGTAAGCTTCTGTCACTCTAACCCCGCACTGTAAGTGAATCATGAACGTATTGCAACACCCTACAGCGAGAATTCCCTCACGTGTGAGCGACACGAAGGGAACCATAGGAGAGCACCAAAATAAAACATACACTCAAACCAATCAAGATCATCAATCGACCCAAAGGACAACATAGATCTACTCAAACATCATAGGATGGCAACACATCATTAATTAATAATATGTGGCATGAAACACCATGTTCAAGTAGGGGATTACAGCGGGGTGCAGAAGAGTGGACCGCTGAAAAGAGATGAGGAAGGTGATGAAGACGGTGATGTTGATGAAGACGATCACCGCGGCGATGGCTCCCCCGGAGGCACTTTGGCACCGCCGGAAGAGAGGGGGAGAGAGTCTCCCACTTTAGGCTTCCTCATCCCGTGCCTCTCCCCATATAGGGAGAGGTTCTCCCTCTGGTCCTTGGCCTCCATGGCCCTCGGAGGGACGAGAGCCCCTCCGAGATTGGATCTCTCTCTCTCTGTTTCTCTCCTGTTTTCGCTGCTGGTTTCTGGCCCTTCATCGTTTCTTGAATATCCGAAGATTCGTAACTCCCATCAGGCTGAAATTTTGAGGGGATTTTTATCGCGAAAATATCTTTCTTGCGGCGGAAGGACAGCCCCAACCGACTTAAGGGGGAGGCACAAGCCATCAGGGCGCCCCTGTCGGATTTCGGGCTCCGCAAAACCCTCAAGGTTCGAACACAGGGGTGTGTGCGAAGATCCCCTGCAGCTTCGCCCTACTTAGCTCGCTACACGATGGTTACTACGGCGAACTCGCACGATGACGAGGAAGAAGATGAACATGGTGGTTTACCCAGGTTCGGGCCGCTTCGAAGCGTAATACCCTACTCCTTCTCTGGTGGATTGCCTCTCGGGGAGGTGTGGTGGATGAACTAGTACAGAGGTCTCGAGGCTCGCGAGGGCGCTTGAGTGGTGTTCTTGGCTCTCAGCCTTGTGTTGTGTTGGTGTGTCCATCCTCCTCTGCCTATGGTGCAGCCTAGCCTCTATATGTCGTAGTGGCCCAGGTCCTCTTCCCTTATCGCTATGGCGGGAAGTGATCCCACAACAGCCAAATTTGAAGGGGGACAGGAGTACATCCCCGCCTGTCCAAAGGTGGTCTTCGCCTGCAAAGTAGCTATCGATGATGCAGAGGTGGGCTCGGCCATGACATCCGCCCTGCGGGGCTCATGGTCGTGGTCTTGTTGCACCAGAATGGAAACCTTTGGGAGATGCTTTGGGAACCCGCGTACGTCCCTGCTCCCTTTGCACCAAAGGGGAAACTGCACCGCTTGGCGCGCTGGCGCCCGCCTGTCCTTCCTTGCGTCATCCTTGACTCCTGAGGCTGGGTTCCGCATAGAGATCTCCGCCGCTCCGGAGGGGGCCTGAGGAGGCCTACCCCCTGCTGATCCTGGTGCTGTTCTTCCTCGCGATCCTGGGGTCCTCGCGAGGGCCTTGTCTTGAGTGGAGTTGCGCCAGGCTATGCCTGGCTGACGAGGTGGGCCATGCCCTGGGCCGCAGGCAGGCAGGTCTGGGCACCTCCGTTCCCAGAACGCCGACAGTAGCCCCCGGGCCCAAGGTGCGCTCGAGCTGGCTTCCGAGCGAAGCCTCTGAAGGCGGCCCGAAGCGCCGTGGGCCCCAAATGCCTGCGGGCCAGGACTGGCGCGCGCCGTGCGGTTGATGTCGGGCGTCCAACGTCCCTTCGGCCACCGCCCGAATCGACAAAAGCCTGACTTCCAGCGCCGAGCCATTACTGCTTTCCTCTTCCGCACACCTGCTCTTGCTCCCAGATCCCCAGCCTTAGCAGAGACCACTCCAGATCCAGCGCCGCTCCGTTCTCCTCCTTGCCGCGTCGGCCCCGTGATCTTCCCAATGGCTCCCTGCGGCAAGCCGAAGCCAGAGGCCCAGAGCTCAGCCTCCGCCCCCATCTCACCGGCGCTTTCGGAGTCCACTATTGGCAAGGATGGAGACCAAGTCCCGGTGCTCCCGTCGACGGCGGACGGGACCAACGAGCATGGTCGGACTATGGGGCGGCTCCTCGGAGAAGCGGCCCTCGTCCAGGTCGGCCTATCCTTTCTTTCTTCATAGCGTCTTTGCCAGGCTCATCCCGTCTTTCTCCGCGTTCTTCACCGCCATCCTTGACCACTACGGGATTCAAGCCCTTCATCTCCAGCCCAACTCCATCCTGCTCTTGTCCGTCTTCGCCTTCTACTGCGAGGCTTTCGTGGGCATGAAGCCTTCAGTGGCCCTCTTCCGACATTTCTTCAGCTTGCGCGTGCACGACGGCGCTCAGCGGTCGGCGTGCGTCTCCTTCGTCGCGGTCCAGAGTGGTAACATGCTCTTAAAGGCTGGGAAGAAGGTGGAGAACTTCAGGCACCGCTGGGTCTTCATGGATCTCAACAGCTCCAACCCCCGCTTGGATCTGCTGAAGGGGCTGCCGGAGAAGACCCCCGCGTGGAGCTCCGTGAAGCTCTCCGACCCCCGGGCCAGGCCCGTCCTGGAGCGGATTTCTCGCGATATCAGTGCTAGGAAGTTGACTGGGGGGATGATAGTAAAGGAGTTCTTTACGCAGCGCCTGGCGCCCCTCCAGTCTCATTCTAGGCCCTTGTGGGACTATCAGGGCAGCGGCGACAACCTCAGGCTTCGGTCCGCACGCATAACCCCCGAGGAATTGAGCAGGGTTGTGGCAACCCTGCTCAACGGCGACCCTGGTGATCTCCCCGACGCCTACGCCCCGCTGTACTGCCGCGACGACGGCGCCAATCTGGTCGCCGCGACGCCTGTCTTCAACGAACTGGGGCTCTCCCCAGCTGAGGGCCTTGGCTCCCCGGTGATGGTGTCCTCCGGCGACACCACGGGCGGGGAGGATTCAGAGAAGATAGCGGATGACGACCCGGTGGGGGCGTCTCCCCCGTAGCAGAGCATGCTCTTGTGCGACCTCGAGGATGATGACGGTGTGGGTGAAGTTTCTGCTGCGTGTTCTCCATGCCCCGCCAAGGTCCTCAGGGGGCTAGGACCGGCTCCTCGTGCCACCTGGTCCGCCTGCCTGGCGACCCCTAGGAAGCGCGAGGCGGAGTCTCCTCCGGCATGCCCTGCCTCTGCCGGCGAGGCGGTTGAGGTGCCGGCCTCGCCCCTGCCCGAACCGCGGCTTGCCGGCAAGGGGGGCGAGGCCGGGGCTATGGCAATCCCTCCAGCGGCTGCCCTTGCGGACAGTGCCTCTGCTCCCCGGCGTGGTGGTGCCCTCAATGAGAAAGGCAAGGGTGCCCCCGCTGTCGTCGGGGCAGAGAGGAAGAGGAAGTGGGTCGACGTTGAAGAGTAAGTAATCCGGCTCGGCCTTGGTCGCCTGCCGGTAGCTTGAGTATTGATGATTTTCCTTCGCTTGGTAACCATGAATGCCGCCGCGCTGAAGATGAGGAAGAAGAAGGCGGGCATCAAGCCGAAGGTGTCTTCCGATCCACCGCCCGCTCCTGTCGTCTCGCCGTCGCTTGACGAGGCACCTGCCGCCGAGGGGGTGGGGGCTCGCGAGGCGACCCTCCTGGTCACCGCCACGGAGCCCCCCGAGCCCCCAGTGCCTGTTGGCGTGGTCGCTCCTGCCCTTGAGGGCGCGTCGGTGCCGCTGTCCAGAGGGCCAGCCCCAGAGGGCCAGCCGCCCATCGATCCGTCTGTATCCGTCTTGCCCGTGGTCGCTGCGCAGCCTCCGGAGCCTCCTGCTCCTCATGCTGCTGTCTCCCGGGGGACGTCGCCTGTGATCATGCAGGCGACTCCTCCGGAGGAGGCCTTGATTCCTTCGTCGCGCGGCCTCGACGTCCTAGACGGGGCTTTCACCGCCCTGGGTCAAGTTCGGGATGCCCTCGCGGGTACCGACGATCGCCTCGCGAGTGGGCGCCTAGGGCTCCTCACGGTGTGGCTCCAGGCTGACGCCTCCGTCGTGGCGGTCCGGGGCTAGGCCGAGGCCGCCGTGGCGAAGAGCGAGAAGGAGGCCGCGTCCGCCAAGGCAGTCCGCGAGGCGGCGCTGACCAACGCGGCGTCTGCTGTAGGGCGTCGTGATGAGGCGGAGTCCCACTTGAAGGTTCTTCAGGAGGAGAAGTCCGCGCTTGAAGAGAAGCTGCGTTAGCAGGGGGAGGCCCTCAAGACCTGTGAGGCCCAGCTTGCCGATCGGGACTCCGAGCTGTCCCAGGCGACAGCCGACCTTGCCGCGGCGTGAGGGCGCCTGGACGCGCGGGACAAGGAGGTTGCCCTGGAGAATGCCCGGCTCGAAACCAGGGAGAAGGCCCTAACTGAGGCCAAGGAGAAAAAGGCCGTGGAGCTCAGCACCCTTCCCCCCGTCGAGCTCAGGCTTCGCCAAGCGCTCCACTCCCTCTGCCGGGAAGGGTTTACGGAACCCCTGGTGGCTCCGGAGAGCGGCTTCGCGGAGCTTGCTTCGAAGCTTGTCGAGGCGCTGGAGGACGCCATTGCCAAGGTGGAGGGGGTCTTGGAGAGTGAGTGCCGCGACCTCTTTTCTGAGGCCGCGACGCGCGTCTTCAGCCACCTTCACCTTCGCGAGCTAGGGTTTGACTTCGACTCCGTGATCCGCCCGGTCGCCCCCGAGGTCCGCAGCAGTGCTGCGGCAGCCGTGAAGGGCGCCGTGGAGGCGCTGGTGAAGAAGTTCACCCGCGTCACCGTTCCTCCGCCTTCTGAAGTTGCAGGGGTTAGCGGCGAAGAAGACGACGCCAGCGATGTCGACGACGAGTTCCCCGCGGACGGGACTAGTGGTGGTGGAGGCTCCTCCTAATTCCTCTTCCTTGTTTCCTTCCTGCAACGTTCATCGTGCCTCGCGGAGGCGTTAAACTTGTTTGTATTTGCGAAAACTTTTAATGCTTGTAATAACTGTTGAACTGTGTGATTGCTCTCTTCGCCTTGTTTCCTTCTTGCTTGCTGTGATGCTCTGCGTCGGCAGGGCCCGGCCCCGCGCATACCTCAGCCGCCGTTGGGCCGTTCGGATCACCAAGGACGGTTCCAAGGGGTGAGGGGCTACGTGGCCAGTGAGGCTCCTGAGTCGCGATGCTCAGGAGTCCCCCTTGACGTACGAGCAGCCCTCATGAAGGGAACATGGTGAAGATAGGGTTAACTTGGAAATTTTGAACACCTTGCACTCTGGGTCGGCAGGGCCCGGCCCCACGCATACCTCAGCCGCCGTTGGGCCATCCGGATCACCAAGGACGGTTCCAAGGGGTGAGGGGCTACGTGGCCAGTGAGGCTCCTGAGTCGCGATGCTCAGGAGTCCCCCTTGACGTACGAGCTCCAGCGTCCTCCTTAAAAAAATTGAACACCTTGCACTCTGCGTCGGCAGGGCCCGGCCCCGTGCATACCTCAGCCGCCGTTGGGCCGTCCGGATCACCGAGGACGGTTCCAAGGGGTGGGGGGCTACGTGGCCAGTGAGGCTCCTGATGCGCGATGCTCAGGAGTCCCCCTTGACGTACGAGCTCCAACGTCCTCCTTAAGGGTTTTGAGCGCTTTGAGCTCTGCGGTAAGCGCGCTCGAGGGAGCAGACGACATCCTTCTCATCGCAGGCGATGGTGATGACGCCGCCGCTCCCTGGCATCTTGAGGACATTGTAGCCATGATGAGTCACCGCCATAAACTTGGCGAGGGCCGGGTACCCAAGGATTGCGTTGTACGGGAGGTGGATGTGGGCGACGTCGAAGATGATGATCTCAGTGTGGTAGTTCTTGCGTCCGCCGAAGGTGACGGGCAGGCGTACTTGCCCAATGGGAAAGGTGGACCCATCAGTGACTCCCAAGAAGGGCTTGGTCGGCATGAGCTGGTCGTACGGTACTTGGAGCGTCACGAAGGTCTCAATGGAGAGGACATTGAGCCCCGCTCCATTGTCGATGAGGGTCTTGGTGACGAGGACATTGCTGATGGTCGGAGTGCAAAGCATGGGGAGCCTGCCGGCCATGGCCGAGCACCTGAGCTGATCCCTCGAGTCAAAGGTGATCGCAGTGTGGGACCACTTGAGGGGACGCATGGCCTCGGGCTTTGGGAGAGCTGCGTTCACCTCCCGTGTGAACTGCTTCAAGACGCGGTTCGACGCTGGGGCTTGGGCGCCGCCCAGGATATAGGCTACCGCCCTGACCTCCTGGAAGTCCCCAGCCCCATCGTCCTGCCTGTCCTCTTCCTTCCTTCTGGGTGGTGGTGGTAGTGGTGGTAGGCTGGCCTCACGAGGTCGGGCCTCTCGAGGCTGGCCACGGCATGACCCCTCCGGAGGGTCATCGCGCCAGCGGTCCTCCCGAGCCTGATCGTGCCAGCGGTCCTCCCGAGCCTGATCGCGCCAGCGGTCCTCCTGAGGCTGGTCTCGCCACCCCTGATGCGGTTCCCGGTTGTCCCAACGGCCTCCACCGCGACCTCTGCCGTGTCCGAAGCCACGGTCAGTGCATCCAGGGCGCCGGCCGAAGTGTTCGGCGTGGACCGGCCTGAGTTCTGGCAGTCGGCGGTGTCGTGGTTGTTGGTGCCATGGAAGATGCAGGTCGGTCTCCCCCCTGCGGGGTGTTCCTCGCCTCGGCTGCGCTTCGCCTCGGGCTCAGCCGCAAGTACCGCTGGGGCCTTGCGCTTCGCCTCCTTGGCTTTGGTCTTCTTTTCCTCTGGCTCTACCGCCGGAGGCTCACGGAGTGACAGGCGGCCCTCTTCGGCCTTGGCGCACCTGTTCGCCAGGTTGAACATCTCCAGGGCTGAGCAAAGTTCGTCGTTCATGGCGAGCTCCTCTTTCATCTTGAGGTCCGTGACGCCGTCAGTGAATGCGGAGATGATAGCCTCATCCGACTCCTTCGGGACCTTGAGGCGTGTAGTCGTGAAGCGCTGTATGAACTTGTGCAGGGTCTCCCCCTCCTGCCGCTTTACACGCCGCAGGTCATTCACGGTGAGCGCGTGGTCGCGGGTACCTTGGAAGTTGGCGACGAAGCGCTTGCGTAGGTCGTCCCAGGAGGTGATGGACCCCTCCGGGAGGTTGAGGAGCCAGGAGAGCGCGCCACCCTTGAGCGTCATGGGGAACCAGCACACCATGACCTTGTCGTCTCCACCGGCCGCCCGGATGCTCAGCGAGTAGAGCTGTAGGAACTCGGCGGGATCCGGGGTGCCGTCGTAGCGAGGGGGTAGGTCAGGCTTGAACTTGCAGGGCCATGCGGTTGGATGGAGCTCTGGGGCGATGGCGAGGCACCCCACCGGCTCGACAGGTGCTGCGTGTGCGGGCGGGGCCCGGTCTTGACGCTCCTGAGGGGCCGCCTCGAGTGGTGCCCGGTCGCGTCGCTGGTTCGGCAACGCGAGGAGTGCACGCGCGTCGACGCGCGGCCGTGGCACCACCTGGCAGCTTACTTCATCTCTTGCCCTTGCCCGTAGTTTGCGGGGCTGGTCGCACGGGCGCGCTTCAAGCCTGGGCTCGGGGTTGACGTCGCGTTGCGGAGGAGGTGGCGGCGCATCGTGGGCCACGTCGTCTGCCAGGGAAGGCCGGGGTCGAAACGAGTAGGAGAGCGCTGAAGCATCGCCGGCAGCACTGATGAGCTCCGCGATGCGCCGAAGCCAGTCGTCGTAGCGGTCGAGGGCGGGGCGGTAGCGGAGCAGCTCGTTCGCCATGGCGAGTGCGCCCGAGCCGCGTGCCGTCTCGGGCCGAACGTGGGTGGACGACCCGGTAGCTGGAACGATCGACGGAGTGGCGGTGTGGCAGTCGCGCCGCGCGGTGACCGGCTGAGAGGACTCTTGTTGTTCATGGGCCTCCGGGCTCGTGGCGGCGTTGGCCACAGGAGAGGGGGACCGGCGCGCGCCGGCGCGGTCCACGGGTGCCGTCTGGGCAACGCGGGCAGCTCGGCGCTCGGCGCGGGCTCGGCGGGTGTCAAACATCGGAGCGGCGAGGTGGGAGAAGAGCTTGGCTTGGGGAAGACTCCGACACGCCCCCTACTTGGAGCGCCAAATGTCGGATTTCGGGCTCCGCAAAACCCTCAAGGTTCGAACACAGGGGCGTGTGCGAAGATCCCCTGCAGCTTCGCACTACTTAGCTCGCTACACGATGGTTACTACGGCGAACTCGCATGATGACGAGGAAGAAGATGAACACGGTGGTTTACCCAGGTTCGGGCCGCTGCGAAGCGTAATACCCTACTCCTGCTTTGGTGGATTGCCTCTCGTGGAGGTGTGGTGCATGAACAAGTACAAAGGTCTCGAGCTTCGTGAGAGCGCTCGAGTGGTGTTCTTGGCTCTCAGCCTTGTCTTGTGTTGGTGTGTCCATCCTCCTCTGCCTACGGTGTAGCCTAGCCTCTATATATAGCAGTGGCCCGGGTCCTCTTCCCTTATCGCTATGGCGGGAAGGAATCCCACAATGGCCAAATTTGAAGGGGGACAGGAGTACATCCCCGCCTGTCCAAAGGTGGTCTTCGCCTACAAAGTAGCTGTCGATGATGCAGAGGTGGGCTCGGCGATGACATCCGCCCTGCGGGGCTCGTGGTCGTGGTCTTGTTGCACCGGAATGGAAACCTTTGGGAGGCGCTTTAAGAAACCGCGTACGTCCCTGCTCCGTTTGCACCAAAGGGGAAACTGCACCACCTGGCGCGCTGGCGCCCGCCTGTCCTTCCTTGCGTCATCCTTGACTCCTGAGTCCGGGTTCCGGATAGAGATCTCCGCCGCTCCGGAGGGGGCCTGAGGAGGCCTACCCCCTGCTGATCCTAGTGTTGTTCTTCCTCGCGATCCTGGGGTCCTCGCGAGTGCCTTGTCTTGAGTGGAGTCGCACCAGGCCGTGCCTGGCTGACGAGGTGGGCCATGCCCTGGGCCACAGGCAGGCAGGTCTGGGCACCCCCGTTCCCAGAACGCCGACACCCCCCCGGGCCGCGCCCTGTTGGGTTGTGCCTCCCTCGGGCACCGTCTTGTGTTGATTTCGACTCCAAAAATTCACATATATTCCAAAACAAATCTCCGTAAATTTTTATCGCGTTTGGACTTCGTTTGATATGTAATTTCTTCGAAACAAATAACACAAAAAAAACAGGAACTGGCTCTAGGGACTGGATAAGTAAGTTAGTCCCAAAAATAATATAAAATGTTGCCAAAAGTATATAAAAGTTGTAGAATATTGGCATGACTACTTCATAAATTATCGATAAGTTGGAGACGTATCAAGGTGGATCTATGGCTAGGGGAGGCGGAGAAGCCGGGGACAAGGGGGAAATGACGATGAAGCTCATAGGGGGTCGATTGGAGGGCCCATCGACTCGGGGAAGGCGTCGAGGTGACGAGTGGGCGCCGACGATCTCAAGCGTCCGAGGTTGAAGACGATGTCGATGGCGGCATTGTGGCGCTCCCGGACTTGCGTGGCTCAGCGAGAGCAGGGACGACATGGTGGTGGAGCTTCCATACACAGAGACAGAACAGGAGGGGTGCGGTGGCTACGGGCATAACGGCGGCGCTCTCCGGTAGCTTCGGCCATGGCGTCGATCAGGCGAGGAAGAGTGGGAGGGAGCAAATGAGAGGGTCCTCCTGATTCGTACGACAACGGGGTACTCATCCCCGTCGTCGCGCTAGCCAGGGGGAAGGCAAGCACACAGCTGGCTGCATGGCTGCCTGCTCTGGACACCGTGCTCTGCTTCTCCTCTACCTACTGGCGAGAGGAAGAAGACATGGCTGCCCCTGGTGGGTTGGGCCTCCAAGTGGGCTGCCAAGTAAGCTCGTCCTCTCCTTTTTTTCTCCCTTTGTTTCTGTTTTCTAATTTCTTTTCTGTTTTGATTTCGTAAAAATACTAGATCATTTTAAAACTCCTGGAAAAAATTGTGGGCAATATCTGAATTATCCTAGAGACCCTCAACCATTTTCAGAATTATTGGAGCATTAAAAATATTTATAGTAGTTAAATGCCCCAATTCAAATACAATATGAATTAATTCAAAAATCCAAATGTGTCCTAGAATTGTGTGCAATCATTTTTGTGAGAGGTTTTGACCTTTTTAAGAAATCATGGACTTTTCTGAAGGCCATTTTGGATTCATTGAAAATATTTTTATTTGAACCTGGTATTTCAAAAGGGTGCTAGGGTTTATCAGTCCCCATTCACAAATTCATTTGAATTTAACATGATTCTTGGATGCTCACTGATGCAACTAATATATTTTTTACAAACAAATTCTAGGATTGTGACAACTCACCCCCACTTAACAAGAATTTCGTCCCGAGATCAGGCGTAGGGTGAGAGGAAGAGGGGACACTAACTATCACAATCTTCATGATCCAGTTGCCCTTCTCAAAGATGTTGATTCATTGCATCATATTGATCTTGATGTCTTTGCTTTTAAGAACTTCACTAAAGCACAATGACAAAAGAAACGGGAAAACCCTACAAGAATCGATCTTCATGATGATCGAGCAACTCATGATCAACTCATGGAATGAGACGTAGAAACATCTCTTGAGCTGAGACTCTAAAACACACATCAGGACCGATGGAAAGGAACGGATGATGAGGGTTTCATTTTAGTAGGAAACAATTTCCACGCTTAAAGGATGGTGAATAAGTGCCAAATTAGCGGGGTGATAATTTGCCATGATTCCATAACGGGGCACCTTACGGAGGGTGGCTCGTAGAATTATTCCCTTAAGTGGCAAAAAGAATTACTTTTGATACAGAGATCATTGAAACTCTTCATACGAGGTGATCGTTTGAACGAATTTGAAACAAGGTCATACTCAGCTTAGAAAAGAAACTAGAGTTATAAAACAACTCGTCAAACGGAAGGCACATTCTAATTGATACCGAGGATAAGACCCAGTGTCTCAGCGTGCTCTCAAGAACTTGAGCATTTCCATATTCATCCGAGTTTTACCAGCATCAATACCAAGAATCCTGGCAACACATCATACTACCATGATGAATAATGATGGAGGATGCAGAAGCAAATGAAGATAATACTTTCTTAGATTTCACCTCAGTTATGCCAAGGAACGAAATCTGGATGATCGACCGAGAGACATTTAGCACTCTGCTTTTAATGTTCTCCTTGATATTTTTAAGATCATGATCATGCTTCAGAGCATCATCAATATGGTCACCAAGTAAAGGTCGGACTTCAGGAGCACAAAGAATATCTATAAGGAATAACTTCTAGAATAAATCATACGAAATCCTCATGAGGAAGTGGCAAATGTTGCAGATACATGATATTATAATAACAGGCCTCTCGGCTAGGTGTGTTAGCCACAACATCCACTTTATCGGGTTACACAGGAACCAATATTATAATTCTTGGGAAATGTTCCAACCATCATATCTGCCTGAGATTTTAGATCTGGTTGGTGTCACATATTCCAGACTCAGCATCTCTGAAAAGGATAGTTTGCAACATAAATCGACGACATAACTGCTACTTGTGAGCCGTGTTGGGTTTTTCCCCAAAGAGGAAGGGTGAAGCAATATAGTAGCGATAAGTATTTCCCCCCCAGTGAGAACCAAGGTTATCGAACTAGTAGGAGAATCATGACAACTTCACGTCGACAACACCTACACACACAAAACCAAACACTTGCACCCAGCGCGGGTAAGAAGGTTGTCAAGCCCCTTGAACTCGTTACTTGCAAGGATTACTTCTGATAGTGATAGATATATAAATAAAAGTTAAAAGAAATAAAAGTAAATAAAATGTAGCAAGGTTTTTAGGGTTTTAGTAATATCATTTTAATGGACCCGGGGGCCATAGTTTTCACTAGAGGCTTCTCTCTCGAACACATAGCATACGGTGGGTAGACAAATTACTGTTGGGCAATTGAAAGAAAACTGCATAGTTATGATGTTATTCATGGAAGTGATCGTGTATATAGGCATCATGTCCATCAAAAATAGACCGAAGTGATTCTGCATCTACTACTATTGCTCCACCAATCAACCAAAAAGATTCTGCATCTATGGTATTAAGTTCATGACAAACAAAGTAATGCTTTAAGCAAGATGACATGATGTAGACAAAGTAAGACAAGCAACATGTTCAGACCCTGTTGTTTTATCCTTAATGGCAACAATGCAATACATGTCTTGTCGCCTTCTGTCACTGGGATATAGAGCACCGCAGGATTGAACCCACTACAATGCACTCCTCCCGCTGAAGATAAATCAATCCAGTTGGGCAAACCAAACAGAAATATGGGAGAGAATTACAAATCTATAACAATCATGCATAATAAATTTAAGAAAAGGCTCAATTACTTTCAATGAATAATTTGATCATAAACCCACAATTCATCTGATCCCAACAAACACACCACAAACGAAGATTACATCGGATAGATCTTCGCGAGAATCGCAAAGAACATGGTATTGAAGACCAGAGAGAGACAGAATAAGCCATCTATATACTAGCTATGGACCCATAGGTCTGTGCTGAACTACTCACACATCATCATGTAGGCACCAAGGTTGATGTAGACAACCTCTGTGATCGATTCCCTCTTCGGCAGAATACCGAAAAAGGTCTCCAGATGGGATCATGGAAGAACAAAGGCTTGGGGCGGCGGAGTAAGTGTTTTAGGTGTCTATATGTTGGTTTTGGGATAATTGAGGATATGTAGAAGTGGAATTAGGTCACGGGGTACCACGAGGGGCCCATGAGCTCGGGGGGGGGGGCACCCTAACCCCAGGGCGCACCCTCCAGACTCGTGGCCACCTCTTGGGTGTTCTGCCCCCCAGACGCTTCCTAGGTCTCTTTTTGTCCAAAAATAACTCCCGTAAATTTTCATCCAATTTGGAATCTGTTTGATATTGATTTTCTAAGAAGTCAAAAATAGGTTAAACAGGAACTGGCACTAGCACTGGGTTAATAGGTTAAACCCAAAAATGATATAAAATAGCATATAAAGTATTTAAGATTGATAATATAATAGCATGAAACAATCAAAAATTGTAGATACGTCAGAGATGTATCAATAATGTCACGAGATTCTCGGGAAATGAACTACGGAAGCCAGCTCCAAAACATGAGCTGGATTGCAAGACACATGTGAACACACCGTCCAAGAGAAATATGATCAGACGGAAACATTACAACAAAACACTACCGAGTTTTGTCGGGAACCATCATTGAGGATATCGAAGTCCTTGCAAACTCCTATATTACCTCTTAAGAAGGAACTTCTTTTTCATGAACAAATCAAGAAGTGGCTTAGTGTGCTAGGAATTACATATGGATTGGAGATGATCGGTCTATCAAACCATAGAATACTTCGCACCTGCAAGACTGACTTGGGATGATTCCAAAGGAAGCAAAATGAACTTTCTCAAATTCAGGGGGCAACTTTCATCAAATGCACCTGAATTAGAGGAAGTCACTTCTTTCATCAAACATATACCTCATGTATGGGACGCAAATATAATACCTACAAAGTTTCCAACACTAACTTTAATGTTCATCATGAATCATGGAGAAGACAAGGTTGTTGCTGATGGGCTCAACAACAATTCATTGAGATTTCCACCAAGATGGATTTCCACAACTACATGAATAGAATGATAGCATTGGTCAGACCAAATGATATAATGGTGCATGCTCGAGGAAACAACCACGAGTAAATACAACATTATGACAATCATTGGTTCTGATTTTGATTTTACGATAGCCCATACTCAAATCAAAGATTGGACAAGACAATAGATTCAACAATTGATCAGAAGGATCAACCAATGGGGACAATATCTTTCTTTAATACACCACACACACACACACACACAAGATATCCCCTCAGAATGAACTAAGGCTGGCAAAGTTTTTATCTCCCAACTCTCCAAGTTGTTGTTTACCTTAACCAACTAGTTCGGGGGTATCCAACACGAATCCTTGGAGAAGGGGTGGTTTTGAGGAAAACCAACTTGACCATGAACTCAATATAACGGTCAGGGAACAACCTGGTAATACTTCCAAGAAGATATTTGGAAAATCATGAACCATTGATGTGTTACTAAGCTCGAGATCAATCTTGCTTTTCAGGGCAAGACGATATGATCATAAGCACCACGGATTGACACAATCCTAACTCACTGATCGAAGAGTGCATCGAGAAATATGGACTAGGTAGCACGATCAATCCTAGAATGGCGATTCAATAACCAACACACTAAGAATGAAATTATCGTCCATCAATTTCCAAACAACAAGGTTGCTAGAGGTATTGATTTCACACATCACGGTTCACTTGTCGTTATTCCGGTTACAACCAGCACAAAGGCCGAGGAATGAATAATGATGGCGAGACATATCAATGTATCAAGAATTCATAAGAGGTTGTGCAATTCCCATGATATTCTTGACATGGAATAGGGTAATCCTTCAAGGAAGAATAGAACAAAAGCTGGATTGGCTTTCTTGATCCGTGGAACACACTGCTTTGACCTAATCCTAGATATGGATGAGGTACTGGAGTTTGCTTCTCCTGGGCATTCTGAAATAGAATGGCTTGAAGGACCACAAGAATATTATACATCGATGAACACGGATGCATGATTACACTTGGCTGTCAACTGACAGATGAAGGTCAAAACATAAGTGAAGAGGGACAACTCAAATGAACATAAGAGTTTATGATTTGTGGATGCACAGTTTAACATGTCAAACAATTTCAACATATTTGCTCCGGATAATCCATGCAGAAAGGTAGATTGGCAGAGTCGCAAGTATAGAATGGAGAACTCATCATGAGCACTCTTGTTGTGATCTTTTGGTTCAAGAAGAACTTCTGCCATAATGGTTCATGGTATTGGAAGAATGATAAACCATGGACCTCGAAGACTAGAACAAAGTTACTAATCATCCTAAAGGAACAATCAAACACTATCAACAGGAGTGAGCAGGATGAATCATGGGTTCAAGGACCCAGACATAGAATACCTACTAATTAAATGGCATCATGAGATGCTATTGAGAATGATGGCCAGAATCATCACACCGGGGACACAATACATCGCTAGATTACTGAGTGGTTCACTTAACATAACATAGCTTTCTAACAACTATAACAAATATGTCAATGTAATGAGGTACCTCAACACAACAATTAGCGTGTCTAAAAAGACATCAAGTCGGGATGAAAGGGATTTGCAAAAACTTGGATAACTCGGACAACATAACGGTTGTACGGGCATGAAAATGAAACAACCTATAAGACAACTGACAACATAACACCAAATTCTTATGGAAACAACGATCCAAGAAGACAACAACTTTCCTATAAGTCTCCAACATAGTAACTTGTCATCCTGATAGATAGATGAGAAATCCTAGTTTCTTAATCCCCGTAGAAAAGAAGAGGGTGACTCATAAATAGAATGACACGAGGAAAGGCGTAAAAGAGTCTTACATTCCCTTACACAATCAATTCCCTTATATAGCTAAACCAGTACTAGACTCAACTTCGACCAAGGGGCCTGGTAATCCTACATGCAGTCAGGCTCTGGTACTAAAGTTGTAGAGACCCCGATCGTAAGTCACATTGATCTAGCATGTAACACATCATATCACTTTGCGGCCTGATGCACGGTATTTCCACGACTACAACCATTACCTTGGTCAGGGCCGTTTGCACCTTTTGGATCACATATATGATTATGTCGCTAGCATCCATATTCCAAAGAACCCGGATCGACATGATTAGTTATAAACCAAAGTGGCAAAAACGTATAGGGACAAACATAGGTAACCCAACAATGAACGTGTTGGTCAACAACGTGTGTAATTGAGTCAGAGCAAAGCTCTAGGGACTCTGGTAAACATCGCGTGACATTTCCCCGTAGGGACAGACACAGGAGAAAACAAGGATACATGTCGGTCATTCAATGTGTCCAGAGAAGTAGCGAACTACCAAGGCCCAGTGGAAGCACAAAGAGGCATTTCCCTGTAAGGAAGGCTACCATAGGCATATCCAATAAAGTACGATTACGAAGTTTGGACACACCATTATGCTGTGGTGTTCCAGGTGGTGTGAGTTGTGAAACAATTCCACATTGTCTTAAATGAGTACCAAACTCGTAACTTGGATATTCACCACCACGATCAGAGCATAGAAATTTATCTTGTTACGATGAATTTCAAGTTCACTCTGAAATTGCTTGAACTTTTCAAATGTTCACTACAGGAATCAGGCTCTTTGCCATCCGCCAAGGCACAACCACGGATGGCAAAGACCTTTGCCGTCCGCCAGCGGACGGCAAATTTTTTGGCCGAATAAACTCCGACAAAGAGGTTCTTTGCTGTCTGCCTTGGCACATCGGATGGTAAAGTTTCTTTGCCGTCAGCCTGCAGACGGTAACGCGCCTGGACGGCGTAGTACTGACGTTAGCACCGTTAGGTGGCTAACGGCCCCACCAAACCCTTTGCCGTCAGCCCTCGGACGGCAAACTCTCAGTCCTTTGCCGTCTGCCCCGGACGGCCCCACACATGCCTTTACCATCTGCCCCGGACGGCCCCGCCCAGCACTTTGCCATCTGCCCCCCGACAGCCCCGCCCAGCCCTTTGCCGTCCGCCCCTCACGGCCCCCGCCCAGCCCTTTGCCGTCAGCCCCGGACGGCAAAGAAGCCAAATGGCCCTAGGCCTGACGCTCCCAGGTTTAACAGGTGGCTGCCACGTGCCCTCTTTGCCGACGGTGGCCGTCGGCATAGCGGTCTTTGCCGTCCGGGGCAGACGGCAAAGAGGCTGTATTGCCTCTTTTTTGCCTGTTTTTGTTATATTCAACAATTTTCACAGGCAAATATATGATATGTATATATATATATTTCACAGAAACAATATCCCTGCCATATGGATATGATCAACCAACAATTATACCAAATTAAAAGTATCAAATGTCACATTGTTCACCATATTACAATAGTTTCATCCATACATACATAGTCTCATACATAGGTAGAAAGTTTCACGTAAGTTCATCTATACAAAATGAAAACAGAAAGTAAACAATAGCACTACATCAAAGCAAGCTGCCGTGAACTCAATCAAATCTGCAACATTGGAAATAAGAATGTTAGAATAAGAATACTAGAAGAAGTAGAAGATCTAGAAGAAGAAGATGATGAAGAAGCATTTTTCTTCTCTCTCTTTCTCCTCTTGTTTTTCTTCTTCTTATTGCTTATTTGTGTCATTTTAGAGCTAACCTAGGTAATTATCACATTTTTGACCTAACTAAGCTTATTGTGTCATTTTGCAAGAAAATAAGCTAAGTCTATGGCATCTATGAGGTTACCAAGTCTATTATGCCATTTTTAGTTAACTAAGCTTATTATGTCATTGTGGAGGAAACAATGCTAAGTATAGGTCATTTTAGAGCTAACTTAGGTACAATATGTCATTTTGGAGGTAAGTAAGCTTACTATGTCTTTTTAGAGGAAACAAAGCTAACTTAGGTAAAATATGACATTTGTCTAAGTGCTAAGTTTATCTTTGTGCTAAGTTTGGCTAAGTGCTAAGTTTTTCTTTGTTTGAGAAAATCAGCCAAGAAAGTGGCATATTAGGGCTTACCGTCCTCGTCATCACGGAGGTGAAGCACCGGGGTTGCTCGGGCCGGTGTCACCTGGAGCACTACTTGGCCCTGGAGAAGGATCGTGCGATGCGGCTCGGGAGTTATGCTGCACCAAAGATCATTTGCATTAGCATGATGACGCTGAAATGTTAAGACTACTAACTAATGAACATTGAAATGAAACTCACCGTTCCAGCTGTGGTAATGACTAGCATCGGCGGAGGAGTCTGGCCGGTCTTCTCGCACAAAGACTGCACATTTGGTTTTGACAAGTCAATCATATTGGTTATTAATGAAACGAACATGTAGTGCATGATTTGGCTAATATGAAGAAGAAACTTACCACGAGGAGCTCGTACATGGCCCGGTGAGACGCATCGTTCCGTGCCCTCTCCTCCTCCAACAACCTAGCCGTCTTCTCCTCCACCGCCTGCCGGGCCTATTCCGCCAGAAGCGCCTGGGTTGCCTCTCTCTCTTTCTGCAGAGCAGCCTGCAACACAACTCCTTGTTAGCATTGTAATCATCTTTGTTCGCACACACAATGTAATGGAGGAAAGCTATCTGAGTCCGTATGACTAACCTCGATGGCGAGCTAGACTGGCCATGGACGAGGCGTTATCTCAGGACAGGAGCTCGTTTGGCGCGCCTTGATCTGTCGGAGAGTGCGCGAAGACCGTATAAGTCCATCTCCAATGGCTATATGGCCATGGGGCCTCCCGCCGCCAGCTATCATCACCAGATCTGGATCAATAGGATGCTGGCTCGGGTTGAAGTCCTCCCCATTCACCGCCTTCCCCACATCTCTGTACCTCACGAGCTTGTTGTGGGAGGAGATGTTGGTGAAGTTGTCACGATTATCGAGGTCAGACTCAAAGAATGCCTTGGCCTTCTTGTACGAGGCAGTATGGGCCATGGCATAGAGGTCGTACACCTGTGGCACCTCCGTCTTATTGTAATGCACCTACAAGAGAGGAACAAAGTATTAATAAAGGGGTCAAGCTAGCATCAAGAATGAATTGCAAGAATCATGAAGCAAACCACTTACCCAGTTCCGCCCGAACTGAAATAAGTTGGCGCTGCCTTGATGGTGTGGCACACCTTCCATTTGGGAACGCCGTTCCTTGCAATCATCGTGGACGGCTCGCCATTCGTCAGAGGACCACTCATTCACCAACGCCTCCCAACAATCCATCTTATCCGCACACCATCTCGGGGGCACCTAAGTTAGTAAAGAGAAATTTGAGAGCTACGCCTACGAATCAAAGCAAGGAAACTAAGTACAAGGCATTAAGAATAGGTAATTACCTTCATGTACTGCTCCTTGTGCAGAAACTTTCTGCGGTACGACGACTTGTCCTTCTTAATATGCCGCGAGGCGTAGTAGTCTCGAATAGCCTGTACCCGAGCCTCGTGCCATAAGTTCTGTAGTAGGCGCCTGCACTCATCTTCAATAACCTTTGCCGCGGCCTCCTTGTATCCCTCCTCACACATGTAGAACGTCTGCAATCAAATGAGACAACACTGATTAGTACAATAACTAGCTATTATTGATTTTTTATTGTGTAAAGGAGAAATTACCCAGAACTTTAGGATCACCATGTCGGCCCTCGTGTGGCACAACACATCGTCAATCATCTCCTCCGGCGGGGCCGGGGCAGCCAAGTAGTGCTCCCAGTTCAATCCGAACTCTGGAAGCTTACCCTCGCTGGGCAACGTGACAAACCCCGGGAAGTTATGCCGTAAAATCACACCAAGGATGGAGTTGGGCCTGCGGACATCCTTGGCGTGAATCCAACCCCTGCAGTATGACAAAGCCAACGCATTAGATATGTGAAGAAACGTGAAGGCAAAAGGTTTAACAAGAGTAAATGCACTTACTTCTCCTTTTCAGGCCTAATCGGCCACCTCTGCTCGTGGGTCGCCAGCACGGGCGGGAGCCATGTACACCCACGCTGGTAGACGGTGGCCCCCTCAACCACCTCGTCCCGCTATCAGAAAACTGATCCCCGCCACCATCAGCATGGCCACTCGGCTCCGGCTGATGAAGATCCGGCCAGGTATCCCATCCGGTCGAAGCGTGTGGAGTCTCGTAGGACGAAGCGTCTGGCACAGGAGTCTCGCGGGTCGAAGTGTCTGGGACAGAAGGATCGTCGACCCAAGGCTCGTGGACAGGAGTCCTTGTAGCCTCCACCTCAGACGGGTCCACCGTAGCAGTCCTGTGCTCGGGTGAATCAGCTGGGGGTGGCAGCGAGGAAGGCGTAGCAGCCTTCCTACCTCTCCCACGACCACCACGTGTACCTTTAGGAGCTCTCTTCTTCCCCCGACCTCCTCTCCCGGTGGGCATCTTCGCCGATGAAGAAGCGCCCTCGGGTGTCCCAATACTGTCGTACAATGCTCTCTCCAGAGAGTTTGGGGTGGAATGGAAGTACCCCTCCCACCACGCGCTGACGAAGGAGCCTCGGATCGCTCTCGACCCACGCCCACCATCTTTCAACACCTGCCATGACAAAGAGTAAACAAAATTAGTACAACATAAAAAAATTGAATACCGACATGAATAATAATATGTATATATATAATTTGAGTGTATCATCATCATGTATATAATAAAAATTGAATAATACCTGACATGAACTAATAATAATCTTCATCGTCTATATATGCTCCGGGATCAATAAATGCATCATCATCATCACTATCATCAATAAATGCATCATCATCATCACTATCGGGAACAACATGTGGAAGGCCTCCTTTATGTAATCGGTCAAGCATTAAGAGGTCATCCGTAGCAGTAACCTCTTCTTCTTCCGTCTCTTCTTGTTCCGGCTCAGGGGTGAAGTCGGATTCACTATCGCTGTCTACTTCAATGTTCTGGGGTGAAGTAGAGCGGTTCTTGAAACGTTTTTTGGAAAGACGTGTTTCTTGGAAGAATTCTCCTTCATATGTGTCTGGGTTAATGTGAGGTTCATAATCATCTTCATTGAGGGGAGGTGGTCTAAAACGTGGCGACACATCATAAACGACATCCCAACCATTCAGATTTGGATCAGTTTGGCAAGCCCACGGTACATAGAAAACTTGGGTCGCCTATTGAGCCGTAATATAGGCGGCATGTGGGCGTGAGCGGCCGGTGGGTGGGGGCGGCTGCCGGTGGGTGTCGGGTCGGGGCAGGAGCGGCCGGAGGGAGAGAGAGGGTGGCGGCGCGGTGGTGGGGGGTGGGATGGAGATGCGGGAGAGTGAGGGGGTGAAGGTTGATCCGGCCGTTATGGGGGCGGGCTCTTTGCCGTCTGCTAGCAGACGACAAAGAGGGGGGGGGCCGCCGTGACCGTTAGGGGGACATCCTCTTTGCCGTTCGCTAGCGGACGGCAAAGAGGGGGGAGGCGGACGGCAAATCTTACCCGACGACCACGATGTACCCAGGGTGTGGTGGGGCCCGCCCGTGACCTTTGCCGTCTGCCTGCCCAATCTTTGCCATCCGCTAGCCGATGACAAAGTGTGGGCTGATGGCAAAGGCTATCTTTGCAGTCTGCCCACCCTTTGCCGTCCATTTTCTGCAAGCTGATGGCAAAGGCTTTCTTTGCCGTCTGCCAGTACGGCAAAGACATGGCGGACGGCAAATGATCTGATTCCAGTAGTGGTTTCAGACTTGTGTTTCATTAAGTAAATATACCCATATCTACTCAAATCATCCGTGAAGGTAAGAAAATATCTGATACGTCTTCGACGTATCTATATTTTTTCATTGTTTCATGCTATTATATTATCAATCTTGGATACTTTATATGCAATTATATGCAATTTTATATCATTTTTGGGACTAACCTACTAACTCAATGCCTAGTGCCTGTTTTTATTGTTTGGCCGTTTTTGGACTTTAAGGAAATCAATATCAAACGGAGTACAAATTGGATAAAAAAATTACGGGAGTTATTTTTGGACCAAAAGAGACCCAGGAAGCTTCGGGAGGAGGCCAGAAAATCTATGAGGTGGCCACAAGCCACTGGGCAAGCCCTGGGTATAGGGTGCGCCCCCATGGCTTGTGGGCCCCTCGTGGCTCGTCCTGACCTAACTCCACTTCTATATATATTCCCAATTACCCCAAAACCAACAGAGAGCCACCCGAAACAATTTTTCCGCCACCTCAAGTCTTTGTTCTTTCGCGATCCCATCTGGAGGCCTTTTTCAGTACTTTGCCGGAGGGAGAATCCATCACGGAGGCCGTCTTCATCAACCTTGCCGCCTCCATGATGATGTGTGAGTAGTTCACCACAGACCTACGGGTCCATAGCTAGTAGCTAGATGGCTTCCTCTCTCTCTTTGATCTTCAATACAAAGTTCTTCACGATTCTCGCATTGATCTATCCGATGCAATAATTTTTTTCCGGTGTGTTTGTTGGTATCCGATGGATTGTGGGTTTATGATCAGATTAGTCATGAAAAGTAATTGAGTCTTCTCTGAATTCTATCATGCATGACTGTTATAGCTTCTATCGGTTTGGTTTGGCCAACTAGATTTATTTATCTTCAGCGGGAGGAGTGCATTGTAGTAGGTTCAATCTTGTGGTGCTCTAGATCCCAGTGACACAAGGGGACAAGACACATATTCTATTGTTGCTACTAAGGGTAAAATGACGGGGTTTGAACATATTGTTTGTACTTACTTTGTCTATATCATGTCATCTTGCTTAAAGAACTATTCTGTTTGTCATGGACTTAATACCATAGATGCATGTTGGATAGCGATCGATTGGTGGAGTAATAGTAGTAGATGCAGAATCGTTTTGGTCTACTTGTCACAGACGTGATGCCTATATACATGATCATTGACATGAATACACAATCATAACTATGCACTTTTCTACCAACTGCCTAGCAGTAATTTGTCTACCCATCGTATGCTACTTTCGAGAGAGAAGCCTCTAGTGAACACTATGCCCCCCGGGTCTACTTAATCATATTTGCTAAAAACAAAAAAATTACATGCTGCTATATATTTACTTTGATTTTACTTTGCTTTTATCTTTATCTATCTACCACTATCGGAAATAATCCTTGCAAGTAATGAGTTCAAGGGGCTTGACAACCCTCTTGCCCACGTTGGGTGCAAGTGTTTGGTTTTGTGTGTGTAGGTACCGCTTGAAAGACAAGTTGTCGTGCTTCTCCTACTGCTTCGATAACCTATGTCCTCACTGAGGGAAATACTTATGACTACTATATTGCTTCACCCTTCCTCTTCGGGGAAAAACCCAACGCATATCACAAGTAGCAATATCGATATCGATCGCGCGCTTCAACACTCACTGGACCGCATACATCAGTATGTATATTTCCAACAAGTCACTTGCCCACTCCATTGTTCTGGAAAATGGGGTTTTTGTCATTTTTTCCATGATGCATGGTTCACATGTTTCAAAGGATTCATAATCAAGTGATTCCAAAAGTCCATCAGCATGGAGTTTCTTCATGCATTTTACATCAATATGACCTAAGCGGCAGTGTCACAAGTATGTGTTACTATCATCATTAACTTTGCATCTTTTGGCATATATGTTATGAATAAGTGTATCACTACGATCGAGATTCAATAATAATAAACCATTCACATTGGGTGCATGACCACAAAAGATATTATTCATATAAATAGAACAACCATTATTCTGTGATTTAAATGAATAACCGTCTCGCAATAGACAAGATCCACATATGATGTTCATGCTCGAAGCAGGCACCAAATAATTATTATTTAGGTTTAAAACTAATCTCTAAGGTAGACGTAGAGGGAGCGTGTCGATGGCGATCACATCAACCATGGAGCCATTTCCAACGCGCTTCACCACCTCGTCCTTAGCTAGTCTCCGTTTATTCCGCAGCCCCTGCTTCAAGTTACAAATATTAGCAACTAAATCGATATCAAATACCCAGGCGGTACTACGAGCATTGGTAAGGTACAGATCAATAACATGTATATCAAATATACCTTTGTTGACGTTGTCAGCCTTCTTATCTGCCAAGTACTGGGGGCAGTTCCACTTCCAGTGACCATTTTCATTGCAATAGAATCACTCAGTATTGGATTTGGGTATAGCCTTGCATTTCTTCATGAGAGCGGCAATTGGCTTGCCATTCTTCTTGAAGTTTCCCTTCTTTCCCTTGCCCTTCTTGAAACTAGTGGTCTTTTTAACCATCAACACTTGATGCTCCTTCTTGATTTCTACCTCTGCAGCCTTAAGCATCGCAAATAGCTCCTGGATCGTCTTCTTCATCCCTTGCATGTTATAGTTCATCACAAAGCTCTTGAAGCTAGGTGGTAGTGATTGGACAACTCTGTCAAACACTGCTGCATCCGGAAGATTAACTCCCAACTGATTCAAGCAATTGTAGTACCCAAACATTTTGAGCACATGCTCACTGACTGAGCCATTCTCCCCCTTCTTGTAGGCAAAGAACTTGTTGGAGGTATCATACCTCTCAACATGGGCATGAGCCTGAAATACCAATTTCAGATCTTCCATCATCTCATATGTCCCATGGTACTCTAAACATTTTGGAGTACATGTTCTAAGCCGTAAAGCATGGCACATTGAACAATCAAGTAGTCATCAGAACGTGTTTGCCAGATGTTCATAGCATCCGTATTTTCAGGGTACGGTGCTTCACCAAGCGGTGTGATACGTCTCCAACGTATCAATAATTTATGAAGTATTCATGCCATATTTACCTATGTTTATAACACTTTTATATGGTTTTGATGCACTTTATATGATTTAATTAGAACTAACCTAGACTAACGTTGTTTTCAACAGAATTACCGTGGTGTTGTTTTTGTGCAGAAAATAAAAGTTCTCGGAATCGCTCGAAACTTTTTAACCATTTTTTATGGAAAAAATAAGAAATACTGGAGCGAAGAACCACCGGAGGGGGGCCACCAGGTGCCCCCAAGCCATCAGGGTGCCATCACCCCCTAGGCGCGCCCTGATGGCTTGGGACCACCTCGTGGCTCCGTTTAGCGTGATTCCAACGCCGGAAAATTCTATAAATACCAAACCCCCCAGAACTTAACCTAGAACTTCCTCTCCGCTGCCGCAAGCCTCTGTACCGAAGAAAATTAATCCGGAGCCTTATTTCGGCACCCTGTCGGAGGGGGCAATCATCACCGGAGGTCATCTTCATCATCCCGACGGTGTCCATGATGAGGATGGAGTAGTTCACCCTCGGAGGTGAGGGTATTTACTAGTAGCTATGTGATTGACCTCTCGCTCTCTCTCTCTCTCTCTCTCTCTCTCTCTCTCTCGTGCTCTTGAGATGTCACGATCTTGATATATCATGAGCTTTGTTAATATAGTTGTTTCATACGGTGTTCTTCCCGTGCTATCTTGATGTGATGAATTGAATCTTTCCCTTTGAGATTTCGTTATGTTGGATTGAATTCTTTGGGTTTGAGAACACTTGATGTATGTCTTGCATGTGGATACCCGTGGTGATAATGGGGTATTCTATTCATTCACTTGATATATGTTATGGCATCAACTTGCGGATTCTGGTGACCTTGGGGATCTATGCACATGGGTTGATTGCACGTTTTCATCCTACTTTCTCAGATAGAAATCTTGGGGTACTCTTTGAAGTTCATTGTGTTGGATCGAATATGATGAATCTAAAATTGTTTGATGCATATCGAATAATTAACCCACGGATACTTGTGGTTACATTGGGGTATCTTGGTGACATTAGGGTTGATTGATGCGTATCATATGGTGTTATTTTAGTACAAACTCTAGGGCCGTTTGTGACACCTATAGGAATAGCTCAATAGATTGATCGGAAAGGATAACTTTGAAGTGGTTCTACTACCTACAACAATTTCATCATATGTTCTCCGCTACTTATGAACTTTGGAGAGATTCTTTGTCGCACGCTAAGGGATGATCATATGATTCTATTATGTTAGCATTGTTGAGAGATTGCACTAGTGAATGTATGAACCCTAGGCCTTATTTCCAAGCATTTATACAATGTTTTGCTTGCTGTTTTCCACTTGCTACCTTGCTGTTTTTATATTTTCAGATTACAAAAACCTATATCTACGATCCATATTGTACTTGTATCACCATCTCTTCGCCAAACTAGTGCACCTATACAATTTACCATTGTATTGGGTGTGTTGGGGACACAAGAGATTTCTTGTATTTGATTGCAGGGTTGTTTAAGAGCGACCATCTTCATCCTACACCTCACATGTATTGATAAACCTTCGGTCATCCACTTGAGGGAAATTTGCTGCTGTCCTACAAAACCCTACACTTGGAGGCCCAACAACGTCTACAAGAATAAAGTTACGTAGTAGACATCAAACTCTTTTCTCGCGCCGTTGCCGAGGAGGTGAGTGCTTGAAGGTATATCTTCAGATCTGGCAATTGCATATTTTAGTTTCTTGTTTATCACTAGTTTGGTTTATAAAAAGAAAACTAAAAAATGGAATTTAGGTTGCCTCAATTGCTTCGCCTTTATAATGTCTTCCGTGAAAATGATGGTTTGGAAAATTGTGCCAAAGTGTTAGAAACCGAGTTTAATAAAATGTTTGGCATTAAATCCTTGAATGATGAGCATGATAGCAATGGTGTTAGAATGAATTATATGAATATCCATGATGCTAATGATATGCAAATCCCCAAGCTTGGGGATGCTATGTTTGATGAAGATGATATTTTTAGTTCCCCAAGTTTTGACGAGCAAATTTATTATGATGATGGCATGCCTCCTACCTATGATGATTATGGTGCTGACATGTATGCTAAAAGGAGTGATAGTAACCATGAAACTTTTCATCATGATTTTAATGTTCAATTTGGTTATGTCAATCAAGTATCTCATGATAGTTATTTCGTTGATTTTGCTCCCATTAATATGAATGAGAAGAAAATTGCTTATGTGGAGAGTAATGAAAATTCGATGCTTGTGGATCATGAAAATAATGCTTTATGTGATAGTTATATTATTGAATTCCTTCATGATGCTAATGAAATTTATTATGAGGGAGGAACACATGCTTGTAGGTATTGCAACAATATCAAGTTTCCTCTCTATATGTTCAAAGTTTTGAAGTTATGCTTGTTTTGCCTTCCAATGCAAGTTGATTCTTGCTAGAATAAATTTTTTGATTACAAAATCCCTATGCATATGAAGTGGGTTAGACTTAAATGTGCTTGACATGTGCTTCATGATGCTCTCTTGCATGTTTCAATTACTATTCTTATATGAGCATAATTGAAATCATCATGCCTAGCTAAAAGGCTTTAAAGAAAAGTGCTTGTTGGGAGACAACCCAACACTTATCCTTTCCGTTTTTGTGTGTTGACATGATTAAGCTACTATAGTAATCATGTTTTTGTGTCTTCCGCGATCCCATCTGGAGGTCTTTTTCGGTACTCTGTCAGAGGGGGAATCAATCATGGAGGCTGTCTACATCAACCTTGCTGCATCCATGATGATGTTTGAGTAGTTCACCACAGGACTACGGGTCCATAGCTAGTAGCTAGATGGCTTCTTTTATCTCTGTGATCTTCAATACAAAGTTCTTTGTGATTCCGACGATGATCTATCGGATGTAATCTTCTTTTGCGGTGCGTTTGTTGGGATCCGTTGAATTGTGGGTTTATGATCAGATTGTTCATGAAAAGTAATTGAGTCTTCTCTGAATTCTATTATGCATGATTGTTATAGCTTTGCAAGTCTCTCTGATATATCGATTTGGTTTGGCCAACTAGATTGATTTATCTTCAGTGGGAGGAGTGCATTGTAGTGGGTTCAATCTTGCGGTACTCTATATCCCAGTAACAGAAGGGGACAAGTCACATATTGTATTGTTTCTACTAAGGGTAAAACAACGGGGTTTGAACATATTGCTTGGTCTTACTTTATCTACATCATGTCATTTTGCTTAAAGCACCACTCTATTTGTCATGAACTTAATACCATAGATGCGTGCTAGATAGCGGTCAATTGGTGAAGTAATAGTAGTAGATGCAGAATCGTTTCGGTCTACTTGTCACGGACGTGATTCCTATATACATGATCATTTCCATGAATAACATCATAACTATGCGCTTTTCTATCAATTGCCCAACAGTAATTGGTCTAACCACCATATGTTATGCGTTCGAGAGAGAAGCCTCTAGTGAAAACTATGGTCCCCGGGTCTATTCAAATAGTATTACAAAAACCTAAAAACCTTATTTACTTTATTTTTATTTTACTTTTATATTTATCTATCTATCACTATCAGAAGTAATCCTTGCAAGTAACGAGTTCAAGGGGCTTGACAACCCTCTTGCCCACGTTAGGTGCAAGTGTTTGGTTTTGTGTGTGCAGGTATTATTGACGCAAGTTGTCGTGGTTCTCCTACTGGTTCGATAACCTTGGTTCTCAGTGAGGGAAATACTTATCGCTACTATATTGCTTCACCCTTCCTCTTCGGGGAAAAACCCAACGCAACTCACAAGTAGCAGAAAGAATTTCTGGCGTCGTTGCCGGGGAGACATCACCAACTTCGCACGAGGTCCCTTCACATGAACTATCAAGCACTTGTTCTACCTTTTGCTTGTCTTTTTATTTATCTTTATATTTTATTTTACAAAAATTCAAAAACACAAAAATATTTCTATTTGCTTGTTTGCTAGTTACTTGTTTCCTTGTCAGTTTGCTTGCTTGTCATTATGGCTAGTTCTTCTTAAGTTCCTTGTACTTCAGAGAATGAAGTGCTTAATTTTAAACAAAGGGGAGGATAAAATTTAAAAGATGCATGGTATAGGATTTGCAATGCTCAAAATAGATCATTTCGCAAGCAATCCACTACAATTCTGCTTCGTAATTTTTATGTGCGTGTCACTACTTGGTATAGATATGTGCTTGACACTATTACCGGTGGGAATTTCTTGAGTAGTAACACAATGGATGCTTTCAATGCTATGGGAAATTAAGTGGGATCACCACCTATTACTGTTAATGAAACTATATTAACTTTGGAAGATGTTATGCGTAGACTCGAAGCTATTGAGAATAAAATGCCTACTATTGAGCATATTGGAAATCTAGAAAGAATGTTCCAAAGTCGAATTGATCAAGTTGGTTCCAAAGTAGGAATTATTCTAAAGAATCAAAAAGGAAATGAACCAGTAGTTAGCGAGTGGTTAAGACAAAGTCCCTCCAGAATCAATAAGTTGGAAGAAATCTTTAATAAACTAGGTTCCACATTTGCTTCCCCTAAAACTATCAATAGGACTCCTCCTAACAAGAATCCAAATTTTATGTATGTTCAAAGGAATAAAAGTGCCATGTATAGTAATGGGAACGAGGATCTTAAAATGATTTGTGTGCACTCAAACTCCATATATATAATGAAGGTACCTATTATTAAGAACAAACCTACTCATTAAGTTCCTAGGAGTGTGATTATCAATAACTTATGTTCTAAACCTCCTAGGAAGCATGGGTGCATAATTGAGGAGTTGGATGTTAAGGACGACAATGCTTGAAACAATGCATCATGCCTAGCTAGGGGCATGAAACAATAACGCTTGTTCGGAGGCAACCCAATAGTTATCTTTAAAATTTTCTTTTATTTTATGTTATTTTGAGTTTACGCGATTGTTTCTACTGTAATGGTTGTGTTTTTATGTTTAAATTAGTGTTTGTGCCAAGTAAACCTTTGGGATGATTTTGGAGATAGTAGAAATGATGATGTGCAAAAACACAACCTTTTACGCCTAGTGAAGAATTTCTCTGAATTTACTGTAGCGTCTTTTTGATATGAATGTTTTTACAAAATATTTATATACAAATTGCGCAGTTTTTCCTATTTTTTCATAATTTTCGGAGTTACAGAAGTATGGTTTTAGTACATATCACGACACTGTTCTGTTTTAGACAGATTCTG
The DNA here is from genome assembly GCA_039707655.1 of Elymus sibiricus. Lineage (NCBI taxonomy): Eukaryota > Viridiplantae > Streptophyta > Magnoliopsida > Poales > Poaceae > Elymus > Elymus sibiricus. Next base: position 255,188,992 of record CM077665.1, read on the forward strand.
TTTTTTGCTTGCATAGTTTGCTTGTTTTGATGATGCTATGGATTGTATCGGGGGGTATAAGCCATGGATAAGTTGGAATAAAATATATTTATGCAATAATAAAATATGAACCAATTTATAATAGTACCTAAAGTATTTGATATGTCTATCATACTAACGAATCTCACGAGGTTTTGTTGAGTTTTGTGTGCTGAAGTTTTCACGTTTTGGGTGAGACAATGATGTATGAAGGAATAAGGAGCGGCAAGACCGTAAGATTGGGGATGCCCAAGGCACCCCAAGGTAATATTCAAGGAATACCCAAGCGTCTAAGTTTGGTGATACACCGGAAGGCATCCCCTCTTTCGTCTCCAATCTATCGGTATGACACTTGGAGCAATTTTTTATTCATCACATGATATGAGTTTTACTTGGAGTGTCGTGTATTATAGTTTATTTACTTCTTATTTTTCCTTAATCGTCGTTTGCTGGACACACTTTTCGAGAGAGACACACTTTCATGATAATTTGTTAGAATACTCTATGTGCTTCACTTATATCTTTTGAGCTAGTCAGTTGCTCTAGTGCTTCACTTATATCTTTTTAGAGCACGGTGGTGGTCATATTTTATAGAAATAGTTGAACTATCATGCTTCACCTAAATCTTTTTGAGAGTATAAGGCATAAGGAATGGTAATTTTCACGTGTTATAAGACTAGTCCAAAAAGGATAGGTTTTCAAGGGGGATATTGTAAAAACTTTCATGTAGCTCACCAAAGATTAAACATGGGTTAATTATATTGATGTTGTAATATGAAAGGATATAGGTTCATGATCATTGGTTAGTAGGAATATCGGTATTAAATTTTGTTATTTAATTCTCATCTAAATATTGGTCATGACATGATGATGAGGTGTGAGCATTTTTATGTCTGAAATGAAATCCTATCATGTTGTTCGAATTGGGGGCGCATGATGGTTAACTACTCCCAACCTCCTCCCTAGGGGCATGTGGTAGTGCTTTGCTTCGAGAGAGCTAATAAAGCTTCGCAATAAGTATATGAGTTCTTTATGACTAATGTGAGTCCATGGATATGCGCACTCTCACCTCTCCGTAATTTGCTAGCCTCCTCGGTACTGTGTGTTGCCCTTTCTCACCTCGAGAGTCGGTGGAAACTTTACCGGTGCATCCGAACCTCGTGATATGATACACTCTATCACACATAAGCCACCTTATATCTTCCTCAAAACAGCCACCATACCTCCCTATCATGGCACTTCCATAGCCATTCCTAGATATATTGAGATGTAACTCCCACCATTTTGTCACATGACTTGTGTTTCATCATCATATTGCTTTGCATGATCATATAAAGATGACATAGTATTTGTGGCAAATCCACCATTCATCATTGATTACATGTTACGCTAGATCATTGCACATCCTGGTACACTGCCAACGGCATTCATATAAAGTCATATTCTTCTTTATTGAGTTGTAAGTAAATAAAAGTGTGATGATCATCATTATCAGAGCATTGTCCCAGTGAGGAAACGATGATGGATACTATGATTCCCCCACAAGTCGGGATGAGACTCCGGACGAAAACTAAAAAATGGGGAAGGCCAAATGAGCCCACCAAAAAAAAGAGAAAAGAAAAAAAATGAAAAAAATGAGAAAAATAGAAAAGAAAAAATGAGAGAAAAAGAGAGAAGGGGCAATGTTACTATCCTTTACCACACTTGTGCTTCAAAGTGTCACCATGTTCTTCATATAGAGAGTCTCCAGTTTTGTCATTTTCATATACTAGTGGGAATGTTTCATTATAGAACTTGGCTTGCATATTCTGATGACGGGCTTCCTCAAATGCCCAAGGTATTCATGAGCAAGAAAGTTGGATGCAATCCCACTTAGTTTCATTTGAGATTTTATACACTTATAGCTCTAGTGCATCCGTATCATGGCAATCCCTACTCCTCGCATCTATATTGACTGATGGGCCATTGCCCGTTGATCCGCCTAGTTGACATGAGACTTTCCCACCTTTTGACTCCTTTTATATCTACCACCATATTCTATTCCACCCATATGCTATATCCATGGCTCCTACTCATGTATTGTGTGAAGTTGAAAATGCTGAAGCGTGTTAGAAGTACGATCCAATTTCCTGGTTTGACACAAGGGTGCTCATGATTTATACTTATGCGGTGAAGACGGAGTCATGCCATGCCTAATATGATAAAATGACTAGGGGATAAAATTATTTAATGATCGTATATTTTGAAACAATAATGAGTATGCTTCTTATGTTCACGGATATTATTATGTTAATGCTAATTGATTCATCATTTATCAGTATCTACACCTGAGAGAGATTACATGTTGGGTAGCATGCCACATCAAAAAATCTATTTTTATCATTTACCTTCTCGAGGACGAGCAGGAACAGAGCTTGGGGATGTTGATATGTCTTCGACATATCTATAATTTTTGATTGTTTCATGCTATTATATTATCAATCTTGAATACTTTATATGCAATTATATGTTATTTTATATCATTTTTGGGACAAACCTATTAACTCAGTGCTCAGTGCCAGTTTTTGTTTTTTTGCATGTTTTTGGACTTTTCAGAAAATCAATAGCAAACAGAGTCCAAATTGGATAAAAAATTATGGGAGTTATTTTTGGACCAGAAGAGACCCAGGAAGCTTCGGGAGGTGGCCAAAAGACCCACGTCGTGGCCACGAGCTAGGCCGACACCCACTGGGGGTAGGGCACGCCCCTAGCTCGTGGGCCCCTCGTGGCACCTCCTGACCTAATGCCAATTCTATATATTCCCAATTATCCCAAAAACATTAGAGAGCCACCAGAAATGTTTTCTCCGCCGCCGCAAGTCTCTGTTCTTCCACGATCCCATCCGGAGGCCTTTTCCGGTACTCTGTCGGAGGGGGAATCCATCACGGAGGCCGTCTACATCAACCTTGCTGCCTCCATGATGATGTGTGAGTAGTTCACCACAGACCAACGGGTCCATAGCTAGTAGCTAGATTGCTTCTTCTCTCTCTATGATCTTCAATACAAAGTTCTTCGCTATTCTCGCGATGATATATCCGATGTAATATTCTTTTGCGGTGCGTTAGTTGGGATCCGATGAATTGTGGGTTTATGATCAGATTATTCCTTAAAAGTAATTGAGTCTTCTCTGAATTCTATTATGCATGATTTTTATAGCTTTGCAAGTCGCTCCGATCTATCGGTTTGGTTTGGCCTATTGATTGATTTGTCTTTAGTGGGAGGAGTGCATTGTAGTGGGTTCAATATTGTGGTGCTCTATATTCAAGTGACAGACGGGGACAAGACACGTATTGTATTGTTGCTACTAAGGGTAAAATAACGGGGTTTGAACATATTGCTTGGTCTTACTTTGTGCACGTCATGTCATCTTGCTTAAAGCATTACTCTGTTTGTCATGAAATTAATACCATAGACGCATGCTGGATAGCGGTCGATTGTTGGAGTAATAGTAGTATATGCAGAATCGTTTCGATCTACTTGTCACGAACGTGATTCCTATATACATGATCATTGCCAAGAATAACATCATAACTTTGCGCTTTTCTATCAATTGCCCAACAGTAATTTGTCTACCCACCGTATGTTATGCGTTCGAGAGAGAAGCCTCTAGTGAAAACTATGGCCTCGGGTCTTTTCAAATCATATTACAAAAACCAAAAACCTTGATGCAATTTATTTACTTACTTTCTTTTCTTTTTTACCTTTTATTTATATATCTATCACTATCAGAAGTAATCCTTGCAAGTTGCGAGTTCAAGGGGCTTGACAATCCTATTTCTCGTGTTGTGTGCAAGTGTTTGATTTTGTGTATGTAGGTATTCTTAATGCAAGTTGTCGTGGTTCTCCTACTGCTTCGATAACCTTGGTTCTCAGTGAGGGAAATACTTATCGCTACTATATTGCTTCACCCTTCCTCTTCGGGGAAAAACCCAACATAGCTCACAAGTAGCAAGCCACAACAATGATATTCAAGTTTCCTTTTATCCTTCTACAAGGACCACTAATGTCGAATCGAATCCAACTAAAATAGGAGAGACATACATCTGCTAGCCACCTTATGCAATACAAGTTGCATGCCTGTCGGTGGAATCGGTCTCTTTGTGCAAGGACAAGTAAGGTTGGTCTGGGCCGCTTCATCCCACAATATCGCGGAATACAAATAACAAAAATAGAGGTAAGTAATCTGAACATCAACGCACACAACTTCTTTGTGTTCTACTCGTGTATATCTTCTACGCATAGACCTAGCTTTGATACCACTATTGGGAACATATCATGAAAATCAAAAAAATTCGTACAGAACACCCAAGACCTAATCTAGGAGATTCATAGCAATGAGAGGGGAGAGTGTGTCTACGTACCCTCGTAGACCGTTAATCGGAAGAGTATATAACGTTGTTGATGTAGTCGTACTCTTCGTGATCCAATCCGATCTAGCGCCGAACATACGGAACCTCCATGTTTAGCAAACGTGCGCTTCGGTGACATCTCCTCCTCCTTGATCCAGCAAGCGAAGGTGAAGAAGTAGATGGGATCTCTGCCAGCACGACGGTGTGGTAGCGATGGTGGTAGTGTGGCGTTGATAGTTGTAATCTGCGTTGGGATTTTCCCCGAAGAGGAGGGGATGATGAAGCACCGTAGAGGTAAGTATTTCCCTCGGTGAGAACCAAGGTTATCGAACCAATAGGAGAACCACGCAAACTCCCGTCTTTAGCGCCTACGCAGAAAAGAGCAAACACTTGCACTCAACGCGGGCAAGCGGGTTGTCAATCCCCTTTAACTCGTTACTTGCAAGCTATAAGTAGTGATAGATAGATAATTTGATAAATATACATTGTAAATAAAAATAAAGTAAATAATGGCAGCAATATTTTAGGATTTTTTGTAATTATATTTGTGAGGGGGCCCGGGGGCCATAGTGTTTGCTAGAGGCTTCTCTCTCGAAGAAAGCATACGGTGGGTAAACAAATTACTATTGGGCAATTGATAGAAATGCGCATAGTTATGCAATATTTATTCATGACAATGATCATGTATATAGGCATCACGTCCATGAAGAAGTAGACCGACTCCTGCATGCATCTGCTACTATTACTCCACCCATCGACTGCTATCCAACATGCATCTAGAGTATTAAGTAAAAACAGAGTAATGCTTGGAGGATGATGACATGATGTAGATCAAGTAAATCCAATTAATATGAATGAACCCATCCTTTTACCCTTAGTGGCAACAATACAATACATTTCATGTCCCTTTCTGTCACTGGGATTGAGTAACGGAAGATTAAACCCACTACAACGCACCACTCCCGCTTGAAGATAAATCAATCTAGTTGGCCAAACCAAATCGATAGATCGGAGAGCATTATGAAGCTATAACAATCATGCATATAAAATACCAGCAAGGATTCGATATATTTTCATGAATAATCTGAACATAAACTGACAATTCATCGGATCCCAACAAACACACCGCAAAGAATGATTACATAAGATAGATCACCGCGGGAATCACGGTGATCTTGGCAATGAAGAACATATAGAGAGAGAGATAGCCATCTAGGTACTAACTACGGGCCTGTAGGTCTGCGGCGGAATACTCACACATCACCATGGGAGCAGCAAGGTTGATGTAGAGGACCTCCGTAATTGATCCCCCCTCTGGCAGGGCACCGGAACAGGGCTCCAGATGGGCACACGGCGGAACAGAGACTTGCGGCAGCGGAAAAAATGTATCGAGAGGTTGTCGGTGTCAAAACCGGCGGATCTCGGGTAGGGGGTTTCGAGCTGTGGATTTGGGATCGATGGTTAACAGGGGACGAAGGAGACGATGTTTACCCAGGTTCAGGCCCTCTTGAGGAGGTAAAACCCTACATCCTGCTTGATTATATTGATGAGTATAATGGTTACAGAGTCGATCTACCTCAAGATCAAACGAGTTAAAACCCTAGATGAGTTGACTTGTGCTCTACGAACTAAGCCCCTGGTTTATATAGACACCAGGGGTACCTAGGGTTACATGTAGTCGGTTGTTACCGAGGGTTCAAACACGCCCATCTGTGACTTGGCGGACGCACCACGGCACATGAGGTTTCCTTCCAGATCATGGAGCATCCTTATAGTTCGTTCTTCCCACAGCGGCCACCGAGTACCTCATGAGTTTGGCCCACTCGAGATAGGTCGGCATCCCGAGGACCCCTTAGGCCCGGACTCCCTCAGTAGCCCCCGAACTTGCCTCCAACGCCGAGGTACACCGTCTTCTACAGCTCCAGTCGCCCAAGGTCTCCGGCTTGCGAGGCGAGTTCTCTTCTTCTTCCTCGGTTTGTCGGACAATAACCTGGCCACTGATAAACCTTTGTCTGTCGAAAATGTCATGGGGCCCATAGTATTAATTTCTCTGCCCAAGGATCAATGAAATCCCTCGATTCCTGCGCACCAATAGAGGGCAGGCATCCCAACAGTCTTTTACAGAATCGCCCTTAGTATGCTGAGGGAGAAAACACCTATTTTAAGCAAGTTAAACTTGCCGCAGGCAACACTTCCTCCCCCTCGCCACCGAGAGGCCCTAGAATCAATGAGCTTGGAGATATGGCGAGCACTCCAGGTTCCTCCTCACGCCCTCATGGTCCCCTTCCAGGTGACTGGGCAAGCTGTTATGTTTCCCTTCTTCAACTGCGCAATCTTGAGGTACAGGGATATCTCCCTTCTTCGGATCTGGCACCCACTCGGGCTGGATTGACTTCCGTGAACGGCGCGGCCTTTGCGGAGAACTTCCCTGCTCCACGCAAGGACGAAAGGGTATGCCTCATTTCCTTCCTCTTACGAGGCCTAGGCATCCCCATTCACCCCTTCTTGAGGGGTTTAATGGAGTTCTACAGAATCCAACTCCACAACCTAAACCCCGGATCTATCCTACACATCTCGGGCTTCGTTGCCCTCTGCGAGACGTTTCTAGGCTGCAAGCCCCACTTCGATTTATGGAGAAAGTATTTCTGTCTCGTCCCCCACACTTGGGGAGGGTCAATCCGGGAAGTGGGTGGAGCCGAGGTGTGGCGTATAGCCGGGATGGGGTATCCCATCGGGACCCCAAAGAAGGAATCCGAAGAGTGGGCCTCAGAGTGGTTTTATATTGAGGATGTCCCCTTATTTGACCCAACTCGAAGGGTTTTGCCCGAATACTCCGACGCTCCCTTAAAGAAACAATTCAATTGGCATCCGAAGAGCTCCTCACAAGACTGGACGCCGAGGTAAAGTGTCTAGCCGCCCAGGTGAAGCTGCTAGCTCTTAGCAAGCTAACCATCATCGATGTGATGGCCGCTGCCATTGCCCGTTGTGTTCAACCTCTTCAACAAAGGATTCATCCACTATGGCATTACAACGGGACAAGCGACACAACCCGCTCCCGATGGCAAGGGCCCACCGATCAGGCAGCGTTGGCGGCCATATTGGCCGATCTCTTTAAAGGAGAAAAAGAAGAATTTGCTCGCCTGAAGATCGGAGAAGGCTACTCAACTCATAACCCCATTGAATGGGTAAGTTCATTCACGCTTCCATAGTCTAGAACACTTATGTCACACTCTGCATTTTGCCTCATGACTAAGTTAACATGACTCAAAAATTAGGGCCAATTAAAACTTTTTGAGTACCTATGAATGCTTGACTTGTGTGCTATTTGCTTGCTTGTGCTCTATATTCATAAGACCTCCTCCTATTCTCAAGAATTCTTTTCCTTGATCCAAACTCTTATCCAATGATCATACCATGTGTATAGGACCTAAAACCATTTTTATCAAATTTTATTTTGGCCAAAATGGATTTATTAAAATTAGGATTTCCAAAACCCCTGAATTGAGGTTTGTACTACAAGTCCTCAAATTGGCTGGATTGTTTTTCCACAAAGGCTTTATTTGAAACCTACTATATATAAGACTTTCCAAAACCACCAAATATTAATTTTAAAGATTATTTTGCTATTTTATTTAAAGGCTTTTTCTTAAGGCCAGAAATGGTCTTTTATAGGTAAAAATTATTTAAATGCTTTAAAAATATTTGAGAAAATTTAGGGAAACTCAGTGGACATATATTTTCCATATATGTGAGTTTCAACACATGGTCATGCTCAAAATCATAGACAAAACCCCTCAAAACCCTTTCTGCCCAAATCAAGCTTTTGAAATATTTCTATAATAAATATTCTCAATAAATTCCAAGATAATTCCAGCATGTCACACATGTCACATGTGATGATCTTGCAAAGCTTCATCTCAATCTCAATTGATTTGCTTCATCAAAATATTCCAAAACCATTCCTGTCCAGAGCCAAATTTGAACAACTTTACATTATGAAGTTTGTCCTATTGACCCCAAACTTTGTGGGCATGTTCTATACCCCAAATAATGATACCACACCAAGTTGTGGATTTGGGAGCACAGGATTGCATGCATGGATCTACAGAAATCTGATTCTGTTGATTTCTAGGGTTTCACAAAGTTACATTGTGAACTTTCTTCAATCAAGCTCAAACTTGGTGATCGACCCTATTTCTAATCACCATTTGCCCCTGTTAAATTTCTTGGCAAGAAAACTCCATTTGCTTAGCCAAATCATCATCAAACACTTTTGCTTATCCTGTAAAAAGCCTTGTTTGACCCCCTTCTGCTATTCTCCTTGCCTCCAAAATTTTACCACAGCATACTAGAACTGCACCTCACCTCCAGTAACTTTCTCTGGCCAGTACTCAATGGTTAAGTGGGGTAAAACCCCATTTTTACCCCCTGGACAGCAGTAAAACACTCCTCTCTCCCCTCCCCTCTTATTCTATCAACCCTCCAGGGCATCCAATGCCTCAACCCTGCTTGTTTACTCCCCCTAGATACCCTAGACACGGGAGGCCACGCAGAAGCCGCCAAAGGCATGCCATGGCATGCCAAAGTCGCACTCCAGAGCGCGCTACAGTGCCCGACCGCACTGTAGCTGCTGCCCAATGGATGCCCCCGACAGCCTTGGGCCTCGTGGTGGTGTCTCCCTAGGCCGCCTCGACGTCCACGACACGGCACGTTGTCGGGCCCCTCCTCTCTCTCCCTCCTCCGGCCTCCCTTCACACGCGCACCGGCCGCCCGAGCAGCTCCAGTGGCCGACCTCGCACGCGCGCACCTTTGTCCCCCTGTCTCCTCCCTCTGGCGTTCCCTGGACGTGGACCGCGTCCACGAAGGCTATAGACAAGCCCCGGAGTGCCCCTGTGTCCCGTAGCCGCTCCGGTGTTGCGACCGTGGGCGCGACCCACGGTGCTCTGGTGCCCGGCTACTTAAGGACCTCCCCCGAGCCCCCTCTCGGCTCCTTTCTCTCCCCCTCTATCTCTCAGACCCCCCTACCATCCCACAACGCCTCCCATGCCTCCTTCCTCCTCCCTGCTGCCGCCAATGCCGCCCCGGCCCCGCTCGAATTCGAGCAAGCCTGTGCTTCCCCTCGACCCCTAGCCAGTCTATTGTCTTAACCTCACCTGCACAGAGCCCCTCCATCGCTTGCACCCCTTCCTGGAACGCCGAGCGTTCGTAATCAATGATGGCCGGCGGCCTCCTCCGCGGGCATCTCAGCCAACGACGCTACAGCCCTCCCCTGCGGGCGCCGAGCACAGAGATGGAAGCGGCGCAGCCTCCCGAGCTCGTCAGTGTGCCAAGCGTCGCCGGAGACGGCCTGTGCTGCCGGGACAGGCCACCGGCGCGCGCTCGGCTGGCCTCCCCTGCCTCTCCCCTGTTCGGGCGGGAGGTGGGGGACGAGCCTGCCAACCGGCCCCGCCTGTCGGCCGGCCAGAGAGGCCGACGGGTGGGCCTCACCCGTTTTAAGTGGAGGCGGGAAGAACTGGCTGGCGCCTTCGCCCGGGGAAAGCGCAATCCCCTGGTGCGCCTTTGACGTCGCCCAACCTCCTGTGCGGCTGAGCTGCTGGGCCGGCCCAGTAGCTACCCCGCGCCCTGAGCGCCGTTTAGGCCTTTGGGTAAAATTGCTTTTCCTTTTTCTTATTTTGGCAGATTCAATAATTCGTAGTAAATTCATATCCACTCCAATTTTGATGATTCAAATTTCTACATACTCCTAAAAATTCCACCTATCCAATGATGCAACTCACATATTTTTCCACCACAAGTCTCTGTCCTGTTCATATTCAAATTAAAATTTGAACTATTAAGAGCCCACCTTGTAAAATCTGTAGGTCATCCATTGTAGCTCCAAATGGAGTGGTTCAAGTTCCTAGGTTCATCTAAAATCTTGTATTAGGATGTGAACATTTTTCCTTACACTTATTCTGCCATGTCAATTATTGGACCATTTCTTCATATATGGCTCACTTTGAAAATCCCTAGGAAAATCATGCCAACTCCAAATCCAGTGAAACCACTCCCCAAATGTTTCTAAATTTGTGCCCTATTTGTTGGGTGCATCCAATCATTTTTACAAAAATATTTTCTGTGGACATCTTATAGGATCATCATTTCCTTCACTTCCACCATTCATAACTCCCCCTTGACCCACATCCACCAAAACCTCCTTGGTTATTTTTCTCATGACCAGAGGTGTCCTAGAAAAATAAAACTCCTATTTATAGAGCACTTTTATTTCTCTGCTTGTTGTGTTGCTTACTGCGGTTGTTTCCGGCGATAGTTGACGAAGTAGATGAAGTGCTCGGAGTGGACGAGAAGCGTGTGAAGAGATCGAAGACTTTGCTGAGCCAGGCAAGCAGCCCTTTGACCATGACTATGAACCCTTTTATTGCATGTCATATAGCACTAGTTGTTCCGATGAATTGATCATGTTGATAAGGTACCCCCCTCCTTCGGTGGGATGCCTCCGATACTTTACCATTGATACTTGCATCGTGCATGACCCTACCATCCTTATGAGGGTTGTGCGGGTGGGAGTAGGTAGGTTGCTACTAGTTGCTACGCAAGTGGGATGGGAATATGCATGGTGATGGAAAAAAAATGGTTTCAAAGACTTTTTCGAAAACCCCGTCGGGTGCCACTAATGCCCGAGGGAGATGATGATGAGCTAGATAACCACTTGATAAAGAAGTGGTGTACCGGAGCAAGTTGTGTGTGTGTTTTTGAAAACGGAGAGATTTCAGATTTGCTGACCGTCCCAACCTTACATGTACAACCACGATACCCCTTATGGGACGGGGCTTTGTTGATTACCTTGGTGGGTACTAGCATAGAGCCCGCATTACTAGTGGTGGGAGTGGCATGGTCACTCTCGATATGGGGTCGTGCCTGGAAGGACGATCATGCGCTGTCTTTACAGGCATCGGGCACACCGTTGTGTTCCTTCATGGATGGTACTTTGTAGAGCAAGGCTCGTGTTTGTACATCATGAAGG